>OY728129.1:318554078-320006148 GCA_963277665.1 Viscum album
TTATCTTTTGTATAACCCTATATTAAAAATGATTTAGTTATCAAACATTGATTTTAACTATTTTAACCCTTCTTTAAATAAATTAATAATAAATGTCCTAATCTAATCTAAGTGGCCCTAAATGGTCATATTTTTTCCTAATGTTGTTTTTGGTCGAATTACACTTATCCAATAGAATTAGTACATGTGTTAGGGTAAATATAATAACATTTTTACCCTTAATTTCCCTATTTACTTTTAACCGTGGTAAAAAAAGCAAAAAGTTAATATTCACCAAAAAATTATTTTCTTCTCATTGAACCACATTTTAGTCCTTGATATTAACCTTGTCTCTTGGATTTTCGAAATTCCACTCACAGAGGCAGTAAAATTATGTTTTATGTAAATTTGCAAATTCTCCTAGGAGGTGGGTAAAAGACGGTGAAAAGTTCAATAAAATTTTTATATATCAAAAATTATTATAAAATGTCTCCAATTAATTGAATTGAACTTATATAGGTATTATATATCAATTTTGACCTAAAATAAATTTAAATAAAATAAATAATTATTTAAATAAAAAGTCGGTTTTTAAATAGTAACCCAGTGTTTTCACTATTCATCAAAAATTGAAAGTTTTTAGAAAAATACCAAAATTTTACCCTAGTCTAATTTTGATATTCTGAATCCAAAAATGAAGTCCATTTTGAAAAATAATGTTTAGAAATTTTCATAAAGTGGGTATTACTATTCATAACGGCTAGTTTTAGTAACATTTTAATAGCATATCGTTGTTTAATGAAACTCGGTATTGCGTACGACGCAAGCTATCGAGGAAGGTCACGATTGAGTGTAAAGAAAGCCAAGCTAGTGTTGTGTGTAGTGAAAGATTCCTTTGATTATTTAAATAACATAAAAACAAAATATTTCTCATAAAAGTATCGGGTGTTACATTCTACCACCCTTAAAATGAATTTTGCCCTCAAAATTCGTCACTTTGTAACAAACAGATGAGGATACCTCTCCCTCATCATATCCTCAAGCTCCCATGTAGCTTCTTAAAATTGGTTGTTCCTCCATAAAACTTTCACCAAGAGAGTGGTCTTGTTCCGTAGGACTTTTTCTCTATGATCCAGAATCTCTATCGGCTGTTCTTCATAAGAAAGATCTTGCTCCAGCGGTACAACATCTGAGCTAAGTACATGTGAAGGATCAGGTATGTACTTTCTCAGGAGAGATACATGGAACACATCATGAACTTGGGAGAGATTTGGTGGAAGCGCCAATCGGTAAGCTACCTTCCCAACACGATCCAGAATTTCAAAAGGACCGATATATCTAGGGCTCAACTTTCCCTTCTTTCCAAATCTCATGACCCTCTTCTAGGGAGATATTCGTAAGAACACTTTATCACCCACTTCAAACTCTAGGTCTTTTCTTCGGTTGTCGGCATAACTTTTTTTTCGACTCTGAGCTTCTCTTATGTGTTGTTGAATAGATCTGACCTTTTCTGTCATCTCATCAATAAGATCTGGTCCTAATAGCTTTCTTTCCCAAACTTCATCCCAGCAAGTTGGAGTCCTGCATTTCTTTCCATAGAGAGCTTCATAAGGAGCCATCTGAATACTGGAGTGAAATCTATTATTATAAGAAAATTCCACCAAAGGTAGGTGTTGATCCCAACCTCCTTTGAAATCCATAGAGCAAGCTCTCAACATATCTTCTAGAGTTTGAATTGTCCTCTCAGGCTGACTGTCTATCTGAGGATGATAAGCATTGATGAAACTCAACTCTATATCCAGAGTATTTTGAAGACTTCGCCAGAACTTCGAGGTAAATCTCAGATCCCGATCAAATATGATGGAAAGTGGTACTCCATGCAATGTTACCACTTCCTTTACATATATCATGGAAAGTTGATCCAGAGATAAATCCTCTCTAATAGAAATGAAGTGTGCATACTTTGTAAGACGATCAACTATGACCCAGATAGCATTATTGCCTTTGGATGTTTTAGGATGTCCGGTAAAAAAGTCCATAGTGATGTTTTCCCATTTCCATTCGGGTATGGGTAATGGTTGTAACATCCCCTTAGACTTCTGTCACTCAGCTTTAACTTGATGAAAAACCAAGCATCGAGAGACATATTTAGCAACATCTCTTTTCATGCTATCCCACCAAAAGTACTCTTTCAGGTCCCTATACATCTTTGTGCTTCCAGGATGAATAGAGAATGAAGAACTATGAGCCTCATCCAGCAGCTCCTTCTTTAATTCTGGGATGGGAGGAACACAAACCCAATTCATGAACATTATTACCCCATCATAATCAAGATTGAATTCAGGAATATTTCTCACCTTCTTTTGTAACTCTACATCTTCTTTCTGCACCTCTTTAATCTTCACATGTATAGATGGTTGAACATTCATTTGAGAAAGATATGATTTTTCCCCTTCCATTATAATTCCAATATCCATCCTTTGTAAACCCATAAATATTGTATCTTTTGTGATCCTCATCATGGATAAACTATAATGGTCTTGTCGACTTATGTGTATGCCACCTTTTTTGATTTCCCAGGGTGGTAATGAATTGAGCAGTCATAATCCTTAATCAGCTCCAACCATCTTCTTTGGCGCATATTCAGCTCCTTTTGTGTGAAAATATAATTTAAACTTTTATGATCAGTATAAATATCACACCTTTCTCCATAAAGATAATGCCTCAAAATCTTTAATGAAAATATTACCGCAGCTAACTCCAAATCATGACTTGGGTAATTTTTCTCATGGATTTTCAACTATCGTGAGGCATAAGCTATCACCATATCATTTTTCATAAGAACACACCCCCGCCCCTTCTTGGATGAATCACAGTGGATCACAAACCTTTCTCCACTACAAGTGTGAGTACAGGTGCACTGGATAACCTTCTTTTCAACTCCTTGAAATTCTCTTCACTTTCCTCTGTCCAAACAAACTTAACTCATTTTCAAGTCAACCTGGTGAGTGGATTAGATAATTGTGAAAAGTCTTTCACAAAACGTCGATAATATCCAGCCAAACCAAGAAAACATTAGATCTCCGTTACTGTTTTTGGTCTCGGCCATCTTTCGATAACCTCTGTTTTTGCTGGATCCACAGATATCCCCTCTTTTGAGATTATGGGACCCAAAAATGCAACTTTTTTAATCCAAAATTCACACTTTCTCTTTGAATAGACAATAATATCATATATAAAGACTACCACAAACTGATCAAGACAGTCTCTAAAGACATTATTCATCAGATCCATGAAGATAACAGGGGCATTAGTAAGACCAAATAGCATCAATATAAATTCATAGTGTCTATACCTTTTACGGAAAGCCTTCTTTGGTATATCCTCCCTTTTGAACCTTAATTGATGATAACCTGAACGAATATCAATCTTGGAAAAGTATTGAGCTCTGCGTAGTTGGTCAAATAAGTCATCAATGCACGAGAGAGGATATTTGTTCTTGATAGTGATCTTGTTAAGTTCTCGATAATCAGTGCAGAGTCTCATTGATCCATATTTTTTCTTAACAAACAGAACATGTTCTCCCCAAGGTGACGCACTAGGGCGTATGAATCCCATATCAAGATTCTCTTGGAGTTGCTTCTTTAATTCCTACAACTCAATTGGTGTCATTCTATAAGGTGTCTTTGAAATAGGTAAAGCACCCGGTACGAGTTCTATTGAAAACTCAACATCACAATTTGGTGGAAGACCCGGAAATTCCTCTAGAAAGACATCATCAAACTCTCGTAAAATGGGAATATTATTAATCGTGAGTTTCTCACCAACCATTTGATATAAATAACCTTCATTTAGATGAATCAAGACCCATAAGATGGAAGAAATTTCCACTGGAAGGTTATGTTCATCCTTGCATCGATAGACGATCATAGATTGATCTGGAATATGAAATGTGACTTCCCTTCATTGGAAATTGATATGAGATCTATATAGAGAAAGAAAATCAATGCCAAGAATCACATCAAATTCCACTATAGGAAGGATCACAAGATTTGCAGGAATAACTTTCCCACAAACTTCAATTGGAGAAGAATTATAAACTTTTGATGCGACTGTTGTGCCATTAGGGGTTGTCACAGCTAACTCAACATCTAATTGTTGAGGTAATATGGCTATACCCTTAGAAAATTCTTCAGAAATAAAAGAGTGGGTGGATCCAGAATCAAATAAAAATTTTCTACTTTAGAGTGGATGGTAAGTGTACCTTTCACCACTTCGTTGTCGTACTCTACATCACCGATAGTAATTGCATGTGACATTCCTTTTTCTTTGGACTTAAGAGTTTGTTAATGTCGATCATCATCATCAAACCTTGGATTTGGGCATTTATTGGCATAATGACCTATCTCCTTTCACTTGAAACATTGAATTGTAGTAGGTTCATTCTGTGTATCCCTTCCTTTGTTTGCATCATTAGACATCTTCTTCCCATTATTTCGATATTCAATTGCCTGATGACCTTCTTTTCCACACTTATAACATTTTCTTGTCCCCTTAAGACAATTTCCTCCATGTTTATTTCCACACTTTGAGCATAAGGGAGAACTCATCTTCTTTTTAGTGTGCTATTTAGATTTTCCTTTGAATTCCATTTTCCTCTTCTTATCAAACCCATATGACTGATGGGTTACTCCAATCTCCATCTCAACTTTGAGAGCAGATCGAACAATTTTCACGTAGCTATTGAAGTCCCTTATGGCTAACACCCTTCGAAGACTTGGTTTTAAGCCACTAAAAAATCGATCGATCTCACTCTCAGGTTGGATAATAATACCATAAGCGTACCTTGAAAGTCTTGTAAAATTTTCTTCATAGTTACCAATAGATTCATAATCTGTTTACTTTAGTTCAAGAATTTCCTTCTCCATATTTGTTCGGAGAATATGAAGGAAGTACTTATTGAAAAATAAGTTCTTGAACTTGTCCCATTACATGGACTCAATGTCATCCATTTGCCTCGTATTCTTAATAAGATTCCACCATTGATCAGAATCTCCTTACAAATGATACACTGCTAAGATGACTTTATCATGTTCAGAACATTGAAGAACTGAAAATATCTTTCCAGTGGTACTAATCCATTGTTCAGAAACTAATGGATCAGTAGACCTACTGAATGAAGGTGGACGCTGCCTCATAAAGCATTCAACATAATGTTGCTCCTTCCTTTGCTCGTTTGGGAGTCCTGTATGATTCATATCTTGAGAAATTTGTGTGAGCATGGCTACAAGATTTTGCATTCCAACTCCCATAATGTTTGGTTGCTCAGGGGGACAATCATTTCATTGCTCGTCACATTCCGCATTAACACGGTTCCTTCGGGTTCCATCCATTGACTAAAACCAAGAATAATAGTGTGAGAAACACTAATTATAATAGAAGAAACACATAATCAAGAATAAAATTTTACACTTAAGGTCTTATCATAGGTTATTCGTGGCCATTTCTAAAACACTAAGATTGTGTTCTATGTTTAGACTTATCCTTAGGGTTCTTACTAAGGCTTTCACTTCCTAGTTTCCAAAGGTTGACTATACCTTTCCTCTGATACCAAATATAACGACCCATACTTTACATACATTGTTATTACTTCAGAATTGAAGCACACTTATTACAACATATAACAAAACCAGGAAAGGACCGTATAGGTATAGTGTCTTTAGAAACTGGGAAACATAAACAACTGGTTCAAAAATCATCTACATTGTCTCCAATTTATTTCATCATCTCTTGAGTCCCTTTTTGGCATATCCTAATTAATAACCTTCTTCCTGACCTGAGGAAAGAAAACATACAAAAGGGTGAGCTCAAATTCTCAGTAAGTGTAAACAAAATAAATATCTATCACATCATATTCATAAGAAAATAACATTTTGAAAATCATAACCTGCAAAAGAGATCATAATTTCATAACATGGGATAAATCATTGTAGTGAAATGTAATCCCAATAATCATAACATAAAACATTAAAATTTGTGGCATACACACATAATCATAGATAATCATTTCTTAGTAGTCAAGACTCATTTCCAAGACTATCTTAGCGGACAAAGTCAATTTCTGAACCGAGTTCAATCCTCATTTCAGTCCTGTTTCACTGAACCGGTTTAACCTATCGTTCCAGCCATGTCTATCTCATGAGATATAAATCATTACCCAATGCATTGGAGGGAGATATAGGCCCCACCCATCTCATAATGATACCATTCTTATATGTGCCACAAAATCATAAATCATACATCATTGAATAACCTATGTAATAAAAATGGGATTCTTAAACATCATGACATCATAAAACAATTCATATAAGATAAAAGAATTTCATAAAAATAATTCCATCACAAAAAAATAAAATTAATGTAATAATAGGTATAGAAACAGAACCCTATATTATCTTAGATGTAAAATAATTTTGATAAAACACTTGAACTCCATTCTTGAGGAAAATATCCTTTCTACTTCAAAAATGATTTTCCTTTCTTAACATGTCATACAATTTTAAACTAAAATATGTTAATTAAAAATAAACTTGAAAACATGTAAAGTAATATTCTTGGAAATAATGTTTTAAAAATCTATTCATGTTGTATAAGTTAAAAAAACATTCTTCTCTTACTTTTGTCGGAAAAGTCAAAAAGTACCTCGTACGAAAAACGACAAAATATTCCTTTCATATATTTTAATAAAAACTCACCGAAGGGTAAAATTTGATATAAAAAATTGTATAAGGATATAAATATTACATTTTGAGGAAACATGGATGTGGATGATAAATATTCCCCAGTAAATTCTGAAGTATAAATAATCTCGGATAAAAATGAGATTGTGAGATTTTCCCTTACCTTAGGTCTGATTTGCTTCGTAAGTGTCTGAACCTCCTGTATAATGATTTAAATAATGTCATTGACTCATTAATGAATCATAATCATTGCTATGATGTCATATATTTCCATATTCTTAGCTTATTATTAGTAATATTTCATTGCTACTTGTTATTCGGGTGTTTATTACTTTTTGTTCTTATGCGTGTTTTGTAGAATAAATTCTTATTCTTCTGTTTAGGTTATAGATACCTCATTTACAGAATGGTATTAGTGTAATATATATCATATTCATTTGTACAATTCATTTATATAATCACTATGCAATTAAGATCATGTAAAACGAGTCGCATCACATCGTGGAGACGGTATTCCGTACGTACGCACGAGCTATGATATCGTTCCCATGATCATGGAATTGTATTGGAGTGTATTTATACTATTTCATAATCAATATCACTTTACAATAATCATATATATTTATTATTTACACCATTATAACCATCCAATTAATGTGGTGGTGGAAAATAGATTACACCACGGCGTGGAGACGGTATTCCGTACGTACGCACGCGCGGTGATTTTGTTTTCCGTAGGATGGATAGATGGTGAAATAGGGTTATTTAATAATTATAATAACATAAAATTATATGAGTGGTACTGATTTTATTACTTCATAATGAAACAACTAAAGAAGAATAAGTGGAAGAAGAAATAAAGTTGAAAGAATCAGTAACGGACATTACCTCTTCTTTGAAGCGCCTCTTTGAGACCTCCTCTTAGGGAACTAAAATTGGTCTTTGAAGAAGACCAGGACCTCTATGATGTTTATAGGGAAGTGGAGAAGTGAATTTGGCAGGGGTTGTCTGAGCTTGAAGGCTCAATGTGGTGTGAGGAAGAGAGGGAGGAGGTTCCCTTTTATAAGGGAGGAGAGGGGCACCTTGGGAAAAACTAAAAATATTATTTTATTATAAAGTCATATTCGGTTATTAATAGCTCAAAATTGATTTATTTCAAAGATAAGGTTGGTATGGGTCGAAATCCTCTCATCCAATAGAATTTATACAAGTTTAGGTATCTATTTTAACCTTATCATTTAGATTTAACTTTAAGTTAGATAATTTAACTTTTACCGTGTCTTCTTGTTTTCTTACACTATAAGGTTAATAAACTTACTATAACAAGCCTAACGAACCCCAAGTTGTTTATTATTAATATATATAACCTTATCTAAGTCATTTTTCCAAACCTTAGATTTTTAGGAATAAAATAACAATTAATAATATAATATTTTTTTACAAACTATTTTATGTCAATTTTGACACTATTTGGTAATTGATTTTTCTAAAAATTATAACAGAAATATTAGTTCGAAAAAAGTTAATTAAATAAATAATAACATGAAATATTAACCTAAAAAATTATTTTAATTCATAAAAAATCTCAAATTACATTTATTTGGGTATTTATAACATCAATTATTTCAATATTTCATTAATAAGATAATTACTCCATCATCATTGTGTCATAAATAAATTAAATTATTTATTGTCTAAAAATTAAAAATAAAATACCATTATTTAGGAAATAGTTTTATCTTTCTAATTAATATTTATAGTCGAATTTATCTTATGTATAACCCTATATTAAAAATGATTTATTTATTAAACTTTGATTTTAACTATTTTAACCCTTCTTTAAATAAATTAATAATAAATGTCCTAATCTAATCCATGTGGGCCTAAATGGTCATATTTTATTCCTAATGTTGTTTTTGGTCTAATCACACTTATCCAATAGAATTATGACATGTGTTAGGGTAATAATAATAACATTTTTACCCTTAATTTCCCTATTTACTTTTAACCGTGGTAAAAAAAATTAAAAAGTTACTATTCACCAAAAAATTATTTTCATCTCATTGAACCACATTTTTGTCCTTTATATTAACCATGTCTCTCGGATTTTTGAAATTCCACTCACAGAAGTGGTAAAATTATGTTTTATGTAAATTTGCAAATTCTCCTAGGAGGTGGGTAAAAGTCGGTGAAAAGTTCAATAAAATTTTTATATATCTAAAATTATTTTAAAATGACTCCAATGAATTGAATTGAACTTAGATAGGTATTATGTATCAATATTGACCTAAAATAAATTTAAATAAAATAAATAATTATTTAAATAAAAAGTCGGTTTTTAATTAGTAACCCAATGTTTTCACTATTCATCAAAAATTGAAAGTTTTTAGAAAAATACCAAAATTTCACCCTAGGTTAATTTCGATATTCCAAATCCAAAAATGAAGTCCATTTTGAAAAATAAAATTTACAAAATTTCAAAAAGTGGGTATTACTATTAATAACCACTAGTTTTAGTAATATTTTAATAGCATATCGTTGTTTAGTGAAAATCAGTATTACGTACGGCGCAAGCTATCGAGGAAGGTCGCGATTGCGTGTAAAGAAATTCAAGCTAGTGTTGTGTGTAGTGAAAGATTCGTTTTATGGTTTATATAACATAAAAACAAAATATTTCTCATAAAAGTATCGGGTGTTACACATATGAACTTAAATGTGTTTACTATTATGAAATTGATTTTACTCTATTTTATAAATATTGATCGATGCTTATAAATTGATGGTATTATTTTTAATGTATATACATATTTTTTATGAAATCATTCGGTTGAGTTTTTATGATTTTATTGAAGTCATTATCAAATGATATAACTAGAGTGTTTTTGAAAATATACTCTTTATTTTGTGAAGTATTATTTCATGTAAATTTTATTATATAAATATTTATATATTTATATATATATATAAATCAATGTGTGTGTGTGTGTTTTTTTCTCTTTCTTTTAGTTTTTTCTACTAATGTCTAAATAAAGGATCTTTACTATGTAAATTGTTTTTAAGGATACCAATAGACATACCAAATTTTGAAACCTCAGATGATCCAACTATAAATAATAATTTAGGAAACACTAAGCATTATCCATTGGGTTTTACTCTATAAATAGATTTTGAAGGAATTGAATGAAAGATGATTGTTTATGAATGTTTTAGAGTACAAGATGAGAATCTGTTGAACAATTTCTATTGTGACTACTACCACACTACAGTGATCACTGAATGATATATATTATGAAAAATCATTATTAAATTTATTGATGTGTATCAATTTTTTACCCTTTTATATTATTTTTATTCACTATTGAGTTATATTGTTTAAATTTTTATTTGTTCATAATCATGTTTACTTATGTTTTACCTTCTATAAATTTAGTATTTATTAGTTATAACTTTATTAAAAATGTACTTATATTGATTATACCTTCATTATAAATGGTATGTGTCTTCTGGTTTTCGCCTTTAGGTTGAAAAGGACAAGTCTTGATAGTTATTCCTTGGTCTATGTAAAGGTAATATTGTTCGATGTGCCTTGGTCTATATAAATGAAAGATTATTGGTTGTGCCTTGGTCTATATTTGTGTTTTTATTATATTTTAAAGCTGAGGTTTTAGTGGATATCATTTCTCTATGAGATTGGAGAGAATTAAAGAGTGTATATAGGATCATTTTGATTTAAACTACAATAAAAATTCCACTATTCTTATTTATTTTCAATACATTTACATTTAAACACTACACCGAAATCTAAATCTGTTTAATAGTTACTCTAATTTTAATATTTTTTAAAATTTTAAATTTTTCTATCCACTCCTCCCATTTTGACCATCTCCACATCTGACACTAGGTCAATGCATTGGTGTATTTATCAATGTATCTTATCTCCAGAACTCAAACAACATGTTAGTCAACCCATATCTCTAAGACATTATCATAGGGTATAAGTAAGATGGTATATGCATCATATAGAGGATACTTTAGATCTATCGAGTCTTTTATATATCATCTAATAAAAATATGATTCAATAATTGTGGGTTCTCCATATCTGATAAAGTGTGTTATCCATTGATAACTAACTCATGTGGATAAGAAGGGTTGTGATGATCGCATGCCTATAGTTGGTCCTTCCTATGCTAATAAGGGAGGGAACAGATTTACTAGTCATGTATTTTAGTTTTTCAAATGTTATTTTCTCTAACCTACTGTTTCCTCTCATATTTTATGTTCTTAACACTAGATTTTTATGTTCCATCCTCATAAACTATGTTCAATTCATTTAGTTATTATTTCTCTCTCAATTATTGTGTTCTACATGTAATGTAATGGCATGGGTTCTCCTAAATAGGTTCATCATGCTGGTTTGTTTTGTGACCTCAAGTGTGCCCCCATTATGCTAGAGGTTGCTGATTAAGAACAAGGGTCTAATAAAACACAATGGGAGACTATTCCCTCTTTAATATAGTAAACCAATAAGAATAATAATAATAATAATTGACATTAAATAATAGTCAATAACCAAACATCATATAAACAACTTCCAAAACTGGGTAAGTACAAAAATCAAAAATAAATAAGCATTTCATGTCAAGATAATCTAAAGTGTTAGATATAATCCAAGATAATACAACAAGGAAAATATCAGAAATTGGTCCTGATCACATCTATGGTCCCCTTATTCACGATCCATCTCAACTCAATCATCTATCATGGGACCCTTGCCCTTATATGGTCCTACAAACATGAATTCTACTTGGGTACCTAACAGAGGCCCGAGCAGGGTGTAAGTACAACTCAGTAGGCCACCACCAACGGTGTCAATAATAATATCTAGACTAATATCTGTGTATGTTGAAATACAGATAAACAATTGTAGGATAAAATATGTAAATATGAGATTCTCAAATACAATAGGGGGTGAATTGTATTCTTTAAAAATTCCTAAGGAAATTTTTTCATAACCAAAATTCACAACACCTCTAAGCTCTAATAACTTGCTTGATTCCAGAAAAGTGATTCTGGAAATGAAACTGAACAAAAGTTTACAATCACTAAGATTCTACCTTAAAGCGTATAGAATCCTATAAAATCAGAGTACAAGACTAAGGAAGTATAAGAAGATTATACTTTCCTTAATAACTAAAAATGTAGTAGAAAACTTGAAACAAATAAGTGACAAGTAGTAAATATTTTAACTCAAATAGAAGGGTATCCAACAACCTTGGATAAAGTTCCCTTGATTTATACTTTCAAGAAAGTTTGTCTTACCCACACCAGGGTAAGCCCTCGATACAAAGATCGGAGTCTATCTTGTCATCCCCTCAAGCCCTCAACTTCAAGGTAGTTGACACCTCTGTCTCCCTCAGCAAGGAAGCCCTCAACTTCAAGGTAGTCGGCACCTCTGTCTTCCTATCCCTGGAAGCCATTGAATGTACTTAGTAACATTTGGAGTCGCACAAAGAAAACCTGAACAAGAAGTTCAGTACGCACAAGGTAATGAGAGTCTCTCTCTATAAATCACTTCAACATCATGTAATATCTATAGTCATAGAACAGTATGGAACTCTTTCAAATGAGCTCATATTTATTGGAACAACTTCAACGGTCAGTTCCCTCCTCGAACGATCATATCTTTCCTTGAATTTTAGAGGTACCTATAGATGTGTCACTCAAACAACATTTAGTGAGTAACTGAAAGCACAACATTGTTTTATAACAAAACAAGTGTAATAATGACTAAATTCTGATATTCGGAATGTAAGGAAATGAAAGTTCAGAGTCCAACCAGAATTTAATTCGGAGTCTATAATACAAGGATATTTAGATTCTATTTTATAAGAATTCGGAACCTGAATTCTATAGAATTACAGAGTCAGAATTTCAAGGAAATTCAGAGTCTGGATTCACAAGAATTTAGAACCAAAACTTACAAAGTTCAGAGTTGGAGTTCATGAGAATTCGGAGTCAGAACTCATAAGAGTTAGAAGTCTGTATTTAGAGAACTCAGAGTCAGAAATTAGAAAAGTTCGTAACCAAAATTCATAATCAGAATTCAGAGTCAGAACTTAGAAGAGTTTGCATCCAGAATTCTTAACCAGAATTCGGAGTCAGAACTCAGAAAATTCATAACCAGAATTCGTATTCAGAATTCGGAGTTAGAACTCAAACCAGAATTCGTAATCAGAATTTGGAGTCAGAACTTAGAAAGTTCGTAACCAGAATTCTTAATCAGAATTCAGAGTCAGAACTTAGAAGAGTTCATAACTAGAATTATTAATCATAAATCGGAGTCAGAACTCATAGGAGTTCGTAACGAGAATTCGTAATTAGAATTCGGAGTCAGAAATCAAAAAAATTTGTATCTAGAATTCTAAGAATTTGGATCCTAAAACAGAATGCTTCATATCTAAGTATTTATAGGATTCCGAGGTTTTGGTTTTCAAACTAAATTTGACACATAGAAAAATTATGATATGAACAATGAAAACATGGTAAAGATAAATTTCCTTAGAGAAGTAAATTTTCCTTATATAAGCAAAACATAGGGTAAAAAGACATTTGTCTTGAGATAAGGAAACCCTTAATGACTTATAAATCTCCCCCATGTATAGAGGAATGGAAAATTCATAAGGAAAATCTTATTTACTCAACAATCTCCCCCTTTTTGGAAAGCACAAACATACTTAGGAAAAAGAATAAAAGGACTTGGAAAATATTTTTCTAGATATTTCAAATAAAACTTATCTCCCTTTTTACATTGACAAGGATGAATACAACTAACTCCCCCTTAGGATACAAAACACTAAGGATCGTATTCTAGATTTATGGAATGAGAATTTTCATTATCTTCAGTATGGAAATCTTCGTAATGAGAACTCCCCCTTAGATAAACTCCCCCTTACTTAGGGATATTCCTTCTTTACTTGAAATTATTTTTCATATCTACCCCTTTGTGATTTTCATAAAGAAATTTAGGGAATGGAAAAGAAATATGGTACCTAAAATATTATTACAAACATCAAAGCAAAACAAGCAACCACAATTTCATTATGATTGGAATAATTTGTACAAGGAAAAATAGATATAACAAAATATCGGATTTGGATCTATTTTGGTTATTTTTCCTTGGGTATCATCTTCTTCACGATGGTTTTCAGCTTCTTTAGTTCATTGTGATCCTCATCATCTTGTTTTTCTAATGATTTGATCCTGTCATCCTGAGACGTCATATCCTTTGCCTGAGCCATCAGTAATTCATCTTGTTTCACTATCTTTTCTTGAAACTTGATCTGAAGATCCCTTTCTGTTTTCCAACTTTGGACTATAAAATTCAATTTCCCATTCAGATCATTGACATCCTAAATTCGGGTGTTCTGTTAAAGGTTTAGCTTTTTCTCAAAGCTATTTGTGAGATCCTTGATTTTGGTGTCTTCGTTATCAAAATCTTCCTTGACATCTTCTTGAAATAGATCAAGCTCTCTCAAATATTTAAGGATCTTCTTCGACCAGCAGGTCATTTTCTTTCATGATTTTTGTGGGATTCATAATTTATAAGGAAATTATTGTGTTTGGCCTCAACCTTTACACACCTATCCATCACCATGGATACAGAGTCTTTTTTTTATTCATACTATGCTGAAGCATCTGGAATCTGGAGTCAATTTTTAGAAAGATCGGAATGGTTTCTACTAGATTCTTCAGATATTGAATAACAAAATCATGTCCTTAAGTTGATGACTCTGAATCTGACACTTTACTTGGTGATGGTTCTTCCTCTAGCTCGACCATCTTCCTCTTAGAAGATGGACCAGCTTCCTTCTTTCCTATAATTTCTTTCATAGGTGTATCAGCAACCACTTGTTTCCCCTTGTTAGTTTTCGGAACAGCTTCCTCATTTGAGGACTCATGCTCGCTTTCAGACAGCTGAACAATCTTATCTTCATCAATTTTTTCTTTCTCGGATCATGCCCCAACGTCTTCAGGAAGAATGGAGTCATGATTATGATTCTATTCCATAGATAACTTTTTGACTTCCTCTTCAGCCTTCTCATCAATTCTAGGAGTAGAAAGTATTGAAGATCCGACTTGAGAAGTCTGGATTGACAACTTTCCAGAAGCACCTTCCTTCTCATGAAATTCTTCTACTTGTTTTATCAGATCAGTTGTATCTTTAGTGCTTTCAGCTTCTTGTACTTCTTCCACAACTTCCTTTTCAACATCATTCTCTTTGTCTTTTTCCAGATACATGAACTTCTTTCTCAGAGTCTTGGATAATTGTTCTACTAAGAATGTTTTCGGTACGATAATGTTCTCGGATGCAAATTCAGTAGCCTTCAAAAGAGATCGCACAATCTCTGCATCCTAAATCTTATTCATAAGATTATTTTCCTTGGATTTCTTCTCAATCTCATCAACAGCTTTCTCATTCAATACTTTGGCCTTTGCAGGGTCTAGGCCAAAGTGTGGATACCCTTCCTTCCGTTTCTTCTAATTTTTTCTCCATTTAGCTACCACCTCATCCGGATAGGATTTGTGTTTCCTGGGCTTTGGAGGTACGGATTTGGTTTCTTTGGCCTTAGGGGTTTTCTCTATTTCTTCCACTTATTTTAGTTTCCTCTTATTTCCATCTTTCTTTGATTGTTCAACCTCTTCAGCATTTTTCAGAACGGCTTCATCCTCATCATCTGGTAGATCATAAAATTCACCTGACTCCATAGAGAAACCAACTTTAATCCTCTTGAGGGTATCATCACTAATTAGAATTACTTTTCAATTCTTTGTCTTGGAACTGCAAGGGATCTCGAAAGATTCAAGGCACCAAACTATCAATTTGGAGAGTAGGGTAGGATACATGATTATCTGTTCTCTTAGATTACCATTTTTGATATTCTATATCGTAATGAGAATGTGATTATTCAGATTGATTTTACTTAGATTTACCAAAAAATCTAAGATATACATATCACTTTTCTTAAGAGTTTTCTTTTCACCCCTTCTCGGCACGATAAGACCCTGAACCCGTAACTCTAGGATCCAATTTCCGGTAGACAAGTGATCAATCTTTGCGGTCTTGATATATGTAAGTCCAAGACATTTCATAGCCTTTAATTTTAAAAAAGTCCCTTGAACATCTGGTAGCTTGTGGGAACAAAATTATGCCTCTCCTTCATAAGATAACCCTACCAAGTTAGCATCCTTGGTGTAAGAAAGTGCATATGTCTTTACATAACTCTTGAAAGAAAAATTTTTCCCTACCATCTTCCTTAAAGAAACAAGCTGACTCATAAAACTCTATCAGCAAATCTAGATACACTATATCATGAGCTCTTGGCTTCGAAATGGATACACTTTCCCATCCATTAAGTTTGATATTCTTGGAGATAATAGAGTCATATTTATTGAATAATTTCAGATGTACCAACCTCTCCCTGTATATCTGGCACTCTGCAATCAGCTTGACAGTAGACATTTCTTGAGAAGGTACTTTACCAAACATTTGGAATTGAGCACTTCTGAAAAGTTCAGAACGGGATTTTGAAGAGGGACAGAGCTTCGACACACACAAGCTTTGAAAACTGATGTGGGACAACTATCGGGGGTCCCATTTTATAGGTGTTGAAGTGACGGTTCATCTTCCCATTTCAATCCAAAGGCTGAGAATTCTTCATATTAGATCTGACGGTTGAAATGATAGCCGTAAAGAAAATTTGTAAGAATCCGATCTTTTGAGGTTTTTAAAGAAAAATATTTGTATTTAAGGAAACTAGAATCCATGAAATTTTAAAACAAAAGAAACTAACAGTATGTAAAAGGTTATTACGAAAAATTAAGAAAGAATCATACCTTTCATATTTTCAGGAGAATTATTCATATTGAGGAAAATTATTCATGAAGGACTTTAGATTCCAAAAAAACTTGAGTACAAAAAATAAATTCAGTACACAGATCTTCATTATGAATATTTACATTGTGAAAATATTTATTACGAAAATCTTCATTACTAAAAACTTCACTATGAAAATTTTAAGTACGAAAATTTCCATTAAAAAAATTTCAAGTACGAAAATTTCCATTTCGAAAATTTCAATTCCAAAAATTTCCATTATGAAAAATTTCAGGTCTGAAGATTTCCATTATGAAAATATATGAAAAAAATCATTATGAAAAATATGAAAAACTTCATTATAAAAAATATGAATAAATTTATTATGAAAAATATATAAAACTTCATTATGAAAAATATGAAAAAATCATTACGAAAAATATGAAAAACTTCATTACGAAAAATAGGAAAAACTTCATTACAAAAAATATGAAAAACTTCATTACCAAAAATGTGAAAAACTTCATTAAGAAAAATATGAAAAACTTCACTACGAAAAATATCAAAAACTTCATTATGAAAAATATGAAAAACTTACAATGAAATGTACTCCCCCTATGAAAAGGAGTTTATTAATATAAGGAGATTGGTTTCAACAGGAAGTTTTCGAGGGGGATTACCTTTTGATTATCATTCCTAACATCTGTTTAATGTATTAAAATCTATCGAGGGGTAAAGATTCTGTGAAAATATCAGCAAGTTGATCTTGCATTCCGATAAATTGAAGAATGATATCTCTTTTTGTGTGTGATCCCTAAGAAAGTGATGCCTAATATCTATGTGTTTTCCACGAGAGTGATGTGCGGGGTTTTTACTAAGGGAAATGGAACTTGTGTAATCATAGACAGATTTTGTTTTGGTAGAACTCATACCATTGTCTGTGAGTGTGTGTTGCATCAACAACACTTGAGCACAGTAACTTCCAGCAGCTACATATTCAGCTTCAGCAGTGGAAAGTGCTATTGATTGTTTCTTCTTCCATGACCAAGAAACTAATGAATCTACTAAGAAATGGCATGTTCTGAATGTACTCTTACTATCCATTCTACATCCACCAAAGTCTTCATCTGAAAAACTTTTTAAAACAAAATCACTTCCAGAAGTACAAAAGAGTCCTAAATCCATGGTTCCCTTTAAGTAGTGAAAATTTCTTTTCACTTCCTTCAAATAAGATTCCTTAGGATTGGATTGATATCTTGCACATAAGCATACTAAACACATTAAGTCAGGATGACTAGCTATCAAGTAAATTAAACTTCCTATCATACCTCTAAAAGATGTTTGATCTACTGGTTTCCCAACATCATCAAGATCAAGTGTGTTTGAGGTACCAATGGGAGTACTTATACTCTTAGTGTTGTCATATCTTTACTTTTTGAGAAAATACTTCATATACTTATGTTGGTATATATATATTCTTTCTGGTTTTTGAGAAATTTGAAAACTAACGAAAAATTTTAAATCACCCATCATACTCATTCCAAACTTATATTTCATTAGATCCACAAAGGAATCAGTTAAAGATTGATGAGTTGAACCAAATATAATGTCATCAACATAAATTTGAACAATCAAAAAAAATTTCTTATATTTATTTATAAAAAGGGTAGGATATTCATTTCCCTTAACATATTTATTTTGAAGCAAAAATCTTGTAAGTCTGTCATACCAAGCTTGAGGGGCTTGTTTAAGGCCACACAAAGCTTTAGTAAATCTAAAAACACGATCAGGATGTTTTGTATCTTCAAACCCAGGAGGTTGTTTAACAAAAACTTCCTCTTGAACATAACCATTAAGTAAAGCACATTTCACATCCATTTGAAAAAGTTTGAAATTGAATAATGCTGAAAAGGCAAGTAAAATATGAATAGATTCAAGTATAGCTACATGAGCATAGGTTTCTTTATAGACTATTCCTTCTTGTTGATTATAGACTTTATCAACTAATCTAGATTTATTTCTTACAATGATTCCATTTTGGTCACACTTATTTCTGAATACCCATTTTACACCAATAACAGAAGTTTCCTTAGGTCTTTCAACCAAGGTCCAGACTTTATTCTTTTCTAATTTATTTAGTTCTTCTTGCATGGATTTTATCCGATCATCGTCACCTAAAGCTTAATCAGTGATTTTCGGTAATAATTGGGAAAGGAATGATACATGTTCTACTTCATTTCTTAAGGAACTTCTACTTCTTACAGGTTGATTGAATCGCCAATGATGTTATCACTAGGATGATTCTTAAGAAACAACTGATTTGGGTTTTGTAAGACAAGTTCATTAATATAGGGTAGGAAATATTTTGGGGTAAATGTTTCAGAAGTTTATTCATGGACATTTTCCTTATCAGAAGGATCTTCTAACATAAATTGATAATCAGTTTTTGAAAACACATCTGAAGATGTAGTTTGTGGTTGTTTAAAAAAAGGATCATTTTCATCAAATTTAACATGTACTGTCTCTTCAACAGTACAAGTGTTTTTGTTGAAAACTCTATAAGCCTTAGAAGTTGTGGAGTTGCCTAAGAAAATTACTTCATCAGATTTTGGTGTGAATTTATGTAGATTATCTTTAGTATTCAGAATGAATACCTTGAAATCAAAAACCTTTAAGTAAGAAAGTCTAGGTTTTCTACCATTCCATAACTCATAAGAAGTTTTATTAAGAAAATTTCTAATCAAAACTCAATTTATAGTATAACAAGCAATACTTATAGCTTCAGCCCAAATATGTTTGTCTAAAGAATACTCACTCAATATGGTTCTAGTTATTTCTTGAAGAATTATATTTATTATTTCAAGAACACCATTTTGTTGAGGTGTTATGGGTGATGAGAAATTGTGAGTAATGCCTTTTCTACTACAGAAAGTTTCAAAATTTAGAATTTTGAAATTCTCCTCTATGATAATTAAGAGTAGATTTCAATGGAAGGTTATTTTAATTTTTAACTTGGGCTCTAAAACTTTTCAAATAAGAAAAAGCTTCAGACTTCTTTGCTAGAAAATAGACCCACGTAAATCTAGTGTAATCATCTACTAAAACAAATACATAGTACTTGCCTCCAATTCTTACAGTTTGTGTTGGACCAAAAATATCCATATGCACTAGATGTAATGAATCAGTATTTGAGACTTCACCGACTGATTTAAAACTTGATTTATGGTTCTTTCCATATTAAAAAGGGTAACAAACTTTTGAATAATCAAATCTACGATCTGGTAGATCCTTAAATAATCTTTTCTTAGAAAGTTTTCATAAGTTCCTAAGGTTGCAGTGTCCTAACCTTCTCTGCCACAACCAATAATGATCTTACATTGCACTAAGTCAAGGTGGATATTGGCTCCTAAGGTCTTTTAAGTTTAGTGTGTAAAGATTATCATGCCTATGGGCAGAAAGAACAAACTCTTCCTTGGAATTGTGTACTAAGCACTTGTCATTCCTAAAATTCAAAAGGTAACCATTATCACAAAACTATCTTATGCTAATGCGGTTGTGCTTAAGACCCTTAACAAATAAAACATTTGAAATCAAAGTTTTTCCAAGAATAACAATGTTACCTATATCAATAATTTCTCCCTGCGCATTATCTCCGAAAGTTACTTTTCCTCCTTTCATATTGATAATATTTTCAAAGTAGTTTTTGTTACCAGTCATATACTAGGAACATCCACTATCCATGTACCATGTATTTCTATTGGTAATTTCTCTATTTTCATAAAAATAAGAAAAATTTAGGTTTTCGAAATCCAAACTTGCTTGGATCTTGAATTCTTAGAAAGAAAAATTTATAGGCACCCACATATTTTTAGAAAAATAGGATTTATGAAATCCTAAAGACTGGGTTTTGTTTAGAGAAATTTTTTTTCCCCAATGTCCACCACACTGACACTTAGTACAGAATGGAGCACTTTGAGGAACAAAATAATTGTTACTAAAAAACAGTTTAGAACTAGAATAACCAAAACTAGAACTATTCCTTAGAGGTCGGATTTGTGAATACATCTTATCAAAATTTTCGTTACCTAAGGTAAAGTTTGACAAACACTTCCTCAAGGAAAATATTTCAGATTTGAGTTTGATAACTAGGTTATTTTCTTCAAAAACATTTGATTTTGAACTAGATCTAGGCTCGAAAACATTTTTCTTAGAAATTACATTCTCTAGATCTTTAGAGAGCTTATTCTTATCAGAACATACTTCCTCATGATATTTTGAAATACTTTAAAAATCATCATTTTTCAAATCAAGATCTTTATAAAGATATGATATTTCCTTAGTGAGAATAGTATTCCAAGATTTTTCCTTATCCAGGTTTTTCATGAGTTTTGAATTCTCAATCTCAAGAAGTTTGGAAAACCTAGAAACTTCTTCATAGGAAGGTAAAGTATTATCTTCATCAGAAGAATATTTCTCTTCTGAAGAGTTATAATATTTACTATCATTAGAATTTAAATATATATTATTCATAGATTCATCATTGTGTACCTTAGCCATAAATAATTGATTGTCAATAGGTATTTGGGATATTAGACCAAGATTCTTCGATCCATAAGATTCATAATCCGAAGATTCATCTAAAGAGTCTCCACCACTGTCACTCCAGGTGTCATTAGCTTTCAAGACTTTCTTAGCATTGGTCTTGTAATACTTATTTCTATTTCTCTCAGAATGCCTTTCCTTTCTTTCTTTTCTCTTAATCATGGGACAATCCGGTCTTATGTTTCCAGGTCTCTTACATTCATAACATGTGACTTCTAAATCTTTATTATCTTTCCTTTACTTTTTCTTATATCTGGATTGAAAGTTCCTTTGTCTAGCTATCTTTTTCATCCTTCACGCAAGATTTTCTAACTCATTTTATGAGGATTCACTTTAACTAGATTTGGATTAGACTACAACTTTCTAATATTTGGATCTTGTAACTCTCTCAGGACTCTTAGATTTCATATGATTAGAAGTTTTAGTAAAAGCAACACTTCCATTTCCATTCTTCTTCTTTACATTATCATAATCTCTCTTCATTCTAGTCTCATGCTGAAGAAGATTTCCAAAGAGTTCATCAATAGTAATCTGAGTAACCTTTCTATTCTCATCTCTAGCTGTCCTCTTGGATTCGCCCTCACTCATCATGATGTCTATGATCTTGTCAACAACAGCTTCATCATCTAATCCTTTATCACCCATTAATTGTAAAATATTCACAATAGTCATGAATCTTTGTTGCACCTTAAATATGGGTTCTCCATAAGGAAAGTTAAATCTATTGTATTCAACTCTAAGCATAGCTCTTCTATTTTAAAAAACTTTGGAAGTATCAAAATGTGTAACTTCAAGTTTCTTCCATATAGAATTTGCTACTTTACAAGATGAAATTTGGCAATATGTATTTCTAGTCATATAACAAAGTAAAGTATTATATACTTTATAATTCAGTTGATATTCATGTTTTTCTTGATTAGTAAAGGTACTAACTTCTTTGTTAGGTATTTTGAATCGTCTAGTAAGTATAACAAAATTATCAACACCGGTATTGATAATGAAAGTCTTCATTCGATCTCTCTAATATTTATAATCATTTCCATCAAAAATAGGTGGTTTAGTTGGATTTATATTGTCTATAGAACCAACATTGATTCCTGCCATCTTATAGAAAATTCTTTCCACAAAAACATGTTAATAGAAAACGTTTGTAAATAAGAAAAATATTCCTAAGAAAGGAAAATAAAAATAGAGTATCTCTAAGAAAAATGAATCTGAACTATACAAGTCTGAAAAATATGATTCTGAAATTAAGAAGAAAATGAATTCTCTTCTGAATCTAATCGTGAGATTAATTCAGATTGAACCAATCCTTTGATACCAATTTTAGGATCAAATATATAAAGATGATATTCTCAAACATAAGAGGGGGTGAATTGTATTCTTTAAAAATCCATAAGCAAATTTTTTCATAACCAAAATTCACAACACCTCTAAGCTCTAATAACTTGCTTGATTCCAGAAAAGTGATTCCAGAAATGAAACTTAACAAAAGTTTACAATCACTAAGATTCTACCTTAAAGCATATATAATCCTATATAATCATAGTAAAAGGATAAGGAAGTATAAGAAGATTATACTTTCCTCAATAACTAAAAATTCAGTGGTAAACTTGAAACAAACAAGTAACAAGTAGTAAATCTTTTAACCCAAAGAGAAGGGTATCCAACAACCTTGGATAAATGTCCCTTGATTAATACTTTCAAGAAAGTATGTCTTACCCACACCAGGGTAAGCCCTCGATACGAAGATCAGGGTTTGTCTTTCTATCCTCGCAAGACCTCAACTTCAAGGTAGTTGACACCTCTGTCTTCCTCAGCAAGGAAGCCCTCAACTTCAACGTAGTCGGAACCTCTGTCTTCATATCCCTAGAATCCCTCGAATGTACTCAGCAACATTCAGAGTCGCACAAAGAAAATCTGAACAAGAATTTTAGTACGCACAAGGCAATGAGAGTATCTCTCTAGAAATAACTTCAAAATATTGTAATCTCTAGAGTCATAGAATAGTATGGAACTCTTTCAAATGAGATCCTATTTATAGGCACGACTTCAACGGTCGGCTCCCCCCTCCAACGGTCATATTTTTTCTTGAATTTCATAGGGAACTGTACACGTTTCAGTCAAACAAATGTTAGTGAGTAATTTAAATGATGACTTCGTTTTATATCAAAACAAGTGTAAGCATGACTAAATTATGATATTCGGAATGTAAGGAAATGAATGTTCGGAGTCTAACCAAAATTGAATTCGGAGTCTATAATACAAGGATATTTCGATTATGTTTTCTAGGAATTAGGAACCTGAATTCTATAGAATTCAAGAGTCTTAATTTAAAGAAAATTTAGAGTCTGTATTCACAAGAATTCAGAACTAGAACTTACAAAGTTTGGAGTATGAGTTCATGAGAATTCGAAGTCAGAACTCATAAGAGTTCAGAGTTTGTATTCAGAGAACTTGGAGTTAGAACTGAGAAAAGTTCATAACCAGAATTTTTAATCAGAATTCAGATTCAGAACACAGAAGTGTTCGTATCCAGAATTCGTAATCAGAATTCGGAGTCAGAACTCAGAAAATTCATAACCAGAATTCATGTTTATAATTCGGAGTCAGAAGATAGAAAGATCGTAACTAGAATTTGTAATCATAATTCAGACTCAGAACTTAGAAAGTTCATAACCAGAATTCTTAATCAGAATTCAGAGTCATAACTTAGAAGAGTTTGTAACTAGAATTCTTAATCAGAATTCAGAGTCAGAACTCAAAAGAGTTCATAAATAGAATTCGTAATCAGAATTCAGAGTCAGAACTCAAAAGAGTTCGTATCCCGAATTTCGAAAATTCATATCCCAAAATAGAATGCTTCATATCTAGGAATTTATAGGATTCCAAGGTTTTGGTTTTCAAACAGAATTTTACACTTAGAAAAACTATGATATGAATAATGAAAACATGGTAAACATAAATTTTATTGGAGAAGAAAATTTTCCTTATAGAAGCAAAACACAGGGTAAAAAGACATTAGTCTTGAGATAAGGTGTTTGTGATTTTCAAAACAAGAAGAAATGGTAAAGTCATAAGGAAAGCCTTAATGACTTAACAATCTCCCCCATGTATGAAGGAATGGAAAAGTCATAAGGAAAACCTAATTGAATCAACAACAATAAGCAATACAGTTAAAGTAAATATGTTTTTAATTAAATAATTATCAATTATACTGATGGGATCATAGTTTCTACTATGGAACCAACACATCAAACCTACTTTGTCCCATGACAAAAGTATAAACTATATTTTATAATTTGGATTTAACACTTCACATCACATGGAAATTCGTCAATCAATTAAATAAAATCACTATGCCTTGAATCCTCATTCCAGGTGTCCACATAATATCCAGTCTAAGGGATCTTGAAAAATTTGTATGACACAATACCATACATCAGTGGGTCCTAGAACATTATTCTATCTTGAAAAGAATATATGTAGCCTCATTCCAATATCCCAACCAAACAGTCAATCATTACTTCCAAGTTTCATCATCAGTGACCTTTTATCAAAAAATAAAAATGATTGTACAGGTTTTCATTAAACAATATTACCATACTTCATCTCTTTAATACATTTAACTCAATTCCATAACTGGTTCATATTACCATTTATTCATAACCACTACCATTAAACATACATTCAAACCATTTTATGGCAGGGACATTCCCCCTTTTACCATTTATCACTTTTCCCCTTAATTATATCACAATCAGTTTAACTTTATAAGTTAAGGAAAACAAACCTTTATATCTTGTCAACATTCTAAACACAATTAAAATTGGTTTAATCTTATAAACCCTTCAATTTATCCTCTAAAAACTCAATTACCATATTCAGGGAAGTGGTACTCCCATGGGTGGCCTTAGGCTAGGTTAACTCGTCATCAACATATCCATCGAGGTTCGTGAAAGGTCTAACACACCATTTAGACACTCAAATTATTATTACATACCAAGGATTCATTTTTGAAATGCAGCTGAATAGATTTACAAACTACATACATATGAATAAAAATCAATACTATGGGAAATAACATGTAAACCACCTACCTCAAGGTCAAAGAAAAAATATTTCTTAACCTCGACCCTTTATTCATGAACAAACAACCCTCAACACCCATTCTAAGAATTCCCTAGAAAATAGGGGTATAGGGATTTAGAAGGAGAAAAAATAACCCATGATGATTTAATCAAAACAATTAACTAAATGGAGTCTAATACTTTCTTAGAGATTCGATTCATATCAAAAGGCACTCCTATCACCTAAGAATCGAAGGAGAATTGCCCTTGGATATTTTGGAAGGATTTGGATCATAAAAATTTCTATTGGAGGATAAGTGGGGGAGAAATTGGGTGGAATTCATAAAAATTATGGGAGTGAAAAAATATTAGTTTCCATCTTTTAAATAGGTGCATCGTTTGGCTACACGGTTTTCCATACTGTGCACTGACCATGTGGTTTACTCTATCCAATAGGAAACTGTGTTGCACAGTTTTTATGGGCTACCCACATGGGTTGAAAAACCATGTGATTGCCTCTTTCCAAGGGTCACAAGACACATGATCACCTAGGCACCCCTCACATAGTTTTTAAATTGTCTACCACCATCCACCAGGAACGTGCAGTTATAGAAAACGGTTAGTACTAACTATGCCCAAGCCATGGAAAATGAAAAAGATAGACACTTTCCCCCATTTTCATTTCTCAAACCCCAGATACACCCCTAAGACCATCCCTGTTATTAGGAATCATTAAATTTTCCAATTTAAAGGGATTAAAATTGAAGTTTAAATAAGAATGAACCTCATTAAAAGGTTAGGATCTTACACCAAACCTGATTGATATGTGTTACACTCATCAATTATGTTTCATTTGATGAGGTGTGAGTTATCCCCCATATTATGTGTACCACACCCAGCTGTTGTGTTCTACCATAATCTATTATGTGCTATCTGAAAATTCATATGTTCTCTTTTACAATTTCATAGGGGTGATGTGGTGTTATTTTTTAGACTCGATTAGGATATATCCTTGCCTGCGATTATAGGAAGTTTCCCTTATCTTGAACTTATAATGAAACATTATTATAGGGTGCATAGTGGACCATAACTAATTGGATGGTATGACCCATAGGTTGGACGTGATGAGTTTGATTTGATGAAGGGATTCCTTATGGATTATCAGGTAGAGCCTTATCCTCGAGTGATAGGAGAATTGATGGAGTCATATACCAACGTTTCCCATTTAATTAATACTTTTAATGACTATATAATGATACTTTTATTGATATCTATACATATTTTATTGATCTATTAGTGGATAATATGTACTTTAACTCATGGAAAGACTACTCTACCATGGATGGAGTTTAATCTCTTATATAGGATTGAGAAATTCGTAGTTGTTTAACCCCATACAGAGAAATACAACCAAGTATGAGTCTACACTATGGACTATGAACCTCAACATATGTTCCCTACAACTATTTTTTAGCGGAATTTTCTGAGATCAATAGTTTATATGGAGACTCCTAGGAAGTATTTTTCAAGTTATTGATGTTTTTTTCACAAAACATCGCATATTCTAGAGTCCCAATGGTAACCTTTTATTGATTGTGGAAAAAATATTAACAAATATGTACACCAGTTTTGGGAATAGGTAAGATTTTCACATGAAGGATTCTAAATCAATTTGGTTGGTGGACCATTTTATGGGTCACAGTATGGGGGTTATAGGACACCAAGTTATAGAACTAGATGCCTATAGGATGATGCTTGGTAAAAGATCCTATGGTGTAAGAGCAGTCAAAGATAAAAAATTCATCAATCTACACCCACAAGAACCAACTTTGGTTAGTTATCATTAGTAAAGGAGTGTTGATAGAATAAGTTGTGGATTAATACATTTGGTGGATAGGTATGGTCATGTATCAGTGGGTGCAGTTCAAAGTATAAACCAAGACCTTTTGATGTGCTTGGTTTTTTCTTACCTTTTTGTACACATTATTGAGAATAAAATAATGTTCTCATCGAATACACATTATTTTGGATAAAATGATTTATTTGTATGTTCATTGTAATTATTTAGGATATTCCATCCAAAGTCTCAAATCATAAGTGATAAGAATAAAATTTATATATACACTAGGTGTACTTTATAAACACATGTCAAGTACCCTTTCCTAGACATGGTTCAGCCAGATCGAGTACACGCCCATGTAACAAAGAAAGATTGACATATTGTGTACGTCAAATAAACATGTTGTGTACCCTCACGGACTAACTTATGATGCTTCAAATTTAATGGGTGGCATAGTGGATCACCCATTGGGAGAGAAAATAGGGGAATAGTCACTTGACCTAAGTACACAACATGTACCCAAAAGCACACACCATGTAGTCTATTTTTTCTATAAATGGAGAGGTCAGATTCAAAAAAAATCTGGTTGGATATATAAGGGGGGTTTCTTTAAATCTGCCTCTCGATATACCCCAAATCCAAACATGATTTTTTTTCTTCTATTTTCATTTTTTTAGTGTAGTTCTCCTTTCCCCTTTCTCCTCTCATATCTATGGTAGGTGTTGAGTTTCCACTAAACCCACGCCGTGACTTAGGTCATGGGTTATCCTTTTAAAAATCATTTAGTTTTCACCATTTGTTTCATTATTTGTTTGATAATACAGCAATAGTGATTATGGAATTAAATTCATTAAATTAATTGGTGGAAAAAAATCATAATAAAAACAACAAAATAGAATTTAAATTACAAAAAACCAATAATTTTGTATCAAAATATAAACAAAAGAAACCTATAGTTTTATGACCATGGTCACTATGTGAAAGTTGAGAGAAAACTCAAAACCTATCATTGATATGAGATGAGAAAGAAAGAAAGGAAAATTAAACTAAAATAGAAATGAAAACAAAAAAACCCATATTTGTATTTTAGGGAGCAGTAGAGCAGTAGAACCTCCCCCTTGGATGTCCACCAGGTTATGTGAATCTAGCCGATCCATTTATAGAAAAATATACTACAAGGTGTTTAATTTTGTGTACACTCTTTCTACTTGGGTCAACTGAATTTTCCCTCATTTTCTCTAATCGTAGGTGATCTGTTGTGCTACCTATTTAATTTGAAGTTTTAGTGGTCAATTGGTGAGGGTATATAGCATATGGATTAAAAGTAAATGGTGTGTCAGAATTTTTTGGCTTCATGGGAATGTAATCATGCTATCAAAACCATGTATGGGTAAGGTTACATGGCATGTGTTTATAAAGTATACACTATGTATATATAAATTTTTATCCCGATCACTCCTAATTTGTGACTTTGGCCAGAATCTCCGGAAGAATCACCAAGGAAAGTAAAATAAATAATTTTATTAAAATAACAACATGTATCTAGTAAATACATGTTTTTATTCTCAATAAAGTGTATGAAAAGGTAATCACAAATCGAACACATCACATTTCTTCATAGAACCACATACTGGATACCATATGTGTGAGATATTCTATTAGCATTAGATGTTATAGAGTAAGAGATTATTGTGGAATCCCCAGAAATTCCCTTTTCATTTAGATATTTTCCATTAAAGGAGACCATATATTACTCATCCCTTTTAATGTAAGACCATAATATTCATATATGGGGCTTCTGAGTCACAGTTTAGGAAAGTTTTAATTGTCAAACCTGACTACATCATGGAGTCTTGTGAGCTTCTTGATGAGAAGTGTTACCAAAGTTTTTGGGGAGATTTCAATCCTTTTGAAGGTGGTGATAAGAACCAACACATTTAGAGATCAGAAAGGCTACCCACTATATGGTATTGATGACTTTATATGTTCTGTGAATGGATGAGAAACAGACTTCCAATTGATGTGAAAGAGTTCATGAATTCTTGTGAAGTGTGGTATATGGTTGTTTCTCAGTGAAAAACCAACGTATGCATCAACTTGCATGATAAAGGGGGTATTTGGGTTTTTCTGTCTAGAATAATGCACTCCCTTTCAGTTTTTATGAGTATTTTGAACCTCATACTACCTTGTTTCACTTTATAAAGATCTTGTTGGACATTATATAAATTTTCCATAGTCTTGTAATGAGAGTATCGATTATATAGTAACCTTTCATAGCATGAGTTTTGGATTCATGGGGTGGTATTAGTCTTTATCAAATTATATTCATGGATAATTGTGTGTTCACATTGTCATAGGAGTGGTGTGGAAGTTGATGCTTCTGGTATAGGACTATGTGTCTAGGTATTGGATTAGGTTCATGAGCCACTATATTTAGAGTAGTGAATCCTATATGGAGAGAGAGATGTTACTCACATACAATTGAAAATCATGGCCTCACAGCCATTCTATGTGTGTGATAAGCCTATAGGGGTGGTGTTATATTAGTATTCTTATACGGCCATATATTCTTAGGTGTTAGTCCTATAGGGGTTTTTCAAAATGTTGGGAGTGCATTATCTTCTTCCACATGGGGGTAGTGGTTCTCTATTGTTAATTATATTAAGTGTGGGGATGGATATCCTAAGGGGGAACCTCCATAGTGTTTCAAGGCCCTGGCTGTTGTATGTTTAGTGAATATTTTTGGATTTACTTATATGATGGGAACTCCTTATATATAGTATATGATGAGGTCTTCTCAAGAAATTATAGATATTGGTCGCTTTGTCAAATATTATCTTGGGTTTTAGTGATGATAGGGAAGAATCATCTGAATATTCAAGACAATCTTCTTTATATTGTGGTGGAAATGGAAACCTGATGAATAGTTGTATGATCTTGACTAGTACAAGTAGTTAGTTCTTATTTTTTATGTTGTCATTTGTGGTTTACTAGAAAGAGTGGTGGAAACACCATTGGGTTAACTATGACATTGTGTATAGAATTGTTAGATAATTAAGATGTGAATGGAGGATTCCCATGGATGTTTGAGATTGGGTAAGAAGGAAAATGTCACCTCTATGGCTTGATCTAGTGAAATTGGTTCATGTTCCTTATGGGTGGAAGATAATGGAGTAATTGATGTGGATTTTGGGGGAGTGTGCTACTTTTCAACTTCCCTAGTGTTAGTGTGAAATCCTCTGAGGAACTCAATGTTTTATTATAGTTTATATAGGTTTCTCTCATATAAATAATCAAGAATACTCTTAAAATTTGGGGATCAATGAGGTGGCCTGAGAAAAAAAATACCTAGATATTTCATTATTTTAGATGAAATTAAATACATAACACAATAATACACATCCCAAAACCATAATGGTTTAGGGAATTTAGAGACTATAAAAAACAAAACTTATTACATAAAGGATCTTGAGTATCTACCAAAATTTTCTTCATATTATTAATCTTTTATACATATCATACTTAGAACATTCCATAAAATTATATGTAATGAAAACATAAGGGTGATCTCATATTCACATTAATGGTAAACATGGGAGATATCTATAAATGATAATATATACTCATATCATGAGCATAAAGGAATGATATTATGTAATTATCAATAGAAAAATTTTACCAAGTCTATTAAATATGTTTAATCATGAGTCATTGAATATGGTTTTTTCATAAAAAAGACAAAATTCATAACATTATGAAATCATAAATAATAAATCATGATCCATGAGAGCATATTATAAACATTTTAATGTTGTAAAAACATAATATTATAACATTATGAACATATATAAACGGTAATAGATTAAATAATTAAGTCAAGGACATGAAATTATATCCTTGTATAAACTTATGGACATGAAACCAGGTTCACGTATAAACTTATGGACAAGAAACCAAGTTGACGCATTAACTTATAGACAAGAAAATTGGTCCACACAAACTTTTTTGAACATTAAATTAGGTTCACACATAACATAGTTATCTAATGAGTTATCCATATTTATCCAATTAATTGGAGTGCTATAACAGACCCACAAATCATGTCATCATAATTCATTCATATATATTCCACAAGATCATAAAAACATTTATCATTCCATAATAACTTACCCCCTGAAAAAGAAAATGGGTTTCACCATAACCGTAAACCATTCAAAGAAAGAATAAGGATGTTATCATACAATAATATCCCCAGTGAAACATAAGTAACATCAAAGGATATTATTATAGATGAAAAATGTCTTTTAAATATCAATAGAAAATTTCTTAAGTAAATTACCCATTTCATTTTGAATTCACTTATATAAAACCTAAAAATTTCGAAAATATTATAGAAAATTTTAATTTGAAAATAAACACAGAAACATATAAATTAATATTCAAAATAAAGAGAATTGATGGTAGTGCGAAAATTCATTCAGGTGGTAAACGTTAAAACAAATATTCCTTTAACATTTTCCATAAAAAGTAAAAAGTACCACATTCGGATAATGATAAGAATATTCCTTTAAAAATAATATAAAGTAAAATATGGGTAAAATTAAATTTAAAAAATAATAACATTATTCTAAGAATTCTTGAAAATGCTTCAAAGAAAATATGAACATTTAATAAAAAAAATTAGTTGAATAGTAAACAAAGTTGGTTCTTATTAAAAAACATATTCCAGTCTCTTGAGTACTTAAAGAGATAAAAATGAAATGAAAACAATAAATCTCTATAATTAACCAAAATTTAGTAAAATATATAGTATTTTAGAAATATATATAATATAATTTACTCTTCTTAAATTTAAGCATAAAAAATCTCCATAAAAATGAGATTGAAACATAAACCCCTATCTCATGTTCGATTTAATTTGTAAGATCACTAAACACATGTATAATAAATTTAAGTTTATTATGCTTCTATAAAAAACCATATTCATACTTTTAATATCATATATGGTCCACTTATAACATTTCAATACCTATTTAATAATAATGTTTTATTAAAGCCGTCATTTTCAAGTGTTAAATGTTTGGTTTTTCATAATAGTTTCAGTTTAAAAGGTCTAGACCTTGTACTTTGATAAATGTTAAACAATATACATTATGTTAAAAATGTTATAAATATAATATATATTAATTATATATATATTTAATCATTTATAAAATATATATATATATAATTGATTTACATCATTCAAGAAAATGGTAATATGTACGTATAGATGAACGTTGTTATCGTTTTCTAAAAAAAAGAAGTAAAGAGAGATAAATAAAATTTTATCATTAAATAATAATAATAACATCAAAAATATCATATATTGTTAGTAAATTAATTATTATAAATATCCATGTGAGGTGGTTATGTAAAATGGTTCATATCGTTGTGTGGAGGCGGTAGTCCACACATATGCACGGGCGATACTTTCATTTCTCATTTGATAGAAAAGAGGTAGAAAAAAGGTTGTTCCGTCATAATAATAAAATATTAGTATATTAATGAAATTGGATACATAATTTTATGATGGATACAATATTATTACAGATGCTTTAAGAAGAAATGAAATTGAAAGAACTTGGTTAAGAGTTCTACTGCTTCATTGAGAAACCTTCATTGGCTTACACCTTAAGCCTTGAAAGGATGGTATTATGATAAAAAAAAGGACCAATTGGATGTGTGGAGAGATGATAGGAAAGGAAATTTTCTGGGATTATCCAAGATAATAGTATCTTGAAGTGTGGAGAAGAGAGCATAGGGGGTATCCTTTTATAAGTGGGGGAGAGGACACAAATGGAATTTCTTAAAATATTTATAATAATGTCTTATTAAATCTAAATGTTTCCATATAGCCAAATATTAGAATTTAGGATAATATAAGGTCTAAATATATCTATAAAATAATATTTCTACAATTTTTATTGTAAATATTACCCATATATCTTTGTTTAACCTCCCCTCCCCCAGAAAACTTGTTTTAGCCTTAACTGTGGTAAAAATCTTTTTATAGTTTTTATTATTCATTATGAGAAAAATGAATGTAGACTAATTAAAAACATTTATAATTATAATTTAAAATGTGTAATATATTTTATTAAATTTAATTTAATAAGTGGTAGAAACTACTTTTAAAATAAACGCACAAAACACATCAAAAAACAGTTTTCTAGAAAATATATTTTATCTATAAAAATATTTAATATAAAAATTAAGAATAATGTGAGTTATAATGACATTTATTGGATTATTTTTAATCAAAATGAGTAAATTAAATTTTAATATCAATTCCAAACAAAATTTTACTTTTTAAATACTTGTATAAGAAAGATAATTTTCTATCAAATCAGCGTTTTTCACTACTCACTAAAAAATAAATCTTCTCAGAAAAACCCCAAAATTTTAAATTAAGATAATTTTTGATATGATGATTTTAAGAGGGATATAATTTTTATAAAATAAAATTTATAAATTTTTTAAAAATTAATTATAATATTCGTGCAAAAAATGTAATAAAAACCATTTTTAAGAAAACAAATTTATGAAAAATAAAATGACTTTTCTTAAAATTGAGTACTTATTTATTATGAATTAATCTATAAAATTTCAGAATATAAAACCATTATACATATTTTTCATAATTTATTTATTATTGTCCATAACTCTAAATTAATATCTAGGTTATAAAGGTATACTACACTATGGTTCATTTAGACTTGAGGTAGTGTGTAAAACAAGCTAACGAATACTTTAAATTTATTTCAAAGAAATATATATATATATATAGGTATTTCATTATAATCACCATAAAATTAATTTATTCCTCAAAATTACATCACTCTGATACAAAAAAAAGGAGGATATATTTGTTTCATCACATGCTTTGGTTGCTATGTTGCATTTTTTAATTTCTGATTCCTCAAGAGAAATCTAGTCAAGTGAGTATTATTGTTTCGTAGAACTTTATATCTATGATAAAATATTTATATCACTTTATCTTCATATGAAAGATAATGATCCAATTATACAACCATTTTATTTTAGTATATTTAAATGATTAAGTATGTACTTCCTTAATATAGATACATGGAACACATCATGAAGTTGAAAGAGGTTTGGTGGAAGTTCTAGGTGATAAGTAACTATCTCAACCAAGAAAATAATCCAAAAATGGATGATATATCATGGTATCAGTTTTTCCTTTTTTTTGGAATCTCATAACCTTCTTCTATGGATAAATTCATAGGAATACCTTCTCACTAGCATTTAAACCTAGATCTCACCAATGATTTTCATCATAACACTTCAGTCGACTCTGAGCTTCCTTGATGTGCTAATGAAAGGTGCTAACATTATCTACAATTTCCATAGAAAGATCAAGTCCTAACATATTTATTTTTATAACTTCATATGAGTATTTTTTATTTCTACATTTCCTATCATATAGGGATTTATATAGTGTTATCTAAATGCTCGAGTGAAATCTATCATTACAGTAAAATTCCACCGAAGGAAGGTTTTGATCCCAACCACCTTTTAAATACATAGTTAAAGAACTTGATATTTATTCTAGAGTTTGAATTGTCCTATCAGACTGAACATATGTCTGGGGATGATATGGAGTACTGAAACACAACTCCATATCCAGAGCCTACTAAGTACTTCTCTAGAACTTCAGGATAAACCTAGAATATCAATCTAATATAATAGAATATAGTACTCCATGAAACCATACCACTTCCATCATATATATTCAGGAAGGCTAATCAATATAGAAACATTATATAATGGTAATAAAGTGTGATGAATTCATAAGGTGATTGACTACAACCCAAATAACATTACGAGCTTTTTTTTTGTAGAGTCCGATGATGAAATCCGTGGTGATGTTTTACAATTTCCATTCTAGTATGGGTAATTATTAAAACATCCACTTATAATTCTATCACTCGGCCTTAACTTACTAACATACCAAACACTAAGATACAAGCTCTACAATATCTGGATTCATGTTGTCCCACTAGAAATACTCTTTTAGATCTCTATAAATCATCATAATTCAAGGATGCATAGAGAATAATGAACTATGTGCTTCATCCAATTGCTCTTTCTTAAATTATGATATTTATAGGACACAAACTTGGTTCCTTAATCTTATCATTCCATTACAATCAATGTTGAACTAGGAAATATTTATCATTTTATTTTTCAGCTATATATCTACCTTCTCCACATATTTGATTTTCACATGGATATATGGTTGAACACTAAATTTATAAAGATAATATTTCTCCTCTTCCTTAAATATTTTAAGGTATATCATTTTAAAATCCATAAAATTTTGATATTTTTTATCCTTGTATTAGATAAGATAGCATGATCCTTTTGACTCAAATAATTATCCACATTGTTTTTTTTCAGGGTACTAATGTATTGAGCAGTCATAATCTTTAATCAACATCAACCATATTCTCTCATATATATTTAAATCTTTATGGGTGAATATATACTTTAAAATTTTATGATTATTATATATTTCAAACCTTTCTCTGAAAACATGATGCCTTTATATTTTTAATGTAAAAAATACTACTCCCAAATTTAATCACGAGTTGGCCAATTTTTCGTATAAATTTTTATTTAGCATGAGGTATAATCTATCACCATATCATTATGTATGATGAAAAATCTTATTCCCTTATTTGATTCATTTTTATAGATCACATACTCTTCTTTATCTTATCTTACTCCAATCATCTATTGTAATCATCACACTATGATCGCACCATCAATAATGAACCACACATATGGTAATGATCTATTACGCCGAAAAATGGACATGAAATGATCGAATTCCTTGTATTCATAAAACCATGGGCCAAAAGAAATACCTAAAATGAATTTTTTAAGAAAGGGGAAGAAATTTAAAATCCAATAAATGTGAGGAATGAACCTTATCCTTGGTTCATTCGGCCTTGATTCTTTTTCATAGAAAAATAAAATCGAAGAGGAATGAAACACAACAAAAAAATATAATTCCATCAATTTAAAACGACTGAAGATGCATGTATTAATTTTGTTCATGGAGTTAATCCAATTTTTTTAGGAATTAAATAGTGGTATGGAAAACAAGAATCAACATCCTACCAAGATTTTAGATCAATTGTTGATGAATAATGGTTCTACACAACAATCATTGAAGAGATTCATGAACTTCGTTGGCAAAATGAACCATAATCTGGTCTCGATCCATCATTTTTTTCAATAACTATGTTCAATGGTCATCTAGATCTCTAGGGTTTGATCGAAAACCCCAAAGGAAAGCCTCATAACCTTATAATTATAGGATAAATTTGTCATTGTTTCAAAAATAAATAAAACTAATTTATTTATTTATTTATTTATTTTATTCATTTATGATTACGACGACATTTTAATAAATCCCCCAACAAAAATAGGTTACATCATAATTAGGGTAAAATCCACATTCTAAACTCAAAATCGCCCTTGGATTTTTTATCAAGACCCCAGGCGGGAGTTATTCTGCTTTTTCAAGAAAACTGTATGTGCATGTTAGTTAATATATTTAATATATTTCAAAAATTTATTTTGGTAACACTAATCCTTGGAATCAAATACCATATCAGTTCATAGTCTCCAAAATAATCCATATAATATCCAAAAATAATACGTGGAATATATATTTCATTACAAAATGGATTGAAATCATACTTCATAAAGTTTTGGGTGTCATAACTTTATCTTATTTGAAGACTATTGAATGTTACTCTTGATATAAATAGTAAATAGAATGGGTGGAGTCCTAATTAAATTATTAAAATTAAAATTTGGTACTTATGCCTTATTTGGTACACTAGAAAGGGAAGTGGAACTATGATAAATGGTTTTTGATACATTGCAAATGGAGACCAGTGGAACCTTTAATTCCTTTAAACAAAGGAACTCAAATTCCTCCCAAAGATGGGTAGAGTGGAATCTAATTACATAGAGCCTATATTTTTAAACCCATTACCCTGCACTCATCACATAGATATTGGTACCAAGTGCACAATGAAAGTGAGAAAGTATGGGAATTTAAAAATTTTACATTGTGATCAACATTGCGACAACATCACCAATATATCTACAACCAAATTACCACCCAAGGATCCCATGTGATTATAAATAAACACAAAACTATAATCAAACTATTACCTCATTTTATAAGAAGACACATGCATGTTATGTTCATCATCAATGATCACTACACAAAGGAACCTATTTTGTATTCCTCTAAATAATCCACACACTCTCCCAATACTTGAATATGCATTGATCATTGATTTTTGGGTGTCAACCCTATCATTCAGAATGGATATCCAAGGGACCAATATATTTTATGGGATTTTATTCCTAAGTTGGTGTTAGATATAGTTAACATGGGGCTTGAAATAATTCTAGATGAGGTGTATATTTTGGGTGTGGTTTCCTCTCTCAACCAAGAGATTTCTCTAGGAACTAATGGGTTTTCATGATCATTTTATGTTCCATATTGGGATCATGTTAAAAAAGATCTTGTATATGTCCTTCTGGATTTTTTTCAGGAGGTAGTTTAACTTGGTTATTCAGTGAAACCATGTTAATTATTAACCCATAAGTGAGGGATCCTTCCTTTATTAAAAATTATATACCAATTAGTATATGTAATTTTTCATACAAGGTATTTTCTAGTGTTATCAAATAGTGGATCTCTGCTCATATTCATGAGTATATATTGAAGGAACAGCATGGCTTTGTAAGAGGAAGTTCCCCCCAAGGTGCCATTTCTCTAGCCTAAGAGATGATCGGAGAATTTAATATCAGACTCTGGGTTCCAACATTATATTTAAAATTGATATAGACAAGGAATATGATGGACTCGAATGGGTTTTAATCCTGAATGTGGTGTATTGCATGGGATTTTATGGGGGGTGACTAACTTATCCTTTAGGTGTTTTAGTTTCCCTTGGTTGTCACTAGGCATCTTAGGCCAAAATGGAACAGCTAATTGTTGCAGGAGATATTACTCTTAGAAGAGTGGATGATACCATACTCATCATTCAAGCCAGGAAATAATGAGAAATCCTAGAGGTACATTCAATGTCGAGAAGATATATTGTGGGAAATTATGGATCCAACTTTTGCGAGCCAAAAGGGAAAATTTCTAACATATGGAAATTTTTGTGTGGAAATTTACCAGATCTCTAGAATCAGTCTCAGTGGATTATAGGGTGTAGTGATATTTTCTACTATAAGAGTAATTGGGTGGGTTTATCACTTGGTTTTTTAGGATTTCATACCCTCAAAATAACCTTTTATCAAGCTCACACTTTTCTAATAATCATTTAGGAAAGTCTCTACCCACATAAATGTAGAATCCTGAAGAGAATTCAACATTCCTATTAACCTAATAGACTCTTGTTCATAAAAGACTCAAAAAGTTCTTTCTCGGCCAAGTAGTATCATACTTCCACTCATTCGGGAGTCTAAGTGGGTGTGGGTAAGCTTCTCTGGTTCAAAGTATTTCTGATCAAGTTTAATTTCACAGTTTTTCATATTTATTGTCATGTTATACTAACGTATGTGACAATTAGACACAATGTAATCAATATAATATCCCAGTCTTTCTATTTTTGTAACTCCAAGGAAGAAACTATGGATCACTTTTTTGTTCTATAATGGGAAAGGGATGTGTGGTGAGACTTCAGAAACCTCATTACCATTGATATACATGAGGGTAATGGTGATGTTTTTATTTAATACTGGTTTCATGAGATGAAGTATAACATCTTGGATTGGAATATGAGGGCCCTTTAATATCATTTTGGTGTTGGTGTATTTGGAATGATATAAATAAAGCATGGGTAAAGGCTATAAATGATCATTTTTGGGTATCAAAACCCCTTACAGGTTCCTCACAAATGATCTAAGTTCTCTCTTGAATCATTGGGACAATGCCCACTCCTTGAGGATTTTCATGAATGGAAAAAATATGTGTGTCTACTCCCTATAGGTTGGTTCCTTCATGTATATGGGTTTATTGGAATACCACTAGTAATGGTTTCAATCTCAATATTGATGGTTCTTATAATCTTGGTATCATGAGTGATGGAGGTGTTGTCTGAGACTCCAAATGTTTGGTGGTTATTACTCTCAATAGTTTCTAAGGCCACAATGACTCTCTTATGGTAGAGTCTAATGATTCTGTTATTGGTATGAATATTTTTACTTCTATTAATATATCCCACACTGAGATTGAAAATGATTCCTCAGTTATTAGTAAATCTCTTTAAATAAGTTATGATACCCTATAGTCCATTGTTTATCTCATCTGTAGATGTCAGAGTCACACTGGTCAAGTGAGTTTGAATCACACCTGGCATGAAGGTAATTATGTTGTGTACTTCCTTTCTTCAAAGTGTAACCAAGGTAACCATCTTATGATATATTCTAATATGGGTTCCCTTCCCCTTAAATGTGTTGATTTTGTATAGTTTTATGCTCTTGTACTTCATTAATTCATGCCTCTGTGACCTTGTTTTCATCTTTAATTTTCTTATTATTTGAATAAAATTCTTCATTTAATGGGTGGGTTTTATTTATGAAAGTTTCACTTTGGCCCTTCTGTAAATTAAAACCTTTATATTAATCAATATTCACTATATAAGATATAGTGATCATTCCATAAATATTATTAATATTTTATGACCTTGTTTTCATCTTTCCTTTTCTTATTATTTAATTAAAATTCTTAATATAATGGGTTGGTTTTATTTATGAAAATTTCACTTTGGCCCTTCTGTAAATTTAAACCTTTAAATTAATCAATATTTACTACATAAGAGATAGTGATCATTCTATAAATATTATTAATATTTTATGACTTACTTCTAACATCTGAAATGTGTTATGTGATAAAATATAACCAATTAACTTGACTTAATACTCCCATGAATATTTAACAAACCTTGAATAAAAATATTATTTGTTCTTCAAATATATTTTCCTTCAAGTATTCACTTAAACCTTGTGAAAACTTTGACTAAAGAAATTCAACACATTTTATTAAAAATCAAAGAATTATTTAATCTCTTTTTTTCTTATGATCATTCAAACTCAGGCATATCTCAACCCCTGATATGGGGTCCACCATGCCCTAGACTCTAATTCATTGGAATTGGACAAACATATGAATACACTACTTGTGTGGACCTCTAGGACCTTATCACTTTAGTGATGATTCATACTCGGTGACAAAGATAAGTATCTAGAAACACATAATGGACCTTAAAGATATATGGTTTATTCACATCCATGATGACCTTTTATGAACACATTTCATGTAATATAATATCTTTGTCTCGAAATATCTCATAAAGTAGGACACAAACTTCGTGTCATCATACTTTCTTGGTTTACTATTTTATAACCTTACTGGATGAACTTAACTTCTTCTACCATGGTCATAGATTTAGTAAAGGTACCACCATATTGGTCAATTAGGCCTAAGATGTCTCTTCCTTTCAAAAGATACAAATTTTGTCTTGTTCATTCAATCAATGTTATACCAATAATGACACACCAAACTCAAGATACCCCACCCCAAACATAAATGTCATGGATTTAATCTTGTATAAATTTATGTGATCAAATGATACACAATAATAATAACCTCTACTTTAGAGACTAATACATGTGATCATAGTTTTGAACAATCAATGACACCCAAATCATGTGGTGTTCCTACTCGAGATCACCAAGTACAATATTCACTAGAATAAGACTCAAATATAATGATTAACTAGAACAAAATAGTAGAAAATAATATGCTCCCTATCAGTATAATGTATCTTGACCATAGGAAATATGTTTAATATTACCGCTATGCTATCTTAAAGCTTTTATTATAGCTGAGAACTATTATAACATTTTGACATGAAAAATAATCAAAGGACATTTCCATGTTAAATAGTGTATGTAGAAGTTTGAACACTATTATAGTAGGTATATATCATCTATAACTTATTGTATACATGATATTTTAATCATAAACTATTTCACATTTAGAGTCTTGGGAACCCACTTTTACAACACTCCCACTTTCACTAGTTCCAAATTGCTAACATAAACTTATTAGAATGGATTTTCCACATTTTCTTATATGGTCACTATACTATATGGGACTTTACTTTCTTTAGTAATTATTCCCAAAGATATTGTATCATCTTGTATATCCCATTTTATTCTCAACCATAATCTTTACATATTGTCTAGTATCATTGGTACAATTCTAATAAATGGAACAAATCGTTACTTGTTTTATATTGCTTCTTTAGCTACATTAAAAGTTACAACATAATTGGTATTTATAGATATGGATTCCAATGGATTTAATGATATACTTTTTCTCATTACCATATCTTAACTACAATATTAGATCCAAATGATCCATAATAAACCAATTGTTTCATATTTTTAACTAGTTTTACTTCCTCTCCACATACTAGGCACATATCCCTCACACTTTATCAATTATTTTTGGATAGTTTAGATTGCTTCAAGTGTAGTTCTCCTAGATTTATTTAATATTTTCCTTCCATAATTTTTTTTTGTAAATATCGAATCTGGTTGATAGTATGGAATAAATAATAGATTTGTCACTGATGCATATGGAATTTCACTCACCATTTAATCTCCTCTTATGTCTTCAAAAAGTTTTCTAGGATGGATTTATATAGTGTGACATTGGAAAAAGTTCTCTCTTAAATTGTTCCAACTGGTATTTTTTATGAACTATGTCAATATATATACATTGAATTAGTCTAAGAAACCCTTAGATCTACATCTGTACATATTTATCCCTAGAAATTAGGTTTCTAACTTAAGTAAAACTTCATAGAGCTACATTAAATCTAGTAATAACAAACTATAATCCTAATAATTGTTTACCATATGTTCTTAATATATTTTACTTGAAATTCATGGTGTTCCCACTAACCACTTGTATTCATATGTTATACATTCATTATAAATTAATTTTATTTGATCTTGGTGACTTCATTAATCTATAAATGGATCTATACAACTTTAACTTCTTATTGGCATTCTATGGTGCCACCAACCCTTTTTTATTACATAATATAGGAACCTTCCATGAAAGGTTTTCTTGATATCCAACTCCCAATATTATGATCATAGAAATATTATATGATGATTATAATTATAATGTATTTAAGTATGATTATTTGGAATAACTGATCAAGCATTATTGGTACCATTCTTTTACCACCCATGTAAAGTTTCTCTTAAATTTCTACCAATGGATTTACATCAATTGGAGAAACAAAAAAAATTAAAACTTAATTTTAGTACATGGAATCCATTTTTCTAAATTCATATGAACTTGTAAATTATATATTATTATCATTTACTTCTTCCTTGTATAATGATGATTAATTAATCATATTGAATAATATATCATCGCAACTTTGTGATGACAAACCTATCTCTATGGTATTATCTTTCCTATGTAGTATATGTCTTTGGAACATTCTATTTCTACGATATCTTGTGGAACTTGATCTTATTCCAACTATTTATGAATCTCAAGCCTTGACTTTATCCAATATAATATCACTCTCTTTTTCAATAATGGATATGTTCACCCTTCTTGTAAAAATATATTCTTTCACTCAAATATAACTTTTCTATCATAGGGATTTATATAATATTCTTAGAAACTTGGAGGATAATTAATCAAGATGTACATTTCATTTTTTCTTGAAGAAAGTGTGTTTCCTAACTTAGTCTAAACAATCACTTTATATCTAAGCCCATTTTTTCTGACATAACGGATTCATTTTATATTATAAATAATATGATAACCATGTTTTATTATAATTGTCATATGGTTATGGTTTAACACCACTATTTGTGAAGCATGTATAAAAAATATAATGGAATACTTTTCATGACTTATAAAACTCATCATTGATCCAACTTCCACTTACATCATTGCTTTGATGTGTATAAGGAAATTTTGGTTAAGGAATAAATCTACTCAACATTTTAATGATCAATGAATTATTTCAAGAATCATAATCAATACTCCTTTTATAAACATCATATCCCTGATGTGTATAAGGAAATGTGAGTTTAGGAATAAATCCACTCTATAGTTTTAATTATCAATGAATACTTGATAAGTATATACTCTGAAAATTTTTCTTAGAGAAATTAATTTAATTACCAAGTATATTCTTTTATATTCTAAGAATTATTAAAAACATTAAAGGAATCTCATTAATTATAAAAAAATTACCTCTAACATCTACTTGAAATAGTTCACATGTATCTTGTTTAACTATTGTTATAAGCTTTGTAACTTTGTCACCTTAAATGATGACAGGTTTTTTGGTAAATTTTATCCTAATATGAAATCATGTCAAATACTTAGTTGTTTTAAGATTTAAATAGTATAAACACCATTATTTTTATTTCCTTGGAATTTTCTTTTAGATTTACATGACCAAGAATCAATTTTACAAAATTTAGTGTTATAAACTCTTGCATTTCATATTCATCATTTATTTTGAATATAGTACATTTTAGATACTTTTATAATTGAAATTCTATTAATTATGGTATTCCATTACAACTTTATTTAAAATTTGAAAAAAAAAATATCCATGTGCAGAAAATTAGCATGAAACAATTTTTTGGCCACACACATTACATGAAATAGTTTTCAAATACAAGAATATGTCTAATTAGAATTATGAAGTTTTGGTCTTCTCTAGCTAATGTTAGAGTCAAGATATATAAACAACTTGAATATCCACTTCATTATTATGATGTAATTATACTTACTTGGTTCCTATATTTGGATACATTTTTATAAGTCACATTTTATATCTAATACCAAAGAAGTAGAAAAAAACACAAATACAATAGTGAATATTACTGAAGTAGAAGAATCTTCTTGATTCTTATTCAATTTAATGCAATTCCACTTCTAGTGACCAATAATTACACCTAAGAAGAATATATATTACTATTTTATGTTATCTCTCTTTCTCTTTAGTTTCTTGGAAGGATTTTCTAAAGGTTATTTTATAAAAATAATTTATATTGGTTTTTTTTTGGTCATTTTTTATTACTTTTTACCATAAGAACTAAATTTGCATATTTCATTAAGTTCTCATCTTCCTATAAAACCATACCCAATATTATATTTAAGTGGTTTCTCAATACTGTTCATTTTATAATTCTCAATGAAACTGAAGTACCCAAGTGATAATGATGTGAGAATGAGATGGATTGAAAGTTAATGATTCAACATGAATCACAATTATTTTAATTTTTAAATGTAATATATCATATTGAGTATATGAGGACCAGTCAGGATTCCATATTTCAATCTATATGTTATTAGTGTGATCATAATATAATTAATCACTTGCTTTACTTTCCCCCATAAGCTTCTTAGATATGATACTATATGGTATAGTCATCCACACCCTTAATTTTCTTTCGCAACTCATTAGAAATTGATGATAGCGTTATGATGTAAAAATCAAATGCATGATCCATGAGTCTCTTTTAAGATTAATTTTTACCCTTACTTCCTTACTGAGGTGTATCATCATGTAGTAGGGACTTCAGCACCTAGAATTTCCTTTCATATCAAAATACCGTACACAATCACCTATATCACTCTTAGAAATTCACGTTGATTAAGACACATAAATTGTCTCGTATTGATCTTAGTGAGCTTTTGGTATTACTTGTCAGTTATCTATAAAAAACATTAGCATATTTAAACTTTTATCTTAATTAATGATTAACTGACATTATAGATTTATTAATCTTAAATGTCTCCCAATATAATATCAAATCCTAGTTCCCTCAGTTACTAGATTCAAAATACTCTATAGTTTTATTATTCTAGTGGAAAATATTATTAATACCACTCCTCATAGTCCAAGATATGGATATTTTACTACTCAAAGAGCTTCAAGGTAGAATTTTGTCTGGCCAATCATATTAACTTGTGGCTCCTTGATCTATTGAGTGGAGTCCCATCACTTAGAAATAATAGCATTGATTTACTAAACACTTTTCCACTAAAATTTCACTAAGATAGCTATGGATACTTATCAGTAGCCAAATTTTTTAAAGTTGACCCACTAGTTGCATAATAATTCCCCAATAGTAAGGAATACCCTCAACTAGGGCTAATGAGGACCTCAAACATATATTTTTTATTCAAACTCTAAAGATAGAAGGTGTTTGATTTAATATTTTTGTCGTTGTATTTTTTAGTCTTCCTAAATTAATGTAATCCATTTCTATTTATCATTATTTCTCTATGTCATCAGACAAACAAATTATTCATACATAAATAGAAAAAATTCAACATGAAAGTTTATATTTTATCTATGTATTCTTATTTTTTATTTTTTGTGATCATGTCTAAATAGCATAAATATAAAAAAATAAACCATTCCCAAATAAATAAACAAATTATGTGAACTTGATATTTTCAAATAGTTGATCCATTAAACATAAAATGGATTATCCTAAACCCTAGGTGAAACTCTGTGAGTTGTGTCCAACATAAGTTGTATCGCCAACCCTTCCCAATGTATCAACTTCCCGTCTGGTGCCTCATCATGTCTCGATATGATCTATGTCACCTTTCAACCTCCTCACTATAAAACTATACTCACATCTAAGTGAGATCATCTTGGGAATGTGGGGTACATATAAACAATATCACTCAGGGATACAAAAACCCTTATTTATATAATGAGGTAAAGTGATGATATACATATCGTTATTTTTTAATTAATTATTAAAAACATCACATTACCATAATTAATTAATTAATTAATTAATACTCAGATATACACTAGTCGGTCTATGCCCGTGATCCATTAGAATGCTGTAAACTAGAAAAATTAAATTAAATTTTCAATTAATTATACTTGAGGGAATTAATCAAGAATTAAAAATAATGAAACTAATTTTAATTAACAATGTACTTATCAGACAGTCCATAAAAGTTATTTTATCAAAATAAATATATTTTTTTAAAAAATATGTGGTTTTTACAAAATTTTCTAGACTTCTGAGTATTTTCAAACCATCTAAAGGAGTTCCAAGCCCAAATCGAGTCTAGACTAGACCAAGCAAATTAGGTAGGGGAAACCCAACTTTAGAAGCCTAGTTATAAGTATGGAACACCTCACGGGGGCATGGGGTGTTGGTGGTGATTCATAGTGCACTGCCTAATTTAAAAATATTAATAATTTCAAATTTTTAATTTTTTTTACTGAACTATGAATATTAATTTCGGTGTCATTCACAAGTTATTATTTATCTGTGGGTATTATTCACCCCTAAACAAATTTTTTTCTTTTTAAAGGCTATAGTTTTGAATTTATTTTTTTCTTAACATTCCAAAACCGTGTGGAATTGGGGGACCACCTCCACCTCTAATAAATGTTATTTATATGAATAGTAATCATAGGTTAATATTTATTCAAAAAAATATATCCATTTTTAATTATTTATTAAACCTAAAATATTTCTTTTATATTCGGATAGTCATATCTCAACCATCAAACCTCGAATCAAATCTCTATCAATTTCATTAAGACGACATTGATTCCCTCTACTCAAATTTATGAAAATTTAATTTAAACTTGGATTAATCTATCACATACTCACTCTAAAACAAATTATTGGCACCAGAAAAGCAATAGAAGAGATGATGTGTGGGAATTTAAAAAAACATACATTTGTGATCAACATTGTGACATTTTCTCTAGCATATCAAAAACTCGATAACCACTTAAGGATTTTGTGTGATTAAAATTAAAACCAAAAATAAAATCAAAACATTAAGTTGTTTGATTTTAAGACACATGAATGTTCCTCTTTTCACTAGTTATTTCTTCTTCAAGGAACCTATATCGGATCCCTTTAGAATGTCCATGTGTGATTTTGATGCTTAAAGATGCATCAATCATTGATTTTTGGATGCTAGGATAGTGAATAATTGATGTTTTTTATTATCTTAAGATCATAGGAGAATCGTCTCTTTGATCTGGGATGTATACAGGGATCAGGGTGCAATGTTGGATCTATCTCTCTCTATGAATCAAGAATATAGAGAGATATTCTCTCAAAATCATGAAATTAATAGTCATTGTGAATAGTGTAATTCATTTCTTTAAATATGTGGGTTTTATTTACTAAAATTACACTTAGCCCGCCCAATGTTTTCATACATATCCGTAAATTTTATTCCCAACCACCACTAACCTACTCCACTCCCATTGTATCCCTTACAACACTTGATTATTCCATGGATGTAACCTTTCATATCCCCCTAAAACACATGCAACCCTGATTTGACTTGCCTCACCCTTCCAAACTAATGTTATCCCACCATAATCCCCTAAAATAACTAACATCATCTATACATAAAAAGATAATCCCCAGTGTGTTCTATAACACCCCACACTATATCTAATTGTCATCAATCCTAAAGAAAAGGTAGTAGATTTATAGAGGTTTTGGTTGATGTTGTTGTCTAGGATGGTGAGATAATCAATTGTGTGAAAAAAGGGATGATTAGAGGTAACGAATGAATATTAGTAATTCATGGTGGGAGAAGTTTTGATATTTTATTATTTTTTAAGTTTAAGTGTTTTTTTATTTTACCACTTTTTATCCAATTTTTCATCCATACCAAACATATAAATGGAACCCAGATTCTCTTTCCTTTTCTACCTCATTTTCCTTTTTCATTTCCACCAAAACCCTTTCCATTGTACCAAATAGGGCCTTAGAGTTCTCGAGTTTTATTCATCCCATAAATTCTTTACTATTTATTGTTCCATAATTCTATAATTTTGTATTACATTGACTAGTATAACATTAATATAAAAATGATCCCACAAAGGCATTAATAACAAACATTATCGATGGATATTGAAGGAGGCTTGGATTCAATAATTTCCATTTACCCTAAGAGTTGAAAACCTTTTTAAAAAGTATTTTTATTTTATTATTTTATATTTATATATTTATTATGATCTTGGATAATTTTTCTTAATACCTTTATTGCATTCTAAATATCAGTATATTCATAAAAACCCACTAATTTTTACTACTTTATATGAGAATAATGTGTCATGTATAGTAAAATTAAGTGGTATAGATAACAAAAAAAATAATATGAAATATTTTCCACCAAAAACTTTTATACCAATGAAATTAAAAGGAATAGTGATATTGATATCTAGTGAATTAGATAATTTGATAATATAACAAATTTATTTACAAAAATATTACCAACAGTGGATTTTGAGAAAATATTTTATAAAATTAGAAATATTAAGATAATTATATATATTATTATTTTATGATGGATTTAAAAACGTTTTACTCCTTTTCATTCGATAAATATTTTTCCTAATGGGTTTTATTGATAATAGTTTTAATGAGACAACTTTAAATAAACATTAAATTCAATTATTTTCATTTCACTTATTTTTTCCATATCTTTTTAGTGAATATTAAATAAGATTCCATGAAATTTATTAAATCCATGTGAGAGTTCTATATATTAATATATTTATATATTTCATAATTTCTAATATTTTTTTATTCTTGTGTTCAACACTTTCTAACTCCAACCCTTCATTATCCTTTATCCAGGATGAGATAATCATAATGGTTTTATTTACTTAGAAATTGTGAAAACATTGATTATTTTTTCATGAATCCAATATAAAAAATCATATGGTAATGAAAAATAGTATTTCTACCAATATATTTTTTTATAATCAGGATCGATTTATTTACTATTGATAAATCCACAAAAGCTTCAATCACTAGATGTTTTTTCATTGGAAAACCAAAATAGTGGAAATGGTTCATGGGAAAAACTCTCCAAACATCAATATACCAAAACTTAGAAGAAACACCACACCCAAATCATTGCACAAATTTCAACATACTCAAAATTGTTCAATCTCACCTCATATAAACATTCATCAAAAAAATTAAAGAAGAAATAAAGACTAGAAAGAACTCAAAAGGTTTTATGTGGTTCAAACAATCATCTTACACCCATTGGAGAAGCAACAAAACTTTCCATTTCATTAAAAGCATAACGTTTAAAACCAATGTGATTTTTCATCCATGTAGATCACTAAACTTGATGATCACAATATTCCTCAGTAAGTGGTCCCCCCCTATAGAGGACCACACCCAGTCAACCAGTTACATCAACTTCATATAATCATAGGAGTCTATCCATTTGAAATAGTGACAACTGATTCCCTATATCTATTATTGACAGGAATTCCAATAAATAGAAAATAAATAGTTTTCCTACACATAAATCCATTACTATAACCTCCATGATAATATTGACTCAAATTCAGGCACAATCCCCCTTTCAGTGATCCAAAATCTACTTAAATTTCAATAATCTATCCACCTAAATATTTAGTATACTAATATCAGGCCTAAAATCCATCGAAAATTTTAAAATTCGGATTAACAACCACCAATTACTGAAAATATTTTTTCACTTTTATTATAATTTCGAAGATTCCTTTAGATATTCTCTTTTTGGTTAACTTAACCCAGAACTTTAAGAGGCTTCCCAAATCAGAAAAATCACCCACTTGAAGGATGATTCAAGTAATTCCATGGCATCCTCTAACACTTTTAAAAACCAACAAATTGTACTTCATTTGAATGCACAGATTATCCTTCTTATCTTTCAAACAAGTCCAATTGTGGCATAATGTTTCCTTAGTCTCTCCTAAACTAATGTCTTGGTGAACATCTCAATAGAGGTTTTTTCTGACCATCTTTCACAACTCTATCACTTCATCTTATAGAATATTATGGATAAAATGCTACTTAAGGTTGATATATTTTTTCCTCACATGTAATGATGATTTTTATCTAATTGGATGGAAATTTGATAGTAACGGTGAATTACTCCATTCTCCTATCCACTTTAAAGCACCTAAATTAGATGTCTCAACCAAAACATTTCCTTTCTTTATTCGTTTTCTTCCATATACACTTGATTCTGTTGTAGAGACTGAAGTCACTAATTGAAACCAATACATCCAAATAATTTTAGTTTCATAAAATGTGAAATTATTTCCAATTATTCTCTTAATTGAGTTTGATCCAATCCCAAATTCTATGTCATCATACCCTAGCAACGGATCATCTTCTATAAAATAAAGGAATGAATTTTTGATCCTTTTAGGTACTTGATAATCCACTTCCTGGATTCCCAATAATCGTTACCAAAATTTCCTACGTACCAGTTTACCACTCCCACTATATAATAATTTTTTAGTCACACACACAGCATGGCATACATGAGACCCCCTACCATTGAATCATATGGTACTCTCTCTATGTTATTTTCCTCATATTATATTCATAGTACTTATTTCTTTAAAATTTTAAATTGATTGGTAATATAAGATGAATGTCTTTACATCTAGTCATCAAAAAAATTATAATATTCTATAAACACTCTTTTTGTGATAGAAAAAAAACTTTTGGTCTTCTTATCATCCTTTATAATCATGCCAAAGATCTTATTTTCTTCCCCAAGATCATTCATTTCAAACTTCCCAAACAAGTCCTTCTTCATCTCCTGAATCCATTGAATTCAAATACACACTAGAAACAAGTAATACTTGTACAACAAAAAAATGATGATGTCCCATTTATTATAAACCCTATGGTAGTAAAAATGGTTTAAGTTACTTTGAAAACATTCCCTTATATGGAAGAGCTTAACTTTTTGTTCCACTACCTTGGAACTTGTTTTAAACTACAGATAATTCTCTTGAGTTTTCAAACCAAGACATGATTCTGTTAATCTATGAAACCAATAGGATGCTTCATATATATCTCTTCCTCTAAATCTACATGGAAAAATTTTGTTTTCACATACATTTATTCTATATTTAAACCCTTAGAAGCAATTAAATTTAGCATTGTTTAAATAGTAGAATGTATTACTACCAAAGAAAATATTTTAGAGAATTTGATTCCATACTTATACTAAAACCATTTAACACTACACCAAATTACAAATTTAACTATATTTTTTTAGAAGTGTAAACCTCCCCTAAAATAAATCAAAAACATTTAACGGTGGTTTCTAAAAAAAATACTGTTAAATGTTTTTTATTTTTTAAAAAATCACTTATACCCCTTATTTCCACCCTACCCCCTTATCCCATAATCCCCCTAAGATTGATCCCTATAATCTCTCACCCTCTCCCTCACTGTCTCCCCCCCCTCTCCCCTAAGACACTGTCATTGACCCCCCATTCTCCCCCCCCCCCCCACCTTCTCCCTCGATCCCCCAGAGCTCGATCCCACAGAGCCCAAGCCTAAGCCCTAGATTCCTCCTCCCCCCTCTCCCCTGATCCATCACAATCACCCCCACCCCCTTCTCCTCCTTCCCTCATGACTCCCCATTCTACTTTTTATTTCAATCAGTTTCAAATGGTAATCCCTCCTTTCTTCCTTTTTCTTATCCTTCATCATTCCCTCACCCCCTATTCTAATTGTTCTCACTCCTACAGACCTAAACCAATGTTTAGGTTTGGATTAAGGTTCAAGGAAGTTCTAATGTTTCATATTTTGGTTTTATTGGTAGAGGATGTGGTTTATTGGATTGATTGTGCATTCACCATCAAAGGCGACTAGTTTTAGAGGGTTCCTCTTAACATAAGGTAGGAATTTCTATGGAATTCCATTGTAATGCATTGTTTATATTTATTATATGATTTTTAAATGATTCATTTTGATATGAAAAATATTTTATAAGCCCATTTCATTATGTTAAGGATTTAAAAATATATTTTTTTTCTTGGTATGGATGTGTCATATGCTAAGATCTTTGGATAATAGTTAGGTGGTCCTCCTGAAAATGGTACCTCATGGAATTTTATTTGTATGATAAACTCATTTTGTTCTTTAAATGGTTTAAAATGGTTTAAATACTTGACATAGAACTAGGTCACATTACAAGTGGTTTTTAAAATCCCTTGTGGGTTTTCTAATGGTAACTAACAATTTAAAGGGGATCTCGACATAAGTTTTTTCTTTAAAATGTGTGTTGTTTTACATTTATGTTTTATAAATTAAAGTTATTTGACCATTAATATTTTTTTAAATGGTTTTGAGATCATAAGTCTCATTCTGGATTGAAATATTTTAAAAGGGGGGAATTTTGGTATTGAAAATGGAAGCTTGACTATAACACCCTGAGATTTTGGAACATATTTTTTTGAATTAATTTAAATCTTTTTGATATTTTTCATTTCACATAATAATGAATCTAGATTTTTTATATGAAAAACACTATATTTGGTTTCCTTTATATGTAACACCAAGTATATATTACACTAAGAATAATAGTTATATTAACTTATAGTATATGAAACACTATTCTTGGCTTGTGTTACACGACGTCGAGTTCTTTTGATAGCTTGCATTACACATAAGACCATGTTTTACAGAATAATAGTATACTATTAAAAAATTATTATTTAATATAATAAGATATATAATAATAATTAAATTAGCGATTACGAATAATATTAACTAAATTATAAAAATATCAAGTTAATAATTTGAATTCATTGGTTACCAATTAATTAGAAATGAAAATATATACCAATTGATTATAAAGTAATTTTTTATTTTTATGCTCCCAAAGTTTTTTGTCATAATAAATTAAATTAATTATAATTATTTAATGATATTAATGAAATATATTTCTTATTTATTCCATAAAATATTTTTTATATTCTTCTGGTAGATTTTATAGACATAAGATAAGAACAAACACCATTTTATGCATAAAAACCAATATTTTTCAAAAGAGTAATTTTACCATATTTTAATGGAGAACTCCTTTTTAATATAATTTTTAACACTTTTATATATTTTATTTGAAAAAATAAACTTCTTATTTTAAATAATAATATAAAAATTTACTTTTGTTTATTTCTTGGTATTTTTTTGATAAGTTTCTTGATTTGATTAATAGTAAAAAAATACTAAATTTTAATTGAAAACAACTCTTTTAATCGAAAATACTTATAGTGTAAAATTATATATTTTTTAATGGTTTTAAAGTATAATTAGATCAAATTTTTATCATTAAATCTAATTTAGTTCATTGGAATTAATTTTACATTGAATTTAGATATAAAAACATTTCAATCTTTTAAATATTCTAACTTTAATAACCTGTTTTATCACCTCATCGACAGGATTAACTTTAAATTAATTTCTACCAAATTATGTATTTCAAATATAGAAAATTGATTATATATTTCGAATCATAAGGTCCAAATTATTTAAATATATCCCCTTTTTTGACATTATGAATAGTAACTTTAATTATACATTTTTATACCATGGTTAAGGGTAAATCAGGTAAATACAAGTAAAAATAATATTATAAATAATATAAAATTACCCAAAAAGTTGTCCTAATTTCCTTATATGAGTGTGTGTAGACCAAAACCTTCCTTGGAATTATTTTATTTCCACCTGAAGCTACTTAGAGGACTTTAACACTTTTATATTATTATATTCAAAGGAAATACAATTTTTGTCACACTTTTGTTATTAACAAGAGAAATATTATTAATATGGTTTTATATAAGGGATATATTAATCTATAAATAGTATTTGGAAATATAAAATGGTTTTAAAAATACTGGTAATTTATTTATAATTTTTAGGAAAAAATAATTAAATTAAATGGTGATAAATTTGATTCATTGCATCTATATTTATCATTTGATCCTATTAATTTAAAGTTTTGATTGTTTTTCTATGGATTCAACCCATTTGGAACTTTTGTTACCAGTTATAGAATTTGGTCGATTGTTTTGATCCCATGAAATATAACTCTATATATGTATATGAAACAAACGTATTTTTTAATTTAGGTGATTATTCCAAGAAAAAAATATCTGGAAATGATATTTATGTATACTTGTAGCCTCAGATTGAAGAATTATAGGAGTTATAGAACAATTATGTTGATATGTATGACGCATCTTCTGGAATAATGTTTAGAATGCGCATTTCTCTAAGGTGAATCATTAGTGACTTCCCTAGACTTGATAACTTATCTGGTTGGAACACTTTCACAGTTTTGGATTGTCTTATTTATAACTTTGATTTTGACCCCACATGACTATCTAATTGTAAAAAATGGTGTTTCTTTTGTCATCGTTGATTTGTCAATTCCTCTCATATATTTTGGTTGAAAAAATCAAAATTCAATGGTTCTATTGATCGTAGACCACATCCAAATTTATCAAAAGGTTTTGAAATATTATAAAAATTCATAAATTTTGAAACATAATTTGGGAAGGTGTATCATTTGAATGATAGTGGGAAATGAGTTCTAAGTAAATTATCTATTAAAATCAAAATAAGAAAATGGAAGAAAAAAAGGTTATATTCTTCAAAATTCTATATTGAGAATTTTAATTGTTACATTATAATCTTGATGTTATGCATACTGAGAAGAATTTTTGTGACAATTTGATCATTACATTGCTTAGTGAGAATGGAAAATTGAAGGACCATCTCAATACTCGGAATGAATTATAAACAACAATATAAAGTGTGATATATGTCCATATGAGAATGGAAAGTATTATATAGAAAGTTTTGAAACGAAAAATAGGGAAAAAGATACATTCCTTCAAATTTTAAAACATTTGAAGGTATCTGATGGGTATTCAAATAACATTTCAAGGTGTTTCTACTTAAAGAATCTAAGGTTTCAAGGACTGAAAACAATGATTCACATATTTTGTTATAAAATTTACTACTATTGGAATTCAGTACATTGTTACCAAAAACTTTTACAATAGTTAAACTCCAATTTTGAACATTATTCATACAACTATGTGAGAAATTTCTACAACTAACTGATTTTGAAAACCTTTAGGATACATTTTTATTGAAACTTTGTGAAATTAAGATGATATTTCCTCCATATTTTTAATGGTCATTATGCATTTCACTATATATTTGATTTAGGGAACTAAATTAGAAGTTCCAATACATTATTTATGTATGTATCCAATTGATAGGTACTTTATTTATATTTTTTCATCTTAAGTAAAATATTCTTGTCACTTAATCAAATAAGTAATTATGTTTTATTTATTTTATTTCACAGATACTATAGTCATTTGAAATCGTACATGAAAAATAAATCTCAACCTAAAGGCTCAATTTTAAAAGGATATTTAGTATAGGAGTGAATTACTATTTTTTCAAGATACTTGGATGATATTAAGAAAATATTCAAAGGAGTTGGAAATGTTGATGAAACATCGACTCAATATCAACTATATGGGAAATCAAAAATATTTTTGACTATTTTCTGATTAGTAGGGAGGCTCTCAAATATTATACTGATATAAATTGAATTATTATATACACATTGATATTTTCTACTGAATAGTTTAATTTTGGATCCATTTATTAAAGATCTCAGGATATAACCAAAGAGATGAATGAGAATTCAAACAAGAAATGAGAAATATATAGAAAAAGTTATTAATAAAGAGATTGTATAATGGTTTTCACATCATGTATGTTCATAAATATTTCAATCAAAGTAGATATTAGGTTCACACATATATTTTATAAATCTAATCATGTATATTACTTTTTGTAGATCATTAATACTGATGCTCGAGATGATTTTTCAGAAGTGTTGAAGTTTTTGGCACAAGGTCCTCTAAAAAAGCTATAATGTTCGACACATACAATGTAAATTATATTAAATTTCATACAATAAATTAGGAAGAGGGTTTAAAAACAAATAATAGTGGTATATTTAACATTTATGAATTTTAATTCTATAGAAAGTTGGATGATATTATCAAATTAAACTATCATGGTAATTTTTCAAATGTTTTATTCAATTTAAAGTGGGTCGATATTAACAAGGGTATTAAAGAGATTACTTGAAAGTTAATTATGTGAACTTATCTCACTTTACAGATTTTAGTGACCATGAATTACATGATATGCAAATCCACTCATCACAATAGAAAATGTTATATTATGTGTAATATGTCATGGATGAAGGGTGGAGTATAATTTTTCACATAAAATAATAAGACTGGTATGATATGATTGATTAATTGGAATATCTGACCTTTGACACTGAATCCCATCAATAGAAAGAAATAGAATTTTTTATCAATCATGATATTGAAAATATTATTCTTGAAAGGGTGGATGAAGTAGATAAATCAATTATGTAGTAGGATAATTACATTATTGAACAAAAAAATGATTATATGGGTAGTCATCCATTAAATTATCAACCACCAATGTTATATTTTATTCATTTATAGTATTGTGGATCTATTATCATATTTAAATTTATTTTTAAGCATGAGTTTTTAAATTTATAAAAATTTAATATTATATTTTTTTGTATGTGAAGACATTCATTATCATACCTATGTATTTTTTCAGCACTATGGACATGTTATCACTTCTAAATTTATTTTTCCATATGAATTTTTTAAAATATATGTTTAAAAGTTATTTTTACTTTTTTTAAATGATATTAATTCCAAAGAATAAGAATTTAATTTATCCTATTTGACTCCTACTTTAGGTTCCCTTTACCACACAAACACATGATGATTAATTGGTCGCACTCCCTACCGCATGTGGGGAACCCTCTTTATTCCCCCCATTAGCATTTGGCACACCTTTAATCTCCCTCCCACTAGAATCTGGAAAACCCTCCCTCTCTGTATCATCATTATTTGGCACATTTCATCTATATTAATAAGGTTTAGCATACGGTGACTCTACAGTGAGGGAACAAGGGGTTATGACTATTTCATTATGAGGATATTGAAGGGAGATGTTTATAGGTATAAATTTTATTGTGAATAATTTTATTGAACTTTTTTATACTAATAACTATTATTTTACAAAATATGGAAATAATGTTACTGTCATGAAAATTATTAATAGTTCATATGTCTAGAATCAAAATAGATTGAAGATAATTGTCCCATTTTGATTGTAATGGGGTCCCAACAGAGGATGTTTTGGGATTTTTTGGCTAGATTATAGTCTATTTGGCAGCTAATCCAGTTACCCTTCTAATTACATATTTCAATTGGAGTCATATGCCTCAATATTGGACTAATAAAATATTTTATTCCAAAATAAAAAGCAATTTTAACACATTATGGATCAATTTAATTCCATTAGTTAATTAAATTCTAATATTTTAAAAATGAATCACATTGTATAGATGTTATTTTACTTTACCATTACTGATATTACCATATGAAAGTGGGTGTTGAAAAATTTGGGTATAAAATGGAATTATTTTTAATGGAGACTATGGAATGAATTCCATGATACATCATTGACCACTCAACAGCAGTATGATATGGTACTAGAAGGGTTACCTAGAGAGTAGTGGAAGGTGTCTGTTGATATCCATCACCATGATAATCACATGGTATTAAAAAATATATTATTATATCAATATCATATTACATATAAGAATATGAAATTTCATAAATTAATTTTAAATTAAATTTCATTTATTTCAAGATGTTTCAAGAAAAAATATATCAAGTCAAGATAAAAAAAATAATCCCCCATACTTCCAGTTCAAATATTTTTTCAAAAAACAGATCTACTATGGTAATATTTTCAATAATTTAAATATCTATAAGATAATATTTTTGTTTCATATATTAAATTTTTTATCTATCTTTTTTTTAATGTTTTCAGTGAATTTATGGAACCATGTCTCTAAAATAGAACTCTGGTTGGATTTTCATATGAAAACTATTGGGAGTTATGTGAATGATCTTGCCAAATAAGTTGGGGTAAGAATTTATTTTTCATTATAATAACTTATTTCCAATTTTTCACTTCATTAATTTTTATTTCTTTAAATATGACTAATATTTGATTTATAGGTAAATATAAAATAATTATGGGATTCCAATTATGCATAACCCTTCTCGGTCTCCCAAGATGATCCACCTGGTCAAATACTTGGGAGGAAGAATCCTAGTTGCATGTGCCCGATCGGTTCATGACCAATTCTGTCTAAGGTCTTTGGTAGATCACCAGGTATTGCAGCTACGTATACTTCTGATGGTATTTAATACCGACCCTAAGATGCTCAGATGTAGTTTAAAGAAATGAAAAGAATAGTTCAGGAATAGGGGATCAAAATCCAACAACATTGGGGCGTATATACATGTTCATGATGTGAAGGTTATTTATCTTTAGAGAGTATTGGTTTATTTATATCATAAGATGAATGGATGTGTCCCTGGAGATATTGCATCTATGGATGGTTTAAGTGAGAAGGTAAATAACACAAATTCATAATCATTTAGTACACAAACTATTATTATTTTTAACTTTAAATTTAAAATATACAACACTGTCTAATTTTTAATCAAATTTTCAAATGGGTGCTGGTAGTAGGGAGTGGAGACAAATACAGAGATGATGTGAATATTAGTTCTTCAGGTAGTGATTAGGGGTGAATTTGGATTTGGTGATGGTGATGTGTAACTCAACTAATAACTAACTAATACAATGATATGGTAATTAACAAACTATGTTGTGGTTTTATGTTTGTGTTTTTATACAACTCTCCTTATTTGACATTCCATGGATGGTTTAGTTTTATAAAACTCACCTTTTATTAAATATAAACTTATATATTCCAATATTGACAAAGTTAAAAAAAATTACATTATACTGAGGTTTTAAAAGCCTACTATAAATGGTTTTTCTATTGCTTCTTATGTTTTACACATATAGAACAATTTCTTGTATAGTTGATATATTTGATAAATTCCTAAGAGGCTATTTTTTAATAATTTTTAACCAAAGTGATGTTTTAATTTTCTATTTTATTTATAACTAATTCTAAATAATTTATTTTCTTAATTTAACAGTTTTTCAATGATTTAAGGGATTTTTTTATTGGAATTTCATTATTATCAAACCCTGATGTATTTCTTTGTTATGTTCCTATGTTACCAAAATATTGACTATTTTAGGCCATTTGGTAAGTTTTTATGATGTTTTGTTCTTGTATAAGATATATTAGACTTTTTGTATCATTTTTAATGCTTTTATTTTCTTTAAATGATATTTATAATGAATGTTTTATTTTAAAAAATCAAATAAAGTTTACAGAATTTTCAAAATATTATTTAAAGAAAAATATTTTCTTAAAACCTTATGCCAAAGGATTTTAGATTATAATCTACACCCGTGGTTTAATCCCCATTTCATTGTTATTATTATATGAGTTGTGAATATTGTGAAACTAAATTTATTATTTTTTTATGATTATGTAAAATTGGAAGTAGATTCTTATCAAAGGGTGATTAGAGGTGGTTTGGGGAATATTATTTAATGTCTTTTATGGAAATTATGGTATGAATTATAACATGTTTTCACACTTTAATTATCTAGTTTCATAGGAACCCAAGGTATATAGGTGGGAGATTAAGAAATAGATGTTATGATACAAATTATGAGACTCTGACTAGTATCTTATTGTGAATGATAATCTCGGGCTATGAGGAGTACTACTAGGGAGGCAAGGTTTGAGAAAGTTGGGAGGTTATTTATTAGGAAATTCATCAATAGGTCATAAGATACTTCCACATGAGTATGTATAGGGTTGTCTCACTAGAACCTACGGTATTTCATATTATATATAAAATTTTACATGTCTTTCTTATTTTTGAGTTTTTATTACTTCTTTGGTTACTTTATTACTATTGTTATATTATTTTCCAATGATTTTCATTATATTAAATATTCTATTTAATTTTTTTCCCTCCTTTATCAATTATAGTTCATCATTATCAAATTAAAATCACTATATTACTTGTATATTTTAACATTATTTCTTTACTTATGTCATGGTTTCATTTTACTTAATACTTTGGTAACTTTTTTGTAATTTTTTTCATTTTAATGGTTTATTTTTCTCCTCATTTTGTTTTCAAATGGGGTTTCATTTAAATTGAAGACTAAATATTTGAAATAAATTTACCCTTTTATTTTTTTTTCTCTTATTTATCTACCCTTTATGCCTATCTCTTGATATTTATTGTTTTTTCAAGTTAGATATATATAGATTATAGTATGCCTTGTTTCATTTATTCTTATATCTAAAACTATTAATTTTGATATGGATGGAATTAAAATGTGTGGATTAACCATAATATTATTTTATCATTCTATTAATGTTTATAATTGGATATTGGTTTTGTTTTTTATTTTTCAGGGATGCAGTTTTTGCAATTGTAATTTTTTTAAACATCATTGTATAGAGGCAGTTTAAACTACCACAATATATGATCAAAAAAATAACAGAAGTTTAAGTAGACACTATATATAGTCAAAAAATAGTTATGGTTTAAAACACTGAAATATATTATTAAATTTAGTGGTGGTTTACACCACTACTAACTCCTCAGTAGTTTTCGAGATGAAACCTTGTAGATAAAAATAAAATAATTGTTGCTAAAAAAACATTTCACAACACTTCCCAGAAACCGATGATAAATGGGTGAAACCAATTCAAGTTGGATTTGATTCCAAATTTCATAGTGGTTTTAAAAACCCATCACATAAACATTTTTCATCAGTTTAAACTATTACTAAAGGTAAAAAAACAGCCAGTAATCTCCGGTTTTATTGTAATGTGACAACCAACCTTGTTTTCTACCTTCTAACTTCATTGGATTCTTACATCAACCGGAAAATAAACATTTTAAAGGTTTCTTATAACACACCATGTTTTTACTATATTTATTTCTTTTAAATAAATCTAATTTTTTTTAATATCTTTCTTTACATGAAACACTAAATTGAATAAAACTGTGACATATCATATTAAAATAGTGCAATGTGATGTGAAACATAAATAATAAAATAAAAATAATTACATCAGTATAATAAGTATACTAAAATTGTATTATATTTATTAGATAACCATTTTCTACCTTCCTCTTAGACATTTAAAAAAATGTTTCTTTTGTTACTTGTAGACTATCGCCTCTATAAGCAATGTGACTTGTTCTTCAAAGTCACCTTACATGACTCGTTAAAATGGGTTATTTAACAAATAAATATGATATTTAAAACATTATTAATATTTTGAAAATATAAACCAAATACTACCTTATTTACATTCTAGGGAAAATGAGAACATCCCTTTTGTGTATGTGTGGATTATCGCCACAATTAAGTACTTTATTTTATTTTTCATCAAGACTTTTCTTCTTTTTCCAACTCTATTAAAATATGATTCACCAGCTTAAAAAATATAAATAATACCATTATATCTCTATAATAATTATATTATGAAAAATTAATCACTTTCATAACCATACTCACTCATCGATTATAGTATGTTCTTATTTCGGTCGATTAAACCACCTACATGAAGAATGTTATAAATTTATATCAAGGATGAAATGTGCTTATTATAAATTTTACCTTTACCAGTCATAACTAAAACTATCATGGGATGAACATAGAAATTTATAAATTCTCATGAAATATATTTTCTAGTAGTTTTAATAGTCTATTAAATGATAAATTTATATCAAAATAATATAAATCAACATCAACATTACAATCCATGCATGACACAAAACAATATTAAAACATCTGATAAAGAAAATAAGCAATAAATAACTAATGAATGTATAGAAAATAATTGTTATCAAAGATTAAAAATGGTTATAGATATGAATAAGATTACTAAATAGGTTATTAATATGGTAATTTTTATTATACATGAGATTAAAGCACATTTTTGGAAGCTAATAAATATGGTAAGGGATTTTCCTCCCGATTTCCTTTCATGAGATGTGTTTTGTTTTATGCGCATAATTTCATTTAAATTTTATTTATACTACCCATTAGACATATAATATTATTAATTATATTTTATTAATAGTATTTGAGGTTCAATTTCAATCTATTTATTTCAAGGGATTCTATAAAAACGATTCTTAATCTGTAAGGAGTTTCTCTTGACTCAACTTCATCTATTAAGCCATAACTTTTCCTCTTTGACCATGGTTTTACAATAAGGTTTTTTATGATCAATGATGGTTCTATAATTCCTTATAAATATGGGGAAACTTAAATTTTTATTTTAAATCCTTGACCTTGATGAATTTCTTTCTAAAGATGTATATATATAGTAATAATAATTCTCATGCTCTTTAATAAAGATTTTTGACCACGTTGTCGAGTGCATCAAATTAGTTGTTTAGTTTTTACTAGAATGTTTGAAATATAACAGAAACCCTAGGTCATCTATCGTCGGATCCTTAGATTATAAATTGAAAAAGATGGTTCTAATTATGAAAATAGAAGGGTAATGGGATGTAAAAAACTTGGGATTTTATGAGTAAAGATTACAATAGAAAAATGGAAGCAATAAAACCAAGTAGAAATGAACAGGATTAATTAAACTTGATCAACCCAAGGAAATATCATTATGGTCATACTTATTTACTTCAAGATATATATAATGACCCATACTTTAAATAAATGGTTATTACTTCATAATTGAATCATACTTATTATAACATATAACAAAACCATGATAGGACCGTATAGGTATAGTGTCTTTAGAAACTGGGAAACATAAACAACTGGTTCATAAATCATCTACATTGTCTCCAATTTATTTCATCATATCTAGAGTATATTTTGGAATATCCTACTTAATAACCTTCTTCCTAACCTGGGGAAAAGAAAGCATACAAAAGGGTGAGCTCAAATGCTTAGTAAGGATATACAAAAGAAATATCAATCATATCATATTCATAAGAACATAACATTTTGAAAATATTAACCTGTAAAACAGATCATAATATCATAACATGGGATAAGTCATAGTAGTGAGATTTAATCCCAATAATAATAACTTAAAACATGAAACTTTGTGGTATAAACACATAATCATAGAAAATCATTTCATATTAGTCAAGGCTCTTTGCCAAGACCATCATAGTGGACAAAGTCCATAACTGAACCGAGTACACTCCTCGTTCCAGTCCTATATCATTGAACCAGATTAACTTGACATTCCATCCATGTCTATCTAATGGGATATAAATATTTACTCAATTCATTTTAGGGAGATATAGTACTCACCCATCTCATAATGAAACTATTCTTATGTGTGCCACAAAATCATAAATCATACATCATAGCAAAACCCATGTAATAAAAATGGGATTCTTAAACATCATGTCATCATAACATAAACCATATAAGATAAAAGGGCTTCATAAAAATAATTCCATAATAACATAATAAAATAAATGTAAAAATAGGGATAGAAACAGAACCCAATATTATCTTAGATGGAAAATAATTTTGATAAAACACTTGAACTTCATTCTTGAGGAAAATATCCTTTCTACTTCAAAAAATTTTTTCCTTTATTAACATGTAATAACATTTTATATAAGTTAATTAAAAATAAACTTGAAAACTTTTAAAGTAAGCTTCATGGAAATAATGTTCTATGGAATCATAAAAATCCATTCATGCTGTATAAGTTAAAAAAACATTCTTCTCATACTTTGGCCAAAATGTCAAAAAGCATCTCGTACTGAAAAAGACAAAAGATTCCTTTCATATCTTTTAAGAAAAATTCACCAATAGGTAAAATTGTATTTAAAAAATTTTAGGAGGATAGAAATAATATTACATATTGAGGAAACATGGATTTGGATGATAAATATGCCCTAGTAAATTCTGAAGTATAAACAATCTCAGATGAAAATGAGATTGTGAGACTTTCCCTTACCTTTGGTTTAATTTGCTTCATACGTATTTGAACCTCCTGTATAATGATTTAAATAATGTCATTGACTTATAATAGAATCATATTCATTGTTATGATATCATATATGGTCATATTCTTATCTTCTTATTAATAATATTTCATTGCTACTTGTTATTCAGGTGTTCATTGCTTTATGTTCTTATGTATGTTTTGTCAAATAAATTCTTATTATTCATTTTAGGTTATAGATACCTCATTTACATAATTATATTAGTGTAATATATATCATATTTATTCATTAAATTCCTTTATATAATCATTATTAAATGAATATCACGTAGAACGATTCGCATCACATCATGGAGACGGTAAGCCTTATGTACGCACGAGCGATGATATCATTCCCATGATCGTGGAATTATATTTAAGTGTATGTATAATATTTAAGAATCAATATAACATTAAAATAATCATATATAGTTATTCTTTACACCATTATACCCATCCAAGTAAGGTGGTGGTGGAAAACAGATTACACCATGGCGTGGAGACGGTATTTCGTACGTACGTACGCGCGGTGATTTCGTTTTCCGTAGGATGGATAGAAGGTGAAATAGGGTTTTTTCATATTTATAATAAAATATAAGTATATGAGTGATACTTATTTAATTACTTCATAATTAAACAACAAAATAAGATGATATAGAAGAAGAAATAAATTTGAAAGAATCGGTAACAGATATTACCTCTTCTTCAATGCGCCTCTTTGAAACCCCCTCTTAGGGAATTAATGTTGGTATTTTAAGAAGACCATGACATCTAGAATATTAATACGGGAGTTGAGAAGAGTAATGTGCAGAGTTTGTTCGAGCTTAAAGGCTCAATGTTGTGTAAAGAGGATAGAGAGGAGTTTCCCTTTTATAAGGGAGGAGAGGGGCACCTTTGGAAACCTCTAAAATATTAATTTATAATAATCCCTAACCCCAGTTAAAAACTTACAAAGTGAGTCAAATTTGGATATTAGATAATATAGGGTTGTAATATCATTAACCAATTAAATTTAGACATGCTTTTATTTTATTGTAAACCTTATCATTTTGATTTATCCTTATTTAATATATTTAATTTTATTTGTGGTAATAATGTTATAAATTTTATATAGTTATAAATACTTACTTATGTGTTCTTAATTATAAATAATCTGATACTTTATGACACATTAGATTATATAAATTTTAAATTGTAATTTTTAAAATATATTTGTGATTTTTAAACAATTTAATAATATAAAATATCAATAGTGTCAATTTTGACATAATTCATTTCTTTTAATTTAAATAAAATCCACACAGAAGATATGTTCGAACAAAAATATTTCATAGATTCCTAACATTTAATATTTATCTATAAAATTAATTGATCACATTAATTAGTTCATATAGTATTCAGTTTAATATATTTAAAACATTTATTTGATATTTCAATTAATGAAATAATTTATACATCACTATTGTGTCCTCATTAATGATAATTATTTGATCCCTAAAAATTCTAAATAAATTCTCATGAAGTAGATTATTTTATTATATTTCTGGATAATATTCATGTATGAAGTTTCAAGAATTTTATCACTAAATTAAAATTATTATACTTATAAGGTTTAAGAGAGTGACATGTTGTCACTTTCTTTGGTTTTAATAACAATTAAATTATTTTAATTTTCAAAAGTCAATAAAATGAATTTATTACGACCCTTAAGTGATAAGGTTCGACTTTTAGTCATATAATAGAATTTTTTCAGGTGTTAGGGTAATTTTATAATCTTATATTTACCTTTAATTTCCCGATTTACCTTTATCTCCGGTAAATAAAAATTACTATAGTTACTATTCATAAAATCAAAAAAATAAAATTAACCTATTAACATAATTTGGACCCACTTAATTCAAATATGGAATCAAATTTTCGAAATTCAAAACACAGAATTTGCATTAATTAATTTAAAATTAATCTCGTTATTAAGAAAACGGGTTTTAAAAGTTAAAACATTGCCAAAGATTGAACTGTTTTTACCTATAATTTAATGTAAAATTAATGGTAATGACATACATTATATTAAATTATAAAAATATATTCTATTTATACTTTAAAACCATTCAATATTATAATTTAACCATATAAATTATTGCAATGAAAAAAGTGGTTTTTAATTAAAATATAGCGTGTTTTTACTATTCATTAAAATATGAAAGTTATCAGAATAATATGAAAATTTTATCCAAAGTAAATTTTTATATCATGATTCCAAAGAAGAATATTATTTTTTAAAATTGAACTTATAAACTTGTCAAAAAACTATATTTAAAGTGGGTTCACCATCAAAAGGCGGCAAAACTACATTTTTTAAAAAATACTTATTTTACCCGAAAATTTTATTTTGTTCTCATACCATGTTCTAGAAAATATGTATGATGAATAATAATGTTATAAAATTAAAATTTTAGTTAATAATATTCATAATGGCTAGTCCATAATAACATTATAACAATATATCGTTGTTTAGTGAAACCCGGTATTGCGTACTACACACGCTATCGAGGAAGGTCGCGATTGCATGTAACGCAATCCAAGACAGTGTTGTGTGTAATGAAAGATTCCTATGGTGTTTTGTATAACATAAGACATAAAAAAATATACTTCTCATAAAATATTAGGGTGTTACATTCTACCCCCCTTAAAATGAATTTCGCCCTTGAAATTCGTCACTTCGTAACAAACAGATGAGGATACCTCTCCCTCATTATATCTTCAAGATCCCATGTAGCTTCTTCTAATCAGTGGTTCCTCCATAAAACTTTCACAAAGAGAGTGGACTTGTTCTATAAAACTTATTTGCTACGATCTAGAATCTCTATCAGTTGTTCTTCATAAGAAAAATCTTGCTTCAGTGGTACAACTTTTGAGCTTAGTACATGTGAAGGATCAGGTATGTACTTTCTCAGGAGAGATACATGGAACACATCGTGAACTTGAGAGAGATTCGGTGGAAGCGCCAATTGGTAAGGTACCTTCCCAACACGATCTAGTATTTCAAAAGGGATGATATACCTAGGGATCTGCTTTCCCTTCTTTCTAAATCTCATTACTCTCTTCCAAGAAGATATTCATAAGAACACTTTATCACCCACTTAAAACTCTAGGTCTTTTCTTTGGTTGTCGGCATAACTTTTTTGTCGACTCTGATCTTCTCTTATGTGTTGTTGAATAGATCTGATCTTTTCTACCATCTCATCAACAAGATTAGGTCCTAATAGCTTTCATTCCCAAAATTCATCCCAGCAAGTTGGAGTCCTGCATTTCTTTCCATAGAGAGCTTTATAAGGAGCCATCTAAATAATGGAGTGAAAGCTATTATTATAAGAAAATTCCACCAAAGGTAGGTTTTGATCCCAACCACATTTTAAATCCATAGAGCAAGCTCTTAACATATCTTTTAGAGTTTGAATTGTTCTCTTAGACTGACCATCTTTCTGAGGATGATAAGCAGTGCTGAAACTCAACTCTGTATATAAAGTATGCTGAAGACTTTGCCAGAACATTGAGGTAAACCTAAGATCCCGATCAGATATAATGGAAAGTGGTACTCCATGAAATATTACCACTTCCTTCACATGTATCCTGTAAAGCTGATCCAGAGAGAAATCTTCTCTAATAGCAATGAAGTGTGTCGACTTTGTAAGACGATCAACTATAACCCAGATAGCATTATTGCATTTGGATATTTTAGGAAGTCCAGTGACAAAGTCTATAGTGATGTTTTCCCATTTCCATTATGGTATGGGTAATGGTTGTAACTTCCCCTTAGACTTCTATCTCCCAGCTTTAACTTGCTAACAAACCAAGCATTGAGAGACATATTCAGCAACATCTCTTTTCATGCCATCAGACCAGAAGTAATCTTTCGGGTCCCTATACATATTCGTGCTTCCAGGATGAATAGAGAATGAAGAACTATGAGCCTCATACAATAGATCCTTCTTTAATTCTGGGATGGGAGGAACACAAACCCAATTCTTGAACCTTATTATCCCATCACAATCAAGGGTGAATTCAAAAATATTTCTCACCTTATTTTGTAACTCTACATCTTCTTTTTGCACCTTTTTAATCTTCAAATGTATAGATGGTTGAACATTCATTTGAGAAAGATAAAAATTTTCCCCTTCTATTATAATTCCAAGATCCATCCTTTGTAAATCCATAAATATTGGATCTTTTGTGACCCTCATCATGGATAAGCTAGCATGTTATTGTCGACTTAATGTGTATGCTGCCTTGTTTATTTTCCTAGGGTGGTAATGAATTGAGCAGTCGTAATCATTAATCAGCTATAACCATCTTCTTTGGTGCATACTAAACTCCATTTGTGTGAAAATATACTTTAAACTTTTATGATCAGTATAAATATCACACATTTCACTATAAAGATAATGCCTTAAAATCTTTAATGCAAAGATTACCGCAGCTAACTCCAAATCATGAGTTGGGTAATTTTGATCATGGATTTTAAACTGTCGTGAGGCATAAGATATCACCATATCATTTTTCATGAGAACACACCACAATCCCTTCTTGGATGCATCACTGTAGATCATAAACTTTTCTCCACTACAAGGCAGTGTGAGCACAGGTGCACTGGATAACATTCTTTTCAACTCCTTGAAATTATCTTCGTACTCCTCCGTCCATATGAACTTAACTCCTTTTCGAGTCAACCTCGTGAGTGGATTAGATAATCGTGAAAAATCTTTCACAAAACGTCGATAATATCCATCCAAACTAAGAATATTTTGGATCTCAGTTACTGTTGTTGGTCTCGACCATCTTTCGATAACCTCTGTTTTTTCTGGATCCACAAATATCCCATCTTTTGAGATTATGTGACCCAAAAATGAAACTTTTTGAAGCCGAAATTCACACTTGGTAAATTTGGAATAAATATTATCCTTTCTTAGGGTCTTTAATACAATTCTCAAGTGATCTTCATGTTCTTCCTTTCTCTTTGAATAGACAATAATATCATCTATAAATACTACCACAAACTGATCAAGATAGTCTCTAAAGACTCTATTCATTATATCCATGAAGATAGCAGTGTCATTAGTAAGACCAAATGTCATCACTATAAATTCATAGTTTCCATACCTTGTACAAAAAGCCGCCTTTGGTATATCCTCGTTTTTGACCCTCAATTGACGATACCCTGAACGAAGATCAATCTTGTAAAAGTATTGATCTCCGCGTAGTTGTTCAAATAAGTCATCAATGCATGGGAGAGTATATTTGTTCTTGATAGTGATCTTGTTAAGTTCTTGATAATCAATGTAGAGTCTCATTGATCCATCTTTCTTCTTGAAAAATAGAACAGGTGCTCTCTAAGGTGATGCACTGGGCGTATGAATCCCTTATAAAGATTCCCTTGGAGTTGCTTCTTCAATTCCTACAACTCAATTGGGGACATTATATAAGGTTTCTTTGAAATGGTCATAGCACCTGGTATGAGTTATATTGAAAACTCAACTTTATGATTTTGTGGAAGACTTGGAAATTCCTCCAGAAAGACATCATCAAAATCTCGTACAATGGGCATATTCTTAATCGTGAGTTTATCTCCAACCATTTGAGTTAAATAACTTTAATTTATTGGAATCAAGACCCATAAGATGGAATAAATTTCCATTCAAAGGTTATACTCATCCTTGCATCGATAGATGATAGTAGATTAATCAGGAATATTAAATGTGATTTCCCTTATTTGGAAATTGATATGATCTCCTTATAAAGAAAGTCAATCCATGCCAAGAATCACATCAAATTCCACTATAGGAAGGATCACAAGGTTTGCAAGAAGCAATTTCCCACAAACTTCAATTGGAGAAGAATTATAAACTTTTGATTCAACTATTGTTCCATTAGAAGTTGTCACAGCTAACTCAACATCTAATTGTTGAGGTATTACGGCGATACCCTTAGAAAATTCTTCAGAAATAAAAGAGTGGGTGGATCCAGAATCAAATAAAACATTTGCTACTTTATAGTGAATGGTAAGTGTACCTTTCACCACTTCGTTATCGTACTCCACATTGCCGATAGAAATTGCAAGTGGATTTCCTTTGTCTTTGGCCTTAATAGTTTGTTGATATCGATCGTCATCAACAAACCTTGGATTAGGGAATTGATTGGCATAATGCCTCATTTCCTTGCACTTGAAACATTGAATTGTAGGAGGTTCATTCTGTGTATCCCTTTCTTTGTTCGCATCATTAGACATATTCTTCCCATTATTTTGACATTCAACTACCTGATGACTTTCTTTTCCACTCTTAAAACATTTACTTTTCCCTTTAAGACAATTCCCTCCATGTTTCTTTCCACACTTTGAGCATAAGGGAAAACTCATCTTCTTTTAATTGTGTTCTTTATATTTCCCTTTGAATTCCATTTTACTCTTCTTATCAAACCCATATGACTGATGGCTTACTCCAATCTCCATCTCAACCTTGAGAGTACATCCAACAATTTTCTCATAGTTATTGAAGTCCCTTATGGCTAACTCTCTTCGAAGACTTGGTTTTGAGAAACTAAATAATCGATCAATCTTACTCTCAGGTTGGATAATAATTCTAGAAGCATACCTTGAAAGTCTTGTAAAATTTTCTTCGTAGGTACCAACCGATTCATAATCCTTTTTCTTCAGTTCAAGAAACTCATTCTCCATCATTTTTCGAATAATACGAGGGATGTACTTATTGAAAAATAAGTTCTTGAACTCGTACCATTCCACGGACTTAATTTCATCCCTTTTCCTCGTATTTTTAATAAGATTCCACCATTTATCAGCTTCACCTTCCAAACTATATATTGCTAAGATGACTTTATCATGTTCATAACATTGCATGACTAAAAATGTCTTTTTAGTGGTACTAATCCATTGTTCAGCAACTAATGGATCAGAAGTCCCACTGAATAAAGGTGGATGCTGCGTCATAAAGGATTCAACAGAATGTTACTCCTTTTTTTTCTCATTTGAAAGTCCTTCATAATTCATAGCTTGAGAAATTTGTGTGATCATGGATATAATATTTTTTATTATAGCTCCCATAACATTTGGTTGCTTAGGGGGACAATCATTGCATTTCCCGTCACATTCAGCATTAACATGGTTCTTTCGGGTTCCAGCCATTGACTAAAACCAATAAGCATAGTGTGAGAAACACTAATCATAATAGGAAAACCACATAGTCAAGAATAAAATTTCACACTTTAGGTCTTATCATAGGTTGTTCATGGCCATTTCTAAAACACTAATATTGTGTTCTATGTTTAGACATATCCTTATAGTTCTTACTAAGGCTTTCACGTCCTAGTTTCCAAAGGTTGACTATAACCTCCCTTTGATACCAACTATAATGACCCATACTTTAAATACATGGTTATTACTTCAAAATTGAAGCATACGTATTACAACATATTACAAAACCACTATAGGAACATATAGGTATAGTGTCTTTAGAAACTGGGAAACATAAACAACTGGTTCATAAAACATCTACATTGTCTCCTGTTTATTTCATCATATCTAGAGTCCCTTTTGGAATATCCTGCTTAATACCCTTCTTCCTAACCTAGGGAAAATAAAACATACAAAAGGGTGGGCTCAAATGCTCAGTAATGGTAATCAAAAGAAATATCAATCATATCATATTCATAAAAACATAACATTTTAAAAATCTTAACCTGCAAAAGAGATCGTAATATCATAACATGGGATAAATCATAGTAGTGAGATGTAATCCCATTAATCATAACTTAAAACATGAAACTTTGTGGTATACACACATAATCATAGAAAATCATTTAATATTAGTCAAGTCTCTTTTCCAAGACCATCATAGCGGACAAATTCCATTACTGAACCGAGTTCACACCTCGTTCCAGTCATGTATCATTGAACTGGATTAACCTTCCGTTCCAGCCATGTATATATCATGAGATATAAATTTTTACCCAATGCATTGGTGGGAGATATAGGTCCCACCCATCTCATAATTAAACCATTCTTATGTGTGCCACAAAATCATAAATCATACATCATAGCATAACCCATGTAAGAAAAATGGGATTCTTAAACATCATACCGTCATAATATAAACCATATAAGATAAAAGGAATTCATAAAAATAATATCATTATAACATAATCAAATAAATGTAAAAATAGGGATAGAAAAAGAACCCTATATTATCTTATATGGTAAATAATTTTGATAAAACACTTGAACTTCATTCTTGAGGAAAATATCCTTTCTACTTCAAAAACATTTTTCCTTTCTAAACATGTCTAAAATTTTAAAGAAGTTAATTAAAAATAAACTTGAAAACTTGTAAAGTAATCTTCATGGAAATAATGTTCTATGGAATCATAAAAATCCATTCATGCCGTATAAGTTAAAAAAACATTCTTCTCGTACTTTAGCCGAAAAAGTCAAAAAGTATCTCGTACTGAAAACGACAAAAGATTCTTTTCGTATCCAAACCACATGAATAATGATTTAAATAATGTCATTGACTTATTACAGAATCATATTAATTGTTATGATATCATATATGATCATATTACTATCTTCTTATTAGTAATATTTCATTGCTACTTGTTATTCAGGTGTTCATTGCTTTATGTTATTATACATGTTTTGTCGAATAAATTCTTATTATTCTTTTTAGGTTATAGATAACTCATTTATAGAATGGTATCAGTTTAATATATATCATATTTATTCATTAAATTCATTTATATAATCATTATTCAATGAATATCACATAAAACGAGTCGCATCACATCGTGGAGACGGTAGGCCGTACGTACGTACGAGCGATGATATCGTTCCCATGATCGTGGAATTGTATTGAAGTGTATGTATACTATTTCAGAATAAATATCACTTTAAAATAATCTTATATAGTTATTATTTACACCATTATGCCCATACAAGTAAGGTGGTGGTGGAAAATAGATTACACCACGGCGTGGAGACGGTATTCCATACCTACGCACGCGCGGTGATTTCATTTTTCGTAGGATGGATAGAAGGTGAAATAGGTTTGTTTCATATTTATAATAACATATAATTATATGAGTGATACTGATGTTATTACTTAATAATGAAACAAATAAATAAGAGGAAGTAGAAGAAGAAATAAATTTGAAAGAATCGGTAACGGATATTACCTCTTCTTCGACACGCCTCTTTGAAACCTCCTCTTAGGGCACTAATGTTGGTCTTTGAAGAAGACCAGGACCTCTAGAGTGTTACTATGTGACTTGAGAAGAGTAATTTTCTGGGTTTGGCCAATATTGAAGGCTCAAAGTTGTGTAAAGAGGAGAGGGAGGAGGTGCCCTTTTATAAGGGAGGAGAGGGGCACCTTTGGAAACCTCTAAAATATTAATTTATAATAAACACAAAACCCACTTAAAAACTTACTAAGTGAGTCAAATTCAGATATTAGATAATATAGGGTTGTAATATCATCAAAAAATTAAATTTAGACATGTTTTAATTTTATTTTAAACCTTATCATTTTGATTTATCCTTATTTAATCTATTTAATTTTATTTGTGGTAATATTGTTATAAATTTTATATGGTTTTAAATAATTACTTATTTGTTATTAATTATACATTATTTGATACGTTATTACATTTTAGATCATATAAATTTTAATTTATAATTTTTAAAATATATTTGTGATTTTTAAACAATTTAATAATATAAAATATCAATAGTGTCAATTTTGACAAAATTCATTTATTTTAATTTAAATAAAATCCACACAAAATATATGTTCGAAAAAAAATATTTAATAGATTCCTAACATATCATATTTATATATAAAATTAATTTATCACATTAATTAGTTCATATAATATTTAATTTAATATTTTTAAAACCATTTATTTGATATTCCAATTAACGAAATAATTTCTACATCACTATTGTGTCCTCATTAATGATAATTATTTTGTCCCTAAAAATTATAAATAAATTCTAATGATGTATATAATTTTATTAGATTTCTGTATAATATTCATTTTTGAAGTTTCATGAAGTTTATCATTAAAGTAAAATTATTATACTTATAAGGTTTAAGAGAGTGACATGTTGTCACTTTCTTTGGTTTGAATAACAATTAAATTATATTAAGGGTCAAAAGTCCATAAAATGAATTTATTCTGACCCCTAGGTGATAAGGGTATAATTTTAGTTATAAAATATAATTTTTTCAGGTGTTAGGGTAAATTTATAATTTTATATTTACCCTTAATTACCTGATTTACCTTTATCTGCAGTAAATAAAAAATATCGTAGTTAATATTCATAATATAAAAAAAATAAAAGTAACCTATTAAAAAAATTTGGACCCACTGAATTTAAATATGTAATCCATTTTTCAAAATTCAAAACACAGAAGTTTCCGTAATTAATTTAAAATTAATCCCATTGTTAATAAAATGGGTTTTAAATGGTAAAACATTGCCAAAGATTAAAATGTTTTTACCTATGAATTCAATGTAAAATTAATGGTAATGACTTAAATTATATTAAATGGTAAAAATATATTATATTTATACTTTAAAACCATACAATATTATAATTTAACCATATAAAATATTGTGATGAAAAAAGTTGTTTTTAATTAAAATATACTGTGTTTTTACTATTCAATAAAATATAAAAGTTATCAGAATAATATGAAAATTTTATCCAAAGTAAATTTTTATATCCTGATTCCAAAGAAGAAATTTATTTTTTCTAATTGAACTTATTAACTTCTCAAAAATTATATTTAAAGTGGATGCGCCATCAAAAGGCGGCAAAACTGCATTTTTTGAAAAATACTTATTTTACCCAAAAAAATTATTTTATTCTCATACCATGTTCTAGAAAATATTTAAGATTAATGATAATGTTATAAAATTAAAAATTTAGTTAATACTATTCATAATGGCAAGTCCATAATAATATTATAACAATATATCGTTGTTTAGTGAAGCCCGGTATTGCGTACTACACACGCTATCGAGGAAGGTCGCGATTGCGTGTAACGCAAGCCAAGCCAGTGTTGTGTGTAATTAAAGATTCCTTTGGTGTTGCGTATAACATAAGAAATAAAAAAATATAATTCTCATAAAATATCAGGGTGTTACAATATTGGTTTATGATATTTTAATCCCTAGTTTGTAACACCTAGAACTAGGATGTTAATGAGTTTACACTAGTATTCCTCCAAGGGTTCAGTCAAAAACTGTAAGAACCCGGTTCTTATTTTTTGAGGTAAGGGGTTCTTCTTTTCCTTTTCCTTAAGTGTTTTTGATAAAATATGGAAGATGGAAAAAAATGCTAAATTTCTAAACTACACGCCGTGTACTTTTTCCACACGCTGTGTACTTTTGGCTGTGTTGGGATGAGTACATAGGGCGTGTAGCCTTGTCGGTGACGAGGGGTGTAGGAACCGACTACACACCATTTAGTGGTACCTTACACGCCGTCTAGTCAGTCGGAAGGCTTGAATAGTAAGTCAGTGGAGTCACCGCCAGCTGGCCGACCGTACACGCCGTGTACTCGGGAGTACATGTCGTGTACTCATGTCGACGGATGAACAGTGTGGCGGTGCCGCCAGAGGAATAGTTAAATGAAATAATTACACACTGTTTACTCAGAAGTACACACCGTGTACTTTTCTTTTTTGACTTAAAATAGTCAGTAGCCGCCTCATTTGGCAGAGGAGGTGTTTGAGCCATTTTAGAGCCAAAGGAGGAGGCCAGACCTTTAGAGAACTGTCGGGAGTTCGTCTGGAATCTGATTCGGCTTCGGACGATCTCGTTGGAACCGCACGGGTATGCCCTATCCTCTACTAGTACCGTTCTTACCAATTATTCTCCTAACTTAAGTTATTTGCGTTTGAATGGGTTTTGTTCTTCGTCAGATCTACGCCGTTCTTGGGAATTTCTGGAGTCGGTGTTCGAGTATAACGCTCGTTGACGTATAAGGTAGGTGGCTTTGTGTTTATTTTCCAACTGTCGAGCGTTTTTGTGCCACGAACCCATGTTGGGGTGTCGTGTGGCTGAGGCTGTTTCTATATTTAATGCCTAGAATTTATTAGGTATTTAATTGTGATAATAAAATGATGGTTGGGATCGTTGCTTGGATCTGGAACCACCCCGGGGGTGGGTTCCTCTGTTTATCTGTTTGGCCAGGATACCCAAGGGTATGCCTTCAAAGTAGAAATTTTAGAATTTCCTTGAGTTGAATTGCTTGTTACTTCTTGTTTACCTGTTGGGCATGGCCCGGTTACCTGTTTAGCCTGAGGGCGTTGTTGTGGTTAGCTTGTGGGCACTGCACCGTTTAGCCCGAGGGCTGTCATATTTCACCTGAGGGAAACCTTTCATGCCTGAGGGATTGACTTATATGCCTTAGGGTGACACTTAGTACGCCTAAGGGCAATTTCTGTTATGCCTAAGGGATATACCTGCAGGTCGGATTCTGCTTACCCGAGGGTAAGGTTTTTCTTGTCTGAGGATGGGGACTGTTTGTTTAGAAATGAACTGTGGTGATTTCTAGTATATAATGAATTAAATGAATAATAAAATGGAAATTTAATTGTTAAGTTAGTTAATTTTTAGTACTTCTTACTTTATTTCATTTTACTATTGCACACTGTTGTTGCATGCTTACACACAGTTGGGCACGAGCCTTTGGTGGGTGCCTACTGGGATATATTTCTCACACCTTGTTTGGGTCATGCTTTTCGGCCCAAACAGATTACATTTTTGCAGGTGTAGATAGGGGAAAGAGTCCCTATACAGGTACTTGATTGATGCTGTGGAGTAGGAGGGAATGGGACAGAGCCTAGGCCCGCGATGCCGCTACCAGCTATTTTGCTTGTTTTGTTGTACTCTGTATCTTGTTTTACTGTATTGATGTATAACATGTTCTGGATATTTTCTTATAACTTGAAACATGTATCATCATCACTTATATACTGTTGGTTATATCCACTCCAGTTTTTTATTTCTGTTGTGTATGTCTACTGCTTCAGCGGTCGTTGTATGTTTATTCTGTATTCCGTTGCTCTACACTTTGACAAATGAGGGCATAGTTTCCCCACTATCAGACCTGGGCCCTCGCTGCTAGTCGGCAGCCTCTGTCGTTTGGGGAAATGTGCTTTAGGTCATGTGGCGAACCAGGTTTGGGGAACCCGTTGCATGGAACCCGGGTCCGGGATGTTACAAAAACACACAATGATTCACCGGATACCATTGATGATTGGGTGATTTGTGTTCGAATTCATAACTAAAACTCACCAAGGAAACACATGAATAAATCGATGAACTTTCCAGGTTTGTATGCTATGTCAATGTGTTGCCATGACTTTTATGGCATCTCACCTTTTTATTACATAACTTTTCATTACATTTTACATACAGAGGATCTTTAAATTCTAGTGTCTTGGAAATCAGGAACATAATACATGAAAACAATATAAAACATTCTTTTGAACCACTTTTAAGGCTTCATCATAGGTTAATCCTATGTACAATTATTTCATCTAATATCCTGTAGACATACATCAAAGAAAAGGGTGGGCAGAAGGCTTAGTATGGAAAACAAGTGAAACAGTTGACATGTGATCTTGAGCAATATTAATAAGAACATGATAAAATTCATAAAGGCATGAGAAATGGAAGAATAGAAATATCATAATAAAAATAACTTGAATAATAACTTGAATATTTGGATAAAACATTTCATTTAGACATTCATGAACATATCACCAAGGTTTATCCACGAGGTGTCATAAAAATTACCAAGGTTATTCACCAAGGTATCGTGAAACTTTTCATCTCTGAAGATTAATTTCTTTACCCAATTCATTGGGGCGCTATCAGGTTTCACCCTTAATATGTCTTTATTTACATGTTATACACATAGATCATGATAAAAAATTTCATAAATAACCCATAGAGAACAAAATAAATGGGTTTCATTACAAAATTGTGATGTTTTAAAAGTTAAAAAAAAGATTATTATGTCATTTATAACCCATAGAAAGAGAGTGAGGGTTATATTAATGTCAATTCTAGAATAAAATATGTCTTTTTTATATATTTCTAAACATCCATAGAAACAAAATAGGTCTCAGTATTCACATAAATAAAACAATAGAGAAAGAGAGAGAAATTTTGAGACGGAATTTCTACAGCATAACGGCTATATATCATGGTTTTAGAAAATAAAAAAAAGAGAGGGGAAAAGAGTCTCCCATCCATAAATGAACCATTTTGAAGTAGAGGGACATAATAAATAAAATAATATCAGGGTGTGGAAATTTTAATGACATACCACATGAAAAGGAAACTTGAAAATAAAGAGAAAGCGCGATTTATTTTACGAAAATTCGGAAGCCTAAAGGCGTAACATGAAAATTCAGAAAATCAATTGATGAGAGAGGAAAGGGACTCTCATCATTTGAAATTAAATGGATAGTAGTAAAGATATAGAAGAACAAACCCCCACATAATTAAATGGATCTACAATACTTAACATAAATGATGTCATGACTTAAAAGAGGAGGGTGAAAGGTTCCCTTACCTTGAAGAGTAACTTCGAAAGCTTGAATGTCAGGACCTTGGGAGGATTTAGGGCACCTTGGGAAGACACTTTGGGAGGTAAGGGGACTAGAACTTCATTGATGAGGATTTTGGAATGAAATGAATGAGGTAAATGACTTGGAATTTATAGGAAAAGTGAGGGAATAAATTATTAATTTCCAAGGGACACCTCATCGGTGGTATTTGCAAAACCATGGGATTGCCCATGGTATTTTCCCATGGTATTGGCCACTTGGGACACCTCATAGAATATATCACTATTCATAAGTCGACCAGAAAGCTTAAATCATTATTACATCATTAAGGATGTCATTAAACACCTGAAACTCAAAACTGTATTTTTATGATTCACAGAAAATTAAACCTAACCTAATATTGATGCTCTAAATTCAGAAATGAACTCCATTTTATGAAAATAATTAGATAAATATTTTTAATTTAATTTTTAAATAAAATCATTATTTATTCGAAAAATACATCCTTAAAACTATAACTCATTTTATAGAACCTTCAAAAAGTAATCAAGGTCCCATAAAATTATTGTATAACCATAATACATTAAAGTAAAAATTTAGGATTATATTTTATGAAAATATATTTCCATTTTTAATTATAAAATTAATTATAAAATTTAAATTTAAATATTTATGACATACATAAATACAAAAACTTATACTATGATTGTTTTTTCACTTTTAAGATGTTTAAATTGTATTTATACATTCATGGGTGAAGTTTCTATTTTTTTGCCCAATTTACTATTCATTACTATTCATACAGGTATGTTACTACTCATACATTACTATTCACTAAAAAACAAGTTGATCTTATTATACTCTAAATTTCTCACTGATCACAACTATTGAACACCATTTTTTGAAAATCATTTCACATTATTAATTATTTAAATAATACAAAAATATTTTAAAATATCCCTTTTTTCAAAAATTCATCAATAATACACATTATATATTTATTCGTATATTTTAAATTCACAAACTTTTCCATAATAATATATAAAATTTTTATTTATATAAAAGGATTACACAAAGTAGCTAAGGTCTCGTTACATAGCCCCTTATAACACCAGCATCGAACCTAAGTGTAAGGTGTGTTATGGTGATAGAATCTTGTGGTGGCTCAGACAACATTGCCCAAGTGGTGATTTCTATCAGATTAAACTTCTCCATTAGTTGACTCTATTAAAGCTTCATAAGTTTAAGTTTTCCTTGGGCTTGGTCCAGAGTAAATATGAGTGATGCTGCCTCCTTTCCAAGCTCTGACATATGGGCTTCATATAGACCGAGTCTACTGAATTAGGACATTCAATATTCTTTCTGTATTAATTAAACAAGATAACTATATTTATAAAAACACAATGTAAATATTATAGTTTCCAATAGTCATATTGACCAATGTTCATATAACAGTCGAAACCCAACGGTCTCATTTTAATTAAACCCACGTCATTAATTAAAGGATATAGTTTTGATGAGTATAAAATAAAATAACACACAAATTTAGGAAACAAATATAATTAAAAAGTTTGGGTCATTAAAACTTTAAATTACATGTCCATGATAGTGTTTATGTGAGTTCAATTGAACAATATGAACCACACAAACACTATAATTGAAAGCGGGAAGAAGAAGTGGTGAACGGTGTGTGAAACATCACATGAATGGGTACCCTCAAGCATGATCATATGAGTCGAGCATGACGTACCAATATATAAATCAATTAAATAAAAATATAGGATGAATAAAAAAACATAAAAACCTAGAATTAAAAATACCATTCAAATATTGCAACATTAAACTCAGGATTTACAACATGTTCCTCCCTGGGTGATCACATGGGGTTTTGAAACCCATGGGAGGGGAGGAAGAAAAACAGGAAGAGTTAGAACTCAAAATGGCCTCCAGAATATTAAATATTTGTGGGAGGAATCCTTTGGGACTCCAAAATGGTATCACCATGCCTCTGTTTTGAACCCCAAAATAGGGTGCCCAAGGTGTTCTTTTACAGGAAAATTTGAAGGTGGTTTTGAGCACACATATTGTGTAAAACCACTTGGATAATAGTTTCCGGCCACTAGATAGTCGAATCTTCCTTTTGAAAAAACAAAAAATTTGTAACCCCACATCAGGAATATCTCCACTGAAATTTTGGATTCATTCTGACAATTACATCTAGATATATTGATAAAATACAGAACACTTATTTTGACTTTTTCAGATTTGATTTTTTGGAAAGATCAGTTATGATGGTAATTTTAGAAGCCTAATGGGGCTTTGGTTCCTTCATATTAAATTTAGACCATTAAATTTTGGACCATACCCCAAACTTTCATCCCATTTTAAAATACGGTTTAGTAGTATCATGTGTTTTAGTCAACTGGTGTTCTTGGATCATGTGTAGATAGGCCCATTTTTCTTGAACTTCATCATGGGTCCTCCAAATCACCTCCACCTACAATATAATTATCAAAACAAGTGACATTTACCTCTTTAACATAATTAAGTACAAAATAAATTAATCAAAAATAGAGTTAATTTTGTAATTATACTTTTAATTTTCAACACAAAACTAGTTTAATACATTGGTATAAGGGTGAAATAAAATAGTGAATCGTGGTACGATCACACCCCCACACCTAAAATTTTGCACTCCAGGGCAAATTCACATATCCAAAAATGATGCATGTATATATTCCCAACATCATGAATTTTTAACATTTGAGGAAATTTAAATTCATTAAAGTACTGTGATCAATGTACAATCCACACCAAGGAGTTCTTCCTAGTGAAAATGGAAAAAGATTTCTCATAAATCATATCACAATGAAATTAAAAGAGATTAATGATACCAAATTGAGAAAGGAATTAAAAATTAAACCATTCCACTAACTCTCCATGTGTGTGTGTGAAAACCATTCCATGATATTCTTTCCACTTTCTATCCAATAAATATAGGTTATTTTAACATTTTTCAGCTTAAAATATTTTGTTCGCCAAACCTTCACTACATCCTTTGTAATCATATTTCCAGACCCACTCACTTAAGCATTTCCATAAATCAAACCATAAGCTCCCAACCTAGATATCACCATATGTTTCACATTTCATCACTCCCCTCATTTATTATTGTTGTTTTTTTTCATAAGTTTCATTTGGAACAAATCTCACAATTATCTCTCAATCCTTGTTTGATCTCCTCATGACACTAATTGTAATAGTTATAACAAGATAAAAGGTTGAGGAGGATTGGTTTTTGAACTACCCAAGACACAACCCTTTTTTTGATCTTTTTTCTTGAGGGTGTGCAATAGTCGGATATTAGGTACACACGCATAGTTCAATCCAGTACAGTAATGAAACAGATCGAATAAAGAATTAATGTTTGTAAATATCATTTTATGCTGAAAAAAATTAACCTAAATTATGTTTACCTTATTGTAAGTAATAAATATTCACACTTTGTGGTTTTGTGAAAAAATGTGTTGAGATATTAGTGAAACTATTTTCCCAAAAATTACTCACACAAGGGGCATCAATCATCTCAAAGGTTTCACATAGATACAACCATTTATATCATTGACAGAAAACCAATTCACTAAAAATCACTCCCTGATGTTAGATTCATACAAATATTCATTCCATAACAGATACAGGTTTCATTAAATGTTAAAATAACATGGAATCAAAAATTTCAACATTCATTTTTAGTAAGTTCCATGATTTGGTGACCATAAGGGGGGAAGTAAAAATACCATAAAGAAGGTTAAAATGAGAAGAAAGTAGATAGAAATTGAAAATTCTAATAAACCCAAAAAGATGGGGAAAACTGAAAATAAAATAATGAATGTGAAAAAGAGAAGAAATAATAAAGATAATTAAAATCCTAATAAACAAGGAATGTATCCACCCCCACACCTAGAATGTGCAGTGTCCTCACTAAAATAATTGAGAATGTGAGAAGTAAGGATAAAACCTAGTGTGTTTCACTGGTATCTTTCTTCTAGAAGGGGAATTTCCTCCACCGGATTCTTTGGAAAATCCTCATAGAAGTGTTTAAGTCGCTACCCATTAATAGTAAGACTTCGTCCACTCTGATCATGAAAAATGTATATTGAACCAAAAGGGTAAATATTAGTAATAGTATAAGGACTGAGCCATCGATAAAGAATCTTACCTGGGTGGAGCTTCAGCCTAGAATTATACATGAGGACCTTCTCACCAATATGGAAATGCTACTGATGAATCATGCTATCATGGATAGACTTTGTCTTCTCTTTATAGATCTGGGAGTTCTCATATGCATCACATCGAATTTCTTCCAACTCTTGAATCTATAACTTCCTACACTCACCTGTATCTGAAAGATTCATATTACATTGTTTAACAGCCCAATATTCATGGTGTTCTACCTCCACCAGGAGGTGACAAGCCTTTATAAACAAAATTCTATATGGTTAAATTCTGATTGGGGTTTTAAAAGCTATACAGTATGACAAAAGTGCATCATCCAAGGGAAAACTCCGATCTTTCCAGTTGGTTTGTACTGTTTTTTCCAAGATTCTCTTAACTTTCCAATTTTAGATTTCTGCTTGTCCATTATTTTGGGTGTGATATGAAGTGGAAACTTTATGATCAACCCCATACTTAAGAAGCAAATTTTTCATGTTTCGATTGAAAATATTTGAACCCTGATTGCTAATGATGAATCTCGGAAAACCAAACCTACTGAAAATTTGGGACCTCACAAAGTCAAAAACCACTAAATAGTTATCGGTCCTGGTGGCCTTTTCTTCCATCCATTTAGATTCATAGTCAACAGCCAATAAGATTTCCAAAAATCCAAATAAATTTGGAAAAGGCCCCATGAAGTCAATGCCTGATGCATCAAAAATTTCACAGAATAACATGGGATGTTGGGGAATTTCATTCCTCTTGGAGATAGTCTATGTTAATTGACAATGACTACATGACTTGAAAAAATTAAGGGCATCCCTATAAAGTGTTTTCCAATAAAGTCCTGATTCAAGGACCTTCTGAGATGTATGTTGAGATCCAAAGTAGCCCCCATAGGCCAAAGTGTGGAAGAAGGTCAAAACAGAGGTGAAATGATGGTCAGGGACACACTGATGAACTACTTGGTCACCACAAATTCTCTACAAATATGGGTCATTCCAAATGTACCATTGAGAATAATTTTTAATTCTATAGGATCGGGAAGTACTGAAATCAGTGGAGACCCTAGATGTTTCTATAAAATTTACAATGTCTGCATACCATGGGGTAAGGTCCACAACATCACAATGGTTCTTGTGAGGAAATAATTCTCCAACGGGGAGGGATGAGTCATCATGGTGGTCCAGCGGTGGATAAATACCATAAATGTGGTTAGATACAACATTTTCTACTCCCATATTATCTCTAATCTCAAGGTCAAACTCTTGTAGGAGGAGCATCCACCATATGAGGCGGGGCTTAGCTTCATGTTTCTTTAAGAGGAATCGAAGGGCAGCATGGTTAGAAAACACAATCACTTTTGACCCAAAAAGATATGAATGAAATTTTTCCAAGGAAAACATGATATAAAGTAGTTATTTTTCAGTGTTTGTGTTGTTTACCTGGGCAGGGTCAAGGGTATATGAGACATAAGCAATGACATGAGGATCCTTTTTAACCCTTTGTGATAAAACCGCACCAACTGCAAAGTTAGAGGCATCGCACATAAGCTCCAATGGAAGATCCCACCTTGGTGTTTGGATGATGGGAGTTTATATGAGACTCCATTTTAGTGAATTGAATGCATCCTCAAAATTTTTATCAAAAAAAAACTCAGAATCTTTTTTTGATAATTGGGATAATGGAAGTGAGATCTTACTAAAATATTTAATGAATCGTCGATAAAAACCAGCATAAACCAAGAAATATCACCCCTCATGAACACATTTTGGATATGGAAGGGTTTAAATTAATTTCATTTTAGATTTATCAACTTGAATTCCCATATTTTAAATGACATTCCCAAGAACTATCCCCCACTTCACCATGAAATGACATTTCTAATAATTTAAGACAAAATATTTTTTAATGCAGCAGCGGAGTACAGAACCTAGGTGTTTAAAAAACTCAACAAAATAAGATCCATATACCATGAAATCATTTATAAAGACTTCAATACAAATCTCAAGGTACTTAGAAAAAAAAAATTCAACAAACATCGCTAAAAAGTACCAAGAGCATTACATAGACCGAATGTCATCCTTCTGTATGAAAATGTTCCAAATGGACAATTAAATTTTGTCTTCTATTAATCTTCAAGGGATATATGGATTTGGAAATAACCCGAATATCCATCAAGTAAACAATAATGTGACTTACTAGCCAATCATTCTAACATTTGATCAATGGAAGGTAGAGGAAAGTGGTACTTCCACGTGGCTTGATTCAGTCGATGGTAGTCAATATAGACTAACCAATTGTTTTACACTCGTGTTGAAACCAATTTATTCCTTTCATTTGACACAACTGTTATTCCTATTTTTTAGGCACAATTTGCTCTGGGCTAACTCATTTATTGTCATATATAGGATAAATGATCCCCACATCTAGTAATTTACTAACTTCCAATTTTACCACTTTAAGGAGAGTGCGATTCAACCAGCATTGAGATTGTCTTACAGGCTTAGCCTCATCATCCAAAATTATATGGTGCATACAAATAGATGGAATAATCCCAGGAATATCATCCAATGATTATCCTATTGACTTTCTACACTCTCTTAAAAGGTTGAGTAGTTTTTATTCTTGTTGTGGAGAGAGGTTATTGGAAATAATGATGGGAATTTGGTCAATACCCTCAAGATAAACATATTTTAAATTATAAATAAGGGGTTTTAATTTCATAACCGAGGGTTTTTTGATTGAGGGAGGGGATTTTGGGGGAGTGAGGTCCATGAAACTGTCTATTTACTCATGTTTATTCTCTAAGGATAGAGAATCTATTGAAATGAGATTTTCAAAATCATTGACAGTCATGGGTACCTCAGAATGAACTCACTCATAATTTAAATCACAAAATTTAGACTTTTTAGATCCCATGAAACACTCAAAACATGAATCAAAACTCAAATCATCCAAGGGTGAAGAAGACAAAAATGAATCAGAGTATGGGTTGAGGGGAGAATTGTGTGTGTGTGAATCGTTTGAGAACACTTCCATCAAATAGACAGGAATAGTGGAGTTCTCTTCAATGGGGTGTTTCATAGCCTCGAGTATGTTAAAACTTAACTTTTCTCCTCCAAACTCCATGGAAAATGTACCATTGTGAACATTGATGATCGTCTTTGCTGTTTTGAGGAATGGCCTCCCAAGTATGAGAGAATCATTTCCATAGGTTCAGGTATCTTCCATCTCAAGAATGTGTAAATAAGTAGGGAATATGATATTCTTCACACGTACAAGGACATCATCAATCACTCATATTGGATGCATAGTACATCGGTTGGAAATTTGTATGACAATTACCATTGGTTAAATATCTACAACCTACAAAGAAGTATACATGGAGTGAGGCATTACATTAATGGAAGCACCTAAATCTAGCATAGCATCAGAAAAGAAGATCTCCCCTATGGTAAACAATATTGTGAATGTGCCTGGATCCCTCCATTTTGATGGAATTGGTGGTTGAATCCAGGAAAAGACATTCTTTCCTAAGTTGAATCTCTCATTCCCATTTAGTCTCCTTCTATGGGTGCAAAGATCTTTAAGAAATTTGTCATATTTATGGATTTGTTTAACTGAATCCAATAGAATGTTAAATTGAACCTTTTTAAATGTATCAATTATTTATTTATCAATCTCATTATCAAAATTCTTCTTTGATTTAGATATCCTTCTGGGGGAAGGAAGAGGAATATATTGTTCATTTGAATCATCAATGATAACTTTATTACCCTTTCTATTTTGTTTTTCATTACTTGAAATTGTTTAGGGTTAGGAAAAAAAAATTCAAGAGGGGGACATACCTGTTGTGCAGAATCAGTATAATGAGTGACTTCTTTACCAATACTAAGTGTAACAGCAAATACCGTACATTTGTCCTTCGGATTGGAAATGGTTTGGGATGGTAGTTGTCCAGAACCTTGCATCTTAAGCTCACTGATGGTGTTTAATAATTTCCCCACTTGAGTTCATAGGTCTTGAATAGATGATTGTGTGGTTTGTTGGAATTGTCGGTTTTGGGATTCCATTTTCTTCACCATTTCCTTGAGTCTTGGTTCACATTTGGGAGGAGGACAAGAATTATTTTGAGAAGTTGAAGGATAATAATGTTTCATACCATGTCCTAGTTGATGCCAATTCTACTTGGGGTTGATTGAGTATCCTCCTTGTCGGTACTGGGGTTATGCTTGCCACCTGAAATTTTGATTTGGACTTAATTTTTCTTGCTTGAATGGAGGTGCTTGTTGGAATGGATGCCTTGGGAACATGGCTGCACAAGACTTGGGTGATCTTGAAGTTGAGGGAACTAGTCATAAAAATGATTATTGTCAGAAAAAATACCACAATGTAATGGAACAGAAGGATATTGTGAGTTACCTTGTGCTTGGGATAATTTCCCTAGAAGAGTATTCATCTCATCAAGATTTTTATCTACCTTTTGTTCGAGAGATGAATGACTTACCTCATGAACTCCTCGAGTTGGTGAAATAGCTCATGTACCAAATTGTTGTGCATTTTGAGCCATGTTGGCTATTAAGTCATGAGTGATGGAAGGAGTTTTATCAACCAAGGCACCACCAGCTGCTACATCAATCAGTTCACTATCCATGGGGATAAGTCCCTCATAGAAGTATTGGATTAATAGTTGTTCACTAATCTGGTGGTGGGGGCAGCTTGAGCAGAGTCGTTTGAATCTCTCCCAGTATTCATGAAGGGTCTCTCCTTATTATTGCCTAATGCCACAAATTTATTTCCTAATTGATGTTGTTCGGGAGGTAGGGAAGAACTTCTCTAAAAATAGTATTTTCAGGTCATTTCATCGCCCAATTGTGGTATTAAAATAGTATATCCAATCTTTGGCTACACCATGAAGGGAGAAAGGGAAGGCCCTAAACATAATTAAGACCTCAGAGACATTTTGGGGTTTCATGGTGGATCACACTATGTGAAACTCCGTAAGGTGTTTATGAGGTTCCTTTCCAGGAAGAAAATGGAATTTGGGAAGTAGGTGGATAATTCCTAATCTCAAGTCAAAGTTGGATTCTTCCTCGGGATATTGGACGTACGCAGGTTGGTACACCACATTCGGGGTGGTCAGTTCTTTTAATGTTTGATTATTTGCAGCCATGTTTTCTTGGGTTTGATTAGGTTCAATTTTTGATTGGTTTATGACCACTTGAGGTTACAAAAGTGGTTTATTATTGTTACTTTATTGACCTTCTATATATGACTTTATTTGTGTGTGAAGTGTCTTTTCAATTTTCGGGTCAAATTCAAGTAGTTTTTCTTTTTTCTGATCAGGTCATGCAAATAAGTTGTGAAGTTTTTTTATGATTTAATATGGATAATATCACTTAATAAGGGTGAGAGGATAATATAATGTTATAATACATAATTATAGAGAGGGAGATGGAGAAGAATAAGAACAGAGAGAGAGAGAGAACACTCAAAAACAACCAAAAATAGAAACAGAAAACTAAAACAAAAACATTAAAATGGGTATGAGGTATTGAAAGGATTACTAATTAAGAAGTAAAATAATTAAATAAAAGGAAATAAAGAAAAGAAATTATCTTGGCTCCCTATAAATGGCACCAAAATTTGACCGCGTTGTCGATCATGTCAAATTAGTTGTTTAGTTTTTACTAGAATTTATGAAATATAGCAGCAACCCTGGGTCGTCTCTCGACAGATCCTTAGATAATAAATTGAAAAATAGTATTCTAATTATAAAAATATAAGGGTTATGGTATGTAATAAAACTTGGGGTTTGATGATTAAATATTACAATAGAAAAATGGAAGCAACAAAACTAAGTAGAAATGAACATGACTAATTAAACAAGATCAAACCAGGGAAATATCATGATGATCATCCTTCATAGCTTCAATAGATAGGGTTATGATCTTTTAATACCTTGTTTATAACACCTAGAACTTTGATGTTACTGATTTTATACTAGTATACCTCCTAGGGTTCAGTCGAAAACACACAACGATTCACCAGATACCACCGATGATTGGGTGATTTGTGTTCGACTTCATAACTGAAACTCACCAAGGCAACACGTGAAGAAATTGATGCGGTGTCTGAGTTTGTATTCTATTTCAATGTGTTACCATGACTTTAAAGTACATGGAAATGGTAGTTTTTATGTGATTTCAATTGAACAATATGAACCACACAAACACAATAATTGAAAGGGGGAAGAATAAGTGGTGAAAGGTGTGTGAAACATCACATGAATGGGTACCCCCAAGAATGATCATATGAGTCAAGAAAGATTTAACAGTACATAAATAAATTAAATAAAAAGATAGGATGAATAGAAACAAAATAAAAACCTTGAATTAAAAATTCCATTCAAATATTACAGCATTAAGCTCGGGATTTACAACATGTTCCTCCCCGGGTGATCACAAGGGGTTTAGAAACCTATGGGAGGAGAGGAAGAGAAAGAGGAGGAGTTAAAACTTCCAATGGCCTCAAAAACATCAAATATTGGTGGGAGGAATCCTTTGGGACTCCAAAATGGCAGCACCTTTCCTCTATTTCTAACTCCAAAATAGGGTGCCCAAGGTGTTCTTTTATAGGAAAATTGGAAGGTGGTTTTGAGAACACAAATTGTGTAAAACCACTTATCTTGTAGTTTTCAGCCACTATACAGTCAAATATATATTTTTAAAAAACTATAAAGTTGTATCCCCACATCAGGAATATCTCCACAGAAATTTTGGCTTTATTTTTACAATCACATCTAGATAAATTGATAAAATACAGAACAACACTTTTGACTTGTGCAGATTTGATTTCTTAGACAGATCAATTCGTATGGGAATTTTAGAGGCAGAATTGGGATTGGGTTCCTTCATATGAAATTTATCCCATTAAATTTTGGACCAGAACACAATATTTCATTCCATTTGAATACATTTTTTATTAGCATCATGTGTTTTAGTCCACTGGTGTGCTTGGATCATGTGCAGATTATCCCATTTTTCTTGGACATCATCACGGGTCCTTCAAATCACCTCCACCTACAATATAATTATCAAAAAAAGTAACATTTCCCTTTTTAATAGTATTGAACACAAAATAGTTTAATCAAACATGGAGTGAAGTTTGTTATTATACTTGTAATTTTCAATACAAAATCTGTTTAATACATTGGTATAAGGGTGAAATAAAACAGTGAATCATGGTACGATCAGTTTCTCTTCTATGTAAATATTTTATCTTCATCTCATTTAAATTTAGAAACACAATTATGTTTTATCTCATGTTAAATTCATATTTCCATTTTCCTCTTTTCAAAAGGATTTTTATTATCCCTTTTTACAATGTTCTTTTTAAATAATGGTATTTTAAATTACTTAAAAGTTTTTTCCTTCATGGTCATATGTTTTATCTTATACTTGACATTTAATCTAGAAAACCATTATGTATTTACAAGTCCACATTATTGAAAATTTATTCTAGAAGAAAAAAAATCATAAAAAATCACTTCACCTTTTGGAAAAAGTATTTTGAGTGCGACCTATAACATGACTTTTGAACTATGGTAGAAATATTTACAAAAAAAAGTATTTTTTGGTTTGTTTCACCATTATGAGCATTATTATTTACAAATCTCCCTTTCTATGTTTTAAAATGGTTTTAAAAATGTTCTTTATTCATAATAATTATTAATATAAAATGATTTTTTTTTATATTTTTCAAAAGTAAAAGTTTTATTTTAAAAAGTAATTCTTAATTTTAAAATGGATTTTAAATCCTTGTGTTTTTTAAAAAAAATGTTTTAGTGATTTTTTTTTGTTCTCAAAGAAAGTTTTTGAAAACATATTTATTTTATAATATTTTTTTTCTGAAAAACATTCTTGGTTTTAAAGGTTAATTCTTATAATGTTTTATCAAATTCAAGTAATTAATTTTAAATAAAACATTTTTAAGGTGTTTTTAAGCATTACAAAAAGGTATATTTCTTATTATTTTTAAAAATGATTTATATAATAATTTAAAAAGGGTATTTTACAAATATGTCAACATCCTTTTATATTCCTTATATTACACTTGGGATATGTTTTGAGGATACTACCAACAAACATTCCATGGATGGCTTATGAAATGTTCTACGAATGTCTTCATGAAACTAGTCACCTTTCCATGACTTAATTTGAGGTTTTAAATATGAATGGTTGACCTCAAGTGGAAAACACATATATGGATAATTGATAGGTGGGGTCATATATTACTCTCCAATTAATTAGTTGAGTTTTTACATCTCAAGAGATAAGAATGGTGTGTATGTACATGATCGTGTTTGGCTTTATTCACAAGGTTGTGTGTGGATATGGTCAAATTATGATTTGTTTACAAGGTTATATGTAGAAATGACTATATTATTATTTATTCAAAAGGATGTTTTTGTACATGATCATGTTATGATTTGTTCACATGATGGTGTGTGGACATGATTTCATATAGATTTGTTCACAAGATAGTGAGTGGGAATGATCGCATATAGGTTTTTTCACATGATTGTGTGGGGACATGATCATGTTTTGATTTATTCACAAGATTGTTCCTTGACATGATTACTCTTAACTTTTTTCACAATATTATGATTTCCTATGTGTGTGATTTTTCCATATTTTTATGTAATATTACTATGATTATGCTTTATGGATCATGTTTATTATCTCACAATCTTGTGTCAAGGAAAATGTTTATTAAATTAAGATAAAATGTATTTTTATTATTACTTATGGACAACTCTTATTATTCCATGTTCTTTTAATAAGATATTTTTCTCATCCTCATGTTTTATCATATGATTATGATCTAACCCTTGATAACATATTGATAAGTTTTCTCTTACTAAGAATTTGATCTCACCCCTTTCTTATGATTCCATTCCTTAGGTTATTAAGATTAATATAGCCTATGAGGAGTCTATAAGGGGATATATTGTGGTTAGATTATATATAAATGTTCATAAGTATTTTAAAATAATTATTTTATGTAACTAATCCCCAAAAACCCTAAAACTTCTATTTTTAGAGTTTTGTGAATATTTGTGAGTGTGATGTTTAACATATAAAAATTTGGTAAAATAAAGATAAGATTAATGTAATGACTATATTTTTCCTTTTTAAAACATCATAATATCTTAAAAAATATTTTAAGATCCTTGCACTGAGTCAGTGCCAGATTCTAGGGCTTAGGGAGCCTTGATATTGATATGTTAAAAATATTAAATATATTATATCTTGTGTGCATATTTTTTCAGAAATAATGAAATTTATCCTGAATGCATTATAGGATGGGAAATATGAGAGAACCATTAAATATATAATTTGGGTTTTACCCTAGGCATGACATTTCTTTTGTTGAGATCGGGTGGATCATTTAAGTGCAGTCAAGGGAATAAATAATAGAATAAATAAATAAATTAAATTTATTTATTACTAAATGAATATGACCTAATCCACTATTATAAAATCCCAGTTATAGACAAACCCTATGGTTTTCTACATAACCCTATCATTATTGAGAGGGTTTTGGAGGTTATATTTGTGTAATCGATGGATCATGGTCCAACGATTGGTACCACTAGGATTTTCTATGACAACAGAATTTGTGGATCTCAATAATGAAAATTATATAGAAGAATTCTTCAATAGTGATCAATCTAAAATTGAGGTAGGAAACTTTTTTATGTTAGATTAATCTCTTCTTGTTTATACCATGATGAAATTGAATCAATTACCCTAACAAATTGATTCGTGGGTTAATTGTGATTCACGAGCATCAATTTATCTTCCTAGAATTTGGAATTGATGTTATTTTTTTATCCCTGATTATCCTATTCATTCATATCCAACATAAAAACAAATTAAGTCCAACCCAAACAAATTTCAAGATTTATACCTCATGTTTTTCATTTTTTTCCTTTCTCCTCACGTTCTTTTTATGATCATCATCGGTACTTCATTTGGATAGAGGTGCAACAAATACCTGGTGAACGATCATTGCGCAATTGTAATCTTATGAAACGAATCATCACCACGGTTTAATATTTGTGATCAATGGAATGATTGTGGTGTGTGATGATAATATAGGATTGGGATTGAATCAAAATTTCTCATTTCATGGGATTACGTGTTCAAACAACACGGTGCTATGGGGGTGATTCGTGATCAGATTGGTGGTTAGAATCGGGCCACCAGTGATGATTGGAGTTCATAAAAATAAAATCTATGTTTCATGGGAATGATTTATGGTTTGAGAGGAGGAAATTATAGATCAATTGGATCCACCTGAGGACTTGTGGGTTCTATGAAAACCCAATATACATGATGTGTAGTTTTAAGAACTCGTGTCATTTGGACCCTTACTACAGCAGCTAGGGTTTCACAAAAAAATAAATATCACACACCGTGTGGAATTTTAAAACATTTTTTTATTCATAGTTTGCAACCTGATGTGTGCCCCAGATGTATATGGGAACAAACATTACTAGGTACATTATAATGTCTAAATACATGGACATGGCTAGGCTATACGGTATTGGCCATAATACTTGATCACGACCAGAGTACATGGGCATTTCCAGAGTACACAAACATTGTTGGAGTACATAACCACAACCATAGTACATAGGCACGGGCCAGAGAACATGGGAATACCTAGGCTATCCAAGACAAAATATGTATACCCTTTACACATCATTCACTTCTTCTAGGGTGGGTTGAGGCCCCATTATCTTTAGTTGGGTGTGTTCCCTTTTTCGAGTATCAGTTGGGTGTGTTCCCTCTTTCTAGTTTAGTGCGAGTGAGTTCCCTTGTTCCATGATAAGTTTCCCATCCCAATTTAATAAGGGTTTAGTGTAGTAATTATTCTAGATTATTACCCCTTGGTGGATTAGAGCACCCTTTTTTTGTTCTATCCTGGGGTTGGATCATCATTCCACATTTCTCCCTAGGTAGGTTTGGGTATCACATGACCAACATAAATGGGAATTTGATCCCCATATTGAAAGTTAATTTGGTAGGGTCAACAATCCCCTAGAGGTCTGAGGTGTGATATTCTATCTATGTATTGAGATCTTATGAGTTCTAGAGTGTAAATTTTCATGGAGATTCCCAATGAGTATGACCTCTCAAATGAGTTACATCATTGATAACAAGGCATGTGGAGTGAGTTCTTCTGGTTGAGTGTTATCTGGAAACCTCTATCATAATCCAAGGGTGGAAATATAGTTTTGACTATACATTGATACTTGGTTTTTATCTTGAGTATACCTTGGTTATTAATGTTTTTTCTCATATTCTAATTGATATACCTTTGTGGTGTTGAACTGATCTCTCTCTTTAGATGCTTTATGTTCAGTGATTTCAGGTTTTCTTTTTGGGTATTCTTATACTCACACTTGTATGGGCTCTACCTGCATACGTTGTGTATTATAATGATGGTGTTATTTCATCTGATTCCTATGAGAACCAAGATTGGGTAGAGTATATTTTGGCTAGATAGACCTTAGTAGGTTCCCAGAGTTTCATTTGATTGTAGTACCCTATTTTATATCATGTTGGACTCTTTCGTAGATTTGTTGGGTTCGTATTTATCCCTTATGCTTTCATATACTTGTAACATACTCTAATGTGGGATTTAGTTGTATGCATTCATTTTGGTATCAGTTATATATTTAAATTTTTGTATTATAGTTGTGGTTAGAGATGTGTGTGTGTGTACATGTACCGTAGGGTAAGTTCTCCCATGTCTAAGTTATTCCTACTTGGTGTTGATCATTATTCCCTAGTCTGTTAGAGGTGGTCTTGGATTTTCATTGTCGATTCATTATTGGACAGGTGGGCCCCATTGGTTCATGTCATGATAGAGTGGTATCAGAGAATAGGTTTATCCAAATACTAGATTTTGGAGATAGTCAAGATGTGAGTATTGGTTTGGGAACTCGGGTAATAGTGTTAAAGTTATTTGAGTTTGGATCTCAGGCCAGGGAACCCAGTAATGGTGCAGTGAATAAAATATCCATTTACCAGGAAACTGATAACTTTCTTGTTGGCTCAGTACAAGTAGTCACTGGTTGTATGGAAAACATTAGTACATGTATCATATAGGAATAGATTGGGGTTTTTCTATATTTCCTGAGTCAACTCCCCAGATATAATCATTAACTATGGAACGTCTTTTCCATTTCAAGATTCCTCCATGTCAACAGCCATCCAAAATTCCATATTCAGATCATGATGGTGATCTATTGAGTGATGAGGCTTCAATTTAGGGGTCTATACATAATGTGATACCTATTTTTCATTTTCTAGTCTTACCTCCACCCATTGAGTAACCAGTTGCCTCGGAAATACCAATAGATTACTTGTGTAGGTTGAGCATACTTCATGATTTTCAAAGACTGATACCCATTAGGTTTTTTGGTGAGACATACCTCTAGGTAAAAGAGGACCTGCTTGACTTAGTTGGATAGGTCTTCCACCTTGTCAGGATCCCTCCTGATCAGATGGTGGTATTAGAGGTGAGCCTTATCCATAAAACCACAGGAAGATGGTGGATTCTAATGACTCAAATGCATGATGAGGAAACTCTCACTTAGATAGAGTTCAAGAGACACTTCATCGAGTTTCACCTGAAAGCATTGTAAGCTGTGTGCATCAATGAGATTCTGGAGCTCCAACAGGGTAGCATGTTAGTGGAAGAGTATGTGTTGAGGTTCACTAACCTCTCTCAATACTCTAAGGACATGATTCGTGATGATTACTTTCGAGAATGGACCTTCAAGGACAGCCTTTGTATATATATCTAGGATAGAGTGATATCTTTATGTATCCCTACTTACACTAGAGTGTTGGAGCGTGCCTTGGATATAGAGAGATTTCTATCCGAGAAAACATCGAAAATTGGTTCTCGCAGTGGGAACCATGGAGCTAAAACCTTGAAAGCTGGTAGTTGATGATAGACTCATGGATCCAAGCATATGAGGTATTTTTAAAGACAATATCATGATAGAGGGTTTGTGGTTCAATGATCAAGGGATGTTTCTAGTCATCTGAGATAGATGTGATGTTACTATTATGACAAATGTGTAAATCTAGTGTGGGATTTTCAAGCCCATCATGCAGTGGATATAGATATGATCGATGGACTGCTTAGGCAGTGATAACAGTTTGATCAGGGAGTTAGTCAAGGCGGTGGACATGGTATAAAATCTAGGAGAGAAGCATGAGGTGAATTATGTTTTGATCTATTTCCAATACTTCCCTGAGGTGGTCTATTAAGGTCTTAGGGAGAAAGTGGTTTTGTACATGGGCAGTTGCAGGCGGTGGGGTATTTTGGCCCAGAGGCTATGGGAATGATTCATGATATGATTTTTGTCTTCTCTAATTTAGATAAAGTTCTGATTGACACAAAATTGATCCATTATTTTCTTTACACACCCCTGGTTTGAGATCTAGATATTCTAGTGGAACCTTATCTTTGACCATTGTGTTTGGAGACTCCTATTGATGTATATTCGGAGATAACACACTTCTGTCAGAAATGTGACCTGACTCCTGGAGTAGATAGCTTCTTGTGAAACCTTTTTATAGCCAAAATGAGACCTTATGGTGTTCTTCTTGGTATATTCTAGATATTCATTATTCATCCATAGATTTACTATTTTGGGAGGAGGTTGTAGTGTGTCTGAGTTGATTGGATGAGGTTTTCCTTCATTAAAAATAAGTAAATATGGGAAAAGCAATATGGTATCATACATAGGAGGATACAACAGATTTATCATCAGTTGGATAGTATTACCTAATGTAAACCTTGTTTTAATGATCATTAAATCATTTTTATTATCATATTAATGAGTTTTATTCATTATGATAGTGTTTTAAAATATAAGTTAGTTTTGGAAAGATTTTGGATAAGTGTTAGAAAACACCCACCATTAGACTCTACTCATTCCCAATAACAAATCACCATTGAGGATGAGTCACTATCGAGATGAAAATATGGGTAAATATGGGAAAGAACCACTATTAGAGACAAGTTTCCATCAAGATGAAAATATTGCTATGTATGGGAAATACAAACCATCATATGCAAGACACCATCAGGATGAAAATTTGGATAGTATAGAAAAGACCAACTTCTAGAGAATTAATAACTATCAAAACTTAGTAACCTCAAAATTTACAAAAGTTTTGAGATGGCCTACTACTAGAAAATAATACCCATTGAGATGAGTCACCATTGAGTGTCACCTACCTTCAGTCGGACTCACCATTGGCCTGACTCACTACTGGCTTAAGTCACCGCTAGAATTGTCTCAACATTCAGAAGACTCACCATCACTATTTCTATTTAATTTGAATTAAATGTTTCTAATAGCTATATTATGGAATTTAATGTTGTTGATTATTTTAATGATTATTCTTAAACTATTGTGGGGATATATTATTAAAGAATATTTCATCCCTAAGTATTAGGATGCAGGATATCCAGTTGAAATTTTGTTCACATGGATACACAAGCATGTTGCTGATATAATAGGAAGAAGAATCCCTAATATAAAAATACACACATAGAAAGATATAAAGAGAGGTGTACAAGATAGAATAAAATTTCTATGACAAGAATTGAAAATAGATTATTTTGAAGTGTGCCTTGCATGAAGCATCCTTACCTATAATCGACTATTTAATATTGAATCACCTCAGACATATAGTTCCCTAATGTAAAACATAGCAAAGAGATATTATGACACTCTATTTCACAATAAATTTATAAGAAATGACTCAATATCCTTTTCAAGCTACATCCAATATAGCATCCCGCCATTTTATAACATAAACTTTCATTACATTACACACAACTGAGGATCTTTAAGGTTTAGTGTCTTGGAAACCAGGAACATAATACATGAAAACAACATAAAGCATTCTTCTTAAACACTTGCAAGGCGTCTCCTTAAGTTCATTCTAGGTTCATTACTGCATCTCATAACCTGGGGAAATACATCAAAAGAAAGGGTGAGCAGAAGGCCCAGTAAGGGAAACAAGAGGAACATTTTACATGTGAACTTGAGATACTTCAATAAGGACATGAAAAGAACTTTAAGGCATGAGAAAGAAATCATGAGGCATTTCATAATAAAAATAACATTTTTCATAACTTGAAGATGTGGCTACATCATTTAACATAGACAATCATGAACATATCACCAAGGTCCATCCCCAAGGTGTCATTTGAAAATTACCAAGGTTATTCACCAAGGTATCGTGAAAATTGTAATCTCTAGTGGTTACATCATTACCCAATGCATTGGAGCGCTATCAGGGCGCACCCTTAAATTTGCCTTTATTATCATGTGAGCCACATATATCATCATCAAACATTTCATAAATAACCCACATAGCATAAAATAAATGGGTTTCATTTCATAATCATAAAGTTTTAAAAACTGCTTTAAAGACATGATCTTTACGTCACTTTAAACCCACGGAAAGGGAAAGCGGGTCTCATGTATGTAAATCCCAGAATTTAAAATGGAACATTTTGATATATATGTGAATACCCTTGTATAAATAAGAGCTTTGAGTATTCACTTTATAACATAAAATAATTTTTGAGAAAAGAGAGAGGCATTTTGAGGGGAAAATTCTGCAGCATAACGGCTATGTTTCGGGGTTTTAGAAAACATTGAAAAGAGAGGGGACATGGGTCAACCACTCATAAATGATCCATAAAACAGTAGAGGGAAAGAATATCATGGATTTAAGAACATGGTAATGAAATTTGAAAATATACCATATGAAATGAAGAGCATGAAAGGAAGACAAAAATACGATTTCTCTTATGAAAATCCGACAGCCTAACGGTGTCACATAAACTTCAACCAAAAAAATGAATTGATGAGATCAAATAGGGTCTCTCATAATATGAACATAAAATATCAGTATGATGGATATATATATCATACCCCAACATAATAAATGGAACTTGAAAGAATTGACATGAAAGTAGAACTTCAAAACGAGAAGGGTGAAGAACCACTTAAAAATTCGGCAGCCTAACGGCGCCACTTAAACTTCAACAAAAATGAATTGACAAGATTAAATAGGGTCTCTCATCATATGAACATAAAATTCCAGTATGATATATATAGAGATCATACCCCAACATAAAATAAAGGAACTTGAAAGAATTGACATGAAAGTAGAACTTCAAAACGAGAAGGGTGAAGAACCACTTAAAAATTCGGCAGCCTAACAGCACCACTTAAAACATCAAAATACTGAATTGAAGAGATAAAATGGGGTCTCTAATCATATGATCATAAAATATCAGTATGATAATTTAGATATCATACCCCAACATAATAAAAAGGAACATGAAAGACTTGAATGAAAATAGAACTTGAAAACGAGGAAGGTGAAAGAATCCCTTAAAAATTCGGCAGCCTAACGGCGCCACTTAAACATTCTTAAAACGAATTGATGAGAGAAAGGGGGGTCTCTCATCATATGAACATGAAATAGGCAGTAGGATGAAAAAGAACATCCTCCAACATAAGAACATGGAGTATAAAAGAAATGACATAAAAGAGATTACTTGAAAAGAAAGAGAGGGGTCGGATCCCTTACCTTAAAATGTGACTCTTGAAACTAAAAGGATTGGACCTTGAGGGCTTGGGGGAACCTTGGGAGGACTCTTTGGAATGTAAGAAGACCAGAACTTCGTTGGGGGAGAGTTGGGAGTGAAAACTAAGGGAGGAAAGGGTGGGTATTTATAGGGAAAGTGAGGGGACAAAGCATTAATGGCCAAGGGACACCTCACTAGTGGTTTTGGCAAAACCATGGGCTTGCCCATGGTATTTGCCCATGGTATTGGCCACTTGGGAAACCTCACACCTTATCTTACTATTCATAATTCGACCATATTGAATATATACTTAATACATCATTAAATGATGTCATTAAACACCCGTAACTTAAAAACTATACTTTCACTATTCACCGAAAATTCAACTTTCTCAGAATAATCACAAAATTTCACCTTAACCAAATATCAATGCTCTGATTTCAAAAATGAAATCCATTTTATAAAAATAATTTTCTAAATATTTTTAATTTAATTTTTAAATAAAAACACTATTCATCGAAAATTCATTTTTTTCAGAAAAATCCCCAAAAATTACCTTAGCATAATATCGATGCTCTGAGTTCAAAAATAAAGTCCTTTTTATAAAAATAATTTTCTAATTATTTTTAATTAAATTTTTAATTAAAAAACACTATTCACCCGAAAAAAACTAATACTTGAATAATAATTAATGAAACCGTTATTTAACTATTTTATTGAATCACATTACTTAATCAAGGTGCCTAGATTATTTTAAAACTTTCTTTAAGTGAGATTACTAATCCATTTGGTCATATTACTAATCCTAATCATAAAATCACTATTCATAATTTACTATTCATCAAAAATCAAGTTGATCTTATTAGACTCTAAATTTCGTACTGAACATAATTGTAGAAGACCATTTTTCGAAAATCATTACACATTTTTAATTATTTAAGGTTTACACAACCATTTTTAAAATATCCTTTTTCTAAAATTCATCAAAAATATGCATACAATATTTATCCGGTCATTTGAAAATTCATAAACATCATCATAAGAAGAAATCCAAATTTTTGTTTAAAAAAAGGATTACACAAGGCAATTACGGTCTCGTTACATAACCCCTTATAATACCAGCATAGGACCTAAGAGTAAGGTGTGCTAGGGTGATAGAATTTTGGGGCGGCTCAGTCAACATTGCCCGCGTAGTAATTTCTATCAGTTTGAACTTCTCGCGAATGCGATTCCGTTCTAGCTTCACATGATGAAGTTCGGCTTGGATTTGGTCCAGAGCAAAGCCCAATGGTGCTACCTCCTTCCCAATCTCTGTTAGATGGGCTTCGATCGGCCCAAGGCTACTAGGTGAGGCCATCAAATCTTCTTTCTATAATAATTAACCAAGATTACTTAAATTTAGAGACAATAATCAAAACATTTTGTTCACGGTGGTCATATTGACCGATGGTCATATAACACTCAAAAACCAATGGTCTCATTTTATTTATAATCATGTTTATCAAATAAAACATTTTTTTTGAGTATAAAAAATAACACATGAAATTAGGAAACAAGATTTATTCAAAATTTCGGGTCGTTACAATCTTCCCCCCTTAAGAAATTGCGTCCTCGCAATTTTTTTAAATTGGGTTTTGAAATTTCATTGAAAGTCCCAAATCGGAAAAAGAGTCAGTAACAACATTACTTTAAAAGAAAGAAAAGGAAGTACAAAGGCCACCCGAGTTAACCCACACTCGGGTTCCATGTAGGAAAACATGGACATGGAGGAAAAAACAAAGGGTCAGTTCTGAGAGAGAGTGATAGAGAACATGATTAGGAGAAAGTTAACCATGAGAAAATCCCAAACTTATGATGTGTGTAAACGGTCTTTGATTACCTTGTAGGAAACGTAAACCAACAACATTTTTGTTTTACGTTTCTTTTCATAATTTTGAGGATTTCATTTACTACATAGAACAAAAACATAAGAAAATATACCTACCTTCAAGTAGAGTTTCATCCTTTAACAAGTCCCTACCAACACTAATCTTTTCGCCAAATGATGAGAATTCAAAAACACTTGGTCTCATAAAAGCACAAGAATCATCTTCTATAGAATCACATAATCTACAAAAGATTAACTATCTATTTCTTCTATCTTTAAACATTATCCCAAAAACAGAAAGGTTAAGGTAAAACAACTCTTCAAAAAGAAAGGATCCCATAGGAATAGAACCTACTTTTAAATATTTAAAGTTCCATGGTACTACCCAACGTTCATCATAGACCACTCCATAAATAACGGTCCTTAAAATTCCTCAAAATAAACCAAACTAAGATTGAAACCCAAATACAAGAAGGATTTGATAACATAGTCTTCCAAAACAACTTCATTGTTCATCTCCAGACAACATCAACCACTCCTAACATCTTATAACAAAAGTAGCTAACCTAAACATATTTTACCCAAGATAGGTTAATCATTCCCAAAAGTAACCTAAATTACTATAAGTCCACCTTAAATTCATCAATTCTTCAAAATATAAGTCAACCTTACTCCTCAATGAAAATACTATAGTAATCTATTTACCTCGATCATATAGGGTCCCCAAAATAGTGAACGCCTTCCAAAATAATAATAATCTTTTAATCCCCTAATCATCTCTGACATATTAATATGGAAATTGTCGCATTTCCTATCACATTGGTTGTTGGGACACGTTATTCCATTTCCCACCATTAACTAAGAAGATAAAGTATAATTAGAGGCTTAAATACTTAACCAATAATCATGAAAAGGAACTTAAAGCATATAAGGATAACTTGTAGAAGAAAAGTATACCCTAACTTGTGATCCCCTAGGTTCCCATCTAGGTTATCCATGATCATATATTCTTATTTGAATCTTTATTTTATGTTATCTTTGTTCCTTTAATAATGGTTCATATCAAGCTTATGAATTTACCAAAGCATATCCCCCGGGAGTGTCGTAACCAAGAGTGCAGCAAGGCCCGTTGTCGTGTACCAGTTCCCGTTCGAGTCTAGCTCAAAGCGGTGTTTTCGGGTTTTACCCCTATGTACATCTGTGCCAGAGCCACCTCTACCTGCTCGTATCCAGACAGGGATGTATTTGCTTGGCAACCCCTTACTCAATACTCACCAAAATACCAGGAAGATTTCCTATATTAAACTTTTCTATAGGGTTCCTCCTAGAGTTTTCATATCCTAATTTCCACAAATAACTAAACCATCCTTTGATACCAACTATAGCATCACGCCATTTTATAACATAAACTTTCATTACATTACACACAACTGAGGATCTTTAAGGTTTAGTGTCTTGGAAACCAGGAACATAATACATGAAAACAACATAAAGCATTCTTCTTAAACACTTGCAAGGCGTCTCCTTAAGTTCATTCTAGGTTCATTACTGCATCTCATAACCTGGGGACATACATCAAAAGAAAGGGTGAGCAGAAGGCCCAGTAAGGGAAACAAGAGGAACATTTTACATGTGAACTTGAGATACTTCAATAAGGACATGAAAAGAACTTTAAGGCATGAGAAAGAAATCATGAGGCATTTCATAATAAAAATAACATTTTTCATAACTTGAAGATGTGGCTACATCATTTAACATATACAATCATGAACATATCACCAAGGTCCATCCCCAAGGTGTCATTTGAAAATTACCAAGGTTATTCACCAAGGTATCGTGAAAATTGTAATCTCTAGTGGTTACATCATTACCCAATGCATTGGAGCGCTATCAGGGCGCACCCTTAAATTTGCCTTTATTATCATGTGATCCACATATATCATCATCAAACATTTCATAAATAACCCACATAGCATAAAATAAATGGGTTTCATTTCATAATCATAACGTTTTAAAAACTGCTTTAAAGACATGATCTTTACGTCACTTTAAACCCACGGAAAGGGAAAGCGGGTCTCATGTATGTAAATCCCAGAATTTAAAATGGAACATTTTGATATATATGTGAATACCCTTGTATAAATAAGAGCTTTGAGTATTCACTTTATAACATAAAATAATTTTTGAGAAAAGAGAGAGGCATTTTGAGGGGAAAATTCTGCAGCATAACGGCTATGTTTCGGGGTTTTAGAAAACATTGAAAAGAGAGGGGACATGGGTCAACCACTCATAAATGATCCATAAAACAGTAGAGGGAAAGAATATCATGGATTTAAGAAAATGGTAATGAAATTTGAAAATATACCATATGAAATGAAGAGCATGAAAGGAAGACAAAAATACGATTTCTCTTATGAAAATCCGACAGCCTAACGGTGTCACATAAACTTCAACCAAAAAAATGAATTGATGAGATCAAATAGGGTCTCTCATAATATGAACATAAAATATCAGTATGATGGATATATATATCATACCCCAACATAATAAATGGAACTTGAAAGAATTGACATGAAAGTAGAACTTCAAAACGAGAAGGGTGAAGAACCACTTAAAAATTCGGCAGCCTAACGGCGCCACTTAAACTTCAACAAAAATGAATTGACAAGATTAAATAGGGTCTCTCATCATATGAACATAAAAGTCCAGTATGATATATATAGAGATCATACCCCAACATAAAATAAAGGAACTTGAAAGAATTGACATGAAAGTAGAACTTCAAAACGAGAAGGGTGAAGAACCACTTAAAAATTCGGCAGCCTAACAGCACCACTTAAAACATCAAAATACTGAATTGAAGAGATAAAATGGGGTCTCTAATCATATGATCATAAAAGATCAGTATGATAATTTAGATATCATACCCCAACATAATAAAAAGGAACATGAAAGACTTGAATGAAAATAGAACTTGAAAACGAGGAAGGTGAAAGAATCCCTTAAAAATTCGGCAGCCTAACGGCGCCACTTAAACATTCTTAAAACGAATTGATGAGAGAAAGGGGGGTCTCTCATCATATGAACATGAAATAGGCAGTAGGATGAAAAAGAACATCCTCCAACATAAGAACATGGAGTATAAAAGAAATGACATAAAAGAGATTACTTGAAAAGAAAGAGAGGGGTCGGATCCCTTACCTTAAAATGTGACTCTTGAAACTAAAAGGATTGGACCTTGAGGGCTTGGGGGAACCTTGGGAGGACTCTTTGGAAGGTAAGAAGACCAGAACTTCGTTGGGGGAGAGTTGGGAGTGAAAACTAAGGGAGGAAAGGGTGGGTATTTATAGGGAAAGTGAGGGGACAAAGCATTAATGGCCAAGGGACACCTCACTAGTGGTTTTGGCAAAACCATGGGCTTGCCCATGGTATTTGCACATGGGATTGGCCACTTGGGACACCTCACACCTTATCTTACTATTCATAATTCGACCATATTGAATATATACTTAATACATCATTAAATGATGTCATTAAACACCCGTAACTTAAAAACTATACTTTCACTATTCACCGAAAATTCAACTTTCTCAGAATAATCCCAAAATTTCACCTTAACCAAATATCAATGATCTGATTTCAAAAATGAAATCCATTTTATAAAAATAATTTTCTAAATATTTTTAATTTAATTTTTAAATAAAAACACTATTCATTGAAAATTCATTTTTTTCAGAAAAATCCCCAAAAATTACCTTAGCATAATATCGATGCTCTGAGTTCAAAAATAAAGTCCTTTTTATAAAAATAATTTTCTAATTATTTTTAATTAAATTTTTAATTAAAAAACACTATTCACCCGAAAAAAACTAATACTTGAATAATAATTAATGAAACCGTTATTTAACTATTTTATTGAATCACATTACTTAATCAAGGTGCCTAGATTATTTTAAAACTTTCTTTAAGTGAGATTACTAATCCATTTGGTCATATTACTAATCCTAATCATAAAATCACTATTCATAATTTACTATTCATCAAAAATCAAGTTGATCTTATTAGACTCTAAATTTCGTACTGAACATAATTGTAGAAGACCATTTTTCGAAAATCATTACACATTTTTAATTATTTAAGGTTTACACAACCATTTTTAAAATATCCTTTTTCTAAAATTCATCAAAAATATGCATACAATATTTATCCGGTCATTTGAAAATTCATAAACATCATCATAAGAAGAAATCCAAATTTTTATTTAAAAAAAGGATTACACAAGGCAATTACGGTCTCGTTACATAACCCCTTATAATACCAGCATAGGACCTAAGAGTAAGGTGTGCTAGGGTGATAGAATTTTGGGGCGGCTCAGTCAACATTGCCCGCGTAGTAATTTCTATCAGTTTGAACTTCTCGCGAAGGCGATTCCGTTCTAGCTTCACATGATGAAGTTCGGCTTGGATTTGGTCCAGAGCAAAGCCCAATGGTGCTACCTCCTTCCCAATCTCTGTTAGATGGGCTTCGATCGGCCCAAGGCTACTAGGTGAGGCCATCAAATCTTCTTTCTATAATAATTAACCAAGATTACTTAAATTTAGAGACAATAATAAAAACATTTTGTTCACGGTGGTCATATTGACCGATGGTCATATAACACTCAAAAACCAATGGTCTCATTTTATTTATAATCATGTTTATCAAATAAAACATTTTTTTTGAGTATAAAAAATAACACATGAAATTAGGAAACAAGATTTATTCAAAATTTCGGGTCGTTACATCCAAGGAGTCTCAAGATTTATAGAACATTAATCTAAGCAACGCTATCTTCTTTACGTCTTTATTTCATCTCTATCTCGATTATCCTTACTTTTTTAGCAGTGTGTTATTTACTCTGTATACTAAACACACACACTGACTCTTGTGCTATAACTATGAGATACTCAATATATTATTTAACTCTCTTTACATTTTTTTACCCACGTGTTGGGGAATAGGTCCTTATGTGATCTGAGTTTATTCTTTTCCCACAGTTGTTGGGAAATAGGTCCATGCGTGGGCTGGACAGCTAGAATGTTGTTGTATACCTGATCCAGGTTGTAGATCAAGATTGTTTTATATAATATTCTTGGTAGCAAGTCATTTTTAAGTGGATTGTATTAGGTATTGGCTTAATACTAATATTCTTGTATTTATTCTGCTGTTTGTTTTTTTTTCTATCATTAAACTAGATTATTTTAAATAGTAAGAAAAACTACTACTTTGATAGTTAATCTTAATTAATGTTTATATAATATTTTCATTAAGTAAATTGATTTCAAAATATAAAATAGTTTTCATAATTATTTTAACTTAGACATAATCACTCTGTGATAAATCTTTTAAAATATCAAAATTTATATCGACCTGTTATTTTGGTTAACTAGGTTGTTTTTACTTTAACTGGGGAATTTTATTTAAACTTATTTTGAACATAAATTTTATTGGGTACTCAATTCACCCCCCCCCCTTGATATACTCACTCTAACCAATATTTGGTATCAAATTTTTTTCAAAAACCTTTTCAATTTTGATTTTAGTTATGCTTTAAAGATCTTAAATTTTTGTAAATTATAAATTTAGTTATTTAAATAGACAATAGACAAGAAGTACATGCTACCAACTGAACTACTTTTTTAATGGATATAATTATGCTCTGTGGAAAATAAAAATGAAAATTCATATTGAAAGTATGGGTTCTGAAATATTGATGGAAATAGAGGATAAATATTTATTACCTGAAACTGCTAGAAAGAACTAGGATAATGTTACTAAACTTTCATATAATAATAATTTCAAAGCAATGAATTTTCTTTATTGTGCATTAGGAGATGAATAATTCAATATGATATATTCATTATAAAATTCCTAGCAAATTTGAGATACACTAGATATTTCACATAAAGGAACTTCTAATTATAAAGAAATGAGATTGAATACTTATAAAATTAAATATGATACATTTAAAATGAAACTTGATGAGATGATTTATTATATGTAACTTAGGTTCAATTAGACGGGGAACACAACAAGCTCCTTGGGGAATCTAGTGTCAATCAAATACTAAATTATGTGACTTATGAGATGTCTTCCAGAGAGATTGAGAGGGATATCAGTGTCAATAAGAGAATCATGTGACATAAGAAAACTACCTATCAATTAATTGATTGGGAAGTTGACGATGTATGAGGAAGATCTTAATGTTAATCATGAAGAGGATGATGAACCAAAGTGTAAATCTATTTCATTCAACACTACTACATCAAAAAAAAATATAAAGAGGAAGGTAAAGATGAAATCTCCAATGATGAGGAATTACCAGTTGAAAGTAATGAGAAAATAGACCATTTGGCTAGATGGTTTAAGAAATTATACAAGAAGAATAAATTATTTAGGAAACCAAGATATGAGGTACAATATGATAACATATAAATTATAAAAATGGAAATAAAATGGATGGAAATTCAAATGATATTACCTATTATGAGTGTAGAGAAGAGGACATGTTAAGGCTAGTTTTCCTAAGTTGAAGTATAAGAAGAAGTATGAGAATAAGGATAGAAAGTATAATAAATTCATGAAATCCACGTAGAGTTCCTCTGATGATAGCTCCAATGAGTCAGACTCAACTCATAAAGATAATCCTCACAGAGAAAATATGTGTGTCATGACAAACATATCTAAGGTACCTATTGTATCTCATGTACTTAATTATGATCATTCTAAGGATGAATAGAATGATGATATTTCAAAAGAGGAAACGTTTTAATATTGAAATAATCTTGAATACTCTTTTAATGAGCTCAAAGACAAATACAAAATTCTGAAGAAACAACGTGCTTTATCTTCTAGTGTAAGAAATGACCTTACTATTGAAAAAGGGAATAATGTTCAATTTTTGAAATAAAATACTAAATTGAAATTATTAAATGAGAATCTGAAGAAATACTTAGAGATATTTACAAATGTAAGGGAAACTATCACAAAAATACTAGGAAAACAATTTCTCATAAATATATTACTGGTCTAGGCTACCAACCTGGATAGAGAAGAATTGATAAGATCCCTTTTGTTCCTAAATCCACTTCTAAAAATTCTACAAAAAGTTTTTATTCAACTGGACATAATAAAGTTTTTATTTAAAATATTTTACAATGTTATTATAGGAAAAATATTGAGAAAAAATGAGTTCCTAATCCCATAATCACTAATATATCTAGACCCAAGAAAATATGGGTACCAAAATTATTCTTGGTATAAACAATTTTTCTACGGAAATTTATTAAAGATCTCATGTAGAAATATATAGTACTTGAATAGTGTATGTTCCAAAAATATGATAGGATATACTTGATCTTCAAGAAGCTGATAAAGGATGATGGTGTACAAGTCACCATTCATGAAAATTCTAAAGGAAAAATATTTTCCCTTGGCTAAATCAATAACACTAACTCAGTTTTTATTTATAAAGTAATTTTTCCTGATGATTTAAAATATAATATGTTTAGAATTTTACAATTATGTGATAATTATTTTAATCTAAAGTTTGTAAACAACACTTATAATGTTATTAATTCTAAAAATTCTTTAATATTTTCTACTTTAAGAAATGGAAAACTTGTATTCTATTAATCTTGATTCTTTAATTTTCTGAAATGTTTCTTTCTTAAGTGACTTTCATAGAGAATCTTGGATTTGGAATAGGAGACTAGGACACTATAACATTCATTCACTTAGAAATTTTACTAGGAAAGGGTTAGATAGGGATTTAACCAAACTTGAATTCCAAAATGAAAAAATATGTAACCCCTGTCAAAATGGGAAACATCACGAGATATCTTTTAAATTAAAGAAAGAAGTTTCAACTTCTCAACCTCTTGAGTTTGTCTATATAGACTTTTTTGGACCATATATAGTTTTTAGTTTAAATTGGAAGCACTATGTCTACATACATATAGATGAATTTTCTAGTTATACTTGGGTATTCCTTTTACCACACAAAAGTGAATATTTCTCTTATTTTACCAAGTATGAAAAATCTATAGAAAACCTAATTGGACTTATAATTAAGACCTTAAGAAGCGACCATGGTCATGAGTTTGAAAATCAATACCTTGAATACTTTTGCTCACAAAATGGATATAACCATAAATTCTATGCTCCTGGGATCCCTCAGTAGAATGGAGTTATAGAATGAAGAAATAGAACACTTAAAGAGATATCCCAAAAAATGATTAATGAATAGTACTTGCCTATCTATGTTTGAGAAGAGGTTGTGAACACATACTGCTATATAATTAATAGAGTTTTAATTTGACCAATTTTAAATAAAAACCTTATGAAATTTGGAATATTATAAAGCCTAATTTCAATTACTTTAGAGTTTTTGGTTGCAAAGTCTTTATTATTAACACTAAGGATAATCTTAACATGTTTGCCTCCAAAATTAATGAAGAAATTTTCTTTAGTTTTTCAATGTCTAATAAATACTATAGGGCTTTTAATAAAATAACCAAGATTATGGAAGATTCATTCCATGAAAAGTCTGATAATACATATTCACATGAACCTAAAACTCATTTAGAGAACCTTGAGGATGATTTATCTACTTTGAAAAAAAATTTCAAACCCTTTGATTCTACTGTAAAACATATAGAAAAATAATCCAGTTCCAAGGAACTTATAAAACATGAACATGAACCTATAGAAGCCCCTAAGGTGACCAAAATGTCTTTTTTTAGAGCTATTAGAACTCTTAAATACCATCCTTTAGATGTTTTTTTAGACTTAGATAGAGGTACACCAACTAGAGATTCTCTAAGAAACTAGGTTGAACATCAATATTTCTTGTCACAACTTAAACCTAAGAACATCACTGAGGTAATTAATGAAGAATTATGGGTAATGGATACGCATGAAGAACTTAATAAATTTTAATGATATAAATGTTGGGAAATTGTTGATAGACCCAAAGACACCTTGACTATATTCACTAAATGGGTGTTTCGAAATAAATTTGATAAATCTGGAACAATAGTAAGGAACAAGGATAGAATAGTTATATAAATATATAATAAAGAAGATGTTATAGACTATGAAGAAATATTTTCACCTATAGAAAGATTTGAATGCATTAGAATACTTCTAGATTAGTCATCACATCTAGGTTTTAAACTATATCAAATGGATGTCAAAATTGCATTCTTGAATGGGTATATAGTTGAGGATGTTTTTGTTGAACAACCCCCAATATTTTAAAATCCTAATTTTTCAAATCACGTTTTAAATTTAATAAAAGATTTATATGTTTTAAAACAAGCACCTAGAGATTGGTATGATAGGATCATCTCTTTTCTTATTTCAAAAGGTTTTTCAATATGTATAGTTGGTCCTAAACTTTTTATAAAAATAATTCGAAAATATTTTTTAGTAGTTCAAATCTATATAGAGGATATTATTTTTGGATCTTCTAATGTACTGAGTTTTTAAAAATGATTCAAAATGAATTTAAAATTATTTTAATGGATGAACTAAAATTCTTTCTTACCTATCATATATATAAAAATAAAGAAGGAATTATTTTAAGTAAAATTAAATATCATAAACACCTTTACAAAAATTTAATCTAGATATCACAAAGGGTATTGACACTCCTATGAGTATCACCAATAAACTGGATATTTATGAAGCTATAAAATCAGTGGATCAAACAGCTTATAGAGGTATTATTGGAAGTCCTCTCTACTTAACTACTAGTCATCCAGTCATTATGTTTAGTGTGTATATGTGTGCTCATTTTTAAGAAAATCCCAAAGAGTCACACTTTCTTGTTATAGAAAGGATATTTAAATAGCTCAATTATACAACCAATTTAGCATTGTTTTATCCTAGAGGAAAAACATTTTACCTAGTTAGTTATTTAGATACTAATTTTGGTGGCTGCAAGTTATATAGAAAAAACACCTCAAGAACTTTTCACCTTTAGGAAAGTCTCTAGATTCTTGATGTAGTAAGAAACAATATTCTACTACATTTTCTACTGTGGAAGCTAAATACATAGTTACAGGTTGGATTTGTCCATAAATTTTGTGGATAAAACACACTTTACTGGACTATGGATATCAATTCTAACATGTACCTATAAACTATGACAACACAAGTTCTATAAACATCTCTAAGAACCTTTTATCTCACTCTATAACAAAACACATTGATGTAAGACATCAATTTTTATGATGCCATTTTCAAAAGTGTGATATAACTCTAGAATATATTGGTACAGAACATTATTTTATTGATATTTTCACCAAGCCTTTGAATTCTAAGAGAATGAACTACATAAAACACGAATTGGGTATGATTAATTTTGGCTATGTTTAATTTTCTAGGACCCACAATTGGATTTTAACTCACTATTTGTGTTTACCCACAATTGGAGTGTTACCTATTGTTGGTTTTGCCCACCATTGGTTTTACCCACCATTGGTTTTACGCACCATTGGATTTACCCACCAATGGAAACATACTGTCATAGTCAAATGTCCTACTGTTTGTTTTTAATCTGCAATTCGCATTTTACTTATGTTTAATTTATTTAAATTTTATAGGATTCAAATTTTATTCTGTTTTTCGATTTATAAATTCCTAAATCCCTAAATGATATAAAATTAGACACTTTTTTATTTCAACACTCTCAATAGCTCACACCTTACTCTCAAGCCTCATTGAGACCCTTTCTCTCTCGACTGTTGGCCTTCCCTCACCTTCATCAAAACCTTATGAGTTGATATCCATGGTTAGAGTGAAGATATCCATTTAATATTCTCTAGAAAATTTGTTTCCTTCAAATTATTGGAAAGGAGAGTAAATCCATTCCCTTGTTGAGTAAGTGAACCCGAATCTTGTGAAGTGAGTTTTGGTACACGATAAGTATGTTCATGCCAAATGGTTGATGTCAAAAAATTCATTGGTTATGAAGGTTTTTCAAGACCAGTGATGGATGTAGTGGTTTTATAATAATTATATACCCATTTATCCAAGTTTAGTGCAATAATTCAATTATTATACTGAGTTTGATTTTTAGAAAGATGAAGATTGGGAAAGAAGTATAACAAATGGGTGAAAAGTTGTTTTCTCTTAAATACATTGGGACTAATGTTTGAAAGTTCTTTATAATGGTGTTTCAAACGACTATCATGGAACTATTCCAAGTGGCAGTGATAAATTTGTATATGAGGATGAGTTTTTAGAGTTTACTGGAGATATAATTGTGAAAACACTATCTACTACTGTGCTTGATGGTGAATGTCATTTTCTTTTCAATTTTATCCAATATATGATGTACCCAAGTAAATGTGATTTCTCTATAATTAGGTATCAAAATTTATATCTTTTATTTATTATGAAAATATGATAAAAGATTAATCATTGTAGATACATGATGGTTCACGTGATGGAAATGTGTAAGACTTCCTCTAGATAAGATACCCTAATATACCCCCAAGTTCATATCCATGATATTGGAGGCCAAGGGATAGGTTAATGAGGAAAAATAAGAAATCATGGTTAAGTGTGGACGTTTTTGTATTACAAATGTCATTTGAAAAAAATTAATATAAGTTGGAATCCCTAGAATAGATACTGGATTGATGATGGTGACAGGCTCAATAAATATTTCAATCTAATTGATAACCCTTCTAGACTAAATAATCTTGTGGATACTGGATTGGAGCCAAATGAGGTGGTTGAATACTCAGATGAGGAATAATTGGGGGATAATACCTATAGTGAGAGGATTATGAGTTTTTTTATGAAGTTACTGACCTAGTTCTTCCTACTATTTCACCAACCATTTCTTATGGTGATCTTATCCCACTTATATCTCTCCCTATTTGAGAGACTCTTTTAAAATAAGTGAAGAGGTAGAAACTGAATTTCATGGTGAAGAATAGTTCAAAAGAACTACTAAATATTCTGAAGAAAATGGTGAGAATGATGATGAATAAAAATAAGAAGGGGAATATAAAGAAGAAATAGAGATGAAAAATATGAGGGAAATTAAGATAGAGATAATAGTGATGGTGGTTCTGACCATGATGTTCCTATTGAATGCATTAGTGTTGAGGATGTTGAGATTCCCCAGGCACTAGTTTATTATACAAGTTTATCAGTTGTCTCTAGATCTGAAGACTGTCCTAGTTTAGTTCAAGATATGAATAAAGATACCATAGACGATAAGGAAGCATCTATTTAGGTTGATTAGTCCCTAAGTGTTTTTAGTCATCATGTTGAACCTATATATGGTGACTCGGGTGAGCCTGCAGTTCTTATGCCTAAGATGATGTGAAGAAGGTAGCTGATCAGACTGTTGATGAATAGCCAGTTTATGGGTCTATGATTTTTGAGCCTATAGTTGATGATCCTATAGTAGTTAAGACCTATAGTAAATCTAAAATTAATGTATAGTACCTAGGTCTTGAGAATTAGAGTAAGCTTCTAGGATGTGTTAGACTTGTTCTAGGATACTCTGATTCAGATGACGATGGCACTCAACCAAATTATATTAGACCTGCTATTCGAGAAGAGATAGATCCTATGGGATCATTAGTAGAACATGTTGATTCTTCAGGGGAGTTTCGTAGATTTTCCTCTAGTTTTCTTACATCTACCGTTTCCTCTACACCCCCACCTACACCTATTGTTGCATTTGTTCTAGTTGATGTTGTTACCAAAGATGACTTGGAATCCTTTAGAGAGAGTCTGCTCTATGATTTTGGTGTGATATTGAAAAATCAGGCACATCAGGTCAATAAACATATTGATAGGGATTAAAAATATCTTTTTTATCTTTTAATTCATTGCATTTAACCCAATATTATGCATCACATTCAATAAGTAGAGATAGAAAATAAAATAGTTTCTAGTCAGTTGGAGTCTATGAGATTAGTGTTGGAGAGGATTAATACTGCCTTTATTTTTAGTATGGATGATTTTCTTGAGAGTTTAGAGAGTATACCATCATAAACTTATACTTTCAGTGTTCCACCTCCTTCTTTTGATGTTGATTTGATTATATCTATTGTTATATAGTAGTTTTGTGTCATCCTGGGTGATGTTAGTAACCTACCTCAAGAAAGTTTGAAGTAGATTTGACATAATAGTGATTGTGTTCATATAATGGTTAGATAATATATGAAGGATATGAAAATTTATAAATATATAATTACAAAGGCTATAAAGTATTACCATTTACTTATTTATACTAATCATGACTTGAAGTCTCATTATAATTTTCTTACTGAGAACCTTAGGATGCCTCTAGTCACTAAAGATTTTAAAGTACAAGTTAATCAATTGAATGTGATGAATCTAGTGATAAATTTGTTTATGTGAGATAAAAATGAATTTTTAAGTGATATAGAGAGGGGAAGAAATATTATTATGGACTCTATAAATCATATGAATCCCTTTCTATAATGTTCTAGGAACCGCAGTGATGGCTCAGGATGTCATTACAGTTAATCCTCATCTCACCCCTCCAGCTTCAGATCCAGAGTTATTTAGGACAATTATTACCAGATATCCAAATTAACACTTAAATTCTTGTTTTCATAATTTTAGTTTGACTCCTAGAGAAATAGTGCAGCATCTTAGGATAGTTATCATCAGAGAGAGTCTTTCTCTGCCTACTATTCCTATAGCCATCCATATAGTTACCGTATCCTCAACTACTAAATCTTCTAGTTCTAACAAGGGGAAGGTAAAATCTCCACTTGTTATTTCTACCAAGCCCAAACATCATTGAGATAAGACTTTTAAGTCTTTTATAGGGACTTTTTGTATTAATTTTTGTGGTATCTTTTTATTTGAACTTGAATTTCTTTTCTCAATGAAAATTCTCTTATTATTCATATTCTATTTATTTTCATTTTCTATTTTATTATCACTTTTTAATAATCCAAAAATAGTGATAATGGATCTATGGAAGTTTTGTATTAATTTAACAATGATGTTTCTTTAATACCATCCTTTATTGTATTTTCAAATTTTTCTTTGATACAAATGAATATATTTCTCTAATAGTAATACTATCCTTTGAAATATTCATTAATTATATTTATTTTGATGAAATATGTGTTTAATTTATTCCCTTGATATTATCTTCCCTTTGATAAAGTATTCTTTTAAATACTATTTAAATACCATTGATACCATAATTATTTACTTCATTAACTATATCTGATACTATTTTCTATATAATATATTTGATACCATTATAACTTTTTTAAAAGTACTAAGTTGATATATTTTAAAACCACAATTTATTATTTACATGTTTTATAATAATTACATGATTTTTTATCTTCAAAAGGGAATAGATTGTTGGAAACCTTGTTTTAATGATCACAAAATCATGTTTCTTATGATATTAATGAGTTTTATTCATTATGATAGCATTTTACAATATAAGGTAGTTTGGAAAGATTTTGGATAAGTGTTGGAAAATACCAACCATCAGACTCTACTCACCACCATCAATGACTCATTGTTAAAGAATAGTCTTGATCGAGATGAAAATATGGCTAAGTATAGGAAAAACCAAACGTCAAAGACAAGTCGCCATTAGGATGAAAATATGGCTAAGTATGCGAGAGACCCACCATCAATGAAAATTTTATGTCAGGATGAAAATTTGGATAAGTATGGAAAATATCCACCATCATAGGATGACTTGCTACCAGAACTTAGTCACCTCCAAATTTGGAAAATTGTTGAGATGACCTACCACCAGAAAAGACTCACTATTGAGATGAGTATGACACACTGTTGGCCTGACTCATCGCCAGAATTGTCTCACCATTTAGAAGACTCACCATCACTATTTCTATTTAATATAAATTAAATATTTATAATAGAAACATTATGGAATTTTTTTTATTTATTTTAATGATTATTATTAAACTATTATAGGCATGCATTAAACAATGTGTCAGTCCTGAGGTTGAGGATACAGTATATCCGAATGATTTGTGTTCAAATGGATACACATGAATGTTGTTGATATATTAGGAATTAAAATCCCACATAAAAAAATACACAGAGATATATATATATATAGAGTGATATACAAGATAGATGAAAATGGGTATAGAAACAATCGAAAAGCAAGTGTTGTGAAGTGTGCCTTACATGAAGCATCCTTGCCTGTAATCAACTATGGAATATTGAAGCACATAAAACATATAGTTCCCTTCCTGTAGTCATATCAAAGAGAGATTATGATTCTATGTTTCATTAAAACTTTATAATAAATAACTCAAGATATTTTTGAAGCTATATCCAAGGAGTCTCAATCTTCAGAGAATATCATACCAAGAAACACTATCTTCTTTACATATTTATTTTCTCTATCTATTTATTATATTTAATTTTTTAGCAGTGTGTGATTTAATATATATACTAAACACACACACTGACTCTTGTGTTATAACTATGATATATTAGATGTCTTCTTTAACTCCCTCTACACTTACTTACCCACGTGTTTCAGAACAGTTCCTTTTGTGACCGGGGTTTTTTATTTTCCCACAGTTATTGTAGAAGGGGTCCATGAATTGCTTGGATAGATGGTTTATTGTTGTATACATGATCTAGTTTTTATATCAATGTTATTTTATATAATAGTCTTGGAAATAGGTGATTTTCAAGTGGAGAGGATTAGGTCTCAGATTAAGACTGAACCTCCACAATGTGTTTTGTTTTGTTTGGTTTCTAATCTTTAAACTGAATTGTTTTAAACTGTATGAAAAACCACTACTTAAATAGTTGGTATCAATTAGTGTTTATATAATATTTTTATAGATTGAATTGATTTCAAAATCTGAGATAGTTTTCAATATTTTTTTCACGGATACATAATCACTCTTAGAGAAATATTTAAAAAGATCAGAATTTATATTGATCTGTTATTTTGGTTAACTCTGTTGTTTTTACTTTAACTAGAGTAATTTATTTAAACATGTTTTGAAAATTCAATTGGGTTCTCAATTAACCTCCCCCCCCCCCCCTCTTGAGATAATCACTCCAACCAACATTACTCTTAGTGAAGTGGATGTAACAAGATTCCAGTATTCTATGGCGGAGGTAGAGTATGAGGTCGTATTCCCTAAGGGAGTGTCGAGATTACCTCCCAACCAAGAGATTGATTTTTTCATAGAATTTCACCCATGGAATACCTCAATATCTACTCCATAATATCAGATGGATCTCATATATCATCAAGATATAAAGGTGAATTTAGAGAATTTTCATTGGAAGGCATTTTCTAGACCTGGTGTGTCCCCCTAAGCTACCCTATTATTGTTCACCAAGAAGGTGGATGGGGGATTTAGGTCATGTGTGGATTACTATCGCCTAAATCAGGTTACCATCAAGAACAAGTACCCACTCATGAGAATCTATAACCTATTTGACTAGTTAAAAGGGGTGAAGTGATTCTTGAAGATTGACCTTAGGTTGGGATATCACCATCTCTGAGTTTGAGATGAGGAAATACCGAAGAATTAATTCTGATGTCGTTATGGTCACTATGCATATTTGATGATGTCATTTTTCATGAATAATTCCCATAGCAGATTTCATGGGACTCATGAACTGGATATTTCATCTTTTTTTAGACTGGTTTATAGTATTTTTCATCAGTGACATCCTTATGTACTGGGAATCATAGGGGGAGCATGTGAGACATTTGAGGATAGTTCTAGACTTACTCTGAGAGCACTATATTTTTATGAAACTCATGAATTTTTAGTTCTATATTCAAGAGGTCCACTTTCTATGACATTTCATATTAGAAGTGGGAGAAGTAGTAGACCCATTAAAGGTTGAGGAATTTCTAGCTTTAGATCTACCAAAGAGTGTGATTGAGGTGTGGAGTTTCCTTCGGCTGGAAAGCTACAATCAGATATTCATGCCTGATTTATCCATGATTTTAACACTATTTCCTACTTTGAAAAGTAAATGTAACCCTCTCATGTTGATGAAGAGGTTCCAAAAGGATTTTCTAGATTTATTGAAGAGGTTTATGAGCACCCCACTTCTTGAAATAGGCAAAAGAGGGTGTTGAGTAAGTGGTGTTCTATGATTCCTTTAGGATTGGGCTCAGATTTATTATAATGTAGAGTTGGGAAGTGATTTCTTATGGGTCCTGAAATTAGATACCCCATTAGAATTACTATGATACCCATGATCCAGAGCTGGAAGTAGTGATATTCACCTTGAATATGTGGAGACACTTCCTTATAGGTGAGTGGTTTATCATCTATTCTAACCACATGAGTCTCAAGGATATTTTTCATAGCATGATCCTAACTAGAGATAGAGGAAATGGATAATTTTCCTCTAGGTTTATGAATTTGAGATATTCTATACTAATATAAAGGGGAACATGGTGCCTGATTCCCTCTGTAGGAGATCTTGTTCACAATTGTTGAGTGTGGCATCAAAGCGGTTTACCTTGATATAGTTTCCCTTCGAAGATGAGGATGGTGCATCTTACCCTTAGTAGATAGTTGTTACCCCTCCACTTCTTCATCATGTTAGGTAGTAATATATTATAGATATCGATTTTGAGAGCTTTTGTGTTTATATTTCCACTGGATGTGCTCCTTATGTATTTTCTAAAGGTAGAGAGTACTTGGTTCTTTTTTTAGGATAGATGATGGGACTGGTGATGATGAGAAATTAAGTGCTAAGGGAGTTTTATACATCCCCCATATCATAAAATCCAGGAGTGGATAAGATTTACTCGGACCTTTGACGTTGGTTCTGGTGGTTGGGGATGAATATGTATGTGATAGAGTTTATCTATCGATGCCTTACTTTTCAGTAATTGAATGCTAAGAACCTATTTTCAACAGGTTTAGAACAGCCTCTTGAGGTTCCAGAGTGGAATTTGGATGGAATATCCATGGACATCATGGAAGTACTTCCATGATTATCTAGATTTCACTATATTATTTGGGTGATCATAGACTGGCTCACCAAGTCAACCTACTACCTATATATCTAAGAATAGAGTTTAGTAGAGATATTTACAAGACTTTACATGAAGGAGATAGTCTAACTTCATAGAGTTCCCTCTATGATTGTTTCAAAATTTGATGTTCACTTCACATCATGATTATGGAGAGGATTGTAAGAGGCCTTTGGTAATATGTTGTGTTTGAGCATGTCATTTCACCCCCGGACTAATGACTGGATTGGGTGTTCCATTTAGGTTCTATAGGATATACTACTAGATTTCATGTGGGACTTTGGACATAGTTGGGAGACCCTATAGGTAACCAATGTATTGAAATATTCTAGGGGATCCAGTACTAATGGTCCCATAGTTGGTGATAGAAACAACAAAGAAGTTACATATCATCAAGGAGTGGATGAGGACTACCCAAATCCATCATAAGTCTTATGTGAATTGAGGATTGAGGACATTAGAGTTCAATGAGGCAGACCATTTGTTCCCAATGGTATCACCTTGATGAGGATTATAGATATTTGGATGGGTTTGAAACCAATCTATAAGATTCATTGTCACTTTATAAATACTTTATAGGGTTGTATAGGTGGCATAACACTTAACACTAACAACACAGTTAGATTGGCAACATGATGTATTCCACGTGTCGCAGCTGAGGAGTTATGTGTATAACCCATCACATGCTATTTACTGGGGTAAGATAAAAATTTAGGATAGATCTACCATTATGGAGTACTTGAAAAAGATCTAGGATTATAAAAAGAATATCCTTCATAGGTTAGTGATTCAATTAGTATGTGCCAAATGGCATCACGAGAATCTTTAGGAGAGCTCTTGGGAGCACGAGAACTATATGAAAGATTAGTGCCCTCATCTTTTGAGTAGGATTTGTGATTTTTGGGATGAAAATACTTGATGTGGGGAGAATTTAATGACTATGTTTTTTCCTTGTAAAACAATAAATTTTTTTAAATAAGTTTTTCAGATTCAGGTGCTAACTCAGAGTGAGATTCTGGTTCCCAGGGAGCCTCGGTATAGATATATTAAATATATTATATCATGTGTGTCTAGTTTTTTAGAAATAATTTAATATCTTCTAAACATATCCTCAAATAAGAAATATGATACTAGAATTAAATTTGGAATGTGTGTTTTTTCCTAGGCACAATATTATCTTTTTTGATGTCAGGTGATTCATTTAAGTGCAGTCATGGGTAAAAATAATAAAATTTATTTATTTATTTAATTTATTTCTTATTAAATGACTGAAAACTAATCATATCTTATAAAATATCAGTTATAACCAAACCCTAGTGTTATCTATATAACCCTATAATTCTGGAGAGGGTTTTGGAGGAGATATTTAAAGAGTTGATGGATCATGGTCCATCGATCAGCACCACTAGCATTGTTTACACCAATGGAGTTCATGGATCTCACTAACGACAACAAAATAGGAAATTTCTTCATTATAAATTGATCTAAATTAAATGTAGATCTTTTTTGTGTTGATTTAATACATATTTTCTTATACCATAACAAAAATAAATTAATTCACCCAACATATTTATTCGAGGGTTGATTGAGACTCACCGGTATTATTTTATCTTGATAGAATTAGGAATTGTTGTTATTTATTTATCCTTTGTTATCCTAATCATTTTTATCCTAAAAAATAATGGATTTAGGCTAACCTAAACAATTATTGTTGTTAATTTCTCATGTTTTTATTTTGTGCCTTTCTCCCCATGTTCTTTGTACAATAAGCAATGGTATTTCATTTGTTCAGTGGCTCGATAAATAACCAGTGAACGATCATTGTGAAATGATTCTTTATTTAAATTTATCGTTACCATGGGTTTAGATTTGGGATTTAAAACATGATTGTGTTTTGTGATGACAATGAAGTATTGGGATCAGTTTGGGAGTTCTTGTGTCATAGGATCGGGTTCCCAGATGATGCAGTGCTATAGGGATGATTCACAAGCATATCATTGGTCAGAATCCATCCACCATTGATGATCATAGTTTTTTCAACTCAGATCCATGTTTTATGGGCATTATTTTTTGTGAGAGTGAAGGAAATTATGGAATTATCGGATCCATGTGAGACCAACCGGTTGTGTGAAAACGTGATATACACGATGTGTATTTTTAAGAACACTCGTCGTGTAGACCCTTGTGGTAGTGGCTAGGGTTTCATACAGAATTAAATATCACACACTGTGTGGCCTATTCACATGTTGTTTGATCCATATCTAGTGATCTGGCATGTACCTCGGGTGTACATGGGAATGGAAATGGCCAGGTACATGGGCTTGGCAAGGTACATAGGCATGGAAAAGCTACACGGGCTCAGAAAGAGTACTCGAAGAAGTACGTAGTATATATGCACAATCATAGAACACGGACACATCCAGAGTACATGGGCATATCCATGGTATATAGGTATAGTCTTGAGGAAATAGGAATACCTAGGCTAGCCAATACATGTCTTGTATAACCTCTATATATTTTTTACTTTTTACAGGGAAGGTCAAGGCCCTCATTCTCTTTAGTTGGGTGTTTCTCCTATTTTGAGTGTTAGTTGGGTGTGTTCCCTCTTTCCAGTTTAGTGTGGGTGAGTTACCTTATGCCAGGATGAGTTTCCCAGTCCACTTCATTTAGTATTTTGTATGATATATAGTCTTTTTTATTGGACATAATATCCCATTAGTGTATTAAATTAGGTATCTCACTATAAGGCCTTGGGTTGGATCATCATTCCACCTTTCACCTTAGGTAGGGTTAGGTATCACGTGAACAACATACATAAGTGTCTAATCCCCTATATATAAGGTTAATCTAGTAGGTTCAAGAATCCCACATAGGCCCTAGGTGTGATCCCCTATCTTTGTATTGAGATCTTCTGAGTTTTAGTGTGTACCTCTTCATAGTGAGGCCTTATGAGCACAACATCTTGGATGAGTGTCATCGATGATGGCAAGACCCATGGAGTGAGTTCTCTCATATGAGCATTACCTTGAATCCTCATGAAGAATCCTATATTGAAATTATGGTTATGAAATTAATTTGATACTTTGTTTCTATCTTGAGTATATTTGGGTTATTATTGTTTTGTCTCATATTTTGATTAACATGCCTTTATGGTGTTTAGGTGGCCTCTCTCTTCAGATGATTTATGTTTGGTGATTTTGGGGTAACCTAATAGGTGTTTTTATACTCACCCTTGAATGGGATATTCCCACACATGTGGTGTCTTATGAATTTGATAGTATTTTTTATGGATTCATAGGAGGAATAGGATCAAGTGGAGTGTGTTTAGGATAGAGAGACTGTGGTCCATTCCAGGAGTTTCATTTAATAGTAGTTCCCTCCTTTATATATGGTTGGACTCTTTTACAGCTTTTATGGGCTTATATTTTTTCCTTTTACTTAACTAAATGTGTGTCATACTCTAATGTGAGATTTAGTTATATGCATGTATTTTGGTATCAGTTATATCTTTCCTTTTCTGCATTATAGTTGTGGTTAGAGATGTGTGTATGTGTGTCCATGTACCTCAGTCTAAGGTGTACCATGTGTATTTTATGCCAACTCAGTGTCAAGTTTTGATATTTATCTTGGATCATCTCACTTGGTATCAAATCCTATGTGTAAAGTATATGTTCTTATAATTGATCTAGGATTGTGGGTCTGGGGCACCTCAGTTGGTATTAGATTAGGGTTTAGTTATTTTTTATGATTAGTTTAGTTATTTTCAGTATTAGGATTAGAAAACATTAGTAAAATCTCTGGGTATAAGTCTAAGTATAAGAATCCATCCTAAAATTTTGGTAAAATTGATATTGTGTGGTTTTCCTAGTAATTAAAACTCTAATTGGATACTACAAATGGATGAAATCACTAGTACAGATATACCTAAGGGTAGTAACCCCAAAAAGGGTATATTGGGTATTATCTGAATCATTACTCGATTCACAACAGAGTCCTAACTGCACAACTAGTTTGATACTCCCATGGGATATACTTTGGTTAATCCATATTCTCTCTACAAAACCACAATGAGGTATTTTAATACAATTGGGTTAGAGAACCTAATAGAATAATGACTATGTATAACCAAGGATTTAACAAAGAGTGTTATTGGTTGATCTGAGTGTGTCATCATTAAACTAAATGTGTCATAGTTTGAGATGAAGGTTTCTTAAAATAATACATATTCAGATTCAGTTTTCATATTCATACAATCATTGGACATTATCAAAACCATTTTGGTGAAAGTATTTAGTTGGAAATAGAATCATGAAAATGAAGTTGCAAAAGGTTTTTCCCTAGAAACTCCTATAACCAAATAAGGAATAATATTTGATACAAATTATTTAGATAAAGGAAAACATAAATACATTCCTATTATGTTGTAAATTATTATTTTTCCTAGTATCTAATATTGTATGGTTGATATCTTTGTATAAAATATATCTTGAGTCTCTTATGGATCACATAGCTTCTTTCATTAGCGAATGATAATTAAAATTATTAAAATGAAATTTATTTAAGGGGTATGTAATTCTCCAAGATTTTAACATATATATTCCATTTAAATATATCTAATTTTTTTAATACCTTTATCTACATGAAACACCAAACTAAAACAAATTGTGACATACCTTATTAAAATAGTTCAATGCAAATACTTTCATTGATGGAAGTGTAAGGAGAGAAGGGTGAAAACCCTAAGAAATGTGATCCAGGGATCGGTGCAAAGATAATTGATGTTTCAAATACTAATAGAGATTTTTCAGGGAACCCTAGAAGTGAACATCTATGGTAGAAGGATTTATTCTCTTATATGAAGAAATCAATTGTGGATATCTATCCCTTGGTTGATGTTGTCACACAAAAAAGAAACTTCGCCAAAGTTGTCAAGGATGCATATGGCATAGCGTTCTCTGATTTTGAGTCACCTCCTCCAAGAAGGGTGATCAATAAAGGGAAGGTTTCCCATGTATCATAAAATCAATATGTCATTGAATAAAGGATAAACTTGTGAAAATATACAATTATCGCATGGGTCGTGATGCCTAAAGGTGACAATTTCTAGAAATTTAATGATCTCACAAAAAGAATTGTAGAATTGTGGAATTTTGATGAATGGAGAATGAAATCAATGGGGAGTGTATATTATCATGTTATCTTCCTATATGATGAAAGTAAGAGGCATGCGTGGATCATGGGATCAATTTCTCTGAAACCTGTTTTCTTATGCATATAGGAAACGGATAAAAACTTTAACCCAACCAATATCTGGAATATGCATGCCCAATTATTGATCCGTATATGTGGGATTAATTGGATCTATTGGAAGCTAATAATTTTATGGGATATTTCTTCCTCAGTGGGGATTCATATTTGATTGGATAAGTAGACTAAAAATCCACGGTTTGGACACTATGTGTGAATGTTGGTGGAAGTTAACATGTTTGTAATCTTGGTTGAGGAAGTTGTTCTAACAACAATAGATGACAGCATGAGGCTTGTTATACAGTATCAAAGAAATCCCAAATTCTATTCAGGATGTATATTTTTTGGTAATATATTAGATGAGTTTAATAGATACAAGGAATGCATGTTTTTCAAGGTCAAAGGGTACAAAATCTAGAACCTCTAGTAAGGTGGTCATGGATTTGCCCCAAGTTGGTGACATTTCTGATCATCCTAAGGTGAAAGTTACTAAGGCTGAAGTGGATTCCCATAAGCAGGAGCCTCCTTGTAATGTATTGCTAATTGAAAAGAGTCATGGTGATGGTAAGGGTATCACCTCTCATGTGAATTCTACTAAAGAAGAAAATGATAAGACTTCTATTAATGGATTGTTGATTGACAAAGATAATGGTGATGATGAGGGAAGTACCCCTCATGTGAATGAGAATAAATCTTCAACTGGTCATGATGGTCAAGGGTAGGCTCTGATTATTGAGAATTTTGAAGAACTTAAGGGTGATATCATCCATGGTTCTACCCTGAAATGGGGATGGAAATCCCACTGTGTGTAACTTCTCCCCCTACTGATAGTGCTAAGCAGGATGTAGTGAAGGAAGCTGAGAATGAGGAACCCTTTCTTCCTGTTCCTCATGATAAGGTTTCCCAAAAATCACCCTAAGAATATTTTATGCCTATACACATACAATCCAGCAACAAGTCCACACCGCTTAATGGAACTTTTTGGGCCGAAGACTCTAATGAAATAAAATCCTCTGAGCAGGTTGATGTTTTTGGTAACAAGGAGGAAGTCCAAATTAGCCTTGCACCATCAGCCTAAGTGGACACAACTGACTCACTTGTGTCTAATACAAAGGCAAGTTCAAGGAATAAAAAAGGCAATGGTAAGAAGGGAAAAGTCCAAAAGGATGTGTTAAAAGGTGGTGGGCCCTAGATGAAGAGAACCCCCCCCCCCCCTCATAATGAATATCTTATACTAGAATTGTCATGGGATTGAGAATCCCCCACGATCCAGATCCCTTAGATATTTTATCATGGCCCACAAACCATTGTTGATTAGTATTGAAGATCCCAAGTTTCTCTTTGAGAATTATAGAGCCATTAAATATCCCCCCTATTTATAGTTTCATTTCACGAAAGCTCCATGACATCAATATGGACCACTTTTGGTTCTTCCAGCATAACAGCCTACATTTGTCTTCAATCAGTGCTAGAACACAATGTATATATGTTTCCTTTAACCATCAAAGTTGTAGGTCCGTGGATTTCTTTATCTATCCCTCAACTTCTTATCTTAATTAAATGAAGTTATTGGAATATCTTGTGGATATCTCTAAAAATATAGGCTAGAAATGGGTAATTTTGGAAGACTTCAACACTGTTTTGAAACCTAAAGAAAATACAGGAATGAATATTAATAGAATTGATGAGGATTATTTTTCCTCCATTATTGGTCATTGTAATCTTGAAGAGGTGCCTATTATAGGATATGATTTCACTTGGAGCAACTACAATATGAATGGAAGACATGGTAGCAAGCTGGATATATGTTTCATTTACATGGATAATGTGAATGATGTTACTGGTATTTTAGGTTTCACCATGCCTAAGCATCACTCTGATCATAACCCAATCACCATTGAGATATCCACTCATAGTGAAAGGTTATCCCAATTACCTTTTCGTTTTAATAATGGATGGATTACCATGTCGTGATGTAGAGAGACCATTACATAGTCTTAGAATATGTATTTTGTTGGAATCCCTTAACACATCCTTTCTAAAAGGATTAGGAATGTTAAATGATCAATTAGAAAATAGAGTAAGACCTCTTTTTCCAAACTTGAAACTGATATTAGGCATGTTGAGGAGCACTTAGCAGGTTATCAAATCAGGAATCAGTTACATAATATCCCTTCAATAGAGGAAATACATGCTACTACAAGGCAATATAACCATCTTAATATCAAGAAAAGGCTGGATCTCAGGTTCCTAAATGTGAGATGGTTGCAATAGGTTGATAGGAATCCTAAATTCTTTCAAAGTATTCAAAAATAAAGGAAAATATGAGTTGAACTCAAGGACATTAATATTAATGGATATCTTTATATAGATGAAATTGAAATCTCACATGAAGTGGTGACTTATTTGCAAAACCTTTACCCTAATGATCGGGTTGAAAATTCTCATTTGATGGTTAACAACATTACCTCATGTATTGAGGAGCATAAAAATAGGTTCCTCACTATGCCACCCTCCAAGGAGGAAATTAAGAAATCTCTTTTCTCTCTTAATTTGTAAAGTGTTGCTATTCTGGATGGTTTCACTAATAATTTTTTTATGGTTTATTAGTATCTTTTCTAGGATTACATGAGCATATAAATTAGGGACTTGTTCATTCATTCCTCTCTCCCTTTTGGAATCAATTCAAACTTCATTTTTCTCATACCTAAGAAGGATAATGTGATTGGCATTAAGGATTTTAGGTTGGTTTCCCTTGGGAACTCTTTTACTGAAGTGATTAGCAAGATTTTACTAACAAAGTTTGGAGGAATAATCAAGGATCAAATTCCCCCACATCAGTTTGGGTTTGTTACAAGTATAAGTATTTAGAATTGTTTGTTCACTACCTCTGAAAGCATAAACTTAATGAAAATAAGCCTAAAACGTTAGAGATTTTTCCTTAAGATTGACATCTCCAAGTCTTTTGATACTATCAAATGGAGTTTTTTGTTTGAGTTACTAAATAGGTAAGGAATCCCTAATGGTTTTATCATATTTCTCCATAGTATTATCAACTCTTGATGACTATCTATTTTTTTCAATGACTCTCCTAGAGGTTACTTCCAATCCACTAGGGGTGTTTTTCAAGGGGATCCTCTCTCAGGGATTTTGTTTGTGATAGCTGAAGACTATATGATTAGATTCTTCAATGAGCTTACTCACCTTGGGACTTATAATAAAATTCAGGTTGTTTGAGATACCACCATTTCATCCCACTTACTTTATGCTGAAGACATCCTCCTTTTTGAGAAACCATCAAGAAAGATGATACATGCTATCAAATCCTTCTTTAATCATTATGAAGTGGTGTCAGGTCAGGCTATTAGATGGGTCAAATATTTTATCATATTTGTAAATGGAGTCCCTATTGGGAAGAAAAATTGATTTGTTAAAACTCTTGGAGTGAGAAAAGGTTCCCTACATTTTACTTACCTTGGTGTTCCTTTGTTTTTCCGCAAGGTCTGCATCCAGTTCTTGGGAAATATATATTCAGGAATTATCAATCACCTTGCTAGTAAGAAGGGAAAGACCAGGTCACAAGCTGGTAGGGTATGCCTTATTAATGCAGTCATCACATCAAAGTTTGTGTACTCTTTTCCCATTTACATATGGCCAATAAGTTTTCTGAATGACCTTGAACAAATGATAAGAAATTTCTTATGGATAGGTTCTGGGAGTGAAAATAAGCTTATTATTGTTTCATCGAAGGAATGTACCAAACCCTTTGAGATGGGTAGTCTTGGGGTAAAGGAACTTAGAACTTTTAATGATAGCCTCATCAATAAATTCACATGGAGCCTCCTTCTCGTTGATGACCCATCCATTGAATTTTTGTTTTGCAGATTAAAACGAATACTTTTAAATGATTATCTTTATCACCATACATCCTCTGTGTGCCCATTCCTACGGAACTCCTTTCATGATATCATGCATCACTCAATATGGTTGGTAAATAGGGAGTATAAGCTCAAATTTTAGCATACCCCTTGACTAGACATCTCTACTGACATTTCTAACGTGCCAACGAAACTGCTACGCATCTCCATTACTGATCTTATGACTTCACATTTTGCTGCTACTGATTTTCTTTCCCATAAAGACCGTATGGAATTACATATTTATATGTTTATGGATGAGAACACACTGGGGTGGTAGCCCAACCGAAATGGGCATTTTAATGCTAGGAATTTCTATTTACTCAATTGTGATGGTTTAAAAAAACCACCCAAATGGTTGATACAGTACAGGTGATAGCGTTGTCAAGCGTGTCAAATTAGTTTTTTATTTTTAACTAGAATTTCTATAGTATAGCTAAAACCCTAAGTCATCTCTCGATGGAGCCTTAGATAATTAAGTTTAAAAAGAGGTTCTGATTAATAAAATAAAATAGGAATGGGGATTTATAAAACTTGGTGTTTTTTAATTTTAAAACACAAATTCAAAAAAAACTACAAAGTGAGGGAAACAAGATAGAGAAATATTGATCAACCCGTGTAAGTGTCCATTGATGCTCAATTCATTATCACTCTCAAGGGAATGGGAAGGATCATTGATTCCTTGATTTATACAAAATAAAAAAAAATTGGTATGTGAGTTCTTACTAGGTTACCACCAAGGATTTGATTGATCAATGATATTGATTATCAACAATCTCTCAAAATCAACAAACTTGAATCGATGTAAAAGAGGAAGTCAATCAAGGAATCACATAAAAAACATGATGAGATGACCAGATTTGTGTCAATGATAAAATATTCCACAAGAAAAGAACATTCATATTCATTGGTTCAACCTCTTGGAATTTATCAATCGACATAATCCAATCGCACACTCATGAAGGGAAGGGGTGAGAAAAGAGGCAACTGCACTCAAATTATCACAAGATTCAGGTTATGCATGGAAGCATGAGGATTCTTCTTCCTTTGTTTTGTATTTGATCATACCAAAATAAACACAAATTAATAAGTTATAAATGAATAAAAATTAACAACAAACCTAGAAAATCAATTACCTTATGAAGATTACAAGCGCGGAGCTCGATATTACAACAAAGGACACCCCCCAAATTGATCACTAGAGGTTTAGAAGTACATGGGGGAGAAGAGGGAGAGAATGGATGAAGAAATATCTCTAACTTAAATAAACCTTACCCCTAGTTGTGAAAAATGAGAGAATGAGGGTTAGGAGTGATTTTATGGGAAATTATTTTAAACTTTCCACATAAAGTGGTCAAGTATCTAAAGGGCTAGGTGACTATTCAAGGAATAATTTTTACTCCATATTTATCCGGATGGTTGAATGAAAAAAATGAATTAAAATTACTTGAAATTCAGTGGAGATTTGGAGATTCTGGTAGCTGTCCAAGGAAGGTGGAATAATGCCAATTGGATCTTTGAGGCCCGAGTTATGGCCCAAATACAAAAGGGCAATCCAATCTAACCCACCCCAAATTCCTTCACATTGTGGGCCTATTTTTGGCCTCCAAATAGAAGAATTCAACTCCATGATCTTCTAGAGAAATGTTGCCCACATTTTTTTTCTTTTATAATCCCATTTTAAGACCATTTGGATGCACATATTATCCACAATACATAGAAATTTCCACATGTATGTTTGGGCTCTCGTGCAGTTTGGCCCATTTTTCTTGAATTCCTTCACGGGCTCTCCAAATCACCTCCTTCTACAATGTAAACACCAAAACAAGTAAAATTTTCCTATTAAACAGGGATAAAAATTATTTAATTTAATAAAATATGAAGTGAAATTTATTATTATATTTTTAATATTCATTACAAAACTAGTTTAAAACAGCCGTGTAAAAGTGAAATTGAATAGAAAATCACTATGTGATCACATCCCCACACCTAAACATTTTCACTCCTATAAAAAGTCACATATCCAAAAAAAATTATTCATGTATATATTCCCAACATCATGAATATTTAACATTTGAGGAAATTTTAATTCATTAAAGTAATGTGATCAATGCACGAACCACACTAAGGAGTTCTTCCTAGTGAAAATGGAAAAAGATGTCTCATAAATCATCACAATTAAATTCAAACATATTCATGATACCAAATTGATCATGGAATTAAAATGTCAACCATTACACTAAGTCTCCATGTGTCTGTGTGTGAAAACCATTCCATTCTATTATTTCCACTTTATATCCAATAAATATAGGTTATTTGAAAATTATTCAGCTTAAATGATTTTGTCCACTAAACTTGCCCTATATCCTTTGCAGTCAAATTTCAAGACCTAATAACTTAAGATTTCCCTAAATTCAAACCATAAAATCCTGACCTAGATATCCCCCATTTGTTTCAAACTTCATCACTCCCCTCATTTATTATTTTAGTTTTTTTAGAAGTTTAATTTGGAACAAATCTAACACTCATCTCTCAACCTTTGTTTGATCTCCTCACGAAACTAATTATAACAGTTATAACAAGTTCAAAGGTTAATGAGGAGTGGTTTTTTAGCTTCCCAAGACACAACCCTTTTTTATTTTTTTAGAGCATACAACAATTAGATATTAGGTACACACACATAGGTCAATCTAGTACAGTAATGAAACAGATCATATAAGGAATGAACATATGGAAATATCATTTAAAGATGAAAAATATTAACCAAACATATATTTAACATCTATTAAGTAAGAAATATTCACACTTTGTGGTTTGGTGCAAAAATGTGTGGAGATATTAGTGACACAGTTTTCCCAAAAACTACTCACATGAGGGGCATAAATCATCTCAAAGGTTTCACAGAGATACAACCATTTATATCATTGACAGAAAACCAAATCACTAAAAGAATCACTCCCAGATGTTAAATTCATACAAATATTCATTCCATAATAGAGACAGGTTTTCATCAAATGTAAAAACAACATGGAATAAAAAATTTCAACATGTATTTTCAGTAAGTTCCTTGATTTGGTGACCATAAGGGGGAGTAAAAATACCATAAAGAAGGATAAAAAGAGAAGAAATAAGAAATAAAATGAAAATACTAATAAACTCGGGAATGTATCCAACCCAAACCCACACCAAGAATGTACAGTTTCCTCAGTGTAATAATTGAGAATGTGAGAAGGAAGGATTAAACCTGGTGTGTTTCAATGGTATGTTGCTTCTAGATGGTCGGTTTCCTCCACTAGATTAATTGTAAAGTCCTTATAGAATTGTTTAAGTTACTGCCAATTGACCGTAAGACTTCGTCCACTTTTCTCATGAAAAATATGTATTGCACCAAAAGGGTAAACATTAGTAACATTATAAGGACTGATCCATTGGGAAATAAGTTTACCTCGGTGGAGCTTGAGCTGGGAATTGTACATAGGGACCTTATCACAAATATGAAACTTCCACTGATGAATCATGATATCATGGATAGCATTTGTATTCTCTTTATAGATTCAGCAGATCTTATATGCAACATGTCAAATTTCTTCCAACTCTTGAATCTGTAGCTTCTTATTCTCTCCTATATTTGAAAGATTCATATTACACTATTTAATAGCCTAGTATGCATGGTGTTCTACCTCCACTGTGAGGTGAAAATATTTTACACACACAATTTTGAACGGTGAAATTCCAATTGGGGTTTTAAAGGTTTTATGGTACAGACAAAGTGCATCATCCAAGTGCAAACTTTGATCTTTCATGTCAAGTTGTACCATTTTTTCCAAGATTTTCTTAAGTTCCTGATTTGAGATTTCTGCTTTTCTATTAGTTTGGGGGTGATATGCAGTATAGACTTTATGATCAACCCCATATTTATAAAGCAAATTTTTCATTTTTTAATTAAAAAAATGTGAACCTTGATCACTAATGATGAATCTCAGCAAACAAAACCTACTAAAAATCTGGGACCTTACAAAATCAACAACAACTCTAGAGTCATCAGACCCAGTACCCTTTGCTTCCACCAATTTAAAAACATATTCAATAGAAAATAATATGTACAAAGATACAAATTAATCTGAAAAATTCCCCATGAAGTCAATTCACCATGCATCAAAGATCTCACAGAATAACATATATTGTTAGGCATTTCATTTCTTTTGGAGATATTCCCTGTGAATTGGCAATGACTACATGACTTGAAAAATCAATTGGCATCCCTACACAATATTGGGAAACAAAGTCTTGAGTCAAGGACCTTTTGAGATGTACGTTGAGTTCCAAAGTGTCCCCCACTATCCAAAGTGTGGAATAATGTCAAAATAGAGGTGAACTCATGGTTAGGGACACACCAACGAACTACTTGGTCACCACAAATTCTCCACATATATGGGTCATCCTAAATGTACAACCGAGAATCGTGTTTAAGTCTCTGGGATTAGGAAGTTCTGAAATTAGTGGGAACCCAAAATTTTTCTAGAAAATTCCCATTGTCTGTATACTTGGGGGTAAGGTCCACAAAATCAAAAATAGTCTCATGAGGAAAGAATTCTCCAATGGGGAGGGATGAGTCAACAAGGTGGTCTAATGGTGGATAAATCCTACTGATGTGGTTAGTTACAACATTTTCTACCACACCCCCCTCTTTTATCTAATCTTAAGGTCAAAATCTTGGAGGAAGAGCATCCACTGTATGCGGTGGGGCTTAGCTTCAGGTTTCTTTATGAGAAAACAAGGGGCAGCATGGTCCGAAAAAACAATGAATTTTGACCCAAGAAGATATGAACGAAATTTTTACAAGGAAAACACAATAGAAAGGAGTTCTTTTCTAGTGGTTGTGTAGTTCACCTAGGCAGAGTCAGGGGTACGTGAGGCATAAAGTTCTCTAACAATTGAATCAGTTTGGTAGGCAGATATTGCATCTATCATTCCATGATCCATGGGGATAAGTCCCTCATAATATTATTGTATTAACAATTGTTAACTAATCTGGTGGTGGGGGTATCTTTGGAAAATTCATTTGAATCTCTCCTATTATTCATGAAGGGTCTCTCCTTGTGATTTCCTAATTCCAAAAATTTCTCTCCTAACTAATGAAATTTGGTAGGCAGAGAAGAAATTATCTAAAAAGAGGCTTTTCAGTTCATTTCATCCCCCAATTGTGGTATGAAAATAGTATATCCAATCTTTTGAAACACCATAAAGGGAGAAAGGAAAGGCCCTAAACTTAATTAAGTCCTGAGAAATTTTTTGGGGTGTCATGGTGGAGTACACTGTGTGAAAATCTTTAAGGTGTTTATGAGGGTCCTCATTAGGAATACCATGGAATTTAGGAAGAAGGTGGATGAGTCCTAATATCAGCTCAAAGTTGGCTGCTTCCTTGGGATATTGGATGTACACGGGTTTGTACTCCACATCCGGGGTGGTTGGTTCTTTTAAGGTTCAATTATTTGCCTCCATGTTTTCTTAGGTTTGATTGGGATAAATTATTTACTAGTTTATGAACAATTCAGTTTCCACAAGGTGTTCCTTAGTGTTACTTGGTTGACCTTCTCTAGATTCCTTTATTTGTGTGTGAAGTGTATTTTCAATTTTAGGGTCAAATTTAAGGAGTTTTTCTCTTTCTGATTGAGTCAAAAAAATAAGTTGTGAGTTTATTTTATTTATGATGAAATATGGATAAAATCACTTAAGAAGGGTGAAAGGAGAATATAATGTTATAATATAGAATTATAGAGATATTAATGGAGAAGAATAATAAGATAGAGAGAGAGAGGATAAACCCACAAAAACAACCAAAAATAGAAACAAAATACCAAAAGAAAAACAATAAAATAGGGGTGGGGTATTGAAAGGAGTAATAATTAAGAAATAAAATAAATAAAGAAAATTAAATAAATAAAAAAATTATATTGGATCCCTGACAATGGTGAAAAATTTTGATCATGTTGTCGAGCACGTCAGATTAGTTGTTTATTTTTAACAAGAATTTCTACAGTATAATAGAAACCCTAGGTCATCTCTCGACGGATCATTAGATCATTAAGTTTAAAAGGAGGTTCTGATTAAGAAAATAAAAGATGAATGAGGATTTATACAACTTGGGGTTTTATTATTTTAAAACATAAATTAAAACTATACTACTAAGTGAGGGAAATAAGATAGAGAAATCATGATCAACCTGGCTAAGTGTCCCTTGATGCTCAATCTGTCATCATTCTCAATGGAACGGGAAGGATCATTGATTCCTTGATTTATATACACTGAAACTAGTATGGTATTTTAGTTCTTACTAGGTTAACACCAAGTATTTTATTAATCAATGATATTGATTATCGGCAACCGTTCAAAATCAACAAACTTGAGTTGATGTAAAAGCAGAACTCAATCAAGGCATCACATCAACAACGTGACGAGATGATCAGATTTGTATCAATGATAAAATATTACACAAGAAAATAATATGAATATTCATGGGTTCAAGCTCCTGTAATTTATCAATCGACATAATCCAATAGCACACTCATGAAAGGGAAGGGGTGAGAAAAGAGGCAACTGTGCTCAAATCATCACAGGATTTAGGTTAAGCATGGAAGCATGAGGATTCTTGTTCCTTTGATTTATATTTGATAATACCAGAATAAACACAAATTAAGAAGGTATAAATGGATAAAAATTAACAATAAACCTATAAAATCAATTACCTTATGAATATTATAAGCGTGGAGCCCTGGATTATAATAAAGGATTCCCCCCAAATTGATCACTAGATGTTTAGAAGTACATGGGGGTGAAGAGGGAGTGAATGGATTAAGAAAACTATCTAATTCCAATTAAACTTACCCCTGGTCGTGTCAAATGATATAATGATGGGGATTAGTGATTTTATGGGCAATTAAACCAAACATTCTACATAAAGTGGTCAAGTATCTAAAGGTCTAGGTGACTATTCAAAGAATAAGTTATACTCAATATTTATCCACCTAGTTGACTAACCAAAACGCATTAAAATGACTTGAAATTCGGGGTAGAGTTGTGGCGTCAGGTTATCTATCCCAGGGAGGTAGAATCAGTCCAATTGGATCTCCAAGGCCTAATTTATGGTACCAATACATAAGGGTGGTCCAATCTGACCTGCCCAGAATTTCTTCACATTGTGGGCTTATTTTGGGCCTCCAAATGGATAAATTGGGCCCCATGATATTCTAAATAAATGTATCCCACACTTTTTTTTAATTCATACACCCATTTTCATCCCAATTGGATGCACAAATTATCCATAATACATATAAATTTCCACATGCATGTTTGGGCTCTCACGCAGTTTGGCCCATTTTTCTTGAATTTCATCATGGGCACTCCAAATCACCTCCTACTACAATGTAAACACCAAAACAAGTAAAATTGCCCTATTAAAAAGTGATAAAAATTAATTCATTTAATAAAACATGAAATTTAATTTATTATTATATTTGGAACATTCATTACAATACTAGTGTTGTCGAGCACATCAAATTAGCTATTTATTTTTAACTAGAATTTCTGCAGTATAGCAGCAACCCTAGGTCGTCTCTATGGAGACTTAGATCACTAAGTTTAAAAGAATACTATGATTAAGAATATAAAATAGGAATGGGAATTTATAAAACTTGGGGTTTTTTATTTTAAAACACAAATTGAATCTATACTACTAAGTGAGGGAAACAAGATAGAGAAATCGTGATCAACCCGGGTAAGTGTCCTTTAATGCTCAATCTGTCATCGCTCTCAAGGGAATGGAAATGATCATTGATTCCTTGATTTATACACACTAAAACTAGTATGGTACTTGGTTACAACTAGTTTAACACCTAGTATTTGATCGATCAACGATATTGATTATTGGAAACCGCTAAAAATCAATAAACTTGACTCATTGTAAAAATGGAACTCAATCAAGGCATCACATCAACAACGTGATGAGATGACCAGATTTGTGTCAATGATAAAATATTCCAAAATAAAAGAAAACTCATATTCATGGGTTCCAGATCTTGGAATTTATTAACTGAAATAATCCATTCACACACTCAAGAAAGATAAGGGGTGAGAAAAGAGTCAACCGCACTCAAATCATCACAAGATCCAAGTTATGCATGGAAGCATGAGGATTCTTGTTCCTTTTATTTGTATTTGATAATACCAGAATAAAAAATTATGAAGATATAAATGAAGAAAAATTGAAAACAAACCTGAAAAATAAATTACCTTATGAAGATTACAAGAGTAGAGCTCGGGATTACAACAAAGGACACCCCTCAAATTGATCACTAGAGGTTTAGAATTACATGTGGGAGAAGAGGGAGAGAATAGATGAATAAATCTCTCTAATTCCAATAACCCTTACCCCTGGTCATTCCACAAGAGATAATAAGGGGGAGGAGTGATTTTATGGGAAATTACATCAAACTTTCCACATAAAGTGGTCAAGTATCTAAAGGGCTAGTTGACTATTCAAGGAAGAATTTTTACTCTATATTTATCTGGCTAGTTGGATGACCAAAACGTGTTCAAATGATTGGAAATTCCGTGGAGCATTGGGGAATCGAGTTAGGTGTCCAAGGTAGGTGGAATCATCCTAATTTTTTCTTTGAGGCTCGGGTTATGTCCCCAATACGGAAGGTTGTTCCAATCTGGCCCACCCAGAATATCTTCAGATTGTGGGCCTATTTTAGGACTCCAAATGGACAAATTGGGATCCATGATCTTATATAGAAATGTATTCCACATTTTATTTCACTAATACACCCATTTTAATCATAATTTTATGCACATATTGTCCATAGTACATATTAATGTCCACATGCATGTTTGGTCTCTCGTGCAGTTTGGCCCATTTTACTTGAATTCCATCACGAGCTCTCCAAATCACCCCCTCCGACAATGTAAACACTAAAACAATTAAAATTTCACTATTAAAAAGTTATAAACGTTAATACATTTAATAAAACATGAAGTGAAATATATTATTATATTTGTAATATTCATTACAAAACTATTTTAAAATAGTGGTGTAAGGGTGAAATTGAATGGTGAATCGATATGTGATAACACCCCCACGCCTAAACATTTCACTTATAGGAAAAGTCACATATCCAAAAAAATGCATGTTTATATTCCCAACACCATAAAGATTTAACATTTGAGAAAAATTTTAATTCTTTAAAATAATGTGGTCAATGCATGAACCACACCAAGGATTTCTTCCTAGTGAAAATAGAAAAAGATGTCTCATAAATCATAGTACAATGAAATTCAAAGAGACTCATGATAAAACAATTGAGCAAGGAATTAAAAATTCAACCATTCCACTAACTCTCCATGTGTGTGTGTGTGTTGAAACCATTATATGATATTCTTTCCACTCTCTATCCAATAAATAAAGTTTATTTTAACATTATTCATCTTAAATGATTTTTTCCACCGAACCAGCCCTATATCCTTTGAAATCTTTTTTTAAGACTCATTAACTTAAGAAATCATGAAATTCAAACCATAATATCTTGACCTAGATACCCCCATATGTTTCACATTTCATCACTCCGCTCATTTATTATTATTTTTTTTAGAAGTTAAATTTGGAACAAATATCACACTCATCTCTCAGCCTTTTTTTGATCTCATCACGATAGTAATTGTAAGATTTATAACAAGATCAAAGGTTGAGAAGGAGTGGTTTTTGACCTACCCAAGACACAACCCTTTTTTTAATTTTTTAGGGCATACAACAGTCGGATATTATGTACACACACATAGGTCAATATGGAAAAGTAATGAAACAGATCGGATAAGGAATGAACGTATGGAAATATCATTTAAAGCATAAAAATATTAAACTAGAATATATTTACCTTATATTAAGTAAAAAATATTCACACTTTGTGGTTTGGTTCAAAAATTTATAGAGATATTAGTGACATGGTTTTCAGAAAAACTACTCACACAAGGGGCATCAATCATCACAAAGGTTTCATAGATATAAAACCATTTATATCACTGACAGAAAACCACTTCACTAAAAAATCACTCCCTAAAATTAAATTCATAAAAATATTCATTCCATAACAAAGATAGGTTTTCATGAAATATTAAAACAACATGGAATCAAAAATTTCAACATGAATTTTCAGTAATTTCTGTGTTTTGGTGACTATAAGGGTGGGAGTAAAAATACAATAAAGAAGAAGAAAATGAGAATAAAGAATAAATACAAAAAAATAATAATTGATTCAGGAATGTATCCACCCCCCTCCCCCCCCATACCTAGAATGTGCAGTTTCCTCACTTTAATAATTGAGAATGTGAGAAGGAAGGATAAAACCTAGTGTGTTTCACTGGTATGTTGCTTCTAGAAGGTGGATTTCCTCCACCAGATTCTTTAGAAAGTCCCCATAGAAGTGTTTAAGTCGCTACCCATTGACGGTAAGACTTCATCAACTCTGCTCATGAAAAATCTATATTACACCAAAATGGTAAACATTAGTAACAGTATAAGGATCGATCTATCAGGAATGAAGCTTACTTGGGTCGAGCTTGAGCCTGGAATTGTACATTAGGATATTCTCACCAATATGGAACTTCTGCTGATGACTCATGCTATCATGGATAGCCTTTGTCTTCTCTTTATAGATTTAGGAAATCTCATATGAATAACATCAAATTTCTTTCAACTCTTGGATCTTCATCTTCCTATGATCACCTGCATTTGAAAGATTCATATTACATTGTTTAAATACCCAATTTGCATAGATTCATACCTCCACTAGGAGGTGAAAATATTTTACAAAAACAATTCTATATGGGGACATTCCAATTGGGGTTAAGGTTGTACGGTACGCCCAAAGTGCATCATCTAAGCACAAAATCCAATCTTTCTTGTTGGGTTGTACCATTTTTTCCAAGATTCACTTAAATTCCCGATTTGAGATTTATTATTATCCATTAGTTTGGGGGTGATATGTAGTGGAGATTTTATAATCAACCCCATACTTACGAAGAAAATTTTTCATGTTACGATTGAAAAAATGTGAACCTTTATCACTAATGATGAATCTCAGAAAACCAAACCTACTAAAAATCTGGGATCTAATAAATCAACAACAACTTGAGAGTCATTGGATCTGGTAGCCTTTTCTTCCACCCATTTAGAAACATATTCAACAGAAAATAAGATTTAAAAAATCCAAATTAATATGGAAAAGGCCCCATTGAGCAAATTCCCCATGCATCAATGATCTCAGAGAATAACATAGGCTATTGGGGTATTTCATTCCTCTTAGAGATATTCCCAGTGAATTGACAATGACTACATGACTTGTAAAATCAATGGGCATACCTATACAATGTTTTCCAATAAATTCCTAACTCAAGGAACTTTTGAGGTGTACATTGAGATCCAAAGTGGCCCCCACAAGCCAAACTGTGGAAAGAGGCCAAAAAAGAGGTGAACTCATGGTCAGGGACACATCGACAAACAACTTGGTCCCCAAAAATTCTTCAAAAATATGAGTCATCCAAAATCTACCACTAAGAATAATGTTTTTAAATCATTGGGATTGGTAAGTGCTGAAATCAGTGGGGACCATAGATCTTGCTAGAAAATTTACAATGTCCGCATACAAGGGGGTGAGGTCCACAACATCACAAAGCTTATCATGAGGAAAGAATTCTCCAATGGGGAGGGATGAGTCAACATGGTGGTCCAGTGGTGGAGAAATTATACTAATGTGGTTAGCTATGACATTTTATACTCCCCTCTTATCTCTAATCTCAAGGTCAAACTCTGGGACGAGAATCATCCAACGTATGAGGTGGTTCTTAGCTTCATGTTTCTTTAGGAGAAAATAAAGGGTAGCATGGTTATAAAACATAATGAATTTTGAACCGAGAAGATATGAATGAAAATTTTCCAAGGAAAACACAATAGATATGAGTTATTTTTTAGTGTTTGTGTAGTTTACTTGGGCAGTTTCAAGGGTATGTGAGGCATATGCAGTGACATGAGGATCCTTCTCAACCCTTTATGATAAAATTGGCCTAACAGCAAAATTAGAGGCATAATACATAATTTCAAAGGGGAGATCCCACCTTATAGGTTGTATGATAGGAGGTGTTGGGAGACTCTTTTTTAGTGAATTGAATCCATCCTCACAATTTCTATCAAACACAAACTTCGAATCTTTTTGTAATAACTAGGACAATGTAAGTGCAATCTTACTAAATTATTTAATGAATCGGCGGTAAAAACCAGCATGACCCAAGAAATATCGCACCTCATGAACACACTTGGGATATGAAAGGGATGAAATTAATTCAATTTTAGATTTATCAACATGAATTCAATTATTTGAAATAACATGACCAAGAACTATCCCCCACTCAACCATGAAATGGCATTTCTCATAATTTTAAACAAGATATTTTTCAATGCAGCGACGGTGGAAAGAACCTAAGTGTTACAAACAATCATCAAAAGATGAACCATATACCGTAAAATCATCCATAAAGACATCCATAAAACTCTCAAGGTCCTCAAAAAAAATACTCAACATACATCACTAATAAGAACTAGTAGAATTACATAGAATGAAAGGCATCCTTCTTTATGCAAATGTACCAAATGGATAGGTAAAAGTTCTCTTTTCTTGATCCTCATGGGCTTTAAGGATTTGTAAATAACCCAAATTTCAATCAAATAAACAATTATAGGACTTACCATCCAATCATTCTAACATTTGGGAAATTAAAGGTAGAGTAAAGTGGTCCTTCCGCGTGGCTTAATTCAGTAGATGGTAGTCAATAAAGACTCGGCTACTATTTTTCACATGTGTTGGAACCAATTCATTCCTTTCATTTCACAAAACTGTTATTCCTGTTTTTTAGGAAAAATTTTCACTGGGCTAACCCATTTACTATCAGATATAGCATAAATAATCCCCGTAGTAAGTAATTTACTGGCTTCCAATTTTACCACTTCAAGGAGAGTGGGATTCAACTGGCGTTGAGATTATTTTACAAGCTTAGATTCATCATCCAATAATATATAGTTCATTCAAATAGATGGGATAATCCTGGTAATATCAGCCAATGTCCATCCTATTTCCTTTTTACACTCTCTCAAAAGGTTTAGTAGTTTTGATTCTTGCTATGGAGAGAGTTTATTGTAAATAATGATGGGAAATTGGTCAATACCCTCAAGATATACATATTTTAAATTAGAATGAAGTTTTTTAAGTTCCAACACTAGGGGTTTTTGGACTGAGGGAGGGTTTTAGGGAGAGTGAGCTCCACGAAACTCTCTACCTGGTCATGTTTATTCTCTAATGAAAGAGAATCTATGGAAATGAGATTTTTAGAATCATAAATGGTCATGGGTACCTCAGAATGAACACTCTAATCAATTAAACCACAAAATTTACATTTTTTAGGCCCCACACAACAATCAAAACATGAATCAAAACTCAAATCATCGAAGGGAGAAGAAGAGGAAAATGAGTCAGAGTACGGGTTGAGGAGATAATTGTGTGTGTGTGAATGACATGAGAGCACTTCCACCGAATATATAGGAAGATTGGAGTGCTCTTAAATGGGGTGTTTCATAGACTCAAGGATGTTAAAACTTACCTTTTCTCTACTGAACTCCATGGACAACGTACCATTGTGAATGTTTATGATCATATTTTCTATTTTGAGGAATGGCCTCCTAAGTATGAGAGGGGAATATCCTTGGATTTGGGTATCTTCCATCTCAAGAATCTAGAAATCAGCAAGGAAGATGAAATTCTTCACTCTTACAAGGACATCCTCAATCACTCCTGTTGGATGCATTGTACTCCGGTTGGAATGTTTCATGACAATGCCTATTGGTTTAAGCTCTCCACCCTGCAGAGAATTATACACAGAGTGAGGCATTACATTAATGGAAGCACCTAAATCTAGCATAGCATTAGAAAAGAAGGGCTCCCCTATGGTACATGGTATTGTTAATGTGCCTGGATCCCTTCATTTGGTTGGAATTTCTGGTTTAATCATGGCTGATACATTCCTCCCCAAGTTGACCCTCTCATTCCCATTCATCCTCCTTCTTTGGGTGAAAATATCTTTAATAAATGTGGCATATCAAGGGATTTTTTTAACTACATCCAATAGAGAAATGTTAACTTGAACCTTTTTAGATGTATCCATTATTTCTTTATCAGTCTCATTATAAAAATTCTTCTTAGATTTAGATAGTATTTGGGGTAAAGGAAGAGGAATATATTGTTCATTTGAATCATCAATGATAATTTGATTACCTTTGTTTATTGTTTTTCTATAGTTGAAATTTTTGAGTGTTGGGAAAGAGATTTTTCAAGAGGGGGACACACCTGTTGTGCAGAATTAGTAGTAGGAGAGACTAATTTACCACTAAAAAGTGTAACTACACATACATTACCTTTGTCCTTTGTATTTTCAATGGGGTGGGATCGAAGTTTTCTATAACCTTGCATCTTAATCTCACCGATGGTTTTTTCCAATTTCCCCACTTGATATCGTAAGTCTTGAATTACTGATTGTGTGGTCTATTGGAACTAAAGGTTCTGGGTTTCCATTTTCTTCAACATATCCTCAAGGCTTGGTTCATATTTAGGAGGATGAGGATGATTTTTTTGAGAAGTTGAAGGATAAAATGGTTGCATACCTTGGCCTTATTGATACCAAATATTCCTGGGGTAGCTTGAGTTTCCTCCTTGTCAGTACTGGGGTTGTGTTTTCCACCCATGGTTTGGATTTGGAATAAATTATTCTTTCTTTAAGGGAGGTTCTTATTGGAATGGAAGCCCTAGGAAAACGACTTCACAAGACTCAAGTAAATCTTGAAGTTGTGGGAACTGGTCAGAAAAATGAGTATTGTCAGAAAAAATACCACAATGTAATTGAACTGAAGAAGAGTGTGAGTTACCTTGTGCTTGAGATAATTTCCTTAGTTGGGTATTCATCTCATCAATCTTTTTATCTACCTTTTTTTCTAGGGATGAATGACTTTCCTCATGAACTCCTCAGGTCGGTGTAATATCTCGTGTACTAAATTGTTGTGCATTTTGAGCCATTTTGGATACTAAGTCATGAAAGGCGGAAGTAGTTTTATTAACCAAGGAACCACTAGCTATTGTATAAATCATTCCACGATCCCTGGGGATAAGTCTGTCATAGAATTTTTGGATTAATAGTTGTTCACTAATCTGGTGGTGGGGGCATCTTGAACAAAGTCTTTTGAATCTCTCCTAGTATTTATGAAGGGTCTCTCCTTGTGATTTCCTAATTCCAAAAATTTCTTTCCTAATTGATGTAGTTTGGGAGGCAGTTAAGAAATTCTCTAAAAAGTGTCTTTTTAGGTCATTCCATCCCCCAATTGTGGTATGAAAATAGTATATCCAATCTTTGGCAACACCATCATGGTAGAAAGGTAAGGCCCTAAACTTAATTAAGTCCTTGGAAACATTTTGGGGTTTCATGGTGAAGCACACTATGTGAAACGCCTTAAGGTTTTTATGAGGGTACTTACTAGGAAGGCCATGGAATTTAGGAAGAAGCTTGATAAGGCACGATCTCAGCTCAAAGTTGGCTTTTTCCTTGGGATATTGGATGTACGCAGGTTGGTACTCCACATCCAGGGTGGTCAATTCTTTTAAGGTTTGATTATTTGCAGCCATGTTTTATTGGGTTTGATTGGGATAAATTTTTGATTGGTTTATTATCTCTTTAGGTTCCAAAAGGTTTTACTAAGTGTTTCTTGATTGACCTTATCTATATTCCTTAATTTGTGTGTGAAGTGTATTTTTAATTTCAGGCTCAAATTCAAGTAGTTTTTATTTTTATGATCAGGTCATGAAAATAAGTTGTGAGTTTATTTTTTTATATGATTGAATATAGATAAAATAAATTAATAAGGGTGAAAGAAGAATATAATTTTATACTTCAGAATTATATAGAGAGATATGGAGAAGAATAAGAAGAGATAGAGAGAGGAAAAACACACAAAAACAACCAAAAATAGAAACAAAATACCAAAACAAAAATAATCAAATGGGGGTGGGGTATTGAAAGGGGTAATAATTAAGTAAAATAAATAAATAAAAGGAAATAAATAAAAAATTGATATTGGATACCGGTCAACAACACCAAAATTTGATCATATTACCGAGTGTGTCAAATTAGTTGTTTATTTTTAACTAGAATTTCTACAGTATAGTAGCAACCTTAGGTCGTCTCTCAATGGAACCTTATATCATTAAGTTTAAAAGGTGGTTCTGATTAAGAAACTAAAAAAGAAATGGGGATTTAAAAAACTTGTGGGTTTTTTATTTTAAAAAATAAATTGACACTATACTACTAAGTGAGGGAAACAAGACAGAGAAATCATGATCAACCCAAGTAAGTGTACCTTGATGCTCAATCCATCATCGCTCTCAAAGGAATGGTAAAGATCATTGATTCCTTGATTTATAAACATTTAAAACAGTATGGTATGTGAGTTCTTACTATGTTACCACCTATTATTTGATCAATCAATGATATTGATTATTGGAGACCGCTCAAAATCAACAAACTTGAATTGATGTAAAATCAGAACTCAACCAAGTCATCACGTCAACAACATGATGAGATGAATAGATTTGTGTCAATGATAAAATATTACACAAGAAAATAACTTTCATATTCATGGGTTCAAGCTCCTAGAATTTATCAACTGACATAATCTTATCTCACACTCATGAAACGGAAGGGGTGAGAAAATATGCAACCACACTCAAATCATCACAAGATCTAGGTTATTCATGGAATCATGAGGATTCTTGTTCCTTTGATTTGTACTTGATCATATCAGAATAAACACAAATTAATAAGTTATAAATGAATAAAAATTGAAAACAAACCTAAAAAATAAATTACCTTATGAATATTACAAGCGTGGAGCTATGGATTACAACAAAGGACCCCCCCCCCCCAATTGATCACTAGAGGTTTAGAAGTACATGGGGGAGAAGAGGGAGAGAATGGATGAATAAAGATCTCTAATTCGAATAACCCTCACCCCTAGTCATGACACATGAGATAATGAGTGGTAGGAGTGATTTTATGGGAAATTACATCGAACTTTCCACATTAAGTGGCCAAGTATCTAAAGGGATAGGTGACTAATCAAGGAAAAACTTTTACCCCATATTTATCCATCTTGTTGACTAAGAAAAAAGTGTTAAAATGACTTTAAATTAGGTGTAGGGTCGGGGATTCGAGTTATATGTCCACGGGATGTAGAATCAGCCCAATTGGATCTCCGAGGACCGAGTTATGGCCCAAATACAGAAGGGTGGTCCAATCTGGCTTGCCCAGAATTTATTCACATTTTGGGCCTATTTTGGGGATCCAAATGGATGAATTGGGGTCCATGGTATTCTAGAGAAATGAATCCAAATTTTTTTTACATTATTACACCCATTTTAAGCCCAATTGGATGCATGGATTATCTATAGTACATATATAAGTCCACATGCATGTTTGGACTCCCGTGTAGTTTGGCCCATTTTTCTTGAATTCTATTACAGGCTCTCCAAATCACCTCATCCTACAATGTAAACATCTAAACAAGGGGAATCAATCATCTCAAAGGTTTTACAGAGATACAAAAATTTATATCATTGACTTAAAACTAATTTACTAAAAAAAGTCACTACTTGATGTTAAATTTAAACAAAGATACATCCATTACAAAGACAAGTTTTCATAAAATTTTAAAACAACAAGGAATCAAAAATTTCAACATGCATTTTTAGTAAGTTCCTTGATTTTTTAACCATAAGGGTGGGAGTAAAAATACCATAAAGAAGGTGAAAAAGAGAATAAAGAATAAAGTCAATGAAAATCCTAATAAACTGAAGAATGTATCCCCCCCACACACACCTAGAATGTGCAATGTCCATATTGTAATAATTGAGAATGTGATAAGGAAGTATAAAACTTTGTGTGTTTCACTCATATGTTGCTTCTAGAAGGTGGATTTCTGCCACCATATTCTTTGTAAATTCCTCATAGAAGTGTTTAAGTCACTTCCAATTGATGGTAATACTTAATCCACTCACCATATGAAAAATATATATTGAACCAAAAGGGTAAACATTTGTAATAGTATAAGGACTGAGCCATCAGGAACAAAGCTTAAATGGGTGGAGCTTGAGTTTGGAATTGTACATGAGGACCTTCTCACAAATATTGAACTTTAGTTGATGAATCATGCTATTATGGATATCCTTTTCGATATCTTTATAGATTTGGGAGTTCTTATATGCATCACATCGAATTTCTTCGAACTCTTGAATCTGCAGCTTCCTATGCTCACCTGCATTTGAAAGATTCATATTACATTGTTTAAAAGCCCAATATGCATGGTGTTATACCTCCACTGGGAGGTGACAAGCTTTTACAAACACAATTCTGTATGGTGACATTCATATTGGAGTTTTAAGATCTGTACGGTATGCCCAAAGTGCATCATCCATGTGCAAACTCCAATCTTTCCTATTGGGTTCTACTGTTTTTTACAAGATTCTCTTAAATTCCTGATTTGATATTTCTTCTTGTCTGTTAGTTTGGGGGTGATATACAGTGGAGACTTTATGATCAACCCCATACTTACAAAGAAAATTTGTCATGTTGCGATTGCAAAAATGTCAGCCTTGATCACTAATGATGAATCTTTGCAAACCAAACCTACTAAAAATTTGGGACCTTACAAAATCAACAACAACTCGAGAGTCATCGGACCTAGTATCCTTTTCTACCACCCATTTAAAAATGTATCCAGTATCCAATAAAATGTAAAACATGACAAATGAATTTGGAAAAGGCCTCATGAAGTCAATTCCCCATGCATCAAAGATCTCACAGAATAATATAAGCTATTGGGGCATTTCATTGCTCTTGGAGATATTCCCTGTGATTTGACAATGACTACATGACTTGAAAAATTGATGGGCATTCCTATAAAATTTTGACCAATAATGTCCTCATTCAATGACCATAGGATATGTACATTGAGAGAGAAAGTGGCCTTGACAATCCAAAGTGTGGTTGAAGGTCAAAACAGAGGAGAACTCATGGTCGGGGACACACCTATGAACTACATGGTCACCACAAATTCTCCACAAATATGGGTCATCCCAAATGTACCACCGAGAATAATTTTTAAGTCTCTAGTATTGGGAAGCAATTAAATCAATGGGGACCCTAGATGTTGCTAGAAAATTCCCAATGTCTACAAACTAGGGGGTAAGGTCCACAATATCACAAAGGTTATTATGAGGAAAGAATTATCCAATGGTGAGAGATGAGTCAATATGGTGGTATAGTGGTGGATAAATCCTACTAATGTGGTCAACTCAAATATTTTATACTCCCCTAATATCTATAATCTCAAGTTCAAACTCATGTAGGAGGTGCATCCATCGTATGAGGTGGGGCTTAGCTTCATGTTTCTTTAGGAGAAAACGAAGGGTAGCATGGTCAGAAAACACAATGACTTTTGACCCAAGAAGATATGAATGAAATTTTTCCAAGGAAAACACCATATAAAGGAGTTCCTTTTCATTGGTTATGTAGTCTACCTTGGCAAGGTCAAGGGTATGTGAGCCATATGAAATGACATGAGGATCCTTCTCAACCCTTTGTGATAAAACTGCCCTAACTACAAAGTTAGAGGCATCACACATAAGTTTGAAGTGGAGATTCCACCTTGGATGTTGGATGATGGGAGGTGATTTGAGACTCTTTTTTATTGAATTTAATTCATCCTCGCAATTTTTATCAAAAACAAACTCATAATATTTTTGTAATAATTGGGACAATGTAAGTATGATCTTTCTAAAGTCTTTAACAAATCTGCCGTGAAAACCAGCATGAGCCAAGAAAGATTCCAGCTCATGAACACACTTTGGATATGGAAGGGATGAAATTAATTAACTTTTAGATTTATCAAATTTAATTTCATTATTTGAAATAACATGACCAAGAATTATCCCTCGCTCAACCATGAAATGGCATTTCTCATAATTTAAAACAATATCATTTTCAATGCAGGGATGGAGGAAAGAACCTAATTGTTACAAATAATCATCAAAAGAAGAACCATATACCATGAAATCATCCATAATGACTTCTATACAACACTCAAGGTACTAAGAAAAAATACTAAACATACATCAATGAAAAGTTCCATGATAATTACATTGATCGAAAGGCATCCTTCTGTATGAAAATGTGCCAAATGGATAGGTAAATGTTGTCTTTTCTTGACTCTCAGGGGATAAATGGATTTTTAAATAACCTGAATATCCATAAAGGAAAAAATAGTGGGACTTACCATCCAATATTTCTAACATTTGTTCAATGAAAGGTAGAGAAAAGTGGTCCTTCTGCATGGCTTGATTCAGTCGACGATTGTCAATATAGACTCACCAGCTGTTTTTCACAGGTGTTGGAACCAATTCATTCCTTTCACTTGACACAAAGTTTATTATAGATTTTTTAGGCATAATTTTCACTAGGCTAGCCCATTTTCTATCATATATAGGATAAATGATCCCTATATTAATTAATTTACTAACTTCCAATTTTACCACTTCAAGGAAAATGGGATTCAACCGGCATTGAGATTGTATTTCAGGCTTAGGCTCATCATCAAAAAGTATATGATGCATGAAAATAGATAGGATAATATTGGTAATATCATCCAATGTCCATCCTATTTACTTTTTAGACTCTCAAAAGGTTGATTAATTTTTATTCCTCATGTGGAGAGAGGTTATTGGAAATAATTATGGTCAATTGGTCAATACCCTCAAGATATGCATATTTTAAATTAGAAGGAAGTTGTTCAAGTTCCAAAACCGGTGGTTTTTGGACTGAGGGAGGGGGTTTCGGGGGAGTGAGGTCCATGACACTGTCTATCTGCTCATTTGTATTCTCTAATGAAGCAGAATCTATGGAAATGAGATTTTCATAATCGTCGATGGGCATGGGTACCTCATAATGAACATGCTCATCAATTAAAGAAAAAAAATTACATTTTTGAGGCCCCACACAAGAATCAAAACATGAATCAAAACTCAAATCATCCAAGGTAGAAGAAGAGGAAAATGAGTCAGATTATGGGTTGAGGAGATAATTGTGTGTGTGTGCATCACTTGAGATAACTTACATCGAATAGATAGGAAGAGTGGAGTTATCTTCAGTGGGGTGTTTCATAGACTCAAGGATGTTAAAACTTACATTTTCTCCACCAAAATCCATGGAAAACATACCATTGTGATGGTTGATGATCGTCTTTGTTGTTTTGAGGAATGGCCTCCCAAGTATGAGAGGGTTATATGCTTGGGTTTGGGTATCTTCCATCACAAGAATATATAAATCAGCTGGGAAGATGAGATTCTTCTCTCTTAAAAGGACATCCTCAATCACTCTTATTGGAGGCGTTGTACTCTGGTTGGCAAGTTGCATGACAATGCCTATTGGTTTAAGCTCTCCACCCTTCATAGAATTATTCGCGGAGTGAGTCATTACATTAATGGAAGCATCTAAATCTAGAATAGCATTAGAAAAGAAGGTATCCCCTATGGTACAAGGTATCATGAATGTGCTCAGATACTTGCATTTGGTTAGAATTGATGGTTAAATCAAGGCTGAGACATTCCTTCCCAAGTTGACTCTCTCATTCCCCTTCAGCCTCCTTCTATGGGTGAAAAGCTCTTTAAGAAATTTGGCATATCGAGGGATTTTTTTAACCATATCCAATAGAGGAATGTTAACTTGAATCTTTTTAAATGTATACAATATTTATTTATCAATCTCATTATCAAAATTATTCTTATATTTATAAATTATTTGGGGAAAGGAAGAGGAATAGATTGTTCATTTGAATAATCAATGATAATTTTATTACCCTTTTTGTCTTTTTTTTCTTTACTTGAAATTTTTTAGGGTTGGTAAAGAGATTTTTCAAGAAGGGGACATACCTGTTGTGCAGAATCAGTAGTAGGATAGACTTATTTACCGCTACAAAGTGTAACTGCACATACATTACCTTTTTCCTTCAGATTAGAAATGGTTTGGGATGGTAGTTGTCTAGAACCTTGTATCTTAATCTCAATGATGGTGTTTTCCAATTTCCCCACTTGATTTTGTAGTTCTTGAATTACCAATTTTTTGGTCTATTAGAACTGGAGGTTCTGGGTTACCATTTCCTTCACCATATCCTCAAGGATTGGTTCATATTTTGGGGGAGGAGGATCATTTTTTTGAGAATTTTAAGGAAAATAAGGTTACATACCTTTTTTGTTGATACCAAATCTGCTTGTGGTAGCTTGAGTTTCCTCCTTGTCTCTAATGGGGTGGTGCTTCCACCCATGGTTTGAATTTGTCTGGAATTGTTCTTGCTTGAAGGGAGGTGCTTGTTGTAATGTACACCCTAGGAACACGGCTGCACAAGACTAAGGTGAATCTTGTAGTTGCAGGCACTGGTCAGAAAAATGAATATTGTCTAAACAAATACCACAATGTAATGGAACTGAATAAGAGTGTGAGTTACCTTCTTATTGAGCTCATTTCCTTAGAAGGGAATGAATCTCATCAATATTATTATATAAATTTTTTTAGGGATTAATGACTTGCTTCATAAACTCCTCAGGTTGGTGTAATAGCTCGTGTACCAAATTGTTGTGCATTTTGAGCCATATTGGATATTAAGTCACGAGCGGTAGAAGGAGTTTTATGAACCAAGGAACCACCAGTTGTTGCATCAATCATTCCAAAATCCATGGAGATAAGTCCCTCATAGAAGTATTATATTAATTGTTGTTCACTAATATGATGGTGGGGGTATCTTGAGAAAAGTTATTTGAATCTCTCCCAGTATTCATGAAATGTTTATCCTTGTGATTGCCTAATGCCGCAAATTTATTTCCTAATTGATGCAGTTTGGGAGGCAGGGAATAAATTCTCTAAAAATATTCTTTTTAGGTCATTCTATCCCCCAATTATGGTAGGAAAATAGTATATTCAATCTTTGGCTACACCATCAAGGGAGAAAGGGAAGTCCCTAAACTTAATTAAGTCCTCGTAAACATTTTGGGGCTTCATGGTAGAGCACACTATATGAAACTCTGTAAGGTGTTTAAGAGGGTAATCACCAGGAAGACCATGTAATTTAGGAAAAATGTGGATTAGGCCTGATCTTAGCTCAAATTTTGCTGCTTCCTTAGGATATTGGATGCACGCAGGTCGGTACTCCACATCTGGGGTGGTCAGTTCTTTTAAGGTTCGATTATTTGCATCCATGTTTTATTGAGTTTGATTGGGTTAAATTTTTGATTGGTTTATGATCTCTTGAGGTTCTAAAATGGGTTTCTTAGTTTTACTTGTTTGACCTTCTCTAGATGCCTGGATTTGTGTGTGAAGTTTCTTTTCAATTTCAAGGTCAAATTCAAACGGTTTTTCTTTTTTTGATCGAGTCTTGCAAATAAGTTGTGAGTTTGTTTTTTTTTATGATTGAATATGAATAAAATAAATTAATAAGGGTGAAAGGAAAATATAATTTTATACTATAGAATTATAGAAAGATAGATGGATAAGAAGAAAAGGAGAGAGAGAGAGAGAGAGGAAAAACACACAAAAAAACCAAAAATAGAAACAAAAGACCAAAACAAAAACAATCAAATGGGGGTGGGGTATTAAAAAGAGTACTAATTAAAAAGTAAAATAAATAAAGAAAATTAAATAAAGAAAAAAATGATCTTTGATCCCCAAAAATTATGCAAAAATTTGATTGTGTTGTTGAGTGCGTCAAATTAGTTGTTTATTTTTAACTAGAATTTCTAGAGTATAGCAGCAACCCTAGGTCATCTCTCGATGAAGCCTTAGATCATTAAGATTAAATGGATGTTCTGATTAAGAAGATAAAAGAGGAATTTGGATTTATAAAACTTGGGGTTTTTTTATTTTAAAACAAAAATTGATACTATACTACTAAGTGAGGGAAACAAGATAGAGAAATAGTGATCAACCCTGGTAAGTGTCCCTTGGTGCTAAATTTGTCATCGCTCTCAATGGAATGGGAAGGATCATTGATTCCTTGATTTATAAACACCAAAACCAGTATGATATGTGAGTTCTTATAAGTTTTCCACCTAGGATTTTATCAATCAATGATATTGATTATCGACTATCACTCAAAATCAACAAACATGGATCGATGTAAAAGTAGAATTCAATCAAGGCATCATATCAACAACTGATGAGATGATCAGGTTTGTGTCAATGATAAAATATTCCATAAGAAAAGAACTTGAATATTCATTGGTTCAAGATCCTAGAATTTATCAATCTACATAATCCATTCACACACTCATGAAGAGGAAAGGGTGAGAAAAGAGGCAACAACTCTCAAATCATCACAAAATTCGAGTTATGCATGGAAGCATAAGGATTCTCGTTCCTATGATTTTTATTTGATCATACCACAATAAAAAAAATTAATAGGGTATAAATGATGAAAAATTGACAAAAAACCTAGAAAATCAATTACCTTATGAAGATTACAAGCATGGAGCTTGGGATTACAACAAAGGGCGCCCCCCAAAATGATCACTAGAGGTTTAGAAGTACATGGGGGAGAAGAGGGAGAGAATGGATGAATAAAGCTATATAATATGAATAACCCTTACCCATGTTTGTTAAAAATGAGATAATGATTGGTATGAGTGATTTTATGGGAAATTACATCAAACTTTCCACATAAAGTTGTCAACTATCTAATGGGATAGGTGACTATTCAAGGCAAAATATTTACTCCATTTTTATTCGGATGTTTGAATGAACAAAACGAATTAAAATGACTTATAATTTGGTGTAGAGTCGAGTAGTCGAGATATATATCCAAAGGATGTAGAATCATCCCAATTGGATCTCCGAGGCTTAGGTTATGACCCAAATACATAAGGATGGTCTAATCTGGACCGCCCATAATTTCTTCAAATTTTGGGCCTATTTTGGGCCTTCAAATGGACGAATTGGGCTCCGTGATCTTCTAGAGAAATGTAGCCTGTATTTTTTCATTTATAAACCCATTTTCAGGAAAATTGGATGCACTGATTATCCACAGTACATATTAATGTTCACATTAATGTTTGGGCACTCACGCAGTTTGGCCCATTTTTCTTGAATTCCATCACAGGCTCTTCAAATAACCTCCTTCTACAATGTAAACACTGAAACAAGTAAAATTTCCCTATTAAAAAGTGATAAAAGTTAATTCATTTAATAAAACATGAAGTGAAATATATTATAATATTTGGAATATTAATTACAAAACTAGTTTAAAACAATGGTGTGAGGGTGAAATCGAATAGTGAATCGTTATACGATCACACCCCCAAACCTAAACATTTGAACTCCTGGGAAAAGTCACATATCCAAAAAAATGATGCATGTATATATTCCTGAAATCATGAAGATTTAACATTTGAGGAAATTTTAATTCATTAAAGTAATGTGATCAATGCACGAACCACACCAAGGAGTTCTTCTTAGTGAAAATGGAAAAATATGTCTCATAAATCATATCATAATGAAATTCAAAGAGATTCATGATACCAAATTGATCAAGGAATTAAAAAGTCAACCATTACACTAACTCTCTATGTTTCTGTGTGTGAAATCCATTACATGCTATTATTTCCACTTTCTATCCAATAAATATAGGTTATTTTAACATTACTCATCTTAAATGATTTTGTCCACCGAACCTGCCCAACATCCTTTGCAATCATATTTCATGACCCAATCACTTAAGAATTCCCAAAATTAAAAACATAAGCTCCCCAACTAGATATCCCCATATGTTTCACATTTTATCACTCCCCTCATTTATTTTTTTTTATAAGTTTCATTTGGAAAAAATCGCACACTCATAGCTCAACCTTTTTTTGATCTCCTCATGACACTAATTGTAATTGTTATAACAAGATAAAAGGTTTAGGAGGAATGGTTTTTGATCTTCCAAGACACATCCCATTTTTTATGATTTTTTTAGGGCGTACAATAGTCAGATATTAGGTAGACACACATAGGTCAATCCGGTATAGTAATGAAACAGACCGGATAAGGAACGAATGTATGGAAATATCATTTAAATCTGAAAAATATTAATCTAACATATATTTACGTTATATTAAGTAATAAATATTCACACTTTTCTGTTTTGTGCATAAATGTGTGGAGATATTAGTGACATATTTTTCCCAAAAACTACACACACAAGGGGCATCAATCATCTCAAAGGTTTCACAGAGATAAAACCATTTATATCATTAACAGAAAACCAATTCACTAAAAAAATCACTCCCTAATGTTAAATTCAAACAAATATTCATTCCATAATAGAGAAAAAATTTCATCAAATGTTAAAACAACAAGGAATCAAAAATTTCAACATGCACTTTAAGTAAGTTCCTTTATTTGGTGACCACAAGGGGGAGTAAAAATAACATAAAGAAAGTGAAAAAAGAGAAGAAAGAATAAATAAAATTAAAATCATAATAAACTCAGGAATGTATCAACCCCACCCCACCCCACCCCCACACACACAAACCTATAATGTATAGTGTCCTTACTGTAATAATTTAGAATGTGAGAAAGAAGGATAAAACTTGGTGTGTTTTGTAACGACCCAAAGTTTCTCAATGGGAAATTACCTTCTTATATTTATGTCATAAAAACACAAAATAATGAATTACTAAGTGATAAGTGACCTTTAAACATAATTTTGTCACCCCTATGTTTGGAATTTTGAAAATCCGACATACACGGTTGTGTTCAAGATGGATTTTGGAGTCTAATGAAACAAAAATATTTTTTTTGCTGAATAGTAACCTACCCTTATGAATAGTAACCTGCCCTTATGAATAGTGATATGACCCTTATGAATATTAAATAATAGGAAAATTACCTATGAATAATAAAATAAAATTTAGACATCTTATAAAGTGATAATTTGACCTTGGTAAACGTTTTGGTATTTTATAAGTCATAAATAATTAATTCTAATTAATTAATTAATTTAAAATAATATTTATTTCCCTGAAATGTATTCATAAAGTATTGAATCAATTTTTAATAGTTTTTAGATATTTTTATAAGACCCTATGTAATTCTTGAAAGAACTATAAAATCAGTTTTAATCTTAAAAACTATTTTTTTAAGTAAATTATGATTTTAATTAAATATTAAATTAATAAAATTTAGAAAATTATTTTGGAAAAATGGACTTCATTTTTGGATTCTACACGTCGAAAAATGGTTGGTGTAAATTTTTGGTATTTTTCTGAGATACTTGAATTTTTGATGAATAGTGAAATGCCATAATTTACAAAATAAGCTAAATAAGGTAATTATTGGGTCATGTGTGATGTCATGCTGATGTAAGCCCAGTTGGTTCAGGATTAAATTATAAAATTAATATTCATGGTATTTCAATACTCACTATTCCTTGTCTTAGGAGAAATTAATAAACTAATCAATTTTATATTAAGGAAACCCCTCTCCCCTCCACTATAAAAGCCACCCTTCACTCCCTCTTTTCCTCACACCTCTCAAGCTCCAGTAATTCTGTAAACTCTGCCCAAACACCTTCTCTAGACCCTCCCCCACGTCCAAAATCTTCTGGTGTCATCAAAAGACCAATCCTAGCTTCCTTAAGGAGGTTCTTAAGAGGAAGATTCTAGAGGTAATTTCTCTCCCTCTTCTCCTTTAATTTCCTTTCAAGTTCAAGTTCCTTTCTGGATCTCTCCCCACCTATATTCATCAAAATTGTTTTCTAACTATATTATTATACATATACTGTAATTTTATGATTCTAATGGGATATTATATCACCCCACCCCCTTTCCCTCTTCCTTTTATTTTATTAAAGAGAACTTTGTTCAGGAGGTGTTAATTTATCACCTTCAAAAATGACATGCTCTCTTCTTCCATTTCTACCTTCAGATCTGGTCATGAAACCATTTTTATGGTTGAACCAGAATATCTTATATGTATTATGTTCTATTTTATGTTCTGTAGATAAACTATGTCCATATTACAAAGTGAAAAGTTAAAACAAGTTCGTTGTGATCCAAAACAAAACCGCTCAAATTAACCTAAATAACCATCATTAAATTCTTATCTAATGATTTGTCCACATGAATCTAATATAATTCATTATAAAATAATTAAAAATCCTGTAATATCCATAATAACATGCAATATCAGTTCTGGATGTTTACCCATGATCTACCCAAACATCAATTTAAGAATACAAGTGAACCACTCAAGAAAACCATGAAAACGAACATCCCCGAACAATGTTTTTAAGCTCTATAAGTCATCCAAAGGAACATAATATGAAATAATGAAACCAGAATGAACCCTATTAATGTATAAAAGGCTCTGGAATTTCTAATTAATGAATATAATGTCATTATACAGGACATTAAATAGAAGGAGGCATTCGGGTACAAGGTAAGGGGAAATCTTGAGCCCAATTTTCTTCCTTCGAGTTCTCCCTCTTTCACTCCATTTTTGATATGGTTACTCCTCAAAGATCATTTGTTAATCATTTACTTTTCTTTTATTGGATATATATTTATGTCACTGGTTTTTATGTCTATCAAAATGTTTTCCAAAATAACTCTTCCTTCAAGAACTCACCTTTTACCTCTCATTCAAGGTTGATGGTTCTTGTATCAAGTATGTTGTTCCCTCTTTCTTTTGGGAACCCAAAGCATATGAATGTGTTATTATGAGATGAAACCCATTACTTTTCATGGGTTCATTATGTTGATTTATTTTATATGATCATTGTGTCATGCATGATAAATGATAATGTTATGATGTGACGGGTGCGCCTTGAATTATATAGTGCAATATGAATGTTTAAATGGGACGGGTTTGCCCGGAATTATATATCACTTCAATGAATTGGGTAAAGTGATGAATCTCATGAGTAAATGTGAAATGATGTGTGAAAAATATTCTAGCTTGGCTCACAAGTATGTGTGGTAGTTAACCACTAAGACATGATGTTTCATTTTTATGCATTGCCACATTTCAAGTCTTTTATTTTTCTCCTCTCATGTTCATGATCTTTTGCCTATGTCATGATTACGATCACCCCATGCTAAATTGTTCTTATCTATCCTCTTAATGGGCTTTTATCTCACCCCTTTTCATGTATATCGTCAGGTGGCTACATGTACTAAGGAGAGGATATGTGCCAATAAGAAGCTATAGAAGAAGAAATTAAATGAATGTTTATGCTTGATGTTGTATTTGTTATGTGTGGTCCTAGTTTTCCCAAGACACTAAACCTTTGGATCCTATATGTGTAATACTATTATGTTGTTTATCTTTGAAATGATGTAATAGTAATTAAAGAAAAGGCCGGGTCTCTATATTTGGTATCAGAGTAAAGGTTTAGTTAATTTGGGAATTAGGATTAGTCAACCCTAAAGAAATCCTCTAGCATGAGACTAAGTACAAAAATGCACACAAGAATATTTACCTAGGGATCCCATATGTTATGTTTTTGGTATAATTTTCTAAATGAATAAGTTATTCATGACTTCTTTAGTTACGTTTTTTTCTATCCTTTTCTATTTTAGAAAATGGTGGGAACCAGGAGAGGCAATGAAGGAGAAGTACCCTCACTGTTTGTGTAAAGTGAAATTTCGGGGGCGAAATTTCTTAAGGGGGGAAGAATGTAATGACCAAAAGTTTCTCAATGAAAAATTCCCTTATTATATTTATGTCATAAAAACACAAAATAATGAACTACTAAGTGATAAGTGACCTCTAACCATAATTTTTTCACCCCTATGTTTGGAATTTTTAAAATCCGACATACACAGTTGTGTTCAAGATGGTTTTTGGAGTCTAATGAAACAAAAATATTTTTTTTTCTGAATAGTAACCTACCCTTATGAATAGAAAACTACCCTTATGAATAGTAATATGACCCTTATGAATAGTAAATAAGAGGAACATTACCTATGAATAATAAAATAAAATTTAGACATCTTAGAAAGTGATAATTTGACCTTGGTAAACATTTTGGTATTTTATAAGTCATAAATAATTAATTATAATTAATTAATTAATTTAAAATAATATTTATTTCCCTGAAATTTATTCATAAAGTATTGAATCAATTTTTAATAGTTTTGAGATATTTTTATAAGACCCTATGTAAGTTTTGAAAGAACTATAAAATCAGTTTTAATCTTAAAAACTGTTTTTTTAAGTAAATTATGATTTTAATTAAATATTAAATTAATAAAATTTAGAAAATTATTTTTGAAAAATGGAATTTATTTTTGGATTCTACATGTTGAAAAATGGTTGGGGTAAATTTTTGGGATTTTTCTGAGATACGTGAATTTTTGATGAATAGTAAAATACAGTAATTTACAAAATAAGCTAAATAAGGTAATTATTGGGTCATGTGTGATGTCCTGATGATGTAAGCCCACTTGGTTCTGGATTACATTATAAAATTAATATTCATGGTATTTCAAGACTCACTATTCCTTGTCTTAGGTGAAATTAATAAACTAATCAATTTTATATTAAGGAAACCCCTCTCCCCTCCACAATAAAAGCCACCCTTCACTCCCTCTTTTCCTCACACCTCTCAAGATTCCAGACTTCTCTAAACTCTGCCCAAACACCTTCTATATACCCTCCTCTACGTCCAAAATCTTCTGGTCTCATCAAAAGACCAATCCTAGCTTCCTTAAGGAGGTTCTCAAGAGGAATATTCTAGAGGTAATTTCTCTCCCTCTTCTCCTTTAATTTCCTTTCAAGTTCAAGTTGCTTTCTTGATCTCTCCCAACCTATATTCATCCAAATTGTTTTGTAACTCCATTATTATACATATAATGTAATTTTATGATTCTAAGGGGATATTATATCACCCCACCCCCTTTCCCTCTTCCTTTTATTTTTTTAAAGAGAACGTTGTTCAGGAGGTGTTAATTTATCACCTTCAAAAATGACATGCTCTCTTCTTCCATTTCTACCTTTAGATCTGGTCATGAAACCATTTTTATGATTTAACCAGAATATTTTATATGTATTATGTTCTATTTTATGTTCTGGAGATAAACTATTTCCATATTACTAAGTGAAAAGTTAAAACAAGTTCGTTGTGATCCAAAACAAAACCTCTCAAATTAACCTAAATAACCATCGTTAAATTCTTATCTAATGATTCATCCACATGGATCCAATATAATTCATTATAAAATAATTAAATATCCTTTAATATCCATAATAACATGTAATATCAGTTCTGGATGTTTACCCATTATCTACCCAAACATCAATTTAAGAATACAAGTGAACCACTCAAGAAAACCATGAAAACGAACATCCCCGAACAATGTTTTTAAGCTCTATAAGTCATCCAAAGGAACATAATATGAAATAATGAAACCATAATGAACCCTATTAATGTATAAAAGGTTCTTTAATTTATAATTAATGAATATAATGTCATTATATAGGAAATTAAATAGAAGGAGGCATTCGGGTACAAGGTGAGGGGAAATCTCGAACCCAATTTTCTTCCTTCGGGTTCTCCCTCTTTCACTCCATTTTTATATGGTTACTCCTCAAAGATCATTTGTTCATCATTTAATTTTCTTTTCTGGGATATATATTTATTTCAATGGTTTTTATGTCCATCAAAATGGTTTCCAAAAGAACTCTTCTTTCAAGAACTCACCTTTTACCTCTCATTCAAGGTTGATGGTTCTTGTATCAAGTATGGTGTTCCCTCTTTCTTTAGGGAACCCAAAGCTTATGAATGTGTTATTATGAGATAAAACTAATTCCTTTTCATGGGTTAATTATGTTGATTTATTTTATATGATCATTGTGTCATGCATGATAAATTATAATGTTATGATGTGACAGGTGCGCCCGGAATTATATAGCGCAATATAAATGTTTAAATGTGACGGGTGCACCCGGAATTATATAGCACTCTAATGCATTGGATAAAGTGATTAATCTCATGAGTAAATGTGAAATGATGTGTGAACAATATTATATCTCGGTTCACAAGTATTTGTGGTAGTTAACCACTAATACATGATGTTTCATTTTTATGCATTGCCACATTTCAAGTCTTTTATTTTTCTCCTCTCATGTTCATGATCTTTTGCCTATGTCATGATTATGCTCACCCCATGATAAATTGTTCTTATATATCCTCTTAATGGGCTTTTATCTCATCCCTTTTGATGTATATCCTTAGGTGGCTACATGTACTAAGGAGAGGAAACTTTCCAATAAGAAGCTATAGAAGAAGAAATTAAATGAATGTTTATGCTTGATGTTTTATTTGTTATATGTGGTCCTAGTTTTCCCAAGACACTAAACCTCTGGATCCTCTATGTGTAATACTATTATGTTGTTTATCCTTGAAATGATGTAATATTAATGAAAGAAAAGGTCGGGTCTCTATATGTTTCATTGGTATGTTACTTCTAGAGGTGGATTTTCTCCATCGAATTCATTAGAAAGTCCTCATAGAAGTGTTTAAGTCGCTGACCATTGGTGATAATATTTCATCCACTCTGCTCATGAAAAATCTGTATTGCACAAAGAGGGTAAACATTAGAATTATTATAAGGATCGAGCCATCGGGAATTAAGCTTCCCTGGGTGGAGCTTGAGCCTGGAATTGCACATAAGGACCTTCTCACCAATATGAAACTTCCACTGATGAATAATGCTATCATGGATATCCTTTGTATTCTATTTATAGATTTGGGAGTTCTCATATGCATCACATTGAATTTCTTCCAACTCTTGAATCTATAACTTCTTATTCTCACCTGCATTTGAAAGATTCATATTACATTGTTTAACAGTCCGATATACATGGTGTTCTACCTCCATCGGGGGGTGACAAGATTTTTCAAACACAATTATGTATGGTGACATTTTGATTGGGGTTTTAAAGGTTGTATGGTACACCCAACGTGTATCAACCAAGAACAAACCCAAATCTTTCCTATTGAGTTGTACCGTTTTTTCCAAGATTCTCTTAAATTTCCGATTTGACATTTCTGATTGTCCGTTAGTTTGGGGTGATATGGAGTGGAGAATTTATGATCAACCCCATACCTATGAAGAAAATTTCTCTTGTTGCGATTGAAAAAATGTGAACCTTGATCACTAATGATGAATCTCAGAAAACCAAACCTACTAAAATATGGGACCTTACAAAATCAACAACAACTCGAGAGTTATCACACTAGGTAGCCTTTTCTTCCACCTATTTAGAAATTTTGTTAAAAACCAATAAGATGTACAAAAAGCCAAATGAATTTGTGAAAACCCCCATGAATTCAATTCCTCATGCATCAAAGATCTCACATAATAACATAGGCTATTTGTGAATTTCATTCCTCTTGGAGATATTCTTTGTGAATTGACAACAACTACATGACTTGAAAAATTGATGGGCATCCCTATATAATTTTGGACAATAAATTCCTGAGATAAGGCTCTTCTAAGCTCTACATTGAGATCCAAAGTGGCCCCCATAAGCCAAAGTGTGGCAGAAGGTCATAATAGAGGTGAACTCATAGTTAGGGACACACTGACAAACTACTTGGTCACCACAAATTCTCCACAAATATGGGTCATCCCAAATGTACCACCAAGAATCGTGTTTAAGTCTCTGGGATTGGGAATTTCTAAAATCAGTGGGGACCCTAGATGTTGCTAGAAAATTCACAATGTCCGCATACTTGGGAGAAGCTCCACAACATCACAAAGGTTCTCATGGGGAAATAATTCTCCAATGAGGAGAGATGAGTCGACATGGTGGTCCAGTGGTGGAGAAAACCTACTAATGTGGTCAGCTAAAACATTTTATACTCCCCTCTTATATCTAATATCAAGGTAAAACTCTTGGAGGAGGATCATCCACTGTATGAGGCGGGGCTTAGCTTTAGGTTTGTTTAGGAGAAAACGAAGGGTAGCATGGTCAGAAAACATAATGACTTTTGAACCAAGAAGATGTGATCGAAATTTTTCCAAGGAAAACAAAATATAAATGAGTTATTTTTTTAGTGGTTGTATAGTTTAACAAGGTAGGGTCAAGGGTATATGAGGCATATTTAATGACATGAGGATCCTTCTAAACCCTTTTTGATAAAACTTCCCTAACTGCAAAGTTATAGGAATCACACATAAGTTCTAAGGGATGATCCCACCTTGAAGGTTGGATGATGGGAGGTGATGTGAGATACTTTTTTAGTGAATTGAATGCATCCTCAAAATTTTTATCAAACACAAAATCATAATATTTTTGTAATAACCCAAACAATGTAAGTGGGATCTTACTAAAGTCTTTAATGAATCGGCGGTAAAAAACAGCATGACCCATGAAAGATCGTACCTCACGAACACACTTTGGATATGGAAGGGATGAAGTTAATTAAATTCTAAATTTATCAACTTGATTTCTCTTATTTTAAATAACATTACCATGAAATATCCCCCACTTAACCAGGAAATGGAATTTCTCATAATTTAAAACAATATCTTTTTCAATGCAGCGATGGAATACAGAACCTAAGTGTTCCAAACAATCATCAAAAGAAAAACCATATACCATGAAATAATCTATAAATACTTCCATAAAACTATCAAGTACTCAGAAAAAATACTCAACATATATTTATGAAAAGTACCAGGAGCATTACATAGACCAAAAGTCATCCTTCTGTATGAAAATGTTCCCAATAGATAGGTAAATGTTGACATTTATTGATCATCATGAGCTATATGGATTTGTAAATAACCCGAATAGCCATAAAGGAAAAAATAATGGGACTTACCATCCAATAATTCTAAAATTTGGTCAATGAAAGGTACAGGAAAGTGGTCCTTTCGTGTGGCTTGATTCAGTTGATGGTAGTCAATACAGACTCGCCAGCTGTTTTTCACATGTGTTGGAACCAATTCATTCCTTTCATTTAACACAACTGTTATTATTGTTATTTTAGGCAAAATTTTCACTAGGCTAACCCATTTTAAATCAGATATAGGATAAATAATTCTCACAGCAAGTAATTTACTGACTTCTGATTTTACCACTTCAAGGAGAGTGGGATTCAACCATCATTGAGATTGTATTATGGGATTTGCCTCATCATCCATAAGTATAAGGTGCATACAAATAGATGGGATAATCCCAAGAATATTATCCAATGTCCATCCTATTACCTTTTTAAACTCTCTCAAAAGGTTGAGAAGTTTTTATTCCTACTGTAGAGAGAGGTTATTGGAAATAATAACAGGCTTTTGGTCAATACCCTCAATATATGCATATTTTAAATTAGAAGGAAGTAGTTTAAGTTCCAACACCAACAGTTTTTTGGACTGAGGGAGGGGGTTTAGGTGGAGTGAGGTATATGAAACTATCTATCTACTCATGTTCATTCTATAATGAAAGATAATCTATGGAAATGAGATTTCAGAATCATATACGGTCATGGGTACCTCATAATGAACACACTCATCAATTAAAGAACAAAATTTACATTTTTCAGTCCCCACACAACAATAAAAACATGAATCAAAAATCAAATCATCCAATGGAGAAGAAGAGGAAAATGAGTCAGGATATGGGTTGAGGAGATAATTGTGTGTGTGTGCGTCACTTGAGAGCACTTCCATCGAATAGATAGGAAGAGTGGACTGCTCTTCAACGAGGTGTTTTATATCCTAGAGGATGTTAAAACTTACCTTTTATCCACCGAACTCCATGTACAATGTACCATTGTGAACATTGATGATCGTCTTTTTTGTTTTGAGGAATTTCCTCCCAAGTATGAGAGGGGATGTCCTTGGGTTTGGGTATCTTCCATCTCAAGAATGTATAAATCAGCGGGGAAGATGAGATTCTTCACTCTTAAAAGGACATCCTCAATCACTCGTGTTGGATGCATTGTACTCCGGTTGGAAATTTGAAGGAAAATGCATGTAGGTTTAAGATCTCCAACCTGTAGAGAATTATACACAGAGTGAGGTATTATATTAATGGAAGCACCTAAATCTAGAATAGCATCAGAAAAGATGGCCTCCCCTATGGTACACGGTATTGTGAATATGATCGGATCCTTGCAATTGGTTGGCATTGCTGGTTGAATCAAGGTTGAGACATTCCTTCCCAATTTGACTCTCTCATTACCCTTTAGCCTCCTTCTATGGGTGTAAATCTATTTAAGAAATTTTTCATATCAAGGGATTTGTTTAACTGCATACAATAGAATAATGTTAACTTGAACCTTTTCAAATGTATCCATTATTTCTTTATCAGTCTCATTATCCAAATTCTTCTTATATTTAGAGAGTCTTTTTGGGAATGTAAGAGGAATATATTGTTCATTTGAATCATCAATGATAATTTTATTACCCTTTTTGTCTTGTTTTTATTTTCTTCAAAAATTTTAGGGTTGGGAAATAGATTTTTCAAGAGGGGGACATACTTGTTGTGTAGAATCAGAATTAGGAGAGACTTCTTTACCACTACAAAGTGTAAATTCACATACATTACATTTTTCCTTCGGATTTGAAATGGGTTGGGATATTAGTTTTCTATAACCTTGCATCTTAAGTTGATCTATGGTGTTTTCCTATTTCCCCACTTGAGTTCGTAGGTCTTGAATTGCTGATTGTGTGGTATGTTGGAACTGGAGGTTCTGGGTTGCCATTTTCATCACCATATCCTCTAGGCTTGGTTTAGATTTTGGAGGAGGAGGATGATTGTTTTTAGAAGTTGAAGGATAATAAGGTTTCATACCATGTCCTTGTTGATACCAATTCTTCTTGGGGTAGCCTTAGATTCCTCCTTATCAGTACTGGGGTTTTTCTTTCCACCCATGGTTTGAATTTGGCCTGAATTGTTCTTTCTTAGATGTTCTTATTGGAATGGATGCCCTCGGAACATGGTTGCGCAAGACTCAGGTGAATCTTGTAGTTGTGGGCACTGGTTAGAAAAATGAGTATTTTCAGAACAAATACCACAATGTAATAGAACTAAAGAAGAGTGTGAGTTACCTTCTGATTGACCTAATTGCCTTATAAGGGTATTGATTGTTGGGTCGGAAAAAACGGGGAAAAGATGGCAAGAGGGGGGGTGAATTGCCTTTTTAAAAAAATGATTGACAAATTAAAATCAAAGTAGAAATGCAGCGGAAATAAAGGAGGCAAAACACAAGAAATTGATAACGGAGTTCGGCCAAAACCCGGCCTACGTCTCCACTCCCAACTCAACCGTTGAGAGATTCCTACCGCTTGATTTTCAATGGTTTTATCAAGAAACCCACTAGGCTTTGAGGTAGCACTAGGACCTATTACAGCTTGCTTTTGGTGGTTAAGAAAGAACCCACTTACTTTTAATGGTTTAGTAAGAACCCACTAGCCTTTTTAACGGGTGAAGGCTAGCTCACCGAAAACTCAAGCCTTTTAAAAGGAAAGGCTTGAAGAAACCTTTTCACACCTTAATGGTGGTGTGAAACCCAAAAGAAAGAGGGATGAGAAAAGGGTTTGGGGTTTGTAGGTACAAACCCAATTTTAAAGCTCAAAATGAATATAAAATAAAAACCGTATTGGAGGAAGACTTGGGCGCCAATTGGATGATGGAGCTGATGTAGCGTGCTCTCCAAAGCTTCTTGAGGTGCTCCTTGGATTGGAAGTTGGATTGGAGCACTTGAGGATCCTTGAAGGTGGAGCGCCGGAGGTTCGCCAAATGTGCAACAATGTGTCCGAGCGCTTGGTATATGATCCAGTTAGGTTCCGGGGCTTCCTTGGCCTTTATTTATAGGCATGGAACCCATTGGGGGCCTTCGGAGCCGTTGGAGAAATCTTCGGAGCCGTTGGAGGCCAAAAGAAGGTTGACTGGTCAAAGCCAACGGCTAGTTTGACTGGGCTACCGGCTGGCCGGTGCAGGGCCACCGGCTGGCCGGTGCCTTGGAGAATGGAAACTTGTTCTGTCCAGGAGCCACCGGCTGGCCGGTGCTGAGGCCACCGGCTGGCCGGTGGGGAGACAGTAGGTCTCACTGTTGAGCCAGGATGCCACCGGCTGGCCGGTGACAGAGCCACCGGCTGACCGGTGGAACCTGGCAGTGGGCAATGCCTCTGCCAGGTCCACCGGCTGGCCGGTGCCATCACACCGGTTGGCCGGTGGACTGAATTTCAGTCCACTTGAGATGCTTTCTTGGGCCATTCCTTTGGCAATCTCTTGCCTATCATCCACAACACTTAAAACACAATATTAGATAAATAAGAAGGTGATTGTGATCATGAAAATCAAACAACGAGGGGAACAAGATGTACAACAATCTCCCCCTATTTTGATGATCACAATCACCAAAACAATTAAAGTGAAAACATAAATGAAAGGCATGCTTTTAAATGATAAATTGAAAATAAATACTAAGCAAGAGAGAAAAGATTCTCCCCCAATCAATCAAGAAATTTCTCCCCCTTTGTGATTATCAAAATAGAATGGGGCATAAAACTTGATTGAGGGATTAATTGAAAATCAAGAATTTAAACCAATTGAAAATAATACCAATTGTTGAAAATTTTGAAATGAAAATTGAATAACAGTTTGAATTGAAAGTTTTGAATCAAAAACCAATTGAAATTTGAAAATTTTGAATTGAAAATTTTGAAACCAAGAGTTGAAATTGAAAGTTTGAATCGAAAATTTTGAAGAAAAAAAAAATTTGAAATGAAAATTTTGAATGAAAATTTTTAATTCACAAAAAGGCTTAAAAGAACCTAACTCCCCCTAAATAAAGACAATAAATCACCGGGGAGAGGGATTTTGAAAAGAGATGATTTTAGGCCCGGAGAGACTCGCAAGAAGGGATTTTTCAATCCATACTTGTCTCATGGAGGGTCTTCTCCTATAAAATTCGTCCGAAAAGAAAATAGACTTTGGTTGGCCGTACCGGGCATTTTTACAATTGCATTCATATATCATGTGCCCGTGTTTCTTACAATAGTTGCAAAATTTAAAACTAGAGCTCCCCCTTACAAAAACAGTTGGTGCATGGGAGGAGGAAGCTTGGTTGGTGTAGCCAAGTCCATTGGTGGTTCTAGATACTCGTTGAGAACCTAAGAGTTTGGACAAATTGTGTTCACCTTGGGTGAACTTGGCTAAGGATTCTCTAAGGTCCTTGATGGTTGATTCCAAAGAATCAACATTTGGAAGATTTTGGATTTTAAGGGACAACTCTTCCTTCTCTTTGAGAAGTTGTTCTTTTTCGGAAGAGAGTTTTTTGAAAGATTTTTTTAGAGCAACAAATTTTGACGATAAAGCATGAAAACCTTTTTCTAATTGGTCTCTAGCGTGTGAGAGTTCTTCATAAGAAAGATGATTTAAAGAATTTGAATTTTAAGAGCAAGAGGATGAGGAGTCGGAAGATGTTACCTCGTGATTTGCCATTAGGCATTTTGTACCTTGGTCGCTCGAGGAGAAGGAGGAGAATGAAGAGGTGGAGCTATCACTCCATGTTGCCTTTGAAGCCTTCTTCTTCTCCTTTTTCTTGGCCCTTTTCTTGTGACGTGGGCAAGCGGGTACGGATTTTGCCTCGGGTTCTTGCTTTCGAGTGGGTTCTTGCTTTTGAGCCATGCTAGTACCTTCATGGGTTAGCTCTAAACATTTCCAAATATCATAAGAGGTAGTGCAAGAAGAAATGCAATTAAAAACATTACGGTCAAGACCACAATGAAGAGCGTTCATGGCTTTGCCATCAAGCTCAAAATAAGCAATGTCATTGGGGGTCCATTTAGACTCATCGGGAGAGGAGAGGGAAAATCCTTGCATAACAATTTTAAAAATTGGATAACCAATGCTTTTAAGAAAAGTTGACATGCGGGTTTTCCAAAAAGTATAGTCGGTTCCATCAAACAATGGAGCACGACCCAATGAATGACCTTCGAGGGTTTGAGAAGAATAAGCGGTAGAATCCATAAAAAAGGATCTTTAATTTGAAACCGGTTAAGGAATTATTCAAATACTCCCTCTGATACCAAATGTTGGGTCGGAAAAAACGGGGAAAAGATGGCAAGAGGGGGGGTGAATTGCCTTTTTAAAAAAATGATTGACAAATTAAAATCAAAGTAGAAATGCAGCGGAAATAAAGGAGGCAAAACACAAGAAATTTATAACGGAGTTCGGCCAAAACCCGGCCTACGTCTCCGCTCCCAACTCAACCGTTGAGAGATTCCTACCGCTTGCTTTTCAATGGTTTTAGCAAGAAACCCACTAGGATTTGAGGTAGCACTAGGACCTATTACAGCTTGCTTTTGGTGGTTAAGCAAGAACCCACTTACTTTTAATGGTTTAGTAAGAACCCACTAGCCTTTTTAACGGGTGAAGGCTAGCTCACCGAAAACTCAAGCCTTTTAAAAGAAAAGGCTTGAAGAAACCTTTTCACACCTTAATGGTGGTGTGAAACCCAAAAGAAAGAGGGATGAGAAAAGGGTTTGGGGTTTGTAGGTACAAACCCAATTTTAAAGCTCAAAATGAATATAAAATAAAAACCGTATTGGAGGAAGACTTGGGCGCCAATTGGATGATGGAGCTGATGTAGCGTGCTCTCCCAAGCTTCTTGAGGTGCTCCTTGGATTGGAAGTTGGATTGGAGCACTTGAGGATCCTTGAAGGTGGAGCGCCGGAGGTTCGTCAAATGTGCAACAATGTGTCCGAGCGCTTGGTATATGATCCGGTTAGGTTCCGGGGCTTCCTTGGCCTTTATATATAGGCATGGAACCCATTGGGGGCCTTCGGAGCCGTTGGAGAAGTCTTCGGAGCCGTTGGAGGCCAAAAGAAGGTTGACTGGTCAAAGCCAACGGCTAGTTTGACTGGGCTACCGGCTGGCCGGTGCAGGGCCACCGGCTGGCCGGTGCCTTGGAGAATGGAAACTTGTTCTATCCAGGAGCCACCGGCTGGCCGGTGCTGAGGCCACCGGCTGGCCGGTGGGGAGACAGTAGGTCTCACTGTTGAGCCAGGATTCCACCGGCTGGCCGGTGACAGAGCCACCGGCTGACCGGTGGAACCTGGCAGTGGGCAATGCCTCTGCCAGGTCCACCGGCTGGCCGATGCCATCACACCGGTTGGCCGGTGGACTGAATTTCAGTCCACTTGAGATGCTTTCTTGGGCCATTCCTTTGGCAATCTCTTGCCTATCATCCACAACACTTAAAACACAATATTAGATAAATAAGAAGGTGATTGTGATCATGAAAATCAAACAACGAGGGGAACAAGATGTACAACATTGATATCATCAATCTTATAATATAACTTTTTTCTAGGGATGAATGACTTACCTTGTGAACTCCTAGGGTAGGTGCAATAGCTCATGTACCAAATTTTTGTGCATTTTTAGCCATATTGGCTATTAAGTCACGAGCGGCGAAAGGAGTTTTATCAACCAAGGAACCACTAGATCTTGCATCAATCATTCCATAATCAATTTGGATAAGTCCCTCATAGAATTATTGGACAAACATTTCTTCACTAATCTGGTGGTGGGGGCATCTTGAGCAAAGTCGTTTGAATCTCTCTCAGTATTCATGAAGGGTCTCTACTTGTGATTTCTTAATGCCACAAATTTCTTTCCTAATTGATGCAGTTCTGGAGGTGGGGAAGAAATTCTCTAAAAATTTTCTTTTCAGGCCATTCCATCCCCCAATTGAGGTTGTAAAATAGTATATCCAATATTTTTCTACATCTTCAAGGGAGAAAGGGAAGGCCCTAAACTTAATTAAATCCTCATAAACATTTTGGGGTTTCATGGTGGAGCACACTATGTGAAACTTTTTAAGGTGTTTATGAGGGTCCTCACCAGGAAGACCATGGAATATATGAAGAAGGTGGATGAGGCCTGATATCAGCTCAAATTTTTCTTCTTCCTTGGGATATTGGATGTACGCAGGTTGGTACTCTACATCCGGGGTGGCCAGTTCTTTTAAGGTTCAATTATTTGCATCCATGTTTTCTTGGGTTTGATTGGGTTTGTTTTTTTATTGTTTTATGACCGCTTGAGGTTCCACAAGGGATTAATTAGTGTTAATTGGTTGAACTTATCTAGATGCCTTGATTTGTGTGTGAAGTGTCTTTTCAATTTTAGGGTCAAATTCAAGCAGTTTTTCTTTTTCTGATCGGGTCATGCAAATAAGTTGTGAGTTTGTTTTTTTTATGATTTAATATGGATAAAATAACTTAATAAGTGTGAAAGTATAATAGAATGTTATACTAAAAAATTATAGAGAGATATTTGGATAAGAATAATAAGAAGGGGAGTGGGGAGGAAACAAATAGAAACAACCAAAAATTAAAACAAAAGACCAAAACAAAAATAATCAAATTGGGGTGGGGGATTGAAAGGATTACTAATTAAGAAGTAAAATAAATAAATAAAAGTAAATAAAGAAAAAATATTATCTTGGATCCCCAGAAAAGACACTAAAATTTGATCGTGTTGTCGAACTCGTCAAATTAGTTGTTTATTTTTAACTATAATTTCTGTAGTATAGCAGAAACTCTAGGTCTTATCTTGACGGAGCCTTAGATAATTAAGTTTAAAAGGAGGCTTTGATTAACAAACTAAAAGATGAATGGGTATTTATAAAACATGGGATTTTTTCATTTTAAAACAAAAATTTAAACTATACTACTAAGTGAGGGAAACAAGATAGAGAAATTTTGATCAACCCGGGTAGGTGTCCCTTGATGCTCAATCCGTCATCGCTCTCAAGGGAATGGGAAGGATCATTGATTCCTTGATTTATACACACTGAAACCAGTATGGTTTTTTATTTATTACTAGGTTAACACCTAGTATTTTATCAATCAATGATATTTATTATCGAATATCGCTCAAAATCAATAAACTTAAATCGATGTAAAAGTAGAACTTAATCAAGGAATCACATCAACAACATGATGAGATTATAGCATCCCACCTTTTTATCACATAAACTTTCATTACATTTTACAAAACTGAGGATCTTTAAGGTTTAGTGTCTTGGAAACCAGGAACTTAAAACATGAAAACATAAAACATTCTTCTTAAACACTTGAAAGGCTTCTCTTTATATTCATCCTAGGTTCATTACTACATCTCATAACCTGAGGACATACATCAAAAGAAAGGGTGAGCAGAAGGCCCAGGAAGGGAAACAAGGGGAAACATTTAACATGCTAACTTGAGATACATCAACAATGTCATGAAAAAGAACTTTAATGCATGAGAAGGAAATCATGAGGAATATAATAATAAAAATAACATTTTTTATAACATGAAGATGTGGCTACAACATTTAATATTGACAATCATTTCTGTTTCACCAAGGTCCATCCCCAAGGTGTCACTAAAAATTACCAAGGTTATTCACCAAGGCGTCGTAAAAAAATAGTCATCTCTAGAGATTAAGTCTTTACCCAATGCATTGGAGCACTATCAAGGTGAACCCTTTACATGTCATTATTATCATGTGAGACACATATATCATCATAAATCATTTAATAAACAACCCATATAGCAAAAAAGGATTGGTTTTCATTTCATAATCATAACGTTTTAAAAACTGCTTTAAAGACATGATCTTTACGTCACTTTAAAACCCACAGAAAAGGAAGGTGGGTCTCATGTATGTAAATCCCAGAATTTAAAATAGAACATTTTGGTATATATGTGAATACCCCTATAGAAGATATAGCTTTGAGTATTCACTTAATAAAATAAAATAACTTTAGAACAAGAGAGAGAGAGACATTTTGAGACGGAAATTCTGCAGCATAATGACTATGTTTCGGGGTTTTAGAAAACATTTAAAAGAGAGGGGACATGAGTCAAACATTACTAAATGACCCATAAAACAGTAGGGGGATATAATATTAAGGATATATGAACATGTTAATGAAATTTTAAAGATATACCATATGAAATGAAGAACATGAAAGGAAGACAAAAATAAGATTTCTCTTATAAAAATTCGACAGCCTAACGGCACCACTTAAAACTTCAAAATACTGAATTGAAGAGATAAAATAGGGTCTATCATCATATGAACATAAAATATCAGTATGATAGATATATATATCATACCCCAAAAAATAAAAAGGAACTTGAAATACTTGACATGAAAGTAGAACTTTGAAAAATGAGAAAGGTGAACGAATCCCTTAAAAATTCGGCAGCCTAACGACGCCACATAAAAATTCAAAATACTGAATTGAAGAGATCAAATAGGGTCTCTCATCATATGAACATAAAATATTAGTATGATAGATATAGATATCATACCCCAACATTATAAAAAATATCTTGAAAGACTTGACATGAAAGTAGAACTTTGAAAAATGAGAAAGGTGAACAAATCCCTTAAAAATTTGGCAGCCTAACGGCGCCACTTAAAACATCAAAATACTGAATTGAAGAGATCAAATAGGGTCTCTCATAATATTAACATAAAATATCAGTATGATAGATATAGATATCATACCCCAACAAAATAAAAATGAACTTGAAATACTTTACATGAAAGTAGAACTTTGAAAAATGAGAAAGGTGAAAGAATCCCTTAAAAATTCGGCAGCCTAACGGCGCCACTTAAAACTTAAAAATATTGAATTGAAGAGATAAAATAGGGTATCACATCATATTAAAATAAAAGATCAGTATTATAGATTTATAGATCATACCACAACAAAATAAAAAGGAACTTGAAATACTTGACATGAAAGTATAACTTTGAAAAATGAGAAAGGTGAATGAATCCCTAAAAAATCCGGCAGCCTAACGGTGCCACTTAAAACTTAAAAATACTTAATTGAAGAGATAAAATAAGTTATCTCATCATATGAACATAAAATATCAGTATTATAGATTTAGAGATCATACCCCAACAAAATAAAAAGGAACTTGAAATACTTGACATGAAAGTAGAACTTGAGAAGGGTGAAAGAATCCCTTAAAAATTCCGCAGCCTAACGGCGCCAGTTTAACATTCTTAAAATGAAATGATGAGAGAAAGAGGGGGTCTCTCATCATATGAACACGAAAAATACATTAGGATGAATATAAAAGAACATCCTACAACATAAGAGCATGGAGCATAAAAGAAATGACATAAAAGAGATTACTTGAAAAGAAAGAGGGAGGTAGGATCCCTTACCTTAAAACGTAACTCTTAAAACTCAAAGATTGGGACCTTGAGGGCTTGGGGTCACCTTATAAGGACTCATTGGGAGGTAATGAGACCAAATATTCACTGAGGGAGAGTTGGGAGTCGAATGGATGAGAGGATGGCTTGGTATTTATAGGAAAGTGAGGAGACAAGGCATTAATGGCCAAGGGACACCTCATTAGTGGTTTTGCCAAAACCATGGGCTTGCCCATGGTATTAGCCACTTGGGACACCTCATACCTTATATTACTATTCATAAGTCGACCATATTGATTATGTACTTAATAAATCATTTAATGAAGTCATTAAACACCCGTAACTTAAAAACTATATTTTCACTATTCATCGAAAATTCAACTTTCTCCGAAAAATCCCAAAATTTCACCTTAACCAAATATAGATGCTCTAATTTAAAAACTTAACTCCATTTTATAAAAATAATTTTCTAAATATTTTTAATTTAATTTTTAAATAAATACACTATTCACCGAAAATTCATTTTTTTCAGAAAAATCCCCAAAAATTACCTTAACATAATATTTATGCTCTGAGTTCAAAAATGAAATCCATTTTATAAAAATAATTTTCTAAATATTTTTAATTAAATTTTTAATTAAAAAACACTATTCACCCGAAAAAACTAATACTTGACTAATAATTTATGAAACCGTAATTTAACCATTTTATTGAATCACATTACTTAATCAAGGTGCCTAGATTATATTAATGCTTTATTTAAGTGAGATTACTAATCCATTTGGTCACATTACTAATCCTAAGCATAAAATCACTATTCATAATATACTATTCATCAAAAATTAAGTTGATCATATTAGACTCTAAATTTCGTACTGAACATAATTGTAGAAGACCATTTTTTGAAAATCATTACACATTTTAATTATTTAAGGTTTACATAAACATTTTTTAAAATATCCTTTCTCTAAAATTCACCAAAAATATGCATACTATATTTATCCTGACATTTTGAAATTCATAAACTTCATCATAAGAAGAAATCGAAAAAATTTATTTAGAAAAAAGGATTACACAAGGCAGTTACGGTCTCCTTACATAGCCCCTTATCACACCAGCATAGGACCTAAGTGTAAGGTGTGCTAAGGTGGGAGAATTTGAGGGAGGCTCGGCCAACATTGCATGAGTAGTAATTTCTATCAGTTCGAACTTCTTGCAAAGGAGATTCCGTTCTAGCTTCATACGATGAAGTTCGGCTTGGGTTTGGTCCAGAGAAAAGCTCATTGGTGCTACCTCCTTCCCAAGTTCTGTTAGATGGGCTTCGATCGGTCCAAGACTACTCGGTGAGACCATCAAATCTTCCTTCTATATTAATTAACCAAGGTCACTTTTATTTAGAGACAAATATCAAAATGTTTAGTTTACAGCAGTCATATTGACCAATGGTTATATAACAGTCAAAACCCAATAGTATCATTTTAATTATACTCATGTTATCCAATGAAACAGTTTTGTTGGTTATAAAAAAAATAACACACAAAATTAGGAAATAAGATTTATTCAAAATTTTAGGTCGTTACAATCTTCCACCCTTAAGAATTGCATCCTCGCAATTTTTAAAATTGGGTTTTGAAATATCATTGAAAGTCCGACACCGGAAAAGGAGTCAGTAAAACTATTACTTTAAAAGAAAGAAAGGGAAGTAAAAGGTCACCCGAGTTAACCCATACTAGGATCCCATGTAGGAAAACATGGACATGGAGTAAAAAAACAAAAGGTCACGTTCTAAGGGAGAGTGATAGAAAACATGATTAGGAGAAAGTTAACAATAAGAAAATCACAAAACTATGATGGGTCAAACGGTATTTGATTTCCTAGTAGAAAACTTTAACAGATAATGTTTTTGTTTTATGTTCCTTTTCATAGTTTTGAGAAATTCATTTACTATATAGAATAAAAACATAAGGAAATATACCTACCTTCAAGTAGGGTTTAATCCTTTAATAAGTTTCTACCAAAACTAATCTTTTCTCCAAACGATAAGCATTCAAAAACACTTGGTCTCATCAAAAGCACAAGAATAATCTTCTAGATAATCACTCCACAAAAGAAAAACTATCTATCTTTAAACATTTATCCCAAAAATAGAAAGGGTAAGATAAAACAACTCTTCAAAAAGAAAGAATCCCATAGGAAGGGAAACTACTTTTAAATCTTCAAAGTTCCACGGTACTACCCAGAGTTCATCATAGACCATTCCGTTAATAACTGACCTTAAAATTCCTCAAAATAACCCAAACTAAGATTCAAAACCAAATACAAGAATGAATTGATAACATAGTCTTCCAAGATTAACTTTATCATTCATCTCCAAACAACATCAACCACTCCTAACATCTTATAAAAAAGTAACTAACCTAAACATATTTTCCCCAAGATAGGTCAATAATTTCCATAAGTAACCTATAATACCATAAGTTCACCTTAAATTCATTTATTCTTCAAAAAATAATTAACCCTTTACTCCTCAAAGAAAATACTGTAGTAATCTATTTACCTCGATCAAATAGGGTTCCCAAAATAGTGAATGTCTTCCAAAATAATAATCATATTTTAATCCCCTAATTATCTCTTTCATATTAATATGGTAATCATCACATTTCCTATCACATAGTTTGATGGGACATTTTCTTCCATTTCCCACCATTAACTAAGGAAAGAAAGTACAATTAGGGGCTTAAATACTTAGCCAATAATCACTAAAAGGAAACTTAAAGCATAGAAGGATAAACTTGTAGAAGAAAAGTATACCCTAAATTGTGATCCCCTAAGTCCCAATCTAGGTTATCCATGATAATATATTCTTATATGAATCTTTATTTTATTTTATCTTTGTTCCTTTAATAATGGTTCATACTAAGCTTATTAATTTACCAAATCATATCCCCTAGGAGTGTCGTAAACAAGAGTGCAGCAAGTCCCTTTGTCGTGTACTAGTTCACGTTTGAGTCTAGCTCAAAGCAGTGTTTTCAGGTTTTACCCTTATGTACATCTATGCCAGATCCACCTCTACCTTCTCGTATCCAGACAAGGATGTATTTTCTTGCCAACCCCTTACTCAATACTCACCAAAATACATGGAAGGTTTCCTATATTTAAACTTTTCTATAGGGTTCTTCCTAAAGTTTTCATATCCTAATTTATACAAATAACTAAACCATCCTCTGATCCTAACTATAGCATCCCACCTTTTTATCAGATAAACTTTCATTACATTTTACAAAACCGAGAATCTTTAAGGTTTAGTGTCTTGGAAACTAGGAACTTAAAACATGAAAACGTAAAACATTCTTCTTAAACACTTGAAAGGATTCTTCTTATGTTCATCCTAGGTTCGTTACTACATCTCATAACCTGGGGACATACATCAAAAGAAAGGGTGAGCAGAAGGCCCAGCAAGGGAAACAAGGGTAAACATTTAACATGTGAACTTGAGATACATCAACAATGTCATGAAAAAGAACTTTAAGGCATGAGAAAGAAGTCATGAGGCATATCATAATAAAAATAACGTTTTTCATAACATGAACATGTGGCTACAACATTTAATATTGAAAATCATTTCTATTTCACCAATGTCCATCCCCAAGGTGTCATTAAAAATTACCAAGGTTATTCACCAAGGCGTCGTAAAAAAATAGTCATCTCTAGAGATTAAGTCTTTACACAATGCATTGGAATGCTATCAGGGCGCACCCTTGACATGTCATTATTATCATGTGAGCCACATATATCATCATCAATCATTTCATAAACAACCCATATAACAAAAAAGGAATGTTTTTCATTTCATAATCATAACGTTTTAAAAAATGCTTTAAAGACATGATCTTTACGTCACTTTAAAACCCACAGAAAAGGAAGGTGGGTCTCATGTATGTAAATCCCAGAATTTAAAATAGAACATTTTGGTATATATGTGAATACCCCTATATAAGAGAGAGATTTCAGTATTCACTTAATAAAATAAAATAACTTTAGAACAAGAGAGAGAGACATTTTGAGACGGAAATTCTGCAGCATAACGACTATGTTTTGGGGTTTTAGAAAACATTGAAAAGAGAAGGGACATGCTTCAAACATTCATAAATGACCAATAAAACAGTAGATGGATGAAATATGAAGGATATATGAACATGTTAATGAAATTTTAAAGATATACCATATTAAATGAAGAAAATTAAAGGAAGACAAAAATAATATTTCTCTTATAAAAATTCTACAGCCTAACGGAGCCACTTAAAACTTTAAAATACTGAATTGAAGAGATCAAATAGGGTCTCTCATCATATGAACATAAAATATCAGTATGATAGATATATATATCATACCCCAACAAAATAAAAAGTAACTTTAAATACTTGACATGAAAGTAGAACTTTGAAAAATGAGAAAGGTGAACGAATCCCTTAAAAATTCGGCAGCCTAACGACGACACTTAAAACATCAAAACACTGAATTGAAGAGATCAAATAGGGTATCTCACCATATGAACATAAAAGATTAGTATTATAGATATAGATATCATACCCCAACATTATAAAAAACAACTTGAAATACTTGACATGAAAGTAGAACTTTGAAAAATGAGAAAGGTGAACAAATCCCTTAAAAATTCGGCAGCCTAACGGCACCACATAAAACTTCAAAATACTGAATTGAAGAGACCAAATAGGGTCTCTCATCATATGAACATAAAATATCAGTACGATATATATAGATATCATACCCCAATAAAATAAAAAGGAACTTGAAATACTTGACATGAAAGTAGAACTTTGAAAAATGAGAAAGGTGAACAAATCCCTTAAAAATTCGGCAGCCTAACGGCGCCACTTAAAACATCAAAATACTGAATTGAAGAGATAAAATAGGGTCTATCATCATATGAAAATAAAATATCAGTATTGTAGATTTAGAGATCATACCCCAAAAAAATAAAAAGGAACTTGAAATACTTGACATGAAAGTAGAACTTTGAAAAATGAGAAAGGTGAAAGAATCCCTTAAAAATTCGGCATCCTAACGGCGCCACTTAAAACTTAAAAATACTGAATTGAAGAGATAAAATAGGTTCTATCATCATATGAACATAAAATATCAGTATTGTTGATTTAGAGATCATACCCAAACAAAATAAAAAGGAACTTGAAATACTTGACATGAAAGTAGAACTTTAGAAGGGTGAAAGAATCCCTTAAAAATTCGGCAGCCTAACGGTGCCACTTTAACATTCTTAAAATGAAATGATGAGAGAAAGAGGGTGTCTCTCATCATATGAACACAAAAAATACAGTAGGATGAATATAAAAGAACACCCTCCAACATAAGAGCATGGAGCATAAAAGAAATGACATAAAAGAAATTACTTGAAAAGAAAGAGGGAGATAGGATCCTTTACCTTAAAATGTAACTCTTAAAACTCAAAGGTTGGGACCTTGAGGGATTGGGGGAACCTTAGAAAGACTCTTTGGGAGGTAATGAGACCAAATCTTCATTGGGGAAGAGTTGGGAGTCAAATGGATGAGAGGATGTCTTGGTATTTATAGGGAAAGTGAGGGGACAAGGCATTAATAGCCAAGGGACACCTCATTAGTGGTTTTGGAAAAACCATGGGCTTACCCGTGGTATTTTCCCATGGTATTGGCCACTTGGGACACCTCATAACTTATCTTACTATTCATAATTCGACCATATTGATTACATACTTAATACATCATTTAATGATGTCATTAAACACCCGTAACTTAAAAACTATATTTTCGTTATTCATCGAAAATTCAACTTTCTCAGAAAAATCCCAAAATTTCACCTTAACCAAATATCGATGCTCTGATTTCAAAAATGAACTCCATTTTATAAAAAAAATTCTAAATATTTTTAATTTAATTTTTAAATAAATACACTATTCACCGAAAATTCATTTTTTTCCGAAAAATCCCCAAAAATTACCTTAACATAATATCGATGCTCTGAGTTCAAAAATGAAATCCATTTTATAAAAATAATTTTTTAAATATTTTTAATTAAATTTTTAACTAAAAAATACTATTCACCTGAAAAAACTAATACTTGACTAATAATTTATGAAATCGTTATTTAACCATTTTATTGAATCACATTACTTAATCAAGGTGCTTAGATTATATTAATGCTTTATTTAAGTGTGATTACTAATCCATTTGGTCTCATTACTAATCCTAAGCACAAAATCACTATTCATAATTTACTATTCATCAAAAATTAAGTTGATCTTATTAGACTCTAAATTTCGTACTGAACATAATTGTAGAAGACCATTTTTTGAAAATCATTACACATTTTAATTATTTAAGGTTTACATAAACATTTTTTAAAATATCCTTTCTCTAAAATTCACCAAAAATATGCATACTATATTTATCCGGACATTTGAAAATTCATAAACTTAATCATAAGAAGAAATCAAAAAATTTATTTAGAACAATGGATTACACAAGGCAATTATGGTCTTCTTACATAGCCCCTTATCACACCAGCATAGGACCTAAGTGTAAGGTGTGCTAAAGTGAGAGAATCCGAGGGAGGATCGGCCAACATCGCATGAGTAGTAATTTCTATCAGTTTGAACTTCTTGCGAAGGCGATTCCATTCTAGCTTCATATGATGAAGTTGGGCTGGGGTTTGGTCTCGATAAAAGCTCATTGGTGCTACCTTCCCAAGTTCTATTAGATGGGCTTCGATCGGTCCAAGACTACTGGGTGAGGCCATCAAATCTTCTCTCTATATTAATTAACCAAGGTCACTTGTATTTGGAGACAAATATCAAAATTTTTAGTTTCCAGCAGTCATATTGACCAATGGTCATATAACAGTCAAAACCCAACAGTCTCATTTTAATTATACTCATGTTATCCAATGAAACAGTTTTGTTTATTAAAAAAAATAACACAAAACATTAGGAAACAAGATTTATTCAAAATTTTGGGTCGTTACAGAGATTATCAGATTTATGTCAATGATAAAATATTCCAGAGTAAAAGAACATGCATATTCATGGGTTCAAGCTTCTAGAATTTATCAACCTACATAATCTAATTTCACACTCATGAAATGGAAGGGGTGAGAAAAGTGGCAACCGCACTCAAATCATCACAAGATCCGGGTTATGCATAGAAGCATAAGGATTCTCGTTCCTTTGATTTTTGTTTGATCATACCAGAATAAACACAAATTAATAAGGTATAAATGATTAAAAATTGAAAAAAAACTTGGAAAATCAATTACCTTATGAAGATTACAAGTGTGGATCTCGGGATTACAACAAAGGACCCCCCCCCCCCCCCGAATTGATCACTAGAGGTTTAGAAGTGCATGGGGGAGAAGAGGGAGAAATGGATGAATAAAGATCTCTAATTCGAATAACCCTTACCCATGGTCTTTCCACATGATAGAATTATGTGTAGGAATGATTTTATGGGAAATTACATAAAACTTTCCACATAAAGTGGTCAAGTATCTAAAGGACTAGGTGACTATTCAAGGAAGAATTTTTACTCCATATGTATCCAGTTTGTTAACTGAACAAAATGCGTTCAAATGATTTTAAATTTGGTGGAAAGTTGGGAATTCTAGTTTTCTATATAAGGGGGGTAGAATCAGCCCAATTTAATCTTATAGGCCTGATTTATGGCCCAAATACAAAAGGGTGGTCCAATCTGATCCGCCCAGAATTGCTTCACATTGTTGGCCGATTTTGGGCCTCCAAATGGACGAATTGGGCTCTATGATCTTCTAGAGAAATGCATCCCACATTTTTTTCATTCATACACCCATTTTCACCCCAATTGGATGCATGGATTATCTACATTACATATTAATTTTCACATGCATGTTTGGGCTCTCGTGTAGTTTGGCTCATTTTACTTGAATTCCATCACGGGCTCTCCAAATCACCTCCTCCTACAATGTAAATACCAAAACAAGTAAAATTGCCCTATTAAACAGTGATAAACATTAATTAATTTAATAAAACATGAATTTCAATTTATTATTATATTTTTAATATTCATTAAAAAACCAATTTAAAAGAGCGGTGTAAGGGTGAAATTGAATAGTGAATTGCTATGCGATCACAACAATTTTTATTCAGCCTTCTAGGATTCTTCTTATCTAGAGGCTATGGAAAAAACATATTCCTACTAATGATTAGTTGAGGATAATAGGACACCATATTGTGTCTGCTTGTCATTTCTACATGTGTGTTGAAAATAACATGCACCACATATTCCTGGAGTGTTCTTATGTGAGGGCTTTATGGAACTATATCAGCATGATGTTTGGTATTGATTTTTATCTATGAAGTTATATGGAGGAGATATTTTTTTGTATGAGCACCAGTGGAAGGAGTGATAATATTGATAATCTACTTTTGGTGTCTTTTACCTTGGTTTTTCATGTCATCTGGTCATCCAGAAACTAGTGTATCTTAAATAATCAACCTGCATCTGTTCATGAAGGTTGTATGGCAGTGCATCAAGAGATTTTTTCGGCTACTGGTGTTGTACAAATAGGTGGAATGCATAATTTTATTGGTGATATGCAAACTCTTTGTCTTCATGGAGTTGCAGGATGATCGAGTAGACCACCCTCCTTCTAGTTTTTCTATTGGATCCCACTGATCCCCTCCCACATCAAGGTCAATATTGATAGTGTAGCAGCTGGTTTTTCCAGGCCAGTGGGCTGTGGTGGAGTCTTCCAGACCTATCAAGGTTTCATAAAAGGATGCTTTCACCTGTTCATTGTCCAAGGTACTACTTTTGAATCTATACTCTGGGATGTCATCTATGAAATCAAGCATGTTGCTCCCCACAACTAGTCACCCTTATGGAATGAATTTTATTCGCAACATGTAGTCAATGCACTCAAAGCACAATCTAGAGACATGCAATGGAGAGTTCTTTAGTATTGGATTGAATGCCTCTATCTTTCCATGCGTCTTCAAATATCTTTATCGCATTCCTATCGGGAAGTAAACCATGTTGTTTATGCCCTTTTAAATATGAAAATTGTCGAGATAAGTATCATGTGGTCCTCCAGGATCCTTGACTACTACTCCAGGTTTTTTAATGATGACATGCGGGGTGTGACCCACTCTCGATTTGGTAAATACCCTTGTATTATCTTACTTTGGTTGTTTCCTTTTCATTTAATAATTAGAGGTTTGGCTTCTACAGGACCCTAGATCTTCATGGTAAAATAGTTCAATGTAATGTGAAACATCAATAAGAAAATTATAATAATAATAAATCCTTGATTAAATAAAATGATAATAAATTATTTTATTATAAAAACTTATATTTAAATTACTTACATACTGTTATTATTTTTAAATAATTATTGATTTATTGATTAAATTTAATGATTAGATGATATATAATTATTGTAATGAGATTAAAACTATTAAGCATTAAAAAGGGACATTTTTCAAATAACTATTTTTAAAGTGGTCTGCATGTTACCCAATTAATTAAATTTATCACCTTTAAAAGATGATGATAATGATAATTAATATTTAAAAATAAAATATTAACACATATTTTATTATAATTTGATATTAAATGATATTAAATGATATTAAGAATGCTTAAAAATGTCATTTTTTCAATGAAAATAGTTTTTATTTATATTTTGTATTTTCTTTGAAAAACTAAATTTTTTAATTTTTTAATTTGATTTTTATAAAATAAACTTCATTTTTTAATTAATCGTGTCAAAATTATCTTAGGATGAATTTTTTATATTTTTCTGAAAAGGTAGAATCTTGGGGTGAATCATGAAAAATACAGATTTTGTAAATATTATCACTTTGATGACGTTTTCATAACACAAGAAAAATTTGAAAGTTATTAAACCTTTTATATATAAAAAATATATATTCATAAATATAAATAAATCACTTAAAAATATAGTGATGAGTTTATAAAACCTATTTTTAACATTTTGGAGACTTAAGAAATATTTCACCCTAATAAAAACTATTTTTGGTCTGATTCTTTTTACTAGGTATCCATAACGTGGAATTCAATTTCGTTTTATTTTTTAACCTAAAAAATTATTTAGTTAATAATAAACCAATTAATTTCTTAGAAATAACTAACATTTATAATTTTATCTAAATCATAATTTTTAAGCATAAAAATATATTTTTTCTAAAAATGCTTTTTACACGTTATATGCGCTAATATTAAAATTAATTTTTTATCAACCTTTGATAACTCTACTTTATATCTATATTTTTATAGGTTCCTATATGTGAATTAATTTAATTTTAATTGATTAAAGTTTAGTTTCATCAAAAAAATTGATGTTTTTTGTATTCTTATACAGGCCTTACATTTGGAGAATATGATGGAAAATAAGGAAATTAGGGAGCATAAAGGAACTTTGTGGAGAGCTGTGAAAAGAATAAATGTGACAACAGAAATATGACAAACACGAGATTTAATATGGAATCCAAATGGATCAATTCTTACATTTAAATAACACCTTCCATTATTTTGGGTGATCACATGATGTTCTGGAGGCTCAAGACTCAAGAACCATAGAAAAAAGAGACTTCTAGTGCCATAGATTGAAATTATATGTCATGTAAACTTTACATGATGTGAAAATATTACAAGGAGTGTAAGCAGTATGCAATGTGAGGGTTATATCATTTGACAGGATTAGCCATTTAAGGCCATACTTGACCTGAGGGATCTAGGATGAATTTATTGGCCTCTATATGTGGGTCATGGAAAAGAGTTCTGGCATTCCATTCTAGGTATGAAGAGGATAGACTACTGGGAAGCTTCCGTAGGATTCTAACCCATATTTCTTCATAGATGGGTTTCTTTTTTTTATTTTTTTCTTTTTTCCTACTTTGATGTAATATTGGTTTTATCATTAGTTTTATTCCAATCCATTTTCTTTCTTTAATCTCTTTAACATTCATTCATCCAATGCTACATTTCTTGTTGTTTATTTGTTCAAATTATTTTTTAGTCAATCTTTCATTTTTTTGAATTGTGGATTTCCTTATTTTGAATTGTTTAATTGTTATGTCAATCATTTCGGTTGTTTCTATGTCTTTAATCAATTCTGTCATTTGTATATAATCTTATTAGGGTTAGGGGTCAATAGTAAGGTGCCTTTATGAACCTAATGAATCTATATATTTGACCTTGGTAATCCTACGACTAGTAATTATGTTAAAAACAACTATTAATTAAATTATTTTGCACAACCTTTTCCATGGGAAGTGAAATTGAATGAACCTAAGAATAATGTGCTGAGGTTTTTAGTTATACCCTATCCATGGGATAGCTACAGTATAGTTAGATCTAATTAGTGACCTTTTCACCACTTCACAGCCTAATCCATAGGACTATTCCAAGCTAAACCTATGATTATCTTTTTCCTATACCCAAAAATTGACCCTAACCCCTTATTATCTTTCTTTATGAATTTTATTTTGTTTCATTTAATTATTTTAATAGAATCAAACTGAAATTGGAGAAACCTGACCTTTGGTTAAGAATTTTATAACATGCTCCCCACTCTCTGTGGTTTTGAGCCCATACTTTCACATTATTAGGCCTTTGTGGTTAGTGTTGTTTGGGATAAAATAAAATTATTTTTTATTTGACCAAAGGAAAATAAATACCCCCTTCGAGCCTATCAACATTAGAAATTTTTTCATACAAAATAGATTTTTATTTGGAATCATTAAGATCAAATTATTTAATAAGGATTATTTTGTTTTTAGGTGTTAATATTAAATTACTTATGTAATATTTAGTTTCCATAATAAAAACCAAAAATAGTAAAAGTGAAAATCTAAGAGAAAAATACTTAAAAACATGTTAAAAATATTTGTGAAATTTTATGGTTGATCCTTTTTCGACCTTACCCCTTCCACCACTCAATTATTTTCAATTATTGGATATATTTGACCTTTTAATAGTGACTTATCATTTTATATTATTATAAAAATGTCACTTCTCTTCCATATAAAATAAGTCATCACCATCCCACTTCTCCTCACACCCCAATCTACTTAGTTTCAATCAAACTCTACCCAAATAACTCCTCGAAACTCATATACACTTCCTAGATGTTTTTTTATTCTCAAAATACCATATATCAAATCCTTAATCCAATTTTTAAAGGATTTGTTTTGATAAGTAATGTAAAATTCTCAATTATTATGTTTTCATTCCTTTTTTTTATTCTTTTACCTCATCAGAATATAATATAACCATATTGAAATAATTATAGCATTATCATAATTACTCTAAAATTTTATTATGTTTATGGGATGACCATTTTATACCATCTTACCAATCATTCGAAAAACAAAAATGTTATTTGTGTTACATGCGAACTACTGCCTCCATAAACCACGTGATTCATTTTTCATAACCACCTTACATGGATGGTTAAAAGGGGCTATTTAATGGATAAATATGATACTTAAAACATTATTAATTTTATTAAAATGTAAAAAAATTACTACCTTATTTACTGAATGACCCTAAGTCCTTCAATTTTTATTCATTTTTTATAATCCCAGTTTTAAGGGTTGAAGAGGAACTCTTACATGGCATGTAGGCTTCATGAAATTATAGGACCCAAAGGTCTTAAGGAATTCATCCTAGAATATGACTGCTTGAAACATCCCCTCTCCAGCATCTGCATCATGATTAGCTCTCCACCTTTGCATGGCTGTTCGGATAGCTATCTTGTGTAGAGATACACAGGCCTGGTACCAATGACTAATTTCATACCCTCTCATTCTTCCAAATCTGATAGCTTTTCTATGGTAAATGTGCCTACTCTAAATCCTCCTCTGAAGCTTGTTACTTTTTAGAATCTTTTTGGTTATCAAATGCACAACCAGAATGCCTTAAGGTGTCCTAAAGGCCTTTAGGTGGCCTGAATGACTTAATGTGGACCGAAAGCCTTACTGACCTGAACACCTAGGTGGCCCTAAGGCCTTAAGGACTATAGGCCCAAACCGGTGTCCCGAAGGTGAGTAGTTTTGGATGCTACATTACCAAATAGTACTTGTTACAATACTTCTATAGTGACTCAAAAATATGCTTCCACCCTGATTCGAACCTGGGCCTTTTGGATGCACTTGAAGAGTCGTCACCAACTGAGATGAGTCCTCACTTTACATTATATGGAAAATGAGAACATCGCTCAAGTATACATGTGGACTATTGTCCCCATAAAGTAACATATTTCATTTTTCATCTAGGTTTTTCTTCTTTATCCAAATATCTTAAAATATGATTCACCAAATTGAAAAAAATAGTATTATACTTGTCATGTAATTATATTTTTCCAAAGTAATCACTTTTTTAACCATACTCACCCATTGAATATAGCATGTTCATGGTTGGGTCGATTTAACAACCTATGTGAACAATACTATAAATTTCTATTATGAATGAATATCGAAACAAAAATACTAGTACTATTAGACATAAATAATCAAATAATATTTGGTTTAAGGTTATGGAAGGGTTATATTAATATTTAACTTATTATTAATATACCACCCTTGGTTCATTAAAAATCACTGAAACATGCTAATTATAAATTTTATCTTTATGTTTCATAACTAAAAATATTATGGAATGAATATAGAGACCCTAGACTTTTTCACAAAACATTAAATGATTTTATGCATAATTATACATCATAATACAAGCCAAGGATCATGAATTATAGTGTCTTTAAAGACTAGACTTCAACATACCACCCAGCCTCCAACCCGCATGCGCGACTCCCCTATACTCCAGGAGCCGCACCAGCAGAAAGCTCCAATGCTCCTGCTGAAGCCCGCACTAGAGGAAGTGTTTCCCAGCCGTGAAAACCACCTCACCAAGTCTCTCCCCTGGAGCCACACCCAGTCGGTCTCCATCTTCCCACAGCACGCCACCCAGACCCGCTCCCACCCTGCTGGCAGCCCCTTCCAGACGAACCGTGGACTGCACTACCCAGCTACCTCCCTTATCCCTCAGCGTAGCCCCATGCCAAATCCAACACCCTCCCAACAAGATCTCGCCAGTCCTACACAGTCCTTATTTTAGCTAGCTCACACTCCCGGCCAGGCCAAACTGCCCTAGTCTGTGAACCAGGCGTAGCCGCCAACCTCAGTCGGTGCACAGACTGTAGCCTCTCCTCCTCCCGCAGATCCGTGCACAGCAGTCTTGCATCCCCGCCTTTGGTCTGGTCTCCTCCCTCCTTTGTGCATGTAGGACTAGAGACCAGCGGCCAGTGGTAAGGTGATCCAAGATGGCGAACCATACTCACCTCCTCCTTATTTTTTTGCGGCGGCGCCCCGTCCGGCGAGCAATATTTAAGTTAGCCTTCACCTTCGGTGGACTAACCCATATTCTGGTATTGCAAGATCCGCAATGCCCCTCCAGTGAGGAAATACCTTGTCTCTCCATACAGACCAGATCAGCTATGAAATGGGAATTATCAGGTCTGCCCAGGTCAGAATGGGTTTGGGTGGGCCTATCACGCCCAAAAAACCTCTGCACGGGGTCGGTTCCACCCGAAATGGGTCTGCGCAGGTTCGCCCCAACCCACACAAGCCCTGCCCAAAGTTATATGGGCCTGGGTGAATTAATTTAATCAAAAATTAATCAAATTAATTGATTTAATTATAGTTGATAATTTAATTAATTAAATATTAATTTTGGATATTAAAAATTTTATGCGGCGTAATTAATTTAATTTAGAGATTAATTAAATTAATTAGCCGGGACCGAATGATGTTAAATTGAATTAAAAACAAGAGTTAAGTTTTTAATTCAATTAAATTCCCTCAAGTTTATTTTTAATGCATGTTTAATTTTATTCTGCATTTAGTTTATATATATGTGAGTTAAAGCGTATACTGGTCATGAGTTGTGGACCTATCAATGTATGTTTGTTAAATTTATTTAATTTATTTATTTAATTATTGCAGGGTATTATAATAATTAGTTTAATTAAATAAAATATGATCTGTGTGTCATCTCAAGTGTCGGTGTGTGTATAAGGGCATGCGCACCCATTCTCAGAGTTGTACATTTTACTCCCGAGACCCCCTCGTATGTGAGCGAGTAATGTTGTATAATGACGAGATGAAAAATGACGCACTTCTCACCAAGTGATAGTGACGCACCAAACAAAATTTGGATACTTTGGATGAGCAGACGTTGTTATTCATGTTGTAATCCACGCGACTAAAGGTACTTACCCCAAGGGTTTTGGATGGTATGTTATTCACTCAACGGATCAACCAATAGTACCGGCTCATGATCAGGTTTTTCATTTTATTTCTACATGGTTTATTATTTTATGAATGTGTAGTTGGAGTACACTCACATAGAATAATAACAAAAAATCATGCAAGATAAAATGAACATGTGACGTGATGAAATTTCTATTTCTTGCATGGTCAGTTGTGAGTGCGATCACATAGTATGTTTTTATAAAAATAGGAAATTATTTCTTTCATCACACTAAAAAATAATAAAACCCTCAAAAATATATTAAGTCATAACAGCCTTCCATTATTCAAATTTGGACAAAACCAGCTATTTGAGGTGTCGGTCATGCCATAGCTGAGGGTGCCTCTTACTACTGGGGAGTCCTTATAAGGGTTATGGTTCAACTTAACTAAAATTGCATCAATCAAATAGCCATATCTAGCTTGTTGTAATTTTAGAGTCAAGTATTGAGTTAATCAAGTTTTGATTTTAAGAAGTTGGGACTTCACTCAATAGATCAAGAAACCGCAAGTTAAGCGGTTGGTCAGCCAAAATCCCACCTAGAACCCTCCAAGTGGTGGCGTAGCCATAGGTTGTAGACTATGAGGGGTGGTTCTAGGATCCTTTACACTATAATACTCTAACGATAGAGTATTCTGATTCTAGAAGAGAGGGTTCCTAGAATCCGATAAAATATTGGGAGACATTAAATGATTTAAGTAATTAATCAAAAAATGTCTAAACTGGTAATTCAGATAAAAGGTACTAATCTGCTAAAATTCATTTTTGTAGAAAAATGGAAAGTTATACCACAATATTAAAACTTCAATATTATAATGGACAAATTAAATGTCTACACTGACACGAGTATCCATGAATATTACAGGCGCGTGCACATAGTACTATGATATAGGAATTTCAAGGCGTTAGTGTCCCCAACACTGTTAAACTACCTCAAGAAGCGAGGGTGAAAATTGCTTATAGGAGACTAATGTACAAATCATATGATAGTTATATCATTATTCTTTCATCAACATCTGGTGTTAGTTGTGGTCGCTACACCCAGACATGGATGATAAAACATGAAGTCTCATCTCTGAGATGTTTGCAAAGAGAAAGCGAAGCAATGATATGAATAAGGGGAAGTTTACATCGGCATGTGTAAATTGAAAGATGGATCATGATCTTTATATGGATCCCTTTATCATATCATTTCAACTTTTTACTCAAGTTTTGTTTTAAGTAATAAAATGAACAAGTAATGAGTAAATTCTCCATTACCAGTTAAGGAAAGGTTCGCCAGGTGAATAAGAATAAAAGATAGTTAATTTTTAATTATTATGGCAAATAAATCAAAAGACAATGTGAAAAGTTTAAATGCATTTAATTCCAATTGAACATTCGCAACTTCCTTCAATTAATTAGGTAATAAAAAAGGTTATTTTCATTGCATCTTATAAAATAATATTATGGTAGTCTAAAATCAATAAACTGACTTAAAAAAACAAGTTTTCACTTCTACATCAGGAATATTCATCAATGTAATGTTTTATTTTACTACTTGGGTATTTAATACTATATGATATTTACATATGTGTATTTAAATACAATTACCAAGTAAGTATAGAAACATTACTAGAAGTCAAGTGTATTCTCCAAGTAGCTGCAAAAGGGTGATTCTTGGGCCAATTGTGAGAAGTACACAACTTATTTAATTTCCAAGTGAAAAATTCGTGTTGAACTATTATTGAGTATAGACATAAACATTAATCGCATGTGTCCTTGGATGCATAGAGACATTCTTTCAGGTTCTGGAATGAATGATTTTTTTGGTAAACTCAATCACTAGTTTAGTAATATATGAATCATAGGCAATTAGTGATGAATATAAATGTAAGACTTATACCCAGTTGTGACAGAAAAACTTTTTGTCAAGTAATACTAAAATTGGACGTCATGAATATACCAAGTAAGTTATTTAGGCTTGGAACAACTAAATACTTTTGGTATTATCGATGTCTTTAGTTTCGACAAAGGAGCATTTAGAAATAAAGGTATGTCACAAAGCTTTTGGAAATCATTCAACAAGTAAGCATGAACTATTCCAAGTATAAGCTAGAGGTATATATACTTCATAATATTCCTTTAAGTAATCAGGAATAACAAATTTAAGTATATTCATGGTCTGGAGATATGAGTTTCTTCGGGTTGGTAAAGTGAGGAATATCTCGACAAAGCATTCATTAATCATGATAATGTAGCGTGGAGCAATTCCTAAACACACATTACCTTATAGACATCACTAAATTGATGTTAATGAGGAGGATTGATGATGAAGTCCTACATATAAACATTTATCAACAAAACGTAGTGTGGAGTAATTCCTAAATGCACATTTTATACATCAAAGTATTGATGTAAGTAATATCAATGTTGGAACTGGCAGAAACTTCCATTATATTTTATAAAATTCTTTGAAAAAAATGGTGATATCCCACAAAATTATGCCAAATATAATGAAAAATGGATATCATGCAAGTCATAGAATGATATAAATCCATTATTTCATAAGGACATGTGTTTGGATGCAAATAGTTTGTTCAGAAATAAAAAAACTTGCGTCAAGACAAAAACATTGTGCATTTAGTGTAATAAACCAAATAGTTTTTTAAGATGTTATGTAAATCCCTAAGATAGAAGAGTAGGTAGTCAAGAAAAAAAACTACACTTATATATAAGGGTCCACATCTCTATTAGAGATAGTATTAGCTATATTGAATTGTGTTTAGTCAATGCTCAAGATGTAAAAATAGTTGTCATAGGAACTAGTTCCACAAGTGTATGTGAAACAAAGTATGTTCCAGAGACACATACTGCGTAGGAAAAATAAAACCATAGTGATGGTTTTTATTCACCATGGTCGGTGATGTATTATTTAATATGAGTAATATTTCCTACAAGTAAGCAGTATATGGAAATTAGAAAAAAATGATAAGACCAACTAAAATTCAATTAATGGATTCCATGTATCAAAGTGAAAAGGGGATTATTATTTTGAATATTGCAATGGGTATTCAAGTGAGTTGATGCATGGATGGTACAAGTGTAGTACCAATAAGGCTCTATTGTTTTGACCAATTTTTCATGCTTAAATCCATTAGAATTTTACTTTTCATAGCTAATATCTATGATCAAATTATTTAGCATTGGATTTCATGACCACCAATCATGGATGGTGTCTATACGACGCAACCACAAAGGGATGGTCATGTCACAAAATGATAATAAAGGTTTCAAGTTACTAAAATCTGATTTAAGATTAAATCAAGCAACAAGATCATAGAATATAAATTTGCAACAAATGTTTTCCATGAGTCTACGGGATGTTAGTGGGATCACCAATGTTTTCCAAGAAAAATATGTTCAGCAACATATGGAAAACAAACATTGGTCTTATAGTTAGTTAAGACCAAGATAAAATTTATTATCCAATGATTGACTTAAATTAGCAACCTAAGTTCTAGGGAACATGATCTACTAAGGTAGATCTATAGGTTTCTTGGTCCAATTCAATCATATATATAGTGACATTTTATTAAAAATACAAGTTGGAACAATTAAAAAGATGAATTGTTTCCCATGTCACAAGGCATAATCTCTCCATGTTGACATGTCTATAACATGGGAAGAGATAAATGTGGTGAGTTGAAATCCATACATCAGATCGATGGACCCATTATGCATGCCAAGATATGTACAAGAACTGATATTACCAAGGTATATTGGGCATATATCAGTTATATCCATGATCACTGCAAGGGATGCAATTAGAACTATCTAATTGTACTTTGGAAGTACAAAATTTGCATACCTAGTAATTGGATAAGGGATGATACTAGTTTTTGGGGATACAAACTAGTCTTCCGTAGATCAATGTGATCTACTATAGTAGTTAGTCTAAAAGATGATGAGTGAGACAAGCTCATAAAAGCTAGTGGTAACCATACCTACAAAGACCGAGTACGTTGCGGCTTCTAAGGGAGTAAAGAATCCAATAAATGAAACGATCTATTCCAGTTATTGGAATTGAACCTAGTGAGAAAAGTATTATCATAATGTAAATTATGATATTCTTACTAGCCAAGATGTCACGTTATGAAAGTGGAAAAAAGGTATATACTCGAGATACCGTCTCTTAAGAAGTTTTTCTCAAGGAGATGAAGTCTCTATAACAGAATTTCCATGCGGTAGAACCATGGTAGGCCCAGTTGCTAAAGCCATTACTCAGCAGAAACATGATGTTCATCATGTGATTAGCTAACGATTTTGGTTACCAAGTAGGATCTAGTGAAAGTGGGAGTGTTGAAATAGTGGGTTCCCCATACCCAACTATTCAGTGCTTTTGATTACCATATCATGTATATAGTTATCTATACAAGATGTTATCTTACCATTATAGTGTAGACTTTTATGTGTCCAATATTGAAATGGTAATTTCCAAAGATTAATTATCGTACCGAAAGGTTATAGCATTTCCCAATATATAATGAGAACCTAGAGATACTATGACACTAATCTTAAATATATGTTCTATGGTCTAGATACATCTTACTGATTGGACACAGTAGATGCTTAACTAGCAGGTGCTGGGGGCTCATAAGCATTGATACTTCTTCTCATGAAGTTCGCACTTGGTGATATCCAGTAGTGAGATCATGAGGAATGACCCACCAATAGGAACTTTATATGTTTTGGGTGTCATTGGACATTACTATCTACGATCATGTGTAATTGTCTCATGACTTGAGATCATTACCAATGTATTTTATTTTATTGCATACTTTGATGCAAGATGAAAACCATGGTAACGAAATCATGGCGAGGTAGTTTGTGTTGGGTGCGTAATTAGTAGAATTATAGTGACCCAAGCCTTTTATATATAAAATTAGATGATTTTAAGCGTAATTATACATTAGAGTACAATCCAAGGATCATTAATTCTCATGTATTAGAAGAGTAGGTACATAAAACATAAAACATGGGGCTAAAAAAATTTCTTTATTTAATATCCATTAAGATCTCCTAAGTTCCTTTGATCCCTTACATCTGCATAGGGTGCCCTGGGGAACACATGAAAAAAGGGATGAGCTAAAAATCCTAGTAAGGGAATAAACATAAGGATATATCTTAATCACATGAGTTAGGAGGCATGACGTAATTAAAACCAAACATGGAACATATGAAATCATATCATATAAGCATGGGATCATGTAAACATGGAATCATATAAATGTAGAATAATCATAAAACATTTCTTTAGTATGGGTCAAGGCTAACCGCTAATCTTGTTTCTCATTTTAGTATGGTTCAAGGCTAACCGTCAATCCCATTTCACATCACATCTCATGAGACTTAACTTTACCCAATGCATTAGAGCACTATCTGGGTTCACCCATTTCAACATTTTCATGAATATTATTTCCAAATAAATATTCTTTCCACATAAATATTCTTTCCACATAAATAATTATACATAATCAATCGTTCATAAACATAAGGATACCCATGGAGAGAATTGGGTACCACAATCATGACATAAAGCATAACCAATGAGTGTATTGTGAAAGTATCCATGAAATAAATGGATTAGAAAATACATGGATGTTCATAAGGTAATATAGGAATATAACATGGTAGGTTATTTCAAACATAATTGAAAACATATAAATAATTTATTTGATAAACATTAGCATCAAAACTTTTTTGTGCAGTTTTAAGGAAAATACTATAGATCTTTTAAAATAGAAAAGAGGAGAATATTTTATATAAAACCATAATTTAACCAATAAGGTTTTCATAAAAAAATACTGATTTTATAAAGACAATGGTGTCTTAAAACAGAGATGTAGTGAACTTTAAATTGGTTAAAAATTTGAGAAGTTCCTTTAAAACGAGTGTACTTATTGGGAAGTATCGAGGAAGGATTCACTTAAAAGCATGTATATCCCTGAAATAGAATGAGAGATTGATCTTGGGACATGATTTTTGAGAATATAAACATAATGTAGAAGTTTTAAATAAAAATAAAAGACAAATACATTTTGGTAAAAAGAAATATAGAGCAACCCGAAGGAATAAAGGAAGTTCGGGTAAAATCCATTACGGTTTATCGACATGGTATCGAGTGTAACTAAGAGAGCTTGATGAGAGAGATAAGGAGTTTCTCATCACTCAAAAACATTATGGAAGTATGGGGGAGGTTAGAAAACATACCCCATCACTGGGTATTACACATAAAAAGGCATATCATAGAGAACAATCTTGATTAAGAGTGAAAAGGAGAGGTTCCCTTACCTTAATTCTGGTGGTGTCCTCCACTTGTTATTAATGACCATAATAAACAAATTAGGTTTATTAATTAATAATTAAAGAAGATATTATATATTTTATTGGTTTATTATAATCATTTTAAGTTCATTTATAATCGTTTTTATTGGTTATGAGGTTGAATTTCATTGTTCGGGCTCATTTGTTTACTTGGTTTTAAAAGATCGGTACACTTATATTCAAGTTAGGATAAACATGAAAGATGGAAATGGTTATCCAGAAATGAAGTTATATGATATTATTGAACATCTAAGAGATTAAATGGTTTTAAAATTAATTTGGTTACTTACATTGAAGTCAAACTATTATATAAAACCACAGTGACCATCGTTTTTGTTAATTGGTGGGTTTGATTACAAAGAACATGTTTTTCTTTATAACTTAATACCATTTGTACAAAAAGATTATAGAATCAAAATATGATATTATATATATATATATATATATTATGGTTAAAAAAATGGTTTTATGACCCGGATTAAATATTATAATAGAAATTTATAAACATTTGTCCTTGAATGTGCTAAATTAGCACATCTAAAACGGTACTTTCATTTCTTTCAAATAAACAATGAGGAAAGGAGATAAGATAATGAAGTATCCCATTAGCATAATATAATTCAAGTAAATTTATGCTAATGGAGTTATCATACCTTTTGGGTGAAGATAGATGAGGAAGGAAACAAAAAGAAAAGAACTTAAAAGAAAAGAAGGAATTGGAAAGAGGGATTTACCTCTTGAGACTTCCTCCTTTGAGAACATCTTAAGGGGAGAGGTTTTGGTATTTTGAAGAGGATAGGATCTTTTGGACGTGGGGGGATCTTGGGGAGAGATTTGGAAAGAATATTTGCAAGGCACAAGGCTTGAGATAAGTGAAGAGAAGAGGGATTGAGGGGGGTTTATAGTGGAGGAGAGGAGGGTTTTCATAATTTTTTAATCATTAGTTTATTATTTCCTCACAAGAAAAGGAATAGTAAGTATTACATGACCAAGAATAGTATTAAATGCATGTGACTTAGAACCAAATGGGATTACATCAGTAGATCATCATCAATGACTCAATTAATTCATTATTTAGCATTTATTGTGAATTATCAGATTCTACTATTCATCAAAAAATCAAGTATTTCAGAAAAATCCCAAAAATTCACCCTAAACATTTTTCAACGTGTAGAATAAAAAAATGAATTCCATGTTTCAAAAATAATTTTCTAAATATATTTAATTTAATATTTAATTGAAATCATAATTTATTATTAAAAACCAGTTTTAAAACATTCATTTACTTATTCTAAAATATAGGTACATCATAATTTTACTTGAATATTATTTTATGACTATCATAGGTAAGGTTACTATTCATTAGGGTATTTCACTATTCAAAAGGGTATGTAACTATTCATAAGGGTAGGTTACTATTCCCCAAAAAATAAGTTTTTCTTATCGGACTCCAAATAACTTACTGATTGCGACCATGTATATCAGATTTTCGAAATTCCAAACACAGAAGTGACAAATTTATGTTTAATGTCCACTTAGCACTTAGTAGTTTATTATGCTGTATTTTCATGTTATTTTATGACATATTTATAAGAATGGAAATTTCCATTGAAAACTTTGGGTCGTTACAGGTATGGCATCGGTTGAATGGTCAAGAAAGGATTTTTCGCTTCTGAGTTATGGAAGTAATATATCTCAAGCCAGGTTAATATGAATGGCAGTACCTTTATAATACCATGGATATGGTATTATAGGGTAAATATATCCAGTTACATCAACAAAAAATAAATCAAGAAAAGGGAGATGACACGAGAGTGCGTCCTGCTTTATGAGATATTACTAACAAAGAGATTATATTACACAATGTGTGTTCGTAGGTTGGTTGTCATTATTGTGATAATCCTTATCTCTTTAGGGGACATCATGGGTTTCTAGATCCCACTCTTGGTCTATGAATACTATTCACTACTATCGAGATAAGGGCCTATAGGTTCACACACAATAGCGTATTCAATAATCTTCCCTATTCAGTTGAATAGGAGTTTTGGACATAATGGGCCCCACCACAGGGGTCCGGGATTTGTCCAAAGTTAAAAAATTGCCAATATAATTAATAAATTCATATTATTCAATTTTAGAATAATGAGTATTGAATTTATTTATTAAATTTGTTTATGAGTTTTAGTAAATACATGAAAAATATTAATTGATGTATATTAAATTATTCAAGGTTCAATTAATATTTATGGGATTGATGAGTCGGGTTAATGACTCAATTATTATCACATAATATATTTTAATATATTACAAGTAAATGATAATAATATTTATGACTCAGTTTAATAGTCATAAAATGTTTTGGCCGATGAGGTGATACTAGGTATTTTAATTAACCACTATAAATAGAAGAGGAGGGGCTTTTGCCAAGGATTATTAATGGAGATTCTCTCTCCTATACTCTATCCCATGATCTAGAGAGATATGATCAAGATCCAAGGAGCTTGGATGGATCTTTCTCTCTCGGGCATCGCTAGCGAAGCGATGCGGTGATCGTTGAAACGTCGAAGGCATTATCGCAATTCCACACTAGCACGCGGATTACGACGAACGACGCTCCTGTGGATTCCTTGAAGCATGTGTGGACAATCTAGAGGAATTCGGCTTTAGATTCTTTGATCAGTGATCGCTAACGACGAGCAGACTTCGTGCATGGATTCAGATCTAAACTGGGTGTTTTATGGGTTTTTTGTGCTTAAAATCCTCCACGTGTGGTCCTTGGCTAATATCAGGTTGTTGTGCACCAACGTCGACAAGTTTACATCGATTTTCGATGGAAAATTTTTACAAACCCACCTATTTGGGGCTTCCGCTACATGCCCGGTTCTAACATCAATGTTAACCACCAACACTGTTGCACATGGTAGCACAAGTCAAGGATAACCGCCAAGACCATTGCACATGGTAGCACAAGTCAAGGCTAACCAACAAGACCTTTTCACATAACATCTCATAAGACTCAAATTTACCCAATGCATTGGAGAACTATCTAGGTGCACCCATCATAAAATGTTCATGAATATTCTTTCCACATACATAATCAATCATACATAAACATAGGGAACCCATGGAAAGAAATGGGTATCATAATCATGTCAAAAAGCATAATTTAATGAGTGTATCATAAAAGTGTCCATGAAATAACGGAAATAGAACATAAATGGACATTCATAAGGTAAAATAGTCATATATCATGGTAAGTAATGTCAAACAGAAGTGATAGCATGTAAAAAAGAGTATTTAAGAAATTTTATCATTAAAACATTTTAGTCCGGTTTCAAGAAAATACTAAGGATAATTTAAAATTGAAAAGGGAATAATATTTTATATAAAATTAGAAGTGAAACAAGGATGTTTTTATAATAAAAATACTGATTTTATAAAAACAATGGTGGCTTAAAACAGATGTTAGATTTCACTTGAAATTGGGTAAAAATTCGGGAAGTTCCCTTAAAACGGGTTCGCTTATCAGGAAGTATTGAGGAGGGTATCACTTAAAATAGTATATATCCTCAAAATAGAATTATTAATGGATATTGATATATGATTTTATATATATAAACATAAATTATAATATGTACATAAACATAATATAGGATTTCATCTGGGTAAATAGAGAGTAAGAATAACCTTAAGGAATAATGGAAGTTTAGGTAGAATCCCTTACCTTAAGTATGATAGTGTTCTGAAATTGATATTAACGACCTTAATAATCAAATTAGGTTTATTAATTAATAATTACATAACTTATTTTACATTTAATTGATTTATTATAACCTTTTTGATTTCATTCATTACTGTTGGTCAGAGTGGATACTCAAGAGGGGGGTGAATTGAGTTCCAATTAAAATTTCTGTTAAAAATATTTATATTAAAATCCCACTATTTAAAAACAAGTTAAAAAATAGTGAATTTATATATATTTTAAGAGTTCAATTAGTTTCTCAAAGATTGATTAGGGTTCAATTAATTTAATTAGAAGATTAAATTAACTTTTGAAACAAACTTACTGGTTCACAATAAGTATAAACACTTGCTAATTTAACTATCAAAGTAACTTTAAAAAAAATTGTATTTCAAAGTAATTAGCATTGGAATAGAAAATAAATATATAATATACTTTAAACTTAATCTAAAATACACAGCAGATATAACCAAGAGGTTCAGTCTCAAGCCGAGACTTAGTGCTCTCAAAGAAATTATATAAATTTGATCAACACCCTAGATCGAGGTAAACAACAGTACAAAGACTGTCCAGGTACTAAGACCTCTAAAAAAGTTCCACGTGGGAACAAAAAACAATAGAACACATGATATTCAGGTCACACTTTACCTCTTCCACAATTCACAGTGGGATATAGTCATGTGTAAGAAGTTTGGAGTGAGGATTTAGTATCCTCCAGTTCAGTCCAGGATTTAGTGTGTAAATACACTGCTCAAAAAGTAAATGAATAAAACACAATAGAGATAAATATATAGAGATGAGTTTAGAGTGCTCTATGTGTTGTGAGTGAAGCTCTGGAATCCTTGGATTGATGTAAATGAATCTCTGAGTCTTTCTCTGATTTTTTGTCTGAAAAAAAGAGTGTTGTTTGCTTCCTTGGTTTTCATGTTCAGCTTGATCAGCTTTAGTGTATGAAGAGCTCGTTGTAATACTTCACTCCTTTACTAAGGTGCAGCTTGTGTTCTTCGTTAGAATTAATGGATTCATGTATGTCTAGTGTTCTTCAAGTATGAAAGTAGTCTTTCTGTATGCACCCCTTTACAGCATTCTTTTTCCCGTTGTATGTACTCTTCATGCAACTATCTGCTTTTCACCACCACATTTTGTGCTCGGTCTTTGTCCTTACTTTTATAGCTTTTACCTTTGATAGTGGGAATGATTACATTTCCATGGGTAATAGGTACGGTTCCCTAACACGCCAACAACCCACATTAAATAACATTTATTTCATTAAAAACATCAAATATGACTGTTGCTTAATAAATAAATAATATTGACAAAAGTAGAGTTTAGGAATCATTGACCGGTAAGTCTATAAGTAGCTTATGTTAGTAGATATGTAATGGTGGACTTTGTATAGCAGTGAGCTCCTATCGGTATCTCTTTGATCTTGTACTGGTATCTCCTTGTATCGGTAGCTGTTACTCTGTGTATTAGTAGCTCTATATACCGGTGACTCCTTCAATCAGTAGCTTGTTTGTTCTAGCAGTAACTCACTTGTATCGGTAGCTCGGTGTATCGGTGACTGTTTGTATTAGTGAACTTTGTGTAGGTATCTTGCTTTTCTATCAGTAGCTTGCTTGTCTATCAGTAGCTTGCTTGTCTATCAGTAGCTTGCTTGTCTTGGTGACTTTGTATCGGAAACCACACTTATTGGTAGACTTTGTGTTGGTAGCCTTGTTATATTTGTAGAATTGTTCATACTGGTAGCTCCGTTATGTACCAGTGAAGTGTACATCAGTAGACTTATGCATACCGGTAGACTTGTTCTATCGGTAGCTTATCTTATATCGATAGCTCTGCGTATCAGTGACCTAACACTTATCTGATTTATGCAAAACCTATTCGATTGAGTTAGAATTATTTCAAAAGTCATATAAACATAGATAAATATTGATTAACATATTTCAAAGATTATTTTAATATAATTATCAACTTGATCATATATTGAAATAATTAATCTATAGATACACATTATTTGGGATTATCAAAGTATGTGAAATCATAATTGGGATTATCAAAACAGGTGAGGTCAACAATATCCCCATTTTTGATAATCACAACTTATGATATTATAGGATCAAGATAATTAGTAATTGTATTAGATGATATAGCATTAAATTCAAAGATAAAATAGAAAACAAATGTATTAGAGAGAAATTAATTAAACTCATAAAAGATAGTATTTCTCCCCCTTTTTCATAAAAGTTGTTATTCCCAGATATGTTTCCCTTAGACAATATTTCTCCCCCTTTGTGATAATAAAAAAGTGGGACAAGAAGGAAAAAACACAGGAAAAGAGAAGTAACAGATGGTAAAAGAAATTAAGATAACATATATATTTCTTGGAGAAAAGCGATACAAAGAAATACAAGTGATTCCTATCAAAAAATCCTAGCCACTGATCAATCCACATCCTCAGCATGAGATTTCCCTTTGGGATCAGAAGAAGATTCAGTTGAGGTGGATACAGGTGAAGGATTAGGAACTCCAGAGATGATCAGAGGGGGCTGAGCTACTGAAACTGTTCCTGGTCTTTACTGTGTAGCTCTTTGAGTGATCATAGGAGTAAGGCTTTTGATGGCTTGGGCTGGAGTCATCTGAACAAGAGAAGTAGTAGAGGCAGAGGCAGGTAATGCTGTAGGTATAATCACTATCCTAGCATCGACATGCAAGAAAGGCAACAAAATATTTCTGAAATCCATAATGATTACTCCTCCTCTCTCTATAGCAGATATGAATTCATCCTTGTTCTCCATAAATTTGTCCAGTGCAGAGGTCAACTCTCTGAGCTTGCTGACTTGTTCTCTGAAGTCTTGATTGATATAAAGAAGCTTCATGTTTTCTAACATAAGCTTGAAATAGTTGTTGAGCTGACGCTTGGTGTAAACCCTTTGGAAATAATAATCTACCTTGTATTTCACTTCTTTTTGAGAAGAAGAAGCTTCTCTCATATAGTCCTAAAAAATATTAATTATTTCTCTAGCTAAATCTCTAGTAGAAGTCGCCACTTTAGTCAGATCGGATGAGTCCACAAAGCCACTAGTTGATGTTGAACCAAGCTCCTCCTTCATCACAGCTCTAATCTGATCCAAATCCACTGAATGTCTGGAAGTAATAGAACCAATAGAGAAGGTTACTATTTCCTTGAAGTTTTTTGTTAACCCACTGATAAGATTTTTTACTTGGGAATCTTGGGTGCTAACATAATCTTTCATGGAGGTTTTAAAACCTTCAAAGACTGATACCATCTGGCTCACAACACTTTTGAAATAAGCTAAGTCCTTCACTACTGGAAATTCGGGATATAGCCACGGTTTTAAACTGTGGTTATAGGTTCTCAAACCGTGGCTATAGGTAATAGCCACGGTTTGAGGAACCGTGGGTAAGTTTGGCGTGGCTATAGGCCTAGATCTAGAGCCACAGTTTGGAACCATGGTTGTATACCTATAGCCACGGTTCGAACTGTGGCTATAGGTATACAGCCACGATTCCAAACCGTGGTAATATCACTATATCCACGGTTCTAAACCGTGGCTATACAAGAGGACAGGCACACTTTATTTCCATGTTTCAAAACCTTGGAATTAGATCTATAGCCACGGTTAAAAACCGTGGCAACTAACCAATAGCCACGGTTTAAAACTGTGGCTATAGGGTCTGAAAATCCATAAAAAAAAAAAATACACCTCCCCCCCAACCCCACTGCACAGCCCCTACAGCCCCCCACTCCCCTTGCATCCCCCCTCCCCCCTACAGCCCCCTAGACAGCCCCCACCCCCCCCCCCACTCCCCTTGCAGTAGACAACCCCCCTGTTGCGGAATCGGTGGGAGGCGCAATGACAGAAACAAGAAAAAATGAAAGAAAGAAAAGCAGCAAGAACATGACGATTTACTTGGTTTGGGAATAATCCCTACATCCACAGGAGAGGCAGAAATTTCACTATTCGAGGTCACAAAAAATTACAAAGGATTTTTTCAGTAGAAACCCTTGCCCTAAAATGGGCTATAAAACAATGGAGAAGACGGTCCACTATTCCGAAATAGTGGTCCGTGTAGCTATAGTGAACGGTGGAGGGATTTGTCAAAAGCGCTACAGTAAAGTTGACCCCGAAGTTCGCATTGCTACAGTACCTGTCGGTGTCAGTTTGTCAACTCCACTACAGTGGTCAGCATTTCTACAGTTGTGGGCCACAAGCATTCGGTCCCTCGTTAAGAGAATTTGTCCATTGCGAACTCAATGAGGTAGAACTGTTTGGCAAGGTGGATGTTCGTTGTACATGCCAAATAAATTGAAGCATGCTAGGGAGAACTGAATGCCGAGAGCTGTTTAGTTGAGTGTTATGATCAAAAAAGGGAGATTATATGTGCGATACAATTTCCACTTGAAAAAAGGTGAATACAGTATAAGAAATTCTCTCTTTCTTGTACCTACATTTTGTTATGCGGGCACTGGAGCACGGACTCACCTGGAGGCACCATCAGCTGGGGAGGATGTGATCATCCTCCTCCAATGAGTGCTACATGAGATGAGGGAATTATGGAAGGAATTTCATCTAGAACAGCCAAAATTAGACATTGAATTTCTATCACAATAGGCTGATCCGGTTCAGACGACATGTGCAGAGGATGAGGATGATCTAGTTCGGATGACATGTGAAGAGGATGAGGAAAAAGAAGAATTACTGAACAAATATTATGTGATACATGTACAATAAAATATTCCAAACAATTCCAAACCAATGTTTTCATTTGAATTGAGCCTTTGTACCACCTTCTATGTACGTTTTATGGAAAGATGGATGAGAGGCAGTGCTGAGAGAAGATATAGTTTAGGAATGAGGAAATACGAAAAATTATAGATCTAACCATTCAATGTTTCTATAAGGAAGAGTAACCATAATCCTATCCAGAATGGCTTGAAAAGCCTCTCATTGTGAATTTTGTGAGGATAAAAGTAATGCAAGAAGCATAGAGAAGGTGGGGAACAGAGGTGAACAACTCACTTTCTAATCTGTGTAAAAGACAATCAACTGTGTACCTCTTATTTGAGATGAGAATAATATAGAAAGGAGAAAGTTAATTTATATCAGGAAGCTCATCTTCCAATAGTTGAACCTTATTTTCTAAAGGAATTCATTTTTACTGGTGGAGATTTTTTTGGTGTGATAGCTATGCAAACATGGGAGTTGGGTATAGTGTTGTTGAAACATAAAATTTTTCTACCGAAGAAAGGCCCTTGGAAAGAGGCTTCGGAAGCACAATAATGATTTCCTATGGAAGTGGAGATTGTTGTGTGTGGAAACAATAAAGCAACAGAAATCAGTATATCCAAGATGTGTGGATTAACAGAAAGTTCAATATTCATCACATGAAATAGAAATCTCTAGTAAATAATGACTCCAGTTTTCTGAACAAAAAATTGATTTGGACACCGATTAGAGAAGTATTGGAAAAAAAATTAATGATATTTGTGTCCTGGGCTATCAACTGTTTAAAGATTTTAATTTTAAAAATAGCATAAAGGGTACATTATGTACTGTTCAACAACTTATGGACTAGACATGCTTAAACTACTACTTAGTTGTCCTTCACTTGGTTCGAAGTAGGAACTAGTTATGTGCTACCTCATGTTTACATTTTTTGAGTGTGTCTTCCATATAAAGACTATAAAAATTTGTGTATACGCTTTAAGTTTGGATGAACTAAGGGTTGTTACATAAGACTTCACTCATTCTAACAGGCCTTGAGATGGTGGCTATGGGCCAGTTTATAAGGGCATTTTGGCATAGGATTCATTTACTAAAATTTTTAGTTGGTAGAGGAGCAGAAAATTTTGGTTTGTCCATAAGGAACCATCTGAAATTTGTGAGAGTATCCATATTCATGAAGGTGAATCAATAGATTTTTGTGTCAAAGTGGAGAATATTGGTGTCATTTCTTGTGTGGCTGACAACATTCACTCATTGCTGACTTCCCAAATTTGATGTTGTCTTCAAGGTGTGTTGTCTTCAAAGGGGAAGGGGTTTTTCCATTCAAAGAGAGGCACCATCTGATTTGGCTGGTTTCTAGTGCTCAATAGGCTGAGCCATGACTTTGTGCAGCTGCTTAGTTTTATGGGAGGAAATTTCCCTAAGCCACAGAATCTATTAACTATTTTTTTCTGGATGTGTAAAAGTTCAAAAAGAAATGGGGCGTGCATGACCGCGTCGTGACCGCGGCGTGACCGTGGCATTACCCTGGTGTGAACGTGGCATGACCGCGGCGTGACCGCGACGTGTTGGCCCTGTCCAGCGACATCCGCCGAGCAGCATCTTCCAGTCAGGAGCGAAGGGAGTAGGAGGAGGCGGGGCAATATTCCAGTCATTGCCCCACCGGCAGAAATTGTGATTAGTCAGTCTCAACATTGATCACAAGACTAATGGAATATTATCGTTGTGAACTACTGCGGGGTGTCGTCCTAGAGCAGGGCCAAATCATGGTGTGACCGCGGCGTGATGGAGGCGTGACTGCATCGTGATTGCGGCGTGACCGCGACATGACCACAGTGTGACCACGGCGTGACCGCGGAATGACCGCGGCATGGCCACTGCGTGACAGACCCCCCCCCCCCCCCCCTGATAGACCCCCTCTGGACAACCCCCCATCCTCTTGGATATCCCCCAATCCCCCTTGGATATCCCCCATCCCCCCTAGATAGTATCCCCCCTATTGGATACCCCCTATCCTTCCTGGACAGACCCCCCTCCCTGACAGACCCCCCTAGACAACCCCCCATCCCTCCTGGACACCCCCTGGATAGACAAAGGCATCATTCGAATTGATCGAATTCCAAGTGTCTTTTACAATTTTATTACAATCCTTCATAGTGTTCCAAGCATTATTGAATCTAAAAGGAAGAATATGTTTGTTGTATCTAGTCTTGAGGCTCACCAAAATTGGATGATGATCAGAATTAATCCTAATTAAAGTAATACTAGAGATGTTATTCCAGTTATCGAGAGATTTGATGTTTGTGAAAGCTCTGTCAAGTTTACTTGCTAAAATTCTATTGTGTTAACTTCTATACCATGTATACTTAGCCCCAACCAAATTAATCTCAACAAGGTTATTATCATCAATACAGGGATTAAAATCTTAAATGGGGGTGTTTGAGTGCAAGGGACCTAGATTTTCACTAGTTCCAAAGATAACATTTAAATTACTGATAATGACCTAGGTCACCTGAATAGTGTTGTTAAGGGAGGATATATTGTGCCACAAGGTTCTTCTGTCTTGATATTTATTGCAGGCATACACAAAAGTACAGCAGAAAGTATGATCATGCAAGTTTATTTCACATGTCAAAGATTGAGAATCATCATTAACAATATGAATTTTATCTATAGAGATATGTTCAAAGACCCACAAAGAATCACAATTTTTATTATTGGAAGTTTTTCCTATAAAAGTATAACTATATTTCTCAAGAATATTAAATCCAGAAGTAAAAGTGACTTTAGGTTCAAAGATAGAAAAAAGCATCGGTTTATGAGTAAAACGAGAATTTTTTAAAGTTGTGATGGTGTCACGGTTACCAATACCCTGACAGTTTCAATATAAAATATTCATTTATACTTAAGTTTAGGGATAGGCCCCTTGTTTTTGTTACCTCTGGAATTCCTTCCACGCTTGGATTTTCTTAATTACTTGGTAGAATTCTCTTTAGATGTCGCTGAATTTTTTACCTGAAAAGTCCTTGAAGGGTTAGGAGAGCTATGATTATTTTTCATACATGTTAAGACCTCTTCTTGGTGCATTTGTTTGTGATCAGTTTCCTCAGATTGGTCACCCAGTTTCTGAGTGGTGAATTCATCCATAGCAGGGGTTCCTGGTTGTATGTGTCTATTGTAGTTCCAGACCTTCGTCATCATCTTGCATGTGTTGTGTTTTGAAAATATCAGCCATCTGCATATTGAAAACTAGATTCTGAACTGCTGCTTTGTCCATCATCTCATCACAGTGTGAAGGTGAGGAGAGTTGATGCTGTTTTGCACAGTCAGTAGTTGCGACATAGGTGTCCTGCAAACCCCCTGCATACCACCCCCTCCCCCCTACCCTGTAGACATCCCCCCTGCCCCCTCCCCCCTGCCCCCCTCCACCCACCCCCTGCCCCCTACCCCTGCCCTACAGACCTTCCCCCTGCCCCATGCCCTGTAGACCTACCCTCTGCCCCTGCCCCCTGCCCTAAAGACCTGCCCCCTTCCCCCCTCCACACTGCCACCTACCCCCCTCCACCTACCCCATGCCCCCTGCCCCCTGCCCGGCAGACCTGCCCCCTGCCCCTGCCCCATGCCCTGCAGACCTGCCCCATGCCTTGTAGACCTGCCCCCTGCCCCCTCCACCCTGCCCACTGCCCCTGCCCCCTACCCACCTCCACCCTGCCCCTTCCCCCCTCCACCTGCCCCCTTCCCCCTACCCTGCAGACCTACCCCCTGCCCCCTGCACCCTGCCCCCCTCCACCCTGGCCCCTGGCCCCTACCCCCTCCACCCTACCCCCTGCCCCCTGCCCACTGCCCCTGGCCCCTTCCCTGCAGACCTACCCCCTGCCCTGCAGACCTTCCCCCTACCCCTGCCCCCTCCCCTGCAGACCTTCCCCCTGCCCCCTCCACCTAACCCTCCACCCTGACCCCTACCCCCTGACCCCTTCCCTCTGCCCCCTGCCCCCCTCCACCCTGCCCCCTGCCCCCCTCCACCTTCCCCCTGCCCCCTCAATTATTTAAGAATATGTGGGATTGAAATTTATAAAACTGAACTTAATTTTTTAGGTTCAAACTCAATTTCATGGTATCACACCACAAATCACGGCATTACAGTGGGCTGAAATGAAGGTGGAAGGGGGCTAGTGTGGGCTGGTGTGGGATGGTGTGGGATAGATGTGGCTGGAGAAGGGCCAAATCACGGCATTGTCGCGGCGTGACCGTAGCGTGACCGCGGCGTGACTGCGTCGTGACCACGGCGTGACCGCAACGTGTTGGCCCGGTCCAGCGACATTCACGGGGCAGCATATTCCACTTAGTTTCAAATATGATGATATGGATGGCATGAGAGGAAGTTTTCTCATAATATTTAAAGAAATGAATGTTAATCTGTGTTGACTAGAGGATTGGATGACCCCTGATATACCTAATTCGGTGAGGGCTCAAATGCTGGTGGAAGAGGGCTGGTTGCAGGTGCTGGGGGGATGGTGCGGGCTGATTCGAAGGTGGCAGGGGGGCTGTTGCGAGCTGGAATGCTGGTGGCAGCGGGCTGAAATGAAGGTGGAAGGGGGCTAGTGTGGGCTGGATGTGGCTGGAGCATGGAAAAATCATGGCATTACCGCAACGTGACCGTGGCTTCACCGCAGCGTGACCACGGCGTGATCATGGCGTGACCACAGTGTGTTGGCCCGGTCCAGCGACATCCGCGAGGCAGCATCTTCCACTTAGTTTCAAATAGGTTGATATGGATGTCATGAGAGGATGTTTTATCAGAATATTTAAGAAATTAATGCTAATCTGTGATGACTAGAGGATTGGATGACCCCTGATATACATAATTCGGTGAGGGATCGAATGCTGGTGGAAGGGGGCTGGTTGCAGGTGTTGGGGGGATGGTGCGGGCTGATTCGAAGGTGGAAGGGGGCTGTTACGGGCTAGAATGCTGGTGGCAGCGAGCTGAAATGAAGGTGTAAGGGGGCTGGTTTGGGATGGATGTGGCTGGAGCAGGGCCAAATCACGACATTCCCGCGGCGTGACTGCAGCGTGATCGCGGTGTGACCGCGGCGTGACCACGGCGTGACCGCAGCATGACCGCAGCGTGACCGCGGCGTGACTGCAGTGTGTTGACCTGGTCCAGCGACATCCGCGGGGCAGCATCTTCCACTTAGTTTCAAATAGGATGATATGGAAGGCATGATAGGATATTTTCTCAGAATATTTAAAGAAATGAATGATAATATGTGATGATTAGATGATTGGATGACCCCTGATATACCTAATTCGGTGAGGGCTCGAATGCAGGTGGGAGGGGGCTGGTTTCAGGTGCTGGGGGGTGGTAAAGAATGATTCGAAGGTGGCAGGGGGCTGTTGAGGGATGGAATGTTGGTGGAAGAGGGCTGAAATGAAGGTGGAAGGGGGCTGGTGAGGGCTGGATATGGCTGGATATGGCTGGAGCTGGGCCAAATCACGGCATTACCGTGGTTTGACCGCGGCGTGACCGCGGCATGACCGCGACGTGACTGCAGCGTGTTGGCCCGGTCCAGCGACATCTGCGGGGCAGAATCTTCCACTTATTTTCAAATAGGATCATATGGATGGAATGAGAGGATGTTTTCTCATAAGATTTAAAGAAATGAATGCTAATCTGTGACGACTAGAGGATTGGATGACCCCTGGTATACCAAATTCGGTGAGGTTTGTAGATCTAGCAATGTGTAGGAATACCTAGAGGAATTAATACCCCATGGGATCAGGAAAATCAGAGGCTACATAACATGTAATCTGACATTACTAGTACTGTGGGACCCCTGGGCTGTGGAACTGGGCTTTTGGTTGGATTTAAATATCACATGCAATGTGACATGGTCACATAACATGGGACCCATCTTCAAAGTCTAACAGTACTTAAAGAGTGTCTTGGTTAAAAACAATCATTTTAATAAAAAGAGGGAAACCCCCTACAGGGATATAAAAAGGGTCAAGTACGATGTGTGATTTATGACTAACAACGACATCAAGTATAAGGAAAACATCAATTCAATAATGTTAAGCAAGGTATACCACTTTGATTTTTTGCAGACAGCGCACCTCCGTTAGAGGGGTTTTATTACAAAACCATGACTATTTATCAAACGAAACAATTATCTTAACTAACACTTATTCAAGAATTGTAATTTAATATAAACATGCAGAATTAAGAAGGAAACTAAATGCAGTTTAAAACATTCTTGAATTAAATAGGCTAGGAGAGGGACCCTACCTCAACCTCAAGGCGCATTTTCTTTTGACGACGACAACTCGAATCTTCCTTTTTTCCGCCTGCATGCATATGAAACTTCACATATATATAAGGACACATAGCCCCTATGTACATATTTTCATGGCCAAATACGCACAAGGGGGTCCTTAGATATATATTTATACTTGCATATACCCCTTTAAACTTACGCATGTATGCATTTTTCATATCCATATATAAGCACACCTATCCCCAATATATATATTCATATTGCCATGAGTGAATATATATAAAGGGGGAACTTATATATGTATATTCCTACCTATGCATACACATATAAACCTTCGTCAATGGAGACTTGAATCCACCTCAACGAAATCCAAAACGCACTACAAAAATATAACCCAAAAATCACAAATCCCCTAACTAAAATTGGGCCAAAGAATAAAAACAAAATAAACCTTACCCAAATACGATGTTGAACTCATTGTCATCGATGGTGGTGGATAGAACCAACCTCATCATAAGAAACCACCTGTAATAAAATAGTGGGGAAAATGAGATATAACAACTTCTTATATATATGTGATCAGTGTGTCAATTGTACATGATAAATGATACATGAATTCATAACCAACAATTAACAAATAATATTTCCAGATGTGAACCGCAGTTGAAGCCATGAAATTCCCAAGGGTAGGGATTCATGGTGTGAAACCCCTCGTCACACCGTGAATCATGCCTAGGTGGATTTATTTTAATAGGTTAAATTCTGTCTTTTTCTGGGTCAAGTGTTTCACAATGATGTTACTGAAGAAAGTATCAAGTTTTAAAAGCCGGTTGTTTGTGTTTGATGAAATGAAAACAAATATTTTCTTTAAGTTTTAGATTTTTATGAAAATTATTGGTTGATGTTTTCTCAAAATGAGGACATTTTCATCTCTAAAGTGAAAGAAATTTCATTTTCTACTATTGATTTGGCTAAAACTTTCTACTAGTCCACGTTTAAGGCTTAGGGAAATCATGTAAAACAGGTGAAAATGTCATTATAAAGAGCCACAACCAATTTGAATAGCATATACACATTATATAATAATGAAAACATGTTTTTAAAATACTAGATCAATTATAGAATTCCAATTAAAGGGTTAGGCAAAGGAAACTTACCTCAACCTCAAGGTACTACTTTTAACAACTCGAATCTTCTTTTTTTCCGCTTGCACGCATATGCAACTTCACATATATATAAGGACACCTAGCCCCTATGTACATATTTTCATGGACAAATATGCACAAGGGGATCCTTAGATATATGTTTATACTTTCATATACCCCTTTACACTTACACATGTATGCATTTTTCATATCTATATATAAGCACACATAGCCCCAATATATATATTCATACTTCCATGAGTGAATATATATAAAGGGGGAACTTATATATTTATATGCCTACCTATGCATACACATGTAAGCCTTAATCAACAGCAACTCGAATCCACCTCAAAGAGATCCAGAAAGCACTACAAAAATATGAAGAACCCAAAAATCACAAAAGCCCTAATTAAAATTTGGCCAAAGAATAAAAACGAAATAAATCTTACCCAAATCCAATGTTGAACTCACTATCATCGATGGTGGTGGATAGAACCAGCCTCATCATAAGAAACCACCTGCAATAAAATAGTGGGAAAAGAAATGAGATATAACAACTTCTTATATATATGTGATCAGTGATGATAAATGATACATGAATCCATTACCATTATAGATTCTATAATTCCTTTCTATTATTACCACAATATCATCATTTAGTCACTCCCATTGGAATGATAATTTATGGTGGTCATGTCAACAAAAAATAGCTACAAACACACATTGTAGGAATAAGTGTCCAATGTGATAAAGAAAATAAAATAAAAACTAAACTAAAACATACCTCTCTCCTGTGACTATACACGTCACCACCCAACATATAAGAATCACAATGCCCCATGGGTCAAATCGTGTTCCTGAAAGCAAGGGGGAAATAGATCCGTGTTTCAAAATGATACAATCAAATAGTACATTCCTATTAATTAACAATTATTCTTCCTGTTAATGGTAAATAATTAGTTTGGCTCAAGTTTCAGCTTAATTTGGTTTTGTTCGATACAAGTTTTTATCCCACCCGATAATAAAAGTTTACTAGAGGAAACAATTTCTAATCAAATATAATATATAATAACAAAAAATGGATCCACACCTATGAAGAAGGTTGAACATGATAAGAAAGAATGTTTGATCATATAGTCTGATGAGTTATAAAAGGATAAACCAAAAAAACGAAAAACATTGAGAGTTCTCTAATTGCTCAAGTGAATATGAAATTTTCAAATAATAATAAACATGTGAAAGAAGAGAAAACCATGTTTCCTCAACATAAATGTTTAGAATGTGAGAAATAAGAAAGCGCAAAGAAAATCAAACACTTTTGAGCTACAAAGAAAAGTGCTCCAATGTTGAGAAAAAAGCCTAATAACTTAGAAGTTGATCAACCATGGAAGAAATTTGAGATGAAGAAATATTGTCCAAGAAAAAGAATTACAAGTAGTAATTGGTGAATCAAAATAGGAGATATATTGTATTGATGTTTGAAAAATCCATATGTATCTAGAAAAACTAAATCTTGGAGAGAACTGAAATTTTTTCTAGAAACTAATCAGAACCCACCATTTGTGAAGCACTATATTGTATTAAAACCTCCAAAATTAGTATGAACATAGTGAAATGTGAAACTATAGAGCAGAGAAAAATGATATCGAGATGCTATAGAAGAGAAAATACCATATGCATGATTCATCGGGAGCTAGATGAATCTGTACTTAGGGAACATTTCTACCCTATCGTCTATTTCTACGAAGCAACAGTAAGATATATTTTTGAAGAAAGTAGCAAGTTTAGGTGATGGTGAATGGAAACACGAAGTGAGTACAGGGTGTGCTTCATCGAGGTAGATCTCATAGGAGAAATATAATATCAGGAACACCTGGAGGAGTGGAGGGGAACCGAGTGATGGAGGGAGATGTCGACTGGGGTAGGTGGGAACTCTAGCTCGACAGGAGGTGATAATCGAGAAGGAGGAGAAACCGAGGGAAATCGATACTTGGTGTTGATGTGAAAAAATTATAGATCCAGAAAATGAAGGTGGAATCACAGTCAATAGTGGGAATTGGGGTGGATTAATGTGAAGGATGGTATTGGAGTATGATGGCGGCAATAGTGCACGAGAATCCGAGGAGTGGACGGGAACCGAGATTAGGAGGAAGACGAGGACTGGGGTCTGCGGGGACCATAGGTCAATAGGAGAAAAAGAACGAGCATGGGGAGAAACCGAGGGAAACCGCATGCAGAAGTGGGAATGAGGAAAAATAAATGGTATGACGCAAAGGAAGACAATGAACCCTAGGTCGATAAGAGATGAACCCCAAGCTGTAGGAGAATCTGAGGTAAACCGCATGCCGAAGAGGGAGGTAGGGAGAAGAAAGGATTGACGTGAAGAAGGTGTGCGGAAGTCAGGCAGAGAAGAAACATGGGTTTCTAAATGTTGGACACATAGAATGGAGAGGAACCCAGGATTAGTATAGTTTATAGATAACATTTCTACACTATGTTTTATTTCAATAATATTTATGAAAGTAGTAAATTGAACATGTTGAAGAACCTCAATTCACTCTGACATGTTTAGAGGTTTAGTTTCAGAATTATGAAATTACTTATTGTTTTTATAAAAAAATATATATTATTCTTGATAACTATAGGTAAAGAGGAAGATGTAACATTTAAAATTTTCCAAGTGGGAAGAATATCATTGGGCACATGTCATCACATAGTAGCTCCAATGATGGTAACTTCATTATCACTGTTGAGAATTTTAAATCTAATAATGATGAACCACTAAAGAATAATAAGTGGTTAAATATTCGATTTTATCACAATAGGATAGATCCGTAAATTCCATGAGCTCACCTTTAGCTGGGGGATGATTCTAGAACAACTATATTTTTAAATATAACACCAAAATATGATCATGATACATCTTGGTCATGTTTTCTCATACCTGAATCCAAGAAATATTAGAATAGTATTAACATATAATCAATATATAAGAAACACTATTGTGCGAATATTTATGCAGGGAATCAACCATGATAAATAATAATCATTCTAGTAAACATATACTATATCAATTGGTATGTTTTTTTGGGTAAAGATATCAAAATATAAGAAAGAATAAGATCACATGAAATCTTGGATAAAGATGAGAAAGTGAAAGTTTAATGTCATTGAACCACATTCTATGAGGGAATGGTGACAATGTAATGATTTCATCAAGGATAACTTTAATAAATAAGAAATAATTGGAGTATCTAACATAATGGGAAAAAGAAAACAATGTTTTCATGTGCCACAATATTTCTAACATGTCAATGGATAAATAAATCTTGGAAACATCACATTCTCATGTTCCACAATAAGTCTTGGTAAAATCTGACACAAACATACCCTAAAAAACTAAATATTAAAATATATAAATACAAAAGAATAATGGAGGTGGAAGAGGAATATTTACCTCTATCCATTTAAAGTAGAAGAACCCCATAAGGCATTTTTAGAGGTGGAATCCAGAATAATTATTTTGTTATCCTTAAAAAACAACACCCATCTCTACTGGGTAACCAATCCACCTCCACTGTGTACCTGATGGCCCTTATAAAAGGTCTGCTACACTTTCCAGCCCACCGAGTACCTGGTACCCCTCCATCGGGTACCTTATAAAGGGTGTAGTTTTTTACAAACCCATTAAGAGGAACCTAGTGCCTCCCAATTGAATACCCAATAACTACTGCAGTTTATTGCGGTTATCCACCACCCTAAGATTTGGAAACCAACCCTCTAAATAACCATTAGCCTCAAATTAAAACAAATCCTAGAGATGTATTAATTCTTGAAATTCCAATTCATTTCCCAATTCTCAAAAATCTCCCTTCTTAAGGAAAAAAAATCAAATTTTCTCTAAAATTACCAACCTTCTAATTGTGTGGGTCATTAAAAACTCCCAACCATAAGAATTTCAATCCTTCATAAGCATCCAGGATGATCCCCTGATTCCCAATTTAACCATCAAAATTTGATACCATCACTTTTTATCCATTCCAACTCTCCACAACCCCACCATGCAGATTCCCAATCTAGACTAATTGGTTCTTCACTGAAAACCACTTGTCCCTCACTCCACGTATATCAATTATAATTAGAATAATGTATCTAATTCGAAAACCTCTTTACCATACTCAAACATGTGAAACTATTCCAGTTTAATCCTACACACTGATAACAAAATAATGAACACATAATTATTCATAACAAGGAGGAGGAGGATCACCTGAAGGGGGTTGGCCACTTAGGAGGCACGCCGGAGGATGTGGGGAGGCCACCTAGGAGTAGTGTCGGAGGGGGAGGTGAGGTGTTCCACATTCTGTGGCAGCGGCTCACGGTGGGGTTTCCTTGTTCAGTGACAGCGATGGGCACCGTCGCAAGGGGAACCGTCGGTGGAGGAGGATTGGGGATAGGAGAGGTCACCATGGGTTGGTGAAGGAGGGTCGCGCACAGTGGGTATCGAGGATGAGGGTGCCACCATCAAAGACGTCGAGGGTTCAGAGGGTCACGAGGGGCACTGTTAGTGGAGGAGGATCGGGGAGAGGAGAGGTCGTGATGGGTTGGGGAAGGAGGTTCGCGTGCAGTGAGAGACGTCCAGGGTTCAGAGGGTCACTACAGTGAGAGACCGAGTTTTGGAGGGTCGTGATCACGGGAGGATGGAGGAGGAGCCCGACATGATTTGGAAAAAAAAGCGATCGGGGGAGAATAAAGGAGGAGCCCGATGGGATTTGGAAGAAAAAAAAAAGACAGAGCAAATTTTTAGCCACGAAGTATATACAAAATCATGGATATAAATAAGCTATAGCCATGGTTATATAAAACTGTGGATATAGATCCATGTCTATAGCTTAAATTTCTAGTAGTGCTTGTCTGCTTGAGATCTAGAACTCATATAAGATTCTAACGAGATAACAGACTTCTTTATAAATTCAACATCCTCTTCCAGTCTAGATACTTGAGTCTGGAAACATGTAACTTCATCCACTATCTCTACTACAAAGGTAGAGACATTAAAGCCAAGGGAGAGTTCAAATGACTTTTCCAAATTGCTCATCTCTTCAACAAAGCAGTGCTTTAACTTGGAAACTGAGGCACTAAAATACTCTTCCAGCTCATTCTTTAAGGATTCATGATCATCCTTGGTGATCATATTAGCAGGTGCAACCACAACAGGTGCTCTTTTAGATACTATACTGTTTACATATCCATTCATAATTGATTGAATGGATGACACCAGTGAAGCTTCCATTTTCCTTATTTCTTCCACAAAACTGATTTTGATATCAGACTTGAGCTTATCCAGATCATGCATTATAACCACATCTTCAGGTAACAACTCAGTCTAAATATTATAATTGATTTTTGGTCTATTGAGGGATGTCTCATTATCATAATCTGGATAATCCAATCCACAAACCACAAAACCTGGGTCTTCTTCCCAATCCTCAATTTCAACTACCACTGAAACACTGCCAAACCTGATTGGATGCTCCCCCTCAACTGGTGCATTCTCTTGTGTAGCAACAGCATTCTCAGTAGGTATCTCTTCCTCATAATAATCTTCTACAATAAATTCCATATCTGCAACAATAAGAGGCTCCTCTGGATTAGCCACAGGACCTCCCATCTCACCCACTACATCCTTAATAGGTACAACTGAGCTTCCAATCATTGGACACAGACTTAAGCAAACAGAATCAGCGGCTTCAGATTCATTCTCTCTTTCTTCTTCATTATCAGGAGTTGGTTGGTCTTCCTCATCAACATGTGTTTATTCTTTTAATAAATTTTCCTTTCCTAAAGATATAATTTCAGAAATAGGACTTGGGGGAAAGTCTGGATCCCATCCATCAGCCATAGAAGTCTCCTCTTCATCAGTCTCATCACTATACTCATGTTCTTCTTCATCGGGTCCTAGACCTGGATCCCTCACATCCTTAGGCCTTGAAGGATGATCCATATGATTGAATTTATCATATAGCTTCTTATCATAATTAATCCACTCTCTTCTCCATGGATTCCATTTTATCTTCATGTATTTGCAAACAGTTCTTGTGATACAAAAATTATTCTTTACTACCACTGTCTCATCCTGAGACTCAGCTACCCCTTTCACTTTGATCATCACTGAGATCATCTTGGTAAAGAATAAGGCATTGGTTTTTGACTTTGGTCTAATAATATCCTCCATTTGAATCATAATCATCTTGAATAGATTCACTTTCACACCATGTCTCAAAAGATGTAGCAAATAGATATCTTGATATCTTAAATTCGCAAATTCCCCTCTCCTTGGAATTAAAACATGCTGAACAAACTTGAACAACAATTTGTTCACTCCATCCATTTCAGCAGCCACCACCTGTCTCTACTTTCCACTACCAGTGAGCTCCTCCAAAGCAGTCTCATAATCAAATATGTCACTTGTAGATGGTACTGATCTCGAGAAATATCCAGGAACACCTTCATGTGGAACCTTCAGGAATTCAGCCCACTCAATGGATGAAAAGGATATCTCCTTTCCATTCACAAAGGAAATCATTCGGCGATCATCTTCTGATTTATCAAAGCTTACAAACTCATAGAACTGTTTCACGATATTTTGATAGTTGGGTCCATTGTTATTCTAAAATAATTCTACCCACTTTTCATCTTCTAGCACCTCAAGAACTAATGATCTACTAGACAACAGCCATTCCACGCATAGCTCTTTTTTTATCACAATAACTCTATTCTGTAAATGAGGGTTCACTGGTCGCCTTCCTGACCTTGTTCTACTGACACTGCCACTTGCTTCTAGGACTGTCTTCTGCTTCTTCGCATTCGGCTCATCAACGACATCTCTGATAGAGGGAATTTTGGTTTTTTCCATTTCTGGTTTGAGAAACTTAGGGCTTTTGAGAGATTAGGGAGCTAAGGCTTGAGGGAAAAAGTTTTGATGTGGATCTAAAAGTGATTAAGGCTTAGTTTTATCATTTAGGAATCATAAAATAAATAATTAAAATATAAAAATTTAAGTACAAATGATACATATTCTGGAGGCAGATAGAAGTTTAAAACAACGCATCAATATGGTATATCGGTGAGGTATCACATCAGTGAGGTACATCGGTGAGGTATCACATCGGTGAGGTATCTACCGTTCAAGGTTAATCATTCATAACTCATTTCTAATGTAACTTAACCTATCCGAACATAAATGTTTGGTGAAAATGTCAGCTAATTGATGTTTATTACCTATAAATTCAAGAATAATATCACATTTTTGGTAGTGATCTCTCAAGAAATGGTGCCTTACATCAATATGTTTGGTCCTAGAGTGAGACACAGGATTCTTTGAAATGTTAATTGCACTAGTGTTATCAAAGTTAATAGAAACATGCTTAAAATCATATCCATAGTTCAAAAGAGTGTATTTCATCCACATAATTTGTGCACAGCAACTACCAGCAGCTATATACTCTGCTTCAGTAGTGGATAAAGCTTCAAAATTCTGTTTCTTACTACACCATGATACTAAGGATTTTCCAAATAAATTACATGTTCCATATGTGATTTTTCTATCCAAATTGCAACCAGAAAAGTCAGCATCTGAATAACTCATTAATTCAAAAGATTGTCCTTTTGGATAAAACAAACCCAAATTTGCAGTATGTTTAAGATATTTGAAAATTATTTTAACATCAAGTAAATGAGATTCTTTAGGATTATCTTGAAATATTTCACACATAAACACACTAAACATAATATCTAGTCGACTAGCAATAAGATAAAGTAAGCTTCCAATCATACCTCTGTAAGTTTTTTGATCCACTGGTTTCCCAGTTTCATCTGCATTCAATTTATAGACAGTACTCATAGGAGTATCACTTTCCTTAATAATATCCAAACCAAAACGTTTTAAAATATATTTTTTATATTTACTTTGATTCAAAACAACACCATTTTTATTTTGAAAAATTTGAAATCGAATAAAATATTTGAGTTCTCCAATTAAACTCATTTCAAATTAATTTTGCATACCCATTGAAAAATTAGTACATAAAGAATTTTTGGAAGATCCAAAAATAATATCATCAGTATAGATTTGTACTATCAAAACATCTTTAGAAGTTATTTTAATAAAAACAGTTAGATCAGCAATCCCTTTAGTAAAACCTTTTGAAATAAGAAAGTTACTGAGTCTATCATACCAAACTCTTGGAGTGTGTTTCAGACCATATAAATCTTTAGATAGTTTGTAAACTTGATTTGAAAATTAGGATTAGTAAATCCATGTGGTTTTTCAACAAAAACATCTTCAATTATAAAACCATTTAGAAAAGCACTTTTGACATCCATTTGATATAACTTGAAATTCAGATGAGCAGCATAGGCAAGTAAGATCCTAATAGCTTCTAATCAAGCTACAGGGGCAAAGGTTTCCTCATATTCTATAACTTCCTCTTGACTATAACCTTGAGCAACTAACCTAGCTTTTTTTCTAACTATATTTCCCGACTCATCAACTTTGTTTCTAACTATATTTCCCGACTCATCAACTTTGTTTCTAAAAACCCATTTAGTGCCTATGTTCAAAGTGTCCTTAGGTCTTTCTACTAATTCCCAGAATTTGTTTATTTCAAATTGATTTAGATCTTATTGTATATCCATTACCCAAAATTAATCATTGATTATATCATCAATGTTTTTAGGTTCAATATGTGACAAAAAGGCTTGATGTTCAACCTGATTTCTAAGAGAATCTCTAGTCTGTGTCCCTCTATCAAGATTACCAACAACAACATCTAAACGATGATTATTTATAATCGTAGTTGATCTAGTAAAGGTAGGACTAGAAATTTCAATCTCTTCTCTAAGTTTGATTTCTATAGAAGCAGATTTTCGAATATGTCCAGAACTAGATGTCTTTACAGTAGGTTCATTGGTTTTATCATTAAGGTCCAGAATAGACAAATATTATTCAAGATTTTTAAGAGAAGATTTAAGTTCATGTGGATCAGTTTCATCAAACTTGATATGAACAGATTATTCCACACATTTGGTTCTTTTATTAAAGACTCTATAGGCCTTTCTAGTTATAGAATAACCAAGAAAAATTCCTTCATCACTTTTGGGTGAAAACTTGTCAAGATTGTCCATTTTATTAAGAATAGAGACTTTGAAACCAAATACTATAAAGTAACTAACTTTAGGTTTCCTATTATTCCAAAACTCATAAGGGGTCTTCTTGAGGACAGGTCTGATCAAGACTATTTATGATATAACAATTTGTATTCACAACTTCATCCCAAAAGTAAATAAGCAGGTCATACTCATTAAGAATTGTTCTTGCAATCTCTTGAAGGGTTCTATTTCTCCTTTCTACTACACCATTCTACTGAGGTGTCCTAGGGGAAGAAAAGTTGTGACTATAGCCATTGTGTGAGCAATAATATTTAAACTCATGATTTTCAAACTCACAACCATGATCACTTCTCAGGGTCTTAATATTAAGTCCACTATGGTTCTCTACAGACTTGGAGTATTTAATAAAGTAAGAACAGGCTTCACTTTTTTGAGCTAAGAAGTATATCCAAGTATATCTAGAAAAGTCATCTACTAAGACATAGACATAGTGCTTCCCATTTGAACTAGAAACTCTAGAAGCTCTAAACAAATCCATGTGAACCAGCTTGAGAGGTTGAAAAGTTGAAACTTCTTTCTTTGATTTAAAAGAAACTTTATGTTGCTTTCCCTTTTGACAGGGATTGTAAACTTTGTCTGATGGGAATGAAAGTTTAGGTAGGTCTCTAACTAAGTTCTTCCTAGTCAGTTTTCTAATTGAATGAATGTTGCAGTGTCCTAATCTTATGTGCCATAACCAATATTCTTTATGAAAAACATTTAAGCAAGTAATGTTCTGTTTAGATAAAGAATTCAAATCAATAGCATAAACATTTTCATTTCTCAGAGAAGAAAATACTAAAACATTTTTGGAATCAAAAACATTACAAGAATCATTTTCAAATTTAACATTAAAACCATCATCACATAACTGATAAATACTCAATAGATTATATTTAAGTCCATCAACAAATAAAACTTTAGAAATTAAAACTGAGTTAGTGTTACCAATTTGGCCTAGGCCGATGATCTTTCCTTTAGAGTTATCACCAAAGGTGACATGGCCTCCATCAACTTTGATTAAAATCTTAAAGAATGAGTAGTCCCCAGAAATGTGCCTTGAACATCCACTGTCCAAGTACCATACCTTCTTAGGATAACTCTTTAAGCAGGTTTCCTACAAAACAGGTTTAGACAGAAAATGATTTTGGTACCCATATTTTCTTGGGTCCAGACAGGTTAGCAATCAAAGCTTTAGGTACCCAGATTTGTCTTATGGGTCTCATATAATTTACAGAATCAATAGATTTTGAAAGATAAACTTTATTTGATCTATAACCATATGAATAACTAGTTGAAGTAGAAAAAATTCCAGAATTAAAACTAGCAGCATTTTTTCCAGATTGAGAAATGAATCTAGTTTTAGTAAACTATCTCTGTCCAGGCTGATATCCTATTCTAGTAGTATATTTTGGTGCCACTTGTTTTCCTATAATTTTAGTGGGAGTATATTTTCCATTTGTGAATTTTTCTAAGTCCTTTCTCAGTTTCTCATTAGACATTTTCTGTTTAGTATTTTCTTTTAACAGTTGAGCATTATTTTCCTTTTCAATCTCAAGGATAGATTTAACAGTGCTAGATAAAGCATGCTATTTAATTAAGGCTTTGTACTTATCCTTAATTACATTACAGGTCTCTTCTAGCATATTACAATATTCAAATAATTCTTCACTAGATTGGTTTTCAGATTCAAAATCAAAATCAAAATCAACTCCAGAATAGTATGAATTTAAATCAGGAGGGTCCAGTGTTACCTCAGATGTGTTTTTCATAAAACACATATTAGCATGATTCTTTTCAGAGTCAGAAACATCATATTAACTTGTGTTGTCTTCTGAAGCACTCCAGGTATCTTTAATAGCTTTCTTGTACTTATTGTCCTTGTATTCATGTTTCTTCCTAAATTTCATCTTTGGATAGTCAGCTTTAATGTGACCTTTTCTCTTGCATTCATAGAATATAACTTCATCACTCTTATCTATTTTCTTCCAATCCTTTTTCCAATGACCTTTGTTGTTATATTTTCATTTGTAATTTGATTTTCTGAAGAATATCTTCTTCTGATAAAATTTCTTAAATATTCTGTCTATTTGAGCCATCTCAGCATCACTTTCAGAGTCTGAACTTTCACTTGTTGAGCTTTTAGTAGGTATATGAACTTTCTACATATCCTTTCTCTTTGAGGAAGTAGACTTAAAATCCACTGACTTCCTTTTAGGTTCATCATCTTATTCCTTATTCACCCTGAGTTATTATTCATACATCATTAGCTTACCAATTAATTCTTTAACAGGTAGTGAACTTATATCACACGATTCTCTAATTTAAATAGATGTGCCTCTCCATATTTATGGAAGACATCTTAGTATTCTCATAATATGTTCTTTGGCTGGAACAGCTTTTCCAAGAGATATCATAGTGTTGAAAATATCATTGAACCTGAGATACATGTCAGAAATAGGCTCATCAGGCTTCATTTTAAAATTATCATATTTAATAGTATAGGTATTCAGCCTCATTTCTTTGAAATTGGTTGTTCCATTATGGGAAATATCCAAAGTGTCCCAAATTTCATAAGTGGTTTTTCAAGCAGATATTCTATTAAACTCTTCATATCCTAGAGCACAATACAGGGCATTCATAGCTTTACAATTTTTATTGTAAGCTGTTTTAGTAGGTTTATCCCAAGTAATTATTTCAGTGTCTGGAATCTTATATGGAGTTTCTATAGTAGTAAAGATATCAAATCCCATACTCTCTAAATGAATTTTCACTTTAAGCTTCCACTGGGAATAATTTGTACCATTAAAGAAGGGTGGCATGTTGGTAGCAGCACCTTCTAATCTATTATCCATAGTTCAATTTTAGCAAAAATATTTAAAGATACAGAATTTATAACTAACAGAAATTTAAGATCTTTAAGATACAACTAAAATCACAGTTGAAAAATCGAGTATTTTGAAAACTTTGATAAATAAAACAAAACCTCTGATACCAAATGTTGTTCGGAGTGGATACTCAAGAGGGGGGTGAATTGAGTTCCAATTAAAATTTCTGTTAAAAATGTTTATATTAAAATCCCCCTATTTAAAAACAAGTTAAACTGTAGTGAATTTATACAGATTGTAATAGTTCAATTAGTTTCTCAAAGATTGATTTGGTCTCAGTTAATTTAATCAGAAGATTAAATTAACTTTTTAAACTAACTTACTGGTTCACAATAAGTATAAACACGTGATAATTTAACTATCAAAGTAACTTTAAAAAAATGGTATTTCAAAATAATTAGCAGCGGAATAGAAAAAAAAATATATAATATACTTTAAAATTAATCTAAAATATAGAGAAGATATAACCAAGAGGTTTAGTCTCAAGCCGAGACATAGTACTCTTAAACAATTTATATAAATTTTATCCACACCCTAGATTGGGGTAAACAACAGTACAAAGACTATCCAGGTACTAAGACCTCTACCACAGTTCTACGTGGGAACAAAAACAATAGCACACAGGATATCCAGGTCACACTTGACCTCTTCCACAATTCACAGTGGGATATAACTGTAGAGACCCGAAGCTTGACGTACATGGACTTTACATTACTTTTTCGGAATACTTAGTACATTACAAAAATACACACACAAGGATCGTAATAGTTTAGTGTCTTTGGAAACTCGGAATATAATCTTCTAATCCTGGTGAAAGATCTTCAACATCTCCCATAAAGATCTCCCTTTTTTTTCTTACCTAAAACCTTTATTTATATCCTGGGGAAAAGAAAACATAAAAGGGTGAGCTCAAATGCTCAGTAAGGGTAAATAAAACAAATATCAATCACATCATATTCATAAGAACATATCTTTTGGAAATCTTAACCTGCAAAAGAGATCATAATTTCATAACATGGGATAAATCAGGGCAGTGAAAGGTAATCACAATAATCATAACTTAAAACATGAAACTTTGTGGAATACACACATAATCATAGAGAATCATTTCTTGTTACTCAAGACTCATTGCCAAGACTATCTTAGTGGACAAAGTCCATTTCTGAATCGAGTAACCCTCGTTTCAGTCCTGTTTCACTGAACCGGTATAACCTACCATTTCAGCCATGTCTATCTCATGAGATATAAAATCTTTACCCAATGCATTGGAGGGAGATATAGGTCCCACCCATCTTATAATGAATCCTTTCTTATGTGTGCCACATAATCATAAACCATACATCATCGCATAACACATGTAACAAAAATGGTATTCTTGAAACATCATGACATCATAAAACAATTCATATAAGATAAAGGAATTCATAAAAATATTTCCATCACAACATAATCAAATCCATGTAATAATAGGGATAAAAACAGAACCCTTTATTATCTTATATGGAAAATAATTTTGATAAAATACTTGAACTCCATTCTTGAGGAAAATATCCTTTCTACTTCAAAAACATTTTTCCTTTCATAACATGTCATACGACTTTAAAATAAAAGAAGTTGATTAAAAATAAACTTGAAAACTTGTAAAGGAAGCTTCTTGGAAATAATGTTTTAAAAATCCATTCATGCCGTATAAGTTAAAAAACATTCTTCTCGTACTTTTGTCGGAAAAGTCAAAAAGTACCTCGTACGAAAAACGACAAAGGATTCCTTTCATATCTTTTACTAAAAACTCACCGAAGGGTAAAATTGGATTTAAACAATTGTAGGTGGATGGAAATAACATTAAATATTGAGGAAACATGGATGTGGATGATAAAATACACCCCAGTAAATACCAAAGTATACACAATCTCGGATAAAAATGAGATTGTGATATTTCCGTTACCTTAGGTCCGACTTGCTTTGTAAGTGTCCGAACCTCCTGTATAATGATTTAAATCATGTTATTGAGTTGTTCCAGAATCATATTCATTTTTATTATATCATATATGGTCCACTTATGACTTTATATTACCCGTTCTTTTGTAAATTCATGTTAAAGTAGCGTTTTGGGTAAAATCGTCTCATTTGTCGTTCGTGTTTTTAACTTATAATTATTCATATGATTACTTAGATCATGATTACTTAATTCCAGAATATAAAACATGATTTATATATATATATATATTCAGAATATACATATATAATAAATCAGTAAATGAAAAGAAATACACCGTTCATGGAGACGGTAGTCCGTACGTACGCATGAACGTTGTTTTCGTTTCCTTATTGAATTGAATGGAATTAAGTAGATGACATAAATATAAATATAAATAATTCCAGTATCATTATTAGGACATATATTTCATTAGTACTTATTATATATACTTTATAATCATTCATGAATGGTTAATCATTGAGAATGAATCTCATCGCGTCGTGGAGACGGTAGTCCGTACGTACGCACGAGCGATGATATCGTTCCCATGGTCGTGAAATTGTGTTGAAGTGTATGTATACTATTTTATTATCAATATAATTTTATAATAATCATATATAGTTACTCATTACACCATTATACCCATCCAATTAAGGTGGTGACGGAAAATAGATTACACCACGGCGTGGAGACGGTATTCCGTACGTACGCACGCGCGGTGATTTCATTTTTCCGTAGGATGGATAGAAGATGAATTAGGGTTGTTTAATATTTATAATAACATATCAGTATGTAAGTAATACTTATGTTATTACTTTATCATGAAACAACTAAAGAAGAAGAAGTTGAAGAAGAAATAAATTGAAAAGATCGGTAATGGATATTACCTCTTCTTTGAAACGCCTCTTTGAATCCTCCACTTAGGGAACTAAGATTGGTCTTTGAAGAAGACCAGGACCTCTAGGATTATTCTAGGGAAGTGGAGAAGGAATTTTGGCAGGTTTTGGCCGAGCTTTAGTGCTCAAATTGGTGTGAGGAGGAGGAGGAGGAGGTGTCCTTTTATAAGGGAGGAGAGGGGCACCTTAGGAATATCTCAAAATATTATTTTATATTAAAGTAAAAATCAGTTTATAATGGTTCCAAAGGGTCTTATTTCGAAGATAAAGTGGGGATGGGTCGAAATCCTATCAACCAATAGGATTTAGACAAGTTTAGGTTATTATTTTAACCTTATCAATTAGATTTAACTCTAAGTTAAATAATTTAACTTTTACCGTGTCTTTTTGTTTTCTTACACTATATGGTTAATACACTTACTATAACATGCCAAACGAACACCATATTGTTTATTATTAATATATATATCCTTATCTAAGTCATTTGGCCGAACCTTAGATTTTTAGGAATAAAATAACAATTAATAATATAATATTTGTTTTAAAAACTATTTTGTGTCAATTTTGACACTATTTGATATATGATTTTTGTGAAAGTCATAACAGAATTATATGTTCGAACCAAGTTTATAAAATCAACAGTAATATATCATAGTAACATATAAAATTAGTGGAATTCATAAAATGTCTCAAATTATATTTATTTGGGTATTTATAACATCAATTATGTCAATATTTCATTAATAAGATAATTACTGCATCATCGTTGTGTCATACATAAATTAAATTATATAATGTCTAAAAACTACAAATAAAATACCATTATGTAGGAAATATTTTTATCTTTCTAATTAATATTTATAGTCGAATTTATCTTATGTATAACCCCATATTAAAAATGTTTTAGTAAATAAACTTTGATTTTAACTCTTTTAACCCTTCTTTAAATAAATTAATAATAAATGTCCTAATCTAATTCAAGTGGTCCTAAATGGTCATATTTTATTCCTAGGTTTGTTTTTGGTCGAATTACAATTATCCAATAGAATTAGGACATGTGTTAGGGTAATAATAATATCATCTTTACCCTTAATTACCCTATTTACTTTTAACCGTGGTAAATAAAAGTAAAAAGTTACTATTCACCAAAAATTATTTTCATCACATTGAACCACATTTTAGTCCTTGATATTAACCGTGTCTCTCGGATTTTCGAAATTCCATTCACAGAAGAGGTAAAATTAAGTTTTATGCAAAATTCAGTTTTTAACCTACCACTTAGTGGTTTCACTATTCATCAAAAATTGAAAGTTTTCAGAAAAATACCAAAAATTAGGCCTAAGATATATTTCATATTATGAACTCAAAAATGATGTCTATTTTACCAAATTCAAAACATATCAGTTGCATTAACTAATTTAAAAATTAATTCCCGTCATCAAAACAAATAGCGTGTTTTTAAGAGATAATAACTATCAAAAGATTGAAACTTGTTTATAACTGGTTTAAATGTGAAATTACATCCAATGACCATCATTGTATTAAATTGTAAAAATATATTCTAAATATACTTTAAAACCACTAAAATTAGTAATTTATCACTATTAATTATTTCGATTAAAAAAGTTGTTTTTAATTAAAATTTAGTAATTTTCACTATTCATTAGAATATGAAAGTTATCCGAAAAGTACCAAAATTTTACCCTAAGCTAATTTCGATATTACAAATCCAAAAATGAATTCCATTTTGAAAAATAAAATTTAAAAAATTTCAAAAAGTGGTTATTACTATTCATAACGGCTAGTTTTAATAATATTTTAATAGCATATTATTGTTTAGTGAAACTCATTATTGCGTACTATACACGCTATTGAGGAAGGTCGCGATTGCGTGTAATGCAAGGCAAGTCAAGGATGCGTGTTGTGCAAGCTCCTTTTGGTGTAGCGTATAACACAAGACATTAATGAAATTAAAAAGAATATTTTTCATAAAATTTCGGGGTGTTACATTCTACCCCCCTTAAAATGAATTTCGCCCTCGAAATTCCTCGGGGTTATAAATGGTTTACTATTCGAAAGTTTCTTTAATAGAAACCCACATCGTAAAAAGGAATACCAAAACCAATCTTTAAAAACAAAAGTATGAAACGTAACGGTTACCCAAATAAACTAATCACTGGGTTTCCACATAGATGAAAATATGGATATGGAAGAGAAATCTAACCATCATGTTCTGATAGAGAGTGGTAGAGAACATGGCTATGGAAAAGCCAGCAATCACAAAGTCATAAATTTTTGACGATCTAGGGTACCATCTGATTCATCAGATATAAGGGCACTAGGACAACATTTTTAGTTTTCAAGATCATTTCCCTAAAGTTGAAAATTTGAATTAGAATAAATACTTACTTTATTTTGGTACAATCTCACTGTTGTTCGTGCCTTGAACAATTTCCACTTCATCTCTTAAATAAATGAAGTTGAATTTGTTATTCGTGAAGTGTTAGCAGATCATGTGATAGAATGACGGGTCATTCCATCTGTCTCAAACAAAAGGTTACCAAAAATTATGTACATAAGTCGATCTATAGTGAGATTAATCATATATGGTTCATATATCATACTTCTTAATATAATAAAACTAGTTTCAACTAAACAGGGACTTCCTGTAGGCCAGTGGTAGGTGATAAAGGCCAGTCGCACTTCGGTTGTGGGTTCGATTCCCACAGCCTTGTCCGACACGATGGGCTGTCGCCCATTCTGCAGGTTGTCCTTTTTATTAAACTATATTACTATAACATCCCAGCAATAATATCGAAAAAAAACTTCTATCCTTAAACAATACTAACTTATGTTCAACATAATCTATTCCAATCTTTAGGCTTATCCATAATACTGCAGTCCACTCTCAGAACAAAGTGAAAACGATTACCAGAGATTTAACACCATTGTCGATCCCCATATATCATAAGATATGTTTTGTTGGTCACATTCCAAACATTCAAAGTCCTTAATCATGTATTCTCTTGAATACCTTAGTGAAAACATGAATGCAGTTAAAAGTTACCACTTTCCAAATACCAAAATCCTCAAAATTATATATACTCAAACCATGATATCACTTAGTCCTTATATCAATCATGAGCTCATGAATACAATCAAACATCTCATTATCTTCTTATTCCTTCATTATGAACATATCATCTACTTTCCGAAAATATCTGAATAACCTTTCATGGTTAATGGTACCATTAATCATACACTTTCGAAACATAAGGAAAGACAACAGTGTAACAATCCTTAGATGTCTCTTTATTCCATAGTACCATGAGATTACTTATACAACATTACACTTGATAAACATGTAATCATTCCACTACTTTCTTAAACCATTGACCGAGCTTCAACAATTCTTTCATCTCACATATCATTTGTAGTCTCTTCATCATCATCAACATAAATACTACCCATACGACCGTATTGATTCTCTTCACGAGACTTTTCCTTAGGGAATTGGTTTTCATAATGCCCGTACATTCCACATTTAAAACATTTAACCATTGTTGATGTCGTAGCAATACCATTATCCTCATCCATGGTGTTAACTGAACCTTTTCCTTTGCACTTACTTGCTTTGTGTCCTTCTTTTCCACACCCAAAGCATCTTTCATTTCCTTTGAAACATTCTCCTTGATGCCTCTTCCCACATGATTTACATAGGGGAAATTGAACTTTCTTTCCTCTATGATCATCATGAAACTCCATCTTTCTCTTATTAGCCATGTCAGGAAACTTACCAAATTTTACTTTATTGATCATATTATGAGATTGCTGATTCGGCATAATAATGATGTTTGGACTTCAAAATCCCGTTTCATTTGGTTTCTCATGAAGAAAATCATTCCATTGTCCATCATATCCTCCATTATCATGAATCTTCATGTTTCCAGCCATTTTCTAAAACCCAAAAAGAATAGTGTGAGAGGAAAAAATCATGCTAGGGAAAACAACATTGTAAAGGGGGAGCACCCTCAATATCTAATATCTTAGGTTAAATTCTAAGATCGTTACCGTATTTTGAGGACTATATCCTATACGTATATTTATCCTTAGGGACATCCCTAGACATACCATAGAAATATCTCTAGGGATCTTACTAACGTTTTCGCATCCTAGTTTCCAAAGGTTGACTAAACCTTTCCTCTGATACCAACTGTAGCGGTCTGGAATTACTTCCAGTGGACTATAATTGATACCTATCAGGGAACTCCATGGGCGGCTACACCCCCTGGGCGGGACACACCACCATCCCCAGTGGCATCCATTTCCTCATGAAGCCCTTGGGCGGAGAGCCATGCTTCTTCCAACGCTCACATGTGAGAGTTCCCAAGGATCGGATACATTCCTACCTCCTTTGCCTCTAATACCAACAGTAGAGACCCGAAGCTTGACGTACATGGACTTTACATTACTTTTTCGGAATACTTAGTACATTACAAAAATACACACACAAGGATCGTAATAGTTTAGTGTCTTTGGAAACTCAGAATATAATCTTCTAATCCTGGTGAAAGATCTTCAACATCTCCCATAAAGATCTCCCTTTTTTTTCTTACCTAAAACCTTTATTTATATCCTGGGGAAAAGAAAACATAAAAGGGTGAGCTCAAATGCTCAGTAAGGGTAAATAAAACAAATATCAATCACATCATATTCATAAGAACATATCTTTTGGAAATCTTAACCTGCAAAAGAGAGCATAATTTCATAACATGGGATAAATCAGGGAAGTGAAAGGTAATCACAATAATCATAACTTAAAACATGAAACTTTTTGGAATACACACATAATCATAGAGAATCATTTCTTGTTAGTCAAGACTCATTTCCAAGACTATCTTAGTGGACAAAGTCCATTTCTGAATCGAATAACCCTCTTTTCAGTCCTGTTTCACTGAACCGGTATAACCTACCATTTCAGCCATGTCTATCTCATGAGATATAAAATCTTTACCCAATTAATTGGAGGGAGATATAGGTCCCACCCATCTTATAATGAATCCTTTCTTATGTGTGCCACATAATCATAAACCATACATCATCGCACAACACATGTAACAAAAATGGGATTCTTGAAACATCATGACATCATAAAACAATTCATATAAGATAAAGGAATTCATAAAAATATTTCCATCACAACATAATCAAATCCATGTAATAATAGGGATAAAAACAAAACCCTTTATTATCTTAGATGGAAAATAATTTTAATAAAATACTTGAACTCCATTCTTGAGGAAAATATCCTTTCTACTTCAAAAACATTTTTCCTTTCATAACATGTCATACGACTTTAAAATAAAAGAATTTGATTAAAAATAAACTTTAAAACTTGTAAAGGAAGCTTCTTGGAAATAATGTTTTAAAAATCCATTCATGTCGTATAAGTTAAAAAACATTCTTCTCGTACTTTTGTCGGAAAAGTCAAAAAGTACCTCGTACGAAAAACGACAAAGGATTCCTTTCATATCTTTTACTAAAAACTCACCGAAGGGTAAAATTGGATTTAAACAATTGTAGGTGGATGGAAATAACATTAAATATTGAGTAAACATGGATGTGGATGATAAAATACACCCCAGTAAATACCAAAGTATAAACAATCTCGGATAAAAATGAGATTGTGATATTTCCGTTACCTTAGGTCTGACTTGCTTTGTAAGTGTCCGAACCTCCTGTATAATGATTTAAATCATGTTATTGAGTTGTTCCAGAATCATATTCATTTTTATTATATCATATATGGTCCACTTATGACTTTATATTACCCGTTCTTTTGTAAATTCATGTTAAAGTAGCGTTTTGGGTAAAATCGTCTCATTTGTCGTTCGTGTTTTTAACTTATAATTATTCATATGATTACTTAGATCATGATTACTTAATTCCAGAATATAAAACATGATTTATATATATATATATTCAGAATATACATATATAATAAATCAGTAAATGAAAAGAAATACACCGTTCATGGAGACGGTAGTCCGTACGTACGCATGAACGCTGTTTTCGTTTCCTTATTGAATTGAATGGAATTAAGTAGATGAAATAAATATAAATATAAATAATTCCAGTATCATTATTAGGTCATATATTTCATTAGTACTTATTATATATACTTTATAATCATTCATGAATGGTTAATCATTGAGAATGAATCTCATCGCGTCGTGGAGACGGTAGTCCGTACGTACGCACGAGCGATGATATCGTTACCATGGTTGTGGAATTGTGTTGAAGTGTATGTATACTATTTCAGTATCAATATAATTTTATAATAATCATATATAGTTACTCATTACACCATTATACCCATCCAATTAAGGTGGTGACGGAAAATAGATTACACCACGGCGTGGAGACGGTATTCCGTACGTACGCACGCGCGGTGATTTCATTTTTTCGTAGGATGGATAGAAGATGAATTAGGGTTGTTTCATATTTATAATAACATATCATTATGTAAGTAATACTTATGTTATTACTTTATCATGAAACAACTAAAGAAGAAGAAGTTGAAGAAGAAAGAAATTGAAAAGATCGGTAATGGATATTACCTCTTCTTTGAAACGCCTCTTTGAATCCTCCACTTAGGGAACTAAGATTGGTCTTTGAAGAAGACCAGGACCTCTAGGATTATTCTAGGGAAGTGGAGAAGGAATTTTGGCAGGGTTTTGCCGAGCTTTAGTGCTCAAATTGGTGTGAGGAGGAGGAGGAGGAGGTGTCCTTTTATAAGGGAGGAGAGGGGCACCTTAGGAATATCTCAAAATATTATTTTATATTAAAGTAAAAATCGGTTTATAATGGTTCCAAAGGGTCTTATTTCGAAGATAAAGTGGGGATGGGTCGAAATCCTATCAACCAATAGGATTTAGACAAGTTTAGGTTATTATTTTAACCTTATCAATTAGATTTAACTCTAAGTTAAATAATTTAACTTTTACCGTGTCTTTTTGTTTTCTTACACTATATGGTTAATACACTTACTATAACATGCCAAACGAATACCATATTGTTTATTATTAATATATATATCCTTATCTAAGTCATTTGGCCGAACCTTATATTTTTAGGAATAAAATAACAATTAATAATATAATATTTGTTTTAAAAACTATTTTGTGTCAATTTTGACACTATTTGATATATGATTTTTGTGAAAGTCATAACAGAATTATATGTTCGAACCAAGTTTATAAAATCAACAGTAATATATCATAGTAACATATAAAATTAGTGTAATTCATAAAAAGTCTCAAATTATATTTATTTGGGTATTTATAACATCAATTATGTCAATATTTCATTAATAAGATAATTACTACATCATCGTTGTGTCATACATAAATTAAATTATATAATGTCTAAAAACTAAAAATAAAATACCATTATGTAGGAAATCTTTTTAGATTTCTAATGAATATTTATAGTCGAATTTATCTTATGTATAACCCCATATTAAAAATGTTTTAGTAAATAAACTTTGATTTTAACTCTTTTAACCCTTCTTTAAATAAATTAATAATAAATGTCCTAATCTAATCCAAGTGGGCCTAAATGGTCATATTTTATTCCTAAGTTTGTTTTTGGTTGAATTACACTTATCCAATAGAATTAGGACATTTGTTAGGGTAATAATAATATCATCTTTACCCTTAATTACCCTATTTACTTTTAACCGTGGTAAAAAAAAGTAAAAAGTTACTATTCGCCAAAAATTATTTTCATCTCATTGAACCACATTTTAGTCATTGATATTAACCGTGTCTCTCGGATTTTCAAAATTCCATTCACAGAAGCGGTAAAATTAAGTTTTATGCAAAATTCAGTTTTTAACCTACCACTTAGTGGTTTCACTATTCATCAAAAATTGAAAGTTTTCAGAAAAATACCAAAAATTAGGCCTAAGCTATATTTGATATTATGAACTCAAAAATGATGTCTATTTTACCAAATTCAAAACATATCAGTTGCATTAACTAATTTAAAAATTAATTCCCGTCATCAAAACAAATAGCGTGTTTTTAAGAGATAATAACTATCAAAAGATTGAAACTTGTTTATAACTGGTTTAAATGTGAAATTACATCCAATGACCATCATTGTATTAAATTGTAAAAATATATTCTAAATATACTTTAAAACCACTAAAATTAGTAATTTATCACTATTAATTATTTCGATTAAAAAAGTTGTTTTTAATTAAAATTTAGTAATTTTCACTATTCATTAGAATATGAAAGTTATCCGAAAAGTACCAAAATTTTACCCTAAGCTAATTTCGATATTACGAATCCAAAAATGAATTCCATTTTGAAAAATAAAATTTACAAAATTTCAAAAAGTGGTTATTACTATTCATAACGGGTAGTTTTAATAATATTTTAATAGCATATTGTTGTTTAGTGAAACTCGTTATTGCGTACTATACACGCTATCGAGGAAGGTCGCGATTGCGTGTAATGCAAGGCAAGTCAAGGATGCGTGTTGTGCAAGCTCCTTTTGGTGTAGCGTACAACACAAGACATTAATGAAATTAAAAAAATATTTTTCATAAAATTTCGGGGTGTTACAATAGTAATTTGTAAGAAGTTTGGAGTGAGGATTTAGTATCATCCAGTTCAGTCCAGGAGTCAGTGTGTAAATACACTACTCAAAAAGTAAATGAATAAAACACAATAGAGATAAATAGATAGAGATGAGTTTAGAGTGCTCTATGTGTTGTGAGTGAAGCTCTGGACTCCTTGTATTGATGTAAATGAAGCTCTGAGTCTTTCTCTGGTTTTTTTTTTGAAAAATAGAGTGTCGTTTTCTTCCTTAGTTTTTAGGTTCAGCTTGATTAGCTTGATTGTATGAAGAGATCGTTGTAATACTTCACTCCTTTACTAAGGTGCATCTTTTTTTCTTCATTAGAATGAATGGTTTCATGTATGTCCAGTGTTCTTCAAGTATGAAATTAGTCTTTCTGTATGCACCCCTTTACAGCATTCTTTTTCCCGTTGTATGTACTCTTTGTACAACTATCTGCTTTTCATCACCTCATTTTGTGCCTGGTCTTTGTCCTTCCTTTTATAGATTTCAGCTCCAGTAATGGGAATTATTACCTTTTCATGGGTACTAGGTACGGTTCCCTAACACGCCAACAACCCACATTAAATAACATTGATTTCATTAAAAACATAAAATATGACTGTTTCTTAATAAATAAATAATATTGACAAAAGTGGAGTTTAGGAATCATTGACTGGTAAGTCTATAAGTAGTTATGTTGGTAGATATGTAATGGTGGACTTTGTATAGCAGTGAGCTCCTATCGGTAGATCTTTGATCTTGTACCAGTAGCTCCTTGTATCGGTAGCCGTTACTTTGTGTATCAGAAGCTCTATATACCGGTGAATCCTTCTATCAGTAGCTTGTTTGTTCTAGCAATAACTCGCTTGTATTGGTAGCTCGGTGTATCGGTGACTGTCTGTATCGGTGAACTTTGTGTCGGTAGCTTGCTTGTCTATCAGTATCTTTCTTATCTATCAGTAGCTTGCTTGTGTATCAGTATCTTGCTTTTCTATCAGTATCCTAATTTTCTCAGTGACTTTGTATCGGAAACCACACTTATTGGTAGACTTTGTGTCGGTGGCCTTGTTCTATCGGTGGACTTTTTCATACCGGTAGCTCCGTTCTGTACTAGTGAAGTGTACATCGGTAGAATTATGCATACCGATAGACTGTTTCTATCGGTATCTTATCTTCTATCAGTAGCTCTGTGTATCAGTGACCTAACACTTATCTGCTTTATGCAGAAAATATCTGATTGAGTTAGAATTATTTCAAAAAGTCATATAAACATAGATAAACATTGATTAACATATTTCAAAGATTATTTTAATATAATTATCAACTTGATCATAGATTGAAAGAATTAATGTATAGATACACATTATTTGGGATTATCAAAGTATGTGAAAGCATAATTGGGATTATCAAAATAGGTGAGGTCAACAATCTCCCCCTTTTTAATTGGTTATGAGATTCAATTTCATTGTTCGGGTCTGTTTGTTTCATGATCGGTTTACTTATATACATGAACAGATAATCATGTAAAATGAATATGATTGTCCAGAATTGGAATTAGATTATTGAACATATAGAATCTCACATGGTTGAAAATTTCATTTAGTTACTTTGAGTGAATATGAATCATTATATAAAAATTTATTGATAACCTTTTAGGTTAACTGGTGGTTTTTATCACAACGAACACATTTTGTTTTATAAACCAAAACCATGGGTAGAAAAAGATTCCAATACCATATATGAGAAATAATACATATATTATAGTCTGTATCAACCATAATAATGGTATCATGACCATAATTGAAGACGTTAATAAAAATTGAAAACTCGTCATCCTTGAATGTGGTAAATTAACACATCTCAGATTTTTTTTCTACTAGTATAAAAGAAGGGTAAAGGAGAGAAGATTATAAATTATTCCATTATAATAACATAATTAGAGTACATATAAGGTACTAGAGTTTTCATAACATTTTGATGAGTAGAGGTAATTATGGAAAATAAAACAAAGGAACTAAAAAGGAAAGTAAAAAAATTGGAAAGAGGAATTTACCTCTTGAATTAATCTTCCTTTAGAGCCTCTTAAGAGGAGAGGATTTGGCATTTTAAAGAGACCAAGGGATGATGGACATGGGGGAGGAGCTTGGGGAGATATTTGAGCAAAATTTAGGCAAGGGACAAGGATTGAGAGGAGTGAATAGAATAGGGGAGTGTTGGTGGTTTTTATAGTGGAGGGGAGGAGGGTTTTCTTAATATTTAAATCATTAGTTTTTTATTTTTCCATAAGACAAGAAATAGTGACTACTCCATGACCAAAAATAGTAATATGTTCATGTGATTTCATAAAAATGGGGTTTATATCAGCATAACATCACCCATTACTCAATAATTAATGTATGTAGCTTATTTTGTAAATTATAATATTTCACTATTCATCAAACAAATCAAGTATTTCAGAAAAATCCAAAAATTCACCATAACCATTCTTATACGTGTAAAATCAAAAAATGAAATAAATTTTTCAAAAATAATTTTCTAAATATTATTAATTTTATTTTTAATTAAAATCATAATTTTCTTAAAAAATACAGATTTTAAAAATATAACTGATTTTATAATGCTTTCAAAAATTACATAAAGTCTTATAAAATTATCTTAAAACCAAAATACATAAAAAATTTAATTTATGAATAAATTTTATGAAAATAAATTTTCTTTTAAATTAATTAATTAATTGTAATTAATTATTTATGACTTACAAAAATACCAATACTTTTACTATGGTCATATTATGATTTCTATGATGCCTAAATTTTATTTATACATTCAAGGGTTAGGTTACAATTGATTGTATGATTTAATATCCATAGGGGTCATATTACTATTCATAATGGTAGGTTACTATTTATAGGGCTAGGTTACTACTCATAAGGGTAGGTTACTATTAACCAAAAATTAATTTTGTTGCATCAAACCCCAAAAATCACCCTAAACACAACTGTGTATGTCATATTTTCAAGACACAGAATGGGAAATATTATGTCATAGTATTTAGTATCTGTAACTACCCAATATTTTTTTTAAAGGAAATTAATTTCTTATAAATATGTCATAATCACATTAACTACTAAGTGTTATGGGACCATTAAAACATAATTTTGTCACTTCTGCGATGTGAATTTCAAAAATCTGACATACACAGTCACGATTAGTGAGTTATTTAGAGTCCAATAAGAAAAACTTAATTTTTTTTGTGAATAGTAACCTACCCTTATGAATAGTAACATACCCTTATGAATAGTGATATACCATAATGAATAGTAACCTTACCTATGATAATGTATAAATAATATTCAAGTTGAAAGTATGATATAACTATATTTTAGAATAAGTTAATGAATGTTTTAAAACTGGTTTTTGATAATAAATTATGGTTTTAATTAAATATTAAATTAATAATATTTAGAAAATTATTTTTGAAAAATGGAATTCATTTTTGGATTCTACATGTCGAAAAATGGTTGGGGTAAAATTTTGGGATTTTTCTAAAGTACATGAATTTTTTATGAATAGTGACATATCATAAATTGCAAAATTAAGATAAAAACACTAATTATAGAGTCATGTGTGATTTTCTGCTGATGTAAGCCCACTTGGTTTGGGATAACATGATAAAATTACTATTCTTAGTCATGTAATACTCATTATTCCTTATCTTGAGGAGAAATAATAAATTAATGACTTTTATATTAAGAAATCCCCTCTCTCCTCCACTATAAAAACCCCCTCTTCCGTTCACTCCTCTCAAGCCTTGTGACTTCTCCAAATTATATCCAAATACCTTCCTAACCTCCTCTCCCACGTCCAGCAAGATTTGGTCTCATAAAAAGACCAAAACCTCTCCCTTAAGGAGGCTCTCAAGGAAATTTGGTTCAAGAGGTAAATTCCTCTTTTCAATTCTTTGTCTTTCCTTTCAAGTTCATTTGTTTTCTTTTTCTATTACCTATCTTTATCCAAATTTTGTGATGAATAAAGTACCTTATATATACTGGAATGTTCTCATGATATTTTAATAAGTTATCATCATCTTACCCTTTTTACCTTCTTTTATACTAGTAGCAATAACACCATCCGAGATGTGTCAATTTTACACATTCAAGGATGATGGACTTTCGATTTCTTTTATCATTCTAAACTCTGGTCATGAAACCATTCTTGTTATGGTTGAACCAGATTAATATATATAATATAACCTATTTAAGATTTTGTAATCCCTTTGTTCAAATGGTATTAGGTTATAAAGAAAAATGAGTTCATTGTAATCAAAACCAACAAATTAACCAAAACAATTATCATTAAAGTTCTATATGATAATTCATCCTCATTCCATGTAACCAGGTTATATAAATGAAAAATAACACCTATTTATGTTCATAAATAATATATAATTTTAATTCTGGATATTTACATCCATTCCACTTCATTACTTAAAAACAAGTGAACTGAATATGAAAATAAGAGAAACGAACACTCTGGAACGACGACAGTCAATACAATAACTAATCAATAAAGACATAAATAAACTAACCCGAATTATGATAAACTAAATACATTTATAATAGGTTCTTAAATAAGTTATTAAAAAGTATAATTTCATATTCCAAGAACATAAGTACAAGAGCGGAACACGTTCGGAGTTAAGGTAAGGGTTTTTCCACCCGAACATTCATTTTCATTCGGGATACTTTCATTGTCTAAAGACCTCAATGAAATTATTATGTATTGTTATGTACTCCTCATATATTCTATTTGAGTATAATATATATGTTTACAAACCAGAATCCTTCCTTATTGTATGGATATTTACACGTTTTAAAAGAAACTTTCAAAATTGTTTCCAAAATACAAGCTCGGTTCAAGGGAATTTCTCAAATTCTTACCTATTTTCAAGGGCACTCTATAATCTGTTTTTGGAAACCATTATCTTTTTAAAATCACTCATTTTATTATGAAAATACTATCTTACTTCACTTATGGTTTTATATAAATATTTTTCCAAAAGAACACTTCTTTTCAAAATAAAAGAGTATTTATCTCGAGAATTGCTTAATGATTTTATAAGAGTGTTTTCATCTAATTCAACACTCTTGTTGATTACATGATATTATTGAGTTTTAATCATTTATTAAGTCATCTACCATATTTGATTTCATGGTTTATGACAAACTCTATTATGTATAATCTATCCTAAAACCATTCACCATATTATTCTGAATGGTTAGTGTTTTATGTTTAATGATTGGGGAAAGTTAGTTACATTTCATATGATAGTTTCAATATGAATTTATATGTTGTTTATGTTTATCCCTTCTCATATGAGGAATGAATTGGACTTATTATGTGATGTTTGGGGCTCGCTATATCCCCTCGATTCATCGGTAGGTCTCAGAAGATAAATACACGTGGAATTGGCTGAGGCCTTTCCCAATGAGATATGGATTTTGGCCGAGGCCTTAATCACTAGATTTCTTGGATGAGGCCATGAAAAAATGATTTATAATGTCCATAATATGCACTTCCCTCATTATTAAGCTAGTAATTGAAAGTTCATGTGGTTATTCGACTTGTAGAATACCCATGGTTATGTTTTATTATGGCATTATTTACTCAGTTCATTTTCTTGCCATAATGTGTTCATATTTATTATTAAAGGCATGTGTTTTCAATTATTCACCATGTATAATGTTTATATTATCTTCCACTATATTTATTACTCTTACTGATCATTTGATCTCACCCCTTTCTTATGTTTCATTTTCTCAGGATATGAAGAAGTAATTTATGAATGACTTTCAAGCATAATCTAGGAGACGTGATGTTTCTAGTGGAATAAAATAGTGTTTTTGTTTCCCTTAAAGTTGTAATGAAAAACTTATGTATGTAACTTGTTTCAAATAATACTAAACTACTCAGTCTTTCAAGATTCGTATTCCTTGTATGTATGCCAACGTAATCAAATAAGGCACCTACTCCGGGCAACTGGGGTCGGGTTTTTATAGTTAGTATCAGAGTAAGTTTAGTAGAATACTTGGAAACTAGATTTAGAAAACGTAGAATTAGGGAAGAGTCCCTAAGTTAGTCTTTGAGGATATACATACAATAACACCCTGGTATTTTATTAAGGAATATATTATGTGGATCTTTCAAGAAATACATCCATGTCTAGACACGAGCAGGTAGAGGCGGCTCTGGCACAGATGTATATAGGGGTAAAACCCGAAAACACCGCTTTGAGCTAGACTCGAATGGGAACTAGTGCACAACAGTGGGTCTTGCTGCACTCTTGGTTACGACACTTCCGAGGTATATGCTTAGGATAATTCACATTTTCTTTACAAACCATTATGAAGTAGTTAAATGTAAAATATTTCTCAAAGAAACCATATTTGTGAATATGGTGTTATCCATGTGTAGGATCTCAATTTTTCTGAGTATTTTTAAGTTAAGATTATACATTATGATTCATAACCTAATCTAGTGTGTGCCAGTATATTGATATGGCACCTAGTGTAAGGAACGGTAATCGCACGAATGCACGTGTTCCCTGTAGGGATTTTCCTCCGACACAAGATAATGATGTTGGCACTGGTGCTGTGACTGGTGCTAAGCAACTCATAACTATATTGGGACAACTTAATTAGGTTATGAATAATAACCTTACTCGTATGAAGCATCCAGATCCACCACATGGAAGAGCTATTCTTGATCGTTTTATGCGACAATAGCCTCCATCGTTCAATGGGACTACGAACCCTTTTGTATCAGAGCGGTGGATATGTTCCCTCGAGAATATATTTCTCACTTTAGGATGTAATGAAAGAGAGAAGGTTTTCCTGGCAGTATATCGTCTATCGGGAGATGCGGATCTGTGGTGTTCGTTAATCCAAAACACAAAGGAGGAGGAAGAAATAGAAGATATGAAATGGAGGGATTTTAAGGAAATATTCTTAGAAAAATATTTCCCTTGTGAACAAAGAGCAGATATGGAGAGGCAATTCTTGAATCTAAGGAAAAATGAGGAGGAAAATGTTTCCAATTATGAAGCCAACTTTATGAGGCTGGCAAGACATGTTGTGGACTACATACAAAATCCAAGGAGCAAAATCGATCGATTATTTTATGGCCTAAATCCATTCCTCCGGCAGGCACTGGTCTCCCAAAATTTTCATCATATAAGGACATAGTTTCATGTGATATCAAGACCGAAAAATAATTCTCTAAGTCTTATGACTTTAAGGGAAAGCAAGAAAAGAATAGGGCTGCTGAAAACCCTGGGAAAGGAAACAAGGAAACTGGGAAGAAGGAAAGAGTTGAATTTCCACGATGTGAAAATTGTGGAAGGAAACACCCTGGTGTGTGCTTAAAAGGAAAAGGATTATTCTACAAATGTGGTCAGAAAGGCCATATTGCTGGTGATTGCAAAGGATAGAAGGAATCCAATGATGTTTGATGCTATAATTTTTAATAGATGGGGCACTATGTTAATGATTATCCAAAACATCAAGGAAATATGAAACATAAGAGGCCAAGGGAGCAAGGACAAGCATATGCGATCACAACTGTAAAGGTTAAAGTTCTACGTGACATCGTGGAAGGTACTTTGATCATTTCATCAAGCTTAGCCAATGCTTTATTTGATTCTATATCATCGTATTGTTTTCTATCTTTCTAGTTCTATAAGAAAATTAGATATTTCCAATTTGATTTAACAAGGGAGTTGTCAGTAAAAACTCCTAAGGGAAGTATCATTGCTACAAAGTTCTATCAATCTATTCCCATTAGGGCATAAAAATGTTCTTTATCTGTTGATCTCATCGTCATACCCATGATTGAATTCAATATAATCCTCAGTATGGATTGGATTTCTGATCATGATGCAAAAATTTATTGTAAGAAGAAGGAGGTTATAAAATTTGATGATGATAAGGAGTACCTTATCTTTAGAGCAGAAACGTCACCACCTGATTCTTATCTAGATCCACCCACAGTAGCTCAACTAAATTCAATTATTGGGGAGGAATATAATGAAATAAATATGGGTGAGGAAAAGAATGTTAAAATATATGATATACCTGTTGTGCAAGAGTATGTTAATGTGTTTTCAGAAGATTTACCTGGACATCCTCCAGAATGATAAATTGAGTTTTCCAATGATTTAATTCCTGGTTCAAGGCCCATATCGAAGACCCCTTATAGAATGGCCATTGTGGAATTAGTGGAACTAAAGAAACAACTAGAATAATTGAGTAATAAGGGATTTATCCACCCTAGTGTTTCTCCGTGGGGAGCCTCTGGCCTTTTTGTTAAGAATAAAGATGGATATATGAGGTTACATATTGACTACGAGGAGATCAATTCTATAACAATAAAGAAAAAGTATCCCCTAACTCGCATTGATGATTTATTTGATCAACATTATAGAGCCCAATATTTTTTAAAGATTGATCTTCGATCTGGATATCATCATTTACCTGTAAGGAAGGAAGACATTCCAAAAACAGCATTATGAACCAGATATGGGCATTAAGAGTTTACAGTAATGCATTTTGGACTAACTAATGCACCATCTGTTTTTATGGATCTGATGAATAGAGTCTTCGAGAAATATCTTGATGACTTTGTGGTAGTGTTTATTAATGATATCCTGGTGTACTCTAGAAGCTATGAAGAACATGAAAATCACTTTCGCACTATTTTGAAGACTCTGAGAAGAAACAAATTATATGGTAAGTTCAGCAAGTGTGATTTCTAGCTCCAATCAGTTTTTTTTCTAGGCCACATTGCCTCAAAAGATGGAATATCTGTAGATCCTGCAAAGGCAAAGGTTGGTCAAGAATGTCCTACTCCAACGAACGTAACTGAGGTACATAGTTTTATTGGTTTAGCGGGATATTATCAGCGTTTCGTTCATAACTTTGCCCATTTAGACAACCCAATGACCAAGATCACACGAAAAGAGGTTAAGTTCGTATGGACCTTGGAATGTGAAGAGTGTTTTGAAGAATTGAATAGTAGGTTAGTGAATGCTTTGATCCTAACCCTACCATCGAGGAATGATGGGTTTGTTATCTATAGTGATGCATCAAAAAAGGACTTGGTTGTGTCCTTATGTAGAATGATTGAGTGATTGCCTATGCATCTAGGAAACTAAAAATTCATGAACAAAACTATCCAACCCATGATCTTGAGTTATTAGTGGTAATATTTGATTTGAAGATTTAGATACATTACCTCTATGGAGAAAAATGTGAGATATATACAGATCATAAGAGTTTGAAGTATATATTATCACAGAAAGAACTCAACATGAGACAAAGGAGGTGGATTGAGCTACTCAAAGATTACGATTGCACAATACACTACCACCTGGGGAAATAAAATAAGGTAGAATACGCATTGAGTAGAAAAGACCATGGAATTCTGAACAAGATGAGAGTTGAAAGGGATCTTATGTTCATGGATCTAGTAAAGATGGATATGGGAATTATTAAGGAAGGTATCACATCACTACTTTTTCAAATGGTTGCCTAACCTTCTTTACTAGAGAGGATAAAAATTTCTCAGGCTGATAATGAGGAGTTTCAAAAGAAAATTAAAGCAATAAATGATGGTAAGGTGACTAACTTCTCATATGAAGATGGCATTTTGAAATTCGGGAAGAGGCTTTGTGTTCCCGCTATTCCTGAGTTAAAGAGAGAATGGTTGGATGATTCTCATAGCTCTAATTTCTATATACATCCTGGTAGCACAAAGATGTATCGAGATCTCCGAGAAAACTTTTGGTGGGACAATATGAAAAGGGAGATTGCTGAATATATGTCAAAGTGCTTGGTATGTCAACAAGTGAAGGATGAGAGGCAAAAGTCTAAGGCGATGATGCAACCACTACCCATACCATCATGGAAGTGGGTGAACATTACCATGGACTTTGTCATTGGAATCCAAAGAAAATATAGAGGAAACAATGCTATATGGGTCATTTTGGATCATCTTACAAAGATAGCTCACTTCATAGCGATTCAAGAGGACTTCTCATTGGATCAACTTGCACAGATTTACATCGAATAATTGGTAAGGCTGCATGGAGTACCACTCTCTATTGTATCCGAATGAGATCCTAGATTCACCTCAAAGTTCTGGAAATGTCTCCAACATGCTTTAAGCACTGAACTGAACTTCAGTACGGCCTATCATCCTCAAACTGATGGCCAATCCGAGCAGACTATTCAGACACTAGCAGACATGTTGAGGGCATGTTCTATGTAATTCAAAGGAGGATGGGACCAAAATCTTCCACTAGTTTAATTATCCTACAAAAATAGTTTCCAATCGAGCATCTGTATGGAACCATATGAAGACCTTTATGGGAAAAGGTGTAGAACACCAGCGTGTTGGGATGAAGTCAGTGAGCGAAAGTTGCTAGGACCTGAATTGGTTGAGGAAATGGCGGAGAAGGTGAAAACCGTTCAGCAGCATATCCAGGTAGCCCAAAGTCGACAGAAGAGTTATGCGGATAACCATCGACGAGACCTAGAGTTCAAAGTAGGAGACCTGTTATTTCTACACATGTCTCCATGGAAGAAGGTCATGCAGTTTGGGAAGAAAGGAAAGCTAAGTCCAAGGTATATCGGCCCCTTCGAGATCCTTGATCGAGTCGGAGCTATGGCATATCGACTGGTACTTCCACCAACCTTTTCAAAGGTACATTATTTCTTTCATGTATCCCTCTTAAAGAAGTACATACCAAACCCTTCACATGTACTCTCTTCAGAGGTGGTACAGTTGGAGGATGATCTTTCCTATGAGGAGCAACTGGTGAAAATTTTGGTTCATAGAGACAAAGTTCTACGCAACAAGACTACTCATCTAGTCAAGGTGCTATGGAGAAACCATAAGTACAAAGAGGAAACTTGGGAACTGGATGAATCAATGAAGGAGAAGTACCCCCACCTGTTCTTGGCCTAGATTGTAAATGAAATTTTGAGGGTGAAATTTTTGTAAGGAGGGGAGAATGTAACGACCCAATATTTTATTTAAAGGAAATTACTTTCTTATAAATATGTCATAATCACATTAACTAATAAGTGCTATGGGACCCTTAAAATATAATTTTTTCACTTCTGTGATGTGAATTTCAAAAATCTGACATACACTGTTGCGATTAGTGAGTTATTTAGAGTCCAATAAGAAAAACTAAATTTTTTGTGAAAAGTAACCTACCCTTATGAATACTAACATACCCTTATGAATAGTGATATACCCTAATTAATAGTAATGTTACCTATGATAACGTATAAAAAATATTCTAGTTGAAATTATGATATACCTATATTTTAGAATAAGTTAATGAATGTGTTAAAACTGGTTTTTGATAATAAATTATGATTTTAATTAAATATTAAATTAATAATATTTAGAAAATTATTTTTGAAAAATGGACTTCATTTTTGGATTCTACACATTGAAAAATGGTTGAGGTAAAATTTTTGTATTTTTCTAAAATACATGAATTTTTTATGAATAGTGACATATCATAAATTGCAAAATTAAGATAAAAACACTAATTATAGAGTCATGTGTGATGCTCTGATGATGTAACCCCAATTGGTTCATCATAACATGATAAAATTACTATTATTAGTCATATAATACTCACTATTCCTTATCTTGAGGAGAAATAATAAATTATTGAGTTTTATATTAAGAAATCCCCTCTCCTCCAATGTAAAACCCCCTCTCACCCCCTCTTCCATTCAATCCTCTCAAGCATTTTTCCTTGGAAAAATTCTATCCAAATACCTTCCCAACATCCTCTACCACATCCATAAATATTTTGTCTCATAAAAAGACCAAAACCTCTCCCTTAAGGAGGCTCTCAAGGAAATTTGGTTCAAGAGGTAAATTCCTCTTTTCAATTCTTTGTCTTTCCTTTCAAGTTCATTTTTTTTCTTTTTCTATTACCTCTATTTATCCAAATTTTGTGATGACTCCAGTACCTTATATGTACTATAATTTTCTCATGATAGTGGAATAAGTTATCAACATCTTCCCCTTTTTACCTTCTTCTATACTAGTAGCAAGAACACCATCTGAGATGTGTCAATTTTACACATTCAAGGACGATGGACTTTCGATTTCTTTTATCATTCTAAACTCTGGTCATGAAACTATTCTTGTTATGGTTGAACCAGATTATTATATATAATATAACATATTTAATATTCTGTAATCCCTTTGTTCAAATGGTATTAGGTTATAAATAAAAATGAGTTCGTTGCAATCAAAACCCACAAATTAACCAAAACAATTATCATTAAAGTTCTATATGATAATTCATCCTCGTTCCATGTAACCAAGTTATATAAATGAACAATAACACCTATTTATGTTCATAAATAATATATAATTTCAATTCAGGATATTTACATCCATTCCACTTCATTACTGAAAAACAAGTGAATCGAATATGAAAATAAGAGAAACGAACACTCCGGAACGACGAAAGTCAATACAATAACTAATCAATAAAGACATAAATGAACTAACTAGAATTATGATAAACTAAATACATGTATAATAGGTTCTGAAATAAGTTATTAATAAGTATAATTTCATATTCCAGGAACTTAAGTACAATAGCGGAACACGTTCGGAGTTAAGGTAAGGGTTTTTCCACCCAAACATCCATTTTCATTCGGGATACTTTCATTGTCTAAATACCTCAATGAAATTCATATGTATTGTTATTTAATCCTCATATATTCTGTGTGAGTATAATATATATGTTTAAAAACCAGAATCCTTCCTTATTGTATGGATAGTTACATGTTTTAAAAGGAACTTTCAAAATTGTTTCCAAAATACAAGCCCGATTCAAGGGAATTTCTCAAATTCTTACCTATTTTCTAGGGCACTCTATAATCTGTTTTTGGAAACCATTATCTTTATAAAATCACTCATTTTATTATTAAAATAATATCTTACTTCACTTATGGTTTTATACAAATATTTTTCCAAAAGAACTCTTCTTTTCAAAATAAAAGAGTATTTATCTCGAGAATTGCTTAATGATTTTATAAGTGTGTTTTCATCTAGTTAAAAATTCTTGTTGATTACATGGTATTATTGAGTTTTAATCATTTATGAAGTCATATACCATATTTTATTTGATGGTTTATGAATAACTCTATTTTGGATAATCTATCCTAAAACCATTCACCATATTATTCGGAATGGTTAGTGTTTTATGTTTAATGATTGGGGAAAGTTAGTTACATTTCATATGATAGTTTCAAAATGAATGTATATGTTGTTTAGGTTTATACCCATTCATATGAGGAATTAATTGGACTTATTATGTGACAGGTGGGGCCCACTATAGCCCCTCGGTTCATTGGTATGTCTCATGAGACAAAGAGACGTGGAATTGGCCGAGGCCTTTCCCAATGAGATATGGATTTTGGACGAGGCCTTAATCACTATATGTATTGGTTGAGGCCATGAAAAAATGATTCAGAATGTCCATAATATGCACTTCTCTCATTATGAAGCTATTGATTGAAAGTTCATGTGGTTATTCGACTAGTAGAATACCCATGGTTATGTTTTATTATGGCATTATTTACTCAGTTCATTTTCTTGCCATAATGTGTTCATATTTATTATTAAAGGCATGTGTTTTCAATTATTCATCATGTCTAATGTTTATATTATCTTTCTATATATTTCTTAATCTTACTGAGCGTTTGAGATCACCCCTTTATTATGTTTCATTTTCTCAGGATATGAAGAAGTAATTTATGAATGACTTGCAAGCATAATCTAGGAGATGTGATGTTTATAGGGGAATAAAATAGTTTTTTTGTTTCCCTTCAACTTGTAATGATAAAATTATGTATGTAACTTGTTTCCAATAATACTAAACTACTCAGTATTTCAAAATTTGTATTCCTTGTATGTATGCCAATGTAATCAAATAAGGCACCGACTCTGGGTAACTGGGGTCGGGTCCTTACAGTATCATTATATGTCATTGTGTTTCCTAATGTGATTATATTATAAATAGGTAATTCCATTTATAAAACAATATACAGTTACATTCTTCCTCCCTTATGAAATTTTACCCTTGAAATTTCATTTTATATTCTAAGCCATAAATTGGTGCGGGTAATTTTCCTTCATTACTTGCTCCATTTCCCATGTTGCCTATTCATACTTATGGTTCCTCCATAGTACCTTAACCAGGTGAGTAGTCTTGTTGTATAGAACATTATCTCTATGATCCAAGATCTTGACTGGCTACTCCTCATAATAAATATCATTCTCTAACTGTAACACCTCTTAAGTTAGTACTTGTGAAGGATCTGGTATGTACTTTCTTAAGAAGGATACATGGAAGACATCATTCACTTTAGATAGGGTAGGTGGAAGTATCTGTCGATAGGCCACATCTCTGACATGATCAAGGATCTTGAAGGAGAAGATGTAACTGGGAATTAGAATTCCTTTCTTACCAAACCTCATGACCTTATTCTATGGAGATATGCGTAGAAATACCATGTCTCCAACATTGAACTCAAAGTCTAGTTGACGATTGTCTATATTACTCTTTTGTCAACTTTGGACTACCTTGATGTGCTGCTGAATGGTTTTCACCTTCTATAACATTTCTACGACCATTTTAGGTCCTATTAGATTACACTAACTGACTTCATCCCAACATGTTAGTGTTCTGCACATTTTCTCATAAAGGGATTTTTATGGTGCCATTCAGATGCTAGAGTGGAAACTATTGTTGTAGAAGAATTTGACCAGTGGAGGATGTTGATAACATCATTCTTTGAAGTCCATTAAATATTCTCTCAACATATCTTCTAGTGTCTAAATATTCTACTCATATTGGCCATCAGTTTGAGGATGATAGACCATACTGAAGTTCAGTTCAGTGCTTAGAGCATGTTGGAGACTTTTCCAGAACATCAAGGTGAATCTCAGATCTTTATTAGATATAATATATAGTGGTAGTCCATGTAGCCTTAACACCTATTTGATATATATCTATGAAATTTTATTCAATGAGAAGTCCTCTCAAATTGAGATAAAGAGATCTGTCTTTGTAAGATGATCCATAATGACCCATATAGCATTGTTTCCTCTGAATATCCTTGGAAGTCTAGTGAAAAAGTCAGTGGTGATGTTCTCCCACTTCCATGTTGGTATGGGTAGTGGTTTCATCATACCCTAATACTTCAATATTTCAGCCCTCACTTGTTTACATACCAGGAACTTTGATTTATACTCAGCAATCTCCTTCTTCATATTGTCCCACTAAAAGTTCTCTCGGATATCTCGATACATCTTTTTGCTCCCTGGGTTAATAGATAAGGTTGAGCTATGTGCGTAATTAAAAGGATCCTTATTCATCTCTAGATCATATGGTACACATAATTATGACCCAAATCTTACAACTCCTTCCTCATAAATATTTAACTCATAGTATTTCCCATTTCTTATAGCTTCCACCCTTTTCTGAATTTCCACATCTTTTATTTGAGCATCCTTTATTTTCTCCAAGAGGGATGGTTGAGCAATCATTTGAGAAAGGATTAATGATGTTCCTCCCTTAATGATTCTCATTTCCATCCTCTACAAATAAATGAATATTGGATCCTTTTCAATTCTCATCACTGATAAAGATGTAGGATCCTTTCTACTTAGATCATCCTCCACCTTATTTGCCTTACCAAGATGGTAGTGGATTGAGAAGTCATAATCCTTAATGAGCTCTAACCATCTTCACTAGTGCATATTAATTTCCTTCTATTTTAATATATATTTGATACTCTTTTCATCAGAATATATCTCACACTTATCCCCGTAGAGATAAAGCTTCCATATTTTTAATGCAAAGATCACAACCGCCAACTCCAGATCATGCGTAGGATACATTTTCTCATGTATTTTCAGATTCCATGAGGTGTAAGATATCACTTTATCATTTTTCATGAGCATGAAACCAAATATCTTCTTTTAAGTATCATTGTACACCACAAAGAGTTCTCCACTTGTTGGGAGTGTGATTACTGGTGTAGTGATAAGCCTCTTTTTGAGCTCCTTAAAGCTTTCATCACATTCTTGAGTCCAGAAAAACTCCACGCTCTTCCATCTCAGCTTGGTCACTAAGTTTTACAATTGTTAAAATTTCTCAAAAAATCATCAATAATACCCAGATAAACCAAGGAAGCTATGGATCTCCATTACAGATGTTGGTTTGGGCCACTCTTCAATTTCCATTGTCTTAAAAGGATCTACAGATATTTCTTTACTAGTGATAGCATGCCCAAAGGATGATACTTCCTCCATCTAGAACTCACATTTACTGTACTTTTCATACAGCTTCTCCCTTCTCAAAGTCTTTTGCATAGTATTCAAATGCTCTTAATGTTTCTCCTTGCTCTTAGAGTATATCAGAATTACATCGATAAAGACTACCACTAATTTGTCAAGGTAATCTCTAAATAATCTATTTATTAAATACATGAAAATTGTTGGAGAATTAGTGAGTCCTAAGGGAATCACTATGAATTCATAGTGTCTATACATTGTTTGAAAGGAATTATTGGGAATATCTTCCTTACTCACCTTTAATTAGTGATATATCGACTGAATTTCCACCTTAGAGAAATAACTATCCCCATAAAGTTGATTGAAAAATTCATCTATATATGTCATGGGATACTTCTTATTTATAATAATTTTATTGATCTCATGATAGTCAATGTAGAAGCACATTGATCTATCCTTCTTATTGATGAATAGGACTATTTCACCCCATGGTGACACAATCAGTCATATAAAACCCTTCTCCAGATTCTCATATAACTGTTTCTTCAGCTCTTCTATCTCTACAGTGGTCATTCTATAAGGTGTCTTTGATATAGGCAGACATCCAGGAATAAGTTCAATTGAGAACTCAACCTCTCAATCAGGAGGAAGACCAAGAAACTCTTTAGGGAATACATCAGTGTAATCACTCATGATGGGAATATATTTGAGAATGATAATCTCCTTGTCTCAATCATTTGATCAAGACATGCTTGCTCAAAAGGCAGTAATATCCACACTTGAGACAGTGATTGTAAATGATATTAATCTTCCTCCTTACACTTGTAAATAATTGGAGGATGCTTCAAGATGTGAAGAGTGGTCTAACTTTCTTGATATTTTATGTTATATTTGTATAAAGATAGCCAATCCATGCCTAATATAACATCAAAATCCACTAAAGAAACTATGATAAGATTTTATGGGAGGTTCAATGCAAAAACATTTACTGGGGTGGAGTTATAAACCTTGGATGAAATAATTTCCCCATTCGTTTCTCTCACAAATAACATAAACTATAAATTTTTAGGTGGTGTTTGAATAGTTCTACTAAACTTGAAAGATATGAAAGAATACATAAAACTAGAATCAAATAGTACATTTTCTATTCTTGAATGAATAACTAGCATACTTGTCACCACATCATTGTCTGGATCCACCTCAGTAGTAGTGATAGCATAAGTCCTTACTTGTTTCCTTGTAGGCTGTTGTTGATTGCCTCTAATAACCTTCAGCTTAGGGAAATTGTTTGTATAATTCCCATGTTCCTTGTAGTTGTAACACTGCACCACCAGCTGAGCGTTTATCTAAACCTTCCTTTCTTCTTCCATATTAGTGGTATTCTTCATATCCCTTCATCATTTTTTATCCATATTTTTCATTCTTCCACATTTCAAGTAATTTTGGGTTCCCTTTAGACAATTCCCAGGATGCTTCTTCCCATAATTTTGACACATGGGATGTTCGATCTTCTTTTCATCATGATATTTATTTACTGAAACACCCATATTAGACTCAATTTTTCTCTTCTTTTCACTGGTCCCATGATACCATTTCGAGTCTCTGATCTCCATTTTAACCATGAGGGCACAATGGACAATCTCCTCATAATTTTCAAAGTCTTGAATCACCAACGCTTTTCATAGACTCAACTTTAGTTTGCTAAAGAAGCGATCCACCTTTCTTTCAGTGTTCATGACAAAGCCATAGTTATACCTTGAAATCCTTGTAAATTTTGTTTCATACACCCCGATGGACTCATCTTCCTTCTTCTTGAGTCTGTGGAACTCCCTTTACATCTTGAGACGGAGGGTTTGGGGAAAATATTTATTGAAAAATATTCTCTCTAATTCCTCCCAATCTATGGAATCAATTTCCACCTTGGACTTCATATTTTTTATCAGTATCCACCACTTATCATCTTCCCCATCAAAAAGAAAGAATACCACTACAACTCTCTCTTATTCTGAGCACTATAGGATAGTGAATATCTTTTCAATGGAGTTAATACACTATTATGCGAGGAGGGGATTATAAGGTCCACTAAATATGGGAGTCCTTTTCCACATGAAGGATTCAATGGAAACTTGCTCTTTCCTTATAGGAGGTGGGAATTCCACATGATTCAAGTTATTATTCATAACTTGAGCTAGCTGAGAAAGTACTATCATGAAGTTTTGAGCACCCGTCCCCATCATATTTAGCATTTAATTAGAGAAATCTTTACATTCCCTATCACATTGATTATTGGCACATGTTCTTCTATTTCCCTCCATTAACTATCAAAAATAACATACAATTAGGGGGATTGAATACTTAGCTAATAATCATAAAAAAAGAAACTTTAAACATAAAAGGATAAACTCTTAAAGGAAAATTATATCCTAACTTGTGATTCCATAGGTTTCAATCTAGGTTATCCATGATCTGTTTTCTATTTTTTTATGGGCTTTTTTCGTTCCCTTAATAATGGTTTATACTAATATTGTGAATTTACCAAATCATATCCCTTAGGAGTGTCAAACCAAGAGTGAACAAGGGCTATTTTTCATGCCCCGGTTCTTGTTTGAGTCTAGATCAAAGTTGTGTTTTCAAGTTTTACCCCTATATACATAGGTGTTAGAGCCACCTATGCCTATTTGTATCTAGAAAAGCATGTATTTTCTTGATAAAACACTTACTATATACTTACCAAAATCTATGGATATTTTCTTATACTTAGTCTCATACTTAAGGTTCTTACTAAAGTGATCTATTCCTAATCTCTAAAATAAACAGACCATCCTATAATACCAATTATAGGAAACCTATCATTTTGAAAAAAATATTACTTGATTTCATGCATAATTATACATTAGAAAACAAGCCAAGGATCGTGAAGTCTGGTGTCTTTGAATACTAGGTACATAAAACTAAAAACATAAAACATTTATTTATTCAATCTTCATATTGAGCTCATAACATCCATTTTTCTCCTACATAGACATAGGATAACCTAGTGATAACATGAAAAAATGTCTGATCTAAAAATCCCAGTAAGGTAATAAGAATAAGAATAAATCTTTATCACATTGGTCAGGAATCATGACATAATGATATAAATAGTCATATAATGTAATTGAAAATATAGAACCATAACATGTATAACTTGGGATCATATAAACATGGAATAATAGTAATGTAGAAGCAACATAAAACATGAATTTAGAACGATTTAGGGCTCATTTCACTTAGAGGAGCACAATTCAAGTTTAACCACCAAGACTGTTGCACATGGTATCACAAATCAAGGCTAACTTCCAAGACCATTGCACATGGTAGCACAAGTCAAGGCTAACCACCAAGACTGTTGTACATAACCTCTCATGAGACTCAACTTTAACCAATTAGTTGGAGCGCTATCTGGGTGAACCCAACATAAAATGTTCATGAATATGCTTTACACATATAGAATCATACATAATCAATCATATATAAACATAAGATAACCTATGGAAATAAATGGGTATCATAATCATGTCATAAAGCATAATTTAATGATCATATCATACAAGTGTCCATAAAATAAAGGAATTATAATTTAAATGGAAATTCATAAGGTAAAATAGGCATATATAATGGTAAGTTATGTCAAACAAAAGTGCTAACATATAAAAAGAGTATTTAAGAAATTTTATCATTAAAAATTTTTAGTGTGGTTTTAAGGAAAACACTAAAGAACATTTAAAATAGAAAAGGGTATAATATTTTATATAAAACCAGAAGTGAAAAAAAGGAATTTTTTATAATAAAAATAATGATTTTATAAAAACAATGGTGGCTTAAAACAGATGGTTGTGTGCACTTGAAATTGGGTAAAATTTTGGGAATTTCCCTTAAAACGGCTTCACTTATTGGGAAGTATTGAGGAGGGAATCACTTAAAATCATGTATATACAAGAAAGATTATGTTTAATGGATCTTGATATATGATTTTAGACATATAAACATAAATTATAATATGTACATAAACATAATATAAGATTTTATCTGGGTAAAAAGAGGGTAAGAATAACCTGAAGGAATAATGGAGGTTCGGGTAAAATCCATTACCTTAAGTCTAATGGTGTTCTCCAATTGATATTAATGACCTGAATAATAAAACTAGGTTAATTAATTAATAATTATAGAACCTATTTTAAATTTAATTTATTTATTATAATCTTTTTGAGTTCATTCATAACCTTTTTGATTGGTTATGAGGTTTGATTTTATTTTTTGGGTTTATTTGTTTCATGATCGGTTTACCTATATAAATAAATGGATAATCATGTAAAATGAAGATGGTTGTCTAGAATTGGAGTTATATTATTTAAAATATATAATTTTACATGGTTTTAAATTTCATTTGGTTACTTTGAGTTAAGATTAATCATTATATAAAACTTTATTGATAACCTTTTATTTTATTTTGCGGTTTTTTATCACAACAAACACATTTTGTTTTATAAATCAAAAAAATGAGTACAAAAAGATTATAGAACCATATATGATACATAATACATATATTATAGTATTTTTAAACAATAATAATGGTTTAATTACCATAATTGAATACGGTAATGAAACTTGAAAACCCATCGTCCTTGAATGTGGTAAATTAACACTTCTTGGATGGTGTTTTTACTACTAGTATAAAATAACGGTAAAGGAGAGATGATAATAAATTATTACATTATCATAAAAAATTAAATTTAATATAAGGTAATGTATTTTTCATAACATTTGGATGATTATAGGTAAGGATAGAAATGAAAACAAAGGAACTTGAAAGGAAAGTAAAGGAATTGAAAAGAGGAATTTACCTCTTGAATTAATCTTCCTTGAGAGCCTCTTAAGGGGAGATAATTTGGTCTTTTCAGGAGACCAAGGGATTCTAGACGTGGGGAATGATATTTTGGATATATTTGAGAAGAATTTAGGCAAGAAATAAGTCTTTAGATGAGTGAGGAGAAGAGGTGAGTGTGGGTGGTTTTTATAATGGAAGGGAGGAGGGTTTTCTTAATATTTAAATCATTAGTTTATTATTTTTTCATAAGGCAAGAAATAGTGATGACTCAATGAACAAAAATAGTAATGTGTTCATGTGATTTAGAACCAATGGTGCTTAGAGCATAAGAACATCATCCATGACTCAATAATTAATGTATTTATCTTATTTTGTAAATTATCATATTTCACTATTCAGCAGAAATTCAAGTATTTCAGAAATATCTCAAAAAATCAACCTAATTGTTTTTAATTGTTTATAATCCAAAAATGAAATCAATTTTTCAACAATAATTTTCTAAATATGATTAATTTAATTTTTAATTAAAATCATAATTTACTTGAAAATACAGATTTTAAAACAATAACAGATTTTATAATGCTTTCAAAAATTACATAAGGTCTTATAAAATTATATTAAAACAAGAATACATAAAAAAATTAATTTTTGAACACATTTTAGGAAAATAAATTTTATTTTAAATTAATTAATTAATTTTAATTAATTATTTATGACTTACAAAAATACCAATACTTTTAATATGGTCATATTATCACTTATATGATGCCAAAATTTTATATATACATTCAAGGGTGAGGTTACTATTCTTTTGGATGATTTAATATTCATAAGGGTCATATCACTATTCATAAGGGTATGTCACTATTCATAAGGTTAGGTTACTCTTCACCAAAAAATAAGTTTGTTCCATCATACCCCAAAAATTATCCTAAATGCAATTGTGTATGTAAGATTTTCAAGACACAGAAGTGGTAAAAAAATTTCATCATATTTATTATCATGATATGTAATTGTGTTACCTAATGTGATTATATTATAAGAAGGGAATTTGATTAATAAATCATTGGGTTTTTACAATTAAATCAAAACTTTATAAATCATAGTAAATTATATATTCTAGTAGATTCAGTTTTTCAGTAAATAACAAATTTCTATCAAAGGTATAAGGATCAAGATCGATATTACAATCCATGTAAAAAATAAAAAAAATTAAAACATCAAATAATGAAAATGAGTGATAAATAATTGATGAATTTATAAAAAACTATTATAACTATTGGTTGAAGTTAATAACTTAAGAGGGGGTGAATTGTGTTCTTAATAGAAAATTCTATAAAAACTAATTTAAAATTGAAATACCATAGTTTATTAAAGAATCCTAGATAACTAAAATAGTAGAAATATATAATTTTATATTTTCAAAACAAATCTCAAGGATTTGATCACAGCCTTGTTAAATCAATTTTAAAACCCCTTTAACTTTTGAAATGGGTTTAGTAGCATCAAACATGATATATAAAGAAATATCATATTTTTTGTATCTTATTTTCTATTTGTTCTATAATCTGTGATTATGGAGGCTAAGTAAAAATATTATATTACCAAAATACCCCCTTATTTTAATGGTAAAAATTATTCTCAGTGACAAATAAAATGTAAAATTAATTATGAAAGTATGATTTTTAACATTTGGGATCTATTGAGGATAAATATGAATAACCTAAAACTACTAGAAAAGAATGGTATTCTCAAACTAAAGTTTCTTATGATTAAAATTGAAAATATATAAATTATTTATTTTGTTCTTTTGGAGAATATGAATTTAATAGGATATCTTCTTTTGATAATGTTATCTAATCGAGGATACCCTTTCTATATCACATGAAGGAGCATCTAATGTTGAGGAAATGAGGCTAAATACATATATGATTAAGTATGAATCCTTCAAAACAAATATAGATAAATCTTTCTATAAATGTATCCTAGGTTAAATGAGAACATAAATACTATGATTACACTTTATAATACAATAGATTATAAGGATCAAGTAATGAGGATCTTGATATACTTATTTGATCAAAGGAGAGGGACTATAGTATATATTTGAGAGTCATGAGACATCAGCAAACTACTATTAAAAGAGATAATTGGAAAGTTTTTCTTGTAAAAATAAGCACTAAAGGAAAAAAACAATTAGGATGATGAACCAAAAATAAAATTTTTTATATTTAAGAAATCAAATTCAAAATCTATAAAAGTTTTCAAAGCTGACAGTATAAGTATAAGTGAAGCTAATACTAAAATTTATGAATAAATGGTTCATCTAACAAGAATATTTACCAAGTTTTACAAAAGGGATAAGTTATTCTATAAGTTTAATAATAAAGGAAAGTATGATAATAGAGGAAAATGGAGGAAATATTGGAAAAAGGATGACTCATCTAATGAGATCACCTACTAAAAATAAAAAAAAGGACATATAAAAGTAGATTGTACAAAGCTAAAGTACAAGAAAAAATATGAGGCAAATATAAAAGACCAAAAATAGTATTTAAGGCCACTTGGAGTGCATCTGAGGATAGATCTAGTGACTTAGACTCAAGCTGAGAAGACATGAATGGGATAGAAAATCTATGCCTTATAGCTATCACTTCTAAGGTACAATTGAATTCTTTTTCTCATATTTCTGGTGTTTTTGAAATTTATAATGAGTAATTAGAGGAATATTGTGATATGTTAGAATATATCATGAATGATCTAAAATATAAATATAAAAATCTAAAAAATATTCATGCATTATGCACTATAGATAATTCTAATCTTAGTATAGAAAAAGAAAAAAATGTCAATATGTTAAAGGAGAATACTGATTTGAAATTGGTAAATGAATATCTTAATAAGGATTTAGAGAAATTTTTTATACTAGAAAAACATTAAATATTATGTTTAGTGAAAAAAATCCAAAATAAAAATATGGAATAGGTTATAGATCGAGATAGTAGGGGAATTTATACAAGAACTAATCCATTCCTAATTCCAAAAAAGAAGTATTTATATTCTAATAAACCTATTAGTTTTGGAAAAAGTTCTAAAAAATTTATTCCTAAAAATGAATTTTTATCTAAATATTCTATTTATATTATAATCAAGCCTGTGTAATAAATCTAGATTATAAAGGCTTTAATTGATAACTTCTCTAGACCCAAGAAAATCTAGATAACAAAATCATTTCTTATTTGATTTTTTAGGAAATTTTTTTGAAGAACTACAAAAAAATGCATAGTATCTGGATAGTGGATGTTTTAGACATATTACTTGAGACTATTAAAGCTTCAAGAATATTATAAAGTTGAATAGTGGAAATATAACTTTTAGTGACAATTCAAAAGGAAAAATTATTTTACATGAATAAATTTATAACTCTAAATATATTCTGATTTATAAAGTTTTATTTTTTGATTATTTAAAATATAATATTTTTAGTATTTCTCAGTTTTGTGATGATATTTTTGATGTTAAGTTTGAAAACAAGAATTATAAGACTTTTTATTCCAAACATGATTTAGTATTTACTACATTTAGAAATGATAATTTTTTTGTTGTTAATTTAGATTCCTTATTTTCTCAATATGGTTCTTGGTTGAGTGCATTTCATAATGAATCTTGGATATGGAATAGGAGAGTAGTCCAATATATTATATTATCACTCAAAAATACAACTAATAAATTTTTAGTCAAGGATATACCTAAGATACAAATTTCTAAAGGAAAAGTGTATAATACATATCAAAAAGTAAAGCAACACAAAATATCCTTCAAACCAAAGAAAGAGATTTATTCTTATCAACCACTATAATTAGTTCATATGAATTTATTTAGACCATATAGTTCTTATAGTATAGTAGTAAAACACCATGATTATATTATAGTTGATGACTATTCAATATATACATGGTTTTTTATCCTTGTTCATGAAAGTTAATCTCCTTCCTATTTTTCTAAATATGAAAAATCAGTAGAGAACCTTAGAGTACTCACCATAAAGACCTTGATAAGTGATCATGGTTGAGATTTTGAGAATCAATAATTTGAATCTCTCTACTCACAACATAGTTATACTCACAATTTATCAACACCTAAAATACCTCAACAAAATGGGTTTGTTAAAAGGAGAAATATGACTCTTCAATAAATTTCTCAAGCTATGTTTAGTTAATATGACCTACCTATTTATTTTTGAAAAATACTACATATGAATTATAGAATGGTAGAAACCTTAAAGTAAATCACTTTAGAGTTTTTGGATGAAAAGTATATATTCTAAATACAACTGAATAAATTTTCACAAAAAATCTATAAAGGAATTTTTATTGGTCATTAAACTACTAGTAATGATTATAGAGTCTTTAATAAAAAAATTAAGTTGTGAAAGAAACTACTTGTGTCAATTTTGATGAGGCATATCCACATAAACTCAAACCTACTTTATAAAATCTTGAGGACGATATGTCAAATATGAATATTAATAATACCTCAAATGATCAGATCATTATACTAATTTTCCTAATAAATCACCAAGAAGAAACCATCATTTTTTTAACCTAGAATAAGACATTAAAGAAACTAGTACTTAAGTACCAAGAACCATTATAACCCTCAAAAACCATCCCTTAGATGTTTTTGTAGGATATATGGATAAAGAAACTCAAACCTAGACCTCACTAAGAAACTAGGTTTAAAATCAAGCATTATTTTCATATTTATAACCTAAAAACATCATTGAAACAATAAATTATTAACATTGGGTAATAGAAATACAAGAAAAATTAAATCAGTGTGAAAGGAACAAAGTCTGGGAATTAGTAGATAGACCTAAAGACTACCTAAATATTTGCACTAAGTGGGTTTATAGAAAAGAGGTGTATGAATATGGAACAATTATTATAAACAAAACTAGATTGGTTTCGCAATTATATAGTAAAAAATAAGGCATTGAATATGAAGAAACGTTTTCACCAGTATCTATATTTAAGGACATCTAAATACTGCTTTCATATTCTACACATCTTAATTTCAAACTATTTCAAATAGATTACAATAGCTAATTTCTAAATAGTTATATCATTGAGTATATTTTATTTAGAAACCTCCTATATTTTAGAATCCTAGTTTTCTAAATCATTTTTTGAAAATTAACAGAAGCTTTTAATGGTTTAAAACAAGCTCCTGGAGCTTGGTGTGATAAGATCAACACTTTTCTTATTTCAAATGGTTTTAGAAAAGGTGTTATTGAATCTACATTATTAATAAAAATAATTTAAAAGGATTTATTATTAGTTCACATTTAGGTTAATGATATTAATTTTGGATCATCTAAAAACTCCTTGTGTGTTGAATTTTCCAAAATGGTGTAAAATGAATTTGAAATAAGTTTGATGGGTGAGTTGAAATTATTTCTTGGATTTAAAATTTTTCAAAAAAGAGATTCAATTTTTTTAAATCAATTAAAATAAAAAAAGTATGTTTTAAAACATTTTGGTATGTATAAAACCAAAGGTAGTGATACTCCCATGACTATAAGATGTAAGTTAGATCTGGATGAAACTGGAAAGTCAGTTGACCACACTACTTATAGAGGTATGATTGGAGGTTTACTATACTTAACTAAAATTAAACCTGATATTATGTTTATTTTATGGATGTGTTTTTATTTTCAATAAAACCCTAAAGAGTCTCATTTGAATGTTGTTAAAATAATTTTCAAGTACCTCAAAAATACAACCAACTTTGGACTGTTCTAATATAGAAGACATGAATTTGAATTAGTTAGTTATTCTGATGCTGATTTTGGTGGTTCTAAGTATGATGGAAAAGGAACCTTTTGAATATTTCATATTTTGTGTAATTATCTAGTCTCATGGTGTAGTAAGAATAAAAATTATATTTCATTATCTACTTATTAATATGAGTACATAACTTTAGGTAGTTGTTGTGCAAAAATTTTGTGGATGAAACACACTTTACTTGACTATGGTTATAAATTTTATCATGTCCCTATAAATTGTGACAATACAAGTGCTATTAATATTTCTAAGAATTCTATGTCTCATTCTATGAAAAATCACATTGAATAATACATCACTTTTTCAGATACCATTTTCAAAAAGGAGATATCACTCTTGAGTTCATTAACATAGAACAATAGCTTGATGATATTTTCTCAAATCATCTGAATATAAAGAGATTAAATTATATTAGACATGAATTAGGAATGATTAATGTTTTCTAAATTCTACCTTTAATTTTTTAACTCTTTTAATGATTTAGTTATTGATCTTAATTATGTTATAAGTGCTTAGATTCTATGATTATTAAGCTTTATCCGAAGTAACCCTAAACCCTTGGTCACATGGTCAGTTAAGTGACTGTGATAATTTGTTCATATAGTTAGTTAAATGACCATGATATTTTTTTTATGAAATTAGTATAACTACCATGAATATTTACTCATGATTCCAGTATACCTACCGTGAATATTTAATCATGTGGTTAGTATACCTTCCATGAATGCTTACTCATGTGGTCAGTATACCCACTGTGAATATTTAATTATATAATCAATATACATACCGTGAGGTCTCCTAATTACCACAAGTACATGTTTAGTATACCTACGATGACTATTTATGCATATAATTTTTATTAATTAATTTTGGTGGGATTTTTGTTTATTTTATTATTATTTATTCCCTAAATGATTGAAAAAATGTAAAATTAGAATATTAATCATCACACATATCTTACATAAAAACCTTTATTTTTTTGAATCCCCTCTTGTTATTTCTCTCTTGAACCTCTTTTCGAATATCTTTATCTCTCATGAACCTGAACCTTTAAAGTTTGGAATCTCGGTGCAAGAATGTCGAGGATAAAAATAGTTGTTGATGTATCATCACCTGTCGGATCACTTCTTAATAAGAAATGAGGTAGATAGAGTGTTGAAGGGAAGCCTTGTAATCCTCATTTTGTTTATCAGCCTTTTTGTACTAAAAAGGAAGTAGATGAAGAATGGATTCATACTATCATATCTTTATTCTAGAAATAAATTCAAAGGTAAGGATGGATTGAATGGTTCAAGGATAATGGTAATACATTTTATCCTTGATTGGTTAAAAAGTTTTATACCCATATATAATTCATTCCTGGTGATAAAAGGGATACCATTTAAAAAATGGTAAATAGAGAAAATTTGGTGTTTTCTTTAAATATTTGGGATAATTATTTTAACGTGAATCATAAGGGAGAGTATGAATACTATCAAAGATCATATCCATTTAATCATTCCCATTTCATGTTTTAGAATGCTCCTAAGAAATTGATTGGGAATAGGACTCCCCAGAGACCAAATTTATTGGAGTTGTCTAGAGAATATAGATCCTTGGTTAATTTTATCTAACATCTCATCAATCCCATGAAAGGGGACTTCATCATCTTGAGGCACCAAGATTTATTTCTTTATTTGGTGAAGAATGGGATTAATATTATCCTATATACATATTTTATGATACATGTGGTTGAGTTTTGTAAGACCTTATCTAAGTTTAATTCCCTTCCTAATAAAAAGTTCATATCATCCATGTTGTTTTTTAAGTGATTAGTTCTTAAATTGGAGGAAAATGTTATTTACTCAAATGATCTCTACCTAAATCAAAATATATGTATTCATATGAGAGTGAATTGGAATCCTTGGAGAAAATAGTGGGTGGATGATAGTGAAAATATTTATAAGAAATTTAATCATATTAAGAATTATATAAAACCAAAATACCAAGTAGATCTTAGTATAAAGCCAAATGATATAGTATATTATTCTTCTGATGATCAGGATGATGTTTTGGAAGTTAAAGAATAGGATACTAATTTGGTTGAAATTAGTGAGGAATCCAAGGTAGCTCATGAGGATGTTAGGGAGTCCTCTCCTACGGTGTATTTTGGACTTCCTTAATTTCCTATACCCCTTCCTTCTTATGTGTAATAATTTCAAGATGAATATAATATTGTTATTGAGGTATTGGTAAGTGTTTTTTTCCAAGATATTACATTCAAAGATAGCGACTCAATTAGTCGGCAAGAACTTTGGAAATCTATGAAAATTATTACATTTTGATCTCTGAGATTGTAAGTTCTCTAGACCTAGGGAAATAGATACATCTTATAAGGGGGATAATTTCCAAGGATCATCATTATTAGGCTTGGATTACTCTGAAGTATTTAATGATAATGACTATGGGGTAGTCCACCTGGGTATGGTAGACCTGCAATCCATTTTTTCATATAGTTATTAAAGTTTATTTGATAGATGAGAGTGATTCTAAAGGAAGAGTTTAAGTATCCCCTCATAGACCTTCAGCTGATCAAGTTTTGGAAGAAATTTTTGGACCAACACCTACTATAGTTATTGAGGAACCAGTCATACATAAGAATATATCCAAGATGTTAACTCTTTTCATTTATCATTCTCAACCAAATATTTTTCTAAAAATTGATATGATGACAAATGGGATTGAGTAATTGAGATAAAAATTTGATTTTTTTAAATTTTATCTTCAAGATGTGATATTTAAGTTTTATTGGATATTCTATAATGCATTTTTTAGTCTTCTACTTCAATTGATCTTCTTTCATCTTCTTCAGTGCCTCTTCCTGCTCCTATTTTAAGTGTTTTAAATGAGTATGGAATCAAAAGGTTAATAATAGATTAGTTTAAAAAAAATTGATGAGTTTATGAGTACCATAGAAGTGGTGTTTGAAGGTTTTAAAACCCATGTTTCTAAGACATTGTAATTGGTCAGAAAAGATGTCAAGAGTGTTGGAAGAGATAGAGATACTATTATAAGGGATGTAGATTTCTATCTCAATATAATCTTCACCAAGTATGACCAAAAAATAATGTTTATATCTCTTTATAGTGATCTCATAATGCCTCCTTTGAATCAGACCTTCAGGTATCAATTTGAAGAGTTAAAGGTTCTCACTCCTATTTTTAAATATTTTATGGAGAACAAGGAATATTACTTTTAGGATATAGATCATGGATCCAGAGTATTAAAGGACTTAAACGGGATTCTTGAACCTTACTTTTATGATGTCAATGCTATCATTTTGGATCCTCTTACCATACCCATTTATATTGTATTTTTTTATACCACATCTTCTATCAATCCTTTTGGCTTGTCTCCTAGACAAGCAATCTGGTATCTTCAACCTATTTATAGGTTCATAGTTATCCATGGCCCTGGTTTCACATATTCACCACACATGTACCAGCCTCCACTTCCAAAGGAAAGGATCTTATCCTTTTTTCTGTAATTATGGATTTTGTTTTATATTCTAATTATGATTGAATTACTTAATAGGGATACTTTTTGTAATCAAAAAAAATGGGAGTTTTTTAGATTTTAATAGAAAAATCCTAATTTGAATTTTATTTTAATGATCACATATCATGTTTATTAGGTTATTAATGATATTTAGATTTTATTTTCGTAAAGTATTTTTATATCCAAAATTATAAAATCACAAAAATGGATAAGTCTTGAATTGCTCATGGAAACCAACCATGTAAAGATATTGTGCCAAGTAACCATGCCAAAGTGACCATGAAAAGTTACCATGTCAAAGTGACTATGGTAAATTAATGTAGAAAGTTATCAAGTAAAGTAACCATGGAAAGTGACCATGTCAAGTGATCATGGGAAGTAACCATGACATGTGACCATGCCAAAGTGACTATTCTTAAGTGAAGTTTAAGTAACCATGTGTAACTTAAGTAGTGATGGATTATTCAAACCTCCAACAGCTATATTTTGGAACATTTACTCAAAGTTGGAGAATATAAGGATTCCAGTTCATACTAATGAGTACGAAAATTAATTTATTAATATTATCTAATGGATAATTAGATAGAATGATCTCTTTAAGAAGGAGATCCACTCATGGAAAACTAGAAAAGATCACCAAGTGTAGTGAAAATGTGATGCGCTGATCAAACTGACTATTGTGCTTCCACAACACTCTATTTTTTAGACCTCTCAGTACAACAATCAATTTAAGATTTTCAAGGATACATTTAAAGATAATTGATCAATCGAAGTAGATTAGATTGAGCTACATCAATCCTTTTTCACTCTCTTTTAATTTGTTTATGTTGTTATCTTACCTTTGATTTGTGTTTTTACATTACTCATTATATTAATTTGAAAAATATATAACACTATATTTAAGATTAATAGATAATCTTTTTATCATTATTTATTACTCTTATTATCCCATGTATAACTATGGAAGAGGATATGTGTAACCAGTACTTCCTTGTGTGCATTTTTTTGTAAAAACCCTATCCAAGTTGTGGGTTAGTTTATTTATTAATAAAATATTTAGAAGTTGGTGATTTCCGAGTGGAGAGGATTAGGTTTTAACTTGATACTAAACCTATTGTTTTACTTCCATAGTGTAATAATATGTTTTTTATTATCTATTTTTAAGATTGATTTATTTTTTCAAAACCTTTTCAACAAAAATACTTCTTTGATAGTTAACTTTAATATGTGTTTTATATACTGTGTTTCATTCTACTAAATTTGTTTCAAAAGTTAAAGTAGTTTCAAAATTGGTTTAACTAGGATTTTATTTAACCTTTAAGAAACTTTTTTAAAATATCAAATTATATATTTCTATAATTTTAGTTAACTGGATTATTTTTAAATACTGGGGAATTTCAGTTTTAAATTAGTTTTTGAGGAATATTTTATTAGGAATTCAATTCACCCCACTCTTGAGTTATTCACTCCAATTAACAATAACAAAAGAGTAAAAAAGGATATATATATATATATATATATATATATTATTAAGGTTATAAAATAGGTTATTAAGATGGTTATTTTTATTATACATTGGGTTAAGTTTCTTTTGTCGAAACTAAGAATTAAGGTAAGTATATTTGGTTTCAATTTCCTTTCTTGATACATGTTTCATTTTATGCACCTAATTTAATTTAAATGGTGTGTATGCTGCCTATTGGATATATAATATCATGAATTATATTTTATTCATAGTATTTTAAGTTAAATTTAAATCCCATTTTTTAAAGGGGTTTCTGTTAAAACATTTCTTAATCCATAAAGGGTTTTTCTTGACTTAACTTCTTTTATTGACTCATAATTTTTCATCTTTGAACATGGTTTTACAATATGTATTTCTCATGTTTTATAATGATAATATAATGTCCTCTTCTCTAGGAAAAGTCACATTTTTAATTCAAATATTTTAAATTGATAAATTTTTTACTCAAATAGTATATCTTTGTTAAGAATAATTACTAACAACTTAAATGATTGTTTCTCTTCTATATTCATATTTTCTCTTCCTGCTAATGTTATTCTTTATATTTGGAAACCTAATTATGTTTTATCACATGTTACCTTTATATTTTATTTTTATTCTTTTAAAAATGAATTTATATTAACCCTTTTTATGATGTGGGTTTTCAATAATTTTATTTTAAAATATTAAAAATGTTTTCCCCTTATGATCGTATATTTTATCTTCTACTCTACATTTCCTCTGAAAAAACTTTATGAATTTCCAAGGATACATTATTGAAAATTATTTTTAAAAGTAAAAGTTTAAAAAAAATTCACATCACCTTTTTGAAAAATCCTTCTGAATGTTACTTTTAACTTATCTATTACAAATATGGTAAAAAAATATAAAAAACACTTTGTAGTTTCTTTTGTCGTTATAAGAATTATTCTTTAAGAATCTTCATTTCCATGTTTTAAAATGTTTTTACAAATGTTTTTTATTCTTATTGATTTTCAAAAGTAAATAAAATATTGTAATATTTTTCAAAAGTAAAAGTTTTATTTTAAAAAGAAATTCTTAATTTTAAAATAGATTTTAAAGGCTTGTGTTTTTAAGAAATAAGTCTTCAGTGTTTTTATGTGTTCTCAAATAAATTTTTTACAAACATATTTATTTTATAAAATTTGTTTTATGAAAACATTTTTTGGTTTTAAAGGGTAATTTTTAAAAAAAATTAGCAAGATCATGTACTAAATTTTAAATAAAATCTTTTTAAGGAGTTTTCAGTCATTTCAAAAGGGGATATTTCTTCTTGTTTTTCAAAGTTATTTATCTAATAATTTTAAAAGGGTATTTTACATCTATGACAACATCCTTTGAAATTACTTATGTTAAACTTGGGATATGTTCTGATGATATCATCCACCTTCTTTCTTTATATGGATTATTAAATTTTCTATGAATTTTATCATAAAAAATAATGTCTTTTCCATGGGTAAATTAAGTGATGTTTGAAATATGAATGATTGATTTCAAGTGGCACACATATGTATAGATGATTAATGAGTGGGGTCCTATATCACCCTCCAATTCATTGGTTGAGTTTTTATATCTCATGAGATAATAATTTTTTGAATTTACATGATCAAATTATGATTTGTTCACAAGGTTGTGCATGGACATGATCATGTTATGATTTGTTCACAAGGTTGTGCATGAACATGATCAAATTATGATTTTTTCAAAAGTTTGTGTGTGGACTTGATTTCATTATGCTTTTTTTGCATGATGGTGCATGGAAATGATCACAGATATCTTTTTCCACATGATGGTTTTTGGACATGGTTGTATATAGATTTCTTCACATGATTTTGTGTGGACATGATTGTGTTTTTATTTTTTCACAAGATTGATTACTATTAACTTTTTACACAATATTATGATTTCCTATATTTATGCTTATACAATATTTTCATGTCATGTTCCAATTATTATGATCCATGGATCATGTTTATTATCTCACACTCTTATTCCATGTCACATGTTTGTTCAATTGAGATAAAATTTACTGTTATTATGACTGATGAACAACTTTTAATATTTTTTGTTCTTTATAATAATATATTTCTATCATGTTCATGTTTTATTATATTCTTATGATTTAAACCTTGATAAATTTTTGATAAGTTTTCTCTTATTGATCATTTGAGCTCACCCCTTTTTTATGTTTCCATTCCCCAAGTTATTAAGATGAGTATAAGCTATGATAAGTCTAAAAGGGTGTCTAGTGTGGTTCAATTATGGAGAAATGTTCACAAGTATCATAAAATAAGTTGTGTATGTGACTTATCCTCAAAGACACTAAACTTATAATTATTATTGTGTTGTTATTTGTGATAAGTAGTGATTAATGTATAGAAATGATGTAAAATAAATATATGTTTACCTTGGTCCATCTCACTTAGTATCAAATCCAATGTATAAGGTATATGTTTTTATCACTATATCTGGGAGTGTGGGTTTGAGGTGTGTTGTTCCCTCTTTTCGAATGTTAGGTCCACTAGCTTCTAGATGTTGTTCACATGAAGTGATTCTAACTCCTTCTTAATATTCAACTCTCATTTTCTGGAGTCATGGAGGATAACCACTTCTTCAAAGATTTAAATTTCTCTTTCATCCATTTAAAGTAAGAAGTTCAAGTTAGCTTCATATCTTGGTATTATTCATCTAACACTTGTTAACCTCCACTATTATACTTATAGATTTAAACTCTTTGTAATTAAAACCTATGGAATTTAATTCTCTAAAACTCTAGATCTAGATTTACAATTTCTCAATATTTTATGTATATATTCCACTGCTCTTAACCTTGAACATTAAATACTATCCTATGAACTTTACTCTAGAATTTGTGAACTTTGGGTAGACTCAGAGCCATCAAAATTCCTTATAATTTTAACTCTTGTAGAATTTCCATTTAGATAAAATGTGATTGAATTTTATTTTATGCCTACAAAATCCTTTTACTTGAAATTATGATACTTCTATAGGACATCCTCATTAAAGAGCGCATTTCTACTTCTGATGACTTTCCTCTTATAACCATCTAAAATTTAAAATCTGGTATTTTAATCTCCATAACCTATAAAGAAACATGAACAAGACCTAGATTCAATATTATATCTATATTTGGCATCCACAGGTATATAATATAAATTTAAAAATGTTTTAAGTAAAGATAAATCTAGTGTTTTATCCATCTATAGTGTTTTTGGAAACTCCTATCTCATTGGTGTTGAAGGGATCTTGTTGATTAAGTATGTGGTTGGGTTCACTGCTTCCACCCAAAATTTCTTTATCATTCCATAATGTGGTGTCATTATTCATTCCCTATACATTAACATTCAATTCATCCTCCCAACAACACCATTTTTTCAGGTGTACCTGGTACATTCTTCACACACCTGATACCCCTTGTTCCTACAAAAGTTATGGAAAATTCTTTTGATAAGATCTCTATTTTTGTTTAACCTCAATACCTTAAAATTATTTAAAACTTCCCTTTTGACCATATTTTTCTAATAAAAAAGACTCCAAAAATTTAATATTTATGATTTAGGAAGTATATTCATACTTTCCTTGTGGGTTCATCAATTAATTTCATGAAATATTGTGACCCTATATGAGATTTCACTAGGGTAGGTCCTCAAACATCAATATGTACAAGTTATAGCTTTTGTAATTTATGTTTCCTTCCTCTAAAATTAAATCTCACATTCCATTTCTTTCCAAGTATACAAATTTTACAACCTTTTAAGTTTTTATGATCCATATTTAACATTCCTTTTTATAATAAAACTTTCATACTTTTCTCAATGAGGTTCCCAATCTAGCAGTACCAAAAATATAAATTTCAAGAATTTGAAGTGCTAGAAAGTGTATCTCTCACTTCTCATATAGTATGATAAAGTGTTTCATCCTTTATACCTCTCTCTATGACCATGGAACCCTGAGTTATTTTCCATACTCCATTTGAAAAATTTGTTCCATATCTAGATTCATCCAACTACCCTAATAAAATCAGATTCTTCAAGAGACCTTGAATATATTTTACACATTTGAGATCAAGGGAAATATTATTCTTCATCTATATTTTTACATCTCATTTCTCAATGATGCTAAAATATCCATCATCAACTAGATACACTCTTATAAAGCTTCCATACACAAAATTTTTCATTCAACCCATTTCACCTGTGGAATGGAAATATGTTCTAGAATCTATAATCCAATATTCCACCGATATATTAACACTTAAGAGTAGATTAAAACTGATCTATATAGTTGAGCCAATGAATATTAAACTACCGGATGTTGATCATAAAAAATATCATTTGTATTCATGAAAATCCTTCTCGAGATAACCTCTTTTACCAAAAAATGTCAACATACTGGGTTGGGTCCAATAGATTTACCTCAACTCCTCTCTCTCTCTCTCTCTCTCTCTTGAATTATATTCTGATTACCTTCAATGTAACATCCCGACCCAAATTTGGCTAAATGGTGCCCCGATCTGGTGGGACACATGGCCTCAAGTGTTACTCCTCATATTCTAGAGGCTAAATACTATCAATGAGGACCTAGGATGTGTTTGTGTGAATACTAAGCCCTCATGTTAGAGTGTATCACAGTGGTAATAAACATATCAGTCAATATCGGAAACAAATGAATAACTGAGCAGATAAAAATAAAAATCCAAGGAAATAATAAATAAACAATTATAAAGGTAATATTATATACAAAATGATGTGTCATGTCATGTAATCTCTTTAAAAATTAAGAAAATAGGTATATCGAAATCTAGTACAATACATGTATTAAAATACTAAAAAACCAAAAATGACTATCTCCAGAGAGCATCATGATCCCAGCCCAGTCATGTTCTCCAATGATTATAAGAATATAAAAAATATGCATCATAAGGTAGTCATGTTTTATATTACCTACCTTTATCCTTGTATTCTGTTCGGGTACCCAGTGGTAGCTCGAATATAGTGTGAGATAACACTCAGTAGGCCACCACCAATGGTGTCTATAACAAATCCAATCTGTGTTATATAAAAAAAAGCAGTGTAAAATATCACAGGTATAAAATTACTAAAATAAATTTCCCAAGTCATATGTAATATTTTCCATCCAAACAAGGATCTATATAAACAATAATCAAGCTCCCATAAACAAGGGTAGCTATAAAGCATAAATAAACAAGTGTGATAACTATCCAGTCTAACAATTGTAAATTGATACACATACCAGGGTTATATATAATCATAGTAAGAAGATCCACAATGTTCATTCCATAAAATAAAATATATATAATTCACCATGACCACACCATATAATCAAATGTAGAACACTCATCATGGCCACACCGTATAAAAAAAGTGTTAGACCATGAAGGGTCGGATCTAAGGTATAGAAAACCAAGGCATCCATATCAAGTCCCAATAACATACTTATGAAAACTAGTTAATGACTTGGTTATATTCCAAGGAGTATGTCAATAGACCATGTTCAATGCGAGTCTAAAAAATATGGATCCAAGGGGTAGCAAGTCCCTTGGCATCCTGTGAAATCAAGACCCAAGGAGAAAACAAGTCCAAGGCATCTGCTACCGTAAAAAATATCCATGGGGGAACGTCCATGGAATCTATGGAATCAAGATCCAAGGATCTCAATCAAGGCATCCACTACTATTTCAAATCATCATATCATTTTATTCATCATTTCACAAATATTCACTTTTCATGAGTTCTTCCAACTCATTTAATAATTTCTATTTTAAAAGTTTAATCATAAGAAATAACATACAAGGGAGGTAATATCCATATTTTAATAAATTTGTTCCTTTAATGTAAAAATTAATAGGTAAAAATAAGTCCCTACACTACTGGAAAACAGAGTTTTCCCAACACTTATATCCCAACGGTTTACTAAACCGTTGGGAATATCCATCTATACCAGCAGTTTCTGATAACCGTTGGTATAGATGGTTTTTTTGGAAGCTTTTACCAACGGTTCATCACAACCGTTGGTATAGGGGTGTTTTTACCAATGGTTCAATGAGAAATGTTGGTAAAAGTGGGATTTAGGAGTTATATACCAACAGTTTTTAAAAACCGTTGGGAAAACTTTCCCCCAAATTGGCAGTAGCCGACCCTCTCCCCCATTCGCGATCCAGAGCCCTAAACGGGAGCACTTGGCCGATTTTGGAGGCGATTTTGGAGGTGCTTCGGGTTCTCTTCCTCCATCCCATCCAAGGATGAGGTATTTTCTTAGTTTTTAGTTTTGATTTTGATGTGGGATGAGACCAATTTCTATTCTCATATTCCAGCCGAATTTCTATTCCAGCCCAATTTATGTTTCTGTTCTTTATTTACATTCCATGCATATTCTAGCCCATATAGATTGCATTAGACAGTTGTCTAATTTTTTTATGTGCCTTTCATGTTCCATTACCAAGAAATTTTTATTATATGTTGTAAAATTCAATCACATGTTTAGTTTTAACATTCATTGTTACTTTATTATCTTGTTTTAATAATTTATATTAATATTCTTTTCATATATTCCATCGTTGAGTGTTTTTACTTGTGCAATAGAATTCCAAGCTCATTTTACTTCATAGTGATTATTTATATTTCAAAGTGTTTTATTTTTCATGTTAAATTTATTAAAAAGTTTTGGGGACTAATTAAAGTTATTAGATTCCAATTTCCATGCTTCTATGCTTGTTAAGAATTAAATGAAATATGATGGTTGTAATTAAATGAAAGTCAATGTTCAATTTTTATCATGTATGGGTGATTAATAAATTATAATGTGATGAACCATATAATTGAACCATTGTTGATGCACATTATATACCAAAAGGTTATTGAATAAAAGTTATTCTTGTGAATTTCGTTACATCATAGATAAAAATAGTTGTGGTTATATGAGAGATACCTCCGATGGTTATTTGATCATTGTTTTATGGAGAATGAATGGTTTAGGTCCGGTATTAATAGTAGCTTCTAGTGAGACCATTTTAGTATAAGGGGAAACGAGATTATGATCTACAAGGGGGTGATTGAGTTGGTAGAGACCAAACATTGTTTGTTCCTTGTGTTCAAGAACCATAAATAGAGTGTTCCAATTAGGTGGTCATCAGTAAAGACGTAGGTAAGATTTCCAAGTCTTGTTTCATGAAGTTGAATATGTGGTGCTATAGTGGTTTTGGATTGTTTGAGGTACTCTTAGTGTATTATAAACCCTCATTTGTTCCATATTCATTTAAATTGATTTAATATCATTTTTTTCACACACACCATTATATCCTCTCAAACTATATTTAGAGTGTATTTTCATTCGTATGGTGTTAAATATTTTAGTAAATGTCCATACTATCTTCTTTTATGTGTTCTAGGGGTTTAGACTAATGACAGGGTTGCATGATTATTGTGGGGGTATTCTTTTCATATAAATATACCTATACACCCTGACCCCCTTGGACAACCTAACCACCCCCACGGACAGCCCGCCCACCTAGACACCCCGACCCCCCTAGACAGCCCCCCACCCCCTGGACACCTACGACCCCCCGGACGGCCCCACCACCCCCTAGACACCCCGCACCCCCTTGGACACGCCACACCCCCCTTGGACAGTCCCGCCACTCCCATGATCCTCATCCTACTCCTCATCCTGATCTACTTGAAGAAGTTAAAGTATAAAACTCATATACTCCCAACAAGACCCTTAAGGATTATGTATTCCTTGATCCACTTCCAATATCTTACTGGTCAATCCTTGAATATAGGCATTAGAAATTTTGTATCTTATTTTCTTATTGAAGTGCCCGGATCAGTGTGATCACTGAGAGGGGGAGGGGGTGAATCAGTGATCCTTTAAAACTTTTTACTAATTGATTCTTTATCAATTAAACCTCTATGGCTTGTTAAGGCCTCGATCCACTCTTCTTGTATCTCTCAGCCTTTCCTCGAGTAATGCAGTAAATGTAAAGGCACAGGACACAAGGATTTACAAGGTTCGGCACCAAAGGCCAACGTCCTTTCCATGTTGGTTATACGCCCCAACATGGTTTCTTCCATTATAATCTGTTAGTATTACAATGGTCGATACAGATTCCCACTATATCTCTCTTGAGTCCCACAGGAGGGTCTTTATACTGCGTCCCACAGTGTTACCAGAGTCCCACTGGCCTGCTCCAGAATCCCACTGAAGACTTCTTCCACCCTGAGTCTCACAGGGGGCTTCTCCTGGCTCCTTGAGTCACACGAGTAGCTCTTCTTCACTTTAAGCTTCTTCAAGTATCTTCAGAAGTATGGGATAAAGACTGCTGGCCTTGCTCTGTACCTCTTCTCACTTGTGATGAACAGGTCTTCTCATCTTGCTCAGGATTTATCTCCTTTCTTCTAAGGATGACCTGGACTCTCTCTTCAAGAATCTTCAACAGCCTCTGAAAAGGTCTGTTGGTCTTGCTCAGCACTTCTAATCACTTCAGTTGATCAGGCTCTTCTCAATTACTGAAAACTCAGACAACTGATATCTCTAACTTCATTCTGGCTTCAGTCTGACTTCACATCAACTTCATGCACTGAGTGCATGGCATCTCTGCATCCTCATGCACTGACAGCATGGCTTCTCAATAATCTTCAAGAACTATTGGCCTTGGAAAACTCAAATGCACACCACTGATTTAAGCTTTATTCACTTGTGCACGTGCACGCATGCAAGCATGCACTCCCTTTTTCTCCTTGGTGTGATAAACCCACAATGGGTGTAAATACTTTTAGCACACACACCTTCTTCCTTCTTCACACTTTGTTCTTTTTTTTACACACTTAAATGTGTTGTTCTTTAGTGTGAGAGTCTCTTCTTCTTCTAAGTGTATACACACTTCTTAGTGCACACACTAGGTTCGGCCTCTTCACTTTGCACACACAACTTCTTCACTTTGCACACACTTGATTTGGCCTCTCTCCTCTTCTTAAGGGTGTTCTTCAAATTGCATACACAAGGTGCAAGCCTTCCTCATTTTGCACACACCCAAGGCTACGGCCTTCACTTGTTTTCACTTAGTACACACACTGCCAAGTGTGTTCTTCCATTTTCATGCACACCAAAACTAAGGTCTCAGCCTTCTTTCTTCACTTAGCACACAAGGCACTAAGGCCCGACCTTCCTCCTCTTTTCACACCCACTGCCCGTAGGGTGTTCTCCCACATTGCACACACACGGGGTGTGTTGTGGCCTTCTTCTTCTTGCACAAAAAAAAATCTCTCGGCCTTCCTCCTTCACTTTGCACACACACTGCCAATATGAAGGCGCGCAAGTGCTTGGTGCGGCCTCTCCTCTACTCCATTGTCGCGCAGGTGAACAAGGCACAAGAGCCGCGCAAGGCCTCGGGTGCAAGGCAGTCGTGCAAGGATCAACCAACCGCGGGGTGCGCAAGTGATGCAGCCTCGGGTCATGCAAGCCTCAAGAGTGTAAGAGCACCTCGGGCGCGCAAGCTACTCCTGCCGCGCAAGTATGCGGGCAGAGAGAGCTCTTCCTGATGCGCAAGTGAGGCGCACAGGGGACTCCTTCGGGACCTCGGGTGGCACCGAGATCTTCAGCCGTGAAAGTGTGCGCGGTGGGCTTCACTTTGAGTAGCACAAGGCTCCGCAGTTCTTCGGGTTTTCAACAAAAACTCAGCAAGCATCTCAAATGCCTCGGATGCTCCTTTTATAGGCAAAGGAGAGGCGGTTCATCCGTGTGAGATAATTCCAAATCCACGAAAGTTTTGGTTCTTTAAAATCTTTCCAAATCTTGAATTTACTCTCTGTTTCACGCGGGCTCATTTATTTTTCGCTCCTTCTCATGCATGCGTTGCGGAACGTGTGCATGGCCTCTGTTTAGGCCCATGCATGCAAAGCATGATCTCCACGTGGCCTCGGCATTTTATTTTGCCTCGGCCAAACTCCAAATCTCCCAAACATCATGTGCATGCATATTTTATTGCATGGTTGTGTTCATATGTCTCAGATGAACTCCATGGATGCTTCGGCTCGATTTATGGTGGTCGGGATCTCAAAAACCGTCCTCAGGGAGATGCCTGGTTCGAAGGTGGCTGCAGGTGTCTTCGGCTTGAGCTCAAGGTAGGAGATGACTCACAGGCCGTCAGATCCGGCGTTTAATGAAGGCATGGGGCTCAGATTAGATCATGAGCGGCGCGATGCATCGGGCGGCCGAGATCTGCCACGCGATCGCTCGGACGGCCAGGATTAGATCCTGGGATTTTAATCGCGTCCCACATCGAATCTGCGCGCAGGTTTCTCGCGCTTTGCCAAACTCGTGCTCCCCGCCTCTCCTCAATTGCATCTTCTTCCTCCACGGTGCCGCCCCGCACCGTGTTCTCTGCGGGCGCGCTCTTGCGCCCACCCCTGCCACTCGGGCGCGCCACTAGCGCCCCACCATGTGCACACACGGGCGCGCGCTCTCGCGCCCGGGTTGCGCGGGCTTCATCACTGTGTGGCCTCGGGGCTTATACACGGCCCCGGCCTCTCTCGGGCTGGCCACATGGGATCCCCTTGGGCGTGGTGACCTAGTCCCACATGTGCCTTGGGTTGAACCCTTAAGGCTGGCCCTTGGTGGCTTATTTTTTGCTTAAGTATAGAACAATCCCTTTGTGTAAAAACAAAGTGACCAAGTTCAAATGCCAAATGCCACTACTCTTCTTCTTCATTTCTTCTTCAACTGGATTCCTTCTCTCCTCATATAATGTATTTCTGCATAGGATGGAATTCCTGAAGGGTCTTCATCAACCTAGGATCCTGAATCACATATATTCTTCAATGTTCTTCATTGAACCAATCGTAGATGAAGTTGGATCAATTTCAATTCATCATGCACTAAGTGATAGTGCATGGACTTCATTAAACCACTTCATCCACTTAGAACTTCTGGATGTATCCCTTTCATCTCCTCATGCATTTTCAATACAATACACGGCCTTCTAACATTGTTGTGACTTTGTATCATCAGGATACAAGTTCTTGGAACTTAAAGATCAGCTCATCAATCGTCAGATGTAATGATGATGCTCCATCATCATCCATTCTTCAAGTGGTGTAACTTAGTATCATCTTGATACAAGTATTGAAACATTGAGATCAGTTCTACAATCATCTGATACTTGGGAGAATGTATCAAACCATCATCTCCTATGCCACTTAGTGAATCTCCTAAGTGATATACATCTTAGTACCATGCCCATTCTTCTTTCCTCACCAACACCATCACATCCTTTGTCATTCACATCTTGACATTCCTTGACATCCATTCATCTTATGACAACATCATGCCTCATTAACAACAAATGCAACACAGTGCACTTCACTTATATACACTATATTTTGTTGTATTTCTTAATATGATTCTCATATAGAGTAATGTGTCAGTTATTCTTTTATATAGAGTAAACAATTGTCATTTACGTAAATATTTTTTTGTTTAAACTTTAATATTATTGAATTTCTTTGAAATGACTTATTGCGGTTTTTTTACAGAATGGATAGAAGTTAGATGTACGAAACTGATCGGATTTAAACCGATTTTCAAAATAATTTGAAAAGCTTTCTAGATTTTGCATTTGACAAGGCGTCAGATAGTGGTCACATACACTGCCCATGTTTTAATTATGTTGGAAGACCTTGGTTGGTCCGTGAAGCAGTTAGCTATCATATAACCAAATATGGTTTCCAAACAAACTATTATGTGTGGTATCACAATGGAGAGAAAATGGAATCTCAAAATGTTAATGATCCAAATGATAGGACTGAATTGGAGAGTTTGATATATGATTGGTTTCCATTTATTCAACATCATGAGAAGGAAAGGATGTCCAGCCAACAAGATTTCGATACAAGCACACATGATGTGTCCAATGAAAATGATGATGTTGATAGGGTGAAAAAATTGAATGATGCTGCGACGAATCCAGTATATCGGCAATGTGATAAAATGAAAAAGTTGGAATTTTTAATCTGATTGTTTCATGGGAAAACTATGTATGGGATTTCAAATACAGCAATTGATTACATTATTACCTTCTTGAAGGACTTACTTCCAGATGATGCAGATATTCCCTCAAACCACTATATGGCATGGAAGTTGGTTGATGAACTTAGATTCTCAAAAAAAAATCATGCTTGCCCGAATGATTGCAGCTTATTTTGGGAGGAAACTACTGAAATAAATGATTGTATAAAATGAGGAACCTCCTGATGGAAGCCAAAAGATGATGGAACACCATCTCGTGTGCCACAAAAAGTAATGTAGCACTTTCCATTGATCCTCAGATTACAGAACCTTTTCATGTCTGATGAAATATCCGTAAAAATGTGATGGCATGACATCGAGAGAAAAAAGAATAATGAAGAGTTGGTTCACCCTGCAGATGTATTTGCATGGCAGAGATTTGATGCTCGATATCCTGAATTTGCAGCCGACGTGCGTAATGTGAGACTGGGTCTTTCATGTGACGGTTTTAATCCATTTGGGAAGATGCTTACTTCGCACAGCACATGGCCGGTTTTCATACACATTTATAACCTTCCCTCTTGGTTGTGTATGAAAAATCCTTACACTTTCTTGAGTATACTGATATCTGGCCCTTTTGATCCCGGAAATGATATAGATGTATACATGCAACCTTTAATAAAATAGTTGAAACTTCTTTGGGATGTGGGTGTGCCCACATACGATGCATGTTCGAAAGACATATTTCATATGCGTGTTGCACTTATGTGGACTATCAATGATTTTCCTGCTTATGAAATGATGTCTAGATGGAGCACAAAAGGAAAATTTTCATGTCCTGTTTGTATGAAGAATACTCGATCGAGAAGACTGAAATATCATCGTAGTTTTAGTTTTATGGGACATCGACGATTCTTTCCAATGAACCATCCATATAGAAACAATCGTCTAAGATTTGACAATACCATGGAGAATGATGATCCACCTCAGCGTATGTCTGGAACTAATGTGCTTAATGAATTTAAAGATTTCAGTTATTCATTTGGGAAGAGTGTAATGAAATCTAGAAAGAGGGAAAATGTTTACAATGATACCAGTTACAATTGGAAGAAGAAGAGTATATTCTTTGAGTTGTCATATTGGTCAACCAACTTGTTACGTCATTGCTTAGATGTAATTCACATTGAAAAGAATATATGTGAAATGTTGCTTTCGATTCTTCTAAATGTAAAGGGGAAGACAAAAGATGATTTACGATCTCGGCGCGACTTGGTAGATTGGGGGATCAGACCAGAATTGCATCATGTCTGTATCAGTGAAAATAAATGGCAAGTTCCATGTACTTCTTATGTGATGAATCCTGCTGAAAAAAAATCAATTTCTGGAAGTGCTAGAGACTATTAAAGTTCCTGATGGCTATTCAAGCAATATATCAAAACGGGTCAACAGAAAAGAGTTGAAGTTGAAATCTTTGAAGACTCATGATTATCACGTCCTTTTTCATGAGTTGATTCCAATAGCAATCTGTCATCTCTTGTCCAATAATGTTAGAGTCTCAGTTATTCAGTTGTGCTATTTGTTTAGAGATCTTTGTGCTAGGAGGTTGTCCAAATACCTCGTGCAAAAACTGTTGGCAGAGACACCATTAATTTTGTGTGAGTTAGAGAAAATATTCCCTCCATCATTTTTTACATGCATATTGCATCTGACTGTCCATCTTCCGACCGAAATACTTCTTAGAGGACCCGTTTCTTTCTGTTGGATGTATCCAACTGAAAGAAACATGTGCACATTGAAATCATATGTTCGGAACAGGAATTATCCCGAAAGTTCTATTGTGAACGATTACTTGGCTCAAGAATGTATGGATTTCTGCTCAATGTATTTGTCTGATCATACTACGAGAATAAACAGACCAATGTGAAATGAAGAAGAACAGTATGGGAAAATTGAACCCAGTTTTCCATCACTTCCTCAGATAGGAGGAATTCTGGGATCATATACATTGACAATATTAATCCTTGAAGAGCGAGAGATGGCACATCGCACAGTGTTGTTCAATTGTGATTTATTCGATGAGTATATCAAGTAAGTTAATTGTACATGTATCTCTTATATTATCTCTCGTAATTTTAAATATTTGTTAAACTATTATTATTTTTATCTACAGGGAACATAAAGAATTGATATATAGAAAGCATCGTTCTTTATCTTTGAGAAAGAAGGAGACTTTGCATAGCAAAGGGTTTTCTGCTTGGTTGAAAGTACAAGTTCAAACAAGATATAGAGAATTTATGAAACTGATGAAATCATTATCTTCATCACTTCCACCAGAGGCTAGTGCAGCTTGTCAAACATTTATGTTGTCGATGGGTGCATCATCCAATACACCAGGCGGAAGCTCTAGTGGCGATCGAGATGATGACGTTCCTGGTGATGACGAGGATGCTGAAGAGGAAGAGGGCGAGGATGAGGATGTGGATGAGGGCGAGGATGGGGCCGAGGGCGAGGATGGGGCCAAGGGTGAGGATGATGCCGAGGATGAGGATGAGGCCGACGATGAGCATGGGGACGATGACGAGGATGACGACGAGGACAGAGATGGTGGCGAGGATGAGGCTGATGATGATAGTGGTGATGGTAATGGTGATCAGAGGCAGATTGATCCATTACATTTTTGAATTCTGTATAACTATTTATTTTTTAACATGGTTCTCCACTTTGGGGTTTTCCTCTGCTTCATAGGGACGTTGCATTCGGATTCTATTTTTTGCACTTGATTCTTATTGTATGATTAGTCTACTGCCTAGACCTTTAGTATTCCTTGGTACTGTGATACTCATTTTTCTATTTTTTTTACTTAGATTTCTTATTTATCCATGTATTTCATGTTTATGCATGTGGAAAATGATATGGAAAATGTGCTTTGAAGTAGTGGTCGGCACCACTCAAAGTGTCTAACTTTTATTTGAAATGGACAGGATTTTAAGTGAAAACAACAACTGGCATACGGAAAACAGACCAAACGCATTTAGATTCTATTTAAACTATAGGAAAATGATCCATGGGTTATATGTGACATGTACGAGTCAACCCCACCTCAATCTGAGGGCCGGTGTGGCCGGTACCACTCAAAGTGTCTTTATTTTGTTTAAAATGGATGCGCTTTTAAGTAAAAAAACCACATACGAAATATGGACCAAACGCATTTGGATACTGTTGATACTTTAGGACATGTATCCATGGGTCATATGTGACGTTTAAGAGTCAACCCCGCCTCAATCTGAGGCACGGTGTGTCCGGCACCACTCAAAGTGTCTAACTTTTATTTGAAATGGACAGGATTTTAAGTGAAAACAACAATTGACATACGGAAAACAGACCAAACGCATTCGGATTCTATTTAAACTATAGTAAAATGATCCATGGGTCATATGTGACATTTTCGAGTCAACCCCGCCTCAATCCGAGGGCCGGTGTGGCCGGTACCACTCAAAGTGTCTTTCTTTTGGTTAAAATGGATGCGCTTTTAAGTAAATAAAACCACATACGTAATATGGACCAAACGCATTCGGATACTGTTGATAATTTAGGACATGTATCCATGGGTCATATGTGACGTGTATGAGTCAACCCCGCCTCAATCCGAGGCACGGTGTGGCCGGCACCACTCAAAGTGTCTAACTTTTATTTGAAATGGACAGGATTTTAAGTGAAAACAACAACTGGCATACAGAAAATAGACCAAACGCATTTGGATTTTGTTTAAACTATAGTACAACGATCCATGGGTCATATGTGATGTGTACGAGTCAACCCGTCCTCAATCCGAGGGCCGGTGTGGCCGGTACCACTCAAAGTGACTTTCTTTTGTTTAAAATGGATGTGCTTTTAAGTAAAAAAAACCACATACGTAAAATGGAACAAACGCATTCGTATACTATTGATACTTTATTACATGTATCCATGGGTCATATGTGATGTGTATGAGTCAACCCTACCTCAATCCGAGGCGCGGTGTGGCCGTCACCACTCAAAGTGTCTAACTTTTATTTGAAATGGACAGGATTTTAAGTGAAAACAACAACTGGCATACGGAAAATAGACCAAACGCATTCAGATTCTATTTAAACTATAGGACAATAATCCATGGGTCATATGTGACGTGTAAGAGTCAACCCCGCCTCAATCTGAGGGCCGGTGTGCCTAGGTCCACTCAAAGTGTCTTTCTTTTATTTAAAATGGATGCGCTTTTAAGTAAAAAAAACCACATACGGAAAACTGACCAAACGCACTCGGATACTGTTGATACTTTAGGAAATGTATCCATGGTTCATATGTGACATGTACGAGTCAACCCCGCCTCAATCTGAGGCGCGGTGTGGCCGGTACCACTCAAAGTGTCTAACTTTTATTTGAAATGGACAGGATTTTAAGTGAAAACATCAACTGGCATATGGAAAATAGACCAAACGCATTCAGATTCTGTTGAAACTATAGGACAACGATCCGTGGGTCATATGTGATGTGTACGAGTCAACCCCGCCTCAATCCAAGGGCCGGTGTGGCCGGTACCACTCAAAGTGTCTTTCTTTTGTTTAAAATGGATGCATTTTTAAGAAAAAAAAAACCACATACGGAAAATGGACCAAACGCACTCGGATACTGTTGATACTTTATGAAATGTATCCATGGGTCATATGTGACGTGTACGAGTCAACCCCGCCTCAATCCGAGACGTGGTGTGGCCGATACCACTCAAAGTGTCTAACTTTTATTTGAAATGGACAGGATTTTAAGTGAAAACAACTACTAGCATACGGAAAACAGACCAAACGCATTAGGATTCTGTTTAAACTATAGTAAAACGATCCATGGGTCATATGTGATGTGTACGAGTCAACCCCGCCTCAATCCGAGGGCCAGTGTGGCTGGTACCACTCAAGCGTCTTTCTTTTGTTTAAAATGGATGTGTTTTTAAGTAAAAAAAACCACATACGGAAAATGGACCAAATGCATTCGGATACTGTTGATACTTTAGGAAATGTATCAATGGGTCATATGTGACGTGTACGAGTCAACCCCGCCTCAATACGAGGCGCGGTGTGGCCGGAACCACTCAAAGTGTCTAACTTTTATTTGAAATGGACAGGATTTTAAGTGAAAACAACAACTGGCATACGGAAAATAGACCAAACGCATTCAGATTCTGTTTAAAATATAGGAAAACGATCCATGGGTCATATGTGACGTGTACGAGTCAACCCCGCCTCAATCCGAGGGTCGGTGTGGCTGGGACCACTCAAAGTGTCTTTCTTTTGTTTAAAATGGATGCGCTTTTAAGTAAAAAAACCACATACGGAAAACTGACCAAACGCACTCGGATACTATTGATACTTTAGGAAATGTATCCATGGGTCATTTGTGACGTGTATGAGTCAACCTCACCTCAATCCGAGGCGCGGTGTGGCCGGAACCACTCAAAGTGTCTAACTTTTCTTTGAAATGGACAACAGTTTAAGTTAAAACAACAACTGACATATGAAAAACTGACCAAACGCATTCTAATTCTGTTGAAACTATAAGAAAACGATCCATGGGTCATATTTGATGTGTACGAGTCAACCCCGCCTCAATCCAAGGGCCGGTGTGGCTGTTACCACTCAAAGTGTCTTTCTTTTGTTTAAAATGGATGCGCTTTTAAGTAAAAAAACCACATATGGAAAACTGACCAAACGCACTCGGATACTATTGATAATTTAGGACATGTATCCATGGGTCATTTTTTGACATGTACGAGTCAACCCCGCCTCAATCCGAGGCGCGGTGTGGCCGGCACCACTCAAAGTGTCTAACTTTTCTTTGAAATGGACAACAATTTAAGTTAAAATAACAACTGACATACGGAAAACCAACCAAACGCATTCAAATTCTGTTGAAACTATAGGAAAACGATCCATGGGTCATATGTGACGTGTACGAGTCAACCCTGCATCAATCCGAGGCGCAGTGTGGCCGGTACCACTCAAAGTTTCTAAATTTTCTTTGAAATGGACAACAGTTTAAGTTAAAACAACAACTGACATACGTAAAACCAACCAAATGCATTCGGATTCTGTTGAAACTGTAGGAAAACGATCCATGGGTCATATGCGATGTATACGAGTCAACCCCACCTCAATCTGAGGGCCGGTGTGGCCGGTACCACTCAAAGTGTCTTTCTTTTGTTTAAAATGGATGCACTAAGTAAAAAAAATGACATACGTAAAATCGACCAAACACTTTTGGATTCTGTTGAAACTTTAGGAAAATGATTTATGGGTCATTTGTGACGTGTAAGAGTCAACCCCACCTTAATCCGAGGTGTGGTGTGGCCGACACCACTCAAAGTGTATAACTTTTATTTGAAATGGACAGGATTTTAAGTGAAAACAACAACTAGCATACGGAAAACCGACCAAACGCATTCAGATTCTGTTGAAACTTTAGGAAAACGATCCATGGGTCATATGTGACGTATACAAGTCAACCCCTCCTCAATCCGAGGGCTGTTGTGGCCAGGACCACTCAAAGTTTGTCACTTTTCTTTGAAATGGACAACGGTTTAAGTTAAAACAACTGGCATACGGAAAATAGACCAAAGTTATTCGGATACTATTGATACTTTAGGACATGTATCCATGGGTCATATGTGACGTTACGAGTCAACCCCGCCTCAATCCGAGGGCCGGTGTGGCCGGGACCACTCAAAGTGTCTTTCTTTTGTTTAAAATGGATGCTCTTTTAAGTAAAAAAAACCACATACGGAAAACTGACCAAACGCAGTCGGATACTGTTGATACTTTAGGAAATGTATCCATTGGTCATTTGTGACGTGTACGAGTCAACCCCGCCTCAATCCAAGGCGTGGTGTGGCTGAAACCACTCAAAGTGTCTAACTTTTATTTGAAATGAACATTATTTTAAGTGAAAACAACAACTGGCATACGGAAAACCGGCCCAACGCATTCGGATTCTGTTGAAACATTAGGAAAATGATCCATGGGTCATATGTGACGTGTACAAGTCAACCTTGCCTCAATCTGAGGGCCGGTGTGTCTGGGACCACTCAAAGTGTCTTTCTTTTGTTTAAAATGGATGCGCTTTTAAGTAAAAAAACAACGTACAGAAAACCAACCAAACACTTTCGGATTCTATTGAAACTTTAGGATAATGATCATGGGTCATTTTTGACGTGTACGAGTCAACCCCGCCTCAATCTGAGGCACGGTGTGGCCGAAACCACTCAAAGTGTTTCACTTTTCTTTGAAATGGACAACAGTTTAAGTTAAAACAACAACTGACATACGGAAAATAGACCAAAGGCATTTGGATACTGTTGATACTTTAGGACATTTATCCATGGGTCATTTGTAACGTGTATGAGTCAACTCCGCCTCAATCCGAGGTGCGGTGTGGACGACACCACTCAAAGTCTCTCTTTTATTTCAAAATGAAATCATTTTAAGTGAATACAACTGAAATTTACACTCATCAATGATAGTCACAAACTCTTTTTCATGAGTTGGGTAGTTTCACTCATGGGGTCATAAGTGACGAGACTCCTAAGAAAATATCTTTTCATCATATATTATAAAAAATACAAGTTCAATGCAAAATTAATCACAAATCATTACATACCCAAACCTAGTATCACAAAAAAAATGGGATTTGAGTCAATTTGAATGTCTTATTCAACTCTAATATATATTTATCAAACTATTATGCCTATTAGAATTTGATGGGTGAGGTGAATTACCAACTGATGATTGTTGTCATATGTGTTTTTTGGGCTATTTTAGGTGTTTTTTATACTTTTTGAAGTCTGTATGTGGCTTTTGTGATATTTTTTATGCAGGTGTATAGTGGAGGGTATACTGGAGGGCTGTTGTGCACTGTTTTTTTATGTAGGTGTATGGTAGGGCTTCTGGAGGGCTTCTGGGCTTCTGGGGGCTGCTGTGCAGCAGCTCTGGGAAAAGCTTTACCAATGGTTCTGAACCATTGGTAAAGCCTTTTCCAGAATTCTGGAAAAACTTATACCAACGGTTCTGAACCGTTGGTAAAGCTTTTTCCAAGATTCTGGAAAAACATATACCAACGGTTCTGAACCTTTGGTAAAGCTTTTTCCAGAATTCTGGAAAAACTTATACCAACGGTTCAGAACCGTTGGTAAAGAGTTTCCCAGAATTCTCAAACACCTATACCAACGGTTTAAATGAAACTGTTGGTATAGGGATTTCCTCACAGCTAACTGGCCAACAGTTTGGAAAACTGTTGGTATACCCTATACCAACGGTTTTCCATCCTATACCAATGGTTATAAACTATTGGTATAGCCTACTTTTCCAGTAGTGCTAACAACCTTTAACAATTCATTTAATTCTTATTATGGATACCACTAAAATTGATGATCTTGTATGCACCCATCAGGGTAGTACAACAAATGGAATACATGAGGGCACAACCCATGGGTGGCCTAGTTTGAGGCTAAACAAACTCCAACCATAAAATAGTAATCAAGTGTAAACCTAACATGTTCTAATTTATTGAATTTAATCATTCAATTAATTTAAGGGGCTTCACCATAAGGTTCGGCATGCGGAAAAACAACAACTATGCTTATAAAACACCAAACCACAAGGGAAAGGTATAGACCACTTACCGTAGGTCTGTAGTAGATCACTCATCCAGTATCAAAATATGATTCAATATAGATTAGAATAAAAACAAATAATGGATGAAAATATTGAAAATAGTTCATATTATCTTGCACCTAAATAGATCTATTGATACCATGAAAAACAAAGAACGGAAAAATTTAATCGAAGAACTTACCAGTGCAGATAAAACGAGATGAACGATGTTCAAATCTAAGTCTGGATGAATGATCAGGAGAAAATACTATCTTAGGCTTCAAAAATGTATCTAAAATGTGAAAGGGGGATATCTTATTATCGTTGTAAAAATAAGGGAGAAACGGGGTTTAAGTTTTAAAATTCCTTAATGGTAAAATGTTCATTTCTTCCAAAATATCTGATTCGCGTGGTTTGGTTGCATGGTTGTCAAAACCGTGTGCCAACCGTGCACCCTCATCAATTTCAAGGGAGTCCCTATATGGTTTCATTCACACAATTTGACTAATCGTGTGTAAAATGTGTCCAACTCCTCTTCTAAAACTTTAGGATCTCTTGCATGGGGGTGCACCCCAATCTGTATAGTTCTCTCAAACCATGAATCATCATCCATCCCACTTTATAGTACTTATATGGTTTCTCAAACTGTATAGATTGGGTCTCATGGTTTTTACTAACTGTTCATCCCAGATTCCTTTTCCAAAAACCAAGCCTCTAGACTCTAAAAAATCCTCGAACACCCCCAAAAACTCTCATGATCTCAAAATTCACTCACATAAGGTCAAAACCATGGAATTAAATCGAAAACAAAAAGATCTATACCTCATAGGAAAAACTAGGATCTTATAATATTCCCACCTTTGAATCAATTCATCCCTAAATTACCCTTCCAAGGGTAGTCAAGAATTGACTAAGAATAACTCTGGCCACTGAGCACGTACATCAACCTCCCTCTACCAAGTATCATTCTATAAACAGTCATGCTACCATAACACTCATAATAGAGTAAATTACCAGCCTTAAAGAACCTTCGTGATCATGTCAAAGATATGAAATTCTACTTAAAGTATGCATCTACCTATAACTCCTCCTCATCTGGATGTAGTGTGTGAGATGTGTTTGAGTGATAATATTGAAACTAAGATACATAGAATATGTCATGTATGGACTGATACCTCTAAGGTAACTACAATTGATAGGATATAGGCCTGAAATGCTCTAGAATCTTGAACAACCCAACTTATCATTGTGAAATCTTACCCTATCTCCTAATCTGTCTATGTCCCAGCCTCAGTGAAATATGTAAAAAGACCTTATCCCTAACCTCAAACTCTAGAGGTTGTTGATAGTGATTAGCATAAGATTTTTACATAGACTATACAGTATCCATCCGCTTTCTAATCAACTAGACCTACTCAGAAGTCTCCTATATGAGAATCAGACTCAATAAAGTTGTCTCACCAACCTCTAACTAGCATAGGGGTGATCATCATGGTCAACTATACAAATCTTTATAGGGTTTCATATGTATAGTCATCTGATATCTATTATTATAGGTGAACTCAACTAGGGGTATACTCCTCTCCCAAGAGCCCCCAAATTTCAAGACGCATTCTCTTAGAATGTCTTCAAGCACTTGAATCATTTTCTCTAACTAGCCATCAATCTGAGGGTGGTATGTTTTTCTCAAAAGTACTTGTGTACCCAAATCCCTCTATAAAATCTGATAGAAATGAAATATAAACCAACCATACCTATCTGATACAATGGTCTAAGGAACCCTGTGAAGTCACACTGTCTTCTAGATATACAACCTCCCAAGATCATCCATTGAGAAGGTATCCCTGATTAGTAACAAATTAGAAACCTTCATGAGTCTATCAACAATAACCCACATAGTATCACTACCTCAATGAAACCTCAGAAAACCAGTCACAAAGTCCATCATGACATCATCCCATTTCAACTCAAGAATAGGTAACTGCTATAAAATCTCATCTGGTCATTGGTGCTCTGTCTTCACCTACTAACAGGTGGAACACCATGTGACAAAACCAACTACCTCATGTTTCATCCTCGACCACCAATATTGGAAACATAAATCATGATACATCTTGGTAACGTCCAGATGCACTACCCAAACTGAGGAATGAAACTCCCACATCAACTCCTCGTGTATGTATATTGGAACCCATACAAAACCATGAATATGCAGAATCTCATCCTCACCTACCATCCAACCTGGAGGTGGTTCCACACCTACCACACTCTCCTGTAGGACTAGGACCTTTGAATGAGATAATTGTATCATCCTCACTCTATCCATAAGAGTATATTTCACTACTAAGGATGAGAGAAAAGTATAGCTGAAACCATACTGCACCTCCAAGTGCATCTCTAAAAACAAGTACATAATCTTCCACTTTCTACAAGCCTCCTGAAATACCTATATATGCGTCCTCCTTCTCAGTGCATCGGAAATTGCATTTCCTTTTCTAGGCATATAGGCGGGTTCAATTTCAAATAACTATAGGTACTCAACCCACATTTTCTACCTCAGATTCAAATCACACTCTATAAATATATACTTGAGTATTTTTCAATCAGTGTACACCATAAAAGGATCTCTCAATAATTAATGTATCTAACATCACAAAGCATGAACAATTACAACTAACTTAAGATCATGTGTCAGGTAATTCCTATCGTGTGGCCTCAATTGTTGAGACTCGTATTCCATGACTCTGTCCCCCTGCATCAAAACTTCTTCTAGCCTGATACCTGATGCATCACAATACATAGTGTAGATCTTACCCAGCTCTGGAAGAATTAGGACTGGTGCTAAATTCAGTCTCCCATTCAGCACCTAAAAGTTTATCTCGGTATCTGACCATATAAACTTCACACCCTTCTTATACAAGCTCGTAATAGGTGATTATAAGAATGATAATTACTATATAAAATGTTTATTATATCCATATATCCCCAAGAAAATTCATATGTTAAAAAAATTCTTGGGATTCTCCAAGGTAACTACAGTTCTCACCTTCTCTGGGTCAACTGATACTCCTGTATCTGAGATAATATAACCCATGAAGTGAATCATGTCCATCTAGAAGTGGCACTTTGTGATCATAGAATATAAATGATGCTATCTCAATATATCCAAAATGATCTCAAAATTTTTTTCATGGTTATGTTGATTGTAAGAATAAACCAAGATATCATCCATGAATACCGCTATAAACAAATCCAGATAAAAATGGAAAATCATTTCATCAAAGCCATGAAAATTGTTGGTGTGTTCATGAGACTGAATAGTATAACCAGATTCTCATATAGACCATACCAACTATGAAAATATGTATGAGTTATATCTATAGGTCAAAAATGTACCTGATGATATCCCGATCTCAAATCAATTTTTGAGAACACTTGAGCTCCTCGGAGCTGATCAAAAAGTTCATCTATCTATGGTAGGGGATATCAGTTCTTAATCATCAACTGGTTCAATTTTTAGTAATCCACACATATCCTAAGGGTATCATCCACATTTTTCACAAACAAATGAATGGAGAACCCCCACAGAGAAGTATGGGATCGTATAAACCCATTTTCTTCCAAGTACTCTAGTTGCTTATTGAGCTCCTACAACTCCATAGTATCCATACTATAAGGATGAATGAATAGTAGTTCAGTTCCTGGAACTATCTTGATAGATAACTCCACCTCTCTCTCGGGTGGTAAACTAGAAAATTCATTCAAAAATACATCCCTAAACCGATCAACCACTAGAGGGAAATCTGCCTGATTCATTCCATGATCATCCAGATATAAACTAACAATATATGTTATCATCCCACCCATACCACGATACTCTAGTCCATCTCGAATTGCATGGACATATCATCTACCCTTATGAATAAAAATTTCACCCTATGTTAATGTGAAGGTTAACCTTCAGTGATAGTAATCAACATGGTATCGATAAGAAACTAGCCAGTCCATCCTGAGTATGGCATAAAACCCTGTCATCTCAAGGAAAAAAAGATATTATATGAAGTGAAACCCACCAATCTCAAGGGGGGGTCTCTATACTAGAATAAACCCTTCATTCTAATCCCCAATAGAGTATCTATTGTAATGTCGCCATCAGAAATCTAGACAACAAGCCCAAGGCTTTCCATAATAGGTACAAATATAAAACTATGTGGATCACCTATGTCAAAAAGGGAAGATACTAGCATAGAAGATACTAAGATTTTACCTCTCACCATAGATGGCCTAGTGCTCTTCTCCTCAGGTGTAGGTTATACAGAATATATTTGGCCAGATCTGTATCTCTGTGAAACAACCTCACTGCCTAAAGCAAGGCCACTCTATTGTCTAGGTACAACTGCTGTCTGTCTACCTTGGCCACAACCACCACCTCAGCCTGATCGACTAGTAATACCCTAGAACCCAGCCTAACACAGAGTTGTGAAACCCACTCCAAAAACTAGAGTCATGGTCAATACCATTCCACTAATTTTGGGAGGTAAGGTTTTTCAAACATGTTGTATGTGGTCCATTCGGCTGTAAGCTCGGCACTCGACTAGGTCCTGATCACACTGATTTCTCATTTTCCCCTATCTCCCACACTGGTGATAGAAAAAAGAACTATCAATACTAACAGTCTAGATGGTACTCACCTCATGAGAGGCCTCAAAACATCATTTCCTACCATAAGATGCTAAACTATTGGATTGAGATGTTAAACTACCCTAATCTGCACCCCTAGCTTCCCTCAGGTTCCACTCAGTAATAATCATCTAATTCCCTATCTTTGTAATAGTATTCGACCTAAAAATGTTAACCTCTAATAGAATGGCATGCCTGAGACCTTCCTCAAAGCATATCTCCCTCAATAGCTAATCATCAAGATATATCAGTGAAAAATGTTGTAGCTCTGTAAAGCGTGTAAAATATTCCATAATATTCATCACTCCCAGCTCCAAATGCATAAACTCATTATCCTTATCTTCTATTAGAGTATCTAGGAAAATTAGTTTTAAAACTGGGTTTGTAAATCCCTCTAACCCATATCTTGAATCATATTAGCCTTGTTCAAAACATCCCACCAGTGCTTATCTTCTCTCCAAAGCATATAAGTTTCAAGATTCACTCTCATCTCAGTAGGTGTCTCCAGATGATATAAGAAATAAAAAGTTGTTTCAAACCATATCTCAGTAGCATGTGTACCTTCATACCCTAAAACTGTGGGTGGATGTTGCTACTAGAACGCACACATGAGCTCTATCAAGACGAGGCAGGCTGCGGTGCTCCAAGAACAGTCTATATAAAGTGCATAAAAATATCAAAAAACTATGCCTCAATACCCGTATCTGATAAAACCATTGGTTCCTCAGTTGTAACTATAGGAGTATATACTAGTAGACCATGTCCCACTACCTCTAGATCATGGTCATATCTACCCTCCTTTCATACAACTAGAGGTTGTCATGGTGGCATGTCTCCACATAGAAAAACACAGGCCTCAAAAAATATCGATAACCCAAAGATCATAAGTGAAAATGTAGGATACGTTAAAACCTTTCTATAATAAGATAAACCCCTCTACTTTCTCCTAAATCTAAGACTTGGTAAAAATAAATAGTCATAAACATCCTTAGAGACACTGCCTACTACTCACTCAAAATTTGGTTCTAATTCAAGTTCTATGTTTCACAATTCCATTTTCATTTCAAATTCATATTAATTTGACATTTCTTTTTAAATGGTTGGACCAAATGTGTTTCCACTTCCGATCTATAAGAGACCATACACCTCATGAACGAAAATATATGGAATCCACTTAATCCATACTATAACACGTTCCAATCCATTCGAACAATGGTCCATGACTCAACATTCCATAACTGGATGCTTATGGTGTCTATTGTAGCCTAATCAGGAAAAGTGGTATATCAATCATGGCACACGCACAAAAAATCCATGCAGTCAGGCAATGCACCCTGTATGGCATGGCATAATGCATGGAATTTTAGTTCTAACATGTTCATAAAATGATGCATGAAATGGAGATACCTCATATCATTGAGAAATGATGAAATAAAATCCCCAATCATAACAATAGTAATATCAAACAAAAAGTGTGTCACCCAAAGGTGGAATGAATTCAAATGTAATAGGCATAATCCGGAAAAAACATGTTCTATTTTAGGCAATTTGGATTTTTCATATATGTGGGTTAGCTACTCCTAGAAAAAATCATTACCAAATTCCAATACCTTTCTGATCCCTGTTTACTATCTCAAAATAGTAAGACAACCAGAAAAGAAAATGATCTAATATAACTTTCTAATGTCCCAACCCAGATTCTACTAAATGGTACCCCAAGTCGGTAGATCACGTGGCCCCAAGCGTGGCTCATCATATGCTAGAGGTTGTTGACTATCAGTGAGGGACTAGGGTGTGTTTGTTGGGAATATTATACCCTCATTTCAGAGTGTATCATAGTAGTGATAAACATATCATTCAATAGTGGAAGCAGATAAATAACTGAAAAAACAGAAGATAAACATCCAAGGAAGTAATAAATAAACAATTCCAAAGGTAATCTCATTTAAGAAATGATGTGTCATGCTATTTTATGTCTCTATAAATAAGGAAAATGGGTATACATACATCCAGTACAATTCATGTGTCAAAATACCAAAAGGATCAAAAAGGACTATCTCTAGATAGCATCACGAGCCTAGCTCGGTCCTGTGCTCCCCTAATCCTAAGCATAGAACAAATCATGCATCATATAGTGGTATTTTTCCCCAGTCCCTACCTGCATCCATGAAGTCTGTCCAGGTACACAACAGTGGCTCAAACAGGGTGTGAGATAACACTTGGTAAACCACCATCAATGATGTCTATAAAAAATCCAGTATGTTTGATATAAAAAAAAGTAGTGTGAAATATCACAGTCATAAAAGTACTAAAACACTACTAAATAATTGGGTTTATATAGTGTTAGGGTTTTAACAGTGCTTTCAGAAAATGATGTTAAAAAACCCCTTTCTCAGTGCTAGAAAAAACATTGTTAAAGTGGGTCTTTAACATCACTTTGTTTTGTTGTTTTTAAAGGTGTCCCTTTATCAGTGCTTGTAAAAAATCACTGATAAAGGCCCCTCTTTATAAGTGCTCATAAAAAAATGCTGATAAAACTTTCATTTATCATCACTTCTAAAACAGCACTGATAAAGGGTATATTTCAAAAAAATCATTAACAGACACCCGTAGCATAAGTTATGGTTGTTTGAAGTAATTATGGGCATTTTTGTGATCAATAGAGGCTATCAAGGGTTCCCATGGGTCACTGGGGAATAGAGATCATCACAATATTTTATTTGACATGTGGTAGAGGCAAAATGAATACCTAATTCAGAAGTTATGGTTGTTTGAAAGACCGTCGAATGATAAAACACCCTTAAAACCCATAAAGACCCTAAAAACCCTGAAAGGGTCATAACTTTTGATTAGAGAGTCCATTTTATCTTCAATAATAGTCAAATTAGATCTTATGAAATTATTTAAAACCACATTATATTTAAATAGTGTGATAATAAAATGAATAAAATATATTGTAGTTTAAAAAAAATTCTAAAATCGAACTTGAACTTCAAACGGACATAACTTTTTATTTGGTGTCTGTTTGAACTCTACCACATATTAAATCCAATCATGTTATGATATCTATGACACATAGGTTCTAATACTTATTTCTACAATCTTTGACCTATTTTTCAACCTCAATAAAGGCCTAGAATTCCACCACAACCAAGTTTTTAGTTGCCAAAAACAGTTTCTTAAAATTTAAATGGCTATAACTTCTGATCCGGGTGTCCGTTCATCTTTTACCACATATCATATCGAATATCATTTCATGATCTTCTATTTTACTTGTTTTGGATCTCAAAAAGTACTCTCAGATCATAAGGTATGATCATTTCAGGGTTTTTAGGAGTTTTAGGGTTTTCAGAATTTCTTAATGTTTTTATGTGTTTTAAGGGTTTTTAGAGTTAATATCAATTTCAAAATATATATATATAAATAAATATGTATTTAATATATATATATATGGATAAAAAAAATAACAAAAAATATATAGATATATAGATATATCATAAAATGTAAAACAACATAGTATAGGGAAGTGGAAAACGCACCAGTGTATAAGCTGGTTTCCCCAATTTCAAAACTCATTGGAGGTAGGGGCGTGCGCTAAAGCGATGATAAAGGGTTGGGGTAAGTTCTGATAAAGTGGGTGGAATGATGATAAAGGGTGGATGGGGTGTGAAAAAAAAATTATACCCTTTATTATCAGGGCCTTTATCAGTGATTTTTTTAGTGCTAGTAAAGGGGACCTTTAATAACACTGATAAAGGGTGCCTTATCAGTGATTTTTACAAGTTTTGTTAAAGATAAACCTTTGAAATATCTTACATTATTTGTGCTTCTATAGCGCTAATAAATCCCTTTTACTAGCATTGTTAAAGTCCAGATTTACAGTAGTGAAAGTAAAGTTCCCAAGGAATATGTAATACTATCCAGAAAAACAAGGCTCTCTACAGACAATAATCAAGCTCCCATAAATAAGGGTGGATGTAAATAATAAATAAAAAAGTGTGATAACTATCCATTCTAACAACTATAAACTAATACCCATACCAGGTCTATTTGTAAGCATAGAAAAAATATCCACCATGGCCACGCCATATTATCAAATGCATATCATTCACCATGGACATGTTGTATAATCAAGTGCATAACATTCATCACAACCACTCCATATAAAAAAAAGTGTCAAACCACAAAGGGTTTAATCCAAGGTATAGAAGACCAAGGCATCCATGTTGATTCCCAGGATCATCTCGATGGAAACTCGGTAACGACTTGGTTGGATTCCAAGGAGAATGTCAAAATACCTTGTCCAATGCGAGTCCAAGAAAGCCATATCCAAGGGGTATAAAGTCTATTGGAATCCTGCAGAATCAATACCCAAGGAGAAAACAAGTCTAAGGAATTCACTACCTTAAAAAATATCAATGGGGTAAAATTCCATGGAATCTATAGAACCAGGATCCAAGGATATCATCCAAGTAATCCATTTCCATTTCAAATCATCATCTCATTTCATTCATCATTTCATAAACATTCACATTTCATGAGTTCTTCAAACTCATTTAACAATTTCTATTTTAATAGTTTAATCATAAGCAATAACATGAAAATGATACAATATCCATATTCTAATCAATTCATTCCTTTCATGTACATATGAATAGGTAAAAATAAGGTGATAAAAACCTTTAAAAATTCATTTAATTCTCATTACAACTCCCATTAAAATTGGTGAGCTTACACACACCAATAGGGGTGGTAAAACAAAGGGATTATATGAGGTCACACACCATGGGTGGACTTGGTTAAGGATAAACAACCTCCAACCATAAAATGGTACTTAAGGGGGGACCTAATAGGTTCCGATTTATTCAATTTAATCATTCAATTAATTTAAGGGGCACCTCTGGAAGGTATGGTGTGTAGAACAATAGAAACTATGCTTATAAAAAACCAAACCCTAAGGGAAAGGTATAGACCACCTATCATAGGTCCATAGTAAAGAAATCATCTAGTACCAAACTATGATTTAGTCCATATTAGAATAAAAATAAAGAATGAAAAAAAATACTAAAAATAGGGTATATTATATTTCACCAAAATAACTCTGTCGAAACCACAACAAACAAAGAACAATACAAGATGGTTGAAGAACTTACTTGTAGAGATCCAACAGATGAACAGTGTTCGAATCTGAGTCTAGGAGAATGATCGGGAGAAAAGCCTAGATTAGGCTTCAAAAAGGAGCTAAAACATTAAATGGGGGGTCCTCCTATAACTAGAGAAATAAGGAAGAAAGGGGGTTTAAGTTTTAAAATTCATTAAGAGAAAAAGGTTCATTTCACCCAAATTATTTGGGTCACACAGTTTGTCCATAAGGTTCTCCAAACCTTGGTCCAACCATGCGCACTCCTCTATGTCAAGGTAGACCTCGTACGGTTTCATGTGCATGATTTTACTAACCATGCACAAACTGTATCCAACACCTCTAATAAAAACTGCATGTGATCCTACATGGTCGTGCGCCCCTATCTGCATGGTTCCCTTAAAACATGTGGCATCCTTCATCCCAGTTTCCATCCCTTGCATGGTTTCTCAAACCATGCGGACTGGGTCATGTGGTTTCTACTAACCGTGCGGCCCAATTCCTTTTTCCAAAAACCAATCCTCTGAGCTCCAAAAAAAACCTGGACACCCCTAAAACTCTCATGATCTCAAAATCCACTCACTTAAGGTCAAAACTATAGAGTGAATCCAAAATAAAAAATGCCCATACCTCATAGAAAAACTCAAGATCTTACAATCAACTTCTTCAATGAGGTGGGTGCCCTATTCCATCTGCATTGAATGAATTTTTAGAGGATTCTTGAAATATCCCTCCTCTAGAACTCTTTGTTAAGAATCATGTTCTGGACATCATCAAATATCAAGTCACCTTTTCTACTAGAGTTACTATTTTCACAATTGTGTTCTAATATTTCAGTAATGATAGTAACAATAGTCTGTCCCAAAACATCATCCATAACTGTTACCATCATGGACTCATGTTGGCTTCAAATCAAGTTGAAATCATTCACAAGATCCGTTATAAATCTCCCTTTTGGTATCCTTATATTGAACAACTATCACATAAAACGTACTTTGTTAAGTGTTTTAGGCTTCTTGTACATGTTTTCTAGTGTTTCCATCAACTTAATTGTATTATTCTTCTCTAGGATGTTCATAGCCACATTTTGGGCTAATGAAATCCTCACCAAACCTTAATCCTTTTTGTCCGATCTTTCTCATTATCCTTTCTCCATCGCCTCTGGTTTAACTCGTTTCAACGAAATTTCAAGATCTTTCTAGATGTGATAATCCTCTACCTACATCCTTTAAAAACTAGAATCCATTCCATCAAATTTTTTGATTCGGGCCTTTCTATCTTCCAATTCCATCACCTTTTGACTGAATGACCCCCACTAAATTGAAAAACGTCTAAGCAATAGATAATTTTACCTGGGCTATTACCGAGTGAACTAATGAGCCTATGATGAAAGAACCTTCACTCTAATTCCAATTATTGATAATTTCATACAAACTTCAACCATCAGAAGTTTTTTCACTGGTGTAACGACCTGGACCCGGCCAGCCACCCGAACAGTGCCGAACAGGTCGGGTGTTAATACTTTAGGCGCACCTCCCCTGAATGCCAAAGGCTGCCGACTAGTAGCGAGGGTCTGAATAGGTATAGTGGGGAGGCTATACCTTCTCAGAGGAATTAAAGGTACTGGTCTAAGTGTTAAACTAAAATATGCAGCGGAAAAAGATGACTCAACAGACTCGAACCAGAACCTCAGAGTGAAAGAACATTAAATATCAATAAACAGTGGAAGCAATATAGAAAAACAGTAGTAGAAAGTAAATAGAACATCATGCCAGCAATCAACTGCAATAACTGCTAAAACAACCAAGCAAGTCATATAAACCAATATACATATGATGGAACCAATGGCTAACCAGTAGTAGTTACAATATGAAGTAAATATGTTGATGCAATAAAAAGAATACTAAAAAAGTAACTCCAGTATGGCATGACCTCAAGGTCCATGCCAGTCTCCATATCAATAGTACTAAAGTCCAGTTCCTGAGGCTGACCTGTTACCTGCACGCAATTTCATAAAGTCTACACGCATCCCGAAGGGCCCGTGTAGGGTGTGAGACAAGTCTCAGTAGGATACCACCCAGAGGTGCGTACCTAATATAAGTGTTTAGGCAGACATGCTTATATAAGAAAAACAGTGACAGTGCAATTCCCAAAAGTAAACAAAGAATTCACTGGTGATCAGCAGCCACCAGGAAGTGTCACCTGCTTCAGCCAACGTCGGAATCTCTATTCTGTAGCCCGGAACCTCGTGCCACCTGACACCATGTGTCTCAAGTACCGACGTCCCGAAGGCACACCCAACTATCGTAACCCAGCTCGAAAGCTCAACCTGGCCATGGCACAACATCTCGAGGAATAGCAATACCTGTCCTCAATTTATAACCGGAGGGACAGCAATGTCTGCCCTCAAATCACGACGAGCCTATGCCCCCAACCTGACCGCCTAAAAGTTTTCTCCTAAAGGATCCTCACCTTCCACGTGGCTTCCTATGGCAATCACCCCCAAACCAAAATACCTAACAGCAACTATCGGGAGCCTCTACCCAGCGAGTGGTCGTACCACCTCATCTCAGAGTCTATCTGTGTGCACACTACTCAAAAGTACCCGGTGAGCGGTAATCACCTCATCATGTCTCAACCCACAATACTTCTGACACCTCGTGTCCCTGCGAACCTGTTGCTCAAGTCTGATGGCATCGCCATCCAAGTAACCCGGGCCAAGCCCAACCTGACAGTCTGACTGCCTCAACCGATGTCCATGATGCCCAATCCCATGGTAGAAACCACCCAACATAACCCGAGCCAAAGCCCCAACCTGTGATCCTCATCAGTCAACAAATATCCGACCCTCGCCCAACACAACGAGCAGTTCAACACAGATAAAAATCACACATTGCATAACTATACTCAAGCATTACTTGGAACAGGAAATTACCAAACAACTAATTTCACTAACTTACGCCAATCCATACCAGTACCTAAGGTCTTAAATTCCTTAAACAATCACTAGAATGATATAACAAATAAAACTCATCTTTTTAATCCAACAGCAACAAAAGCAGTCTAAAATCAGCAGTTTAAAATACTGGTCCAAAACATACGCATTTCGGCACCCCCGACCGAATTTCCCTAAACGATCCATGACCTCTCACCCGGCCTTTCTCCAGCACAACAAGGGTCAAAGGATACCCAGAGGCATACCACAATTCAAATAATTAATTAACAATAAATAAACAGGGTTTTTCTCAACACCCGACATCGCGCCCAAAGGTCGCAACCCCAAATTGTCTACTAAAACACAAAAGAAGGTATGCACCACAACCCACCTCGTACTCGTACGATGACACTCCTTTGATTTTGGCCTCTGAATCGGATTGAATCATGGTAGATTAGCATTTCCATAAAATCCGGAAATTCTGTTCGGATGGAATCTGCAGAGGAATAGGTGAGGGATCAAGGACGAAGAAGGGTGCGTGGGGTTAGCCTTTCCTATGTGGTCCCGCAGCCACTAACGGATCAAAGAACGGAGGTCATACGGAGATTCTAGGAGGTTTTGAGTTTTTCGGAAGTTCTCGGACAAACTATTCGTCCAAAGGGGAAGAAGAAGGTAAATTTGGGAATGAGGCGCGACGGCGCCTCGATCGCTCGAATAAAAATAAAAATACACGATGTGTATTTCCAAAGTACACGCCGTGTATATGTGTTTCTATACTCCGACTTAAGCGGAGTCCAGCACACGGCCCGGACCATGTACACGGTCGACACATGTCCAGGGTCTCAGACGCTACATGGGACAAAGATACACAGCGTGTCAAGGAAGACTACACGCCGTGTAGATGGAAGTTTACACCTGGACACCACATGACATGTACTTGGCCTCACACAGGAAAGGGATACATGGTGTGTCTATAAATACACGCCATGTAGTAAGAAACTTCTACACGGTCTTCACACGGCATGTACTTGGCGAGCACACGGCCGGTCACTCAGGTAACTCATACACGGTGTGCAGTCTGGAAATTTCTAGAAACTACCCAGATTTTCCAGACTTCTCAAAAACCAGTCAAAAAGTTTAAACTGGGTTAGAATTTGACCCGTTTCTAAAAACTCGGGTTCTTACAAACTCCCCACCTTAACGTAGCTCGTCCCTGAGCTACCAAATGAAACCAGGAGATGGCACCAAACACGCCCATCCCGGTTAAACAACCCGGACTACTCTGGTCTCAAGGTTCTGGCTAAATTCCTAAAAGGGCTCCCCACCTTAGGAATTGCCTACACGGTCTCAACCCAAACAAAGCTCAAGAAAAACAAATAAACAAGAAAGGACCAACAAACTATTTCCCGGACCCATGGTCCTCCCATGACGCATCTCCACCCCTGCACCTCCTTGGTGCTCACGTGTCGCTTCCGACACCCAACGTAACCCTCACCACATCGGTGTCCGCCTCCCTGAGTTCCTGCATCTAATAGATGCTCAAATCAAACCTGGTGCCATGAACCTCAAGTAACCCATATCCTTGATTCTCCTGATGCCATGCATCTCAAATATATAAATAAAATATATAACGCATCTGATATGATGCCAATCCCACTAACTAGTATCTAGTTAGTCCATAAGTATCTTGTGCATCCCGTGCACTCAACCAGACATGCCCCAAGAGGCCATGCCAAAAGAAAGTAAGGAAAATCATGGCCACACCCGTAGTGTACCTGCCACCATCATCGGCTCTCCAGCCTGCTCGATCCCTGGAAGCTCCACAGTGTGCACCTGGCCTAAAGTACGGTTGTATGATGCCTGACCTCCCTGTGATGCTGCTCCAGTCACTGGCCACTGACCCCACAGATGGGTCCCGTTATCCCTGTCATGTCCTTCATGTGCAGCTGAACCTCGGCTACCCTCTCCTGGTACCGAACCTGAACCAACTCCTGATGCCACAGTCTGTCCTGGTCCCTGCCTACCGGCTATCTGAGAAGGCTGCCTGCAAAACCTCTCCAGATGTCTGACCTGTCCACATGCCCGACACTCCTTTGGGGGCCTATCTCACTGAGCCCGAACATGTCTCGGCTGTCCACACTGAAATAAAACCATCGTTGAACTGCCACGGGGTGGTCTAGCTGAGTCCTTGGCCTACCCACCCTGCTGGAACTCATCTCTCCCTCGCTTCCTGCTGTCCGAACCATCACCTGAAGCCGTCACCCTGCCGAAACGAGATTTCTCTCTCTCATTTCCCTCGTCTATGAGTGCCTGGTTCACCGCCTCGGAGAAGGAACCCATCCTGAAGATGTTTACCTGAACCTAAATGGTGGTTTCGTAAGCCATCCTTAAAGAGCCTCACCCTAGCTGCATCATCACTCACCATACCAGGTGAAAAACGGGACAACTCTGTGAAGGTAGCTGCATAGTCCATAACAGACATATCTCCCTGCTGAAGACTCAAGAACTCTTGAGCTCTCTCCACCCTCAGCGTCTCTGGGTAAAAGTGCTCGAAGAACCTATCCTCGAATTCCTTCCAAGTGAGTCCCTCGTGCCTACGAACCTGTACCTGTACGTCCCACCAACGCTTCGTCGGTCCTCTCAGCATGTACATCGCCAACTTGACCCTCTGCCCTGGAGGCGTCTCTAACTGCTCAAAAATCATCTGCATGCTCTCTATCCAGTTCTCTGCCGCCTGTGGACCACCCTCACCCTGAAAAATCAGCGGGTACTACGACTCGAACTCCCGCGTCAGATATGCCATAGAAGGATCTGTACCCTGCACGCCTCTTTCAATCCCCTGTAAGACGCGTACCAGGCCAGCTCGGAGCTGCTCGTTAAGCCATGGTCCGAACCCTGCCAAACCCGGCTGCTGCCCTGCCTGCACTGGATCCTGAACCTGATCCTGTCCCTAAGCCTGTACCTACGGCTCATGCTCTGCCTACACCAGATTCTGGACCTGATCTTGCGGTATCGTATCCTGTCCTGCCTGACGCTCCACCGTGTCGTGAATAAGTAACCCATTGAACACCATAAATGGTCAGACAGCCCACATATATATATAACAATATATTCTACGCGGATAAGGAAAGCAGTATATGGAAGTGAATAACAACTACCCTTACTCCCCCTCACTTAAACCCATGCCCTCGGCATCCCGACCTCACAGCCTCCTTACCCACCCTCAACAGAGCCAAGCACCAATAGTACCTCCGGTCGTGCCCGTCCTGACAACCAACGTTACCTCAATCCCGACGACCAAGTCGCCCAATCCTGACAGTTACACTGCCTCAACCAGAGTACCTTCCTGCTCTCATAAGATCCAGACCCATATGTCCTGCACATTCAATTCTCCAGAACACAAAGCATGGCGCACACATTGCAATAAACCAGAAATTCTATCAGGAGTTTTACCTACTCACATTTCAGAGCATACATAGCGTGGAAACTGATTTTATTCACATGGTATTATCACTTCACAAAGCATACGTGCAGTTATGAAATTGAAATACCCTAAAATGTGCCTATAAAAAGCCAAGGCAATGCTACTAAATCCTTGTCAGGAATTCCACTTATACCACTTTGTAACGACCCGGACCCGGCCAGCCACCCGAACAGTGCTGAACGGGTCGGGTGTTACTACCTTAGGCGCACCTCCCCTGAACGCCAAAGGTTGTCGACTAGCAGCGAGGGTCTGAATAGGTATAGTGGGGAGTCTATACCCTCTTGGAGGAATTAAAGGTACCGGTCCAAGTGTTAAACTAAAATATGCAGCAGAAAAAGATGACTCGGTAGACTCGAACCAGACCCGTAGAGCGGAAGCACATTCAATATCAATAAACAGCGGAAGCAATATAGAACAACAGCAGCGGAACGTAAATAGAACATCATTCCAGCAATCAACTGCAATAACTGCTAAAACAACCAAGCAAGTCATACAAACCAATATACATACGACGGCGCCAATGGCTAACCAGCAGTAGTTACAATATGAAGTAAACATATTGATGCAAGAAAAATAATACTAAACAAGTAACTCCAGTATGGAACTACCTCAAGGTCCATGCCAGTCTCCATGTCAAAAGCACCAAATTCCATCTCCTGAGGTTGACCCTTTACCTGCACGCAATTTCATAAAGTCTACATGCATCCCGAAGGGCCCGTGTAGGGTGTGAGACAAGTCTCAGTAGGATACCACCCAGAGGTGCGTACCTAATATAAGTGTTTAGGCAGACATGCTTATATAAGAAAAACAGTAACAGTGCAATTCTTAAAAGTAAAAAAAGAATTCACTGGTGCTCAGCAGCCACCAGGAAGTGTCACCTGCTTCGGCAAATGCAGGAATCTCTGTTTTGTAGCCCAGCACCTCATGCCACCTGGCACCATGTGTCTCAAGTACCGACATCCCGAAGGCACACCCAACCGTCATAACCCAGCTCGAAAGATCAACCTTCCCATGGCAAAACATCCGGAGGAATAGCGATACCTATCCTCAAATCATAACCGGAGGGACAACGATGTCTGCCCTCAAATCACGGCGAGCCTCTGCCCCCAACCTGACCGCCTCAAAGTTGTCTCTCGAAGGCTCCTCACCTTCCACATGGATTCCTATGGCAAGAACCCCCAAACCAAAATACCTAACTGCAACTATCGGGGGCCTATACCCAGCGAGTGGCCGTACCACCTCATCTCAGAGTCTATCTATGTGTACACTACTAAAAAGTACCCGGTGAGTGGTAATCAACTCATCATGTCCCAAGCAACAACACTTCTGACACCTCGTGTCCCTGCGAACCTGTCGCTCAAGTCTGATGGGCTCGTCATCCAAGTAACCCAGGTCAAGCCCAACCTGACAGTCCGACTACCTCAACCGACGTCCATGATGCCCAATATCGTCATAGCAACCACCCAACATAACCCGAGCCAAAGCCCCAACTTGTGATCCTCATCACTCAACAAATATTCGGCCCTCACCCAACACAACGAGCAGTTAAACACAGATAAAAATCACACATTACATAACTATACTCAAGCATTACTTGGAACAGGAAATTACTAAACAACTAATTGCACTAACTTACGCTAATCCATACCAGTACCTAAGGTCTTAAATGTCTTAACAATCACTAGCATGCTATAACAAATCAAACTCAGCAGTTTAATCCAACAGCAACAAAAGCAGTCTAAAATCAACAGTTTAAAATATTGGTCCAAAACATCCGCATTTCGGCACACCCGGCCGAATTTCCCCAAACAATCCATGACCTCTCACCCGGCCTTGCTCCAGCACAACAAGGGTCAGGTGATACCTAGAGGCATGCCACAATGAAAATAATAAATTAACAACAAATAAATAGGGTTTTTCTCAACACCCGATGTCGAGCCCGGAGGTCGCAACCCCAAATTGTCTACTAAAACACGAAAGAATGTATGCACCACCCACCTCATACTCGTACTATTACACTCCTTTGATTTCGGCCTCTGAATCGGATTGAATCGTGGTAGATCAGTGTTTCCATCAAATCTGGAAATTCCGTTCGGATGGAATCTACGGAAAAATGGGTGAGGGATCAAGGACGAAGAAGGGTGCGCGGGGTTGGCCTTTCCGATGCAGTCTCACGGCCACTGACAGTTCAAAGAACGGAGGTCGTACAGAGATTCTGGGAGGGTTTGAGTTTTTCGGAAGTTCTCAGATGAACTGTTCGTCCAAAGGGGAAGAAGAAGGGAAATCTGGGAATGAGGCGCGACGGCGCCTCGATCGCTCGAATAAAAATAAAAATACACGGCATGTATTTCCAAAGTACACGCCGTGTATATGTGTTTTCATACTCCGACTTAAGCGGAGTCCAGCACACAGCCTGGATCGTGTACACGGTCAACACACTGCCAGGGTCTCGGCCGCTACACGGGGCAAAGATACACGACATGTCAATGAATACTACACGCCGTATTGATAGAAGTTTACACCTGGACACCACATGACATGTACTTGTCCTCACACGGGTAAGGGATACACGGAATGTCTATAAATACATGATGTGTAGTAAGAAACTTCTACACGGTCTTCACACAGCATGTACTTGGTGAGCACACGGCCGGTCACTCGGGTAACTCATACACGGCGTGTACTTAAAGTACACAAAGTGTAGTCTAGAAATTTCCAGAAACTGTCCAGATTTTCCAGACTTCTCAAAAACCAGTCAAAAATTTTAAACAGGGTTGGAATTTGACCTGTTTCTAAAAACTCGGGTTCTTACAACTGGGATACCACAACGATGGAAAGAGGTCACCAGAAAGAACTCTCCAAAATTTAGTGCACCAAAACTTGGAATAAATGCCTCACCCAAATCATCACACTAAGTTCAACTTACTCAAGTTTTTTCACTCACAATTAATAACAAAAATCAATTAAAAAACATGAATTAATAAATGAAATCTAGAAAGAACTCAAGAGGTTTTACATGGTTCAAACTTTCACCATAATTATATAGGATAAACTTAGTAACTTTTCATTTCATCAAAAGTATAACCACTACTACACATATGTCCTTTAACAGCACGCAAAATGGATTTTAACAATGCTAAAAAGGTGTTTCTAATCGTAGTGCTGATAAAAGGGATCATTTATCCACGCTAAAAAAATTACTGATAAAGGACCCTATTTATCAATGCTCGAAATAATTATAATAAAGGCCTAGTTGGCTACAATATACTGTTATATTAACAGCACACCCAGCAAAAACCTGTAATTTCAAACAATGATATATACATTTAATGTGACACCATGAATACAAAGATGTATTCCCATGGTATATATAAAAAAACACTTCTATATATATTTAAAACAATGTTTTATATAATTAAATTTACAATTATCCTGGAAACATTTAAAAACATTAATGTTTCATATTTTGATTCCCATGATCCCCTCTCAAAAATGTCTGCCCATGGTATCAGTTTCCAAAAAAATCATCTAAACTAGAGAAAAAGATTTCACCTATATAATAAAACAAATATTATGTTAGTAATACTATAAAGAAATAAATTAAATATTAATATGAAATAATACATTAATAAAATGTAAATATTCAATAAAAAAGACACATTTGGAGTTATACCGGTCACACCATGCGTCGGATTGAGATGGGGTATATTACTACACATCACAAATAACCCATGGATCATTTTCCTAAAGTATCGAAATACTATGAATGTTTTTTCTCAGTTTTCAGTATGTCACTTGTTCTTTTTACTAAAATTAATGTCAATTTTAAATAAAAAGATACATTTGGAGTCATACCTGTAACATCGTGTGTTGTATTGAGTTTTGGTTGACTCGTACACATCACAAATGACTCATGGATCATTTTAATAAAGTATCAAAATAATCTGAATTTGTTTTCTCAATTTTCAGTATGCAAATTGTGTTTTTTTACTAAAATGTCATTCCAAACTAGAAACACACATTTTCAGTCATACTAGTCGCATCGTGTGTTGTTTTGATGTGATAATGATTCATACATGTCAAAAATGACTTATGATTCATTGTCATAAATTATCAAAACAATCAGAGTATGTTTTCTTATTTTTCAATGAGTGACACGTTTTGAACAAAGATGTCAATTTTAAACTGATAACGAATAATTTTAGTCATACCAATCACACTATGCATTGGATTGTGGTGTGGTTTATTTCTAAATCTTAAAAATAAATCATAGATCATTTTCCAAAAGTATCAAAAAAATCCGAATGTGTTTTCTTGGTTTTCAATATGTCACTTGTTCTTTGTACTAAAATTAATTTCAATTTTAAATAAAAATGCACACTTAGAGTCATACCAATCACACCAGGAGTTTTATTGAGGTTTGGTTGACTTCTACACGTCAAAAATGACTCATGGGTCATTTTCTTAAAGTATCATAACAATATGAATGTGTTTTCTCTTTTTTTAGTATGTAAGTTGTGTTCTTTTATTAAAATGACATTTCAAACTAGAAACATGAATGTTGAGTCATACAAATCACACCATATGTTGTTTTGAAATGATAATAATTATTTCACGTCAAAAATGACATATAAATATTTTCTCTAAATTATCAAGACAATCAGAGCACATTTTCTTGGTTTTCATTGAGTGACGCATTTTGAACTAAAATATCAATTTAAACTAATAGCGGACACTTTTATTCATATCGGTCACATCGTGCATCGGATTAAGGTTTTGTTGATACAAACACATCAAAAATGACTCATGGATCATTTTCTTAAAGTATAAAAACAATCCAAATACATTTTCTCAGTTTTCAGTATGTCACTTGTTCTTTTTACTAAAATTAATATCAATTTTAAATAAAAATACACACTTAGAGTCATACCGTACACACCATGTATCATATTGAGGTAAGGTTGACTCTTACATGTCAAAAATGACTCATGGATCATTTTCCTAAAGTATCAAAACAATCTGAATATGTTTTCTTGATTTTCAGTATGTCAGTTGTGTTTTTTTACTGAAATGTCATTTCAAACTAGAAACACACATTTTGAGTCATACTGATCGCATCGTGCATCGGTTTTATGTGAGACGTATTCATAAACATCAAAAATGACTTATGAATCATTTTTATAAATTATCAATATGATCAAAGTGTTATTTTTTTGTTTTTAATGAGTGACACATTTTGAACTAAAATGTCAATTTTAAACTGATAAAGGTTTATTTTAGTCATACCGGTTACATCATGTGTAGTATTGAGGGGTAGTTGATTCCTACACATCAAAAATGACTCATGGATCATTTTCCTAAAGTATAAAAATAATATAAATTCATTTTCTTGGTTTTCAGTATGTCACTTTTTCTTTTTACTAAAATTAATGTCAATTTTAAATAAAAAGACACACTTGGAGTCATACTGGTCACATTGTGCGTTGTATTGAGGTGAGGTTGAATCCTACACATCACGAATGAATCATGGATCATTTTTATGAAGTATCAAAATAATATTAATGTGTTTTCTCAGTTTTCACTATGTTATTTTGTTTCACTAAAATATCATTTCAAACTAGAAACACGCATTTTGAGTCATTATAGTTGCATCGTGCATTGTTTTGAAGTGAGAATGATTCATAAACTTCAAAATGAATTAAGAATATCTTTCCTAAATTATCAAGACAATCAGAGTTCATTTTCTTGGTTTTCAATGAGTGACATGTTTTGAACTAAAATGTAAATTTTAAATTGATAACATACACTTTTAGTCATACCGGTCACACCGTGTGTTGGATTGAGATGGGGTTGATTCCTACACATCAAAAATGAATCATGGATCATTTTCATAAAGTATAAAAATAATATGAATGTGTTTTCTCAGTTTTCAATATGTCATTTGTTCTTTTTACTAAAATTAATGTCAATTTTAAATAAAAAGACACTCAGAGCCATATTAATCACACTATGTGTCGTATTGAGGTGTGGTTGACTCCTACACATCACAAATAACTTATGGATCATTTTTATAAAGTATCAAAACAATAAAAATTAATTTTCTTGGTTTTATTTATACCAATTTTGTTTTTTTACTAAAATGTCATTTCAAACTAGAAACCCGCATTTTGAGTTGTAATGGTTTCATAATGCATCGGTTTGATGTGAGACTACTTCATAAAAGTCACAAATGACTTATGAATCATTTTCCTAAATTATTAAGACAATTGGAGCACATTTACTTGGTTTTTAGTGAGTGAAAAGTTTTGAACTAAAATGTTAATATAAAACTGATAATGGGAAATTTTAGTAATACTGGTCACATCATGCGTTATATTGAGGTGGGGTTTATTCCCACACATCACAAATGACTCATGGATAATTTTAATAAAGTATCAAAAAAATAAAAATGTTTTTTTTTGGTTTTTAGTATGTCACTTGTTCTTTTTACTAAAATGAATGTTAGTTTTAAATAAAACGACACACTTGGAGTCATACCGATCACACTGTGCATCATATTGAGGTTCAGTTGACTCCTACAAATCAAAAATGACTCATAGATTTTTTTCCTAAAGTATAAAAACAATATGAATGTGTTTTCTCAGTTTTCAGTATGACATTTGTATTTTTTACTAAAATTAATGTCTAAATAAAAAGAAGCGCTTAGATTGTGTTAATGCATTAGAGAAAAAATAATATTATGAGTAAAAACATAGTATATTAAAAAAATATTTAACTTCTCATTGAATTATGAGTTACATCCTCAAAGTACTATCTCTCATGATCATGAGCATCTTCAAACAAACCACCCCGACTCGAACAAAGGAATCTTCCTATATAAGAAAACAATTATTATGTGAGTAATACTAAAAAAAGTAAATTAAATATAAATATGAAACAATACACTAATTTTATAGAAGTCACATCTTCATGTTATGTGTATACATTCTTCCATCATGTATGTTGCCCATTTTTTTTTAAGAAAATCTATATCCTCATGTAAATATGAGTTTTTAAACAAACATAATAGTACTGGAAAAATATAAATACAAAAAAGATTAATAAATATTTTAAATGAAATGGTAATTAAATTCAAAAATACCTCTTCGGGGATTCTAGTTTGTTGATGGAACGTGATCTCTATCATAAATTTACAAACATAATAACTGTAATATTTTCCATTTGTTTATTTTAGACACTGTAGAAACATTGAGGAGAATAAGTGATTTGTTTTTGATATGTTTTTGGATAGTGACACCATATTATATATACCCTGATACTTGTATAGTCATATAACATTTCATGGTCCCCATGCCTATCCCCTGGCCTCATTCCTTGTTTTTTACAATATTAATGCACCGCCCTATCATACTCTGAATGGACCGAAGGCCTTCTATTTTTTATTCAATTTTGATAATCCCCCTTTTAAGGGTTTAAAGGGAACCTTACATGGTCCATAGGCTTTTGTGACATTACATGACCCGAAGGTCTTAGAGTAATTCATCCAGACTATAACTACTTGGAAATTCTCCTCCTGATCATCTGCATCATGATGCCAACTCTCCATCTTTGCATGGTAGTTTGGTTAGGATTCTCATTTATGCACAGGCTAGTCTTGATGGAAACTTCCAGACCCTCTCATTCTTCTAAATTCATTTAGCTTCTGCTCTTTTGAATTCACCTTGCTCTAAATTCTCATTTGAAGCCTTCTCCTTGTAGAGTCTTTCTGGTCCATTAAAGCATAATTTCATGTGGCCTGAAGTCTTTGAGGTGGCTCAAAGGTCTTGAGGTGGACAAAGGCCTTGAGGTATCTTGAAATTCATATTGGCCCGAAGGCCTTGGGGGGCCGAAGGCCTTGATGGACTCGAGGACCAAACTGATGGCCCAAAATCCAAAACAAATGAATAGTTCCAGCTGCTACAGTTCTGAATAGTACCTACTATAGTACTACTATAATAACCTGAAAATATTTCTCCACCTAGATTTGATCTCGAGTCTCTTGGATGCACTTTTTGATTCCTCACCAACCGGGATGAGTATCTTGTGAAAAATGTGGGTTGCTAACACCGACTCTAAACGGGGGGCCTAACCAAGCCCAAGTGTGTGCCACATTCCCCATCTAAGCAATGTATTTGAATCTCCATGTGCATAATACAAACGGTTTTTGAGTCTGGTCGAACTCATGCGTGCGCCAGTTCCCATAGAGAGAGTGAGGGGAACAACCAGCGGGTACCACTCAGCTAATGGAATCCTCATTAAAACATAATCTAAATTATATAACTTGATGTTTAGTTCCAAAATTTTGGATTTAGTGTATTAAAATTTAACAAATTCCATCATGTGTGATCAATTTTTTGGATATCCATGCCTTGAATCTAGGAAATAAATCTTTGGAGTATCCAAATTTACTGCAATGAGCACCCAATGTTTCCTAAAAACATAAAAAGGAATAAGTAATGAAAAAAATAAAATATATTTGATATGATTAAATTATATATTTTTACCCCTGTGTCATTGGTATTAATAAGAGTTTGTCATCGATAAGTTTTCTTTCAAATGATTTGAATAGGCCTACCACTATTTCATCCTTTTTTTAATCTATTTTTGGTTGTTCTGTAGAGGAGATGTGAGGACTAATGAGTCCAAATTTTTTCCATGGGGAAATAACTTCAATTAATTTTTATATAAATTCCTGAAAAAATATGAAATGTATTTAGTCATAATTAACATAGTATATCATCTTTTGGAAAATCAAATCATGAAAACATACCTCATGTATTAATTTACAACTGAGCCACCTAGCCAATCGTATTCAAGGATTTACCTTGCATTCTCTACACCAATGAAGTCTAGAACTGCCTCTCCATACATATTTTCTTCGAAATCAACTATGTGAGTATGATCATTTTTTAACTTTGTATCCACATAAACCTTCAATGATAGTAAATACTGATATAGAATGGGTGGGTAAGGTGATTTTGGTAGATATTTTAGATTAGTTGGTCGATCCTTTAGATGGTTTTTATCTGATCTTTAATTTAACCCCCTTCCCTTTGTCTTTCTGTAATAACATTCATCAATTCAGACCTTTTTCATTATTTATTAAAGTTTTATCTTGAAAAATAAATTGGAAATAAATACCTCATATCAGCATGTTTTTTTACAATATGTGTTAGTAATGTGATGAATGTTCCAATAGCTTGTTTGACCTTATGAATATATTCCTCGTCAATTGGAATAGGTAGATCAGCACTCATCTCATGGGATACACTAATCGATACTCTCACATGACTTGTTGGAAGTGGTTTATTATGTAGCATGTCCTTTTGGATATTGAACACCATATCCCTCGCTACAAGTTAATGGGTGGGTGTTGATAGATATAAATCATAATAATTATCACCCTATAGAATATCAGTACAGGAAAGGTATTAGTATATATCTAATTCACATTTCACAGAAACAATTATTAGAACATTTATTACCTCAGTTCATACAGTTTTTTTTGGAATGACTCACCTCAAAGCTGGTGGGGGTGGTTCAGGATCTTCACATGACGGTTGTTCTTGAGTTGTTTATTCTCTTTTATTCCCACCACCCCATAAAAGTTTCTAGAAACTCTATCTGTCATTAGAATTGTTCTTAAAGGGTAGATATTCTTTCTCTTATCAGTTTCATTTTTTCACTTTGATCCTCCTCTTGTTTTTTTCTCAAAATATATTCGGGGTGTCACCCCAAAACTCATACCTCTAATGTGTCCATACTGTTTTGGATACTTTAATTGGTTCCTGTGTCTATATCAGATAGAAAATATAGGAAAATAAGTAATCATTATTATGTGATAGCGATTTAAATCAAAACAAATTTTTATTATGTCATACTTGTACATGTTTCCCATACTTTTTGTGTGTTTTCATTTATTATTATCTCATCTTTATTTACATGTGACTCCATCCAAATCACATGTTATGGGATGGAAGTGGCATTGGGTTTGGATTCATCAATCTGGATATAAATAGAGGAACATAATTATGTTGTTGTTTCATTTCACATAAAATAATTACAGTAGATTTAAAATATGTACCAATTTTTTTCAAGTTAAGTGTACCCCATCCTCACTTTATGGTAGGGGTACGTTGGTTTTTCTGCTCATTCTTTATTTTTAGCACTCGGTTGTTGTTTCATATATAAAAAATTTCTAATCAAATTGATGAATCCAACTATCATTAAACAATGTATTATTAACCACAATGTACCTGAAAAGACACATCCACACGACATACAATAAACGCATCCCATGATTCTTGAGTTATTAGGTGTTCATAGATAAGTGGTGAGTGTGGGTTTATTTTCCCTTCAACATATTTAAGATAATGTCTCGATAGTATTTTGAGAAAGTATCTGTGAATCATTTTAGTAATAACTAATACATATTTCTTATGTGAGTCATCTACTATAAATGCACTCTGTAAGGGATAATGAAGAGTAAGTCAATTTTTCATTATTTTATTTTTTAGTAAAATATAGAAATGATACCATAATGTTGTCGTAATCTCTTCTCACATCAATGTCTTAAGACCAACCATAACATGCTACCACAAATCTACATCAATCGGCACACATTGCTGAGTGAAAATTCCAATGTAACTACTAAACATGTCCTTGTTCGGTTTAACATGTTAGCCTTGTGCATTCCATCCAACCTTGTATTTGATGCCTTTTATTTTCACCTTAATAATTTTTTATAACACCATCAAACAACGACACTCCTTTTTTTGCATCATTGATCCTCCATCACCTACCATTTCCTCAGATTCATCATCATCAATATGTTCCACTAGAGTGGTGGCATCGGTATGTGAAGATGGTCATTGTACCTCTACACTGGGAGTAGCAATAGGTTGAGAAACCTTTTATTCCTCAAGATTGGGAGACCAGAATGTACATAAGGTTGTTGTTCCTCTACACTGTGAGTATTAATAGGTTCAGAGACCTATTGTTCCTCAAGATTGGGAACACCAACATGTGAAGAAGTCATTATCTGTAAAAGTGGTTTAACATTTAATTTATAGTATATAAATTTAGCAGTGAATGGATAATAACATGAGGCAACATGATGTATATTACAAAAAACTATAACCTGATTATTGAATTCTCTTTTTTTAAAAGGTTGAAGGGATTTGACCCCTCTATCGACTATCCAAATATCTTCATTATGGTCTCCTATAATATAAAAAATTTCTTCTATATTGGGAACACTAAAAAATGATTGCAATATCCCAATTAAAGGGTCATCCTCAATTGAATTTTCATCTGGATCTTCAATGATTTTGGTCGATAACAGAACAATTGACCACTATCAGTTTGTGGGATTTGGAACATAAAATACTTGTATTGTCTGTGATGTCATTATAAATGGTTCATCTTTGTACCCTTCCTTACTGAAATCAGCTTTCACGAATCCCAATTCATCTATTTTAATAACACTCATGTTATCAACCCACTATCATTAAAAAATCAGCACTTGTAATGTTGTATAATCCAAATCTCATATTTGTTTGATGGTGCCAAAGTATTACATATTTGCGTAAATTAAATTTTTTCCTTAGTAACAAAAACATACATCACTTCAACCACAAGTGTAACTCCACTATTTTTCATGGTACTATCTTCATCATGTTCATTTTTATAAAATGTATAACCATTAATTAAATAACCATTGTAAGATAATACATACACATTGGGTCCTCCATCTAACTATTGAAGTCATTCTAAAATTGAATCCATATTTTCAACAGACTTCTTAAAAATATGGTCCTAAAACCATCCTATAAACTGTTGATTATATGTATTTGATATCCATATTTCATTACTTGATGGATTAAAATGCCTAATAATTTCTTTATGGGTTTTAATATATGGGAAACCTCCAAACTATTATGAAAAACATAAATGCAGGCCTACTCCTAATCTGTAATATTGATTGTGACAACATCACTTCTAGGAATTCATTCACCCGCAAGTCACCAAATGTAATGAGATTTTGGTAGACCAATGTTTTTCACACTGAATGGGTATTTGATACAGAATCCAACATCTTCCTCAACAAAATATCGCTCTATAATACAAGCCTCTAGCCAACTTTGATTTTTGATATACCCTTTCAAAATCTTTATATACCATTCCATCGGGTATAACCATCTATAGTATACAACACCACATAGTCAAATCTCTCTCACCAAGTGAACCATCATATCAAAGAAAGTTGGAGGGAAAAACATTTTCAATTCACATAATATGATAGCAATTTCTCTTTTTATAGTCGGCAATTTTGTTGGGTCTATAACTTTTTCATGTATAGATTTGAAGAAGAAACATAGCTTGGTTAATGCATAAAAGACATTATTAAGAAAAATGCAATGTAAAACTATAGGAATTAGATATTGAATTAAAACCCGGTAGTCATGTGATTTTAGACCCTTTAACTTTAATTTGATCATTGAAACAATGTTCCTGATATTCAATGAATACCCATCTGGAACCTTTATGTCATTCAAGAAATTTCAAAACTGATATCTCTTCTACCTGAAAAGAGTGTAATCAACTGAAGGAATAAAAATTCATTTTTCACCCTTCACTGGTGCCAACTCTTCTCTTATTCCTATGTTAACCATGTCCAATATAGCCTTAATTCTATCCTTTTTTTTTCTGGGTGCATTTATCAATGTGTTGATGACACTATCACATACATTTTTTTCAACATGAATAACATCAATAAAATGTCTAACGTGTAGAAAATTCTAGTATAGTAATTCAAAAAAAACTAATCACTTTTTTCAACCAGTTTTTATAAGGTTTTTCGAAAACAGTTTACCAAAAGAAGTGTCCACATATTTTACTTTCTCAAATAGTTGATCACCAATTAGTAGATACGGTATTGTACATTATTATGAACTTCGATCAAAGGATGTCGTCCAAGATTAGTACTTATGTCGTCGAGGTAGAAATCTATTTTGTCCTAGAAACACTTTTTTTGATGAATGTTTCAACCTAATTGATTATGTACCTTGTTCACAAATGTGACATCCTTGAGTTCCTTTAATGTTATATCCTAACAAATTTTTATAAGCAGGAAAGTCATTTATTATCCCATATAACATGGATCTCAACGTGAAATCTTTATTTCTGTAAGTATTATACAACATAACACTTGAATCCCACAATAATTTCAAATATGTGATCAATGGATCCAAATAAACATCAATATCATTATCCTATTGTTTTGGTCCTGATATAAGAATAGATAACATGATTTATTTTATTTTCATGCATAACCATAGTGGAAAGTAATAATTTACCAACATAACCATCCATGTACTGTGAGTGCTACTTTGAAAACCAAAATAATTCACTCTATCTGTAGATAATGCAAGATGAAGTTTTCTCAGCTTGTTTTCAAATTTAGGATACTCATAATCAATTTTCTTCCACTAAGGAAAGTTTTTCAGGTGGCGTAGTTTCTCATCTTTACTTCTTGTATTTGTGTGCCACATCAATTGATTTTTAGTCTCCTTACTTATATATAGGCGCCTAAATCTTGGAATGATTGGAAAGTACCATACAAGTTTTATATGATCGGATTCATCTTTGTTGTATTGAGAAGTGCCACACTTTGGTCATTCTATAAGTGGTTTGTGGTCCTTGAGAAAAAGTTTACAATCATTTGGGTAGGTGTGTATTCTTTCAAAAATCATACTCATCGAACGTAACATTTTTTTGGCATTGTATGTTCAACTTGAGAGCTCATTATCTTCTGGGAGCATGACATTCAAGAGAGTAAGTAGTTCCATAAAACTGGCGTCACTCCATCTATTTCCTGCTTTCAAATTATACAGTTTCAGTATGGCTAACAATGCTATATATTTAGTGCAACCAGCATACAATAGAGTCTTCGCACAACTCTTTAACTTTTCAAATAATTTTGGGCAATTGCGAAGTTCATATTCAACTTTCTTTTCCATTTTCTCAATACAATCTCCATCATTATTCACATCTGTAATCACATCCTCAATACACTCTTCTTCATTGTCCGCACTTGTAATCATATCAGATGATCCATAAAATGTAGTGATATCCCAACCACTAGCTACATTCGCTTTTTCCCTATGTTTATTCCAACATTTATAACTTCAATTTATTCCGTGACATATCAAGTGTTCTTCCAACTCCTCTAAACTAATTAGTCATGAATAACAACAGTATAAACACAGACAAAGGATTTGAGAAGGGTCATATGCATGATCTTTTGCAAACTTGATGGACTCTTTCACTCCATCTTCATACTCTTTTGTTAGAAAAGTGTTCATCCATTCTTTATTCATATTCATCCTATTTGATTAGGTAATATTAATATTTAACAAAATAAATGCACAAAAGGGGTCCTTCAAATAAATATATATTTATTTGTGGTTATAATTATAAATATATATATATATAGTCATTTATTTATTTATTTAAATAATTATAAAATTATAAGAATTGTATTTATTGTACTTATAATTTTAAATATATATATATAATTAATATATTTCTTATAATTTCATAAGTATTTAAATATATCTATATTTATTTAGAATTATAATTATAAATACTTGTATTTATTTATAAACATTTGTATATATTTATAAATATATTTATTTAATTATATATATATATTTAAAATTATAAATATAAGAAATATAGTTATTATAATTTTATAATTATTTATTTATATATATGTGTGTGTATATATATTTACAATTATAAGTATAAATAAATATTTATTTATTTTTAATTAATAAATTATAATAAATATATATTTATTTATAGTTATAATTATATATATATATATATATATATTTTAAATAATTATAAAATTATAAAAAATATATTTATTATATTTATAATTTTATTAATATATTTAATTAATATATTTATTATGATTTTATAATTATTGAAATATATTTGTATTTATTTATAACTATAATTATAAATATTTTAATTTATTTATAAATATTTGCGTATATTTATTAATATATTTATTTAATTATATATATTTATAACATTATAAGAATTATAAATATATAATTATTTATTAAAATAACTAAAAAATTATAACAAATACATTTATTATATTTATGATTTTATAAATATATATAATTAATATATTTATTATAATTTTATAATTATTTAAATATATCTATATTTATTTAGAATTATAATTATAAATATTTTTATTTATTTATAAATATTTTTATATATTTATAAATGTATTTATTTAATTATATATATTTAAAACTTTATAAGTATAATTAATATATTTAGTATAATTTTATAATTATTTACATATATATATATATATATTTATAATTATAACTATAAGTAAATATATTTATAAATACTTGTATATAATTATAATAGATACATCTATTGTAATTTTATAATTATTTAAATATATATATAGTTATAATTTAATTAAAAATAAATATATTTAAAAAGTATTTATATATAATTATAAATTTATAATTATAAATATAATTAATATATATTATTTAAATATATTTATTGTAATTTTATAAGTATTTATGAGAAAAGATTCATGGGCATAACATGAATGAATCATGTACCTAGTAAAGTATATAGATGATAAAAAACGCTTCATCACATATGGACAACACGAATAATAATAATATGGGTGTAATGTATAAATGAACATTAATTCATGATGAATACATAACATATGCATGTCAATTATTATAAGGCCCCAGCCTTAAACATTACATAATCTTGAGTTAAGTCAAGAATTCATATTGTGAATTTACATTGAGGATCCTTTCAAGTTTAGAGTTTTAGAAAATTAGGCCATAATTATTACATTACATGTCAAATATTACAAAGTAGACACTTCTACTCCATCCAATTTTTTCACAATAATAAAACTTCTTAAATAAAACAAGAATTCTTTTCTTGATATAAATCTTCTTGAATTCTTCCATTCTCTTACCCTTCCTTATACCCTGTGAAAAAACATTTCAAAAACTTGGGATGAGCATAAAAAGCTCATTAAGGGTTATAAAATAAGGAAAGAAAACATTAGTCCATCAATACATACAAATCAATGAACTCATACTTTTCAATCAAAAAAAATATAAGCTATTTAATATACCTCATGATATCATAAGATTTATGAATAACACACATAAATCATAAATCATAAAGGTGACTTGTAGCATCCATAACATACTTATATTGTAGCTTTCATAACTACATAGAGAGTTACATTTGGAATACCCATCACGGTATATTCCCTAAATTTGTTAGAAAAAACATTAACGTTTACCTATGTCACGTTACCCAATGCGTTGGAGAGCTATCTCGAGCTCACCCACCCTTGGTTTATCATGGAACCACTAGTATACATAAATAATGCCCAAGAACCATCACATATTCAAATCACATAAAACAAGCATAAAAGAAAGATAACATTTCCACATTGCAATCACAATATATTATTTCAATATACTGACATAATAAATGATTTCTCAAAACCATTTTCAATACCAAAATATGTAAAAATGGTATATGGTATTTATTTTCCTTTTAAAAACAATACAGCTTGTTAAGAAAGCCAAATATCAAATAATAATCATGGCGGTGGAAAGGTCGTTGTCACCGCGTATGTTAAAAAGAAACATTCCATTTGTCATTTAGTAAAATTTTTAATAAAACAAATGATTTCTTTTGAAAATCATTGAATGAAATTAAAATAAAAAATTTATAATTATACACCATATAAAAGAAGGTCATGTATAAACCAAAATACGCCTCAATGAAAAGAGATTGAGATGAAGTCCCTTACAAAGATCATTTTGTAAATAAAATAGATCGCTTATGTGTATTCACTATAAGTACACATAAATAAAGTATAATTAAAAGTTATTATATCAAAATTTATTTCTCACATAATCATATCATGGCATAATCAATAACTATAAGATTAACCCAAATAATGAAAATTGGGTTAAGAAGTTCCCTTACCTTGAGTTCGACTTGTCTCATTCATTCTTTATATTTATGAATAATAAAATTTGGTCAAATTATAATTTATTAAGATCATTTTTCAAGTTTATTATTAATTTTATATTACTTATCATCTTGTTATAGAAATTACATAATTATTTAAGTTCATATCGGTCGTTTTGTTGATATTCGGTACCTGGGTTGAAAATGAACTTGTTTTGATGTAAATTGTCCATGTAGTAAAAATTCCATTATCACCAGAATATTATTCATGATTTAAGTATAATATATATCCAGTATATATGTATTTAGATCCAGTATATATTTATTTAGAATACTCCATAACATTTGGAGATAAGAAATGAAATGCACCGTTCATGGAGACGGTAAGTCGTACGTACGCATGAACGCTACTTTCATTTTTTCATATTTAAAGGAATGAAAACTAAATGACACATAAGTATATTATAATTCCAGTATAATATAATATTTTATATACATTAAATAATTTCATTAACTCCAACCTTTATATGTTCCATGTATGGCATGAATGAGTCATATCACTTTGAGGGGGCGGTAGTCAGCACTTCCTCAAATGAAATTATGGTATTTGCACATTATGGAAAGCATAAAGGTATGTTTTAAATGAAATATACAGAATCATAGAGAAAATATGAACATAATATATATCGTATATAAATATAGTTTCATCATAATTGTAATGGCCCAGACCTCTCCGGCCCATTCCTTTGTCAAAAAGAAGGTCAAGAAGTGTTCTGGAGGGTAAAATGGACTTTTTCCACACTTTCCATAATTTCAAAACTACACGCCATGTAGTTTGAGTACACGTCATGTACCCCCTTCCCGGTTATACCCCATGTGGATAGCCGTGTCTTTGCCATGTGAATAAAATGGGTACACACCGTGTGTCCAGTACTAAACGTCGTGTAGTCCCTCCCCGCGTACGCGTTACCGTGTGTTGACCAGTCGTCAGCCGTGTGTCGTGTGAAGGTCGTGTCCTTTCCATGTGAAATAAATGAGTACACTCCGTGTGTCCAATCTACACGCCGTCTAGTCCTTCCCCGCGTATGCGTTACCTTCGAACCGTGTGTTGACCAGTCAACGGCCGCGGAGCCGCGTTGGAGGTCGCGTGGAGACCGTGTAAAAATGGCCAAGTACACGCCGTGTACCATAAGTACATGCCGTGTACTTTTGCTTTTCATGCCTATAAAAGGAGGGGTACCCTCCTCCTTTCAACTCACACCTCTCCTCTGAGCAGAGCTCTCTTAAGAGACTCGAAGGCTCTTTCTTCCATAACTTTTTTGTCCGAGCTCCGATTTACGATCCGTTAGCGGCCACGGGATCGTAACGAAGAGGCGGAAATTCCGAGCTTAGATCCACTATCTTTCCTTCAGATATTCCTTTCCACCCAAGGAGGTTTTTCCAGGACACAGATGAACGTCTTCTAAAGTTGATCCGGAGGAGCGTTGCGATCTAGAACCTGTTGAAGTAGGGATCTTACCTTCGTCTCTCTAGTTTGTGCATCATGCGGGGTGGGTGTTATCTTGTTTACGTGAAACACTTTTGAACCGGTTTAATAAAGATAATAACTGGCTTATATAATGGGGTTGGGAATTTTGTGATTGTTTTTACTTTATAACTTGTGATATTATGTTGTGAAATGAATAGGCTTATGCCTACTGAAAATAACGGTCGTTGGGGGCCTTTGCTTGCGCAATTAAATGTTGCCCTATCTTCTAGACCATTTTTTGAATGGAAACTTCATGGAATGTGGAAATTGGTTAATCACGTAAAGTTGGTTGTTTAAATGAAAATATGGAACCCTTGTGTGATCACCCCGGTTGAACCAAAATGGAATAATGAACATGTGGGTGTTGGATTGGTTACGTGGCATGTGATGGGGGTGTTTTGTGGGTTGTTGTGAAATGGGTGAGCAGTGGGGCTGCGGTTGGCTTGGTTGTGGGTTGGTGTGAATGTTATGATGGTGATGGGAAGCAGGGCTGCAATAAATGGTATTAAAAAGGGTAATGATGTATGGTGTGGTTATAGTGGTTGGCAGCGGGGCTGCAAGGATGGGATTGTTTGTGAACGGACTATGGGTTGTGAATAATAAATAAAATTGGAAGAGTTAATGAATAGTGGGGCTTGGTAATGAAACGAAAATAATAATCAATGGGTTGGTTGGTTAATAAGAAGGGACTTTCCGTGTTGCTGTGTTTTCCTAACTTGATTGGTGGATGGCAGGGATATGCTTACGAATGATCGTTGTGGTTGGTTGTGGATAGTTGCCCAGTAGTTAAGGAACTCATAATCTAATTCTGCTGAAATGTGAAAACCTTAATGGGGTTGGGGTTGTTTGTTGTATGCATTCTTCGTGGTAGCAGTGCCAAGTCACGTGCTCAGTTTCTCTTTTTAGAAGCCATAGGTTGGGCTGAGTGGTTGCTATATATATATATATCTGTATCTTTTGTGTTTTATCGCACCGCGCCCATGTTGAGCACTTAGTGCTGAACACTCCCATTTCATGGGAGAGGGTGTTTTCCCATAGCTACTAGATCCTTCCTACTCCTTATCCCCTAGGCTATAATGGATTGAGGTGACCTTACACCCAAGACTCTTCTGGTAGGTTTCGATTGGGGTGATTAGGCCCAAGACTCTTCAGGCAGGCTTATAGGCTGTGATGGCTTGAGGCGACCTTACACCTAAGACTCTTCAGGTAGGTTTTGATTTCAGACCCAGGTGTCTTCGGGCGAGAGTTCTGTTACTATTACTGTTCCCAAGAATCTTCGGGATGAGGCCCAGGTGTCTTCGGGCGGGGATGTGGTTGTGGGTGTGAGGCCCAGGTGTGTGCGAGCAGGATACGTGGTTGTGAGGCCCAGGTGTGTACGGGCGGGATGTGTGGTTGTGAGGCCCAGGTGTGTGCGGGTGGGATACGTGGTAGTGAGGCCCAAGTGTGTGTGGGTGGGATGTGTGGTTGTGAGGCCCTGGTGTGTACGGGCAGGGAGAGTGTGACAGCGTCAGGACGTTCAGCTAACTAATGGGAAATGGTGTGGGGTACCCAATGCTCTTGTTCTTATACTACTACTGCCTGCTGTAATTGTGTTTTGGTGAGTGTGGCTGGTGAGATTGGGTGGATAGTTTTCCTTGTTAGGTTTCTTCTGTTGTTCTTACAGGACATTAAGATGTCTCCCCACTTGTGCACGAGAGCTTTAGGTTTCCCTACTGAGTATACTTGTATACTCACCCTACGTTTACTTTCATGTTTCCAGGAGGACTACCAGGGCCGTGTGGGACCCTACTAGTCGGGCAGTTGGAGTTTTTTCGGTTTATGTTCTCTTGTTTTCTTTGGTATTGTACTTTTGAGCTTCCTTATACTTGTACCTTGTTATAAAATTGTTTAAACATGCATGTGGGCTTGGTTTGGGTTTATTTATATACACTTGTTCTTTTCTCTTTTTTTGTGGTTGACTTTTCCTATTTCCCGATCCTAAATAATAAAAAGGGTAATGCCTCCCATATTTGTAAAAACTCATACCCTTGGTGCTAGTCGCCAACCCGAGGCCTACTGGAGGCGGGACTCGGGGGTCATTATCTCCCTTTCGCCATTGCCATCTCAGGAGGGGAATCTTTGGTGGGAGGGGGTCATGACAGAATGGTATCTGAGGGAGGTTTTTGAGAGATAGGATGGAGTCGGGAGTTAGGCACAGTGAGGATTGCATGGGATGGTAGGGAAACAGTGTTAGTTAACCTTGGTGCGTGACATAGGCCAGGGAAGACCGGCTAGGACACGGGATTTTAGGGCCCCCCGTGATCCGATGTAAGGACTCTGAGCCTATCGAACGACCAAGTGAGACTACATTGATTGCAGGGTAGAGACCCTAGGGAAGGTACATGCATCATCGTGATTGTGTTTTACTTGATTTGGGTGTTCTGGGAAAGAAATTGAAATAAAATGATAATTAAAACTTTGAGAAAATTCCTTACTACTTGGTCTTAGGCGATCCTTGTTTACTGTACACTTATGGCACCTGGACGTCATTTCCGGGTGGCTCAGAAGGCCGAGGCCCAGCAGATCCAGGCGGTCGATCAGTTGAGGATTGACCGAGAGGAGGAAGATAGCCAGTGGCAGAAGACTCTCTATTCCTTCTATCGGAAGACCCTCAAGAAGTATGAGGGTAGTACTTCAGAAACAGAGACGGAGGGGTGGCTTGAGGAGCTAGGGATTGCTTTTACCTTGATCTGTGCTCCGAGGGAGTACTGGGTTCTCCTAGAAGTCAGTTAGCTGAGAGGTGCGGCGCGACAGTGGTGGACGCTCTACCTCGAAGAGAGGATAGAGGCAGAGGTTCTGTGGGCTGACTTTGAGAAGGAATTTCGAGAGGAATTCCTTTCTTCCATGATCAAGGGGGAGAAGCGGTAGGAGTTACTCTCCCTTCATCAGGGGAGTATGTCGGTACGAGAGCTGGGGATCAAGTTCAAGGATCTCCTACACTTTTCTCCGGATCTCTTTCCAAATGATGAGTCTCGGGCGAGACGTTTGGAGGAGGCGGTTCGTCCTTCGCTCCAGTATGCTGTCACCCCCTTCACCCTTCTAACGTACTTGGCGGTGCAAAAGAAGGCAGAGGTCATAGAGAGGATGAACTCGCTGGGAGGTGCACCGCGTGAGGTGTTCCATCCAGGTTCGTCGAAGGGGAAGGCAGTCAGTAGCAGGTCTCTTACAACAGGACCTTCCAGGTTCAGGCCAGTGGGGAGCAGGCCCCAGCAGTTCCAGTTCAGATCTTTGGGTCCTCGTCCCTTTTCCACGAGCCCGGGACCGTGGTGTTTTTCTTGTGGAGGTTTCGGGCACGTTCAGAGTCGGTGCCCGAACCGAGCTTCGTACAGTGGAGGTGGGCAGGTTCAGTGCCCACCTCAGCAGCACCAGTTGTCGGCGAGGCTCTTCCAGCAGCAGCAGGACCATGCTCCTCTGAGGGAAGACTTTGCAGGAGGAGGCCGACCTCAGGGTGCTCCTCAGGGACCTCAACCAGGGCATGGTTGGGGAAGTGGATGAAATCAGAGAGGCAGAGGAGCTGGGCGTGGACAGTTGCACGAAGTAGAGTTGGAAGCTCCAGCAGGACCAGAGGTGGTGCGAGGTACGATTTGTTTGTTCAGCACTCTTGTTTCTGCTTTGTTCGATTCAGGAGCTTCACACTCCTTTGTTTCACCTATTCTAGCCCATGTTTTGGGATTAGACGTAGAGAGAATTTCCATACCACTGGTACTGAGTAAACCAGTTGGAGGCCAGACCAGCGTATCTTTTGTTTGCCGGGGATGTGGGCTGACGTTGGGACCACATCGATCTAGTGGGGACATTCTTCTGTTACAGATGCATCCATATGATGTCATACTAGGCATCGACTGGTTGTTTTCTGTTAGTGTCGTTATCTACTGCTTCCAAAGAAGAGTCGTGTTCTCTGACGTAGATGGGAAGCGCGTATCTTTTGTTGGCGAGAGGAGCTATCAGGCGGGAAGTCGTCGTGTGGATCCTCTCCTTTCCTTGTTCTGCGGGCTATCCGTGGTTCCAGCCGATACAGAGATGATGGATGTCCCATAGGTTATTGGGGAGTTCCTCGATGTTTTTCCTGAGGAGGTTGTGACTCTAACCCCTCGACGTGACGTTGAGTTTGGGATAGAATTACAACCTGGTGCCGGTCCGATTTCGATGTCCCCTTATAGGATGGCACCTTCGTAGTTGTGGGAGTTGAGGATTCAGATTGACGATCTGATGGAGAAGGGTTTTTTTTTTGACCCAGCGTGTCGCAATGGGGTGCTCCAGTTTTGTTCGTGAAGAAGGCAGATGGTGGTCTCAGGCTATGCATAGACTACCGAAGGCTGAACCAGGTAACTGTCAAGAACCGTTACCCCCTTCCAAGGATAGATGATCTCTTAGACCAGCTGAGGGGAGTAGGTTGGTTTTCTAAGATTGATCTACGATCGGGATATTATCAGCTGAGGGTGAAGGACAGTGACATCTCGAAGATAGCTTTCAGGTGCAGGTATGGGCACTTCGAGTTTGTAGTGATGCCGTTTGGAGTTACGAATGCACCGGCTGTGTTCATGGGACTTATGAACTTTATCTTCCGAGAGTTTCTGGACCGGTTCGTCATTGTGTTTATCGATGATATCCTGATCTACTCAAGATCAGAGGAGGAGCACGTTGAGAATCTCAGGGCAGTCTTGGAAGTCCTTCGACACCACCAGCTTTACGGGAAATTGTCGAAGTGTAAGTTCTTGACACAAGAAGTACACTTCCTTGGGCACATGGTGTCTCATCATGGAGTATCGATGGACCCATCAAAGGTGGAGGAAGTTGTTTCTTGGGCAGCACCCAAGAGCATGGCAGAATTTTGTAGTTTCTTGGGGTTAGCAGGTTACTATCGGAGGTTCGTTCCGGACTTCTCTAGAGTTTCTGCTCCATTGACAGCTTTTACTAGGAAGAATCAGGTCTTCCTATGGGGTAATCAGTTCCAGAAAGCTTTCGACTACCTGAAGGAGAAGTTGGTTAGTGATCCCGTGCTCAGGTTTCCAGAGGAAGGGTTGTTGTGTGAAGTGTTTTGTGATGCTTCTGGCCTTGGTCTGGGGTGCGTGCTGATGCAGAAGAAGGGTTTGATTTGTTATGGGTCTAGGCAGTTGCGCCCTCACGAGTGTAACTATGCCACCCATGACCTGGAGCTTGCAGCATTAGTGTTCGCATTGAAGTTGTGGCGACATTACCTCTTTGGGGAGCGCTTTGTGGTCTTCTCATATCACAAGAGCTTGCGTTATATCTTCTCCCAGCATGACCTAAACTTATGGCAGTGGAGATGGGTCGAGTTTCTCTAAGACTATGACTTAGAGATCTCTTACACTAAAGGTAAGGGCAACGTTGTGGCTGATGCCCTGAGCAGAAAGTCACATAAGGAAGTGGTTCGGGAATCCGCTGATGCTTGGAAGGCGATGGGAGAGTTGGCTGCCCTGCACTTAGATGCAAGGGAAGAAGGTTTTAGAGGCTGTTTGTTCCAGATGATAGTGCAATCCTCCTTGTCGCAGTAGGTGGAAGAGTCTCAGTGTGGGGACTCCGAGGCAGAGGTGATGCGGGATCGTGCCGATCAGGGGAATGCTTCAGAGGGATGGTCAGAGGACAGCCGACATCGGATGCTTTTCCAGGGAAGGTTGTTTATTCCGGAGGCAATGCGTAAGGGAGTTCTCCGTGAGTTCCATAGCTCAGCTTTGGCGGTACATCCAGGAGTTTCAAAAATGTACTGAGGCCTGAAGGATCATTTTTGGTGACCCGGGGTGAAACGGGCAGTGGCGGAGTTTATGGCTAAGTGCCTAGTGTGTCAGCAAGTGAAGGTTGAACACCGTGTTCCCGGTGGTTTTTTGCATCCTTTAGATGTCCCCGAGTGGAAGTGGGATGACATATCAATGGACTTCGTCACAGGACTACCCAGAGCTCAGGGTGGTTATGATTCTATCTGGGTATTGGTTGATCGTCTGACGAAATCGGCTCACTTATTAGCAATCAAGGAGTCGGGCCCAATGAGTACCTTAGCTTAGAGGTACGTAGACGAGGTAGTGCATTTTCATGGAGTTTCGAGGACTATCGTCTCAGACCGAGATACTCGGTTTACCTCACGAGTCTGGAGGGGGATACAACATGCTTTTGGCACCCAGCTACGCCTTAGCACTGCTTTCCACCCCAGACCGACGGGCAGACAGAGCGGACTATCCAGACATTAGAGGACATGCTGCGAGCATGCGTTCTGGATTTCGGAGGATCATGGGTACGACACTTGCCTTTAGTAGAGTTTTCCTACAACAATAGCTTCCACTCTACTATTGGCATGGCACCATTTGAGGCTTTGTATAGAAGGCCATGTCATCCACCCATTTTCTGAGAAGAGGTTGGTGAGACCTGTGCTCTTGGGCTAGAGGTAGTGCAGAGCACCATGGAGAAAGTACAGCTTGTACGTGAGAGGATGAAGGCGGCTCAGGACCGACAGAAGTCTTATGATGATCGTCAGAGGAGGCCTTTGGAGTTCGAGGTGGGAGACCATGTGTTCTTGAAGATTTCCCCTCAACGGGGGAAGCGGAGGTTTGGGAAAGGGAGAAAGCTCTCACCTAGGTTCATTAGACCTTTTGAGGTGCTGAGGCGAGTCGGCAAGGTGGCATATCAGCTGGCCCTGCCACCTCAGTTGGAGAAAGTGCATGACGTCTTCCACGTCTCCCAGCTTCATCGGTACTTACACGATGACTCTCACGTTATCGACTGGGGAGAGTTGGATATGGGAGATGACGTGACCTTCGAGGAATGACCAGTCGGAATCGAGGATCGTAAAGAGAAGGTGCTTCGTGGACGAACCATTCCCTTGGTTCGTGTGTTGTGGAGGCATGGAGGCCTCGACGAGAGCACTTGGGAGCGGGAGACCCAGATGCACGCTCAGTACCCGGAGTTGTTTTGACTTGTGTTTTCCCTTGTTCTTCTGAGCTTTGTGTTGATGTTGTACTATGTACCTTTGATATATGGAATGCTTGGATTGTCAGTTGTGAGACATTTTGTTTCCTTGTTACCTGGTAATGTGTAACATGTCCAGATGTGTGGGAAGGGGGAAAACCTGACCCTTAATTGAGATGCATTAATGTGGATGCAATTGAACCCATGCGGGCGAGTCAGTGCCGCCTAAAGCGGATAATATCTCGACATAGGTGAATGAGTTTCCCAAACCCACGTGTTTGGGCAGTGTGTTGGTTGTGTGGTGTTGGGGGGTAGTCCGAGTTGAAAATCCTAATGTATGGAAGTGGGAAGACCCAATCCTTAATCGAGACGCATTAATGAGGATGCGATGAAACCCGTGAAGGCGAGTCAGTGCAGCCTAAAGCGGATAATATCTCGACATGGGAGAAGGAATTCCTAACACATATGATTAGAGTTGTTGGTTGGGTTCCTGTTATAACGAGAACCCTAAGAGGTATCTTATTGGGTTCCTCTGGGTTGGTTTTTGAATTCTCGGGGACAAAAATGTTTTAAGAGGTATCTGATGTAATGGCTCAGACCTCTCTGGCCCATTCCTTTGTCAAAAAGAAGGTCAAGAAGTGTTCTGGAGGGTAAAATGGACTTTTTCCACACTTTACAGAATTTTGAAACTACACGCCGTGTAGTTTGAGTACATGTCGTGTACCCCCTTCCCGGGTATACCCCATGTGGATGGTCGTGTCTTTGCCACGTGAAGAAAATGGGTACACACCATGTGTCCAGTACTAAACTCCGTATAGTCCCTCCCCGCGTGCGCGTTACCGTGTGTTGACCAGTCATCAGTCGTGCGCCGTGTGAAGGTCGTGTCCTTTCCGTGTGCAATAAATGATTACACGTTGTGTGTCCAATCTACATGCCGTGTAGTCCTTCCCCACGTATGTGTTACCTTCAAACCATGTGTTGACTAATCAACAGCCGCGGAGCCACATTGGAGGCCGCGTGGAGACCGTGTGAAAACGGCCGAGTACACACCGAGTACCATAAGTACACACCATGTACTTTTTCTTTTCACGCCTATAAAAGGAGGGGTCCCCTCCTCCTTTCAACTCACACCTCTCCTCCCCTCTCCTCTAAGCAAAGCTCTCTTAAGAGACTCGAAGGCTCTTTCTTCCATAACTTTTTCGTCCGAGCTCTGATTTACGATCCGTCAGCGGCCACGGGATCATAACAACGAGGCGGAACTTCAGATCTTGGATCTGTTGTCTTTCCTTCGGCTCTTCTTTTCCACCCAAGGAGGTTTTGCTGGGACACAGACGAACGTCTTCTAAAGTTGATCCGGAGGAGAATTGCGATCTAGAACCTGTTGAAGTAGGGATCTTACCTTCGTCTCTCTAGTGTGTGCATCATGTGGGGTGGGTGTTCTCTTGTTTACGTGAAACACTTTTGAACTGGTTTAATAAAGATAATAATTGGATTATATAACGGGGTTGGGAATTTTGTGATTGTTGTTACTTTATATCCCGTGATATTATGTTGTGAAATGAATAGGCTTATGCCTACTAAAAGTAACGGTCGTTGGGGGCCTTTGCTTGCACAATTAAATGTTTCCCTATCTTCTAGACCATTTTGTGAATGGAAACTTCATGGAATGTGGAAATTGGTTAATCACGTAAAGTTGGCTGTTTAAATGAAAATCTGGAACCCTTGTGTGATCACCCCGGTTGAACCAAAATGGAATAATGAACATGTGGGTGTTGGCCTGGTTACGTGGCATGTGATGGGGGTGTTTTGTGGGTTGTTGTGAAATGGGTGAGCAGCGGAGCTGCGGTTGGCTTGGTTGTGGGTTGGTGTGAATGTTATGATGGTGATGGGCAGTGGGGCTACAATAAATGGTATTAAAGGGGGTAATGATGTATGGTGTGGTTATGGTGGTTGGCAGCGGGGCTGCAAGGATGGGATTTTTTGTGAACGGACTATGGGTTGTGAATAATAAATAAAAGTGGAAGAGTTAATCAATAGTGGGGCTTGGTAATGAAACGGAAATAATAATCAATGGGTTGGTTGGTTAATAAGAAGGGACTTTCCGTGTTGCTGTGTTTTCCTAACTTGCTTTGTGGATGGCAGGGATATGCTTACGAACGATCGTTGTGGTTGGTTGTGGATAGTTGCCCAGTAGTTAAGGAACTAATAAACTAATTCTGCTGAAACGTGAAAACCTTAATGGGGTTGGGGTTGTTTCTTGTATGCATGCTTTGTGGTAGCAGTGCCGAGGCACGTGCTCAGTTTCTCTTTTTAGAAGCTATAGTTTGGGCTGAGTGTTTTCTATATATATATATCTGTATATTTTGTGTTTTATCGCACCGCACCCATGTTGAGCACTTAGTGCCGAACACTCCCATTTCATGGGAGAGGGTGTTTTCCCATAGTTACTAGCTCCTTCTGGTTCCTTCTCCCCTAGGTTGTGATGGATTGAGGTGACCTTACACCCAAGACTCTTCGGGTAGGTTTTGATTGGGGTGATTAGTCCCAAGACTCTTCGGCCGGGCTTATAGGTTGTGATGGCTTGAGGCGACCTTACACCTAAGACTCTTCAGGTAGGTTTCGATTTCAGGCCCAGGTGTCTTCGGGCGAGAGTTCTGTTACTATTATTGTTCCCAAGAATCTTTGGGATGAGGCCCATGTGTCTTCGGGCAGGGATGTGGTTGTGGTTGTGAGGCCCATGTGTGTACGGGCGGGATACGTGGTAGTGAGGCCCAGGTGTGTGCGGGCGGGATGTGTGGTTGTGAGGCCCAGGTCTGTGCGGGCGGGGAGAGTGTGACAGCATCAGGACGTTCAGCTAACTAATGGGAAATGGTGAGGGGTACCCAATTCTCTTGTTCTTATACTACTACTTCCTGTTGTGATTGTGTTTTGGTGAGTGTGGCTGGTGAGATTGGGTGGATAGTTTTCCTTGTTAGGTTTCTTCTATTGTTCTCACAGGACATTAGGATGTCTCCCCACTTGTGCACGAGAGCTTTAGGTTTCCCTACTGAGTATACTTGTATGCTCACCCTACGTTTACTTTCAGGTTTCCAATAGGACTACCAAGGCCGTGTGAGACCCTACTAGTTGGGCAGTTGGAGTTGTTGCAGTTGTTGTTCTCTTGTTTTCTTTGGTATTGTACTTTTGAGATTCCTTGTACTTGTACCTTGTTATAAAATTGTTTAAACATGCATGTGGTCTTGGTTTGGGTTTATTTATATTCACTTGTTCTTTTCTTTTCTTTTTTGTGGTTGACTTGTCCTATTTCCCGATCCTAAATAATAAAAAGGGTAATGCCTCCCATATTTTTGAAAACTCATACCCTTGGTGCTAGTCACCAACCCGGGGCCTACTGGAGGTGGGACTCGGGGTCATTATCTCCCTTTATCCATTTCCATCTCAGGAGGGGCATCTTTGGTGGGAGGGGGTCGTGACAATAATGGCCACCATGAGAGGTGGTAGGAGAAAATTGAAAAATCATTGTTTCGTGAGGCAGTAGTTCATCGTACACAGAAACAGTATATTCGTATCCATTATATAGAGGTGTGTGTAAGTGTAGTTCGAATAATTCTTATAAAAAAATACTATTATATTGAGGATACTGGTTTTGTTATGTAATCAAATAATAAGAAGAGCATAGAGATTGGATAAGTAAAATAACGGAAAGGAGCTTTAGAGAAGATTCTACCTCTAAAACGTGTAACTCCTTTTGATTTGAGCCAAAAGGCTTTCTTGAATTGACTTCTGCCCAAGGTAAGGATTCTAGGATTAAGTTAGGGATGTTGGGATCTTATTTTATCATAATTTGGATGAACCAAGGGGCTTGAGAGTTGTGATAAAATGGGTATAGGTAATGGCCTTTTATAAGAGGGAGGGGGCACTTTAGGAAGGTATTGAAATATTATTTTATTATAAAATGATTTTCAGCTTCAAATGCTCATAGAGTAATTTATTTGAAATATAAGATAATTATGGGTTGAAAACCTCACAAAAAAATAGGTTTTATATGTAGGTCACAAATTTAACCATATCTTTTTTCTTTAACCCATAGTTAAAAACATTAACTCTTAGCATGTCTTCTTACATTTTTATAATTTATGGTTACTATAGTTACTATAAAATTTCAAGAGAACCACAAGTGGTTAATTAATTAAATTTTCAACATTATCTAAGTTATTTGGCCAAATATTATATTTTTAGGACTATTATATCATTTATTAAAATATTATTTGTTTTAAAAACTCATGTATGTCAATTTTTATACTATTCATATCATGACTTTTTAAAAATCCATAACAACTTGATTCTTTCGAAAAAACTTCATTAATTCAAATATAAAAAGCCATACTCATAAATAAAATTTGTGGATGGCATAAAAAGTTTCAAAATAAATTTATTTTAATATTTATAATCTCGTTTATTTAAATCATTCATTAATAAGGTAATCACTATATCATCATTGTGTCATTAATAAATTTATTTATTTGAAGTCTAAAAATTATAAATAAAATACCATGATGTAGGAAATATTTTTATATTTCTAATGAATATTTATGGTCAAAAATATCACTTATATAACCCTATATAAAAATTGTTTTATTAAAAGATACATGTTTATATTATATTTCCCTTTACGTAAAATTAATTAATATAACATGTCATTGTCACTCCCAAGTGGCTCCATGGGGTCCCAAAATCGACCCAGAGATGCCATTGGTAGGAAATATCTCATCCAATATAATTATGACATGTGTTAGGGTGGTTTTATATTATTAAAATGTTATTTTTTACCCTTATTTACCATATTTACCCTTTAACTATGTTAAATAAAATAATTACTGAAGTTACTATTCATAGTGTCCAAAACTAAAAGGTGACTACTCACAAAATTTGTACCTCCTGGTTCCAAATATAGAATCCATTTTTCCAGATTCAAAACAGAGAAATTGCAGTAATTAATTTAAAATTAATTCTCATTGTCAAAACCAAAAAGCGAGTTTTTAAGAAATAATAACTACCAAAAGATTAACATGTGTTTATATCCAATTTAAAAGTTAAATTACTTACAATGACCAAAATTGGATTAAATGATAAAAATATAATCCAATTACACTTTAAAACCAATTAAAATTACAATCTAATTATATAAATAAATTAGATTAAAAGGCAGTTTTGAATTAAAATGCAGTATTTTTCACTATTCATTAAAAAATGAACTTTATCATAAAAATACCAAAATTGCATCCAAAGTAAATTTTGATGTCCCTATTCTAAAGAAAAAATTATTTTTTTCAAATAGAACATATAAAGGTGAAAAATACTAGATTTAAAAAGGGTTCACCTTCAAAAGGCGGTAAAATGACCTTTTAAAAATATTAGAGTATTTCAGGCTTAAAATCAGATTCATTCTTATTTTAAGCCTCTAAAATTTATTGGATAGATGTGTTGACATTTAAAAAACATGGATAATAATATTTTAGTTATTTATTTTCATTTTCACCAATACAATGGTTAGGTGTTAACTACGATTTAAAATAATAATATTATTATATTATTTTTCGTTATAACTCAATGTTGCGTGCAACATAAGATTTCAAAGAAACATGTTGTTGCGTGTTGAGTACACTATCGGACAAAGATTCATTTTTAATGTAAAATTAATATCTTATTCACTAATATTAATAGAAATGAAAATGTATTATTCTATAAATATCTGGGTTGTTACATCATTCCCTCCTTTTGGGAATTGCGTCCTCGCAATTCTATTTACTTATCAAATAAGTGGGGTATTTATCCCTCATAGCATTTTCAGATTCTAATGTTGCCTCTTCAACCATATTGGTTTTCCACAAAACCTTTACTTGGTGAATTACCTTATTCCACAACACTTTCTCTCTACGGTCAAGAATCTGGACTGGTTGTTTCTCAAAAGAAAGATTCTCTTCCAACTAAATTACTTTTGGACTCAAAATAAAAGATGGATCTGGCATATACTTTCTCAACATTGAAACATGAAAAACATTGTGTACTTGGGATAAACTTGAAGGTAAAGCCGCTCTGTAGGTACCTGATCCAACTTTCTTCAGGATTTCATAGGGTCCAATAAATCTCGGACTCATCATTCCCTTCTTACCAAAATGCATCATACGTTTCCATGGAAAAACTTTAAAAATGACATGATCACCTACCTCGAAAGAAAGATCCTTCCTCCGGTTATTTGAATAAATTTTCTGCCTGCTTGGAGATGTTCTCATGTGCTTCTGAATCAACTGAACTTTTTCTGTTATCTCTTCTACTAATTATAGTCCCATCAACTTTATTTCACATACTTCATCCCAAAAAAGCTAGCATTCGACACCTATTTCCATATAATGCTTCAAATGGTGCCATCTATATACTGGAATTAAAACTATTATTATAAGTAAACTCAACCAAATAATTATATTGATCCCAACTTCCTTGGTAATCTAGTGAACAAGCACGTAACATATCCTCCAAGGTCTGAATAGTTCATTCTGACTACCCATATGATTGAGGATGAAAAGTTTTACTGAAATTAATTTCAGTTCCCAATGACTTCTAAAGGCCTTTCCAGAAGTTATAAGTGAACCTGGGATCACGATCAAATACAATAGACAGGGGAACTCCATGTAACCTGACTATCTCTTTAATATACAATCTAGAAAGTTGATCTAGAGATAGAATGTCTCGAATAGGAAGAAAATGAGCAGATTTAGTAAATCGGTCAATAATAACCTTGATTGCATTGTTACCTCAATAAGTCTTTGGTGATCCCACTACGAAATACATGGATATATTTTCCCATTTCCACTCTGGAATTGAAAAAGGCTTAATCATCCCTTTCGGTAATTGTCGCTCTGCTTTAACCTGTTAAAAAATCAAACATCTCAGGAAAAAGTTAGAAATATCTATTTTCATTTCATCCCACCAGTAATACTCCTGAGGATCTCTGTACATATTAGTACTGCTAGGATTAACTAAAAATGGAGAACTATGAACTTCACATAATAACTCTTTGTCACACCTCGGCCCCCAGGCTACCCCGGAGCTGGTGCGGTTTCAAATAAAACATGGTGTGCAGTTTTTCTTTTATAAAAAGGAAAGATGATTATTACACAACATGTTCTACTAAAGAGGATATTTTTAGTTTAGGTCCTGGAGAACCAGATACAATTTTTACAATTCCTTAAATACTGAACAGAAAATAATCTCCACAAAGCTGCCACCAAAACAGTGTATTTCAAATCTACTAAACTTGTAAAAACATTTTGAAAACGTAGGGTGAGCATAAAAATGCCCAATAAGGGGGTTTTAAAATAAAAAAAATATTTCAATTGAAACATTTTGAAAACATTACTTTAAAATTATTCATAAAACATTTTCTTAAGGAAAGATTCCATACATGAAACATAACATAACTTCTTGTCCACAAAATACAAGTGAACATTTCAATGAATATTTACAGAGTTACACTGAAACATGTTTCAAATCATAATAATTCTTATACAAAACATATGGTGTGTATCATATAAAACACGAGTTATTCTAACAGTAATAAGTGTGACATGAGAAAGTGCAAGTACGGAATTTAAAAATGAAAGTAATACATGATCAGAGTTGTGCATAAGATAATAACTTTAACTTCTTCCCTTACTAACTGAAAATCATAAATTGTCTTATAAACCTCTGAGTGATGAATAAAAATTATACCATAATCATTTAATTCTTCTTATACTCATAAGTACAGGCTCTTAACCAAGTATATTCTACTTATCTAATATTCACTTGGTTAATTAAATATCATAAACATAACAAGGAAAAGTCTAATGTAGGACTGTATCAAGGCCTCGTGCCATGACCTGATTTGTCTCATGAGAACTACCGATGCATCTTGGGTCTTTCATTAACCGGTCCCTAACCTGTAGGGCTTTCATTAACCGATCCCCAACCTATAGGGATTTCATTAACTGATCCCCAACTCGTTATATACTAATTCCAATACATTCCTCATATGCCAAGTAAGGTCATATGTTCAAAGTGTCTCATACCACTTTGAACATTTAATTTCTCATTTCATATTATTCAAAGTGTCTCATACCACTATGAATAATTTAGTTATTAACTCCATAAAAGGTCATAAGAGTTTTAATTACATTATTTAGCATTTACATATACATAGTGAATCATGCATTAAGTGTCAACAACAAAACTAACAACTACATGGTTATTGAAATTTAATAAATGACAAGTATGGTAGACAGATTATAGAACATGTAATGATATCTAATGCACATAAAATATAGGTTTTGTCACATAAAATGATAACCCTTGAATCCTAAATTCCTTATTATGAAAGTAAACATTTTATATTCCAAAATTCATAATTTGAATTTAAGGTAAATGTCATTTTTATTTAAAACATATGCTGATAAATGCTTATCATAGATGTTTATTTAAAACTGTGTGAATATATATATATATATATAACCAAAAATACAAAGTGTATAAATAGGTTTTACGTAAGGAAGACAAGGTATTTTAAACCCTTACAATTAATAAATACTTCATAACATTATTTAATCACCAATGTCACTAAATTGAAACCAAAACTCATGTTAGGTTTAAAGTACATAAACGCATGGACATGCATACATAAAAACTAAAGTTTTTCATAATAATACAAATCCATTTGAACCCAAAACTTTATTCGCATCCAAGTATATATTTAAATATTGAAAACCATCTTTAATAACATAAAAAGATTTGAAAAGAATTAAATTTATATGTTCAAATATTCCCTAAGTGTATATTCGGTTTTGCATAATCAAAAACCATGTTAAATGAACCATTACATTATCGACCTTAGAAATATTAATACACGCAAAATTTTAACCTTTTAAAAACCTAGATTCACCTTAGAGATGATATTTATATATACTTATATGTAAATAAACTGTATATATATATAAATAAGTGAATGGGTTTTGCATTTCACAACCAAACAAGTACTGCTTGCATCAGTTAAACACTGATAAACAACATTTAGAAATCGAGAATAGGTTTAGGATGCTAAACTATATATATTTATATGTATGAACATATACATATCCATATATAAAAAGTGTGTATATATATTATTTTTCACTAGAAAGACAAAGCCTAAAAAGAAAACCCTTACACAAAACCGGATTTAAAAATAGTTTTGATAAAGTAAATATAATCTTGAAAGATTTAATGGAAGAAATTTCTTACTAAATAAAAATGGAAATTTTCATGGATAGTATTTGAAAAATAATAATCCCTTAGAAAAACCAAAAAAATAAAAATTATAACTTTGAGATAAATAAAAAAAGTTCCTTCTAGAAATTTATGAAGAATATAAGACAAAAAATAAATCCTAAATAATCCCTTACACAAACTGGAAAATGAATTTCTCTTACAAGACCATAACCTTAAACATAAACTGATTAAGAAGAAAAATAACCCCTTACTAAATAAATTCAACCATGAAAATAAATATTAAATTCCCTTACTTGATTGCAGAAACGTTGATCCATTTATGTTGTCTTGAACACACCCATAGAGCTTCAAACAAGGCTCCCCCCTAATTCCATTACACAAAAAAGTAAGGCCTTTATAGACATACCTATACTATTTAACCGAGACCAGTAGAGACTTTTAATAATTTTTTTATAGTGATGGGTTCAGGCTTCTGGTGCAAGCTTGGACAACAGGTGCAGATATCACAATTCACGTTCAATCAATTAGAGAAAAAATAATGCAACAAAATGTACACAACTAATATTAAATAGAGTTAAATAGGTTCAGGGGAACAAATCAATAGACTAAAACAATATACCCACTATTTATAGTCCAAAAGTAAAACTTTCACGGATTAGGACTGTAGATGACAACCCAGGAAGAAAAAAAAAGAAAAACATGGATTAGGGGAAAACACATTTAACTATTAAACCCAAGAAATCTGAAACCTAAAGGAAAGAAAGGCATAACATAGATCTGAAGACTCAGAACATAAAGCCTACCTTAAATTCAGACAGAAAGAAACCCTAGCTCAACCCAAAACTGGACTAAGATAACCAATTCTAATTCGATTGAAAAACCTCAACTCAGGAACATCAATCTGCGGTGGAACTCCATGACCTGGTTCATACCCACATCATCAATCGAACCACCAGCAGCCTGCATGAGCATCTCTCCTGATCTCCCTCGACATCAGCTCGTGCTTAGGGTCAATTCCCACACCTCGGACAAAGCCCGCAAGCCACGCGACCTGAAGGCCTCGACACGACCCGACATCGCACGACCACCACTAAATCCACTCGGCTATCCTATGGTTCACCATGGACGGAACCCTGCTCGATGCCAGACCCTCAATGAGGCCCCTGCTGAGAGAGACCGTCGAGGGTAGTCCCTCTCACCCTCAACGTGGCACGACACCCAAAAACGTGGACCCCAAATCCCTTTACAGGATTCCTCTATTTTTTCCTTTATTATTATAATATTGTTACTATTATATTATTATTCTTATTTCATTATATCCTTATTCTATTATTATTATATATTATATTATTAATAACTTTAAAAAAGTCAAAAGTTTAGAAAAACTAATAATCTATTGAACTTATTTTACCAATACTTTAAAACGTATAGGTTTTTATTATTAAATTTTATAAAACATATATATATATATTTCATATTATATACTTAAAATGTTATAAATTAAATTAATAATTGAAAATTTATTATCAAAATAATAATTATGATAATTTGTACCATATATTTGTAAATTTTGAAACTTTAAAAGAAATGTTAATATCACATATATATATATATGTGATTCAAAATAACAATAATTTTTATCAAAAGGTTATTCATATATGTACAATGTTAACAATTCTATTAAAATAGTTTTATTATATATTCAAAATGTTAATAATGTTATGAAACTTTAATCCAATCAAAAATTTATAAATTAATAATTATATATATATATGTGTGTGTATATATCATATTTTCAAAAATATATAAAACTCATATAATATATTAAGTAATTGTCTGCATAATTAAAATAGTGCACTTTTACAAAATAATGTCGTTAAAATATTTTAAAACAATAATTTTCAATGTTGTATATAACCTCAATATAAAATTATAGTATTAGTTTTATATCATGATTATAATTCAAATCTAGTATACATATGTATATATATATATCATATTTGGGAAGTCAAACAATAAATTAACTATATTCATATATTAGTATAATTATTATTTAAAATATTTTATTAAATAATTATTTGATAAGAATAAATTATGTTTGATAAAAATAGTTATTTTTAAATTATTCTTTAAACAAAGTGAGATAATATTTACTTTTAAAATTGTACTTATAATAAAAAAATATTAATTTTCAATTTATTATTTTAATGAAAATTGTTCCTAAAAATGATTAAATTATAAATATATTCATTTAGTAAAACACTAATGGTCACAAAAATAAAACAACGGTCGTCTAAATTATAAATTTCAATGGATCTAAAAACGGTCACAAGTATTTCTAATGGTCAAAATGACCCTTATAAATACATGTTTATGGTATTTCATACCTCTAAGTCAGTTTGGATTACAAAGATGGTTCTCTACATCCCTCTGATGCTTAGTAAAATTACCGTTGTTCTGGTCATAATTTTTTTCGTTCTAACGGACCCCAAGGATCTTCACTATTTACTGGGTCTAGTTGTTGTGTTAGGTGGCCTCCTGGTGACTCTGATAGGTCTTTTAGTAGGTATCCTAGGGTGGTAAGGTTCTTTATACTTTGTTGAAATGTAATCATTTGTAGTATTTAATTGAATAAAACATGTCTTGATTTTATTTTGAAATCATTGTTTGGATAGTACGGAAATTAAACGTAGTAACACCATAAAATATTATTATTACACAAGAAATAAGTTTGGGGCATCACATTTTTCCCCCTGAAAATAATTGTGTCCTCGCAATTCTATCATACTCGCACACTTCTACCAATAAAACCAGGCAGACTTCACCCCCGAGGTCCCCCTTTACCAGGTCCACCATCATCGGAGACTTTCTTAGTAGGTTATTCCGGTTATATTGATCCCCAAAACATTCTTAAACTCCTCAATTTCATTCGCCCAGACACACCTATCACAGCTCAAGTCAAACTCATGAGGGCAGTAGTAGGTCCTCGAAAGGGTGGCACGGGAGGTGTAGAGTTCGAAGATATCGGAATGAATGTGGTTTCGATAGACCAATCAGATGACTTGGTTTTCTAAAAACCAGATGTTATAAAGCCTCTCGTACAATTTTTAACTCAGACTTGGAACATATAGGTTGTGTGGGGGTCTCCCACCTCTGTATCTTTTCAAAACTTCTCTAGGGCTAGATAACCCTTAGATAAGGTAAAACACAAAAGGAGGCTTTTGTAGTACCTTCCTTTGTGTGCATAAAAAGAAATTTTTGCTTGCGACATGAGTTAGTAAACGTGACTCAGTCCTTAATAAAGTCAAAGGATATTAGGGTTGTTAGACACTTGATGAATGTGTTTACAGGATAGATGCAGGTTCACAAATGGTTGGTATGTCTCTAAACATGACTCGAAAATTATGTGTTCTAATAATTCGGTGGGGAGAGACATAAGACTTGTTTCATCTTCTATCTAAAAATTTTAAGAAAAATTCTACTTATTAAAACATAATCAAGTTTTTAATGTTGTTCAAATTTTCCAGGGTTTCCTAAACCGATCCTCTAATACCAACTGTCACACCCTTGCCCCCAGGATGCCCCGGAGCCGATGCGGTTTTAAATAAAACATTGTGTGTAATTTTTCTTTTATAAAAAGGAAAGTTGATTAGTACACATCATGTTCCACTAAAGAGGTTATTTTTTGTTTGGGTCCTGGAGAACTAGATACAATTTTTAAAATTCCTTCAATACTGAACCGAAAAGAATCTCCACAAATATTCCACCAAAACAGTGTATCTCAAATCTATTAAACCTGTAAAATAGTTTGAAAATGTTGGGTGAGCATACGAATGCCCAATAAGGGGGGTTTTAAAATAAAAAAAATATTTCAATTAAAAACTTTTGAAAACATTCCTTTAAAATTATTCATAAAACATTTTCTTAAGAAAAGCTGCAATACATAAAACATAACATAACTTCTTGTCCACAAAATACAAGTGAACATTTCAAGGAATATTTACAGAGTTACAGTGAAACATGTTTCAAATCATAAGAATGATTATACAAAACATATGGTGTGCAGCATATAAAGCACAAGTTATTTTGACTATAATAAGTGTGACATGTGAAAGTTCAAGTACAAAATTTACAAATGAAAGTAATACATGATCAGATTTGCGTAGAAGATAATAAATTTAACTCCTTCCCTTACTAACTAAAAATCATAAATTGGATAATAAACCTATGAGTGATGAATAAACATTATGCCATAAGCATTTACTTCTTTATATACTCATAAGTACAGGCTCTTAACCAAGTATATTCTACTAGTCAGATATTCACTTGGTTAATTAAATATCATAAACATAACGTGAAAAAATTATAATGTCAGACTGTGTCAAAACCTCATGCCATGACCTGATTTATCTCATGAGAACAACTGATATATCATGGGGATTTCATTAACCATTCCCCAACCCATAGGGCTTTCATTAACCGATCCCCAACCCATAGGGATTTCATTAACTGGTCCCCAACCCATTATATATTGAGTCCAATACATTCCTCATATGCCAAGTAAGGTCGTATGTTCAAAGTGTCTCATACCACTTTGAACATTTAATTTCTCATTTCATATTATTCAAAGTATCTCATACCACTTTGAATAATTCAGTTCTTAACTCCATAAAAGTTCATAAGAGTTTTAATTACATTCTTTAGCATTTACATATACATAGTGAATCATGCATTAAGTGTCAACAACAAAACTAAAAACTGCATGGTTATAGAAATTTAATAAATATATATATATATATATAACCAAAAATAAAAAGTGTATAAATAGGTTTTTCGCAAGGTAGATAAGGTGTTTTAAACCCTTAAAATTAATAAATACTTCATAACATTATTTAATCCCCAATGTCACTGAATTGAAAACCAAAACTCATGTTAGGTTTAAAGTACATAAATGCATGGACATGCATACATAAAAACTAAATTTTTTCATAATAATACAAATCCATTTGAGCCCAAAACTTTATTCACATCCAAGTATTTATTTAAATATTGAAAATCATCTTTAATAACATAAAACATATTTGAAAATAATTAAATGTATATGTTCGAATATGCACTAAGTATATATTTTGTTTTGCATAATTAAAAACCATGTTAAATGAACCCTTACATCATCGACCTTAGAAATATTAATACATGAAAAAATTTAACCTTTAAAAAAACCTGGATTCACCTTAGAGATGATATCTATATATACTTATATGTAAATAAATTGTATATACATATAAATAAGTGAATGGGTTTTTCATTTCACAACCAAACAAGTACTACTCGCATAAATTAAACACTGATAAATGAAATTTAGAAATCCATAATAGGTTTAGGATGGTAAACTATATATATATGTATGAACATATACATATTTTTATATAAAAAATGTTTATATATATGATTTTGCACAAGAAAGACAAAGCATAAAAAGAAAACCCCTACACCAAACTGGATTTAAAAATAGTTTGGATATACTAAATATAATATTGAAAGATTTAATGGAATAAATTTATTACTAAATAAAAATGTAAATTTTCATGGATAGTATTTGAAAAATAATAATTCCTTAACAAAACTAGAAAAATAAAAATTATAACTTGGAGATAAATAAACGAAGTTCCTTCCAGAATTTTATGAAGAACATAAGACACAAAATAAATCCTAAATAATCCCTTACACAAACTAGAAAATAAATTTCTCTTGAAATACCATAAACTTAAACATAAACTGATTAATAAGGAAAATAACCCCTTACTAAATAAATTCAACCATGAAAATAAATATTAAATTCTCTTACTTGATTGTAGAAACGTTGATCCATTTATTTTGTCTTGAACACACCCACAGAGATTCAAACAAGGATTACCCCCCCCCCCAATTCCATTACACAAAAGAGTAAGGCCTTTATAGCCATACCTATACTGTTTAACTGGGACCGGTAGAGACTTTTAATAATTTTTTTATAGTGACGGGTTCAGGCTTGTGGTGTAATCTCGGAATATAGGTGCATATGCCACAATTCACATTCAATCAATTAGAGAAAAACTAATGCAACAAAATTGACATAACTAATATTAAACAGAGTTAAACAGGGTCAGGGGAACAAATTAGTGGACTAAAACGATATACCCACTATTTATAGTCCAAAAGTAAAACTTTGACAGATTAGGACTGTATATGAAAACCAGGGAAGAAAAAAAGGCAAAACAAGGATTAGGGGACAACACACTTCACTATTAAACCCAAAAAATCTGAAACCTAAAGGAAAGAAAGTCATAACATAGATCTGAAGACTCAGAACATAAATCCTACCTTAAATTCGGACAAAAATAAACCCTAACTCGACCCAAAACCGAACTAAGATAACTAATTCTAATTCGATTTGAAAACCTCTACTCATGAACATCAATCTGCGGCGGAACTCCACGACTTGGTTCGTACCCACATCATCGATCGAACCACCAGCGGCCTACACGAGCATCTTGCTTGATCTCCCTTGGCATCGGCTCGCGCTTAGGGTCGATTCCCTCACCTCGGACAAAACTCGCAAGCCACGCGACCTTGAGGCCTTGATATGACCCGATACCGCACGACCACCACTAAAGCCGCTTGGCCATACCACGGTTCACCATGGTCGGAACCCTACTCGACGCCAGACCCCCGATGAGGCCCCTACTGAGCGAGACCGCCACGAGCACTCCCTCTCACCCTCAACACAGCGCGACACCCAAAAACGTGGACCCTAAATCCCTTTATGGGATTCTTCTATTTTTTCCTTTATTATTATAATATTGTTACTATTTTATTATTATTTTTATTTCATTATATCTTTATTCTATTATTATCATATATTATATTATTAATAACTTTAAAAAAGTCAAAATTTTAGCAAAACTAATAATCTATTGAACTTATTTTATTAATGCTTTAAAAAGTAAAGGTTTTTATTATTAAATTTTATAAAACATATATATATATATATATATATATATTTCATATTATACACTTAAAATGTTATAAATTAAATTAATAATTGAAAATGTATTATCAAAATAATAATTATCATAATTTGTACCATATATTTGTAAATTTTGAAACTTTAAAAAAATGTTAATATCATATATATGTGTGTGTGTGTGATTCAAAATAACTATAATTTTTATCAAAAGTTTATTCATATATGTACAATTTTAACCATTCTATGAAAATAGTTTTATTATATATTCAAAATGTTAATAATGTTATGAAAATTTAATTCAATCAAAAATTTATAACCTAATAATTATATATATATATATATGTATATATCATATTTTTGAAAATATTTAAAACGCATATAATAGATTAAGTAATTGTTCGCATAATTAAAATAGTGCAGTTTTACAAAATAATGTTGTTAAAATATTTTAAAACAATAATTTTCAATGTCGTATATAACCTCAATATAAAATTATAGTATTAGTTTTATATCATGATTATAATTCAAATCTAGTATACATATGTATGTATGTATGTATATATATATATATATCATATTTGGGAAATCAAACAACAAATTAGCTATATTTATATATTAGTATAATTATTATTTAAAATATTCTATTAAACAATTATTTTATAAGAATAAATTATGTTTGATAAAAATTGTTATTTTTAAATTATTCTTTAAACAAAGTGAGATAATATTTACTTTGAAAATTGTACTTATAATAAAAAAAATATTAATTTTCAATTTATTATTTTAACAAAAAAAATTCTTAAAGAAATGATTAAATTATAAATATATTCATTTAGTAAAACACTAACGGTCACAAAAATAAAACAACGATTGTCTAAATTTTAAATTTCAACGGCTATAATAACGGACACAAGTATTTCTAACGGTCAAAAAGACCCTTATAAATACATGTTTATGGTATTTCATACCTCTAAGTTGGTTTGGATTAAAAAGATAGTTCTCTACATACTTCTACTACTTAGTACAATTACCGTTGTTCTGACCATAATGTTTTTCATTCTGACCGACCCGAAAGATCTTCACTATTTACTAGGTCTAGTTGTTGTGTTAGGTGGCCTGCTGGTGGCTCTGATAAGTCTTTTAGTAGGTATCCTAGGGTAGTAAGGTTCTTTGAACTTTATTGAAATGTAATTGTTTTCATTATTTAATTGAATAAAACATGTCTTGCTTTTATTTTAAAATCATTGTTTGGATAGTATGAAAATTAAACGCAGTAACACCATAAAATATTATTACTACACAATAAATAAGTTTGGGGCGTCACGCTCTTTCTTCAACTATGAATCACAAGGCACACATAATCTCTTTCCAAACCTCAAAACACAATCTTTATCAATGTTAAATTCAGGTAACTTACCCTTCTGAACTAATTCTACTTTTTTCTGCAACTCATTATCTTCTTTCTACGCTTTCTTAATTCTATCTGATAGAGACGATTATAATGAAACTTGAAACAAAACAGAGGAATTCCATACACCAACAACTTCCAATCCAAAATTCATCAAATTAAAAATCAAAGTATCTTGTTCTAAATGTAATGTGTTTAATGTAGTATTACTCTTTCGACTCAAAGCATCATCCACTTTATTTACTTTTCCTGGATGGTAATGAATAGTGCAATCATAATCCTTAATTAATTCCAGCCATCTTATCTATCTCATATTCAATTATTTTGGAGTGAATATATACTCCAAACTTTTTTTATTAGTATATATTTCACACTTTACACCATACAAATGATGCCTCCAAATTTTTGAAGCAAAAACAATAGTAGCTAATTCCAAATCATGTGTAGGGTAATTTAACTCATGAGTTTTTAATTGACGTGAAGCATAAGAAATTACCTGATCATTCTACATTAGCACACATCCAAGTCCTTTCAACGAAGCATCACTATAGATAACAAATTCACCATTTTTGGAAGGCAGTGCAAAAATTGGAGCATTCACGAATCATCTTTTCAATTCCTGAAAACATTCATCACATTCTTTTTTCCAGATGAACTTAACACCTTTTTGAGTTAACTTAGTCAGTGGACTAGATAACCGTGAAAAAATTTCAACAAACATCTGGTAATAACCTGCTAAACCAAGAAAACTATGAATCTATATTATATTTGTGGTTCTTGGTCATTATTCAACAACTTTTGTTTTAGCAGGATCAACAGTTATATCGTCTTTAGAAACAATGTGACCAAGGAATGAAATTTTTTGTAACCAAAACTCACACTTTTTAAATTTTCCATATAGTTTCTTTTTTTTTTAAGGTTTGTAAGACAAACCTTAAATGACTTTCATTCTCCTCTTTACTTTTAGAATATACCAAAATATCATCAATAAACACAACCACAAACTTATCCAAGAACTCACGGAAAATTTTATTCATAAGATCTATGAATATAGAAGGTGCATTGGTTAACCCAAAAGGCATAACTACAAATTCATAATGGCCATATATGGTACAAAACGTGGTCTTTATAATGTCTTCTTCCTTTACTTTAAACTGATGGTAACCCGGACTCAAGTCAATCTTCGAAAAATACTGAGCTCCCTGGAGCTGATCAAAAAAATCATCGATATAGGCAAAGGATACTTGTTTTTAACAGTGATGTTATTCAAGGCTCTATAATCAATGCAAAGTCTCATTGAACCATCTTTATTTTTAACAAACAAGATAGGAGAACCCCATGGTGATGTGCTAGGTCGAATGAAACCTTTATCTAATAACTCCTGCAATTTCTTATTTAACTCTAAAAGTTCAATTTGAGTCATTCTATAAGGGTGTTTTGAAATTGGATTAGCATCAGGAACCAATTCAATAGTAAATTCAACTTTCCGATAAGGTATTATACCAAGAAACTCATCAGGAAAAACATCAAGATACTCATTTACCACTGGCACATCATTAATATGAACAGTTCCTCTATTTTCAACAATATGTGCAAAATAACATTCATTTCCATCTTTTACTAGTTTCTTAACTTCCTAATATGTTATCAAAAGTAAGGGTTCATTCTTGTACACAAACTAAAATTCTTTATGAAAAGAAACCTCTTTAGCTCTGCAGTCAATCTTAGCATGATAAATAGAAAGTCAATCCATACCCAAAATAACATAAAACTCTACTAGAGGAAAAACAATAATTTTTGTAGGTATATTCGTTCCACACACAAGGATAGGAAGGTTCTTATAATTTCTTTTTGTCTCAACATTTCTTCCAGGTGTTTTTACCACAAGTTTAGGATTCATATCTTGAGATGGAATTCCCAATTTACTAGAAAATTTCTCAGAAATGAAAGAATGCGTAGACCCGGAATCAAACAACACATTGGCATAATCTGAAAAAACAAACAATGTACCTTATAATACTTCATTTGATGTCCCAATATCTGCTGAAGTAGTTTCAAAGGATTTCACCACCCCTTTTTTCTTGTAGTCCGACTGTTTTCTATAATATGAATTCTTCATCGGACAATCATTTGTATAATGACCCATTTCATTGCACTTAAAACATTTTACTAACTGTAAATCAGATTTTGTCTTACCACAACCCTGATATTTTTCAGTGCAATTATGAGCCTTATGCCCCATTTTACCACATCTGAAGCACTTACCAGAATTCAAAAGGCATTCCCCAGTGTGCTTTTTACCACAATTTTTACAAACTATAAACTTAAGTTTCTTACCATCAGACTTTTTTGAAGAGTTCTTCCCTTTCGTCTGCCACCTTAACCTCTTACTCTATTGTTTGTTAAAGAACACATGATCATCAGCAAACTCCATTTCCACCTTCTCCGCAAATCAAACAATTTTTTCATAACTTTTAAACTCACGAGAATTTAATTCCCTTAGATACTTTGGATTTAATCCTGAGTAAAAAAAATTGATTTTACTACCAAGATCTTGTATGAAATTTAGAGCATACCTTGACAGTCGAATGAATTTTGTTTCATAAGCAGCCACTGAGTCATCCTTCTGCCTCAATTCCAAAAATTGTTTTTCTATCCTAAGTCGAACTGCCTTAGGAAAATATTTCTCAAGAAACATACCTTTGAATTCATCCCAATCAAGAGCATCAATCTTCTCACTATAATTAATATTTTTAACCATTGACCACCACTTATCAGCTTCACCTTCATAACAGTAAACAACAAGACTAACCTTTTTATGTTTTGAATACCCCATAACATCAAAAATCTTTTCCAGAGCTTTCACTACTAGAAAAACAGGTATTTGCGACGGGCTATTTGCGACGGGATCCCGTCGCAAATAGCCCGTTGCTGAAAACGCCGTCGCAACTACACTTATTTGCGACGGGCCCGTCGCTAAAGACTTTTTTTGCGACGGGCATTCTCTCCGTCGCAAATAGTATTCCGTATTTTTGTAAAAAACTTTTAAAACAGTTTTTGCGACGGGACCCGTCGCAAATAGCTTTTGCGACGGTTCCGTCGCAAAAACTCTTTTTTAAAAAAATAAAAAAAATTAATAATACTAGTATTTGCGACGGGAGTCTGGACCCGTCGCAAATACTATTTATAGTATTTGCTACGGGACCCGTCGCAAATACTTTTTAAAAAAAAAATAAAAAACTATTAATAATACTAGTATTTGCGACGGGCATAGTATCCCGTCGCAAATACTATAAAAAAAATAAAATAAATAAATTATTAATAAATTATTTTAATTAATATAATAATAGAATTATAATTTACAAATGAAAATAATAAATTATTTTAATTACTATAATAATAGTAGAATTATAATTCAAAAATAAAAATAATAGAATATTAATAAATAATTTAATTAATATAATAATATTACAATTATAATTCATAAATAAAAAAAATATTAATAAGTTATTTTAATTAATATAAAAATAATAGAATTATTTTACATTCAAATATTAAAATAATTCAAGTATTACAAAAAAAATAATTAAATTATAATATTATAAAATTTTAATATATATATAAAATTTTAATATATATATATAATTTTAATATATATATAAAATTTAATATTATAAAATATAAATAATATTATTATTCATATTAATATTGTTATTTAAAAATATAATATTATTAATATTTTATAATGAGATAGAAACTACGAATAGAAAAAAAAAATTTTGATTTCACAAATTTTATAACAGAACTACAAACTCTAATCTGAAGGAGGGGGGGAGGGGGGAGGGGGGGAGGGGGAGGTGGGGGGTCTGCAGATGGTGGTGGAGGAAACTTCATCCCTAAAGCATGAGTGAGTCGGCGCATGTACTCCATCTGCTCTTGATGCTGCTGCTGCCACCGACTCGTCTGCTCCTCGTACAGCTGCTGCTGGCGTCGACGTTCCTCCTCATGCTGCTGACGCATCTGCTCCTGCTCCTGTCGGAGACTCTCTATCTGTGTAGTCTGAGATCGCAACTGATCCTCATACTGTGTAGAAGAAGATGCACGAGCTCCTCTCGAGCTGGACGCCGACATCGCAGCACTGCCATAATAATCTTCGGGAGTCAGTTGAGAGCCGATACCAACTACCCGGCCCTTCTCGAAGGCATACTGGGTGGCCTGCATCCATGCCGCCTCATCAAACTGATGGGCAGTGGTCTGATCTGATGACTCGGCCTGACTCTCAGGCCGGACTTGTGCCGCTGCGACCTCATATGACTCCTATAGTTGCAATTTAAAATTAAAATTGTGAATATATTATATGCAGTTAATTTTTAAACTTGAAAACAAATAATACTGACCACGATGTGATGCTGACGATCACCTCTGAGCTCCCCAGTAGCAGGATCACTGTACATCCTCCGATATACGTCGTACTCTGTAATATCGGGGTGCTCGACAGCCTATAAGAATAAAAAATAAATTGTTAATATTTATAGTTATATAAAATATTTATAAATAATGTACGTACCAGATACTATCTATGAGTACTGAAAGAACGACTCCCAGCTCGATGAGTCACCTCCTGTCTCCCCCGATTCTGCCTCCCCACCGATGATCTCCTCTGAAAGGCACCACTCAACCAGTGCGCACATAATCCATCCCATACATGGGATGAAATATACTCTGGTCGGTGTGCTCTACATGACTCCTCAAAATCTGACACTCCTGCTTTCTTCATCGCAGCTTTTCTTAAATTGTGCAAAAACTGACGAAGACGATCACGCATGGCCACCTCCCATGCCTCGTGGATGGCGTCACGCATGGTATCCTCGATCGGATACCATAAACCCTACAAATAAATCAAAATATCAAGTTAGAAATGAAATAATTTTCAAAATAAAAATTATTTATTTACGTACGTACCAACCAATGGCCGAACATGGCCTGCTGCACATCAATGGGAATCTGCTCCCATGTGGTCCACGGCTGAGAGAAATAGTTGCGCAAAATAGCGCTGCCCTGTCTGACTGCTATATGCGGAAAACTGAAAAAATAATAAACATTTATTATGTGAATAGATTAATGAAATCTTAGTCAAATCCACAGGTTATCACACAGGTTATCACACCTCCGGGTGCGCGGATCAAACCCAAGACGTGGACGTCGCTCGGGGACGGGGTCAGGAATCATCAATCGTGCAAGACTGCGCCCCCTCCGCGTACTCCCTGGAGCGCCTGCAGGCTGAGGGTCATCTGCCAGCAACTCATCCGCATCGAAAGGCAGGTCAGCCTCCGCCAACTCACGAAATGTGGCCTCGTCCATCTGAAACAGAAAATGTTAATGTTAGCAAATAATTGATAATTACTATTATATATACATATATACATATTATGATTGTATATAAATACCATGGAATTCTATAAGTGTTCATCTTCATCATCATCTTCATATATGTCAATGTCATCTTCATATTCCTCCTCAACATCATCGATATCCATTCGAGTTGCAGTTGCTTCATCTCTTACCATTTCAAATTCATGTGTGACATCATTAACATCATCGTCATCACTGACTCCTAAATGTGGGGTGTCGTCATCGATACTCATGTCTCTTTGTAAAAAAGATTGATTTTGAGTACTCTCTTGAAAAAATTCAATTCTTTGCACATCAGTGAAAGCACTTTCACTTTGACTAAACTGATTGTCTCGAATTTTGATTTTTATTACACTCCACCAATCAGTCAAGTCTCTTGATGTTGCACAGTACTTTGCATAATAAACTTGATATGCCTGTTGAGCCAATAAGAATGGTTCATTTACTGCGAGAACACTTTTACATTTAATATCGATGATTCCATGAGTCGGATGAACACGCACGCCTCTCTCTGTATCCAACCACTGACATTTGAACATGGTTATGTAATGTTGTCCAAGATAACAGAGTTCAATGATTTCATCAAGTATGCCATAAAAGTCAACTTCATTTTCTCGATGATGAGATCCTCTCAAGCTAACTCCACTGTTCATTGTTTTTTTCGATTCCCCATATGCATGTGTGTGGAATCGAAATCCATTCACCACATATGCATTATAAGTTTTAACAAGTTTGGAAGGTGGGTTACTCAATACACACATCCGTTTGTCAATTTTATCAGCATGTCGAGACACCTGAAGATTTTTGAAATAATTATCAATATAGTAAACTATACATTGAATGAGTTGCTAAAAGATAAAGAATTTATGTTACCAGTTTTTGAAACCACTGAGAGAAATTTTTCAGTCGACGTTCTTCGAGAGCAGCTGCTGTAATTTGTGGAATTTGTTTCTTGATATGATTATCATACAACCTATAAAAACCAAAGTTATTTACTGTAACATAAATGATAGAATAAGTGATATAAACACTTACAGTACAACTGATGTCATCTCTTCACAATTGAGCAGAACATACGTATGAGCTCTATGATGTTCATCATCTGAAAGCCAGCGTTCAGAAACTCCACCAAAACCAAGCTCTGACTGGTTGAAAACAGATAATTGATTGTCGATTTCATCAATATTCCTCTCATTCCGTACCATTCGGTTGTGTTTTGAAGGATACTCAGATTCAAAATAATGGGAGCAGAAAAAAGATATTTCCTCTTGCAAATAAGCTTCTGCAATAGATCCTTCAACAGATGCTTTGTTGCGTACTTTTCTTTTCAATTTTTGCATGCATCTTTCAAATGGGTACATCCATCGAAACTGTACCGGACCTCCACATTTGGCTTCATATGGCAAATGTAACATCAAATGTTCCATTGAGTCGAAGAAAGACGGCGGAAATATTTTTTCAAGTTTACATATAATTACAACAACATCTTTTTCAAGTTTTCCTAGAGCATCATAATCTGCCGTAGCCGCACAAATTTCCCGAAAAAAATGAGACATGTCTGTTATGGAATCCCAAATCACAGAATTTAACAGACCTCTTAATCCAATGGGTAGAAGTCTCTCCATTATAACATGACAATCATGACTTTTTAATCCAGTAATATGACCATTCTTTACACATCTACCCAAATTGGAAGCACAACCATCTGGAAGTCTCAAATCTGCAATCCACTGACAAAATAATAAACAGTTTTCTTTAGACAGTGTATAAGCTGCTTTTGGTTTCAGTAACCTTTCTGTTCTGACATTCTCAAATAGTTCCAATTCTGGACGCCTGCAAATTTGGGCAAGATCTAAACGTGCATTTACATTGTCTTTGCTCTTTCCTGGCGTATCCAAAACTGTATGAAACAAATTATCAAAACAGTTCTTCTCAATATGCATGACATCTAACATGTGTCGGACCAACAAATCAGACCAATATGGCAAATCCCAAAATATGCTACGTTTAATCCAATTGTGTTCTTTCCCAAAACCAGAAATTTTCTGTTGGTTTATTGTGGGACCAAAAGTGATGGGAGGTAATGAAAATACAACCGATTTTAACTCCGAACCTGATAGCATTTTTGGAGGTCCATCCCTTTCAGTTGTTCCTTTTCTGAAATGAGATCTGTTTCTGCGAAAAGGATGATCAGCTGGAAGAAATCTGCGATGACAGTCAAAATAACACGGTTTCTTTCCATGAATGAGCATAAATGCTTTGTTCTCTCCCATACAGTAAGGACATGATTTCTGACCATGTGTACTCCAGCCAGATAACATCCCATAAGCCGGGAAGTCACTTATTGTCCACATCAATGCTGCTCTCAGTATGAAATTCTGTTTCGTTGCAACATCATATGTACTGACACCAGTACTCCACAATAAATTTAATTCATCAATCAATGGATTCAAATAAACATCAATATTTTTCTTCGGATGTCCTGGAATTAGTAAAGTCAAAAAGATATATGGCTCCTTCATCAACATCCATGGAGGTAAATTATACGGAGTTAAAAAAACAGGCCAACATGAATATTGACTACCATAAGATCCAAACGGGCAGAAACCATCAGTGGAAAGGCCCAGTCGAACATTTCTAGCTTCTAAAGCAAATGATGGATGCACTCTATCAAAATATTTCCATGAATCACCATCGGCTGGATGATTCAAGCTTTTATCGGTTGAACTATTCTCTTTATGCCATGACATCATTGTCGCTGTATTCTTAGACATGAATAAACGCTGAAGTCTGGATGTAAGCGGAAAATATCTCAACTGTTTTACAGGAATCAAACCAGAATTCCCGTGTTGTCCTTCTTTATATCTCAGTTGCCCACATGTGGGACAACTATCCAACGACTCATTTTCCCCTGAATATAAAATGCAGTCATTTGAACATGCATGAATCTTCTGACAAGTAAGTCCCAAATTTCGAACCAACCTCTTACTTTCATAGTAATTTGCAGGTAAAACATTTCCTTCGGGTAACAGTGTTTTCAGCAAAGAAAATATCTGGTCAAAACAGGTGTTTGACATTCCGTTATCTGATTTGATAGCCATAAATTTTGCAACTGCTTCTAATTTGCTCATCTTGCAGCCAGGATATAATGTATCCTCAGCAGACTTCAACAACTCATAAAATTCAGACGGTCCCAACTCAGGATTTGAAGCTATATCAGCCGGAGTTTCTGTATGTTGAACAGATGAACCTGCAACATCATGTACTAAATCTTGAAACTGGGATGGATCCGGAATCAAGTTGGTATCACCTGCTCTGGAACTGCGTTCACCGTGTTGATACCAAAAAACATAATCTGCTTGAAAACCAAAACGCAAGAGATGTTCCCCCACTTTGTCAAACGTGTCAAACGTTCTCAATGCACATTTTCTGCAAGGGCATTTTATTTTTCCTTCTGAAACAAATTCTAAATTTGATTCCGTAAATAATAAAAAAGTCTCCACACCCTCAACATATACTGGATTTAAACCAGAACCGTTTGGATTTCTACGTTGATTTATCCATATGCGGTCACCTAATAATGATTGTTGACGACCTCGTTGTTCCATATTTCTCTATAAAATATAAAAGCATTACTGGTTTTGAATAATTTGTTAGAAAAAACACTCAAGTAAAGATTGAATATATTGATAATAAAGCAAAACATGTTACAAATATTGATAATTTTAATATTATATTGATTTTTTATTATTTTAATAATACTAATATAATTTTTTCATAAACATTAATTATATAATAATAACATTATTACATTATTAGTATATTTTATTATTAATATTAAAATAACATAATTTTTTATATTATATACAATTCTCCTTTCATCTGTGTGTTTAACATTCTGTCTCCACATGTAATATTCGCATTCACTTTCACCTCTTCATTGGCGAGTAGGTTGATAATTTTGAAAAAGAATGCGAATATTACATGTGGAGACAGAAAACACACAGATGAAAAGAGAATTGTATATAATATAGAAAATTATATTATTTTAATATTAATAATAAAATATACAAATAATGTAATAAGGTAATTATTCCAAATTATTGGTAAGTATTTCAAATTATTGGTAAGTATTTCAAATTATTGGTAATTATTCCAAATTATTGGTAATTATTCCAAATTATTGGTAATTATTCCAAATTATTGGTAATTATTCCAAATTATTGGTAGTTATTCTTAATTTTTGGTAGTTATTCCTAATTATTGGTAAATATTGGTAATTATTGGTAATTATTAGAAAATATTGGTAATTATTGGTAATTATTAGTAATTATTGGAAAATATTGGTCATTATTGGTAATTATTGGTGATTATTGGTAATTATTGGTGATTATTGGTAATTAATACTGATTATTGGTAATTAATACTAATTATTGGTAATTAATACTAATTATTGGTAATTAATAATCATTATTACTAATTATTGGTAATTATTACTAATTATTCCTAATTAATACTAATTATTCCTAATTATTCCTAATTATTCCTAATTATTCCTAATTATTACTAATTATTGTTAATTATTACTAATTATTGTTAATTATTACTAATTATTACTAATTATTTCTAATTATTACTAATTATTGCTAATTATTACTAATTATTGCTAATTATTAGTAATTATTGCTAATTATTACTAATTATTGCTAATTATTATTAATTATTGATAATTATTGGTAATTATTGATAATTATTGGTAATTATTACTAATTATTGTTAATTATTGGCAATTATTGTTAATTATTACTAAATATTGGTAATTATTACTAAATATTGGTAATTAATACTAATTATTGGTAATTAATACTAATTATTGGTAATTAATACTAATTATTGGTAATTAATACTAATTATTGGTAATTAATATTAATTATTGGTAATTAATACTCATTATTACTAATTATTGGTAATTATTAGTAATTATTGATAATTATTGGTAATTATTGATAATTATTGGTAATTATTACTAATTATTGGTAATTATTGGCAATTATTGTTAATTATTACGAAATATTGGTAATTATTACTAAATATTGGTAATTAATACTAAATATTGGTAATTAATACTAATTATTGGTAATTAATACTAATTATTGGTAATTAATACTAATTATTGGTAATTAATACTAATTATTGGTAATTAATACTAATTATTGGTAATTAATACTAATTATTGGTAATTAATACTCATTATTACTAATTATTGGTAATTATTACTAATTATTCCTAATTAATACTAATTATTCCTAATTAATACTAATTATTCCTAATTATTCCTAATTATTCCTAATTATTGCTAATTATTCCTAATTATTGCTAATTATTCCTAATTATTCCTAATTATTCCTAATTATTTCTAATTATTACTAATTATTACTAATTATTACTAATTATTGCTAATTATTACTAATTATTTCTAATTATTACTAATTATTTCTAATTATTACTAATTATTTCTAATTATTACTAATTATTTCTAATTATTACTAATTATTGCTAATTATTAGTAATTATTGCTAATTATTAGTAATTATTGCTAATTATTAGTAATTATTGCTAATTATTATTAATTATTGCTAATTATTATTAATTATTGATAATTATTAGTAATTATTGCTAATTATTGGTAATTATTACTAATTATTGTTAATTATTACTAATTATTGTTAATTATTACTAATTATTGTTAATTATTGGCAATTATTGTTAATTATTACTAAACATTGGTAATTATTACTAAACATTGGTAATTAATACTAATTATTGGTAATTAATACTAATTATTGGTAATTAATACTAATTATTGGTAATTAATACTAATTATTGGTAATTAATACTAATTATTGGTAATTAATACTAATTATTGGTAATTAATACTAATTATTGGTAATTAATAATCATTATTACTAATTATTGGTAATTATTACTAATTATTCCTAATTAATACTAATTATTCCTAATTAATCCTAATTATTCCTAATAATTCTAATTATTCCTAATTATTCCTAATTATTACTAATTATTCCTAATTATTACTAATTATTGTTAATTATTACTAATTATTACTAATTATTTCTAATTATTACTAATTATTTCTAATTATTACTAATTATTTCTAATTATTACTAATTATTGCTAATTATTACTAATTATTACTAATTATTACTAATTATTACTAATTATTACTAATTATTGATAATTATTAGTAATTATTGATAATTATTGATAATTATTACTAATTATTGGTAATTATTGGCAATTATTGTTAATTATTAATAAATAGTGATAATTATTGGTAATTATTAATAATTAATACTAATTATTGGTAATTAATACTAATTATTGGTAATTAATACTAATTATTGGTAATTAATACTAATTATTGGTAATTAATACTAATTATTGGTAATTAATACTAATTATTGGTAATTAATACTAATTATTGGTAATTAATACTAATTATTGGTAATTAATACTAATTATTGGTAATTATTACTAATTATTCCTAATTAATACTAATTATTCCTAATTATTACTAATTATTACTAATTATTGTTAATTATTCCTAATTATTACTAATTATTGTTAATTAATACTAATTATTGGTAATTAATACTAATTATAGGTAATTATTACTAATTATTGTTAATTATTGTTAATTATTACTAATTATTGTTAATTATTCCTAATTATTACTAATTATTGGTAATTAATACTAATTATTGGGAATTAATACTAATTATAGGTAATTAATACTAATTATTGTTAATTATTACTAATTATTACTAATTATTCTTAATTATTGATAATTATTGATAATTGTTCATAATTATTAGTAATTAAATGAATAATTATCAATAATTAGAAATAATTACCAATAATTACAAATAATAACATTATTAATATATTTTATTATTAATATTAAAATAATATAATTTTCTAATTTATATACAATTCTTTTTTGATCTCTGCGTTTTCTATCTCCACATACAAATAATACATGTGAAGACAGCAAACACACAGATCAAAAAAGAATTGTATATATATAAAAAATTATATTATTTTAATATTAATAATAAAATAAACTAATAATGTAATAATGTTCTTATTCCTAATTATTGGTATTTATTACTAATTATTAATATTTATTCTTAATTATTAAAAATTATTACTAATTATTCCTAATTATTCCTAATTACCATTAACTATAAACAATACTAATAATTTAAATTTATTAAGTAATAAAACAATGTAAACATAATTAAAATACAACTAATTAATAATAATTGAAACTAATAAAAAATTGAAAATAAATAAAAAATTAAAAATAAATAAAAAATTAAAATGAAGATAAATACCTTGAAAATTGATCTGTTCTGATCGTTCTTCAAAACTTTAATATCAGCTCCGGAGAAAAAAATTAAACTGGAGAAAAACTCAACTCTAGAAATATAATTTTGAGAGAAGGAGAAGATAAGGAATGAGAATGAAATGAAAAAAACGGATGGGGGTATTTATAGGTTAGATTATTTGCGACGGGCCCATTTGCGACGGGATTCCCGTCGCAAATACCTTAGCCAACATTTATTACGGTCAACCGGTAAATAGTTATTTGCGACGGGTCCCGTCGCAAATAACCCCTGCCGACATAGTATTAGCGACGGGAGAATATTCTCGTCGCAACTACCTTTTACCGCCGCCGGTTATTTGCGACGGGAATATTCCCCCGTCGCAAATAAGTTTCTCGCGATTTGGCGCGCATCGCGGGAAAACTATTTGCGACGGGAAAAGCAATCCCGTCGCAAAAGCCTCCTTATTTGCGACGGGATTTATTCCCGTCGCAAATAACCCGTCGCAATTGCTCATTTTTTCCGTAGTGTTTAATCCACCCTTCAGCTAGCACAGGGTCAGATGATCCTCTAAATGATGGGGGATGTTTCCTCATGAAATGCTCCACTAGTAACATGTTCCTTTTTAGTTGATTTGGATAATATCATGCATGCATACCACCACCATTTATAGCCTAAGTCAATTGTGTCATCACTGCAACAAAATGTTCAGTTCCAATTCTAACCATTTCTGGTTGTTGATTTGGTAGGTTGTTTTCCTCTTGATGTAGTCCCATCATAGTTGTCTTGTTTCCTCTACGGAAAACCATTTTGAATATAGACATATCTTAGATAAAGAAACATGGTAATCTTCAAATTCTATATCATTTCAATTTGACCATAAATTAAAAATAATTTATGGATATTCATTTAACAATATCCTAACTCCTAAAGTTATCTAAATCGACCTATGATGTCAATTGTAATTCCCCAGCCTTAAACATTACATAATCTTGAGTTAAGTCAAGAATTAACATTGAGGGTCTTTTTAGGTTTAGAGTTTTAGAGAATTAGGCCATAACTATTACATTACATCTCAAATATTACAAAGTAGACACTTCTACTCTATCTAATTTTTTAAAAATAATAAAACACCTTAAATAAAACAAGAATTATTTTCTTGATATAAATCTTCTTGAATTATTCCTTTCTCCAACCCTTCCTTATACCCTGTGAAAAACATTTCAAAAACTTGGGATGAGCATAAAAAGATATGTAAGGGTTATAAAATAAGGAAAGAAAACATTAGTACATCAATACATACAAATCAATAAACTCATACTTTTTAATCATAAAACATAATCTCTTTAACATACCTCATGAAATAATAAGATTTATGAATAACACACAAAAATCATAAATCATAAATGTAACTTGTGGCATCCATAACATACTTACATTGTAACTTTAATAGCTACAAATGAAGTTACATTTGGAATACCCATCATGGTATACTCCCTAAATATGTTAGGAGAAACATTAACGTTTACCTCTATCATGTTACCCAATGCATTGGTGAGTTATCTCAGGTTCACCCACCCTTGGTTTATGATGAAACCACCCATATACGTAAACAATTCCCAAGAAGCATAACATATTCCTAACACATAAAACAAGCATAAAGGAAAGATAACATTTCCAAAATGCAATCACAATATATTACTTCAATATATTGACATAATAAATGATTTATCAAAACCATTTTCAATAACAAAATACGTAAAAATGGTATATGGTATTTATTTTCCTTTTAAAAACATTACGGCTTATTAAGGAAGCTAAATATCAAATAATACTCATAGCGGCAGAAAGTTCGTTGTCACCGCGTACATTAAAGAGAAACATTCTCTTTGTCATTTGGTAAAACGCTTCGTAAAACAAAAGACTCCTTTTGAAAATCGTTGAATGAAATTAAAAAGAAAATGGGTATAATTATACACTGTATAAAAGAAGATCTTGTATAAACTAAAATATGCCTCAATGAAAGGGGATTGAGATGAAGTCCCTTACAAATATCATTTTGTAAATAAAATAGATCGATTATGTGTATTCACAATAAGTACACATAAAGCGAGTATAAATACAAGTCAGGATATCAAAAGTTATTTTTCACATAATCATAGCATGGCATAATCAAGAAGTAAAAGATTAACCCAAAGAATGGAAATTGGGTTAAGAAGTTCTCTTACCTTGAGTCTGACTTATCTCGTTCATTCTTTATATTCCTGAATAATAAACTTAGGTCAATTTATAATTTCATTAGAAACTTTTTTAAGTTTATTATTCATTTTATATTACTTATCATCATGTTATAAAAATTACATAATTATTTAAGTTTATATCAGTTGTTTTGTCGGTATTCGGTACTTGAGTTAAAAATGAACTTATTTTGATGTAAATTGTCCATGTAGTCAAAAGTCCATTATCAGCAGAATATTATTCATGATTTAAGTATCATATATATCCAGTATATATGTATTTAGATCCAGTATATAGGTATTTAGAATACTCCATAACATTTGGAGATAAGAAATGAAATGCACCGTTCATGGAGACGGTAAGTCGTATGTACGTATGAACGCTACTTTCATTTTTTTCATATTTAAAGGAATGAAAACTAAATGATAAATAGGTATATTATAATTCCATTATAATATCATATTTTATATAAGTTACATAAGTTCATTAACTTCATCCTTTATATGTTCCATGTATGGCATGAATGAGTCATATCGCTTTGAGGGGGCGGTAGTCCGCACTTCCTCAAATGAAATTATTGTATTTACACATTATGGAAAGCATAAAGGTATGTTGAAAATGAAATATACAGAAGCATAGAGACAATATAAATATAATATATATCATATATAAATATAGTGTCATCATAATGACCACAATGAGAGGTGGTAGGAGAAAATTGAACAATCGTCATTTCGTGAGCCAGTAGTTCGTCGTACATAGAAACAGTGTGTTCGTATCCATTATATGGAGGTGTGTGTAAGTGTAGTTCGAATACTTCTCATAACAACATACTAGTATATTGAGGATATTTTTGTTGTTATATAATCAAAGAATAAGAAGAGCGTAGGGAGTGGAGAAGTAAAATAACGGAAAGAAACTTTAGAGAAGACGCAACCTCTAAAACATGAAAGTCCTTTTGATTTGAGTCAAAGGCTTTCTTGAATTGCCTTCTACCCAAGGTAAGGCTTCTAGGAAGAAGGGATGTTGGGATCTTATTTGAGTAGAAGTTGGACGATCCAAGGGGCTTGATAGGTGTGAGTAAATGGGTAGAGGTGATGGTCTTTTATAAGAGGGAGGAGGGGTACTTTAGGAAGGTATTGAAATATTATTTTATTATAAAATGATTTTCTGTTTCAAATGGTCCCAAAGTCATTTATTTCAAAGATAGGATGCTTTTGGGTTGAAAACCTCTCAACCAATAGGTTTTAGACAACTCTAGGTCCCAAATTTAACCATATCTTTTTGCTTTAACTCTTAGTTAAAAACAATCACTCTTACCATGTCTTCTTGCATTTTCATAATTTATGGTTACTATAGTTACTATAAAATTTCAAGCGAACCACAAGTGGTTCATTAATGACGTTTTCAACATTATCTAAGTCATTTGGCCGAATCTTAGATTTTTAGGACTATTATATCATTTATTAAAATAGTATTTGTTTTAAAAACTCATTGATATCAATTTTTATACTATTCATGTCATGACTTTTTAAAAATCCATAACAACTTAATTCTTTCGAACAAACTACATTAATTCAAAGATAACAAGTTATACTCATCCATAAAATTCGTGGATAGCATAAAAAGTTTCAAAATAAATTTATTTTAATATTTATAATCTCATTTATTTAAATCATTCATTAATAAGGTAATCACTATATCATCATTGTGCCATAAATAAATTTATTTATTTGATATCTAAAAATTATAAATAAAATACCATGATGTAGAAAAATCTTTTTAGCTTTCTAATGACTATTTATGGTTGAAAAGATCACTTATATAACCCCATATAAAAATTGTTTTATTAAAAGATACATATTTATGTTATATTTCCCTTTATATTAAATTAATTAATATAACATGTCATTATCAATCTCAAGTGGCTCCATGGGGTCCCAAAATCGACTAAAAGATGTCCTTGGTTGGACATATCTCATCCAATAGGATTAGGACATGTGTTAGGGTAGTTTTATATTATTGTAATATTATTTTTTTACCCTTATTTACCAAATTTACCCTTTAACCATGGTAAATAAAATAATTATTGAAGTTACTATTCATAATGTCCAAAAATAATATGTGTTTATTTACACAATTTGGACCTCCTGATTCCAAATATGGAATTCATTTTCCCAAATTCAAAACACAGAAGTTGCAGTAATTAATTTAAAATTAATTCTCGTTGTCACAACCAAAAAGCAAGAAGTAATAACTACCAAAAGATTGTCATATGTTTATGCCCAATTTAAAAGTGAAATTACTTCCAATAACCAACATTAGATTAAATGATAAAAATATAATCCAATTACACTTTAAAACCAGTTAAAAGTACAATCTAACTATATAAATAAATTAGATTAAAATGCAGTTTTGAATTAAAATGTAATATTTTTCACTATTTATTAAAAAATGAATTTTATCAGAAAAATATCAAAATTTCATCCAAAATAAATTTTGATTTCCCGGTTCTAAAGAAGAATTTTATTTTGTCAAATAGAACATATAAAGGTGATAAAAACTAGATTTAAAAAGGGTTCGCCTTCAAAAGGAGGTGAAATGACCTTTTAAAAATATTAGAGTATTTCATGCTTAAAATCGGATTCATTCTTATTTTAAGACTCTAAAATTTATTAGATAAATGTAAAGTCATTTAACAAACATGTATAATCATATTGTAGTTAATTCTGTTCATTCCCGCCAATATAATGGCTAGGCGTTAACTACCATTTAAAATAATAATATTATATTATTATTTTTCGATATAATTCAAAGTTGTGTGCATAAGATTTCAAAGAAACTCGTTGTTGCGTGTTGAATACGTTATCGGACAAAATGTCCTTTTTAACGTTAAATTAATATCTTATGCACTAATATTAATAGAAATGAAAAGGTATTATTTTATAAATACTTGGGTTATTACAATTATACTCATGCATCAATATATTTATTGACCAAATTCATTGGAAACATATATTTATTTAAATAAATAGATTTATAATTATAATTATAATTATAATTATATATATTTAAAAAGTATTTATATATAATTATAAATATGATAAATATATTTATTATTTAATAAAATTTATTATAATCGTATGATTATTTAAATATATATTTATAATCTTATAAATACTTTTTTTGAAACATTATATGTGTATATTTGAATTATTAAAACATATATATTAATTATAAATACACGTTTTTTGTTTAATGTGTATAAATAAACATTATTTTTTAATATAAATATAATAATTTTATATAAATTAATAATATTTTTTATTAGAAACGTCTATCAGCGTTAATAATAACGATGATAAATATACATTTTATCAATGCTAAAAAAACGTTGATAAAATGTCCACCTTTATTAGCGCTGATAAATGGTAGATTTATCAGCGCTTTTAACTAACACTAATAAAAGTCCCCCTTTTATCAGCGAGTTTTTCTTAGCGCTGATAAAGATTAGCGCTGCCCTTGCGCCGATTTGTGGTAATGAACGTTTATAATCATTGTGACTTGTTAGCCCCGTAGATCACTAATCTCAATAACCGCACGACAACATAGCATGTGATCCCCTCACCTTTTATAGAGGGTCTCACTTGATCAACCGATTGCACCAACTTCCTACAATCGCAGGAGTCTATCCATTCACAACATTGATTTTCGATTCCCTGATCACCAATCATTGGTAAATGAATAGTGCTCCTATGACTCGCTCCTTTCTCGCAAACACCATGTAGATAGTTACTAAAATGCAGACACAACCCCCTTTCAATGATCGTACATCTGTTGAACTTATGATGATCTAGCCACCTGAACTTCCGATGGACTGATCATCATGCTTGATATCCATCGAAATTTCACAACTTCCGATTAACCACCGCCACCTGTTGAAGACCAGTTGTCACTGCTCTTATAAGACCAAAGAGTCCTTTTAAGTTTCTCCTATTGTTGAACTCAATCCATCACTCGAAGATGCTTCACAAATCCCCAACATTTACTACGATTGTGAATTTATACTTGTTTGTCATCGTCTTGCCTTTCATTGACTTTGTACTTTGAATTTTGAAATAATTTCATGATCTTGATTTTCCAACATATATTGTTTTATATATTTTGTATATGATGACATCTTTTCCAATGTAGTCCACCCCATATCACATCAGATACCAAACCTTAGGTCTCGAATGCCGACCAAATAAAATTGTCACCCCACATCGCACTGCCATAGGTGTCGAATAATTTACGAGCGTGACATGTGATGATCAAACTTTCATCTCTTCAAAACGAGCGAGCCACTCTAGTCACTGAACAGTCTTCAAAGGGAGAAATTTTTTCAACAAGTTTTTTTAGAGAATTATGTTTCTTTCCTTTAGTATTAAAATATAAATTTTAATAATTGATATTTGTCATAAATATAGGTGTACATAAGCTCAGGCAAAAAAAATTAACTTCTCAATAATTAAAAACTCCTAGCGTGGTGATTCATTTATGAACGGGGCAGCAGAACAGTACTGAAATCCGTTCCATATGAAATGGTGGGGGCCGAACCCGACCTCATTAATACTTAAAATTTATGTCGTGTGAAGTATATATCTCATTATCCTGAATAACATATAGTTAACAAATTCAAATTTAAAATTTATTTATAAATTTATTATTTATTAATCTTAATTATATTGAATAAAAATTATACAATAATCTTAATTTTAAAATAATAAATATACACTATTGTAATTAGTTTTAAGAATTAATTTAGGTGAAAGCCATGATAGTAAATGCTTGTCCCTTCATCCGCGTCGCAGAGCCGCACGCCTCGGAATCTTCCGTGTAGCTTCCGCTCAGCAATGGCAGGCGATCCCCACTTTTCAACTTTTTACTTTAACTTTTTCACTTTTATTTTTATGCGGCGGACTGAATATTTTAATATAAACGTGAATGACATAAAAAGCAAATTAATGTGATTTTTTCCCCATTTTTTATAATCTATTAATGTGCCGAGAAAATTAATGCTATTTTCCATTTTTTGTAAAAAGTTATAATTGTAATGTAATGCATATAAATTATGTAATATAATTTTTACATTTAAATATATTACCCATGTATTTAGAAAGAAAAACAAATTGATATCAATTCGATAAATTATTAATCTGAAATTTAAGAGAGAATAAAAATATAATAGTAAATTATTTAACTTGCACAATTCACATTTATAAATTATTTGCGATTCCGTATTTAACTTTTATTGAAAAGTATTAAACAAAATCAGAAAATATTATAAAATATTTTATAATTGGTGATCATAAATACAATATATTTTTCTAACAATCTAAAATGTTAGAGCCTATATATATAAAAGGTCCTATGCTTTTTATTGAAAGGGGGGACCAATCCAAAGCTTTAATCTCAACGAATAACCTTAACAATTATAACTCATCCTGAAAATATAACTTCAGGTCCTTAGTTGGAATTAAATCTTTGGGTTGACTCCCCTTGTCATTCCCCACTTTTGCTCCGTTCAAGACAAGCTCCATTAGGTCAAGAAAAAGCTTGCAAAACCTACACCATGGAGATTGAGAACAACACATCCGCCCGACGTTCCAATGAAGTCACAAGTTTAGGTACAAGGTCACCACAAGTGCATTGACATCCAAACCCAAGTACGAGATCGGTTGGGAAGCCAACAACTCCAAGGCGGACAAGTTATTCCATTTAGGCCCAAGCCAGTCCCATTGAAGCTGAGATGATGTCTTAAACAACTCCAGCATGTGTAGTGCTCATAATTCCTCACGTGACAGTGGGCAACACACGAACATCCATTGCTCTGCAGCACAGTGAAGCACTTCAGCCTGGATTATCCTCGAAGGTATGAAGCTCAATCGTCTGAGGAATTTCCGAGCTGGGAGAAATCATGAAGATACCCCTCAACTGAATCCATCCATGCCTTGGATGCTTGACACGTGTCGATCATCCAATGAAGAAGAAGACATTGCTCGACACTGAAATTGAGGAACATTCTCGTGCTACTCACATGGTGAATGTCAAAGCGCGCCAAGAATTTCTAAGCATTCTTCTATAAAAAAACAATTGTTAACTAGTGTTAGGTAGAAAGATGATGTTTTTTGTGATCACTCGATCAAGCTCCTACTACTGTTCTCATTCTCTTTAATTTTTATTTGTTGTGTACTCTCCAGTGATGACACACTTATCCTGTTGAGCAAAGTATTGTTTTCAATAATACATAATAATGTTATTTAAAGGGGGAGATTATTGAAAATAATACTCTGTCTCTTTATGATAATTTTGATGCTCACAAATACCCTTAATTATTTTCTAAGGATTTTATTTAGTATTTTGCAGGAATTTATTAATTTATTTTACTTTTGAAATTGCGGGAATTTATTATTAAAGTATTCGTATTTAGCGTGTTCTGGAAACACTGTTCATGCACTACTTAGTCGGAATCTGCTTTAGCGTGTCCTGGAATCACTGTTCATACTCTACGTGGATAAACGTAGCGTAAGGATGAAAAACGTGTATACTTTTTGAGATAAGAGAAAAGTATGGTTAATCAACCATACGTTATCAGCAAAGTATGGAATAAGAACCTTACGTTAGGAAGGAACCGTACGTTTGAGTTATCAACAAAGTATGGAAGGAGAACCGTACGTAAGTACTAAACGTTACGTTTGTTTCTCAAAAGTATGGTTCATCAACCTTACTTTTGTGAACAACCGTACGTTCTTTGAATGAATCTTTTATCTTTCGTCTGAGAGTTGAAGAAAAAGTATGGATGATTAACCCTACGTTTATGATCAACCTCACGTTTGAAGAAAGTAACATAAACCCTACGTTTATGTTCAACCTTACGTTGTCAACCCTACGTTTGGAGGCCCCATCATCAACCTTATGTTTGACGTCGGAAAGTTTGAAAGACGATATTTTTATGCAACGGTCAGCATGTTGATTGTTAGGCGGATTTCAAGCCGGATTTAAAGTCGATTTTAAAATATGACTTTGACCAATTCAAAGCCGTTTTTCAATGGATTAAAGATCGAATTAAAAGGAGCTTTTTATGCTGAGTCTTTAGGGAAGTTATGACTACTCTGTAAATTCAAAATTTTGAATATCGCGAATCAAAAGGCGACTTTTATGGATCTAAATGTGCAGGGAATATGCTCTGCTTTATTATATATGTTTTCTCTGAAACACCAGACACAGTAGTATGATAATCAATCTATTATTCAAAAAGGTGGAAAACAGAGACTGCAAGAAGCACTCAGTTCCGTTGATTCAAAAGGAGTGTCAAAGCTCTGTTTATTTAAGAAGAAGGAACTCGATAGAAGATTCACTTGTTCTACATCAAATATCTACTGTGGATCTACTACTACTGAAGTTGTGAATTATATCTCTATATCTACTACAACCGGATCGACTCAGAACTGCTTTGACTTGAAAACCAATATTTCTAGAGACGACGATCCATCTGTTGTCAATTGCATTCTGTTGCAATTGTGAAGATCAACTGAAAAAGTTCTTTCTAAAACTCTTTTTATCTTGAGTAACCAGCTTCTCGTACCAAGCTGAGTAGGTTCGTGTTTGAACCAGAAGGCTTTGTTTTGCCTTGGATTGTAAAGGTGTCAACTGCCTGTACTCAGTTGCGAACTGGTCTGTTGAAACGAGGACCAGATAGTGAAAATCACCAAGCTCGTGGAGTAGAGCGTTGGTGGAGTGGACTAGGGGCCTTCTGTTCCCCGAACCACTATACATCTTGTGTTTCTGCTATTTAAATTTCCGCTGCATCATTTTATCTGATTAAAGTTAAAAGGCAGAACACAATTACAGAAAGATTTTTGAAAAGACACAATTCACCCTCCTCTTGTGTATATTTGGTATAATCCGATCCAACAATTGGTATCAGAGGTTGAGCTTTCTGACAAAGCTTTAACAAGCTGAAAGTGATTATACACAGAGCAAGATGACTGATACAAGAGAAGGAATGTCTATGGTCAGAGCACCGTACTTCAATGGAGAAAACTATGGATGCTGGAAGTCTCGAATGATCATCTATCTGAAAAATCTTGGATACAAAGTCTATTCTAAAATTCTAACTCCATAAGAAATACCAGAAAAACCTGAAACATGGAGTGCAGCTACTGAAGCAGAATATGATATGAATTCGAAGGCAATGAATGCAATTATATGTGGTCTAGGACCTGATGAGTTTAACAGAGTATCTCAATGCCCAACAACATATGAAATGTGGCAAACTATTGCCGTTGCTTACGAAGGAACTAACAATATCAGGGAAATGAGATATGCAACTGCTAAGCTTAAATTTGATACATTCAGAATGGTTGAAGGTGAGAGTATTACTCAAATGAATGGAAGATTGATAGAGATTGTCAATAACATAACTGCCTTGGGAGATCCCATTAAGCAAGCTGATCAAGCTTTAAAAGTGTTGAGAGTACTGCCTACAAAATATAATGGAATCTCTGTAGCAATCAGACAGTCGACACCTGTTAAAGACTTAACCATGAGAGAACTGATTGAAACGTTAATGATGTATGAAGTTGAGATGGAAGATAAAGCTAATGAACATAAAGTGCTTATCAAAAGAGAAGATACTGCCTTGAAGGTAACTTCACAACAAAAGAATAGAAAGATGAAGAACAGAGAATTCATAGCTAAATCAGAGAGCTCTGACTCATCAAACTCAGATGAAGAACTGGCTCAGCTAGCCAGAAAATTTAGAAAATTCTACAGCAATAAAAGAGGCTTAAAAAAATCCTTTAAGAGAGATGATAAAGAAGTAAGATGCTATGAATACAAGAATATGGGGCATATCAGACCAGATTGCCCATAATTGAAAGATGCAAAGAAGAAGAAATTCTTCAAAAGAAATGACTATGAGCATAAAGACAAGAAAGCTATGAAAGCCACTTGGAGTGTATCTCAAGACTCTAGTAGCTCTCCTGAATCAAGCTCAGAGAAAGAAGAAGTCAATCTAAAAGCAAACATGTGTTTCATGGCAGAAACCGATGAGGTACACTCATATTACTCCTCTGACTCAAATAATGAATCAAATTCTGAATCAAGCTACACAAATGAAAAACTTGTAGCCTACTGCAATATGCTTGAAGAAATATATGACTCACTATTTAAGAAATATAAGTCACTAAAGAACTTACATAAAGCTGTTTCAGATGAAAGAGATACAATGCTGAAACAACATAAGGAATTAACTGATAAATACAATTCTATTAACACTAACTATATTAATTTTTAATCAAGAATAAAAACACTGCAAGATGAAGTAGAATCTTACAAACAGGCTGCATTGGTTTTTACAAAAGGAGAGAATTCATTAAATGAAATTCTTGGAAAAACTGTCATTAAAAAGAAGAGATTTGGAATTGACAGTAAAGGAGAAAGACCTAAGCTATATAAAAATTATTTTGTTCCTAGCTCTAAAAGGGTTAATTGTAACTTTTGTGGGACAAAAGGACATATAGCTAAAAACTATTTCTTAAGACAACCTCAAATTTGTGGTATTAAGAAAACCTATGTTTCAAAAGACCTATATGATTCAGCTGATTTTAAAAGAACAAAACAAATCTGGATACCCAGATCATTGCTAGCTAACACCCCTGGACCCAACAAAATATGAGTACCAAAGCAATCTGTGTAAATGTCTTTGCAGGAAGCAGGTCACAAGAGCAAAAAGGACATATGGTATATGGACATTGGCTGCTCAAGACATATGAGTGGAAACTCATTGAATTTCTCTACACTCACTCAAAAAGATGGTGGACTTGTCACATTTAGTGACAATGCCAAAGGAAAAATCATTGGAATTGGAACTGTTGGAGATCCAAAAACAGTCTCAATCAACAAAGTACTTTATGTATAAGGATTAAAACACAACCTGATAAGTATCTCTCAACTTTGTGATGATGGATATACTTTTGATTTTACTAACAATTGCTGTACTGTTTCTAAATATAAACTACTTAAATTTAAGGCACCAAGAACTGATAATGTCTATACTTTTGATTTAAATTCCTTGTGTAAACAACAAGTAAATTGCTTAACTTCTAAAGTAAGTGATGTTGGGCGGAGAGTGATGGCAAGAGGGGGGGTGAATTGCCTTTTTTAAAAAAAATTAACAATTTAAAATCAAAGTTAAAAGTGCAGCGGAAATAAAAGAGGCAAGACACAAAGCTTGATAACGGAGTTCGGCTTAAACCAAAGCCTACGTCTCCGCTCCCAACTCAACCGTTGAGAGATTTACTACCGCTTGCTTTTTAATGGTTTTAGCAAGAAACCCACTAGACTTTAAGGTTAGTCTAGAACCTATTACAGCTTGCTTTTAATGGTTATGCAAGAACCCACTTGCTTTTAATGGTTGAGCAAGAACCCACTAGCCTTCTTACAGGTGAAGGCTAGATCACCTATGACTCAAGCCTTTTAAAGGGAAGGCTTGACTAACCTCTTCACACCTTGAAGGTGGTGTGAAAACCCAAATGAAAGGGAGATGAGAGAAAGAGGGGTTTGTAGGCACAAACCCAAATTGATGCTCAAAAAGATAAATAATGAAAACCCGTAATGTGGAGAAGTCTTGGGCGCCAATAGATTGATTGGAGTCGATGAAGAGCGCTCCCAAGCTTCTTTGATGGTGCTCCTTGGATGTGGAAGTGGGATGGAGCAAGTGGGGATCCTTGAAGCAATCCGCCGGAGGTTCGCCAAATGATCAAAAATGTTCCCGTGGGCTTCCGTACGATTCCGGGGCTTCCTAGTCCTTTATTTATAGAGGGAGAACCCTCAAATGGCCTTTGGGGGTCTTCGGAGCCGTTGGAGAGGCCTTCAGAGCCGTTGGGAGTCAAGTGGACAAGTCTGGTCAAAGCCCAATGGCTAGTTTGACTGGCTCCACCGGCTGACCGGTGCTTGGCCACCGGTTGGCCGGCGCTTTGGAAAAGGGAGAGGGCTCGGGCTCAGGCACCACCGGCTGGCCGGTGAGGAGGCCACCGGTTGGCCGGTGCTGAGGCAGTAGGTGACCCATTCTGTCTGGGTTCCACCGGCTGGCCGGTGATGTGACACCGGTTGGCCGGTGGTCTGGACAGAGGTGATGCCTTCTGTCCAGGCTCCATCGGCTGGCCGGTGGTCATCCACCGGTTGGCCGGTGGACTAAAAATCAGTCCACTTTGGGTCCTTCTTGGCCCAATTCCTTGGCAACCTTTTGCCTATCAACAAAAACACTTAAAACAAGATTAGATAAATAAGAGAGTGATTGTGATTATGAAAATTAAACCACGAGGGGTACGAGAGGTACACCAATCTCCCCCTATTTTGATGATCACAATCACCAAAACAAGCAATGTAAAAGACTGAAATTAGAGGCATGCTTTAAAGGATAAATTGAAAAGTAAAGCAAAGCATGAGAGAAAGATTTGTCCCCCAATCAACCAAGAATTTCCCCCCCTTTGTGATTATCAAAATAGCACGGGGCATAAAACTTGATTGAGGGAAAGGATTGAAAAACAAGATAGAGATTTTAAATCAATTGAAATTTTTGAAATTTGAATTGAAAGTTTTGAATTGAAAGTTTTGAAATTGAATGTTTTGAAATTGAAAGTTTTGAATTGAAAGTTTTGAATTGAAAAACGCAAAAAGGCTTAAACGATCCTAACTCCCCCTAAATAAAAACATCAAATCACCGGGGAGAGGTTTTTGAAACCGAGACAAATTTTGGTCCGGTGATACTTGCTAAAAGGGATTTTTCAATCCATATTTGTCTAGTGGCGGGTCTTCTCCTAAGAAATTCATCACTAAGGGAAATGGTTTTAGGCCTTCCATACCGGGCATTTTTTCAACCGCACTCATAAATTAAGTGCCCGAGTTTTTTGCAATAGTTACAAAATATTTTTTGAGAGCTCCCCCTTACAAAAATAGTTGGAGCATGGGAAGAGGAAGCTTGCTTGGAATAGCCAAGCCCTTCGGTGGTTCTAGATAAACGTTGGGAACCAAGAAATTTGGTCAAATTTTGTTCACCTTGGGTGAACTTGGCAAGAGATTCCCTTAAATCCTTGATTGTTGATTCCATAGAATCAACATCGGGAAGGTTTTGGACCTTGAGGGACAACTCCTCCTTCTCTTTGAGAAGTTGTTCCTTTTTAGAAGAAAGTTTTTTGAAATTCTTTTTTAAAGCAACAAATTTGGAAGAAAGTTCGTGAAAACCTTCCTCCAATTGATCTCTCGCATGTTGGAGATCCTCATAAGATAAATGATTAAAAGAATTTGAAGAACTAGAGGATGAGGAGTCGGAAGAGGTTACCTCATGAAATGCCATTAGACATTTTTTACCGTTGTCACTTGAGGAGGAGGAGGAGGAGGATGTGGAGCTATCACTCCATGTGGCCTTGAAAGCCTTCTTCTTTTCCTTTTGCTTGGCCTTTTTCTTGTTGAGTGGACAATCGGGCTTGTAATGGCCTTTCTTGCCACACCCGTAACATGTTACCTCGGGCTCGGATTTTTCATTGGGTTGAGCCTTGAGGGATTTCTTCTTCTTGTGCTTCTTCATGAATTTGTGCATTTTGCGGGCAAGATTCTCCATTTCTGAATCGCCGCTTGAAGAGGAAGATGATGAGGAGGATGAGCTTTCTTCTTGTTGAACTTTGAAGGCGATGTTCTTTGGAACTTTGATTGGTTTGCCTTTCTTTTCAGCTTGCCTCCTCATGGTGATCTCGTAGGTCATGAGGGATCCGATGAGCTCTTCGATCGGCATGCTCTTGATGTCTTTTGCTTCTTGGATTTCCGTGACTTTCGGTGCCCATGAGCTTGGTAAGATCCAAAGGATCTTTTTGACCATCATTTCTGCAGACACATCATCACCAAGAGACTTTGTCCCATTGCAAACATCAGTAAAACGTGTAAACATTTCAGAAATAGATTCGGATGGATGCATGGTAAAACTTTCAAAATCTTGGCGATACATATCCAATCGAGTGTCCTTAACTTTGTTGGTCCCCTAATGGGTAACCTCCAATAGTTTCCAGATTTCATGAGATGAAGTGCATGTGGAAACTCGATTGAATTCATTACGATCAAGGCCGCAATGAAGAGCGTTCATGGCTTTGCCATCAAGCTCGAAATTTTTAATGTCGGCTTGAGTCCATTTGGATTCATCGGGAGAAGAGAGAGAGTAACCATGCATGACAATTTTATAAATAGGATAACCTATACTTCTAAGAAAAGTAGTCATACGGGTTTTCCAATAAGTATAGTCGGTTCCATCAAAGAATGGAGCACGACCCAAAGAATATCCTTCGGGGGCGAAAGAAGTTGAAGCCATCACAATGGATCTTGAATTTGAAACCGGTTAGGGTATTACTCAAATTTTCCTCTGATACCAATTGTTGGGCGGAGAGTGATGGCAAGAGGGGGGGTGAATTGCCTTTTTTAAAAAAAAATGAACAATTTAAAATCAAAGTTAAAAGTGCAGCGGAAATAAAAGAGGCAAGACACAAAGCTTGATAACGGAGTTCGGCTTAAACCAAAGCCTACGTCTCCACTCCCAACTCAACTGTTGAGAGATTTACTACCGCTTGCTCTTTAATGGTTTTAGCAAGAAACCCACTAGACTTTAAGGTTAGTCTAGAACCTATTACAGCTTGCTTTTAATGGTTATGCAAGAACCCACTTGCTTTTAATGGTTGAGCAAGAACCCACTAGCCTTCTTACAGGTGAAGGCTAGATCACCTATGACTCAAGCCTTTTAAAGGGAAGGCTTGACTAACCTCTTCACACCTTGAAGGTGGTGTGAAAACCCAAATGAAAGGGAGATGAGAGAAAGAGGGGTTTGTAGGCACAAACCCAAATTGATGCTCAAAAAGATAAATAATGAAAACCCGCAATGTGGAGAAGTCTTGGGTGCCAATAGATTGATTGGAGTTGATGAAGAGCGCTCCCAAGCTTCTTTGATGGTGCTCCTTGGATGTGGAAGTGAGATGGAGCAAGTGGGGATCCTTGAAGCAATCCGCCGGAGGTTCGCCAAATGATCAAAAATGTTCCCGTGGGCTTCCGTACGATTCCGGGGCTTCCTAGTCCTTTATTTATAGAGGGGGAACCCTCAAATGGCCTTTGGGGGTCTTCGGAGCCGTTGGAGAGGCCTTCAGAGCCGTTGGGAGTCAAGTGGACAAGTCTGGTCAAAGCCCAACGGCTAGTTTGACTGGCTCCACCGGCTGACCGGTGCTTGGCCACCGGTTGGCTGGTGCTTTGGAAAAGGGAGAGGGCTCGGGCTGAGACACCACCGACTGGCCGGTGAGGAGGCCACCGGTTGGCCGGTGCTGAGGCAGTAGGTGACCCATTCTGTCTGGGTTCCACCGGCTGGCCGGTGATGTGACACCGGTTGGCCGGTGGTCTGGACAGAGGTGATGCCTTCTATCCAGGCTCCATCGGCTGGCCGGTGGTCATCCACCGGTTGGACGGTGGACTGAAAATCAGTCCACTTTGGGTCCTTCTTGGCCCAATTCCTTGGCAACCTTTTGCCTATCAACAAAAACACTTAAAACAAGATTAGATAAATAAGAGAGTGATTGTGATCATGAAAATTAAACCACGAGGGGTATGAGAGGTACAACAAGTGAATCTTGGATCTGGAATAGGAGACTTAGACATTTCAATGTATATGTTTTATATAAATTATCTAAGAAACATCTAGTTTCTGATTTGCCTAGTCTCAAATTTGAAAGTGACAGATTATGTGATGCATGCCAACTTGACAAGAAACACAAATCATCATTCAAATTTGTTAATAAAGTTGCTACAACTAAACCTCTAGAACTTATCCATATAGTTTTGTTTGGACCTTCCAGAGTAGCAAGCTTAGCTGGTAAATTATATGTTTATCTATTAGTTGATGATTATTCTATATTTACTTGGATTTTCTTTTTGAAATTTAAAAATGAAGCTTTTACTTTATTTGAAAGTTTATGCAAATCTCTTCAAAATGAAAAAGGTTTTAATATAATCTCATTGAGAAGTGATCATGGTGGAGAATTTGAGAATCAGGAATTTAATTCCTTTTGCTCAAACATGGGTATTAAACATACCTTCTCTGCACCAAGAACACCTCAATAGAATGGGATTGTTGAAAGAAGAAATAGAACAATTCAAGAAATGGCTAGAACTATGTTAAATGAATACAACCTTCCTACCTACTTTTGGGCAGAAGCTGTAAGCACAGTCTGCTATATAGTGAATAGAGTTTTAATTAGACCTATTTTGAAAAGACACCCTATGAAGTATGAAATAACAAAAAACCTAAAGTAAATTACTTTAAAGTTTTTGGATGAAAGGTCTACATCTTGAACACCAAAGATAATCTTGGTAAGTTCGATCCAAAATCTGATGAAGGTATTTTCTTAGGATATTCTGCTACCTCCAAAGCTTATAGAGTCTATAATAAAAAGTCAAGGATTGTTGAAGAATCAGTTCATGTGAAATTTGATGAATCTGATCCCTTTAAGAAAAGGACAGATCAAATGGATGAACCTGACTCTAATGATAACATGAGACTTGAGAACTTAAATAATGAATTTGAAAATGATATAAAAGAAATTCAGTCCAGTTCAGAGGAACATGATACTGAAGAACCTATAAGTGTGTTGCCTAGACAGACTAGAACCCTAAAGAATCACCCTTTAGAAACTATAATAGGCGACTTAGATACAGGAATAAAAACTAGAAGAAACTTAGGAAACCTAGTGGAATTCTCTGCCTTCCTATCCCAACAAGAACCCAAGACTATAGAAGAAGCTTTAGATGATAAAAGCTGGGTAATAGAAATGCATGATGAATTAAACCAGTTTAAAAGAAATGAAGTTTGGGAATTAGTGGAAAGACCTAAGAATTATCCAGTAATATGAACCAAATGGGTCTTTAGAAATAAACAGGATGACCAAGGCACAATAACTAGAAATAAAGCAAGATTAGTAGCTAAATGATATAATCAGGAAGAAGGAATAGATTATGATGAGACCTTTGAACCTGTAGCTAAACTAGAAGCCATTAGAATCCTTTTAGCCCATGCATCTTATATGAATTTTAAATTATTTCAGATGGATGTTAAATATGCCCTTTTTAAATGGTTATTTAATGGAGGAAGTTTATGTTGAGCAACCTCCTGGTTTTAAAAATTCTTAAAAACCAGATTCTATTTTTAAACTTACTAAAGCTCTCTATGGCCTTAAATATGCACCTAGAGTTTGGTATGAAAGATTAAGCTATTTTATTTTGAAAAATGATTTTACTGTTGGAATGGCAGACCCAACACTATTTAAGAAAACTGTGAATTCTAATATTTTATTGGTTCAAATTTATGTTGATGATGTAATTTTTGGATCAACTAATAAAACCCTTTGTCATGAGTTTTCAAAGTTATTGCAAAAAGAATTTGAAATGAGTATGATGGGAGAAATAAATTTCTTTTTAGGACTTCAAATTTATCAAAAAGATTTTGGAAATGTTTTGAATCAAAGCAAATACATTACTGATTTGTTGAAGAAATTTGGACTTGAAAACAACAAGACATATACAACTCCTATGTGTACTAATATAAAAATTGATTTGGATGAAACTGTAAAATCAGTTGACAATAAGTTATATAGAGGTATGATTGGTAGTTTGTTATGTCTTACTGCTAGTAGGCCAGATATAATGTATTCAGTATGTCTTTGTGCAAGATTTCAATCAAATTCTAAAGAATCTCATTTAACTGCTGTCAAAAGAATTTTTAGATATTTAAAAGGAACTATTTTTCAATCTCTAATTTATCCTAAAACTTCTGATTTCAATTTGATTTCATATTCAGATGCTGACTTTGGAAGTTTTAGATTAGATAGAAAAAGCACATCAGGAACATGTCACTTTTTAGGAAAGTCTTTAGTGTCATGGTCTAGTAAGAAACAATATTCAGTTGCCCTGTCAACAGCTGAGGCAGAATATATTTCTGCTGGTAGTTGTTATGCACATGTGTTGTGGATGAAAAACACTCTTATGGACTTTGGACTAAATTTTAATAATACACATATTTTATGTGATAATACTAGTGCTATAAATATTTCAAAAAATCCTATTAATCATTCTAGAACTAAGCATATTGATATCAGACATCATTTTCTAAGAGATCATGTTCTTAAAAAGGATATATCTTTGGAATTTGTAAGTACTGAAATTCAATTAGTTGATATTTTTACTAAACCACTTCCCACTGCAAGGTTTGATTTTATTAAGGGGGAGCTAGGTTTATTTGATTTAAAAAAAAAATTTATTTTTCAATTCTAGTTCTTTATTTTAATTCTGCTTAAAATAATTTTGCTATTTTGTTTTTCAAATAGAATAAGTTTCTTTTATCCGCGTAATCTATTTTATTTATTTTTAAATATATGTAATGATTATTAAAAACACAAGAATCAAGGTTGTTAGAAACCCTTTCAACTTCTAAACCGTTTCATTTCTATCAAAACCTTTTCGAATCCGCAAACCGCACCTCTGCTCGTGAGCCCTAATCTTTGAACCTCTGAAACCCTAACCTTGAAACCTTCAGAGATTCTCGCAGAGATGGTAAGGACTAAAAGAGTCAGTGAAGCCAAGCCAAGCAATGCCAAGGGACAATGATCTGAAGAAAGAAAAATCTTACAGGGCAAGGTAATTGATCTCGACTGGTTATTTCAGAAAAATCTACTGTTGAAACAAGCGCTGTCGTTTCAGAACCTTGAACAGATGTTCAATAGTGAAAATAAAGAATTTCTGTATGAGGTAGAACTTAGATACTTCTTCAAATATATACAGTTTAGTTTGAGAGATACTGAGGACAGTATGATTCCTAAGATAGAGGATAGGGATTTCTCAATCTCGTCAGTAGAAATTGGTCAGATTCTCAACTACCCTCATGAGGGAGTTTTTCATTTCGATTTGAAAAATATTGGAGATTCTGTGCATAAATATGAGGACATTATGTCGTTTCTTTTTGGTACTAAGACTATAAAGAAAATTTTTATCAAGGATTTGGAGCCTGATCAAAAAACTTTGGTCAAATTTGTTCAGATTGGAATAGCTCCCAGAATGGCAGAAATGGAAAAGATTTTGTACCCTAATATGTACATAATGTATCTTCTATTAAGTGATATAAAATTAAACTTCCCAAGGTACATGGTAAGGTACCTCAATTACTGTTGTCAAAGTGATGCCCGTATGAACTTTTACCCTTTTGGTCGATTTATTTCCAAGATGTTGCTTATAAAGGACATGGTGAGATTAGTGGATGCCCGCGTACACTGTCATCACAATAATGTATTTAATTCTGGAACTTTAAGGAAGATTGGATATTTCCAAAGTACCATTAAAGAAAAACTTTTGCTAATAGGAGTTAAGGATGACTCGGAGAGTGCTCAGGCTCAGCCTGCTAAGTCCAAGGAGGGACAAGCTGAATCAAGAGTCAACAATGTAGCAAGAAGGATCCGATTTGAAGTGGAAGATGCTGAGGAAGAAAGAAGTCAGGAGGGACTTCAATCTCGAATAACTAGACCTGTTAATGAGGAAATTACTTCCCCTGTATTGGCAACAACAGAATCTTTATTTTCTTATACTTTTGTAAGAGAAGCTGCTATTGATAAGACCATGGAAGATGTTAGTGAAAGGACAACACCAGTAGAGGGATCAAGAGTTCAATAAGAAGCTCAAAGGGAGACTCAGGAACAGATTTTAGCTGATGTTGAAGTTACACTTCAACAGGAACAAGATAAGGAGGCACATCCTGGTGAGGAAGTGGCCAGACCTCAGGAAACTCCTGAAAATATTGTTCTCGAAATTCTAGTGGAAGATAAAGATGCTGATGTTTGTGATGAACATCTCCCTGATTCTCCAACAGAGGTACTTCAATAGGATTTTTCTATGGAAGAGTCTGGAAAGGAATCTGAGGAAAAATCTGTGGACAAACCCACTCAGGACAAAGAGAAAGAAAAATCTGATGCTGAATCATTACCTTTGGTACTGCTGAAACATCCAGAGCCTGAGAATGCGAATCAAGCACAGTGTGCCTCTGATTCAAGGAAGAAATAAGTTTAAGAACTTTAAAAAAATGTGTCTTAGTTGGAATCTAAGAATATCACTCTGAGAAATTCCTTAGACTTAGAACAATTGAGATTTCAAAAGCTGAAGGAGAGTACAGTCTCAAGGCAATAAGTTGAAATGTTTAAAGAGGATATGCTGAATGCATTTGAAAAATTGAAATATGAAATGGTTATGAAGACAAATTTATCAGATCTAAAATTGTTTATGGAGAACCAATTTGCATCAGTTGCAAATAGTGCTATTAGTGGATCAGGTACTTCACCTGATTTAATCAGAATATTTCAAGCTATCACAGTCGCGATGAACAACATGAATGAAAGGTTGCAAGATATTCAATGTAACAGTGCTCCATTATCAGTATTGTTGGACAATCAGAAATTTTTAGTGGATCAACTGACATCTAGTGAGCCACCAATCAGAACACTGTTAAATCAGATGTCATAGAAGCTGTCAGTGTTTATAGAAAAAGAGGAAAGGATGCATGAGTTTTTCAGGGTCAATTTAATCGAGGATATTCATATGACTCAGGAGAACAAAGAGCTCATTATCAAACTTGGAGATGGGATGATGAAGAGACTCAGGGAATAGTTTACAGAAATCAAGTCTGCAATCCAGAGGAGATAGAACCTATTGCCTACCTTACCCAGACCTTGATTCCTGTGTTTATCATACTTGTATCTATTTTTGATTTTTTAATGAAAATCTGTTTCTTTCTTTCTATTTGTTTTACTGTCTTTATTTTGATATGCCAGTACTCCAGATTTAATTATTGATAAACAGTTAATAATAGCATTTACCTACAGTTCAGTGCAACATTAAATATGTTAAAATCCATGATTTATCATTCTTTTTGATATCACAAAAGGGGGACAAATTGGATAAACACAACATTTTATTTTAAAAACCTTATTTAAATGATTTCCTGTATATTTAATGTTTTGGATTTATAAATATTTATACTTATACAAAAAACTATTTTAAGTTATTAACAGTTGTTTATTATAAAGGGAAATTTTCTTTTACTTTTTATTCAGAGGGAGAAATTTGGATAAAACTAGAAACTTTTATTTTATTCTTTAATTTTATTTTTAAAGAAAAATTATTTTATTTTCATGAAGGGGGAGAAATTTTTATTTATTGAAATGATTTTGTTAAAATTAAATATTGTTTTATCCTCTCAAAATTCTAAAGCTTTATGTAATTAATTTTGAAAGTTAATTTCATTTAGTTAGTTTTATTATTTTATGGGTTTTGTGATCATCAAAAAGGGGGTGATTGTTGAGAAAAGTATTGTTTTCAACAATACATAATAATGTTATTTAAAGGGGGAGATTATTGAAAATAATACTCTGTCTCTTTATGATAATTTTGATGCTCACAAATACCCTTAATTATTTTCTAATGATTTTATTTAGTATTTTGCAGGAATTTATTAATTTATTTTACTTTTGAAATTACGGGAATTTATTGTTAAAGTATTCATATTTAGCGTGTTCTGGAAACACTTTTCATGCGATACCTAGTCGGAACCTACTTTAGCATGTCCTGGAATCACTGTTCATACCCTATGTGGATAAACATAGCGTAAGGATGAAAAGTGTGTATACTTTTTGAGATAAGAGAAAAGTATGGTTAATCAACCATACGTTATCAGCAAAGTATGGAAGAAGAACCTTACGTTAGGAAGGAACCTTACGTTTGAGTTATCAAAAAAGTATGGAAGGAGAACCGTATGTAAGTACTAAACGTTACGTTTGTTTCTCAAAATTATGGTTCATCAACCTTACTTTTGTGAACAGCCATACGTTCTTTGAATGGATCTTTTATCTTTCGTCTGAGAGTTGAAGAAAAAGTATGGATGATCAACCCTACGTTTATGATCGACCTTACATTTGAAGAAAGTGACATGAACCCTATGTTTATGTTCAACCTTACGTTGTCAACCCTACGTTTAGAGGCTACGTCATCAACCTTACGTTTGGTATCAGAAAGTTTGAAAGACGATATTTTTATGCAACGGTCAGCAAGTTGATTATTAGGCGGATTTCAATCTAGATTTAAAGTTGATTTTAAAATACGACTTTGACCAATTCAAAGTTGTTTTTTCAATGGATTAAAGATCGAATTAAAAGGAGATTTTTATGCCGAGTCTTCAGGGAAGTTATGACTACTCTGTAAATTCAAATTTTTGAATATAGTGAATCAAAAGGAGAATTTTATGGATCTAAATGTGCAGGGAATATGCTCTGCTTTATTATATTTGTTTTCTCTAAAACACCAGGCACAGTAGTATGGTAATCAATCTATTATTCAAAAAGTTGGAAAATAGAGACTGTAAGAAGCACTCAGTTCTGTTGATTCAAAAGGAGCGTCAAAGCTCTGTTTATTTAAGAAGAAGGAACTAGATAGAAGATTCACTTGTTCTATATCAAATATCTACTGTGGATCTACTACTACTGAAGTTTTGAATTATATCTCTATATCTACTACAACCGGATTGACTCAGAACTGCTTTGACTTGAAAATCAATATTTATAGAGATGATGATCCATCTGTTGTCAATTTCATTCTATTGCAATTGTGAAGATCAACTGAAAAAGTTCTTTCTAAAATTCTTTTTATCTTGAGTAACCAGCTTCTCGTACTAAGCTGAGTAGGTTCATGTTTGAACCAGAAGACTTTTTTTTGCCTTGGATTGTAAAGGTGTCAACTTCCTGTACTCATTTGTGAACCGGTCTGTTGAAACGAGGACCAGATAGTGAAAATCACCAAGATCGTGGAGTAGAGCATTGGTGGAGTGGACTAGGGGACTTCTATTCCCCGAACCACTATACATCTTTTGTTTCTGCTATTTAAATTTCCACTGCATCATTTTATCTAATTAAAGTTAAAAGTCAGAACACAATCATGCAAAGATTTTTGAAAAGACACAATTCACCCCCCTCTTGTGTATATTTGGTATAATCCGATCCAACAAATCCAATAGTGGCTGAGCCTAAAACAACTCTCACACCCATGTGATGAATTATAGTTTTCAATAATTATTCTTCTATGATCAATTATTTGGTTGTGTTTGGATGCATATCTTATAGGATATTTCCATTTGTATTCACCTTTAGATTATTATTGTGTTTTTCATTGCTTGTAGACACATGTCGCTTGAGAATTCCTTCACTACTTACGATAGTTAGCAATAGGATGTTCCAAGAGTGATTTGTGGTATCCAATCACTAAGCCAGGTGAGGAAAAAGAATACAGTTATTGTTGTATCTTTATGTTCCAAACCAAAATAGCCAGGATAGGCTAATTAGGGAGATTTCCTTTGATTAGAGAATGAAAGGGGAGTGAAATTGAATAATAATTTATGGCCAAGTGAGGAGAGTAATCCAAGGTCATACCACTATCTTTTAAACTGATATTAAAACCAATAAATCTCATCCACTTCTTCCACAATTCAAACCCATTAAACAATATAAAATACATTTGTAGCATTGTATTCTATGAAGACAACCCGAGTCCCACTCATACTGCATTTTTCTTAGGTTCAAATTTTTTTGTAGGCGGCCCTGCGATAGGCTGGAAATCAAACTTGGTGTCGTTGCCAAGGAGGCTAATATTAGTGTTTAAATTTTGTAAAAAATGATATCAACAGATGACCAAATCCATTTTTTACAACCTTATTGGTTTTGATCCCAAGGTTGAGAGAGCTGTGCTTGCAAGACTTCAAAATCCAAAAACCACTGAATAAGAGGAAAGAGAGTTTGTCACAATTACATTGGATAACTCCCCTTCCTCAGTTTCTTATTCCACCAGAGTTATATTAGGAAGTGAAAAGATGGAAGATAATCATGATCAAGTGAATATGACTTTGAGGGAAATGTATGCACCTAATTTTAACACTAATAACCAAAAATTTCAATTGAATGATCAACAAGATTGTGAACTTAAAACTGATATGATCATAATTTTTCCTAAATTTCATGGATTATTTGATGAAGATCCCAATAGGAATTTGAGAGAATTTAAATAAGAATGCAATGAACTCAGAACTAGAGGAGTCATTGAGGCTCAGACTAGTTGGAAGGTTTCCCCTTCTCTCTTGAAAAGAAAACCATGGAGTGGATCTACAATCTACAACCCGAAGAAGTCAACTCATTGGATGAGCTACAAAGTGCTTTCCTCTAAATATTTTTCCTGCTTTAAGGAATTCTCAACTAAGTAAGGAGATTCATGGAATCAAACAAGAAAATGGAGAAACTCTCTATGAGTTTTGGAAAAGGTTCAAGGAGTTGAGTGCATCATGCCCACACTGGCCCTATGAAGAACATCACTTCTTGGTATTATTTTACAAAAGGATTGATGGACATCATCCATAACCTACCAGACACTTCTTCGGGAGGAGCACTGATTGAGAAGTCACCCAGTGAAGTTATAGAACTGATTTAGAGGATTCCCCAAAATTCTTAACAATTCAGTTCAAAAACTGCAACTAGAGGTGTACGTGAGGTAAAAAGTTACAGATCACCTTTACTGGAATATAAGACTGAATATCTAACATCTCTTGCGAGACAACTAGTTATGAATAAGGTGTATGAGACATCACCCACTACACCCCCTTGGGTTTTCCAGCTTTGCTATTCCCAGGAGCACTACACCGATGGATGCCCTCAAGTTCAAGGGACTGAAAGTTGCGATGCCACCAGAGGTAGTTCCAAAACTAACCAAGTGGAAACCAAGGATTTAGATAACTTCCCACAAATTAGTTTAGAGATGGGTTCCAATAAAATCAAAGGCCACCATTCCACCAAGTTTTCCAATAGGCATCTCAATAGACTTTCCATCCCCCACCATTCCAAAGAAAAAGTTTCCAGCCATCTACAAGCTACCAACAAAGACAATCTCAATATCCTTCCATAAATGACATGTGATAGAGTCTCAAAAAATTCAAAAAACAACTCTCACCACACATGGGTCAGAGTTAAAGGAATTAAAAGGGAAGTTCATCTAGTTTATGTCCACCCTCAATAACTTGGAAAATCAGGGCCTAGGTAAGCTTCATGCTCAACCAATTCTTAACCCTAAAGGAAATGTTAGTTATATTACATCAAGGAGTGATAAGGGGATGGAAAGAAATAAAGGATTACCCATGGGGATCAAATATGTGAATTGGAAACAACATTAACTTAAAGTATCTTTCCCCAAAAGAGAATCTATGTCACACTCGGGTTTTTTTTTCACCCCTGGATCCGATTCATTTTCGGGGTCTTGATTTTTCTCTCAAGAACCAGGTGGGACGAGTATAAACTTTTGAGGTAAAATTGTATTTATCTTTGGTCTAGTTTTTCACCTTGTATCCTCTTAGAGTATTTATATAAAAATTAGAAATTTGGGTTTTATATCTTGAGGCGCACGATTGGCACATGGTTAGTAGAAACCGTGCACCTTAGACCAGGTAACCGTGTAGTAGGTTGGGGTTTTAAAATAAAAGCTACCACATGAATTTCGCATGGTAAGTCAGGACATGAGGGAAAATCATACACCTATACAGGTCATTAAAAAGTGAGAATTTCCTAAACCACCCTCATTTGAATTTAACCCTAACTCCACCCCCATCCACCCCACTTGGGATTTTCCTCCATGGGAGCCTCCTCCAAGCTCTCATAGACTCCTTGGGAACCATTTATTGGGTGGTTTTGGCCCCAATTTTTCAAGGATTCATCAAGTAAATCCCTTCTCCTTTTATTTATTCCACCTTTCTAGGGTTTTCTTCCTTTTTTTGGGTTCTCATTTTCTAGTGGGGTGTTTGATCTAGGGAGGGTCAATTCTTGTGTTTTTGTGTGATATCTTAATGTTTAGTGTTTGATCTTGCCTTGCTAGGGTATTGTGGTGGTGCAATTGTGATTTCACACCAATTTCCAGATGATTCCAAGCTTGAGGTAGGTGGTTCCATGCTCTAACATTTTTAGATGCCTTTGGTATGCTTGTTTGCTTTCATTAAAATGTTCTATGGTTTAATTTTGTGGTGCAGAATATATTTTGGAAGTGTTTTGGCATGTATATGTGATGAGAGTGGATTTTATAAGGGAAAAGGTTATATTTTGTATATAATTTATTGTGATGTTTCTTGAAATGGGTTTCATGGAAGGTAAAAAAGGTGATTTCAAAGGCACTTGAGGTGCGAATGTATTTGAAGGTGAGTTTCTCAAATGAAATGGATTTTTATGGCATGATGGCTTCCTTGTTGTGCATAATTAATTGACATGTGAATTGTTTTAATTTTAGAAAGTATGTTTTAAAGTGAAATTAGTTTGTGTGTGGATTTGAGAGGGGCTCAGACCATGAAAGTGGTTGAATTGATTATGTATATTTTTTGTGATAATTTTAAAGGGGTTTCATTAATTTTTCAAGTGTCGGAAAAATTTATTTTTAAAATGGTTGGTGTGTGTGAAATGGTAAGTGGTTTGGTTTATGGAAAATAGTGATTTCCCGATATATTTATAATGCTTGGTATGTATATGTGAACGGGGTGATTTGTGTAATATGAGAAACGGGATTGAGAAAAAGGTAATATCAGGTATCTAGGTGGGATGACTCATTCTAGTATGCTAGTATTTCAGAAGTGGCTTGTCCCAATTTCACTTAGCTGTATTGAAGATTACAACACTAACTAAACTATGTTGATGATGATAAACCACTAGAATTTTTGGATGTTTCTTCACTCTAGTGGCTCAGGCACGGGGACATTGTACAATGTGGTTTTTATATGACTTTTCACCAAGGTAAAAGGTTCTAATGTCTTACTCAAGCTAGACTAACCCTAGGGAGTTACCCGTGGTTATCTCTTGAGACTTATGAAATATGGTACCATCCGTCGACATACAGTGGACCTCGAGTGCATTTTATCTTAAATAAAGTTTATCTTAATAAATGTTTCTTTGGAAATGTTACCTTTAAAAGTGTTTTCCTAAAAAGTGTTGTTCTAAAAATGGATTTTCTTTAAAATGTTTTCTTGGAAATGTTTCAAAGGCTTTTACATAAATGAGCATGTTAAATTATCTTTTGATGTTATTGCATGAAGTCTTTTCTTGGGGTGGCATCTTACCAGGATTTGGATCACACCCTACATATGACTTTGTTTGTATGACTCAGGTAAAGGAAAGGTGAGTTGTGTTGGTGGATTCAGGTTTCTAGAGTTCCTCTCGTATAGGTTTTTTGGTGGAAGTGGATTGAGGGTGACTTCCCTCTTGTCATATGGAGTTTTTTTTGATGTTTTGTTTTTCAATTCCTTTATAGTATTTTTGTTTTTGGTTAAAATTGTAAAAAATTTAATATGAAAATTGTTGTTACATGTTTTTTATTGGTTATTTAGTTATGTATTGTTTATTTCTGTTGGTTGTTTATGTTTATCTATATGGGGGAAATCATTCCCAAGGTATAATATTGATACCCATGCACTAGTTTCCAGCTCATAGGGATCAGAAATGCCCTTCGAGCCATGCCATAGACCAGGTCAGGTGTTATATTAGATGACACCTTGGCCTGGTTTGTGAAAAAATGGTATCAAAGGAGGTTACACTCTTTTTGGGTCATGTTATTTGGGGAAGAGTCCGGGTAGACCAGAGTTAGGATTTTTGGGACTTGATGTTATGATTATGAGTAGGGTTCCTAGCCAGCACACCTCATAACAATACTCAAGAATCCATGGGAAGTCAGGTTTATTTTGGTTTCTTTGGTTCTTGAAGGTTGTTTGTGTTTGGGAAATAAAAAGAGAGCTGAGCTAATGGTCTTCATGAGCTTGCAGGGCCTGAAAAGCCATGTGGAGCTAGGGACATGGTTCTAGAATACTCTTCATGACAGTGGTGTGATCGGAATATAGCCACCAACCATATGATAAAGTAACCCATCAACACTAGTTTCCTCTTGTGAACAGTTATGTGTCTTCTTGGGTTCTGAAAAATTGTTTTGAAAACCCCTATTTTGGAATTTTTAAAAACTAGATTTTTAAGTGGTAATGGTTTGGTTTTGGAAAGGTGGAAAATGGATTTTTAGAATCATTTTGAAGTAAGCTTTAGAAAAGTGTATTTTTATAAAATTAATTTGAGTAAATGGGAATGAGTTTATCGAGATTGAATTTTTATAATTAAAACTTTTGGTTTATCAAAACTGATTGTTTGAAAAACATGAATTATTTCAAGGCGGGTTTTGGAAATCTGTTTTTAAAATGGGTTTATTGAGTTATCAAAACTACTTTGAATGTGATGGATTGGAATTTTTGGATAGAATCTATGGTATTTTTATTTGAGAGAAGCTAATTTTTTTTGGATTGATATGAGGAATTTGAAATGGTTTTTTATTTGTTGATTAATAAACTTTTTGGAAAGTTTTACGAAACTTTGAAACAAGACGTGAAATGGAGAAATTTAAGAGTGGGATGTATGTTTTGTCTTGTAAAGTGATTTTTTAATATTTTGTATTTCCATGAGTGACCACATGCATAGACATATGTGAAAATGTGGATGGTTAATGCCATGAGGTGATGGGTTCCTAGTATAGCTTGAGAACATGCATGTGTGAGGCTCCATGGAATACCATTGGTGAGTGTGCAACCCACCAAGCTTGATTTCTTTTCAAAGGTGATTTTAAGATAAAATGTGATTCTTTAATAACTAATAGTTGTGTGGTGTGTATTCTTATGATTTGTAAATTTTTCCTATGAAGTTTTTTGAGTTTGATAACCCTTCATGTTTGAATGGTATTTCAAGTTTGATTTCTTGTTAATGAGTTGATTTTGAAATGATAGTTAGTGGATTCTTTTGAGAAGTGTTTGAGAAGACCTTGAGTTGGATCCATTTATATGTTTGGGGTTTTTTGTGGTATGTTTTGGCCAATGGACCAGTTTGATTTGGATTCTCAATTTCCTTGTTGGATAGTGTATTCCACCATAAGATTTGATGAATATTCAAATTGTGGCCACTAGTGGTTCACCATCTGCATACCCTCCAGTTGATTAGTCTATAGACTTTCTTCTTGAAGTCTCAGGAGTTGAATTCCATTTTCCTTTATTATAATGTGAATCCTATCAAAGTGAAATAGTGTATGTGGTAAATTGAAAGAAACCTCATTTTTCTTGAGTTGTTTGAATTGTTAAAGATGAAGTTTTTCCACCTTATGCTTAAAGGTCCTCTCTAGAAGCGGTGAATAGAATTTCAATGAGGGGGGTGGATAATGACCTGTGATTGTTGGTTTTGGTTGTAGTGTAAAAATAACCTTAAATCTTTATCTATCTCTTTTAACTAAGGGATCATGCTATGCCATCAGTGTGGTAGTTATAGTCATAAGAAGCTGTCATGTCCATTTGTAGAAATAGTGTGCTGTTTGGGGATCAATTTAAAGTCCCTTTCCATGTAATGTTTCTTTGTTTGTTATGGTCGTGTCTAGTGATGTTTTGTGGTGTTACAATTTTTTCCCCAAATGTAAGAGTTGTATTGTGACTCTTTTGAGAATTTCTATTTTAACAAGAGGCGTGTTTTCCTTTGAGAATTCCGACTTCTTCCATTAAAAATGGGCATGTCTTCCATATGTACCTTGTTTCTGTTGTTTCTCATTCAAGGTGAAAAGGGATGATGCCTGAGAATCCTCTAAGTCTCTATCTTAGAGAAAACACCATGTTGAGGCGATGTAAGTTCTATGTCATGTTGTGCTCCTTTGATTATCCCTAGAGTGCTGTGCAGTCACTCATGAAACCAAAGAAAGTGTTCTAACCAGAGATCTTCAACGCCTGACTGTAAGACATGAGATGCTTCAAACATTAGGGCTCTAACCATAGGCCCTAGAGTGAAGCTGACACATATTCAGGAATCCCATGGGTGTGAAGGACCTTAGTCTAGCTTCTGTCTTCATTATAGAAAATGGAGATAGTTTGAGCTTCTTATGCATCTGCTCTATCTTGAATGGTACCCTTTTTATGGAAAAATACTTAGAGGACTCATTTTTCCATTGAAGCCCATGTGGTTTGAAATCTCATATTTGGTTGTGAGGAGGTGGGGTGGTCTTATGTAACTGAAACCCCAATGGATGTTTCCTTTTGGATGCGAATTTCTTCTTAGTTGTTCTTGTATGGTTGGACTTTTTAAATCGGATTTGGTTTTGTTCATGATCATTTGGAAGTGGTCACATCCTATGGGGATGATAAATTATGAAGTAATCTCTATTTGGTTTGGATTTTATTTCATCAGGCCCTTTATGGTGGGGATTTGGTATGTGCGGGAAGTTTCTAAGTTGGCCATGTTGGGTTCCCGTGGTTGTCTGTGTTGGTTAGTTCTTATGGTGGGGAGACTCACCACAGGTCTTGTTGGAATTTCTTTTGGAGTAAATCGGTGCTATCTCGTTTCAAATGACGAGGAGTATATTCGGGCCTCCCCATGTTGATAATTCAGTTTAGTTTCTAGTGTTGGATTGGTAGTGCGTAGTTTTTTTTGGAGCTATCTAATTTAATGTTTCTTCCTTGAGTAAATATTGGGGTTAGAGCATGCCCAACTATTTTATTAAAGTAAGTTTATGTAAGTATTCCTTGAGATGTGGTTTGAATTTGTTTTCTCATTTCAGGTAAGTGGTATGAGTTTTTTTGGTAATACCCAAAGTGTTTTTGGCTTGAGATGTTGGATGATGCATTGTAAGGATTCCTTTTCTTTTGATTGATCAACTAGAGGTATTGTAGCTTTCTAGGGGCAGAAGGTGTGTAGGAGGAGATCCATTCTAGCCTCCCGAGTTCAAACTTGTGAACCTATTTTTATGTTCATGGTGTTCCTATTTTCTTCTTATTTGATGTTTTATGGGAATCTACTTGAACTGCGAATGTGTATCAGTTTTTGTTTCCATATCAAGACTTGTTGTAGATTTTTGGGGGCAAAAAGCATTATGGTGGGGAGGATTGTCACACCTGGGTTTTTGTTTTCACCCTTAGATCCAATTCATTTTTGGGGTCTTGATTTTTCTCTCAGAAACTGGGTGTGAAGTGTCTGAACTTTTGAGGTAAACTTATATTTATCATTGGTCTAGTTTTTTCCCTTGGGTCATCTTTGGGTTTTTGGAGAAAAATGGGAAATTTGGGTCACATAACCTGAGATGCACGGTTGGCACATGGTTAGTAGAAACCATGCACCCCTGCCCAAGTAACCATGTGGTAGGTTGGGGTTTTTGAAAAAAATCTACCACATGCCTTTCACACAGTAAGTTAGGCTGTAAATACTAACCATGTGCCTGTCTATGTCATTAAAAAGTTGAAATTTCCTAAACTACCCTCCTTTAAATTTAACCCTAACGCCACCCCCATATGCCCCACTCAGGATTTTATGCCATGGGAGCCTCCTCCAAGCTCTCCTAGCCTCCTTGGGCACCATTTATTAGGTGGTTTTGGCCCCAATTATTCAAGGATTCAGCATGTAAGTTCCTTCTCCTTTGATTTCTTCCACTTTTCTAGGGTTTCTTTCCGTCTTTCTTGGGTTCTTATTTTCTAGCAGGGTGTTTGATCTAGAGAGGGTTTGTTCTTGTGTGTGTGATATCTTGATGTTTAGTGTTCTATATTTCCTTTCTAGGGTCTTGTGGTGGTGTGGTTGTGGTTTCACACCAATTTCTGAATGCTTCCAAGCTTGATGTGGGTGGTTCCATGCTCTTACATTTTTATACGCCTTTGATATGCTTTCTTGATTTCATTAAGATTTTCTATGGTTTAATTGTGTGGTGCGGAATATATTTTGGAAGTGTTTTGGCATGTATATGAGATGAGAGTGGATTTTATGAGGTAAAAGGTTATATTTTGTGTATGCTTTATTATGATGTTTATTTAAAGGGGGTTTTATGCCTTGTGTGGAAGGTGCAAAAGGTGATTTCAAAGGCACTTGAGGTGCAGATGTATTTTAAAGTGAGTTTTTCAAAGGAAAGGGATTTTTATGGCATTATGGCTTCCTTGTTGTGAGTAATTAATTGACTTGTGAGTTGTTTTAATGTTGTAAAACATGTTTTAAATCGAAATTGGTTCGTGTGTGGATTTGAGAGGGGCTCGACCCATGAAAGTGGTTAAATTGATTATGTGGATTTCTTGTGATAATTTCAAATGGGTTTCATTAATTGTCCAAGTGGTGGAAAAATGTATTTTTTTAAATGGTTTTAGTGTGTGTAAAATGGGAAGTGGTTTGGTTTATGGAAAATGGTGATATCCTAGTATATTTATAATGCTTGGCATGTGTATGTGAATGGGTTAATTTGTGTAATATGTGAAATGGGATTGATCATAAGTGAATCTCAGGTATCTAGGTGGGATAACTATTTATATCTTTCTAGTGATTTAGAAGTGGCCTGTCTTGGTTTCACTTAGCTGGATTGACAATTGAAACAATAACTAAACTACGATGATGATGTGAAACATATAGAATTTTTGGATGTTTCTCCACTCTAGTGGATCATGCACGAGTATGATGTACAGTGTGGTTATTATACCACTTTTCACTGAGGTATGAGGTTATAGAGTCTCACTCAAGATAGAATACCCCTAAGGATTTACTAGTGGTGCTCTCTTGAGACTTATGAAATGTGGTACCATACATCAGTATATGGTGGACCTCGAGTGCATTTTATCTTAAAGTAGGTTTATCTTAATAGATGTTTCCAATGTTACCTTTAAAAGTGTTTTCCTTAAAAGTTATGTGTTAAAAATGGATTTTCTTTAAAAAAAATCTTGGAAATGTTTTAAAGGATTTTATATAAATGTGTATGTTAAATTTTCTTTTAATGTTATATCATTGAGTCTTTTATTTGGGTGGTATCCTACTAGGCTTTGTCTCACACCCTAAATACACCTATGGGTGTTTGTAAATTTTTTTTGTATGACTCAGGTAAAGACAAGGTGAATTGTGTTGGTGGATCCAAGTTTCTAGACTTCCTCTCATACAGGTTTTGGTGGCGATGGCTTGAGGGTGACTTTCCTCTTGTCGTATAGAGGTTTTTGGGACGTTTTGTTTTTTGGTTTGTAGTATTTTGGTTTTTGGTTAAAATTATAAAACATTGAATCTAGAAATCGATGTGCCATGTTTGGTATTAGTTATTCAATTATGACTTGTTTATTTCTGTTGGTTTTTTATGTTTATCTAAATCGGTGAAATCATTACCAAGGTATAATATTAATACCCATGCACTAGTTACCAGTCCATGGGGATCAGTAATGCCCTTCAGGCCATGCCACCATTCGGGTCAGGTGTCAGATTGGATAGTGCTACGGCCTGGTTCATGACAATCTAAAGAGGAACTTGTGAAGGAATCCCCATTGGAGAAAGACAAGGAAAAATTAAAAATGGAAGATGCACATAAACCCCTACTTCCCTTACATGCAAGGATGCAAACACCCAAGAAAACCAATGAAGAATCATTGTAACCGAATATCATGGAGATGTTAAAAAAATTATAAATCAATATCCATTTTCTAGAGGTCATCCACCAAATTCCACAGTTTGAAAAATTCATTAAAGACATATGCATCGAGAGGAGGAGATCGTAAGACAATAAAGAGGTAATATTAGGTAAAAATGTTTCTTCCCTTGTTACTCTATAGATTACTAATAAATGTAAAGATCCAGGTACTTTCACTATCCCATGAACCATAGGAGAGCTTACTTTTTCCAATGCATTATGTGATTTAGGAGCATAAATTAATGTAATTCCTTATTCCATTTATTATTATCTGCATACTAGAGAGCTAAAACATACCTATGTGGTTGTAAAACTTACAAATCGAGCCACCGCTAACCTAGTATGTGTTCTTGAAGAAGTTTTGGTAATTTTATAAGGATTTTCATTCCCTATTAACTTTTACATTCTCAACACGGAATAAGGAAAAGGTAAAGACCAGTCTCCCATAATTTTGGGTAGGTCATTCTTAAAGACCACTAAAACCATAATAATTGTCAATGAAGGAAATTTTTAATGAATTTTGGTGAGAAAACAATGGATTTGAACATCCATAACTCAATTAAATATCCACATGAAGATAAATATGTTTTTACATTAAAACAATTTGAATTTCCTTGTTATTCTATAGAGTAAATTAAAATGTTTGATGACATAATCAAATTAGGAGAATATTTGGAGACACCTAATCTTCTTGACAAATATTTTTTTGAAAATGATCTTATTCTAGAAATAGTTTTTATTGTTGATTTTTTTTGAAGAAATCAATGAAAGTTATTTTGAATAGTTACTCAAATATGCTACTGATATTTTTACCCTGCATGTGCAGGTTTCCAACATGGAGAACCCTGAACTAAAATCATATTTGGAAAATCCACTTGAATCAAAACTTAATTTTTTTCATCAAACTTGAAATATTATTTTTTAAAGGAAAATGGTAAACTAACAGTAATAATTTCAAATAATTTAGAGCCTAACCAAGAACACCAAATACTAGAAACTCTAAAACAAATTGATAGATCCATAGGCTGTACATTAGGGTAAATCCTAGGGATTATCCCTACCACTTTCATATATAGTATTTTTCTTGAAAATAAATCAAAACCAGTCATAAAACCCCAAAGAACGCTTAATTTGACCCTTTTGGAAGTAGTAAAAAATGAAGTAGAAATAATTTTAAAAGATTGAATAATTTACCCCATTTAAGACTCCCAATGGACAAGTCCCATTCAAATTGTCCCAAAGAAAACTGTATACACAATTTTGTAAAATGAGAACAACGAGTTAGAACCACAAGAATTCAGAATAACTAGAGAGTCTACATAGATTTTAGGATATTGAATCATGTAACCATAAAAAGAAAATTTTCCATAACCTATATGGACCAAATTTTGGAGAGATTAGCTGGGAAGGGTTGTTATTGCTTCCTTGATGGGTAATATGGATACTTTTATAGGTTCTAATTACTTCATAAGACCAAGAAGATACCATATTCACTTGTCCCTTTGGTATGTTATCCCACCAAAGGATGTATTTCAGTCTTTTCAATTATCCATGTACCTTTCATCATTGTATGGTATGTATTTTCTCAGACTTGATTGAAAACTACCTGGAGGTATTTCTCAATGACTTCATTGTGTTTGAAACTAGTCTTCAAAATTGTCTGGAAAGTTTGAAAAAAGTTTTAAAAATATGTATTAATAAAATTTGGTTTTAAATTTTTAAAAGTTTCATTTTATGGTAGAAAAAAGAAATGTTTTGGGACATATAATTTATAAGGATAGAATTTTGGTAGATATGGCCAAGGTTGATGTCATGTCTACACAACCTTATGCCACCACTATGAGACGCATTAGATCATTTCTAGGCCATGTTAGATTCTATAGAAGTATATTAGCGACTTTAGAAAACTTATTTACCCCTAATCATACAACTCAAGAAGGAAACTGATTTTGTCTTTGATGACTTGTGCTGGGAATCTTTTGATATATTGAAAGAATTCTTGGACAATGGTCCCATAATTTTTCTATAAAACTAGAATTATCCCTTTGAGATTATATATGATGCTTCCAATAGATCTATAGGGTATATGATTTTTCAATAGATTGATATACTTCAAAAAGTGATATCTTATAATTCACATAACCTAGACACTTCCCAAATTAACTACACAATAATAGAGAAGGATATTTTTTCTATTATTGAAGCTTTAGAAAAATTTTATTCTTATCTTTTAGGAAGTAATGTAACTATTTATTCCGATCACGTAGTATTGATATTTTTGATCAAGAAAACTAATGAAAAGCCTAGAATAGTGAGATGGATGATACTTATATAAGAGTTTAACCTAGATATTAAGGGTGAGAAGGGTTTTGAGAATATGGTGGTAGACTATATAATCCAGTTTCCACACACTGCTGAGGTAGAACTAATCCCTAAGACCACTTTGGATGACTCTTTACCTGGTGAGAAACTGTATAATCTCACCCAAGTTCCCCAGTATGTCGATCTAGTAAATTTTTTGATCACATCAAAGGTACTTTCATTCTTTTCTAAACATAAAACTAAAAAATTTAAATCTAAGTCAAAATACCATGTCTGGGAGGATCCTTGTTTATGTAAAATTTTTAATGACCAAGTAATTAAAAGACGCATCCATGAGGAGGAAATAAAATCTATGTTTTATTTTTACCACACACTAGAATGTGGAGGTCATTTTGAAACTCAAATAACTATAAAATAAGTTTTGAAAGATGGATTATTTTGGACTTTAATTTTTAAATACATGCATGATTTTTATAAAAACTATTCAAATTTCTAGTTTACTGGTTGGATTTAAAAAAGACATGAAATTTTCCAACAAACTTTTATTTTTTTTGAAATAATTGATGTTTGGGGAATATATTTCATGGGACCCTTTCCTATGTCATTTTTATTTCCCTAGATTCCTTTGGTAGTATACTATGTTTCTAAGTGGATTGAAGTAAGAGCTACTAGAAACAATGATTCAAAAAATGTGATTGAGTTACTAAAAAAAATATTTTTATAGGTTTAGAATACACCGAGATATAATTAGTGACCAAGGAACCCACTTATGTAACAAGAATATTGAATCCATTATAAAGAAATATAAAGTGCACTATAAGACCTCAACTACCTACCACTAACATAAAAGTGGGTTGGATGAGGTGTCCAATAGATAAGTAAAAATAATTTTGGAGAAAACAACATAGCCCAACCATAAAGACTAGAGCAAGAAATTAGAGGATGCACTATTAACATATAGAAATACCTAAAAAACCCTTTTAGGTACGTATATCTATAGAATATTTTATATTAAACACTGTCACTGGCCTATTGAGATGTGACATAAAGCCTATTGGGCTATCAAAAGAGTGAACCTAGAGTTTGAAAAGGCTATAGAGAAGAGGAGGCTATAGATGATGGAACTTGAGGAGATGAGAAGGGAAGCATATGAGAAGTCACTACTATATAGGGAGAAATACAAATCCTTTCATGAAAATTTTAACCAGAAAAAAGAATTCCAAGTTGGAGAAAAGGTGTTGTTATTTTCTTCAAGGATAATGCTCTTCAATGATAAGCTTCATTCCAAGTGGACTAGTCCATACACAATAACTAATATATTTCATTTTGGTGTTATAAATATCAAATGAGAAGGTTTAAAGAATCTATTCATGGTGAATGGCCAAAAATTCAAGAACTATCATGAGGATTTCTAGAAAGAACCCTTGGAGGTGTCTAGACTCCTCACTACTATTAAATAGAGCACTGTTAGGTTGTCTCTTTCCCTAATATTGGTCTAGATTATTACTTTATTTTGAACTATTTTTCTTTAATAAATGCATACTATAGTTTAATTGGAAGTTTTTCTTCACCAATTTTGGGGAAAAGAGATAAAGTATCTTAGGATGTACATAAAAAAATAAAAAAATAATAAATAATTGAAAAAAAATTCAGTTTTAGAGCCCCTACATAATTTCTTACTAGATTTATTTTTGATAAATTTTGTAGGAAAATTGAACTTTAATACTATATTTACTAATTAAAGTACCATGCTAGATCTAAAGATTATATTGATTCTAAATTACTGAATGTGAATTATTACTGAGTGAATATAACCCCTATTTTATAGAAATTCTATTTGAGGACTAGGGAAATGGAGTGAAAATTGAAAATATATTTATGGAATCAAAATTATAACATGCGGTCACTCAAATTTTAAATTTAATCTAGAGTAACATGACCTTAGTGATTAAATAACACCTCATGGATCCTATCTAAAATACATTCATATAATTCATTTGAACCTAGAGTAAAATAGGTAATTTTTATCCCACAATAAATCTTTGAGACATTGGCACTGGGTTTGTGAGTTTAAATCCTATATACATATTTAATAAGTACTATGCATAGTTCCTCAGAGATACATGGTTGAGAAAATTAAAAAAAATAAAAAAAGTTCCCATTGGTAAAAAAAATAATTCATTCAGGTGTGGGGAATATTGAACCCAATTGAATAAGGGGCAATTGACTTATAAAAATATCATTTTAGAAGTATTAAGGAAGTGTGAAAATTAAATTTGGTTTAGTAAGCTTAGTAATATGGGATAAATGGAAGTGATACTTGTTAAAATTTTAATTCCACTCAAATCTATCAATTTCACTCATGGAACTGGAATTTAAATATGAATTGAAGTAAAGTAGTGCGTAAAAGTCACATAGGAATATGAACACTTAATGGATGAATTTTTTGATCTATTTCAATTATGAAATTAATATTTAGTGTCAGTCATGAAAATCATCTTTTTAGAATTCAATGAAAAAATTTCTTGATATTGAAATAGTTCAAGTGTGGGGGAGTGATGCGAGCCATATTTTTCAATTTTTTTAATTGAATTTATTTGATAATTACCCCATTAATTCAAGAGAATTGGGGTAAATCATTCACTTTTTATAACTCTATGAATTTTAAAATTTATTAAAAAATTAAATTTAATATTTGTTTTTAATTATATATTTAATTTTTTAATTCAATCATAAATCTAAATTTTGATTTTGATTTTGAAACATAATTTTTTAATTTAATCCATAATTAATTTTCTTAAATGGATTTATTTATGAGTTTTAATTATTTTATTCATTTTTTTTTGAATTTAATAAAAATTCATAAATTGAAATTGTTTTAAAAAAGAATTTTAAATTTAAAACTGTGAATTTTCAATATGGAATTTTAGAGTATGTTTTAGAATGATAAATTGGAATTAATTGTGATTTAGAATTTTTTTTTGATTTAAATTGGTTGAAAATGAATTTAGACTTTGTCTTAGGGTAGTTGATTTGATTTTCATTTATTTATATTCAATTAGAATCAATTTGGAAAAAATTAATGCACTTAAAAAAACATTTTTATGATTCATGTTAGAGGTTGGATATACTATCGTCATAAGAACTCCCCTTATACATTCAATCCTTATTATCATCAGGTCTGCTATAATCAGAAGAACACCCCTGCTACTATCAGATTTTCCACCATTAGAAGTAATCCCCTGCTATCATTATCTCTATTACTGTCAGAAGAGATCCTCTACTACTGCAAGAAGGTATTATATAGTAAAAAAATGTGCCACCATCCCTATTTTTCTACCATTATCATCCCACTACTGTCGTCCATCCCCAATTCCATAATCAATTCACCAAACTAGTGCACAAGCCATTGCAATATGAATATTTATAGTCGAACCTTCCAACTCTCCTAATTCCAATTACCAGTAGGCTGAGCTCTATCCATTGGATTCCAACATCTCAGTTGATCAATTCAAGACAAGCACTAATAGGTGAAAAAAAGGTCGAAAACTGACACCATGGAGATCAAGATCAACACATCTACCTAACTTTCCAATAAAGTCACAACTTTAGGTACCGGGTTGGTACAAGTGTAGTGATGTCTAGACCCAAGTATGGGATCAGTTGGGAATCCCATTTCACCAAAACTTACAAGCCCAACAAGCTACCCCATTTCTGCCTAATCCCATCCCATTAAATATCAGATGATTTCCTAAACAACTCCAATATGTATAGTGATCGCAATTCCTCATGTGACATTGGGAAACACCAAAACATCCAATTCTATACAACATAATGAATCACTTTATCCTGGATTATTCTCAAAGGTATAGAGCTCAATTATGGTAGGAATTTAAACATTTGGAGAATTCATGAAGATACCCTCCTCTCCAATGGCCCGAAGGCCTTCATTTTTATTGATTTTTGATAATCCACCTTTCAAGGGGTGAGGTGAAACCCTTACAAGGCCCATAGGCATAAGTATTACATGGCCCGTAGGCCTTAGAGGAATTCATTGCCCGTAGGCTAACATTACATACAATCCAGACTAACTACTTGGAACTGCTCCTCCCTAGCATCTTCATCGTGAAATCAGCTCTCCACCTTCGCATGGCTGTTCGTCTAGGCATTCCCATGCATGCACAGGCTTGTCCCGATGGCAGTTTCCATACCCTCTCATTCCTGTAATCCGTTTAGCTTCTGCTGTGGTGAAAGCGCCTTGATCATCTTCCTTGTAGAGCTTTTTCCTTGTAGGTTGTCTAGTTTGCATCTGCACTTAAGGGGGCCCGAAGGCCTTGAGGTGGCCCAAAGGCCTTACTGACCTAAAGGCCTGGGTGGCCCGAAGGCCTTACAGGACTCAGGGACCAAATCGGTGACCCGAAGGCCCAAACGGGGGCATATTCCCAGCTGCTACAGTGCCAAACAGTGCTTGCTATAGTTCCCTCTACAGTACCTGCTACAATACTGCATAGTTCCTGCTACAGTACTGCTACAGTACCCCCAGAAATTCTGCCTCCGCCTGGATTTGATCCCTGGTCACTTGGATGCACTTTCGGAGTCCTTACCAACCGGGCTAAGGCTCATGTACAATTCATAAAGATACCCTCAATTGAATCCATCCATGCCTTATATGCTTGACACATTTCGATCATCCAATGTAGAAGAATACACCACTCAACATTGAAATTAAGGAACATTCCCGTGCTACTCATGTGGTGAATTTCAAAGCGTGTAAAGAATCTTCGAGCCTTTTTCTATAAATGAAGAAATGTTCACTGGTTCTAGGGAGAAAGAGGCAGCTTTTACAACCACTCGGTCAAGGAACAACTACTATTTTCATTCTATTTAATTTCTATTTGTTTTGTACTCTCCTGTGATGGAACACTAGGCTAATAGTGACCAATCCTTGGAGAAATCTCTCACCCCTATGATGAATTATATTTTTCAATGATAAATATTATTTTCTCAATTATATAGATGTTTTTGGATGTGTATCTTACAAAATATTTTCATTTTTCTTCACATTTAAATTATTCTTACATTTTTCACTAGTTGCACACACATACCGCTTGAGAATTCCTTCACCACTTATGATAGTGAGTAGTAGGATGACCCAAGAATTATTGGTGGTATCCAATAACTAGGCTAGGTGAGGATAGAGAATACAATTATTTTTGTATATTTATATTCTAAAGATAAATTTCCAGGATAGGCTAATCAAGAATATTTTTTTTGATTATAGAATGAAAAGGGAGTGAAATTGAATAATGATTCATGGGTAAGTGAGGAGAGTGCACTAACACAAAATAGGATTTTATCAGTGCTAAAAAGGCCTTTAAAAGTTCTATAGAGTGCTGTTAATAGAGCCACTATTGGGGGGGGGGGGGTCCCCTTTAACAGTGCTATTCAAAGCACTGATAAATTCCCTATTTATTAGCGCTATTTGAAGCGCTCATAAAGGATTCCCTGTCTAGGCGTGCTGTTTATATAACAGTACACCTAACAACCTGTAAAAAATAAACAGCACCCAAAAAACATACCAAAATAACCAAACCATAAAAAATAACCCACACAAACCAACAAAAACCTACTAAAAAATAACCACTCATAGTATATACAAAAGAACCAGATACACGATGAAAATGATGAAAAAACAAGAAGTGCACACAAAGGTTTGGCAAACAATGCTATATACATTTAATTAAAATCATGAATACAAAAATATTCACTCATGGAATATACCAAAAGAACACTTCTATATACATTTTGAACAATGTTTTATAAAATTAAATTTATAAATATCCAACAAATAGTTAAAAACATTAATATTTTCTCTTTTGACGTCTGTGGCCCCCTCTAAAAAATGTCCTCTGATGGTAATAGTTGCCGAACAAATCAACCCAAATTGAGAAAAAGGTTCCACATATATAAGAAAAAAATATTATGTTAGTAATACTATAAAAAAATAAATTAAACATTAATATAAAGAATACATTAAAAAAATGTCAATTTTTAATAAAAACAAAACATTTGGAGTTATACTGGTCACACCATGCATCATATTGAGGTGGGGTTGATTCCTACATGTCACAAATGGCCGATGGATATTTTTCCTAAAGTATCAAAACAATCAGAATGAATTTCCTTGGTTTTCAGTATGTCGGTTTTGTTTTTTTTTACTAAAATGTCATTTCAAACCAAAAACATGAAATTTGAGTCATACCGATCGCATCGTGCATCATTTTGATATGAGACTACTTAATACACATCCCAAAGGACTTATGAATTTATTTCCTTAATTTGGAAGACAATAAAAGTTCATTTTCTTGGTTTTTAGTGAGTGACACATTTTGAGTTAAAATGTCAATTTTAAACTGACAACATACACTTTTAGTCATACCGGTCACACCGTTCATCGTATTGATGTGGGGTTTATTACTACACGTCAAAAATGACTTATGGATTGTTTTACTAAAATATCAAAACATTACAAATGCATTTTCTCAGGTTTTAGTACGTACATTTTGTTTTTTACTTGAATTAATGTCAATTTTAAATAACAAGACGCATTTGGAGTCATACCGATGACACCGTGTGTCAGATTGAGGTGAGGTTGATTTCTACACATAAAAAATGACTGATATATCATTTTTATAAAGTATCAAAACAATAGGAATGAATTTACTTGGTTTTCAGTATGTCAATTGTGTTTTTTTACTAAAATGTCGTTTCAAACCAAAAACATGAAATTTTAGTCATATCGGTCGCATAGTGCGTCGGTTTGACATGAGACCGCTTGATACACATCAAAAAGGAATTACAAATCACTGTCCTTAATTTGGAAGAAAATCAGAGTGTTTTTTATTTATTTTTAGTGAGTGACATGTTTTGAACTAAAATGTCAATTTTAAACTCATAACAGACAATTTTAGTCATATTGATCAAAAAATGAGTCAGATTAAGGTGGGTTTAATTCATACATGTCACAACTGACTCATGGATTGTTTTACTAAAGTATCAAGACAATCTGAATGCATTATATCGGTTTTAAGTATGTCAGTTGTGTTTTTTTACTTGAATTAATGTCAATTTTAAATAATAAGACACATTTGGAGTTATACCGATCATACCGTGCGTCATATTGAGGTGGGGTTGATTCCCACATGTCACAAATTACTAATGGATAATTTTAATAAAGTATCAAAATACTCAGAATACAATTCCTTGATTTTCAGTATGTTAGTTTTTTTTTTACTAAAATGTCATTTCAAACCAAAAACATAAAATTTGAATCATATCAATCGCATCGTATGTCATTTTTATGTGAGACTACTTCATACATGTCACAAAGGACTTAAAAATTTATGTCCTTAATTTGGAAGACAATCAGAGTGCATTTTCTTTATTTCTATTGAGTGACACATTTTGAACTAAAATGTCAATTTTAAACTGATAGCGGACACTTTTAGTCATAACAATCACACCGTTCTTCAGATTTAAGTGGGGTTGATTTCTACACATCAAAACTAACCCATGGATCATCGTCCTGAAGTATCAGAATAATACGAATTCATTTTCTTGGTTTTCCATATGTCAGTTGTGTTTTTTTACTTGAATTAATGTCAATTTTAAATAACAAGACACATTTGGAGTCATACCAGTGACACCGTGCATTATATTGAGGTGTGGTTGATTCCTACATATCAAAAATGATTGATAGATTGTTTTTATAAAGTATCAAAATAATCAGAATGTATTTCCTTAGTTTTCAGTATGCGAGTTGTGTTTTTTTACTAAAATGTCATTTCAAACAAAAAACATGAAATTTGAGTCATAACGATCACATCGTGATTTGGTTTGACATGATACTACTTGATAAACATCAAAAGGGAATTACAAATCACTTTACTTAAATTTTAAGATAATCAGAGAACGTTTCTTTGTTTTTAGTGAGTGAAATGTTTTGAACTAAAATGTCAATTTTAAACTCGTAATGAACAATTTTAGTCATATTGATCACACATTTCATTATATTGATGTGGGATTGATTCCTACATGTCACAAAAAACTCATGTATTGTTTTTATAAAGTATCAAAACAATCCTAATATGTTTGATGGGGTTTCAGTTTGTCATTTGTGTTTTTTTACTTAATGTCAATTTTAAATAACAAAACACATTTGGTGTTATACCGGTCACACCATGCATTGTATTGAGGTGCAGTTGATTCCTACACATCACAAATAACTGATATATTGTTTTTCTAAAGTATCAAAATAATTAGAATTCATTTCCTTGGTTTTCAGTAGTCAGTTTTGTTTTTTTACTAAAATGTCATTTCAAACCAAAAACATGTAATTTGAGTCATACCGGTCGCATCGTGCATCAGTTTGACGTGAGACTACTTCATACACATCAAAAAGGACTTATGAATTTTTATCCTTAATTTGGAAGATAATTGGAGCACTTTTTCTTTGTTTTTAGTGAGTGACACGTTTTGAACTAAAATGTAAATTTTAAACTGATAGTGGACACTTTTAGTCATACCGGTCACACTGTTTGTTAGATTTTGGTGGGGTTGATTCTTACATGTCAAAACTGACTCATGGATCACTTTACTAAAGTATCAAAACAATACGAATGAGTTTTCTCAGTTTTCAGTATGTCATTTGTTTTTTTACTTGAATTAATATCAATTTTAAATAACAAGACATATTTAGATTCATACCACTGACATCGTGCATCATATTGAGGTACAGTTGATTCTTGCATGTCAAAAATGACTCATAGATCATTTTCATAAAGTATCAAAACAATCGGAATGCATTTCCTCAATTTTCAGTATGTCAGTTGTGTTTTTTTACTTTAATTAATGCCAATTTTAATTAAAGAAACATTTGGATTCATATTGATGACATTGTGTATCAGATTGAGGTTCAGTTGATTCCTAAACATCACAAATGACTTAGGGATTGTTGTCCTAAACTATCAGAACAAATTTTAAGTACATTTTTCTACCTAAAAATCAATGCACCCTTGCCTCTGAAATAAAAAAAGAGACCTGACCTGCTCAATATTCTCAATCTACCCAATTTAGTAGGATTATGAAAAAACCTTTGATCCCTGTACAGTTGACATAGAATAACATCCTCCGTATGCATCATAGCTTTAGTCGGACCAGTGAAGAACCAAATGTCATATATTCAGGACCTTCAAATGAATATATGACAGTTGGTTATTTATTGGGTTGACTAAAGAGGGGAACTTCCAATGATGTAGATTGAATCAATGTTTTTTGGAGAAAAACACTTCTCGTTGTTGAAAACGAGAAGAGTGGAGTAATCTCCTGTTCCCATTATGTATCAAGATTTTACAACAAACTCAAGGGATGAGGAAATCCCTTCTGTATACTTGTTATCTTTTATGGTATATCAAACAAAGAGAAAGATAAGGAAGACAAGATTATTAAAGTCAAAATTATTTGAGAATTTTACCATCTTCAATCTATTTTTGTACATTCTTCCATCAAGTATGCTGCCCATTCGTTTCTAAGCATATCTATATCGTCTTGTGAATATGAATATTTTCTAAAGTCATGGTAGTACTAAAAAAATATAAATACACAAAGGATTAATAAGTATTTTAAATGAAATAGTAATTATCTTCAAAAATACCTCTTCAAGGATACTAGTTTGTTCATGGAAGTTGACATCTTTCATAAATTTATAAACATAATAACCATAATCTTTATCGTTTTTTTTGTTTTGGGCACTACAGAAACATTGAGAAAAATAAACAATTTTTTATATGTGTTTTGATAGTGAAATCTTATAATATATACCCTGATTTTTATCCAGTCATAGTACCCGTCATGTTTCTTGTCCTTTTCCCTTGGCCTCATTCCATGATGTAGACGATAGTCACGCACTGCACTATCATAAAAGAATCCTAATTAAAAGATAATATAAATTATACAACTAGATGTTTTTTTCTAAAATGTTGTATGTAGTGTATTTAAAATTAAAAAACACTATCATTTGTGGTCAGTTTGTTGGATATACATGCATTGAATCCAATAAATAAATATTTGGAGTATCCAAATTGACCACAATGAGTATCCAATACTGCCTAAGAACACAAAATGAATAAGTAATGAAAGAAATTAAAATATATTTGATATGATTAAATTTTACAATTTCACCCCTGCCTTGTTGGTATTAAGAAGAGTCTGTTATATATAATATTGATGTTAAACTATTTGATCAGGCCTACCACTATTTTACCCTCTTTCTTAGAATTTATATATGTTAGTCTTGTAGAGGTGATGTGAGGACTAATAAGTCCAAATTTTTGTTCATGGGGAAATCCCTTCAATTGTTTTTCATATATACACCTGTGAAAAATATGAAATGTATTTAGTCATAATTAACATAGTATATCATATTTTGGAAAATAAAATCATGAAAACATACCTCATGTAAACATTTACAACTAAGCCACTTAACCATTCATAGTCGATGATTTCAGTTGCACTCTCAACACCAATGAAGTTTGGATCTTCCCCTCTGTACATATTTTCTTCAAAATCAATTATGTGAGTACCACCATCTTTTAACTTTGTATCCACATGAGACCTCAATGATAATAAATGTGGATATAGAACGGGGGGGGGGGGGGGGTTAAGGTTCTTTGGGTAGATCATTTTGATCGGTTGATTGATCCTTGATATGGTTTTGAACCGGTCTTTCATTTCACCCCCTTCCCTTTGTCCGTCTATAATAACATGAATTAGTTCAGACATTTTTCATTAAATGTTTAAGTTTTAGCTTGAAAATTAAATTTGAAAAGAATACCTCATTGTCGACATGTTTTTTTACAAGATGTGATGGCCATGCGATGAATGTTCCAAGATCTTTTTTGACCGTATGAATATCTACATCATCAATTGGAATAGGTAGCTTGGCGCTCAACTTTAGGGATAAAGTAATTATCACTCTGACATGACCTGTCGAAAGTGGTCTATTGTGTAGCATTTTGTTCTGGATATTGAACACTGTAGCCCTCACTACAAGGCGATGCATGGGGTTGATAGATATAAATCAAAATTATTTTCACCTTGTATAATATCAATACAAGAAATGTATCAGTGTCTAGTGTCTATCTGATTCACATTTCATAGAAACAATTATTAGGAAATTGTTTTCCTCAATTAAGAATTTTTTTTGAGGGGAATGGTTCACCTCAAAAATGGTGGGGGTGGGGTGGGATCTTCACGCACAGGTTTTTCTTGAGCTAGTTCTTCTCTTTTCCTCTCCCCCATCAAAATTTATATCATCTCTCTTTGGTATTGTAATTATTCTTGAAGCATAGCTAATGTTTCTCTCATATTTTTCATTTCCTAAATTTGATCCTCTGCTTTTTTTTCTCAAAATATGTTCGGGGTGTCACCCCAAAATCCGCACCTCTGACATGGCTATACTTTTTTGGCTACTTCAAGGCCATTGGAAGTATGTCTGCATCTGGTGTGAGTGTTTGTGATTCTTATGACTATGTCATATATAAAATATAGAAAAATAATTAATCATTGTTATGTAATATAGATTTAAATAAAAACAAATTTTTATTATGATATACTTACACATGTTTCCCACACTTTTTGTGTGTTTTCATCTATTAGTTTTCCATCTTTAGTTATACGCACCTCCTTCCATAGCACATGGCGTTGGATGGAAGTAGATGTGGATTTGGACTCTTCAAGATGAATATAAACAAAATAATATAGTTATTGTGTTGTTTTATGTTACATAAAAATATTATGGTAGATTTAAAATATGTACCATTTTTTTCAAGTGATGCGTACCCCATCCTTGATTTATGATATGGGTACGCTGGTTTTGATTCCTATTGTTTATTTTCATCACTCAGTTGATGTTTCATAAATAAAACACTATCAATCAAAGTGATGAATACACGTACTATCAAACAACCTATTACTAGACACAATGTACCTGAAAATACTACTTTGTACGACGGACAGTAAACACATCCCACGATGCTTGGGTTATCAGGTGTGCATAAATAAGAGGTGGGTGCAGTTTTATTTTCCCTTCAGCATCTTTAAGATGATATTTTGTTAAAAGTGTGAGAAAATCCCTATAAATCCTTCCAACAACCCTTAAGACATATTATTTGTGCGATTCATCTACTATAAATGCACTCTACAAGAGGTGATGAAGTTTAATTCAATGTTTCATTATTTAATTTTTAGTAAATTAAAAAAATGATATCATAATTTTACCGCAATATATCCCCACATCAGTGTCTTAATCACATTCACAACATGGTTCCATGAATTTACATCAATCGTCACCCATTTTGAGTGACAATTACAATGTAACTACTAAACATGGCCTTGTTGGGGTTAACATGTTGACCCCACTTATTCCATCCAATCTCGTATTTTATGCCGTTCTCTTTAGCCTTATTAATTTTTGATAATACCGAAAAACTACAACAATCCTATTTTTTTTGCATTGCTGGTGTTTCATCATATTTCATTTACTCAGATCCACCATCATCAATATGTTCCTCCAGCTCCATAGGTCTAGTATCAGCATGTGCAAATGGTGGTTGTACCTCTACACTGGGATCAACAACAGGTTGAGAAACCTATTGTTCGTCTGCACTGTGAGCAGTAGTAGGTTGAGAAACCTATTGTTCTTGTGAATTGGGAGAATCTTCATGTGCAGAAGTCATTATCTGCAAAATTACTTTAAAATTTAATTTAGATAACATAAAAGCAATAGTGAACAGATATTAACATAAGGCAATAGGTTGAGAAACCTGTTGTTCGTCTGCACGGTGAGCAACAACAGGTTGAGAAACCTATTGTGCTTGGGGATTGGAAGCACCATCGCATACAGAGGTCATTATCTTCAAAATTGGTTTAACATTTAATTTTGATAATATAAAATCAATATTGAAAAGATATTATCATAAAGTAACATGATGTATATTAGAAAAAAATATAACCTAATTATTGAACTCTTTTTTTAAAAAATTTTGAAGGGATTTGACCCCTCTATCGACTATACAAATCCATTCATTGTGGTCTCCTTTGACATAAAAAATTCCATCTACACTGGGACCACTGGGAAATGATTGTGACGTCCCAATTAAAGAGTCATCCTCTGTTGAATTTTCATCTATCTCTTCAGTGGTTTTGGTCGATAACAGAACAATTGACCAGTTTTTGTTTGCGGGATCTGGAACATAAAAATACTTGTACTGCCTGTGATGCCATTATAAACGGTTCATCTTTGTACCCTTCCTTATTGAAATCAACTTTCACAAATTCCAACTCATCTATTTTAACAAAACTTATGTTATCAACCCACTTTCATAGAAAAATCAGCACTTAGAATATCATATAATCCAACTCCCATATTTTTGTGATGATTCCAAAATATGACATATTCACGTAAATTGGATTTCTGTCCTTAGCACCAGAAACATGCATCACTTCAACCACAAGTGTAACTATAATATTATATCTATTACTATATTCATCATGTTTATTATTATAGAATTTATAACCATTAATTACATAAGCATTGTAAGATAATACATACACACTTAGTCCTTCGGCTAGAAATCGAAGTATTCTTAAATTGAGTCTGGATTTTCATTTGACTCCTTAAAAATATTGTTCTAAAAACATCCTATAAACTGTTTATTATGTTTATTTGATATCCATTTTTTATCCCTTTATGGATTCAAATGCCTACAAATTTCTTTGTGGCTTTAAACATATGGGTCAACATCCAAACTGTTATGAAAAATGTAAATGTGGGCCTACTCATGATCTGTAATATTGATTGTGACAACCTCCTTTCTAGAAATTCCTTCACCCAAAAGTCGCCTAGTGTGACAATATTTCATTAGACCAATGATTTTCACACCAGACAAGTATTCAGTATAGAATTAAATGGCTTCCTCAACAATATATCGCTCCGCAATACAACCCTCTGGATGACTTCAATTTTTGACATACCCTTTCAAAATCTTCATATACCATTCAATGGGGTACATCTATCTATAGTGAACAAGACCACATTTACAAATATCTCTCACTAAGTGAACCATCAAATGAACCATCATATCAAAGAATGTTGGTGGGAAAAACATTTCCCATTCACATAATATGATGACAATTTCTCTTTCCATAGTTGGCAATTTCGCCAGGTATATAACATTGCTACATATAGCTTTGAGTAAAAAACATATCTTTGTTAATGTATGATGGAAATTCTTGGAAAAAATGAAACATAAAGCTATAGGAATTAGATCTTTCATAAAAACATGATATTCATGTGATTTTAGACCTTTTAACTTTAAATCGTGCATTGACACGATGTTCTTGATATTTGATGATTACCCCTCTAAAAACTTTACGTCATTCAAGAAGTTTCAAAACTAATATCTCTACTGCCTAGAAAGAGTGTAAGCAGTAGTTGGAAGAAATGATTGTTTTTCACCCTTCAGCGGTGCCAACTCTTCTCATATTCCCATGTCAACCATGTCTAACCTAGCCTTAATTTTATACTTTTTTTTTCTGGGTGCATTTAGCAATGTTCCAATGACAATATCACATACAATTTTTTCAACATGCATAACATCAATAAAATGTATGACATACAGACAATTATAGTATGATAATTAAAAAAAATTGATTTATTTTTCCAACCAGTTTTCATAAGGTTTTTCGAAAACGGTTTACTAAAATCATTTCCAAATATTTAAATTTCTCAAACATTTGATCACCTATTAGTGAAGACAGTGGTGTATGTTCTTCCGAAATTCCATAAAATGATGTCATCCAAGATCAGAACTTATTTCATTGGGTTAGAAATATGTGATGTCCTAGAAATACAGTTTTTAATGAATGTTTTAACCTAATTGATTGTGTACCTTATTCACAGATGAGACACCCATGAGTCCCTTTAATGATATATCCTGAAAAATTTCCATAAGCAAGAAAGTCATTTATTGTCCCGTAAAACATGGATCTCAACATAAAATCTTCATTTCTGTAATAATCATACATCGTAACACCTGAATCCCACAATAATTTAAAATCCTTGATCAATGGATCCAAATAAACATCAATATCATTACCCGGTTGTTTTGGTCCTAATATAAGCATAGATAACATGATGTGTTTTTGTTTCATGCATAACCACAGTTTCAAGTTATAATTTACCAACATAATCGGCCATGTACTATGACTGATGCTTTGAAAACCAAAAGGATTCACTCCATATGTAGATAACACAAGATGAAGGTTTCTTGGCTCGTTTCAAAGTCAGGATACTAATGATCAATTCTCTTCCATTGAGGAGAGACTTCTAGGTGCCATAGTTTTCCATATTTATTTATTTTATTTGTGTGCCATGTCAATTAACCTATAGTATCCTCACTTCAATATTTGATCCTAATCCTTGGAATGACTGGAAAGTACCATGAAACTTTTGTAGGACCAGATTCATCTTTCTTGAATTGAGAAGAACCACACTTTAGGAATTCTCTAAGTGATTTTTGGTCCTTGAGAAACATTATACAGTCATTCGGGCATGTGTGTATTCTTTAAAAGATCATAACCATCGAGAGTAGCATTCATTTGGCATTTATGTTCAGATAAGGAGCTCATTATATTTTGGGAGGATGTCATTCAAGAGAGTAAGTAATTTCATAAAACTGACGTCACTCCATCCATTTCCTACTTTCAAAATATAAAGCTTCAGTATGGCTGAAAATGCTATATATTTAGTGCAACCATCATAAAATGGAGTCTTTGCACAACTATTTAACTGCTCAAACAATTTTGGGTAATCAAGAAGTTCATCTTCAACTGTACTTGTCATTTCCTTAATATGATCATCATCATCATGCACATCTGTAATCATGTCCTCGACATGGTCTTCTTCATTTTCCACACTTTAATCATATCAAATGATCCATAAAACGTAGTGCTATCCTAGTCACTATCTATATTAGCTTTTTCCCCATTTTTATTCCAAAATTTATAACTTCGATCTATTACATGAAAAATCAAGTGTTCTTCTAACTCCTCTGGACTAACTTTTCTTGAATAACAACATCATAAACACAGACAAAGGATTTGAGAAGGATCATATGCATGATATTTTTGCAAACTTGATGAACTCTTTCACTCCATCTTCATACTCTTTTGTCAGACAATTGGCATCCATCCATTATTTATTCATATCCATCCTATTTTATTCGGTGATATTAATATTTAACAAAATAAATACACAAAATGTTGATATAAAAATCAACCAAGGCTAAAAAATTTATATACTTTAAATCTCCTTTGAAAAATATTTATAAAATCATAGTTGAAATTCCATTAAAAAACCAACCATTTACAAAAATTCCTCTATCCAATGCATATAATTGATGGATGCATGCCTTATATGTATCATGAAACCCCATATCTAGATCTAATAACTAGTTTTCAGTGTTCCTCCCATTAACCTTATGGACTGGCCAACCCATCACTAGTGGGTGAACTCATTTTCCAGTGTTCCGACCCCCCCCCACCGGCTACTCAAAACTATATTCACATTTACATTTATGATTAGAGATCAACATAGTTAGAGTCACCTGTGAACAAATCAACTTGCTAACTTATTCACATGTATTATTATGAGTATAGATTATGCAATCACACTCACCCTTTTTGAACCTATATACTTACTAACCTATTCACCTAACATCTATATATCATGATATATAATATTTTACCTAATTAATTGGTGGGAAATATAGGTACTAACTATATCATAATAAATAAATTTGTTTTCCACTTGAAAATAAAAAATTTATTATCTCATAAAGAACCCATATCAATTGGAGAAAATAAATTCACAATGAAGAAGGGAAATATGTGATCAAGGAACAATATAATAGTAAAGAAAACCAATATAAATATTTACACTAATAAAACAAGCATAAGGGAGATTTAATCAATATAATAATTTAATCCTCTATATAGAACCACTGATCAAGGGACAAAATGTCATGGGATATACCCTAGGTACTAGTGTGTGATGATCCAAAACAACACTATAACTACATCGATCAACATCTGATATATGTTTTATCCAACAATAACATGATCCACCCAATTAAACCATACTTAACTCATCATAATGGAACCTACCCACTAGAATTTTCTTAAACACAATTAGGGGGGACAATATAAGTGTGTGTACCAACTAGGGTAGCATGAATCAAGTCCTCCCACCTAGACACCCAAGTTACCATAAATAAAAAACCATGGAGGTGAGAAATAAATCAAGATAATTACCAAAATAAATGTCTCACACCTCACCTCCAACACCATCACATATAACATCCCCCTTTCACATCATATATACAACATATAAATAATCAATAACCCATAACTGGTGAAACAAGTATATGGGAAATCATTGAGGTTCACATGATAAATAAACCATTTACTTTTTTAAAGTGAAAAACGGGTCTTCACATGAAAACCAACTTAGTATGTAGAGTCTTACTCCCCTTATTTAAAGCCTCAACATTTCAATGATTTTGGAAGCACTTGAAAAAAAAAATCCCTTTTTCTTTACAAAACATTATCCAAACACATGGAAAATTCCTTTGAAAAACCAAAAAAGGTATAAGAACTAAATTTAATATAAAAACATTTAAACGACCCTATGAACCTTTTCAAATATTATTTTCATGAGAATTAATCTAATTTAAAAAGAGTACATGAAATTCTTATGAAAAAACCCTTATTCTAAGCCTCTAATTTAAGAAAAAAATTTATAATTTCACCCAAGAACCTATACATTACTATACTTTAATTGAAAATAAATTTATAAAGTATACACATTAAATGAATTATAAAATAAAGGAAGATAAAAGAAACACCTACTTCAAACCGAATGGTAACCAATACACAACATGTCACCTTCCATGGAAAACACTCAAAAAACCTAAATCCCTAAATCCCCATGAAAAATGAATTTCAGTTCTTGGGAGAAGGAGAAACCTATGGGAAATAGAGAAGAGAATAGGGATGTGGGATATAAAGAAGAAAGAGTGGGAAGAATGCTTAAAATGGAAAAATAATTATTTTCTTAAATAATTCAAAAAAAATCACATAAAACGAACTTAAGAAATCATAGAATATTATAATTATCATTTTACAAAATAAATCATATCATAATAACATATAAATTGTGACTAAAATATCACTACATGGAAAACAATCCTAAGATGATAAATATAAGTGAAAATACAAACCTTTTCACAATTTGTTTTAAAACATTGAAGTGAAAATTATATTTAATTTTTTTGTAAGGAAATAGATTACTATTAAAAACATTATTATAAATATTTTCTAATAGAAATTTATTTAATAGACACAAAGGTTTTAAAAATGAGAAGTAAAAATACTTTAAAAATGTTTAATTTTAATAGAATTCTTAATAATTCAAACATGAAAAAGACATAATGTATTAAATAAATGAAGTAAAAATAAATTGATAAATTTTACATTTAAAAACATTCATCGATAATGGAAACTTGAGAAATGTATAATGTTTTCAGTAAATGAAGTTGAAATAATTTTAATAATTTTACTTTTAAAAATAATTTTTATAATAAAAAATACATAATTTTTTCTATAAAAGAAGTGGAAACACTTTGAATACATTTAATTTTAAAATGAATATTTAATAATATAATCCTAAAAAATACATAAGAGTGAGAAAAAAAGGAGTGGATGATAAAAATTTTATTTTTGAATGTATGGAAAAACATTTTGAATTTTTTGAAATAACCGTAATGAAAACCTGCATTGTATTTAAGATTTTTACATCAACCAATTCAAAATATGGTATAGGAAAATTGAATCTTACCAAATATAACTAGAGGAGAGGATAATTCTAGAGTATTTAGAATTAAAGAGAAATATAATTCCCTATATTGAATATCGCATTTGAGAGGTATCACTTTTTGTAAGGATGTTGAAAATAAATCTTTATGGGTCATAAAACATATAAATAAAAACTCTTGAAAAAGAATAGTCATGAAAAATTACATAGAATACCATGAATGAATAATTGATTAATGATATAATATATTATATTGTCATTTATTGTGCAAACAAGGACCACCAATGACCACGATTTTCAACGAGGTGTTTATCCCATACAATTCAAAACATCACCATCAATATCAAAATGTAATAAATGTGTCCAATGAGAAAGAGAAGAAAACTAACCGTGGAGGTGTGGTTCAGCATGTGGTGGAGGTGCATTCGTGGTGTAGGAAAGGCACAGTGAAGGAGAGGCACGATGGAGGAGAGGCAATGGAAGAGGAGAGCCGCAAAGAAGGAGAGGCATGATAGAGGAGAGCCACTGGTGTAGGAGAGGCACAATAGAGGATATCCACGCAGCGAAGCTCGGTTCGTGGTGACAGAGGAGTCGGTGGCTGAGGAGGAGGAGGAGGCAGGAGAGAAGGGAGGAGAGGAGGGAGGATAGGAGGGAGGAGAGGAGGCGACGTTGGTAGGGATCAACTTCTGTGAGATCTCGAGGGTTGCAAGGAAGGAGGAGAAAGTTAGGGTTTATTTATAAAACCCGATGACACTTTTATCAGTGCTAGATAAACAGTACTGATAAAAGTATGCTTTATCAGCGCTAAAATTAAAAGCGTTGATAAAACATGCCTTTATCAGCATTTTTTTTGCACTGATAAAGACCCATATTTATCATCACTAAAAAAGAGTTGATAAAAGTATGTTTTATGAGCGCTATAATTAAAAGCGCTGATAAAACATGTCTTTATCAGTGCTTTTTTCGCACTAATAAATGTATGTTTTATCAGGGCTTTTTAATTAGCGCTGATAAAACATACCATTTATTCATAATTATAAAATTATAACCAATATATTTATTACATTTATAATTTTATAAATATATAAAATTAATATACTTATTATAATTTAATAATTTAAATTATAATTAAATATTTATATATATGTTTGTGTTTGTGTATAAATTATAATTAAATATATATATATATAATTTTATAATTTAAATTATAATTAAATATATAAATATAAATTGATATATTAATTTTAATTTTAATTTCATAAGTATTTAAATAAATAGATAAATATATATATATGTCTCTGTGTGTGTATATATTCATTAAAGACATATATTTATAAACAAATATATTCAAAAGGTATTCATAAATATGTATTTATCATTTAAAAAATATATTTTGTAATTTTATAATTATTTAAACATATTTATATTTAATTAGTTATATATAATTATAATTATATATAATATATTTAAAAAGTATATAATTATATATAACTAAATATTTATATTTTTAAATATAATAAATACATTTATTGTTTATTTAAATATATTTATCATGATTTTAAGTATTTAAGAGAAGATAAATCTTTATATATATAGGAAATGAATGAATACACCAAGTATATATAATACTATAGTATATATGGCCAACATTAGGGTAAATAATGAATATATTCATGAGAATATGAACGCACACATCAATTGACACATTCATTTGGAAACATAAATTTATTTAAATATATATATATATATTTAATAAGTATTAGTATACATATATATTAAAAAGTATTTATATATAATATTATAAATATATAGTATAATAAATATATAATAAAGATATAACTAAAAATAATGAGCATAATAAACATAAATAAAACATAAACATAATAAACCAGTACTTTTTATTTAATGTATACATATAAACATCATTTTTGAATATAATTAAAATATTTTTATATAAATTAATAATATTTTCTATTAAAAACTTTTATTAGCGCTATTATTAGCACTGATAAAGGGTAGATTTATCAGTTCTTTTTTCTAGCTCTGATAAAAGCCTCCCTTTTATCAGCGCTTTCTGATTAGCACTGATAAAAACCAAGAGCTTTCCTTACCTGCATTTTTGGTAGTGGTAATCCAAGGTCATACCACTATGTTTTAAACTGATATTAAAAACAATCAATCTCATTTAAATTTTCCACAATTTGAACCCATTAAATAAGATAAAACACATATGTAGCACTGTATTCTATGAAGAAAACTAGAGTCCCACTAATGTTTATTTTTTCTTGGGTTTAAATTGTTGGAGTTGGTGCCCTAGAAACCAAATTATTTGTACTTTATGATAAACCTGTATTCATTAGATGAATATTAACAAACTTCTTATCACATTGTGAAGACCCGGAAATTTCAAGGAAATTTTTTTCTTAATTTTCTTTGGAATTTTACAAGAGCGCAGTTTCTGACAGCACCTGATTCCGAGGCCCGGTGTGCCCAGAATCATGTTTCGAAGTTTGGCTCGGGTACGTTTAGTGAACGGATGAGCGGGTTTTTCTAACTTTTGAACCGGTGCCCAGAATCGAATTCTGAGGGCACCGATGGAATCGCAGCGCCGGTATTTTCTTAGAAATGCCTCTTCCGGAGTTGTGTTTGCTCGGTTGTGGTTTTTATTTTTTTGGGTTTAAAGTTATGAAATAAAATAAAGTTGTGCGACAATTTTATTTTTATTTCACTTAAGCCACTTAAAAAGCCACTTAAATCTGCTTTAAGCTGAGTTGATGCGGATAAGGTGCTATCCAAAAATATCCTACCCTCTTGGTAGGATATTTGTGAGGTGGGGTCCGCACGAGCCCCACCGTTTCTTTTCCGCGAAATAACGCACCCGCGAAAACCCGTCATTATGAAGTCAACTGACGAGTTTTCTTAAATTCTTAACGCACCATTTAATTGGGCAGTTTTATTTGTTGAATTAATTCTGAAGAACGTGAAGAACGCGAAGAACGCCAGCCTCCGACGAAGAACGCCAAACCCGCGGAAATCGACGACGCGATGCCGTGTGCCACGACGCCGACGTTTCCTCTCCCGCGACATTCTTCTGCGACGTTCCTTCATCCGCAACGAAAATCTATGATCACCCGTTGAGGTGAGAGATTCCGGTTCTTTAATTTTACTTTGTGGATTAAAAAAACAATATGGATTTAATTATTATTAATTAAATCTCTTGTTCTTGAACCTCGGAGTTCGTCGACGCGTCACCGTATTCCGCGACGACGCGACGCCCTTCCGCGACAACGCGACGCCTATCCGCGACGACGCGACACCCTTCTGCGGTGCGACGATCGCCTCCTTCCGCGGCGATCAACTCCGTGAAGAACGCGCGTGCGACGACTTGACGAGGTAGGGGTTTGTTGTGAAATAATTTATATTTCCCGTGATCGTTTCTTTTAAAATAAAGAACCCGGTTTCATAAGAAAAATTTTAATTGATTAAAATTGTTGTTTGATATGTTGATTATTTTTCCCGATTGTTATCGCCTAACGCGGAGGGTGCTGGCCAAATGAACACGGCCCGAAAACCCTCCGCAGTTCTTCGTTGTTGTGCGGATTTGGCGGGTGATGACAAAACGTGACGCAAGGGCGATTTGATGATTCCGTAGTGAAGAACGGGTCCCGAGAGGACCAGCAGCACAGACGGGAAAATAAACGGACCACCGGAGGAACTCCGGTGGCCCGCGGAAGCCACCGGCGCGCCGCCAGACAGGGCCGCGGCTGCCACGCTCGGCCGCTCGGCCGAGCCGAGCCGGGCTGGGCCGCGCCCTAGCCGGACCGGACCGGGTCCATCCGGGTCGGGTCGACCCTTTTCGGACGACCCAGGGGGGGGGGGGGGGTCGGGCCGTGTCGGCCCGGGCCCAGACCCCCCAGTCTTCAGACCGTTTTCAGTCTTTTGCCCGTAACATGAGCTACGGGCCTCCGAACAACACGCCGTTAGCGGAAACGCGATCCTTGGATCGAGACGGTCGTTTCGATATACTGCACTCAAGGTTTCGGGATACTTTGGGTTCGGCCGGGTTGGTTCGTACACAAAACCAACCGGGCCTTCGGAGCGGAAACGCTCATATCTTGAGTTCCGGACGTCCGATTGACGTGATGTCCACTTTGATGGATTCCTATAAGGGAGAAGGATCTTTTGGTTTACTTCGTTCGAGGTTTGGACGCAGTTGGAGTACGGTCGGGTTGGTTTTGACTTAAAAACCAACCGGGCCCCCGGGATGAAAAAGCCAATAACTTCCAGACCGGGCATCCGATTGACGCACCGTCTGTTGCGTTGCGTTCCTGTTGACGATATGGAACTTTTGGCATCCTCCGCCCGAGTTTTGGATACAGTTGGGTTATAGCCGGGTTGGATTGTACCCAAAATCCAACCGGACCCCTGGAACGGAAAAAGATGATATCTTTCAGGCCGGACGTCTGTTTGACGAACCGTCAGCGGCGTTGGTGATCTCGTCGAGAAACGGTCCCTATGAGTATAACCTATGAGAGTTCGGGGTACAGTTGAGATACGGCCGGGTTGGTTCGCTTACGAAACCAACCGGGCCCCTGGGACGAAAAGGCTAATAACTCACAGACCGGGCGTCCGATTGACGCGCCGTCTGTTGTGTTGATACCCCTGTGACGAGGAGGTCCTTTGAGATAATTTTTCGTGGGACTTGTGATGTTTTGGAGTATTGACCAGTAGCTCGTGGAGCGGACCCTCCCGGAGACGAGCGTGCGGAGTACGGAGACCGTGTAGCCGGCTGAGACCTGATGACTGCTTGTCCGATTTGACTCGGAGTGACTTGCATAGCCCAGTGGGGAGCACTACTTTGTGAGGTGGCAGACCCACGGCGGAGGAGCACTACTGTGTGAGGTGGCAGACCCGCGGTACTCGATAGGAGGAGTACCTCAGCAGTCTTAGGTTAGTGAGCAGTACCTCGGAGTCGTGACATGACCACTGTACACTCTAGAGACGAGGTTCTTTGGCAGTTACGGTTTCGATAATGAAAATCCTGGTTTGAGATGAGTCTATGACCTTTGTGTTTCTTCATGATTGAGATGGGTTACTTGATAACTTGGGTATATGTATGGGCATATACCTGGGTGGTGGTTATCCATTGATTTCATAATCCCTGTGTTTTCTCAGGATTGAGATGAGTTACTTGATAACTTGGGTATATGTATGGGCATATACCTGGGTGGTGGTTATCCGTTGATTTCATAATCCCTGTGTTTTCTCATGATTGAGATGGGTTACTTGATAACTTGGGTATATGTATGGGAATATACCTGGGTGGTGGTTATCCGTTGATTTCATAATCCCTGTGTTTTCTCATGATTGAGATGGGTTACTTGATAACTTAGGTATATGTATGGGCATATACCTAAGTAGAGGTTATCTGTTGAGATATTCTTTGTGGTTATCCTTGTTGGTTTTAGTGAGACCTTGAGGGTCTCGGGGTCCCTACTGAGTATCGTTATACTCACCCCTGCACGGGCTATGCCCGCACCTCGTTGTGTTGGTTGCAGACGACGAGCAGTGCTAACGGAGGCCGAGTGTTCGAGGACTGGACGGTACCCGGAGGTGGACGACACGACGAGTCAGTATTTGGAGGTGGACTTCACGGTGAGACGACACTCGGAGGAGGTTGACCGGCGAGAGCGTTGTGGAGGCTATCTGTACCTACCCTTCAGGTAGGATCCGTGGTGGACGATCCAGGAGCTGCGCCATCTGTACCTTCCCTTCAGGTAGGATCCGAGGAGGACGACCCAGGAGCCGCTTCCGTTCTTCCAGCTGTTGACTTTTCTTGTTGTACTGGTTCAGTTGTAGTTGTACTTCCTTTTGGGTTTGTATTCTGGCCCATTTACCTTTCAGTACTTCTCTTTGTACTTAGTGTTTTACTTCCTCTTGTACTCTGTAGTGTTTGTTTACTTTTATAAAGGCAATGCCTTCCCAGTTATCGGGATTTACGCCTTTGGTGCTAGTCGCCAGCCCTTGGCCTATGGAAGGCGGGCTTGGGGTAGTCACGGCACGGGCCCCGAGGACGGGTCGTGACAAATTGGTATCAGAGGAGTTCGGTTCTACCGCAGAAATTATAACTCTGATATTTTTTCTTTCTATGAAGCAATAGTGTTAAGAGTAACGAGTGTGGTTTTCAGTTCAGGGAGTCTAGTGTTGGTGCGGGCGGCCGACGTATCCATACACCAGGACCCTAACAACTGGTTTCCGACTTTGTGCACGAAAACACCGATTGCGTGTGTGTTTCCAGAAGTTTTTAAATGTCAGCTCAAACCAGGTCAGCTCACCAGGAATAATCTTTTGACTGTGTCATGTTGTTTCTTTCAGGATGCCTCCCCGTGGACGACTAGCTAGAGCCCCGAGAGTGGTACGTACTGACAGCCCGCTAAGCGACGAGGCCTCAGTATAGGGCCCTATCCCAGTTGAGGCACCAGTGGAGGCACCAGCGGTACTACTACCCGTTAGGCCACCGATGCCACCAGCCCCAGCAGCAGAGGATGAACGTCACTTGAGCGCACTGCATGAGTTCCAGCGCCAGAGGCCACCCAGGTTCCAGGGACGGACGGACCCGCAGGTGGCTGAGGATTGGCAGGAGGCTGTGGTGAGAGTCTTCAGGCTAGTGGGGACGCCGACAGATTTCGTGGTCATCCTTACTGCCAGCCTTCTTTAGGAAGCAGCAGGAAGATGGTGGAGCCTGATGCTTCAGATGCATGACGAGGTGACACTTCTATGGGCAGACTTCGAGAGCCTGTTCCAGGCAGAGTTTGTACCATCCACCCTTCGAGCGGTGCGTATATAGGAGCTACTTCAGCTGCAGCAGGGCAGCATGTCAGTGGCGCAGTACTCAGCGAGATTCACAGACCTCTCACGCTACTCTACATACATGGTACGAGACCCATTCTTCAGGGCCCGAACCTTCGAGAAGGGGATCAAGCGGGAGATTAGAGCTTCGGTTGTATCGCACAACGTTCCGGCGCAGATAGGGGTGTTGGAGAGAGACCTCTTAGTGGAGAGTTTCCTTGCTGAGCAGTCTCCAGCAGCAGGACCCACCACTAGCTGGCATGTGCCAGAGTCTTCTGCAGCAGGCAGTAGACAGATGACGCAGAGGTCCAAGAGGACCAGACCTACAGGTGGTCGACTGCGTGACTCAGGGTCGGTAGTGCGAGGCACCAAGGGAAGTGATAGAGCCAGACCTGCCATGAAGTGTTACTCCTGCGGCGGGATTGGTCACATGGCACGTGACTGTCCGACCCGCCATATAGATGACCAGCAGTTAAATGAAGAACCTCCCAGGCAGAGGCAGAGGTTCGATCAGGGCAGACCACTAGGAGTAGGCGACCATGGCAGAGGAGCTGGCCATGCAGCTGGAGGTGGATGACACTTCGGGGTGTTTCCACCACCACCACCAGGAGGTCCACCCCGACCACAGGGGACAGAAGGACATGGGAGAGCTCAGCTTCAGGCAGCTGAGGCCTACGATCATGGAGCTCCGGGAGCAGATGGACAGGAGCAGAACTAGTGGATACGTCTTTTGTACTTCTAGTTCCTTGTTGCTATGGTGTAGTGTCTTTGTATTATGAGCTGCAATAATAAAAGACGAATACCCTTGTGATGTTTTTATTCCTGTCCTCTTTTGTGTTGTTACTAAGAGGTTCCGGTTTAGACTGTTGACTTGACCCTCACTTGTGAGACATCTACTGGAGGAGACCCAGTTACCACACACTGATGCCAACAGTGTGACTCAACCCTTGGAGGCGAGAGTAACGGTTGGATCTCTTGGTAGTAGCGTCGAGGCCTTATGACGTCATCCTTGGTATGGATTAGTAACATCCATGTCGGAATTGACTGTATTAGGCAAAGGAAGTGGTTCATCTAGGGGATGAGACCAGATTTCTCTTATCGGCAAAGAAGAAATCTTAGCAGCTCTTGTGGGACTGGAGATGGTCCAGGCCACGACAGAGAAGGTCCAGGTCATCCAGGAGCGGATGAGGATAGCTCAAAGCCGGCAGAAGTCTTTTTCTGACAGGAGGCGGAGGCCACTTGAGTTCGAGGATGGCGATCACGTCTTCTTGTGTGTCTCACCTCGACATGGATTACGGAGATTTGGCCGAGGCGGCAAGTTGTCTCCACGCTTCATCGGACCCTTCCAGGTCCACAGCAGGATTGGTGAGGTGGCTTATCGCCTGGATCTACCACCTCAGTTGCTCCGGGTGCATGACGTCTTCCACGTATCTCAGCTGAGGAGATACGTGCACAACCCGACGCACACCATTGACCATGGGGCGACTTTTACGGAGGTCCCAGTGGAGATCGAGGATCGACAGAAGCGAGTCCTACGTGGATGATCAGTTCCTTTTGGGCGCATCAGATGGCAGCACGGGATCCTCCAGGAGATCACTTTGGAGCGGGAGGCTCAGATACGTGCTCAGTACCGCCTTTGTATCCCTAGTTTGTGTTGAAGCTTTACGGGGACGTAAAGCCCTGTGGCGGGAGTAATGTAAAGACCCGGAAATTTCAGGGAAATTTTTTTCTTAATTTTCTTTGGAATTTTACAAGAGCGCAGTTTCTGACAGCACCTGATTCCGAGGCCCGGTGTGCCCGGAATCATGTTTCGAAGTTTGGCTCGGGTACGTTCAGTGAACAGACGAGCGGGTTTTTCTAACTTTTGAACCGGTGCCCGGAATCGAATTCTGAGGGCACCGATGGAATCGCAGCGCCGGTATTCGTTTAGAAACACCTCTTCCGGAGTTTCTTTTGCTCGGTTGTGGTTTTTATTTTTTTGGGTTTAAAGTTATGAAATAAAATAAAGTTGTGCGACAATTTTATTTTTATTTCACTTAATCCACTTAAAGCTGCTTAAGCTGAGTTGATGCGGATAAGGTGCTATCCAAAAATATCCTACCCTCTTGGTAGGATATTTGTGAGGTGGGGTCCGCATGATCCCCACCGTTTCTTTTCCGCTAAGTAACGCACCCGCGAAAACCCATCATTATGAAGTCAACTAACGCGTTTTCTTAAATTCTTAACGCACCATTTAATTGGGCGGTTTTATTCGTTGAATTAATTCTATGAATTAATTTAATCGTTTCTTAACCTGTTTTTCAATCCGTTGGCGTAATAATAAAATAAGACCAACGCACGACTTCTGGAAAAATGTCCGTTGAGAGGATTTGACAGAAACCAAGAGTTCTTAATCCTCCTTCGCGAAGAACGCGAAGAACGCGAAGAACACCGGCCTCCGATGAAGAACGCCGAACCCACGGAAATCGACGACGCGACGCCGTGTGCCGCGACGCCGACGTTTCCTCTCCCGTGACATTCTTCTACGACGTTCCTTCATCCGCAACGAAAATCTTCGATCACCCGTTGAGGTGAGAGATTGCGGTTCTTTAATTTTACTTTGTGGATTAAAACAACAATATGGATTTAATTATTATTAATTAAATCTGTTGTTCTTGAACCTCAGAGTTCGTAGATGCGTCACCGTATTCCGCGACGACGCGACGCCCTTCCGCGACAACGCGACGCCTATCCGCGACGACGCGACGCCCTTCCGCGACACGACGATCGCCTCCTTCCGCGGCGATCAACTCCGTGAAGAACGCGCGTGCGACGACTTGACGATGTAGGGGTTTGTTGTGAAATAATTTATATTTCCCGTGATCGTTTCTTTAAAAATAAAGAACCCGGTTTCATAAGAACAATTTTAATTGATTAAAATTGTTTTTTGATATGTTGATTATTCTTCCCGATTGTTATCGCCTAACGCGGAGGGTGTGGGCCAAACGAACATGGCCCGACAACCCTCCGCAGTTCTTCGTTGTTGTGCGGATTTGGCGGGCGATGACAAAACGTGACGCAAGGGCGATTTGATGATTCCGTAGTGAAGAACGGGTCCCAAGAGGACCATCGGCGCAGACGAGAAGGAAAATGGACTACCAGAGCAACTCCGGTGGCCCGCGGAAGCCACCGGTGGAAGCCAGCGGACCCGCGGCTGCGCGGGTCTGGCTCACACACACGGGACGCAGCAAAGGCCGCGTCTGCTGATTTCTAGCACGACCCCTCGAGGGCCGCCACTCTTCCATCCCACGGGGGCAGCGCCCCGCGGCTGCCACGCTCGGCCGCTCGACCGAGCCGAGCCGGGCCGGCCGGCCCGGACCGGGTCCAGCCGGGTCAGACCGGGTCAGGTCGACCCGGTTCGGCCGACCGAGGGGGGGTCGGGCCGGGTCGGCCCAGACCCCCCGTCTTCGGACCGTTTTCGGTCTTTTGCCCGTAACTTGAGCTATGGGCCTCCGAAAGACGCGCCGTTAGCGAAAACACGATCCTTGGATCGAGACGGTCGTTTCGGTATACTGCACTCAAGGTTTCGGGATACTTTGGATTCGGCCGGGTTGGTTTGTACACGAAACCAACTGGGTCTTCGGAGCGGAAACACTCATATCTTGAGTTCCGGACGTCCGATTGACGTTCCGTCAACTTTGATGGATTCCTCTAAGGGAGACAGATCTTTTGGCTTACTCTGATCAACGTTTGGATGCAGTTGGAGTACGGTCGGGTTGGTTTTGACTTAAAAACCAACCGGGCCCCCTGGACGAAAAAGCCAATAACTTCCAGACCGGGCGTCCGATTGACGCGCCGTCTGTTCCGTTGCGTTCATGTTGACGATACGGAACTTTTGGCATCCTCTGCCCGAGTTTTGGATGCAGTTGGGTTATAGCCGGGTTGGATTGTACCCGAAATCCAACCGGGCCCCTGGAACGGAAAAAGATGATATCTTTCAGACCGGACGTCCGTTTGATGAACCGTCAGCGGCGTTGGTGATATCGTCGAGAGACGGTCCCTATGAGTATACCCTATGAGAGTTTGGGGTACAGTTGAGATACAGCCGGGTTGGTTCGCTTACGAAACCAACCGGGCCCCTAAGACGAAAAGGCTAATAACTCACAGACCGGGCGTCCGATTGACGCGCCGTCTGTTGTGTTGAGACCCCTGTGACGAGGAGGTCCTTTGAGATACTTTTTCGTGGGACTTGTGATGTTTTGGTGTATCGACCAGTAGCTCGTGGATCGGACCCTCCCGTAGACGAGCGTGTGGAGTACGGAGACCATGTAACCGGCTGAGACCTGATGACTACTTGTCCGATTTGACTCGGAGTGACTTGCATAGCCCAGTGGGGAGCACTACTTTGTGAGGTGGCAGACCCACGGCGGAGGAGCACTATTGTGTGAGGTGGAAGACCCGCGGTACTCGACAGGGGGAGTACCTCTGTACGCTATGAGGGGGATCACTACTGTGTGAGGTGGCAGACCCATGGCGGGAAGCACTACTGTGTGAGGTGGCAGACCCGCAGTACTCGACGGGAGGAGTACCTCAGCAGTCTTAGGTTAGTGAGCAGTACCTCGGAGTCGTGACAGGACCACTGTACACTCTAGAGATGAGGTTCTTCGGCAGTTACGGTTTCGATAATGAAAATCATGGTTTGAGCTGAGTCTATGACCTTTGTGTTTCCTCATGATTGAGATGGGTTACTTGATAACTTGGGTATATGTATGGGCATATACCTAGGTGGTGGTTATCCGTTGATTTCATAATCCCTGTGTTTTCTCATGATTGAGATGGGTTACTTGATAACTTGGGTATATGTATGGGCATATACCTGGGTGGTGGTTATCCGTTGATTTCATAATCCCGGTGTTTTCTCATGATTGAGATGGGTTACTTGATAACTTGGGTATATGTATGGGCATATACCTGGGTGGTGGTTAGCCGTTGATTTCATAATCCCTATGTTTTCTCATGATTGAGATGGGTTACTTGATAACTTAGGTATATGTATGAGAATATACCTAAGTAGAGGTTATCTGTTGAGATCTTCTTTGTGGTTATCCTTGTTGGTTTTAGTGAGACCTTGAGGGTCTCGGGGTCCCTACTGAGTATCGTTATACTCACCCCTGCATGGGCTATGCCCACACCTCATTGTATTGGTTGCAGACGACGAGCAGTGCTGACAGAGGCCGAGTGTTCGAGGACTGGACGGTACCCGGAGGTGGACGACACGACGAGTCAGTATTTGGAGGTGGACATTACGGTGAGACGACACTCAGAGGAGGTTGACCGGCGAGAGCGTTGTGGAGGCTATCTGTACCTACCCTTCAGGTAGGATTCGTGGTGGACGATCCAGGAGCTGCGCCATCTGTACCTACCCCTCAGGTAGGATCTGAGGAGGACGACCCAGGAGCCACTTCCGTTCTTCCAGCTGTTGACTTTTCCTGTTGTACTGGTTCAGTTGTAGTTGTACTTCCTTTTGGGTTTGTATTCTGGCCCATTTACCTTTCAGCACTTCTCTTTGTACTTAGTGTTTTACTTCCGCTTGTACTCTGTAGTGTTTGTTTACTTTTATAAAGGCAATGCCTTCCCAGTTATCGGGATTTACGCCTTTGGTACTAGTCACCAGCCCCTGGCCTATGGAAGACGGGCTTGGGGTAGTCACGGCACGGGCCCCGGGGACGGGTCGTGACACACATCATGATTATTCTTCTACGTGACATTGTATGTGATAATTTCTTAAGAATAGCTATCACACTAAAAGGTCATAGAGGATCCCTACTATGTTGAGAACTTGGAAGTGCCAGGACACTATTCTTGAATATATTTTCTATGGCTGAATGATATCATTTGAAGGGACACAAATGATATAGGCTATTAGGGGTGGAGACTCATGAAACTTTGTTGCACCTTCTCATGGTGTGCGCCCTTGGTAATATCCAGGAGGAAATGATGAGAATAAGACCCTCCGGTAAGAAATCCACATTCATAAGTTTCATTAGATGTTCCTATACGCGGGCATGTGTATTAGTCCTTAGACTTTAATATTATTATGAATGGGTATTATTACTTGCGCACTTAGATATATTGATTAAAACCGCGATGACAGATGTTTTTGATGAGGTAGGATATGTTGGGTGCATTACAATTAATACTGCATTAATAAATAATGTGAGAAAGGATTTTTCACTTATACAGAAGTAGATATCTCAAGCCCTTTGATGGAAATGATATAGCCTAACTAAATCCATGGCCATGGTGTTCTTTAGGCAAGTTCAATTTCAGGAAGTCAAAGAATGAGAAATTAAGAACATGGGTTGATGGCACTTGCAAGCAACCCACTTGATTGGAGATATCAAGATAAAGGGATTATATTACATGGTAAGCGTTCGTATGAGGTGACATGTCATTGCGACATAAAATTCTTTCTCTTGGGTGCCTTGACCCATTTCTAGACAGTAATCTTAGACTTTAGGAAAGCCCGCCTAATGCCAACAAGAAAGAGGCTTAGAGGGACACACACTAAGTGTAGCCAGTATCTCAGTTAAATAATTTATTTATTTAACAAGTTGAATAAATATTATTCTCAGTTGTGGTTTAATAATTATTCAAGTATGCCTGATCATATTTATTTTGTTTCTAGTTATTCAAGAGAATATATTGCGGACATAATATTTATTTATTGGATAATAATACAGTTATATTTATTTAATAATTAAATAGTTATTATTCAAGGCCCAGTAAATAGTGAGGAGGATTGGAAGACTAAGTTATAGGTCTGGTGAGAAATAATATTAAATATTATTTGGTTAAATAATATTTAAATATAATGTGCAAGTTAAGCACATGTCATGGAAATAATTGCATTTCCATTATTATATGACATGGAGTTTTCATGTGAAATAATAAATTAAGTAACAACACTTGTGCTGTTTATTTATTATTACCTGGTGAATTAAATTCGTTAAGCACATGTCATGAAAATAATAGTATTGCTATTTTTATTTGACATGGAGTTTTTCACATGGAATAATAAATTAACAGCACCTATGCTAATTATTTATTATTACCTAGTAAATTAAATTCCCCGTTATGTTATTATTCTCTATATAAGCTAAGGGGTCATTTCACTGGCTAACCAATCTTTTTGTGCAGAACATCCTCGTCGAAAAGATCTCGAGCCTATAGAACTCTTCCCTCTCTAAGAACTCTCTCAAGAATGATAGAGATCCTCTTCCACTGGATCAATAATAATGCTTTGGAAGTGATTCTCAAGGAGATCAAAGATGGACATCACAAGCACAAAGATCTTCTATGCTAGTACCTGGAGACTCCTTCAGCGACGTCTGGAGATACATGGAGCATGTGTGGATCACCGCTAGAGGATTCCAATCCTTGGATTATATATCATAATGAAGCCGCACCTCAGACCTGTGGTCGAATGCATCAATGAACAAAGAATCACCTTGGAGGTAATTATATAATTTAATTAAATTAATTATAAAAAAAAACATGTCGATCCTCTCTTCTTGGTTCTAGGTTCTCTCATTTTTCTTTTATCTTTGATTCAATTATATGGATACTAGCGTTCATCATTGTATTTATCCTAGATTAATCATCAATTATGGAAACTTGTAAAGTTGGGTACATGCCCATCCCGTGATTCTACTGTGCCCGAAACCTACAAGTGGTATTAGAGTGGTCATATTTTCATTTATAGTTATTTAAATAATTCATTGATGATTTACGATTTAATAATTTAGTTTGTCAATTCATGTTTAATCATTCTTGTAATCTGAATTTGGAGATATATTACTCCCTTATCATTTCTCATAGATTTAACAGAAATGAATAATTAAATGATTAAATTTAAATCAAGGATCTCATCAAGAGGTACTGATAGTTCTGTCCAGATAACACAAGAATACACGCTGTGTATTTGGATCTACACACTGTGTATTTGTGTTCAATGAATAAAGAGTAATTCAGAAATTAATCAAGCCATGTGCATTAATGACACGCAGTGTAGTTAATTCTTACACCACATGTTGACCAAGATAGACTGGCGCACGGTCAGCTAGACTACATGCCGTGTGGCCCACTGGACATGACATGTAGTCCCTTCAGGTCAAGTTCAAGTCATTTATCCCATACATGGATTTCCTGGTTGGTGACCGTGTAATGAAAAGTCTATATGGAATGTGGTCCACTGGACATGCCATGTACTCTGATGATTTCCAAAGTAAACCTCACATGCCATTTCACTAGGCATATACTTTGGATGGATTGTGAGGAGGGTATACGCTGTGTAGTCGGATCTACACGCTGTGTACTATTTCTAGATTACATAGATTTTAAAATTTATTATTATATTATGTAACCCTTGAGACATGTACCTTCCTATGGGTGGAAATATGGGATACAACATGTGATAGGTCTTTGATATATATATATATATATATAAATGTTTAATTAACATCAGCATAATGTTTAAAGATCTGCACATCATGTATGAGCTGTATAAAAATTATAATTATGCATGCATGCTATATGTAATAAAGAATAAAATGCATACAAGTATAAATACATGATGGCTATTTTTTGCTGGGTATTCACTGGGTTGCCTCCAAGTTATAAGTTATGTATAAGGTTATTAATGAGAATCTCAAGGAAATTTAGAAAAAGGATTAAGATAAAAAGGAATGATTAATTAAAGATAATGATTAACCGATTCAAGAACGATTTATCTTAATAAGAATTATTAAAGAATTGAATGATAATTTTATTAAATACATAATTCATTTCATGTATGTGGATGATCATGATCTATACCAGACCTTTGTATGTGATCAGTTCCCTTTTAATTTATTTATCAAATTAAAATTATTGGCCTGCGCGTCTTCTCCTCATTAATATATAGGGCCTAGGTGCCCTTGGTTTCTTTTAAGTAAACCCCCTTTTACCCCTCACCTACGTGTGAGTTAAAATCATATGTAATGGATGGAGCTCCCAAGCTGGTGGAGGTGGTTCAAGTTAGGATCCGAGGTGAAACCAATCCAAGGAGATACAAAGGTGGACAGGTGGAAAGCTGTAAACATGAACCTTAAATGGTTCAAGGTGTTTCTCCCCTAGGTTAGGGTTAGTTTATCAACTGTTAGATAAACTAACCAATAATAAATCTCATGATCATAACCTTTATTTTATTTTTGTTAGTTATATGGTTATTTATTATGGATTCTTGATGCGATCACATAATTAATGAATTAACAGGCATACAAGATGGAACTAAAATAAAAAATGGATTATGCATAAATATATACATGGTTAATCACTTAAGTATATCCCACTTAAAATTAACAAGAATTTGAAAAGATAATAAGTGGAAATTTACTCATAAAGGATAAAATACCTCAATTAAATATTAATCCAGTTTAGCCTTTAATTACTTCGGTTAGAATCAAACCATAGTTCAAAGTGCTTGACCAACCCTAGTTGGGGTGCTTTCAATTATTGGGGAATTCTAATTTTAAGTTTTGGGTTGACTTAACTTAGTTTACATCAAGGGTTGACTGCCCTAGTAAGACTTGGTGTAACTAAGAGTCAAAGGTTGAGGAAATCCAAAATTAAGATTTTAGGATTGGGGAATCCACTCAATAGATCAGGGAGCTGTGAGTTAATACAACTGGAATTTGGAATTACTACCTAAAACCTTTCAAGTTGCTTGACCAAACCTATTTGAGGTAATGTGAAGGGAAATATGGATCCTCACTGCTAGAATGTCCAAGCAGTATGATATTACAAAGCCAATGGTGAGGTATATTGAGTTTTGAAAAAATAGTGGGAGAATAATAAATATTAATTTATTTATTTGTCTATATTTATCAAGATAAACTACTAAAACTCCATTCATCTTAATTTTTAGAAACAACAATCAAAATTAAATCTAGAATATCATTACGATCCATACTCGAGAAGGAAAAACTTCTCCCCAGTACTAATTTCCAAGAATGGAAAAGGCGCATTTGGGTTATCCTTCACCATGAGAGGAAAATTTATGTGCTAGAAGATCCTTTACTAGTTGTGCCTGGAAATGAGGCGAGTGATGAGGAAATATCTGTGTATAAGAAACATCTTAATGACTCTACATATGTTTAGTGCCTCATGATATCATCCAAGACCAATAAGATCTTGAATCAACATGAGGAAATGGATTCTTATAGCATGATGTATCACCTTTGGGATCTCTATCAAGAGAAGGAGAGAAAAGAGAGGTATGAGATCTCCAATTCTTTGTTCACTACTAATCTTGGAGAGTCTGTGCCAGTTAGACGACATTTAGTCAAGATTGTTGGCTAAATTGAGCTTATGGACATATTAGGGATTAAATTCCTAGATGAGTTTCATACAAATATCATACTGTCATCACTTCCTAAGTCCTTATCTAGTTTTATTGTGAATTTTAATATGATCAATAATGAGAAGATTCTATCAGAGCTTCTTACTCTGATTCAACAAGTTGATAAGGACACGAGGTGTGAAAAACCCACAGTCCTTATGGCAAATAGGAAGAGGAAGGACAAGGAAAAGGGGACTAATATTTATAAACAATTTAAAGCCTACAAGCACCGTTCGACCAATAAGATGAAGATCCATAGGCAGGGAAAGGAAAAAGAGGTAGTATGCTTTGCATGTGGAAAGTTAGGACACTAGAAGAGTAACTTCACCCAGAGGCAAGGGGAAGCCAAATGTGTGTTCGTTATCAAGTAAAATCTTTCCATTTCTACACATTGGGTATTAGATACAAATTTTGGGGCTCACATATTTATTCAAATGGAGGAACCAAGTAGATTCCAAAAAAAAATATAGAGGAGAGGTGGATCCGTGAGTTGCCAATGGTGCGTAGCTGGATGCTCTTGCTATTAGTGACTACCACCTCACATTGCCGACGAGAATGATTTTGGTTTTACATGGATATTATTATGTACCTAGTGTTACTAAGAACATAATTTATATATCTATTTTATATACAGATGGATTTATTTTCAAGTTCAGAAATAAATGTTGTTACTTTTATAAGGACAATATATGTTATGGTATGACACATTTAAATAACGATCTGTATGTATTAAATTACGAGAACTAAGTGTTGAAAATTGATAATGAACTAAGTTCACATGTCTCATACAACACCCAGTTGTGGCATCACCGCCTTGGTTATTTAAACAATAAGTGCCTGACAAAGCTCTGTCAAGATGGTTATTTAGACTCTTCTAAGATAAAACCACTTAATAGATGTCACGCTTGTTTACAAGGAAAAATGAACAAACCACCATTTGGTGGATAGGGTGAAAGGTCCACAGATCTTATAGGATTGGTACACACTAATGTGTGTGGACCATTTCCAATAAAAGATAGAGGTGGATATTATTACTTCATAACTTTTACTGATGAGTTAAGTAGATATGTATATGTCTACTTAATTAGGTATAAGTACAAGTCCTTTGTGAAATTCAAGGAGTTCAAGAATGAAGTAGAGAATCATCTTGGTAATAAGATATAGAATCTTCGATCAAATCAAATTGGAGAATATCTTAACAAAGAGTTCATTGAACTTTTACGGAAGTTTGGGATTCTGTCTCAACTCACTCCACCTTATGCACCACAGTGGAATGGTGTTAGTGAAAGGAGGAACTATACCTTGTTGGACATGGTAAGGTCGATGATGAGTCATGCATATCTTTCATTATCCTTTTGGGGATATTCATTACAAACTATGGAATACACATTAAACTAAGTACCAACTAAGGTGGAAAATGGGATTCCCTTTGTGCTATGGAGTGGAAAGAAACCCACTTTGTCACATACACATGTATGGGGATGTGAGGAATTTGTTAAGGCTTTCTCAGGAAACAAACTAGAACCCTAGGGTATGAAGTGTATCTTTATAGAGTATCCTAAGGGAAAAAAGGTATACTACCTATACAAACCCTCAGACAAGAAAGTGATTGTTTCCAGACATTCCATCTTTCTTGAGAGGGAGCACATACTCAAAAGGTATAGTGGGAGCAAGATTTAATTTGATGAAGTTGATGCTCAAGATACACAGGAGTTGGTACAGGAAAAATTTCCACAGGTCCCCATGGATGAGGTAGTTCCTGTAATACAAGTACTACATATGATTATAAGAGAGGCAAGGGAACCGGAGAGATATGGTTTCCTTGTCACTGAGGATGGTGACTCATTATTATTGGACAATAATGAACCTCTCTCCTAAAAGGAAGCAATAGAAAGATCAGAAGATTCAATATGGATAGAAGCTATGAATTATGAGATGGATTCCATGTATCAGAACCAAGTCTAGGTTCTGGTTGATGCACCAGTTGATGTAAAGCCTATTGGGTATAAATGGGAATTCAAGAATAAAATGGACATGAAAGGTCAATTTAGTACCTATAAAGTAAGGCTAGTGGCTAATGGTTTTAAACAATATCAAGGAATTTACTATGATGAAACCATTTCGCCAATTTCCATGTTTAAATCCATAAGAATCATACTTTCCATAATAGCTTTCCATGACTATGTGATTTGGCAGATGGATGTCAAAACTACATTCCTTAATGGGAACCTTCAGGAAGATGTCTATATGACACAACCAGAAGGGGTTGTGACACCAGGTGATGCTAAAAGGGTATAAAATTTATAGAGATACATTTATGGATTAAATAAATCATCTAGGTCATGGAACATTTGATTCAATGAAGCTATAAGAGAATTTGATTTCATTAAGAATGAATGTGAGACATGTGTTTACAATATGTTTAATGGGAATGCGGTCGTTATCCTAGTAGTGTATGTTGGTGAAATATTTCATATTGGAAACGACATACCAGTATTACAGTAAGTCAAGGACTATTTGAACAAGTGATTCTCCACACATTATAGGGATCAAGATCATTCGTGATAGATCCAAGAGGCTTCTTGGACTAAGTCAAAGTACATACATTGACTTGATACTAAAGTGATTTAGTATGGAACCATCCAAAATGGGATTGGTTATAGTGTCACATGGTATACATATTTCCAAGAAAATGTGTCTCTATACAAAACATGAGAAAAATAGGATGAGTTAGATTCTATACGATTCAATGATAAGATCTATCAAGTATTCCATGTTATGTACCAGACTTGATGTTGCCTATGCACTGAGCATGGTAGGAAGATATCAAGAAGATCCAGGAGGGTAAAATTGGACTGATTTCAATACTATCCTTAAGTATCTGAGAAGAACTAAGGATATTTTCTTGGTGTATGGAGGAGACAAGGGGATCTTCATTAGAGGGTATGCTGATGCTGGTTTTCCGATAAATCCAAATGATCTAAAGTCATAATCAGGATATGTTTTCTGTCTCAACGGAGGAGCTGTGAGCTGCAAGAGTTCAAATTAGCCAGTTGTCACTGATTCTATAGTGGAGTATGAATATATATTGGCATCTAATGCAGCCAAGGAAGTTGTCTAGATTCATAACTTTATCCAAGAGCTTGATGTTGTTCATAGTAGTAAAGGTCCCATTATATTGTATTGTGATAATACTACAGCGGTGTCTCTTAAAAAAGAGGCAAGGTCACATTAATGGAAAAAGAACACACTCTAAAAGTATCACCTCTTGAGGTATTTCTATCAAAGAAGTGAATTTACAGTGAGAAGAGTGTCCACGAAAGAGAACGTGGTGGACCCCTTAACTAAAGTCCTATCTCAACAGAAGCATAAATATCATGTGAGATCTAGAGGACTGAAGCTCGTTAGCTGTAATGGCCTAGTACAGCTCACACTCATGATATTGTCCACTTTGGGCCTAGCCCACACAATTTTTCTTTCCCTGGGCTCTTCCCATCAGGCAACCCCCAGGAAAAGGCCTCATGATGGGAAAGTTATCCACACCACCTTATAAAGGGGTTATTTGTACTCCCCCTCCTTCGATGTGGGATTGCTATAACCCACCACCCCTAGAAGGTCCCAACGTCCTCACTGGAACATCAAATAGACACCAGCTCTGATACCATTTGTAATGGCCCAGTCCAGCCCACGATCATGATATTTTCCACTATGGGCCTAGCCCGTACAGTTTTTCTTTCCCTGGGATCTTCCCATTAGGAAACCCCCTAGAAAAGGCCTCATTATGGGAGAGGTATCCACAACACCTTATGGAAATCCCACATCGAAGGAGTAGGAGCATGAAACAACCCTTTATAAGGTGGTGTGGATACCTCTCCCATCATGAGGCCTTTTCCTGGGGGTTGCATGATGGGCAGAGCCCAGGGAAAATAAAACCGTGCGTGCTAGGCCCAAAGCGGACAATATCATGATTGTGGGTTGGACTGGGCAGTTATAAATGGTATCAGAGCCGATGTCCATTTGATGTTCCAGTGAGGACGCTGGGCCCTTCTAAGGGGGGGGTGGGTTATGGCAATCCCACATCGAAGGAGGAGGAGCATGAAACACCCCTTTATAAGGTGGTATGGATACCTCTCCCATCATGAGGCCTTTTCCTGGGGGTTTCCTGATGGGAAGAGCCCAGGGAAATCAAAACCGTGTGGGCTAGGCCCAAAGCGGACAATATCATGATCGTGGGATGGACTGAGCTGTTTACTTTGTAACGTTCCGGTTCTGAAAGCCACCCATAGGCGCTCCGTACCTAGTTAGTCACATGGCCTCAAGCGCATTTCCCGGAATGCCAAAGGCTGCTGACTAGTAGCGAGGGCCTTGGGTGTGATAGTGGGAAAACTATGCCCTCATTGGGAGAGCACACAGCGGATGGGGAACAATATACAATAGCGGAAGTAGTAATAATCCATACACAAGTGAACAATTGAAGACTAGAAATAATAAACAATTGGAACAATGCATAATAAATAATGCATGATACATATGTCTAGGGAAACATCCAAACAAGTCACAATGATGAATACAACAGTACTGAACCAAAGTACAAAAGAAAATATAAACAACTCCTCAGCATCGCAAGCCTAGGCTTGGTCCCATGCTCTCCAGTTCCATAGCAATTCTAGTACCTGAAGTGGAAGGGTGCTTGACCTTATCTATACCTGCAACAATATAATCTGTTTGGGCCTAAAAGCATGCCCCAAACATGGTGTGAGACTAAATCCCAGTAGGCAACCACCCGAAGATCTCTGCCTAACTGTCAGTGAGTATATGGAAGGTAAAAGTACAGTAAACAGTAAATAGTAAACAGTAAATAGTAAACAGTAAATAGTAAATAGTAAATAATAAACAGGACAGTGCTCAGTAGTAAACAATCCACAGATCAATATCAAGCAACAGTAAAGCAAACAACTAAACCACAACTAGGTAACCCTCTGGGAAGTACTCGCAGCCATCCCCTCTGGTCCTACCTAACAAGTACCAACAACCCTCTGGGTAGTACACTCAGCCTAACCCCTCTTGTTTGGTCATATGAAAATTATAACACTCTATGAAGAAGCTCACTCGGTCAATTCCCCTTATAGTCTAAGGTAGTCAGGGAATCTCTGAGGAAGATCACACAGTCAATTACCTTAAAAGCCCCAAGGTCAAGAGACTCTCTGAGGAAGCTCACTCAGTCAATTCCTCTTATATCCCCAGGTCGTTCATAGACTCTCTAAGGAAGCTCACCCGGTCAATTCCTCTTTTAGCCTGGAGTGGTTCAAGGTAAATCAAGTAAAACAAAGAATCTCTGAGGAAGCTCACTCGGTCTATCCCCTTATAGTCTATAAAGCTCAAAGACACTCTGAGGAAGCTCACTTGGTCTATCCCCCTATAGTCTATAATGTCCAAAGACTCTCTGAGGAAGCTCGCTCGGTCTATCCTCTTTTAGTCTATAACACCAGGTTCTCACGACCCCATGTAAGTCAAAACATAATAATTCTATATGTCCAAAGTAAACCTAAAAAATTACTTGGCTAACTAGTCTACAACATCTCAAGCATGTCAGAAAACAACACTCCATCCTACGACCACAAGGCATGGAAAACAGGTAAATGACCAATAGGCTAAACAGAACCAAATGGTCATAAACAGAACAAGGCATGAGCAGAACATCCAAGGAATAGAAATCAGCCCAAATCTAATCCAATTTACCTCTATACAGGCATACAAACATGGCAGGAAAACAAAAGGGGTAAAACAGTAAACACGCAATACCCCATTCAAGGGTATTGGTGTATTTGAACATAATAATCAAAGACTTCGAATAGAAAGGCACAAACCACTTACCTTGGGGTTAGGAGATTGCTATACGTGAACCTCGAAGCTTGAATCACCTTAGAATTCCCAAGATCTACAAAAACGTCTAAAATTATCAACCCACAATAACTTGAGAAATATGAAAAATCATGGAATGAAATTCAAGAATAAGGAAGATCTCACCGCTGTGGTTCTAACGCAATTGAAGACGGTCAATTCGGAGAACAGACGGAGGCTCGGTGGCTCAGAGAAGTTTTGGCACCGTACGGTTTCTCTCGACCAAACGGGACCTTGAAAAAGACACTTATGGGGGTTAGACGCGATCCCGGTCTGTTTAATGAAAAAAACAAAGTACACAACGTGTACTTTTAAAGTACACGACATGTAATCATCTTTTCCATACTCCGCTTTAGGCAGCCTCCATGTCACCCCACACGTCCGTGTGTGTGGCTAGGACACGGCCAGCACACGGTCTCCTACGACAAGGAATTACACGACATGTACTCATAAAGTACACGAAGTGTACTTAAAAAATTTCCATAATTTCCTCTTTTTTCAAAAAACGACAAGAAAAGGAAAAACATACCTGAAAAGAAGGTTCGAGTTCTTACAAAATTCCCCCCTTAAATAAATTCATCCCCGCGGCGTAGAAGAAGAGACCTCGAATAACTCTAGCCACTGTGCTCGTACATCGACCTCCCTCTCCCAAGTCTCGTCTTGTACCTACCCGTGCTGCCATAGCAACCGTACCAGAGGAACAGACCGGCCAAAAAGAACCTTTGTACTGTGATTGATAATCCGGATATGATGCTCCTTAAATGATGAATCCACTTCGATCTCCACCTCCTCAGGTTGAAAGACATGAGATGGGTCTGAAAAGTAATGTCAGAGATGAGAAACGTGGAAGATGTCGTGCATAGACTGGTACCTCTGAGGTAACTACAAATGATAGGCAACCGGCCTAACTCTCTCCAACAACTCAAACGGTCTGACGTATCTCAGTGAAAGATTTCCCTGTCTCCTAATCCTCCTGTGTCCCAACCTTTGTGCGACACGCAGGAAAACCTAATCCCCGACCTCGAACTCCAGAGTTCATATCTGCTGATCAGCATAAGACTTCTGACAAGACTGTGCAGTAGCCATCCTCTTCCAAATCAAATCCATCTGCTCTGTGGTCTCTTAAACAAGAAGAGGTCCCAGCATAGCTGCCTCTCCTGCCTCCAACCAATATAGGGGTGATCGACATGACCTACCATAAAAAGCCTCATAAGGTGCCATCTGAATAGTTGCTTGAAAACTATTGTTGTAGGAAAACTCCAAAAGAGGTATATGCTTCTCCCAAGAACCTCCAAAATCAGGAATACATGCTCGTAGAATGTCCTCAAGCATCTTAATCATATGCTCAGACTGACCATCTGTCTGGGGATGGTATGCTGTACTCAAAAGTTCCTGTGTACCCAAATCCTTTTGAATCCCCTACCAGCCCTGAGAAGTAAAACATGAATCTCTATATGATAATATAGAGTGGGGAACCCCATGTAGACGTAAAATATCTCATATGTACAAACGTCCCAACTCATCAACACTGAAGGTCTCCTTGATCGGCAAGAAGTGAGAAAACTTTATGAGTCTATCAATGACAACCCATACTGCATCATTCCCTCACGGTGACCTTGGAAAACCGGTCACGAAGTCCATCACAACGTCATTCCACTTCCACTCAGGAATGGGTAACTGATGTAGAAGCCCTGCTGGTCACTGATGCTCCACCTTCACCTGCTGACAGGTGGAACACCTCATGACAAAACCTACAACATCTTTCTTCATACGTGGCCACCAATACTGGCGGTGTAGATCACGATACATCTTGGTGACACCAGGATGAATTTCCCAAACATAGGAATGAAAATCCTGCATTAGCTCCTCGTGTATGTCTACTGGCACCCATATGCGCCCATGGAAATGCAAGATCTCATACTCGCCTATGGTCCACCCAGGAATAGGGTATTCTCTTGACACACTCTCCCGTAGGACTAGGCCTTCAGAATCTGATAGCCACCTCATTTGAACTCGATCAAGAAGCGTAGAGGTAACAGCTACAGGAGAAAGTAAAGTCTGCCCCTGTCTGTCATGCACCTCCAAATGCATCTCAGAAAATAGAGTCATAAGCTTCCACTCACTGCTGGCCTCCTGAACTGATTGTATCTGATTCCTCCTGCTCAACACATTAGCCACTGCATTGCCTTTCCCTAGCGTATAGGCAAGCTCAAATTCAAAAGACTGAAGGTACTCAACCCACCTTCACTGTCTCAAATTCAGATCACGTTGAGTGAAGATGTACTTGATACTCTTGTGGTAGGTGAAAACCACAAAGTGCTCTCCCAGAAGATAATGTCTCCAATAGTGTAAGGCATGAACAAAAACTTCCAACTCAAGATCATGCGTTGGGTAATTCCTCTCCTGTGGCATCAACTACCAAGACCTGTACGCAATGACTCCATCGCCCTGCATAAGCACAACTCCTAGCCCAATACTTGAAGCATAACAATAGACAGTGTAGCTCTTTCCTGGCTCTAGAAAGACTAGTATAGGTGCCTAAGTCAACCTCCCTTTCAGCTCCTGAAAGGCCAACTCACCAGAATCTGACCACAAGAACTTCACGCCCTTCTTAGTCAGACCTGTCAGTGGTGCTGCTAAGTGTGAAAAGTCCTGAATAAAGCATCTGTAGTATCCAGCCAGCCCTAGAAAACTCCACACCTCAAAGACGTTCTTTGGATGCTCCTAGGAAACCACTAACCTCAATTTTTATGGGTCTACTGATACTCCTATCTCTAAGATAACATGACCCAAGAAGTGAATCTGGTCCATCCAAAAGTGGCACTTTGAGAGCTTAGTATATAACTGATGCTCACTTAGTGTACTCAAAATGATCTCAAGATGGGTAGCATGGTCATGTCAAGTGTGAGAGTACACCAAGATATCATCCACGAAAACCACCACGAAGGAATCCAAGTATGGAAGGAACACTCGGTTCATCAGTGCCATGAAAATTGCAGGTGCGTTCATGAGACCGAACAACATAACCATATACTTGTATAGACCATAACTGCTCCGAAAGGCTGTGAGAGGTATATCAGATGGTCTAACGTGCAATTGATGATAACCAAACCTCAATTAAATCTTCGAGAACACCCAGGCTCCTCAAAGCTGATCAAAGAGGTCATCAATCATAGGCAAGGGATATCGGTTCTTAACCATTAATTGGTTCAACTTCTGATATTACACACAAAACCTGAGGGTTTCGTCTGCCTTCTTCGAGAACAAGAGATGCGAACCCCAAGGAGAAGTACTGGTTTAGATGAAACCCTTGGCCTACAACTCCTGCAACTGTTTATTGAGATCCTGCAACTCTGGTGTAGCCATCCTATAAGGAGGAATGGACACTAGTGCCGCCCCTGGAACAAGATTAATAGAAAAGTCTACCTCATGCTCCAGAGGCAAACTTGAAAAGTCCTCTGGATAGACGTCCCTAAAATGATCCACCACTAGAGGAAAGTTTAACTATTAAGTCCCCTGGTAATCCAGATATAGAATGGAAATCTGGGCTGTAACTCCTAACCCAAGATGATCTGGACCTTCTCTACTCACATGGACATCCCAATTGCCCTTATGAAGAAAAGATACACCCTCTAGTGATATGAAACTCACCCTGCGGTGATAGTAATCAACAACTGCTTGGAAGGGAACTAACCAGTCCATCCCGAGAATGACATCATAAACTGTCATCTCTAGGACATACATGTCCCATAGAAAGTGACACCCACCAAACTCTAGAGGGAACTCCTTGCACTGACATACACTAGTTGTCCTAGTCCCCAACAGCGTGTCTAGTGTCAAGATATTGGCAGAAGAAAAGATATAGAACCAAGAATCTCTATAACAGCGACATATATAAAGCTATGGGAAGCCCCTGTATCGAAAAAATCCAAAGATAAAACTTAGGCTACTAAGATCGTACCTCGAACTGTAAAGGGGCCTGGATCCTGCTCCTGATGGGTCAGCTCCACTGCAAAGGTCTGGCCTGCTCCACGGCCCTGTGACCCTGCCTGACCACTCTGAGCTAATCGACTTTGCTATCACTGGTAGCCTGGTGACTGACCACCATGGCTGCGATCTCCACCTCGGCCCGAATGGCTGGAAGAACTCTAGTTCCTAGACTGGTGAGAAACTGGCGATGCTTCTCCTGAACGCGGGGTCATAGAAGAACCCCTGCCACCAACTACAGGTGAGAAGATTCGACAGAAACACTGAAGATGGCCCATATTACCACAAGATCGGCACTCCATCGATTCTCTCTGGCACTGAGGCATAGTATTACTGCTTCTCCCGCATTGGTATCATACTAACTGGTTTCCTGAAGATACATCCCCCCTACTCTAATCTCCTCGAGTAGACTCCCTATGGTGCTTTCTACTATCAGTAGAAGGAACACTAACTTTGGATGTCGAACCTCCCTGGCTCACTGCTCCAGAATACCTCAGATTGTTCTTAGTGATCAGAACCTAGTTGATGATAGAGGATATCGAAGTCAACTTGAATATGTTCACCTGCGATCAGATGTCATGCCTCAGACCATCCTCGAACTTCTGCACAAGGAACAACTCATCGCCTCCTGGAATAGTCGTGAAATGCTGAATCTCAGTAAAGCGAGACGAGTACTCCATAATAGAAAGAGTGACCTGCTCTAGACTCATAAAATCCCGGGCTCGATCGGCCCTCAAGGTCTCTGGGTAGAAGTAATCCTAGAAGATGCACCAAAACTCATCCCAAGTCATACTCTGATGGCATCCTGACTATGAGATCACCTCCCACCACCTCTTGGCGGAGTCTTGAAGCATATAGGTAGCGAGCTTCACCCTCTTCTCTGGATGTATCTACAGATGCTCAAAGATTTTTAGCATGGACTCTATACATGATTCTGCATCCTGGGGTCCTCCATCCTCTAAGAAAGTAGGAGAATGCTGCTGTTGAAAAACCCGCATCAATTCCACCATCAATGGGGTAGGAGACGGAGCTCCCTGAAAAGCCTGCATCATCCTCAGAAAGCCTTCCCTGAATTGTGCATTAGCACCTGTTCCAGGTATAACGGCTCGTGCCAAGGCTGTAACAACAGGAGGATCTACTGTAAGTCCCTGATCAACCATATCTGGTGTCTGATCACCATCTGGAAAATGGCGTACAACAGGAGGACGTCTCAGTGGCATAATTATGAAAGTTCAAATGCACACATTAGATTAGGATTATCAAGGACTGAAAACATAAGAGTACATGAAGGGAATAAGAGAAAGAAACAGTCAAGTTTTACAAAACATGACTACATGGTGTGTATAAACACTACACGGTGTGTTCTTTTAAGCCATTCACATGGGTGTGTACTTCTGCCACAACTGGTCGTGTAACACCCCAACCACACAGTGTGTTGTCCCCACACACGACATGTACTTGAACTCTATTCCCCTTCCCGAGTCTCCTTACACGGCTAACCCACATTATCCTCTTAATCCTAGACTACACGACATGTTCACCACAGATATGGCATGTACTAGACAAGTTTCAACAACCTGTGTTGTTAGCTACACGACTGACTACACGGTTCACTCTACACGGCATGTACAAGAAAGGATAACACCGACCCGTGTTGTTCGTGACACGACCGAGTACCTAAGTCAGACTACACGGTGTGTTCAAAGTATACACGATGTGTATAGGCTTAAGGTTTATCTGTTCGTGTTGTTCGTTACACGACCAGGTACTTAGGTTGTACGACACGATGTGTTCAATCCTGACACGGCGTGTATAGTCAAACTTTACCTCATCCGTGTTGTTAGTCACACGAGTAGACACATGGTCACTACAACACGGAATGTACGTACCATACACAACGTGTTAATTCAATATTTTTTTTCACAACCCCGTGTCCCTACCCACACAGTCAGTGACACGGTTAAAAACTACACGACGTGTATTCATAAATTACAAGCCATGTATTCTGGTTTTTTCCGGACTGTAGTCTTAGATGCTACTCCGGAGCCTAGAAAACACAAAAAAAAGCGTTAAGGTTCCAAATTTCGATATGTGCGGGCCCATACTCCCTATGAATCAAAGTTTGGCATCCTATAAAAGTTATATACAAAATAAACAAGTCAATGGTCCACCAAGTTCTGATTCACGAGGGCCCATAACACCTCAAGAACCAAAATTTGGATATCATTCAAACAAGACCTTACACATAGAAATAATTATCAACAACAGTATTCTATCAAGTCATCTATTACAACAACATGCATATTCTACATAACATCTATCACAACAACATGCAATTTCTAATGCACCCTCAATGGCATGACAAGAATGCATGAAATGTGATCTATGGAAAGTGCCTATATGATTCATGAGATGAAATACCCTCATCTCATCAGGTTTATAAAGAAATAGAACCCCAATAAAGTCAACAATAATAGATCAAAGCATGTTAGTCACCCAACAGTGAAAATCAATCAACTGTAAAATTGAAAAATCAGAAAATTGCATTAACGAGGTAAATTGGCTTTTCCCTGTACACGAGTTAGCTAATCCTAGGCACAACTTATTAACAAGTACCTATTTCATCCTATCCATGACTATAGGTTCCAAAATGTAAGTTAAGAGAAAATAATTCCTCTGATACCACTTTGTAACATCCCGGTTCCGGAAGCCACCCAGAGGCGCTCTGTACCCGGTTGGTCACATGGCCTCAAGCGCATTTTCCCAAATTCCAGAGGCTGCCGAATAGTAGTGAGGGCCTTGGGTGTGATAGTGGGGAAACTACACCCTCATTGGCAAATCACACAGTGGATGAGAAACAATATACAATAGTGGAAGCAGTAATAATCCATAAAAAAGTGAACAATGGAAGACTATAAATAATAAACAACTAGAGCAATGAATAATAAATAATGCATGATATATATGTATAGAGAAAGATCCAAACAAGTCACAATGATGAATACAACAGTACTGAACCAAAGTACAAAAGAAAAGATAAACAGCTCCTCAGCACCGCAAGCCTAGGCTATGACAACCCTGCTTTTATTACAAACTTAAACATGAATTATTACAGAAACCATTCACTTGATACAACATGGATGATTGAGAGGTATAGTGTATTTGGGGCTTAGGATCATTACATAAGAACTTAAAACATGAAGTACAACATCTTTATTGAAAACTTCCTTTACATGACCACTACATTCCCTCGTACTTAGCATTGCATGTGATAACCTAAGGACATGCATAAGAAAATGGGTGAGCTATAAAGCCCAGTAAGGGAATAAACATGGAATACATGAATAGTACAATACATGTTAGAGAATAGGCATATCAATATAGCACAAGAGAAACATGAACATAAAGGCATGATAAAGCATGATAATCATAACATGGAAATGTGGCAACAACACTTAACATGGAATTAGCATGAGCCAAGGATCATTGCACATAGAGCATGAGTAAATCCTCATTGCACATGAAGCACGAGTAAACCCTCGTTGCACTTGAATTAGCATGAGTCAACACTCATTGCACATGACATATCATGATACTATACTTTACCCAATGCATTGGAGCGCTATAAGGGCGCACCCTTCTTAAACATTTCATTTCATGCATAAGTGTGCCACGTGGATCATAAAACATGGATTCATAAAAAATAATCATTTATTCCATGAAAAAGGAATGTGGAATGAAACTTTATAATTAATAAGTAAATGTGCATGAAGGTGAATTCCCTTGATGGAGAAATGGGCATGGTATTCACTACACAATGGCATTGGCTTAGAAAATTGGTTCAATTTTGGCAGCGTAACAGCGTGCTATAAGAATTCATAAAAATGGTTGATGAGAGATAAAGGGGTGTCTCATCATATCTATATGAAATGGACAATAAGGGGGTCATATAGATACATGTCCCAACAATTTTAATGGAATTTAGATTCATGATACAAAAGTATTGCTTGAATGTAAATGAGGAGAGAGAAGTTCCTTTCGGAATTTTAGCATAATAACGAGTGTACATGGGAGGAATTTAATGAGAGAGAAAGAGGTATCCCATTATTCAAACAATAAGAGGGAATTATGGGGGAGCTGCGAAACCACACCCCAACATTTATAATTTAAATTAAAATTGTCACACCCCGACCTTTATTTTATTTTTATTTATTTAATTCTTGGCTTCGGGTTCTCGCGCCAAGGTTCGGGCTAGATCCTGGATTAATTTTTTTTTCGTTTAATACTTTTAGCGGGTTTCGAGCCCGTACGCGGTCACCGCACGGTAGGCGGTAGCTGCACGATCGCCCCAGGTGCTTGTGCGGGTGCCCAATCGGACTGCGTTGAGGCACACAATTTGCGTGAGCATTTTTTTTAGGTCATGCGATGAGCGCACGGGTACCTGGTTTCTAGAATTTGATAATTAATTGGATTATGTTTAAAAAAAGGGCTGTTAAAAATAATAATATTATGTTATTGTTATTATTATTGTAATTATTATTCTTTATATTATTGTTATTATTATTATTAGTTTTATTACTATAACTATTGTTATTTTATTATAATTGAAAAAAAATGCTAACCCTAGTTCTACCCACATCCGGTGCCCCCCTTTTTCCTCTCCCCCTACCCACGGTGCTCCCCCTCTGCGCGATCCGCACACCCTAGCCTCGCCACACTTGCCCAGGATCCCGCCCGCCCGACCTTTCCCTCCTGAACCCGCCAACTACCTTCCGCCCCTCTCGGTTTCCCACCGCTGATCCCCCCTGGCACAACGACGCCGCACTTCGCCCCTGCCGCACTCGCCTCCAACTCCCGGCCAGGCCGCCTTCTGCCTCCTTCCGCGCCACTTACACGCTGACCAGACCCCTAGCCCCCTGCCGCGCTCGCCTCCAGCTCCCGACCAGGCCACCTCTGGCCCTCATTCCGCACCCCGCTTCGCCGACGCCCCCTCAGCGCACCCCGACCGACACTCCTAGCTGACAAATGCCTCACCCCCTGGCTCCCATCCGCCTCCTACCCACACCCTCCGATGCACCCTCGCCTCACCAACCCGCCTTTCCGACACCCCCTTCTGGCCGACCTTCTCTCCGACACACAACCTCCCCCATTCGGTTAAGTTCCTTATCCTTATTTTAAGTTTTTTTTCCTTCCGACGGGTATATTATTTGTTTGGTGTCATTGTTTAATCACTACTTGGTTCGAATTATTGTTTAGGGTCTTTTTTCAGTTCACATGTGGAATGTTTTAGGTGCGATTGGAGATTCGCACAATTTTTGGGAGTTCCTCCTTCCGAGGTAGGTGGTTCTGCGCTTAACTATTATCTGTTGAATTATTTATCTTCTTTAATTAATTTGGATTTTTTATTCATTGGTTTGTTTAGTGAGAATCTAGTTTTTAATTGAAGTTGATACGTTTACATGATATATATGTGTTTTTTTGGGAACAACAATGATGAATTGTTTATTTACATAGCACAAACCTTGCAGTTTGTGTTTTGGTTTAGCGTCGATGTGCGGAGAGTCATAAAAGATGTTTTGAACAGGTTTTGGTGTGTTATCCTTGTTGAACACCCTTGAAATTAATTTTAAATTTATTAATAATGTTCTTTGAGCTGTTTAAATAAATTATCAAGTCATTCATGTGATGCAGATTCGGGTGTGAAATAGTTCTTGGTGTACGTTTGGTTTCAAAATGGGGATTTTATGTGTATCTTGGTGTGAAGTCTTTTTTTTTTCTTGAAATGATTTAATAAACAGTTTAGTGATTTATTTAATTATTTGGATGGTGTGAAAGTGGTATTTTTGAAAGTGTTGAATATGCGTTTGTTTTTAAAGTAGTGTGTTTATATAAAATAAGACATGTTCTTGGTGTAAACCCTTTTTGCGTCACTTAGTGGTGTTTCATAAATGGTGCAAGCAGTCCATTAAATAGTGTAGATGGTGCGAGTTGTGTTTTGGAAGAATGTCGAGTTGGTGTTTGTGCTGTTTGTTCGTTTGAATTGTTTTGAGTCCATGTTTATGCGTTTTAGTTGTGCGGTTGTTGCACCGTGTCGGCGAGGAAGACCCGTGAAACTTCAGTCATCATCTTGCGCGTGTTTGTGCGTTTGTGCGAGGCGTGACATGCCATTATGTTTAGACAGCGAGCCAAGGTAGGTCCCACACTGCACTTACCTTTAAATTTAGAATTTATTAATTTTTTTATGTTTAGTTAATTTTAATTAATGAGAAATAATATTAGATAATAAAATTTTAAATGATTATTTAGTGTGAAAAGAGCCGTTTATTTTATACCGAACACTTGGAAAATTTTCTTGACGGGCGGACACCCAATATTGAAAGAATGACCGTTTTTCCTTTAAACATAATTCACGGAATTTCAAATGTACTTCTAGTTTTAGAGATAAATTATTTCTTCTGAACAAGTGTTTTGGGTTTTCTCGAGAAATGAAGTTTTGCTTTAAAATTGGTGAAGGCCCATTTGGAACTTTAATAAAATAGATTATTTTGGAAAGCCCACTCGGGGGTGATCTTTGGTGTGTGATGATTGCATGAGCTGTATGTGATGTTTGTGCATCGTGACTGATTTATTTACATTGTGGACACACCCCTATTTATTGCCTGTGTTGACATGGGAACCTGGCATAGTGAGTGAATCTTTTGAGAACGATTGCTGTACTAGTTTAGAACACGCACTCGCTAGTGGCCCCATAGCAGGGGAATACTAAGTTATTACTGCTATGGGGATTGGGCCCCTCGGTTAGGAAATGCAGGGATATACCGAGTAGTAGTATGGGCGTTATGACGTCATCGAGTTAGGGAATGCCTTCAGGATGAGTCAGATGTATAGTATGTTCTGGATTGTTCACGATCTCATAGGTTCGACCCGTGTTTCTTTTAGTATTTATTTGTATGTGGCAGACAATTGAGAGGTCATGTTCGGTTGCTGACCCCTGTGTGCCACTTTTTCCATTGCCCTTAGTGTGTGTTGTGTGTGATTTTCCTTTTGACTAACAACTAAAGTTTGGATTTCTAAATTGTTCGCAAAATGTTTTAAAAATGAAATGCACCTATTTCTTTCAACATTAAACTTGTTCTAAATTAAAAAGGGGAATGGACTGTTACTTGTTTTAGAAATGAAAGTGTGTGTGGAAACCATATGTTATATAATTTAGTGCAAACCTGGAATTGATAAATTCTTTGTTTAATGGTATGTGCATTGGGAATAGAATTAGTCGGGCCTACCTACTGAGTTTTAATACTCACGCCTATAGTGTTTTCTTGTTTTTAGTTTGGTTGCAGGTTCTAGTTTCAGTTGTTTTCCTTGAGCGACGTTGGGTTTTGGTATTGGAGAATGACCCCCAGGTTCACGTGGAGTTTTGGTCGGGGTTAGGTTAGTAGCGTTGTTTGTTCTTTATTTATTTTCTTTTGTTTTATTTATTTTTCTGCTGCTTAGTTTGTTTTCTTTTGGGCCAAATCTTTCCCACCTATTAAATTTTGATGTCCGGCACTAGTTGCCAGCCTGTGGGGATCAGGAACTCCCCTCAGGCCATGTCACGGGCTGGCTCGGGTGACCGGTTCAGGGTCAATCCGGGTTGGTTCGTGACAAAAAGGGCATAACAATATTAAGAAAATTGGACAAAAAGCGAAAGGAATGAAAACCCTTACTTGGAAGTGTGATTCCAAAGGCTTGAGAGAGGCTTAAGAGAGGATTCTTGGGAGATTGGGGAACCTTGGGAGGATTCTAGAGAGAGTAGGGCAGAGGTTGGATGAACTCCAAAGGCTTTGAGTGAGGATGAAGTGGGAGCTTGGGTGGGTTTATATAGGAAAGGTGAGTGAATTCTTTATTATTTAGGTTTGGGACCTCTTACATTAAACTAATCCAAACCACAAATCAGCTCATTGTTTTTGCCCATGGTTTTTGGAAAAGGGAAGAGGGAAACAATATTTTATAAGGCCAAATTCTGAACTTCTTAAAATAATGGGGTTGCTTATGTGGAGGTGAGTCACACTCCCATGGAAACTAATTTAAAAAGACAAGATGTTTAATAAGTATTGAGGGGTCCATTAATGCTCTGTAAAATAAGTCAAACAAACCCAAAATAACATTATTTTAATGTTAAAACATATATTAGCCAAAAATAAAGCTTATAGTATTTTATTACATCACTATTGGGTCATTAGTATGTCATAAAATACATTATATATTTAAACGGTATTTAATTTTTACCCAAAAATTTGACTGTCTCAGAAAATTATGAAAAATTTACCGTTGGATAATTTCGACATCCTGATTCCAGAAATAACATTTATTTTTTCTAAATAATTTTCTAAATATGTTAAATTTTAATTTTAAAATAAAAACCAACATTTATCGAAAATTCACGGGTTTTGACAAAAATGGCTTTCAAACCTTAATAAAAATTACAATTGCATTCATAAAATTATAATATCATTTATATTTAATAAAAATTAATTTAATAATGATAATAATATTTTATTAAAATATTATTTAATTCAAAAATCTATTAATTCATCAAAATAGATTTCTTATCTGAATATTAACTAAAAAAAATACTATTTGTGCTTTAAAAAAAACTATTTAAAAAGTGTCAATAATGACAAGAAGGTATATTAATTATTATATACAAAAAAATGATATAAATGAACATAGTACTAGAGATTTGTTACATAACCCCTTAAAACTTCTGCATAAGACCTAAGGGTAAGGTGTTCGATGGTGAAAAGCTCTTGGGGTGGCTCGGATAACATCGCTTGAGTGGTAATCTCTATCAACTTCCACTTTTCCCGTAGATGGTCCCGTTCGAGCTTGACATGATGAAGCTCCACTTGAACTTGGTCAAGAGTGAAATCCAAGTACGCCACCTCTTTTCCGAGCTCTGAAAAATGAGCTTCGTATGGAGCAATTCTACTGGATGAGGCCATCGCTTCTTTTTTCTGAGTAAATTGGATTTGTTAAAGCCCAATATTTATACTAATCATGTGATCACTGTTAAACATATATAAAAGAAATGGTCACAATTCTTAACATAAAACCAAAGAAGTTGAAATTTTATATAAACATTTTACATAAAGAGACATTTAACTAGATCAAGAGAGATTTCCATTAGTGAAACTTTGGGTCGTTACAATATTCCCCCCTTAAGAAATTTCACCCTCGAAATTTCCTCTTTCCCACACTAAAATAGATGTGGGTAACTCAGCTTCATCATTTCCTCTAATTCCCAAGTCGCTTATTCAAACTTTTGGTTTCGCCACAGCACCTAGACAAGGGGCATTGTCTTATTTCATAGAATTTTTTCTCTACGATCTAAGATCTTCACTGGTTGCTCCTCATAAGAAAGATCATCCTCTAACTGTACCACCTCAGAAGAGAGTACATGTGAAGGGTCCAATATGTACTTCCTTAAGAGGGATACATGGAAAACATCATGTACTTTGGCCATGGTAGGTGGAAGTGCTAGTCGATAGGCCACAGCCCCGACACGATCAAGAATCTCGAAGGGGAAGATGTACCTTGGACTTAACTTCCCTTTCTTTCTAATCCTCATGACCTTCTTCCATGAAGATATACGTAGAAAAACTATGTATCCAACTTTAAACTCAAGGTCTCATCAACGATTATCTGCATAACTATTCTTTCAACTCTGGGATTCCTTGATATGCTGCTGAATGGTTTTCACCTTCTCCACCATTTCCTTGACCATTTCCGGTCCAAGAAGCTTACATTCACGAACCTCATCCCAACACTCTGGTGTTCTGCACCTTTTCCCATAAAGCACTTCATATGGTTCTATTTGGATGCTCGAGTGGAAAATGTTATTATAAGAGAACTCAACTATAGGAAGATGTTGATCCCATAATCCTTTAAAGTCCATTGAGCATTCTCTCAACATGTCCTAAAGTGTTTGTATAGTCTACTCGGATTACCCATAATTTTGAGGATGATAGGCCGTACTGAATTTCGGTTCAGTATTCAGAGCATGTTGAAGACTCTTCCAAAACTTAGAGGTGAATCTTGGATCTCGGTCAGACACAATAGATAGTGGCACTCCATGCAACCTTACCACTTCCCTGATATATATCTGTGCCAGTTGATCCAATGAGAAATCCTCCCGAATAACAATCAAGTGTGCAGTCTTTGTAAGACGATCCACAAAAACCCAGATTGCATTGTTGCCTTTGGATGTCCTTGGAAGTCCGGTGACAAAGTCCATAGTGATGTTATCTCATTTCAATTCTGTTATGGGCAATGGTTTCATCATCCCCTTAGACTTCTGCCTCTCTTCCTTCACTTGCTGGAACACCAGGCACTTTGATGTATATTCAGCGATCTCCTTTTCCATATTATCCCACCAAAAGTTTTCTCAGAGATCTCGATACATCTTTGTGCTCCCTGGGTGAATAGAGAAATTTAAACAATGCGAATCATCCAAAAGTTCCTTCTTTAGCTTCGGACTTGAGGGAACACATAGTATTTTCCCAAATCACGCAATTCCTTCTTCATTAACATTAAACTCCAAGGATTTACCTTTTTCGATAGCTTATACTTTTTCCTAAATTCCCACATCATCCTTTTGAGCATCCTTTAACCTTTCCAAAAGAGATGGTTGAGCAATCATTTGTGAAAGGATTGATTATGTTCCCTACTTTATGATTCCCATGTCCATCTTCATCAAGTCTAAGAAGATTGGATCCCTCTCAATTATCATCATTGATAAAATCGCTGGGTCCTTTCTACTTAGGGAATCTGCCACCTTGTTCGCTTTCCCAGGGTGGTAATTTATTGAACAATCATAATCCTTGATGAGCTCTATCCATATTCTCTGGTGCATATTAAGCTCTTTCTGTGTGAATATATATTTAAGACTCTTGTGGTCAGTATATATCTCACATTTCTCCCCATATAGATAATGAAGCCCGATTTTCGAGGCAAAGATCATCGCCGCCAACTCCAGATCATCCGTTGGATAGTTTCACTCATGGAGTTTCAACTTCCTTGAGGCATAGGATATCACTTTATCATTCTGCATCAGCACACAGCCTAAGCCCTTCTTCTAAGCATCACTGAATACCACAAAAATTTCCCCACTTGTGGGTAAAGTGAGCACGGGTGCAGTGATAAGCCTCTTTTTCAACTCCTTGAAGCTTTCTTCACATTCACCACTCCAAGAAAACTTTACTCCCTTTCGAGTTAGCTTGGTAAGAGGGTTGGAAAATCGTGAGAAATTTCTCACAAATCGTTGATAATATCCAGCTAACCCCAAGAAGCTATGGATATCCGTTACTGATGTTGGCCTCTACCATACCTCAATTGCATCTGTTTTGGAGGGATCCACAGATATCCAATTGCTTGTGATAATATGACCCAAGAATGAGACCTCCTTCAACCAGAACTCACACTTGTTGTACTTTTCATAGAGCTTATCCTTGCACAAAATCTCTAGCACAGTTCTTAAATGCTCCTCATGATCCTCCTTGGTTTTGGAGTATATTAGAATATAATCTATAAAGATTACCACAAATATGTCCAGGTAATCTCTAAAGACTCTATTCATCAATTCCATGAATATTGCTGGAGCATTGGTGAGTCCGAAAGGCATTACTATGAATTCATAGTGCCCGTATCTTGTACGAAAAGCAGTCTTGGGGAAATCTTCCTTCTTCACCCTTACTTGATAATATCCCGACCACAAATCTACCATGGAGAAGTATCTCCACACAGCTGATCGAACAAGTCATCGATCCGTGGTAGAGGATACATTTTCTTTATCGTGATTTTGTTAAGTTCATGATAATCGATGCAAAGCCGCATTGACCCATCCTTCTTCTTGACGAAGAGGACTGGTGCACCCCATGGTTAAGCACTTGGGAATATAAACCCTTTATGCATATTCTCCTGTAGTTGTTTCTTCATCTCTTCAAGATCCATGACAGCCATTCTATATGGAGTCTTGGATATTGGTAGCGCCCCTAGTATAAGTTTAATTGAGAATTCAACATCTCTTCTAGGAGGAAGACTAGGCAGTTACTTGGGAAACACTTCAGCAAATTCCCTCACAATAGGCATTTCTTCAAGGATGGTTTCTTCCTTAGACTCAATCATCTAATACAGATACATGTGCTCATAGGGTAGTAATATCCATGCTTGAGATGATGGATCTAAAGGAGATTCATCTTCCTCCTTACACTTGTAAAGAATCGGGGGTTGATTCTCCATATGGAGTGTGATTTCCCTCTCCTGACAATTTATGTTGGCTCTATATAAGTAAATCCAATCCATACCAAGAATTGCATCAAATTCCACCAGAGGGAGTATGACGATGTTCACCGGGAAATTCAATCTACAAATTATAACAGGGGAGGACTTATATTCATGGGATGCAATGATTGTCCCATTTTCTGTACTCACTGACATCTTCACTTCCATGATTTTTGGTGGTGCTGGGATTATTTTACTAAACTTTCGAGATATAAAAGAATGCGTAGAACCTGAATAAAAAATTACGTTCACTATTCTTGAATGAATAACTAGCATACCTATCACCACTTCGTTGTCGGGGTTCGCTTCGGCAGAAGTGACGACAAAATATCTTCCTTTCTGCCTTGGAGGTTGTTGGTTGCCTCCGAAAACCCTTGGATTAGGGCACTGATTTGCAAAATGACCCAGTTATTTGCAGTTGTAGAAATGAACAATGCATTGAGGTTAGAACAGAGCGTTCCTCTCCTATGTCGTAGCCGCGAGTCTTTATTGCCGATAGTTAACAGCTAGGTGCCCTTCTCTTCCACACCTAAAGCATTTCCTCATCCCCTTAAGGCAATTTCCAGGGTGCTTCTTTCCACACTTTTGGAAAGTGGGGTGTTGGATCTTCTTAGCATCGTTGGATTTATCCATCGGAACGCCAGCATTGAAGTCCACCTTACGCTTATTGTCCCAATGATACACCTATGATTCCCCGATCTCCATTTCAACCTTGAGGGCACATCAGACAATTTCCTCATAGCTTTTGAAGTCACGGATCGATAATGATTTCCGTAGGCTAGGCTTCAGCCCACCAAAGAAGCGGTAAACCTTGAATTCGGGGGTAACAACAAAGCCGGAAGCGTATCATGCAAGCCTTGTGAAGTTTTCCTCGTACGCTCCAAAAGATTCTTCATCTTTTTTCTTGAGGGAAAGGAAGTCCCTTTCCATCTTAACCCGGAGGGTGCGCAGAAAATATTTATCAAAAAACATCTTCCAGAAATCCTTCCATTCCAATGCCTTGATCTCCTCCTCAGGCTTTGTATTTTTTATCAACGTCCACCATTGATCAGATTCACCTTCCATATGATAAGCCTCCAGAAGAACCTTATCTTGTTCAGAACATTGAAGGATGAAGAAGATATTTTCAATGGATTTGATCCATTGTTCAGCGATCATGGGATCAAATGATCCACTAAAAGTAGAAGGCCTTTGTCTCACAAAGATCTCGATAGCGACTTTTTCTTTCTTAGGGGGGGGGGGGGGGTTGAACGTTCCTCTTGACCCGTGTTTCTATTCAAATCTTGAGTTAGCTGATAGAGAAGTGTGACAAAGTTCGAGATTCCCGCTCCCATTAGATTGGGCATCTCATTAGTACAATCATCACACTGATCTTCACATCGATTGTTAGCCCGAGTCCTCCTATTACCGGCAATTGGCTGGAATAAAAGGAAAGTTAGGGGTAACACATAAAGGGTAATGCAAAGACAAAAGTTGATGACTTATAAATTAAATTTTATTTCCTTAACTTATGAATCTATAGGCTTCAATCTAGGCTTTTCGTGATCTACTTTCTAACATATATTCTTAGGGGTTTTTTTTATTCCCTTAATAAGGGTTCATACTAAGCTTGTGAATTTACCAAAGCATATCCCCTGGGAGTGTCGTAACCAAGAGTGCAGCAAGACCCGTTGTCATGCACCAGTTCCCGTTTGAGTTTAGCTCAAAGTGGTGTTTTCGGGTTTTACCCCTAGGATACATCTGTGCCAGAGCTGCCTCTACCTACTTGTAGCCAGACAGGGATATATTTGCTTGATAACCCACTTACTCAATACTAACCAAAAATTAGGGACGTTTTTATTGTACTTAGTCTTGTATCTAAGACTTTACTAGGGTTTTCTAATCCTAACCCCAAAAATAACTAAACCTATCCTCTGATACCAACTATGACAACCCTACTTTTATTAAAAACTTAAACATGATTTTTTACATAAACCATTCACTTGATACAACATGGATGATCGAGAGGTCTAGTGTATTTGGGGATTAGGACCATTACATAAAAAATTAAAACATTAAGTACAACATCTTTATTGAAAACTTCCTTTACATGACCACTACATTCCCTCGTACTTAGCATTGCATGGGATAACCTGAGGACATGCATAAGAAAAGGGGTGAGCTATAAAGCCCAGTAATGGAATAAACATAGAATACATGAGGAGTAAAATACATGTTAGACAATAGGCATATCAATAGAGCACAATAGAAACATGAACATAAAGGCATGATAAAGCATGATAATTATAACATGGAAATGTGGCAACAACACTTAGCATGGAATTAGCATGATCCAAAGCTCATTGCACATAGAGAATGAGTAAATCCTCATTGCACATGAAGCACGAGTAAACCCTCATTTCAATTGAATTAGCATGAGTCAACACTCATTGTAGATAACATATCATGATACTATACTTTATCCAATGCATTGGAGGGCTATAAGGGCGCACCCTTCTTAAACATTTCATTTCATGCATAAGTGTGCCACGTGGATTATAAAACACGGATTCATAAAAAATAATAATTTATTACATAACAAGGGAATGTGGAATGAAACTTTATAATTAATAAGTAAATGTTCATGAAGTTGAATACCCTTGATGCAGAAATGAGCATGGTATTCACTACACAATGGCATTGGCTTAGAAAATTGGTACAATTTCGGCAGCGTAACGACGTGATATAAGAATTCATAAAAATGGTTGATGAGAGAGAAAGGGGTGTCTCATCATATATATAGGAAATGGATAGTAAGGGGGTCATATAGATACATTTAAAAACAATTTTAATGGAATTTAGGTTCATGATAAAAAAGTATTGCTTGAATGTAAATGAGGAGAGAGAAGTTCCTTTCGGAATTTCGGCATAGCAACAGGTATACATGGGAGGCATTTAATGAGAGAGAAAGGGGTCTCCCATCATTCAAATAATAATAGGTTAGTATGGGGGAGGTGTGAAACCATACCCCAGAATTTATAATTGAAATTAAAATGGCATAACAATATTAAGAAAATTGGACAAAAAGCGAAAGGAAGAAAAACCCTTACTTGGAAGTGTGCTTCCAAAGGCTTGAGAGAGGCTTGAGAGAGGCTTCTTGGGAGATTGGGGCACCTTGGGAGGATTATAGAAAGATTAGGTCAGAGGTTGGACAAACTCAAAAGGCTTTGAGTGAGGAGGATGTGGGAGCTTGGGTGGGTTTATATAGGAAAGGTGAGTGAATTCTTTATTATTTAGGTTTGGGACCTCTTACATTAAACTAATCCAAACCCCAAATTAGCTCATGGTTTTTGCCCATGGTTTTTGGAAAAGGGAAAAGGAAAAAATATTTTATAAGGCCAAAGTCTGAAATTCTTAAAATAATGGGGTTGCTTATGTGGAGCTGAGTCACACTCCCATGGAAAATAATTTAAAATGACAAGATGTTTAATAAGTCTTGAGGGGTCCATTAATGCCTTTTAAAATAAGTCATACAAACCCAAAATCAAATTATTTTAATTATAAAACATATATTGGCCGAAAATAAAGCTTATAGTATTTTATTACATCACCATTAGGTCATTATGATGTCATAAAACACATTATATATTTAAACGATATTTAATTTTTACCCAAAAATTTGACTGTCTCAGAAAATTATGAAAAATTCACCGTTGGATAATTTCGACGTACTTATTCCAGAAATAACATTTATTTTATCTAAATATTTTTCTAAATATGTTAATTTTCACTTTTAAAATAAAAACCGACATTTATCGAAAATTCACGGGTTTTGACAAAAAATGGCTTTCAAACCTTAATAAAAATTACAATTGAATTCATAAAATTATAAGATCATTTTTATTTAATAAAAATTAATTTAATAATAGTAATAATATTTTATTAAAATATTATTTAATTCAAAAATACATTAATTCATCAAAATAGATTTCTTATCTGAATATTAACTAAAAAAAATACTATTTGTGCTTAAAAAAAACTATTTACAATGTGTCAGTAGTGACAAGAAGGTGTATTCATTATTATATACAAAAAAATAATATACATGAACATAGTACTAGCGATTTGTTACATAAACCATTAAAACTGCCGCATAAGACCGAAGGGTAAGGTGTGCGATGATGACAGACTCTTGGGGTGGCTCAGATAACATTGCTCGAGTGGTAATCTCTATCAACTTCCACTTTTCCCGTAGACGGTCCCATTCGAGCTTGAAATGATGAAGCTCAGCTTGGGCTTGGTCAATATCAAAACCCAAGGACGCCACCTCTTTTCCGAGCTCCGACAAATGGGCTTCATATGGAGCAATTCTACTGGATGAGGCCATCACTTCTTTTGTCTAAGTAAATTGGATTTGTTAAAGCCCTATATTTATAATAATCATGTGATCACTGTTCAACGACTATAAAAGTAACGGTCACAATTCTTAACATAAAAACAAAGAATTTGACATTTTATATAAACCTTTTAAATAAAGAGACATTTAACTGGATCAAGAGGGATTTCCATTAGTGAAACTTTGGGTCGTTACATAGGCTTTGTCCCATGCTCTCCAACTCCATAGAAAGTCAAGTACCTGAAGTGGAAGGGCGCTTGCCCTTATCTATAACTGCAACAATATAATCTTTTTGAGCCCAAAATCATGACCCAAACAGGGTGTGAGACTAAATCTCAGTAGGAAACCACCTGAAGATATGTGCCTAACAGTTAGTGAGTATATGACAAGTAAAAGTATAGTAAATAGTAAATAGTAAACAGTAAACAGTAAATAGTAAATAGGACAGTGCTCAGTAGTAAAAAATCCACAGATCAATAACAAGAAACAGTGAAGCAAGTAACTAAACCACAACCAGGTAACCCTCTGGGAAGTACTCGCATCCATCCCCTCTAGTCCTACCTAATAAGTACCAACAACCCTCTGGGCAGTGCACTCAGACTAACCCCTTTGGTTTGGTCATACAAAAATTATAAGACTCTCTGAGGAAGCTCACTCAGTCAATTACCCTTATAGTCTAAGATAGTCAGAGACTCTCTGAGGAAGATCACACAGTCAATTCCCCTTATAGCTTCAAGGTTAAGAGACTCTCTGAGGAAGCTCACTCGGTCAATTCCTCTTATAGCCCCAGGTCATTCATAGACTCTCTAAGGAAGCCCACCCGGTCAATTCCTCTTATAGCATGGAGTGGTTCAAGGTAAATCAAGTAAAACAAAGTCTCTCTGAGGAAGCTCACTCAGTCTATCCCATTATAGTCTATAAATCTCAGAGACTCTCTGAGGAAGCTCACTCGGTCTATCCCCCTATAGTATATAATGTCCAAAGACTCTCTGAGGAAGCTCACTCGGTCTATACTCTTTTAGTCTATAACACCGAGTTCTCATGGCCCCGTGTAAGTCAATGCATATTAATGCTATATGGACAAAGTAAACCTACATAACTACTTGGATAACTAGTCTACAACATATCAAGCATGTTAGAAAACAACACTCCATCTTACGACCACAAGGTATGGAAAACAAGTAAATGACCAAAAGGCTAAATAGGACCAAACGGTCGTAAACAGAACAAGGCATGAGAAGAACATCCAAGGCATAGAAATAAACCCAAATCATATCCAATTTACCTCAACACAAGCATACAAGCATGGCAGGAAAAAACAGGGGTAAAACGGTAAACACGCAATACCTCGTTTAAGGGTATTGATGGAATTTTCACATAATACTCAAAGACTTCGAATGGAAAGGCACAAACCACATACGTCGCGGTTAGGATATCACTATACGTGAACCTTGAAGCTTGAATCACCTTAGAACGCCCAAGATCTACAAAAACTTCTAAAACGCTCAACCCACGATAACTTGAGAAAAAGGATAAATCATGGAATGAAACTCAAGAAGAAGGAAGAGCTCATCACTGCGGTTCCAATGCAATCAACGGTGGTCTATTCAGAGAACAGACGGAGGCTTGGGGGCTTAAAGTAGTTTCGGCGTCGTATGGTTTCTCTCGGCTGAACATGACCTAGAAGAAGACACTTCTGGGGGTTAGACATGACCCTGATTTGTTTAATAAAAAAACAAAGCACACGACATGTAATTTTGAAGTACACGATGTGTAATCACCTTTTCCATACTCCGCTTTAGGCGGCCTCCATGTCACCCCCACATGGCCGTGTGTGTGGCCAGGACACGACCAGCACACGGTCTCCTGCGGCAAGGAAGTACACAACCTATACTCATAAAGTACATGGAGTGTACTTTAAAAATTTCCATAATTTCATCTTTTTCTCAAAAATGACCAGAAAAGGAAAAACATACCTGAAAAGAAGGTCCAGGTTCTTACATTAGCAGCTGGCTCTAGTGCAAGTGGGAGTCTGTTGGATTTGGTTCCCTAGAAACCAACTTTTTTGTACTTTATGATAAAACTATATTCATTGGATGAATATTAATAAACTCTTTATTAAATTAGGATTGTTATTCTGTGTGACATAGTATGTGATAATGTCCTAAGAATAGCTATCGTACTAAACATGCATAACAGATCCCTGCTATGATGAGAACTCAGAAGTGCCATGAAACTATTCTTGAATATATGTTCTATGGATGGATGATATCATTTTAAGGGACACAAATGATACATGCTATCGAGGGTGGGGACTCATGAAACTTTGAGGCACCTTCTCATGGTGTGCACCCTTGGTAATATCCAGGAGGATATTATGAGAACAAGACATGCCAGTAGGAAATCCACATTCATAAGTGTCATTAGATGTTCCTATCTGCAGGCGTGCGTATTGGTCCTTAGAATTTAAGATTATTATTAATAGGTATTATTACTTGCACACTTAGATGTATTAATTAAAACCATGAAGACATATGTTTGTGATGAGGTAAGATATATTAGGTGCATTATGAGTAATACCGAATTAATGAATAATGAAAGAAAGGATTTGTCACTTCTACAGAAGTAGATATCTCAAGACCTTTGATGGAAATGATATAGCCTAACTAAATCCATGGAAACAGTGTTCTATAAGAAAGTTTAATTCGAAGAATTAAAAGAATGAGAAATGGAGCACATGGGTTGATGGCACTTTCATGCAACCCACTTGATTGGAGATATTGGGATAAAGGGATTATATTACACCGTAAGCATTCATATGAGGTGACATATCATTGTGACATAAACTTTTTTTCTCTTAGGTGCCTTGACCCATTTCTAGACATTAATCTTGGACTTTAGGCAAACCCACCTAATTCCAATGAGAAAGAGGCCTAGAGGGTCACACACTAAGTGTAGACAATATCTTAGTTAAATAATTTATTTATTTAACAAGTTGAATAAATATCATTCTCGATTGTGTTTGAATTATTATTCAAGTATGCCTGATTGCATTAATTTTGTCACTAGTTATTTGAGAGAATATATTGTTGATGGAATATTTATTTATCAATGAATAATAGAGTTATATTTATTTAATAAATAAATATTCATTATTCAAGGCCTGGTAAATATTGAGGAGGATTGGCGGAATAAGTTATAGGTCCGATGAAAAATATTATTAAATATTATTTGGTTAAATAATATTTAAATATAACATGCAAGTTAAGCACATGTCATGGAAATAATAACATTTACATTATTATTTGACATGAGGTTTTCACATGGAATAATAAATTAAGTAAAAACACCCATGCTAATGATTTATTATTACCTGGTGAATTAAATTCATTAAGAATATGCCATGGAAATAATAGCATTGCTATTATTATTTGATATGGGTTTTTTCAAATGGAATAATAAGTTAAGTAACGGCACATGTGATAATTATTTATTATTACATAGTGAATTAAATTCCTTGTTATGTTATTATTTTCTATATAATCCATGGGGTTATTCCATCAGCTAACCAATCATTGCGTGCACAACATCTATGGAGAAAAGCTCTCGATCCTAGAGAACTCTTCCCTCTCCAATAATTCTCTTAAGAACAAGAGATATCCTCCTCCACCAAATCAAGGGGAATGATTTGGAAGCGATTCTCAAGGTGATCAAAGGTATACATCACAAGCACAATGAGCTTCCATGATAGCAACTAGAGACTCCTTCGACAATGTCTGGAGATACGTGGAGCACGTGTGGATCACCGCTGGTGGATTCATTTCCTTGGATTATACATCGCAACGAAGCCGCACCGTAGAGCTATGGTCATATGCATCAACAAAGAAAGAATAAACTTGAAGGTAATTCTATAATTTAATTAAATTAATTATAAACAAAATATGTTGATCCTCTCTTCTCGGTTAAGGATTCTCTACTTTGTCTTTTATATTTGATTCAATTCTATGGATACTGAATTTCATCATCATATTGATCTTGGATCAATCATCGATTATGGAAACTTTCAAAGTTGGGTACATGCCCATCATGTGCTTCTACTATGCTCGGAACCAACATAAATTTCATCTGTTGGTGGCCCCATGACAGGCTGTGCATTAATGAGATTTCCTTACCTAAAGTTTTTTTTTATTCTTGTAAGCTTTATTTTACATGATGTATTTTATTAATTTTTGTTTATTAACTCTTGATATTTCTTAGAAGAATTATCTATCATGTATTCTAGATATTAAAATATATTTGGACACAAATGGTCTTGGTGTAATAATCAAAGTGGGTAACAATGTTTCCACACAAGACCCTATTAAAATCTGGAAATTATTCTTCCCACATCTTCATGAAGATTTGAAAAAGGAACATTTTATGGTAAATAATCCCCAAGTCATTCAGAAAAATATCAAATATATATTTTTCAACTTGAGTTTTGTAATATTATAAAAAAACATACTATGAATAGATTCATTTAAAATACCAATATTTTAAATCATCTAGTGAATATAGTTTTTCTATGTAAAAAATCAATTCACAACTAAAATTAAGTGGATAAAATATAACTGAAATAGGTATTTTAGAATATCCATTTTCTATATTTCATGACTTTAATGTGACTTTGCAACAATACTATCATAAAAAGCTTTACAAGATATTCTAAAATATTTTTTGAATTTTTTTTGTGCAAAAAATAATGAACACCTAATGAGGGATTATGAAACTTAGGAAGCTGGTTTATATACATTCCATAAATCAATTATAATTTCTTATATTCAAGGCCTTGGTAATATTTGATGAGTTCATGGTCAATGCAAAGTTAATTCTCAAGATGGTCATAATAATAAATTAAATGAAAAAAGGAATGGACACCCCCATAAAATTTCAAATGATGAACAAACACATTAGAAAAATGCTGAAAATGAACATAAATAAATAATAAATAATAAATAATAAATAATAAATAATAAATAATAAATAATAAATACATAATAGATATAAATAATAAATAATAAATAATAGATATAAATAATAAATAATAAATAATAAATAATAAATAATAAATAATAAATAATGAATAATAAATAATAAATATTAAATAATAAATAATAAATAATAAATAATAAATAATAAATAATAAATAATAAATAAATAAATATAAATAATAAATAATAAATAATAAATAATAAATAAACATAAATAAATAATAAATAATAAATAATAAATAATAAATAATAAATAATAAATAATAAATAATAAATAATAAATAATAAATAATAAATAATAAATACATAATAGATATAAATAATAAATAATAAATAATAAATAATAAATAATAAATAATAAATAATAGATATAAATAATAAATAATAAATAATAGATATAAATAATAAATAATAAATAATAGATATAAATAATAAATAATAAATAATAAATAATAAATAATAAATAATAAATAATAAATAATAAATAATCAATAATGAATAATAAATATTAAGTAATAAATAATAAATAATAAATAATAAATAATAAATAAATAAATATAAATAATAAATAAAAAATAATAAATAAAAAATAATAAATAAACATAAATAATAAATAATAAATAATAAATAATAAATAATAAATAATAAATAAATATAAATAATAAATAATAAATAAATATAAATAATAAATAATAAATAAATATAAATAATAAATAACAAATAATAAATAAATATAAATAATAAATAAATATAAATAATAAATAATAAATAATAAATAATAACTAATAAATAAATATAAATAATGAATAAAAAATAATAAATAAATAATAAATAATAAATAATAAATAATAAATAATAAATAATAAATAAATATAAATAATAAATAATAAATAAATATAAAATATAAATAATAAATAAATATAAATAATAAATAATAAATAATAAATAATAAATAAATATAAATAATAAATAAATATAAATAATAAATAATAAATAATAAATAATAAATAAACATAAATAATTAATAAATATAAATAATAAATAATAAATAATAAATAATAAATAATAAATAATAAATAACCAGTTACAAATAATAGATAATAAATAAATTAAAGTATATTATAAATAATAAATAATAAATAATAAAGGAAACACATGAAAAAGTATGAAAAGACGTGATAAGGGATGAAAAATCATGAAAACACATGAAAAAGGATGGAGAAGCATATGAAGAATGAGGCATTAGAAAGAATGAGAACGCATGAAAACTCATGACAACTCTGGAAAACTCATTAATAATTCAACATAATCATCATAATAACCCATAAAAAACCATTGATAAAGATAACAAGTCATGGGAACCCAAATAAACAGTAATAAATGGAGCTACCGTTAAAACCCGTCAAAACGGTCATAAAGAGACAAAAACATTGGACTCACATTAATGAAGATAACTTATGATCTGAGAGTCCGTTTGAGATCTACGACCTATCAAATCAAAGATCCTGAAACGATCTTCGACCTGAAAGGTGAAAGTGTCCGAATGGATAGGCGGATCGGATGTTATGACCATTTAAAAAAAAGCTGACGGGGAACGGGTGCTAGAAACGAGGCATTGAAAAACATAACAAACCCGATAACCACTAAAAAGGCCATAACATATGATCTAGGAGTGCATGTGGGCGCTGCGACCAGTCAAATTGAAGCTCATGGAACGAGCTATGATCTGGCAGGTGGAGGAGGTCGAACTGACACGCGGATCGAAAGTTAGGTCCGTTTGAAGACAAGTTCGACGGGACACCGGTGACGGAAATAGGGTTTTGGAGGCCTTTAGAGGGGTTTTTGGGGCTAAAAACACGACAGAAACTTTCTTGTGTCAAAGTGGTGCGTAGCTCTCTTCGATGGCTTCAATTTGATATGTGGTAGATCCCAAACGGACACCCGGAGCAAAAGTTATGGTCGTTTGAAGTTGGAGAACTTTTTTCAACTTTCTTATAACTCTAATATCTTCCACACCTTAGACTGTCTCATGGTTTTGATTATATGTGCCTCTAGATCTCTTCATGAGCTTCGATTTGACTGGTCGTGGCGCTTCAACGGACACCCGGATCAAAAGTTATGGTCATTTTAGTGATTTTGGGGTTTCTCGTGTTTTTTTATTTTTTCATTTCATTTCGTGGCGGTGTTACCGAAACCGCCGCTATTTCGCGGCAATTTTTTAAAAAACCGCCACTATTCCTCGAATAAAATTAAAAAAAAATAAAAAAAATAATTTTTTTTTATTACTGTTTAGCGGCGGTTTCTTCGCGGCGGTTTTTAAGACTGCCGCGAAATGGCGGCCCGAAACGCGTTTTGCGGTGGTTTTAAAAACCGCCGAAAAAAAACCGCCGCTAAACGGAAGTTTTCTTGTAGTGTAGGAAACTAACAACACCTTGTGAGCTATCAATATAGCCAAGTAGTACACTATGACTGGATATGTAAGTGGTGTTATGAAATCAATATATCATAATAAACGATAATCCCATGCACAAATTATTACTTGGATATCATTATATATAATATCCCTATATCAACCCTTATAAATAAACTAACATGCATCATATACATATCAGGATTTATGGAATATCTCTATCAATCAACCACTTTCACTAAGTTAATATAAAATTTGTGCCATTTCACCTTATATTTTATCATATATAATAAATTTTGAAACCATATCCAAACATCCTTTTGGATATATTTCAAAACACTTTTGTAAATTTATTATCAAATTCAAAGTGCATCACATTATATGCAATACCTTATGAATATACATCAAAAAATCCTTTTGGATAAAATATAATTTTTTAGAATATCCCTCTAAGTTAAAACTCAATCCCTATCTAGTAAAACTCACATTATCCTTTTTAGAATTGAAAAAATATATAAATTGTCAAATTTATAAATTTATGAAAAAAGAGACCTCTATAAATAATCACCGAAACTCAAGCTACAACGATATTTGAAGTGATCTCTATGAAATACACACATCTTTATACCTATTTATACTATATGCATCATATGAAAACATCCATTTTCATATGATCCATTTTTATAAGACATCGAGTGACCATGGTACACAGGGTATGCCATCCCATATAGCTACTAATTAATTCTAGAATCTTTGAGTATAGATTGACCAGGTCGATGAATACATTACATGCCATTCACCTTTATAGATGAACACATAACAAACTTCTCACTTTATAGATAATCACATCAAATTTATTATATAGATATGACCACACACCCCTTAATCTATCTCGATCAAGAGACTAAATTTCATACTCATTATAAGAGAGGACAAAACCCGTCTTTGTTAATATTTGACCGATAAAATGATCAGTAACATACCCAACCACCTATGTTTAGCTAAGCCTTAAAGCCTGCATAATAAAGGTATCAAATTATGAAAGTTATCATTCTAGGAATCTCACCAAGAATAGGTATTATAGAAATAAAAATTTGAAACATGAACCCCTATTATACCAAATATAGAGTGTATGATACTCCTTGTGGCATACTTGGGGGGTTATCCAACACACAAAATTTGTTTTATGCCTAATTAATATATTCTATACTACTATGATAAATATTACTCATGATAACCTCTATATTTCATCACAACCTATGATACTCCATAAAGAACATATATTAAGGATAACTTAAAGTTTTATGTTTATATATAAATCATCATTTCACTTCATGAGTATATGCATCCAATATGAATAAATGACAAAATGTAGTCTAAATTTTGAATAAAATAATATATTTTATATTCTTAAATTATTTTAAGAATATTAAAAAAACCATACATAAGCTCATGTATCATCATATCCCATACGATAGACCACTATATCAACCTTATATTCACCACAATTTTAAGGTTTTGTTAATCTCATTACATCTCTATGTAATTCCTGCCATATATCTATGTGAAAATGTGATAAAATCATCCCAATAAACTATTTTAGTGAGAAAAATCTATGAATAAAAGTATATTTTAATAATAATTAGAGTTAGGAATCATATTCCTAATATTAAAATTTTTTAAAATAGTATTCAAACTTCTTAACTTTACAACATCCAATTTTATGATGTTTGTAACTTCTATTGTCTACTCAAAACTCTTTCTAAGTTCATAACCATCATCATTATTAGATCATTTCCATCAAAATTTTTCCTTGATATCATATTGGTAACAAATATTAATATTTAAATTTTTCTTTACCAATACATTCTAAACTCTTTTAGGATATAAAGTGATTATCACTCAATTATGAAAACTAAATGTAAAATTCTTTTATAATCACACCCTAAACTATTTTTGGATATTAAGTGACATTCAATTTTTAGTTTTATTGGAATAATATTTTATTTTTTAGACTTTGAACTTATAAAAGTCCAAACACACTCCCACCATCCTCTTAGAAACAACATTCTTTCAATAATATCATGCTAAGATTCACAAACTCCTTTTGTGTTGAGAAATAACACTTATTTACACTAGTGAGAATATTTTGAAAACAAACTATTGTATATATATATTATATGGTATTATATGTGTTTATAGAATTATATTAAAATAAAATTTTATTCTATATAATATTCCACTATTGAGTGGTGGTATCATTCCCCTCACATTTTAACAAACATCCAGATAAACTCTTTTATGCTATATAAAAATACTTCTATTTTTTTTCATTCTTGTTATAAAATCTGATAAATCATAAACCTTATGTATTAAATCCACCAACTCATATTGTTCATGATAACTCTTTGTTAACAAACAAATTCTCTTATCATATAAGAGATATAGGATAGAAACACATAACCTTTATATAGATCCATTTGAGATTGGTATTTTAATTTTTATTTAACTATATGATTTATAAACCCTTTACTTCATCATGATTCAATAAACCTTTGATTCATTTCTTGATTATAAACTGCAAGCTTGATCAATTCCTTTCATATATTAAAATCATGTATATTTAAAAAATTTATAAAACATTAATTTGGTATCACATAGCCTTTAAAATTGAATAATTTATTTCTATAATATTGATAAATAATATAGAAATTACATGGAGTTTCCAAAACCCCTTTATATATCCTAGGAAATTTACATCATATAGAAATAATTTGCTTCCTAAAATTAACTTTAGTTTTCAATGACCCTGATTGGCTATTTTATGAAACATTGTTGGACTTTCCTACTAACTTTTATTAATTTAGTTTTAAATTTTACCCTATTTTACTATTTATAGAGAAAAATAACCTAAACATCACATTATCTAGTTCATTTATCATCAACAATTTGATAAAATTGGGAATTTTTTTCCTAGAATTGTTTATATAGTCATAGAAATTAAAATAATTATTATAGAATGAATTTCATAGCCACAACAAGCCTTAAAGGATATCCTCAGTCTTGCTAAGTCATAAGCACACTCAATCACATTGAGTTTATGAGTGGAGATTAATTAACCTTAGGTCATTTTTCATCATATGAATCTGAAACATAAAATTAATAATTTTATGATTCTCATAATCATATAGATTCAAGTGTTGAACAACTTCAACAACTGGTTACTTAGAAAAGTATTACTCTAACACATAGACTTTTTCTTATTTCTTAAAAACAATTATAAAGTTTTTTACCAGTCTAAGAGAAGATTATATTAAGATTCTCCTTTCTCAAAATATTGTTCTAAATGTTAATTTTTATGATTATGACATTATATCTATAATAAAATCTTTTATCAGATAAGTATCATGTTTTAAAATCATTTAATAGGACATTAATAAAATTTTCTCCCACTGAAATAATAGTCCATTATAAAATTTCATCAAACCTTTTAGTGGGCCATGATACACATTTCACAAATTAATGAGTTATCTTTTGAATTCCTCACACCCTTAGATATTTAGATAGGCAATTATACCAATTATATCTTGTATAACTCTTGGATGGTTGAGAAAATGACTCTTTGTCTAATCTATCATATGGATAAGCTCAACAACATCCCTTTACTATCTTTCTTAAGGGTTTAGATACTAAATATAATCCAAATATCACAATGGTATTTGGTTTTCCTAACATTGAGGATTATCCATTTCTAGCATTCTTTGCATAAGATAATCCATGGGTACCTTGTTTTAGTAAAACCTACCTGGTTGAATGATTAAGGTATTGACATTTGTTTTCTTTGGAAGTAACCTAACATATAGAATTATTTTTAGGGGATTTAATCTCACCATATTATTTCATGTATTCCCTTTACATTAATTATTGATTATAATGATTTAGTTTTGAATCCTATTACTTTAAAAAAATCAATATATTCAAAACATATTGATTTATAACACTTTACACAACTCATAGATTGTGTTATTAACCTAAATTAAAACCCAAATATATTCATATATATCTATACAATGTATTTTATTATGAGTTTTGAATTTAGAAGGAGTTTGAATATTTTTTCTTGGAGAAGGGTTTGGGTTACCATTAGTGATTTTTTATATATGGATCATCACACCATAACGAGTGGAGGTAATTCCTTGATTAGGTGATGATTATGGTCATTATATAGCCTATAGGGGAACTGTAATGTAAAGGATGGATGGAGGGTGTGGGGCATAGGGATTATAGAGTGGCCATGAAAGGCACTATAAAGTGAGAGAAGAAAGTCATGCCATGAATCATAGGTATCATGAAATTGTGTTTTTGTGTGGTTTGTGGATGTGAAAGGTCAAGAAAGGTCACACTATGTCTAGGGGGTTTCATAGTGTGATGATTTTTTATAGAATATTTTGAGAATGAAAAATCCTTATATATGAGGATCATGCCATGGATGGGGGTGTAACATTGCAACAAAACTTATATATTGTTTTTTTGGAAAATAAAATATTCTTATATATGGGGTTCACACTATGGTTAGGGGTGTCAAATTATGACCATACATAAGGGTAAATACTTATATATTTCATTTTTGAGAAATTTCATGAGAAATGATTATCACTCCATAACCCCTAGGGTCACATCGTGATGAGGTTCATAGTGTTCTATGAGGTATAGGGATATATTATAGAGCATGTTCATTGGGAGAATCATGATGAGTAGGGAGAAGGCTACATCATGAAGGGTGAATTACATGCCAAAAAGAGTGAAATCCATTCCAAAAGGGGGGGGGGCATGTCGTGAAAGCCAGGTCATGTGGATTTTAGTACTACTTAAAGGTATAGAATCACACCATGACCAGAGGGGTCACACCATGATAAGTCCTATGAAGGGTAGGGTCATGTCAAGAGGGAGTGGATGTAGGTGTTATGTCACATCATGACATTTAGGGTGACAATATGAATAGACCATAGACTATAGATTCATGCTGTGACACCGAAGGTTATGCCGTGACATGATCCTTTTCAAGTTTTTAAAAATTAAGTTCAGACCCACCATTTATGGGTCAAATCCTTAATGATTTAAGGAAAAGGGGCATCGATAGAGGATAATATTTCCTAAATCTTCCCCCTATATTCACATATTTCATTCCCCCTTGATGATAGGTTATTCTGTGATGCTTTATATAGAAATTTAAGGTAAATTATTTTCTATTATTTGAGGATGATTTGTTCAAGGGTTTTAGTGCTGATCACATCATATCATGGTGAAATTGATTCAAGATGATTGGGATTTTATATTGGTAAATATTTTTTTTACAATCACCAGATGATAGAATTTGCGTTTATAAGAAGGTCGCACTTACTGGTGGTTCTATGTTGTGTAATCCGACCACCATAACTTTACCATGCCTTAGAGAACCATAACTAGTAAATTCTATTTTTCCTAATCACTGCAACTAAGTCGTAACTTTCACAACTTATAGAAAACTCACAATCGATCTTAAAAAGAGATAATAAGAAAAGATAAAAAGGAATGAAAATGATTATGTGGTTTGAAATTTCATTCTACATCCATGAGAGAACACTACCAAATATTTAATTTCACTAGAAATATAAGGATATGAATCATGGTAGTTAAATATCCACTGTTTGAACTTAATATTAAGTACATGATGCAAATACTTTGATTGATTATGGTACACTTTAGAACTTGATCCCACCTCTATTTTATATAGGTTTATTATCGGTTGATCCGATTGAACAACTATTCGAGAATCATGGTCATCCATATGTTGAATTCAATTTTTAACTAAAGTCATCACCAAATCAACCGTTTTATCCTTTTGATAGTTCTAAAACCCTATCTAGTAAACAAAGACCAATGTGAAAGCTCATTGTTGGCTTTCTAAAATCTTAGTAACTAAAACCCTTGTGATGAATACATTACTTTCATTACCTTGATATGGTTGAGATGAAATTTTTGAGTTCCAATTTTTAGTAAGTTATATCTGGTCACTTGATAAAGTCTTCACAATCCCAACAATATCCTACTTGAAGACTTTTTAAAGGTATCTCCTCATAATTCAGCAAAACATAGGAAAAACTCTTCATTATTCCTTATCCAATTATATAATGTTATCCGCCATCCTTCATTCACTTGAGGATTACTAAGGAAAAATGTTGTCTCAAACTTTCAAGGACTAAAATGTTCATGATCATGTCTATCATATCTTTCTTCCCTAATATCCAACATAACTCAAACACTTTATCCGATATAAGCTTCTAGATAAAATGAAATTTTAGGTCATTGTGTTACATTCTTTTATAAAACAGTAGATTCTGAGAAAGGTGCATAACATAGTGACTGTCGTAGAATAACACTTCTCCTTCTGGTGACTTTCCAAGTTCTTTTAATTAGTTAATTAACCATAATAACTTCTTTTGGATTTTTTATATTCTATTTATTCACTTACATTGTAGATAAAGTGACCATAGGCTATAGTAGAGACATCCAACTAACTTCTGTTCCACCAAACTAAACACAAATCCCATCATTTCTTCTAGGTGTCAGAATCCTATAAAAAATCTATATCTAATAATCCATGCAAAGGATAATATTCACCAAAATAGAGATCTTTATATTATTATCCATTTAAGTATTGTAACAACCCAAAAATTTATTAATGAAAATTCCTCTTGGTCTATTTAAATGTCTCCTTATGGTTATGTAAAATGTATTCACTTATTTGGTTCTATGTTTTGTTTTTTTAAAATACCGTTAAGAATTTCGACCATTTCTAATATAGCCATTGAACTGTGATCACATGATTAATAAAAATATTGGGCTTTAACAAATCCAATTTACCCATACAAAGGAAGCGATGACCTCATCCAGTAGAATTTTCTCATATGAATCCCATTTTTCAGAGCTTGGAAAAGAGGTGGTGTCATTGGTCTTCGCTCTTGACCAAGCCCAATCCGAGATTTAATACGTAAAGCTCGAGCAGAACCGCTTATGAGAGAAGTGGAAGTTGATAGAGATTACCGCCCGAGCAATGTTATTCGAGCCACCCCAAGAGTCAGTCACCATCGTGCACCTTATCCTAAGGTCTTATGCAGGTGTTTTAAGGGGTTATGTAACAAGACCCTAATACTACTATTATGTACATTATTCTTGTACATATAATATACATTCTTTTTTATTATTGTTACTTTGTAAATAGTTTTTAAAGCACAAATAGTATTTTTAGTCTATATTCAATTAAGAAATCTATTTTGATGAGTTAATGGATTTTTGAATTAAATAATATTTTAATAAAATAATAATAATATTATTAAATTAATTTTTATTAAATATAAATTATCTTATAATTTTATGAATGTAATTATAATTTTTATTAAGGTTTGAAAGCTGTTTTTGTCAAAACTCATGAATTTTCGATAAATGACGGTTTTTATTTTAAAAGTAAAAATTCACATATTTAAAAATTTATTTAGATAAAATTAATAATATTTTTGGAATCAGGATGTCGAAATTATCCAATAGTGAATTTTTCATAATTTCCTGAGACAGTCCATTTTTTGGGTAAAAATTAAATACTTTTTAAATATATAATGTGATTTATGACATCATAATGACCCAATAGTGATTTAATAAAATACTATAAACATTATTTTCTGCCAATATATGTTTTAGCATTAAAATAATTTGATTTTGGGTTTGTTTTATTTATTTTAAAAAGCTTTATAGGACCCTTCAAGGATTATAAAACATTTTGTCTTTTTAAATTGTTTTCCTTGAGAGTGTGACTCACCTCCACATAAGAAAACCTATTATTTTAAGATGTTCATCCATTTTAATTATAAAATATTGTTTTCTACTCCCCTTTTGAAAAAACCTTGGGCAAAACCATGAGCTGGTTTTTGGTTTTTATTAGTTTAATGTGAGGTGTCCCAAACCTAAATAATAAAGAATTCCCTCTCCTTTCCTATATAAACCCACCCAAGATCCCACTTAATCTTCACTCAAAGACTTTGGAGTTCAACCAACCCCTGGTTGCCTCTCTCTATAATCCTCCCAAGGTTCCCCAAGCTCCCAAGAAGCATCTCTCAAGCCTCTCCCATGCTTTTGGGATTTCACTTCCAAGTAAGAGATTTCTTCCTTTCTCATTTTTTCCAAATTTCTTTAAGTTTTTATACCATTTTTTTTCAATTAAAAATGTTGGGGTATAATTTATAACCTCCCCCATAATTCCCTCTTTATGTTTGAATCACGGGAGACCCCTTTATCTATCATTAATGCCTCCCATGTACACCCGTTACCATGCCGAAATTCCATGAGGGATTTCTCTCTCCTCTTTTACATCCAAGTAATTATTTTGTATTATGCATCTAAATTCCATTAAATTTGTTGGTACATGTATCTATATGACCCCCTTACTGTCCATTTCGTGTAAATATGATTAGACACCCATTTTTCTTTCATCAACCATTTTCATGAATCCTTATGTCAGTCGTTATGCTTCTAAAATTGAACCGCATTTTTCCAAGCCAAGATCATTGTGTAGTGAATACCATACCCATCTCACTATCAAGGGTATTCACCTTTATGATCATATACATATTGAATGGTAATTTAATGTATTTATTACACATTACTTAATCTTGGAATAACTTATGACGTTGATTGATTCCATTTTATATGATCCATGTGGCACACTTATGCATGAAATGAAATTTTTAAGAAGGGTGTGCCCTGATAGCACTCCAATGCATTGGGTAAAGTATAGTATCATGATATGTCATGTGCAATGGTTGTTGACTCATGCTAATTCAAGCGCAAAAGGGTTTACTCATGCTTCAAGTGTAATGAGGGTTTACTAATACTTCATGTGCAATGAGGGTTTACTCATGGTCCATGTGCAATGAGCCTTGGCTCATGATAATTCCATGTTAAGTGTTGTTGCCACATTTCCATGTTATGATTATCATACTTTATCACGCCTTTATGTTCATGTTTATCTTTTTCTCCATTGATATTCCTATTTTATAACATGTATTGTATTCCTCATGTTATTCCATGTTTATTCCCTTACTAGGCTTTACAACTCACCCTTTTCTTATTCATGTCCTCAGGTTATCCCATGCAATGCTAAGTATGAGGGAATGTAATGGTCATGTAAAGGATGTTTTCAAAAATATGTTGAATTTCATGTTTTAAGTTGTTATGTAATGAACCTAATCCACAAAGACACTAGACCTGTTGATCTTCTATGTTGTATCAAGTGAAGTTTATGTAATAAATCATGTTTAAGTGTGTAGTAAAAACAGGGTTGTCATAGTTGGTATCAAAGGACAGGTTTTGTTATTTTTGGGATTAGGATTAGAAATCCCTAGTGAAGCCTTAGAGACAAGACTAATTATAATAAAAACATCCATAAGTTTTGGTGGGTATTGATTAAGTGGTTTATCAAGGAAATACACCCCTGTCTGGATACGAGCAGGTAGAGGCAGCTCTAACATAGATGTACCTAGGGGTTAAAATCACGAAAAGGAGTTTTGGGCTTGGCTCGAGGTATCCTGGTACATGAAATCAGGTATTTATGTACTTTTGGTTATAACACTCCCAAGGGATATGCGTTGGTAAATTCACAAGCTTAGTATGAAACATTATTACGGGAATTAAAAAAAAATCCCCTAAGAATATATATTGGATAACATAGATTGAAGCCTATAGATTCATAAGTTATGGAAATAAAATCTATTTATAAGTCATCTATTTTGTCCTTGTATTACCCTTTATGTGTTACCCCTAACTTTCCTTTTATTCCAGCCAATGGCCGGTAATAGGAGGACTCGGTCTAACAACCAATGTGAAGATCAATGTGATGATTGTACTAATGAGATGCCCAATATGATGGGAGCAGGAATCACGAACTTTTTCACGATACTCTCTCAGTTAAATAAAGTTTTGAATAGAAACATGGGTCAAGAGGAACGTTCAACCCCCCCTAAGAAAGAACAAGTCACTATCAAATGCTTCATGAGACAAATGCCTCTTAATTTTAATGGATCATCCGATCCCTCTATCGCCGAACAATGGATCAACTCTATTGAAAAGATCTCCTCTATCCTTAAATGTTCTGAAAAAGAGAAGGTTCTCATGGATTCTTATCATATGGACAGTGAAGCTGATCAATGATAGACATTGATAAAAAATATGAAGCCTGAGGAGGAGATCAAGGTGTTATAATGGAAGGATTTATGGAAGATGTTTTTTGATAAATATTTTCCACGCACCCTCCGACTTAAGATGAAAATGGACTTACTTTCTCTCATGAAAAAAGGCAATGAATCCGTCAGAGCATATGAGGAAAACTTCATAAGGATTTCACGATATGCCTCCGGCTTTGTTGTTACCCCCGAATGCAAGTTTGACTGCTTCTTTGGTGGGCTGAAGCCTAGCCCGCAGAAAGCCCTGCCGATCCGTGACTTCGAAAGCTATGAGAAAATTGTCCAATGTGCCCTCAAGGTTGAAATGGATATCAGAGAACCTTAGGGGTATCATGGGGATAAGAAGCATATGGAAAACTTCAATTCTGGTGTTCCTATGGATAAATCCAATGGTACTAAGAAAATCCAGTACCCCACTTGCCAAAGGTGCAAAAAGAAGCACCCTGGAAATTTCTTGAAGGGGCTGAGGAAATGATTTAGGTGTGGAAGAGAAGGGAACCTGGCTATTAACTGTCAGCAAGAAAAACCCGCAGTTGCGACAGAGAAGAGGAATACTCCATTAAACTCTCAATGTGTTGTTCATTATTTCAACTGCAAAGAACTAGGGAACCTTGAAAATTAGTGCCCTAAGCTAAGGGTTTTTGGAGGAAACCTATAACCTCCCAGGCAGCAAGGGCGAGCGTTTTCCATCACTACTACTGAAGTGAAACCTGATAATGAAGTGGTGATTGGTACACTAGTTATTCATTCAAGAATAGAAAACGTACTTTTTGATTTAGGTTCTACGCATTATTTTATACCCCGAATGTTCAGTGGAACAATCCCAACACCACCACGAATTATGGAATTAAAGATGTCGGTGAGTACGAAAAATGGGACAATCATTGCATCCCATGAATATAACTCTCCCCTATCATAATCGATAGATTGAACTTCCCGGAGAACCTCATCATACTCCCTCTAGTGGAATTTGATGCAATTCTTAGCATGGATCAGCTTTCCTTATATAGAGCCAACATAAATTGCTATAAGAGGGAAATCACTCTCTATGTGGAGAATCGACCACCGATTCTATAAAAGTGCAAGGAGAAAGATGAATCTTCTTTAGATCTATCATCTCAAGTGTGGATATTATTGCCCTATGAGTACACGTATCTAGTTCAGATGATTGAGTCTAAGGATGAAACTATCCTTAAAGACATGCCTATTGTGAGGGAATTCGCTGAAGTGTTTTCTGAGTAATTTCCTGACCTTCCTCCTAGAATAGATGTTGAATTCTCAATTGACCTTATAACTGTGGAGTTTCCAATATCAAATACTCCATATAGAATGGATGTTGTGGATATTGAGGAGTTGAACAAACAACTACCGGAGAATCTGGATAAAGGGTTTATACATCCAAGTGCTTCACCATGGGGTGAACCAGTCCTCTTTGTCAAGAAGAAGGATGAGTCAATGCACCTTTTCATCAATTATCACGAGCTTAAAAAAATCATGATAAAGAACAAGTATCCTCTCCCATGAATTAATTACTTGTTCGATCAGCTATGTGGATCCCAATACTTTTCCAAGGTGGATTTTCGGTCAGGATATTATCAAGTAATGGTGAACAAGGAAGGTATCCCCAAGACTGCTTTTCGTACAAGGTACGAGAACTATGAATTCATATTAATAACTTTCAGACTCACTAATTCTCCAATAATCTTTATGTACTTGATAAATAGAGTCTTTAGAGATTACCTCAACAAATTTGTGGTAGTATTTATAGATGATATTCTAATATACTCCAAAACCAAGGAGGATCATGAGGAGCATATAAGAACTGTACTTGAGACCTTGCAAAAGGATAAGCTCTATGAAAAGTAAACAAAGTGTGAGTTCTAGTTGAAGGAGGTCTCATTCTCGGGCCATATCATCATAAGCAATGGGATATTTGTGGATCCCTCCAAGACAACTGCAATAGAGGGATGACCAATGCCAACATCGGTAACGAATATCTATAGCTTCTTGGGGTTAGCTGGATATTATCAATGATTTGTGAGAAATTTTTCACAATTTTCCAACCCTCTTACCAAGCTAAATCAGAAGGGAGTAAAGTTTTCTTGGAGTGATGAATGCGAAGGAAGCTTCAAGGAGTTGAAAAAGAGGCTTATTACTGCACCTATTCTCACTTTAACCACAAGTGGATAACTTTTTGTAGTAATCAGTGATGCTTTGAAGAAGGGCCTGGGCTATATATTGATTCAAAATGACAAAGTCGTTGCCTGTTATTAAAGGCAATTGAATGTTCATGACCAAAACTATCCAACACATGATATGGAGTTGGCTGCGGTGATCTTTGCTTTAAAAATTTGGAAGTATTATCTCTTTGGGGAGAAGTGTGAAATATATATAGACCAAAAAAGCCTCAAGTATATATTCACACAGAAAGAGTTGAACATGTTCCAATGAAGATGGTTAGAGATGATCAAAAACTATGACTGCTCAATCCATTACCACCTTGGGAAATCGAACAAGGTGGATGATGCTCTAAGTAGAAAGGAAACAATGATTCTATCTTTAATGAGAATTGAGAAGGATCTAATCATCTTAGATTTTATGAATATGGACATGTGAATCATAAAGATGGGAACATCATCAATCCTTTCACAAATGATTGCTCAAACGTCTCTTTTGGAAAAGTTAAAGGATGCTCACAAGGATGATGTGGGAATTTAGAAGAAAGTGGAAGCTATCAGAAAAGGGAAATCCTCAGAGTTTAATGTTAATGAAGAAGAAATTGTGAGAGAAATATATGTGTTCCATCAAGTCCAGAGATGAAGAAAGAACTTTTGAATGATGCACATAGTTTGAATTTATCTATTCACCCAGGAAACACAAAGATGTATCGAGATATCCGAGAGCATTATTGGTGGTATAATACGAAGAAGGAGATCACTGAGTATATATCAAAGTTCCTGGTGTGTCAGCAAGTGAAGGTAAAGAGGAATAAGTCTAAGGGGATGATGCAACCATTGCCCATACCAGTATGGAAATGGGAGAACATCACCATTGACTTCGTCACCAGACTTACGAAGACATCTAAAGGAAAAAAATGCAATCTAGGTTACTATTGACTATCTTACAAAGTCTACACACTTCATTGCAATTCGAGAGTATTTCTCATTGGATCAACTGGCACAGATATACATCAGAGAAGTGGTAAGGCTGCATGGATTACCACTATCTATTGTATCCGATCGAGATCCAAGATTCACCTCTAAGTTTTGGAAGAGTCTTCAACATGCTCTGGATACCGAACTGAAATTCAGTACAACCTATCATCCTCAAACTAATGGCCAATTTGAGAAACTATTTTGACACTGGAAGTTATGTTAAGATCATGTTCAATGGAATTTAAAGGAGGTTGGGGTCAACATCTTCCTCTGGTTGAATTCTCCTTTAATAACAGTTTCCACGCGAGCATCTGAATGACACCTTATGAAGCCCTATATGAGAATAGGTGCAGAACACCATCATGTTGGGAAGAATTCAGTGAGCGTAAGCTGTTAGGACCAGAAATGGTTGAAGAAATGGCGGGGAAGGTGAAAACCATTCAGCAGCATATCAAGGCAGCCTAGAGTCGACATGAGAGTTAAGAAGATAACCATCAATGAGACCTTGAGTTTAAATTTGGAGACATGATATTTCTATGCATATCTCCATGGAATAAGGTCATGAGGTTTGGAAATAAAGGGAAGTTAAGTCCTAGGGACATCCGCCCCTTCTAGATTCTTGATCGTGTTGGGGCTATGGCCTATAGACTAGCACTTCCACCTACCATGGCCAAAGTAGATGATGTATTTCATGTATCCCTCTTAAGGAAGTACATACCAGACCCTTCAAATGTACTATCTTCAGAGGTAGTACAACTGGAGGATGATCTTTCTTACGAGGAGAAACTAGTGAAGATCTTAGATCGTAAAGAAATTTTTTTACGAAATAAGATAATGCCCCTCGTCAAGGTGTTGTGAAAAAACAACAAGCTTGAATAAGTGACGTGGGAATCAGAGGAACTGATGAAGTAGAGTTACCGATATTTTTTTATAGTGGGAAAAGTAAATTTCAAGGACGAAATTTCTTAAGGGGGAATATTGTAACGACCCAAAAATTTATTAATGAAAATTCCTATTGTTCTATTTAAATGTCTCCTTATGGTTATGTAAAATGTATGCACTTATTTGGTTCTATGTTTTGTTTTTTAAAATACCGTTAATAATTGTGACTGTTGCTAATATAGCCGCTGAATATTGATCACATGATTAGTATAAATATAGGGCTTTAACAAATCCAATTTACTCAGACAAAGGAAGCGATGGAATCATCCAATAGACATTCCCCATACGAAGCCCATTTGTAGGAGCTTGGAAAGGAGGTGGCACCATTGGGATTCTCTCTTGACCAAGCCCAATCCAATATTGAATACGTAAAGCTCAAGTGGAACCACGTACGAGAGAAGTGGAAGTTGATATAGATTACCACTCGAGTAATGTTATCCAAGCCACCCCAAGAGTCTGTCACCATCACAGACCTTACCATAAGTTCTTATGTAGGTGTTTTAAGAGGTTATGTAATAATAACCTAGTACTAAGATTATGTACATTATTTTTGTATAGAGAATATACATTCTTTTTATTATTGTTACTTTCTAAATAGTTTTTAAAGCACAAATAGTATTTTTAGTCAATATTCAACTAAGAAATCTATTTTGACGAATTAATGGATTTTTTAATTAAATAATATTTTCATAAATTATTATTATTATTGAATTACTTTTTATTAAATATAAATTATCGTATAATTTTATGAATGCAATGGTAATTTTTATTAAAGTTTGAATGCTGTTTTTGTCAAAACCCATGAATTTTCGATAAATGTAGGTTTTTATTTTAAATTTAAAAAATTAACATATTTATGAAATTATTTAGATAAAATGAATATTATTTTTGGAATAATGATGTCAAAATTATACAATGGTGAATTTTTCATAATTTTATGAGACAGACGAATTTTTGGGTAAAAATTAAATACCATTTAAATATATAATGTGTTTTATGACATCATAATTACCCAATAGTGAAGTAATAAAATACTACAAAAATTATTTTCAGAAAATATATGTTTTAAAATTAAAATAATGTGATTTTGGGTTTGTTTGATTTATTTTACAAAGCTTTAGTGGACCCTTCAAGGCTTATAAAGCATTTTGTCTTTTTAAATTCTTTTCCTTGAGAGTGTGACTCACCTCCACATAAGCAACCCTATTATTTTATGATGTCAGGACATTGTCCTTATAAAATATTTTTTTCCACTCCCCTTCGGAAAAAACCATGGGCAAAAACCATGGGCTGGTTTGTGGTTTTGATTTGTTTAATGTGAGGTGTCCCAAACCTAAATAATAAAGAATTCCCTCTCCTTTCCTATATAAACCCACCAAATACCCCACTTACTCTTCACTCAAAGCCTTTGGAGTCAAACCAACCCCTGAAATCCTCTCTCTAAAATCCTCCCAAGGTTCCCAAATCTCCCAAGAAGCCTCTCTCAAGCCTCTCCCATGCTTTTGGTATTTCACTTCCAAGTAAGAGATTTCTTCCTTTCTCATTTTTGTCCAATTTTATTTAAGCTGTTATGCCCTTTTATTTTCAATTAAAAATGATGGGGTATGATTTATAACCTTCCCCATACTGCCCTACTTATTTTTGGATGATGTGATACTATAAGGCCCCAGCCTTAAACCTTACTTAAAATTGAATTAAATGAATAATTCACATTGAGGATCTTTCCAGGTTTAGAGTTTTAGAGAATTAGGACATAACTATTACATCTCAAAAGATTACAAAGTAGTCTCTTCTACTAAATTTCCATAAAATAAAAACTCTTAAAAAGAAACATGTCTAGTTTCATGTTTTAGGTAGCATGACTTTCCCTTGATCCCATCCTTGACCCTATTCCACGCTAAGTCCTGTGAAAAACATTTCAAAAACTTAGGATGAGCATAAAAACTCAGCAAGGGATACACAAAGAATGAAAACTGTTAGATTTTCAAAACAATAAGTAAACCATGTATACTTTATAAAAGTAATACTTTTCACCTCTTCGAAGTAGTAAAAACTCTTCGCTGAAAAAAATTTCATTACTTACCTTTTTGTAACCAAAGGATTACCATAAAACCCATATAAAGAACACATAACATATAAAGGTAACTTGGGACATAAACATACTTAAGTGGAATAACCATACGGTCGACTTCCACACATATCACTTAATGGAATAGCCATACGGCCAATTTCTATACATACTTAATGGAATAGCCATACGGCCGACTTCCATACCCAATGCATTGGAGGTTATAATGTAACCACCCGTCCTGGTATTCACGGCACCACCCGTCATATGGTTTATAACGTAACCACCCGTTAAAATGTCCAAGTACCAATATAAAATCATAAAACATAAAACCAACATAAAGGAATGATAACATTTCCACATTTCAATCACAATATATCATAAATATATTGACATAATAGAATCCTTTATCAAAACCATTTTCAATACCAAAATACATAAAAGATTATATGGTATTTATTTTATTGTAAAAACATTATGGCTTGTTGAGGAAGCCAAAGACCAAATAATACTCGCGGTGGCGGAAAAGGTCGGTGTCGCCGCGTACGTTAAAAGAAACATTCCTTTTTGTCGTTTTGTAAAACGATTCGTAGAAAAAGATTCCTTTTGTATAAAAGTAAAAGTAAAAGGGGTTTATACACCGTATAAAAGAAAGTTGTGTATAAAACGAAATATGCCTCAATGAATGGAGATTGAGACGAAGTCCCTTACAAAGACGGTATCCTTGGTTTAAGGATAATTCAATTACATAATTATGTGTGACAAATGAATACACCAAATATAAGTGGATATTAAGTGTAAAATAATCAAAGGTCATTCACACATATTCAAAGGATTACATATTCAATAACTAAATGTTGAACCCAAAGAAATCAAAATTGGGTTAAGAAGTTCTCTTGACAGCCTAACAGCGTCACATCAAAATGAGTTGATGAGAGATAAAAAGTGTATCTCATCACTTGGAAATAAAAGTTACATCAATAAGGATATATGAGAACATATCCCAACATAACAATATGTAAATTAAAAGACCCAACAAAAGAAGTCTTTTAAAAAGAGGAGGGTGAAAAGTTCCCTTTCCGACTTGGGTATCTTTCAAAACATACGCCCCGTGAAGGAAGGACAATACAAAATTTATGTAGATACTAATAAATGAAATAATATTACACAATGAGTAAAATAATGGTCAGTACATACACCACTCAAAGGAAATTGTGTCAAATGTATCATAAATCTCATGGGAATAAAAGTGAGATGAAAAATCCCTTGCGAAAACTCAGCAGCCTAACGACGCCACAGAAAACTTACAAAAATCGATTGATGAGATCAAATAGGGTATCTCATCATATTAAAATAAACTTTATTGAAAGAGGAATATAAAAGAACATCCCCCAACATAACAAATAGGAGCTTAAAAGAAGTGACATAAAGGAGAGTACTTAAAAAGAAAGAGAGAGGTTAGATCTCTTACGAAAATTCGGCAGCCTAACGGCGCCACTCAAAAATTCCAAAATGAATTGATGAGAGAGAATAGGGTCTATCATCACATGAAAATAAAAATTACAGTAAGATTAATATAAAATGACATCCCAATAACAAGAAAGATGAGCTTTAAAAGGAATGACATAAAAGAGTGTACTTAAAAAGAAAGAGTGGAGTAGGATCCCTTACCTCGGGTCCGACTTGACTCGATCGTTCTTTAACGTCCAGAATAATAAACTTGAGTTAATTTCAACTTGATTAAGAACCTTTTTAAAGTTCATTATTCCTTTTATATCACTTATTTCCATGTTATAAACATTATGTAACCATTTAAGTTAATAATGTTTGTTTTGTCGATATTTGGTTCTTAAGTCGAAAGTGGACTTCTTACAATTACATGTTGTTTGTGTGGTCAAAGGTTATTTATATCCAGAATGATATTCCTGATTTGGATAGAATATATATCATATATATCCAGCATATACATGTATTTATAATATTACATAATCATTTAGAGGTAAGAAATGAAATGCACCGTTCATGGAGACGGTAAGCCGTACGTACGCATGAACGCTACTTTCATTTCTTTCTCATATTAATGGAATTAAAATTAAATGAGAGGTATGTATATTTTAATTCCAGAATTATATTCATCATTTATATGTATCATTAATTAGATATATCCATCATATACATATACTTTTAATAGTACATTATATTTGGGGATAAGAAATGAAATGCACCGTTCATGGAGACGGTAAGCCGTAAGTACGCAAGAACGCTACTTTCATTCCTATCTCATAATTTAATGGAAATAAATAATAATGATATAGAGGTATATTATAATTCCAGTATAATATAATAACTTTAAATCCATCCTTTATACGTCCCACATATGGCATTAACGAAACACATCACTTTGAGGGGGCGGTAGTCCGCACTTCCTTAAATGAAGATATCGCGTATACCCATAATGGAAGCCATAAAGGTAATCCACAAATGAAAAATACAGAAGCTTAAGTAAAACATAAACATATTATATATCATATATAAATATAGTGACATCTTAATGGCCACCTTTGAATGTGTTAAAAGAATGTTGAACAATCATCGTTTCGGGAGGCATAAATTCGTCATCCACGGAAACAGTATGTTCGTTAACCATTAGATGTATGTGTGTGTAAGTGTAGCTCGAATACTTATTATAAAAACATCCTAGTATATTGAGGATACTTTATTTGTTACAAAAGAAAAGAATAAAAAGAGTTTAGGGGATTGGAGAAGCAAAATAAAACTAAAGGACTCAAATGAAGACATTACCTTAAAATCGGGTAACTCCCTTTGGTTTGAGCTCAAAGGCTTCCTTGGGAAGACTTATGCCCAAAGTGAGGATTCAAGGAGTAAGATAGGGAAGTTTAGAGACAAAATGGGCAGGGTTTGGCCGATCCAAAGGCTTTGGGAATGTGGGTAAGGAGGTAGGGTGGGGGCCTTTTATAAGAGGAGTGGAGGGGCACTCTTGTAAAGTTACAAAATGTTACTTTATTTTCAAAAGAGTTTCGAATTTTAAAGGTCCCACATTGATGTATTTCGAGGATAAGGTGATAAGGGTTCGAAATCCACTCATAAAATAGGTTTTGGACATGTTTAGGGCTTAGATATTACATTATCTTTCCATTTTATTTAAATCGTTAAATAATGAGGTCATCGCTGCATCATCATAATGTCATAAATAATTTAACTTATTTAATGTCTAAAAATTATAAAAAAAATACTATGATGTAGGAAATCTTTTTAGATTTCCAATTACTATTTATATTCAAAAATCGGACTTGTATAACCCCATGTAAAAATTGTTTTGGTAAAACATCTCATGTGTGTGTCATTTTTACTTTAACATTAAATAAAAAGTTATTTATGTCATTTCCCAACCAAAGTGGCTCCATGGGGTCCCCAAGTTGACCCATGGCTTTTCTTGGTCGGCCATTACACATCCAATGAGGTTAGGACATGTGTAAAGTTCATTTCATATTATTAAAACATTATTTCTACCTTAAACTACACTAATTACCTCTAATCGCGATTAAAAACTTAATAAGTTACTATTCACCAAATAATTATTTTTATCCCATTGAACCACATTTTACTTCTTAATTAAAACCATATATGTCGGATTTTTGAAATTCAAAATACAGAAGTGGTAAAATTTCATTTAAACAAAAAATCAGTTTTTATAAGTACCACTTAGTGGTTTCACTATTCATCAAAAATTGAAGTTTTTCAGAAAAATCCCAAAAATTCACCCTAAGCTATATTTGATATTCCAAATTCAAAAATGAAGTCTATTTTAAAAAATTCAAAACATATAAGTCACATTAATTAATTTAATAATTAATTTCCACTGTCAGAGCAAATAGCGTGTTTTTATGAAACAATAAGTATCAAAAGATTGACACTAGTTTAAGTCCGATTTCAAAGTGAAATTAATTTCAACGACCAATATTGGATTTAATGGTAAAAATATTTTCTAATTTCACTTTAAAAACAATTCAAATGATAATATAATCATATAAATAAATTATATTAAAAAGAGGTTTTGAATTAAAATACAACATTTTACACTATTTATTAAAAAAAAGAACTTTATCGGAAAAATACCAAAAATTTACACAAAGTAAAATTTGATGTCCCGATTCTAAAGAAGAGTTTTATTTGGTCCAAAAGAATGTATAAGAGTGATCAAAACTATATTTAATGACAGTTCGCCATCAAAAGGCGATAAGTGAACCTTTAGTGAAAATTAGGGTATAAAAGCCTAAAATTGAATTCTTTCCGTATTTTAAGCCTTTGGATAAATGTAAAAACATTTAAAAAACATATATAATCATATTTTAGTTATTTCTATCCATTCCCGCCAATACAACGACTCCATGTTAACTACCATTTACAATAATATTATTTTATTATTAGAGTGCAACGTAAGATTCCCAAGAAACTCGTTGTTGCGTATTGGGTACGCCATCAAGCATATCATCCCCTATAAAGTAATATTAATATTTGATTCAAAAATATGGATAAATATGAAAATGTCATATTCTTTATTTACCTGGGGTGTTACATCCTTCCCCCCTTTTGGGAATTGCATCCTCGCAATTTTTAAAATTGAGCTTGGAAACATCCTTGAAAGTCCCACATCAGAACAAGAGTCGGTAAAACAATCACTTTAAAATAAAGAAAGATAAGTATAGAGGTCACCCGAGTTAACCCATACTAGGACTCCATGTAGGAAAACATGGACATGGAGGAGAAAACATAGGGTCATGTTCTGATTGAGAGTGATAGAAAACATGTTTAGGAGAAAGTTAACAATAAGAAAATCACAAACTTGTGATGGGTTAAACGGTGTTGGGTTCCCCAGTAGGAAAAGTTAATAGACAACATTTTTGTTTTAAGTTACTTTTTGTTGAGGAATTTATTCATAAGGAAACATAATCACTTATCATGTTGACTTTCAACTTTTACTAGATTCCTTAATCAAACTCATATTTTTTCCATAAGACGAGTATTTAGGGAGACTTGTTCGCATCAAGAGTACTATAATAAACTTCTATAGAGTCACCTAATCCACAAAAGAGAACTATATACATCCCAAGTCTTTAGGCTTTAACCAAAACCAAAACTAGAAAGGTTAGTACAAGGTCAGATAATCCAAAAAAGGATAACCCTTTATAAAAAGAAAATCTATTCTTTATCTCAAAATTTGTCCAACAAAACCCAAAGTTCAACGAGGACCATCTGCTAAAAAATTTGTCCATAAAATTCTTCAAAGTAAACCAATATAAGATTGAAACCCAAATATTTTAAGGATTTAGTCACATAGTCTTCCAAGTTAAATTGTAACATTTATCTCCAAACAATATCAGTTGCTCCTAAAGTCTCGTATTGAAAAGTAATTAACCTAATCACATATCCTCCATGATAGGTTAATCATTTTCATAAATAACCCAAAATCAACATACTCTTAATTCATAAAATCATATAACTAAAAAGAATCGGTCAAACTAACCAGGGACTTCACGTAGTCCAGTGGTAGGTGATAAATACCAGTCGCACTTTGGTTGTGGGTTCGATTTCTGCAGCTTTGTCCGACGCGACGGGTTGTCACACGGTCTGCGTGTTGTCCTTTTTCCAAAACTATATAATTCTTAAATCATTCCCCAAAAAGAGATAAAATCATCAAAAATGATCATAACATATTTTAACATAAAGTTTATCTCATGCCTTTCATTTTCCATCATATCATATAATAACCCATAATTACCTCAAAAGTAAGGATCATATAAACTCTATTGGTTACCTTTATAATTATTACCTGAACTTCCACATCGATTGGTCATCTCATACATGATGCATCACAGAACATACCAAGGTTCAATTGTTTGATCATGACTCCTTGATAGTTGGTTTAGAACAACCACGAGTTTCCTCATTGAATCCCCCATTTTATCTTGTATCTTAATCAGAGAACCACCACAGTTTTCCTTCAAACCTGTTGTCTCTTTGGTGCCTTCTAGATCCATCCATTCACTAAAAACAGAAATGTCAGTGTGATTATATCAACAAAACCATCATGTACTAATGAGGAAGGTAAACACTAGGATATACTTACTCATTCACTTTATCTAAAACTAGGACTCTTTCTGAAATCCTAACCATTATGGTAATGTCACTTATGCTTAGAGAATACCCTAACCTCTAAAGTTATCTAAACCGACCTTTGATACCAACTATAAGGCCCTAGCCTTAAACCTTACTTAAAATTGAATTAAATGAATAATTCACATTGAGGATCTTTTTAGGTTTAGAGTTTTAGAGAATTAGGACATAACTATTACATCTCAAAAGATTACAAAGTAGTCTCTTCTACTAAATTTCCATAAAATAAAAACTCTTAAAAAGAAACATGTCTAGTTTCATGTTTTAGGTAGCATGACTTTCCCTTGATCCCATACTTGACCCTATTCCACGCTAAGTCCTGTGAAAAACATTTCAAAAACTTGGGATGAGCATAAAAACTCAGTAAGGGATACACAAAGAATGAAAACTGTTAGATTTTCAAAACAAGTAAACAATGTATACTTTATCAAAGTAATACTTTTCACCTCTTCGAAGTAGTAAAAACTCTTCGCTGAATAAAATTTCATTACTTACCTTTTTGTAACCAAAGGATTACCATAAAACCCATATAAAGAACATATAACATATAAAGGTAACTTGGGACATAAACATACTTAAGTGGAATAACCATACGGTCGACTTCCACACATATCACTTAATGGAATAGCCATACGACCAATTTCCATACATACTTAATGGAATAGCCATACGACCGACTTCCATACCCAATGCATTGGAGGTTATAACGTAACCACCCGTCCTGGTATTCACGGCACCACCCGTCATATGGTTTATAACGTAACCACCCGTTAAAATGTCCAAGTACCAATATAAAATCATAAAACATAAAACCAACATAATGGAATGATAACATTTCCACATTTCAATCAAAATATATCATAAATATATTGACATAATAGAATCCTTTATCAAAACCATTTTCAATACCAAAATACATAAAAGAGTATATGGTATTTATTTTATTCTAAAAACATTACGGCTTGTTGAGGAAGCCAAAGACCAAATAATACTCGCGGTGGCGGAAAAGGTCGGTGTCGCCGCGTACGTTAAAAGAAACATTCCTTTTTGTCGTTTTATAAAACGCTTCGTAGAAAAAGATTCCTTTTGTATAAAAGTAAAAGTAAAAGGGGTTTATACACCATATAAAAGAAAGTTGTGTATAAAACGAAATATGCCTCAATGAATGGAGATTGAGACGAAGTCCCTTACAAAGACGATATCCTTGGTTTAAGGATAATTCAATTACATAATTATGTATGACAAATAAATACACCAAATATAAGTGGATATTAAGTGTAAAATAATCAAAGGTCATTCACACATATTCAAAGGATTAGATATTCAATAACTACATGTTGAACCCAAAGAAATCAAAATTGGGTTAAGAAGTTCTCTTGACAGCCTAACAGCGTCACATCAAAATGAGTTGATGAGAGATAAAAAGTGTATCTCATAACTTGGACATAAAAGTTACATCAATAAGGATATCTGAGAAAATATCCCAACATAACAATATGTAAATTAAAAGACCCAACAAAAGAAGTCTTTTAAAAAGAGGAGGGTGAAAGGTTCCCTTTCCGACTTGGGTATCTTTCAAAACATACGCCCCGTGAAGGAAGGACAATACAACATTGATGTAAATACTCATAAATGAAAGAATATTACACAATGAGTAAAATAATGGGCAGTACATACACCACTCAAAGGAAATTGTGGCAAATGTAGCATAAATCTCATGGGAATAAAAGTGAGATGAAAAATCCCTTGCGAAAACTCGGCAGCCTAACAGCGCCACATAAAACTTACAAAAATCGATTGATGAGATCAAATAGGGTATCTCATCATATTAACATAAACTTTATCGAAAGAGGAATATAAAAGAACATCCCACAACATAACAAAGAGGAGCTTAAAATAAGTGACATAAATGAGAGTATTTAAAAAGAAAGAGAGAGGTTAGATCTCTTACGAAAATTTGACAGCCTAACGGCGCCACTCAAAACTTCCAAAATGGATTTATGAGAGAGAATAGGGTCTCTCATCACATGAACATAAAAATTACAGTAAGATTAATATAAAATAACATCCCAATAACAAGAAAGATGAGCTTTAAAAGGAATGACATAAAAGAGTGTACTTAAAAAGAAAGAGTGGAGTAGGATCCCTTACCTCGGGTCCGACTTGACTCGATCATTCTTTAACGTACTGAATAATAAACTTGAGTTAATTTAAACTTGATTAAGAACCTTTTTAAAGTTCATTATTCCTTTTATATCACTTATTTACATGTTATAAACATTATGTAACCATTTAAGTTAATAATGTTTGTTTTGTCGATATTTGGTTCTTAAGTCGAAAGTGGACTTCTTACAATTACATGTTGTTTGTGTGGTCAAAGGTTCTTTATATCCAGAATGACATTCCTGATTTGGATAGCATATATATCATATATATCCAGCATATACATGTATTTATAATATTACATAATCATTTAGAGGTAAGAAATGAAATGCACCATTCATGGAGACGGTAAGCCGTACGTACGCATGAACGCTACTTTCATTTCTTTCTCATATTAATGGAATTAAAATTAAATGAGAGGTATTTATATTTTAATTCCAGAATTATAGTCATAATTTATATGTATAATTCATTATATATATCCATTATATACATATACTTTTAATAGTACATTACATTTGGGGATAAGAAATGAAATGCACCGTTCATGGAGACGGTAAGCCGTACGTACGCATGAACGCTACTTTCATTTCTATATCATACTTTAATGGAAATAAATAATAACTATATAGAGGTATATTATAATTCTATTATAATATAATAACTTTAAATCCATCCTTTATACGTCCCACATATGGCATTAACGAAACACATCACTTTGAGGGGGCGGTAGTCCGCACTTCCTTAAATGAAGATATCGCGTATACCAATAATGGAAGCCATAAAGGTAATCCACAAATGAAAAATAAAGAAGCTTAAGTAAAACATAAACATATTATATATCATATATAAATATAGTGAAATCTTAATGGCCACCTTTGAAGGTGTTAAAAGAATGTTGAACAATCATCGTTTCGGGAGGCATAAATTCGCCATCCACGGAAACAGTATGTTCGTTAACCATTAGATGTAGGTGTGTGTAAGTGCAGCTCGAATAATTATTATAAAAGAATCCTAGTATATTGAGGATACTCTATTTTTTACAAAAGAAAAGAATAAAAAGAGTTTAGGGGGTTGGAGAAGCAAAATAAAACTAAAGGACTCAAAAGAAGACATTACCTTAAAATCGGGTAACTCCCTTTGGTTTGAGCTCAAAGGCTTCCTTGGGAAGACTTATTCCCAAAGTGATGCTTCAAGGAGTAGTATAGGGAAGTGGAGAGACAAAATTGGCAGGGGTTGGCCGAGCCAAAGGGTTTGGGAGTGTGGGTAAGGAGGTAGGGGTGGGGGCCTTTTATAAGAGGAGAGGAGGGGCACTCTTGTAAAGTTACAAAATGTAACTTTATTTTCAAAAGAGTTTCGGATTTTAAAGGTCCCACATTGATGTATTTCGAGGATAAGGTGATAAGGGTTCGAAATACACTCATCCAATAGGTTTTGGACATGTTTAGGGCTTAGATATTACATTATCTTTCCATTTTATTTAAATCGTTAAATAATGAGGTCATCGCTGCATCATCATAATGTCATAAATAATTTATTTTATTTAATGTCTAAAAATTATAAAAAAACTACTATGATGTAGGAAATCTTTTTATCTTTCCAATGAATATTTATATTCAAAAATCGTACTTGTATAACCCCATGTAAAAATTGTTTTAGTAAAACATCTCATGTGTGTGTCATTTTTACTTTAACATTAAATAAAAAGTTATTTATGTCATTTCTCAACCAAAGTGGCTCCATGGGGTCCCCAAGTTGACCCATTTCTTGTATTTGTCGGCCATGACACATCCAATGAGGTTAGGACATGTGTCAAGTTCATTTCATATTATTAAAACATTATTTCTACCTTAAACTACACTAATTACCTCTAATCGCGATTAAAAACTTAATAAGTTACTATTCACCAAAAAATTATTTTTATACCATTGAACCACATTTTACTTCTTAATGACAACCATTTATGTCAGATTTTTGAAATTCAAAACACAGAACTGGTAAAATTTCATTTAAATGAAAAATCAGCTTTTATAAGTACCACTTAGTGGTTTCACTATTCATCAAAAATTGAAGTTTTTCAGAAAAATCCCAAAAATTCACCCTAAGCTATATTTGATATTCCAAATTCAAAAATGAAGTCTATTTTACAAAATTCAAAACATATAAGTCACATTAATTAATTTAATAATTAATTGCCGCTGTCAGAGCAAATAGCGTGTTTTTATGAAACAATAAGTATCAAAAGATTGACACTAGTTTAAGTCCGATTTCAAAGTGAAATTAATTCGAAAAACCACTATTGGATTTAATAGTAAAAATATTTTCTAATTTCACTTTAAAACAAATTCAAATGATAATCTAATCATATAAATAAATTAGATTAAAAAGAGGTTTTGAATTAAAATACAACATTTTACACTATTCATTAAAAAAAAGAACTTTATCGAAAAAATACCAAAAATTTACACAAAGTAAAATTTGATGTCCCGATTCTAAAGAAGAGTTTTATTTGGTCCAAAAGAATGTATAAGCGTGATCAAAACTATATTTAATGACAGTTCGCCATCAAAAGGCGATAAGTGAACCTTTAGAGAAAATTAGGGTATAAAAGCCTAAAATTGAATTCTTTCAGTATTTTAAGCCTTTGGATAAATGTAAAAACATTTAAAAAACTTATATAATCATATTTTAGTTATTTCTATCCATTCCCGCCAATACAACAGCTACATGTTAACTACCATTTACAATAATATTATTTTATTATTAGAGTGCAACGTAAGATTCCCAAGAAACTCGTTGTTGCGTATTGGGTACGCCATCGAGCATAGCATCCCCTATAATTTAATATTAATATTTGATTCAAAAATATGGATAAATATGAAAATTTAATATTCTTTATTTACCTGGGGTGTTACAGATACCCCTTTATCTCTCATTAATTCCTCCCATGTACACCGTTACCATGCCGAAATTCCATGAGAGATTTCTCTCTCATCTTTTACATCCAAGTAGTTCTTTTGTATTATGCATCTAAATTACATTAAGTTTGTTGGGACATGTATCTATATGAACCACTTATTTTAAATTTCATGTAAATATGATGATATTCCAATTTCTCTTTCATCAACCATTTTTATGAATCCTTATGTCACGCCGTTACGCTGCCGAAATTTCACCGCGTTTTTCCAAGCCAAGATCATTGTGTAGTGAATACCATACCCATGTATCTATCAAGGGTATTAACCATTATGCACGTATAAATATTGAATGTTACTTTAATGTATTTATTCTACATTACTTAATAGTGGAATAACTTATGATGTTGATTTATTCCATGTTATATGATCCATGTGGCACACCTATGCATGAAATGAAATGTTTAAGAAGGGTATGCCCTGATAGTTCTTCAATGCATTGGGTAAAGTATAATATCATGATACGTCATGTACAATGGGTATTGACTCATGCTAATTCAAGTGAAATGAGGGTTTACTCGTGCTTTAGGTGTAATGAGGGTTTACTCATGATCCATGTGCAATGAACCTTGGCTCATGCTAATTCCATGTTAAGTGTTGTTGCCACATTTTCATGTTATGATTATCATGATTTATCATGACTTTATGTTCATGTTTTTCTTTTGATCCATTGATATTCCTATTGTCTAACATGTATTTTATTCCTCATGTTATTCCATGTTTATTCCCTTACTGGGTTTTATATCTCACCCTTTTCTTATGCATGTCCTCAGGTTATCCCATGCAATGCTAAGTATTAGGGAATGTAGTGGTCATGTAAAGGAAGTTTTCAATAAGATGTTGTATTTAATGTTTTAATTTGTTATGTAATGATCCTAAGACCAAAAGACACCAGAACTCTCGATCTTCTATGTTGTTTTAAGTAAATTTTATGTAATAAATCATGTTTAAGTGTGTAATAAAAGTAGGGTTGTCATAAGTATCATATGATCCATTTTATGAATTCCTAATGCTCCCTTCTAGGGTTTTACATGAACCAACTTACCAATCCCACTACAAAGGAAATGTCTATCCACATACATATCATCACATATATTAAGATTCTGATAGTTGTTTCATACAAAACATTCCTCATATACCAAGCCTCATATTCTAATACTAGGGAATGTGCCTTGGATAACTTGAAATAAAAAACAGGGGGGGGGGGGGGGTTGAGATAGAGTTACAATTTATTATTTGAAAATTTTCAACAATATTTTGCTTGTATTCATTCTAGGAATACATTAGAGTACTATATTTTCGATCCCTCTATATCCTAATCCCAAATTTTTTCTTAGAATGATGAAGATACTTCATTTCAAATATACTGAACAAATTATTCTTGAACTCCTAAATCCATGAGATAACTATTCCCACAAGAAACATGTTATCCACATAAAGTAATAGTATTATGTAAGTAATAACATCCCATGAATTCTAATAATAACAAAAATTTGTGTTGCATATCTTGAAAACTTCCTTAGTCATGAAAGTTTTGAACATCAGGTTCAACCAATTAGGTGCATGTTTCAAGCTATAGAGGCTTCACTTAAACTTACAAATAATGACCTCCTTCCAATGGTCTTCAAAGTCCTTGATATTCTTAATAAATATATCCTTCTATAATTCACCATGAATAAAGCTAGTCTTAACATCTATTTTCTCTAAGTGAATATCATCTGAAGATATAAGACTCATCCCAATTCGGATGGTAGCATGATCAACTACCAAGGAAAATTATAATTCCCCTATACCAGTTCACTCTTAACGGTATCTAGACTAAGTTTCCATGTAACCTCAAGCATTCATCCGCATATGCCAAAGGATACGAACTTGGAACAAGGGTTTAGAGTGTTACTATGGGGAGACTATATCATCATATTAGAGTGTTCAATAATAGAAAAAATAACCAAAAATTATCTAGATAATAAAATAGAGTATAAAAAATCAGTAATACATAAAATACTTGATATATAAAAATGTAATGTAGAATCATACAATCATACAAACACACTTCATACTTCCATGTCAACCGATCACCCAATAAGTCGAATACATAGAAAAACGACACAAAAATGAAAATAAATTCCCCCTGGTTCTAATGTTATTCTTGAGTCATGCCTCATCCAAAAATATATAACCCATCTAATCTATCCTACTATATCATGAAAAATTGGACCTCTTCCCTACCTGAACTTGAGAACAGTGAAGTCTACTTGGGTGCCCAAGTGCTATGGATGCTTGAGAAGGGTGTGAGTATAACTTAGCTGGGCACTAAAAACATGGTCCCATGTATAACTGGTAAATTATTGTAAGTACATGTGATATGGTCAGAAAAATAAATAATCCACAAACACATAAATAAATAATCTTTATAAATACCCAGGTTTTAATGTGACACTTAGGATAAATCATACTTGTTTTGACCAGTAATAGAGTGTATCTGATCATAATAAATCACCTTGGGGGATACATGTCCTAGCCTGGGTTCCAATGCACATGAATTTACTAGGCATAAACGATTGATCCTAAGGAGTATTCTAGGCATCCAAAATAAAATAAATCTCATGCTGGATCCTAGGTAGCATCATAGGGATCCTTAATACTTCAAGGATCAGTAGTCAGATCCTATGAGACCTTGGAATCACATAGTACTGGGCATTACATCCAGATATTAATAATCACTAGGCATCTCATAAATCATCCCCAAACATCCCTCCAGATCATAGGAATATCATAAATCATCATCTATAATCCTTTCAGATCCAATACATCACTAGGAATCTCTCCCGAATTTATAAGGTATGACAATCAAATCCTAGATAAGTGACCCCTAACATCATTTAGTCACCAGGCATCATTGGATGTTAGAGTTGTAATCCCTGGAATCCCACATTCATCAATAATATCTGGATCCTAGTGGGTGATCCTTGATATCCTTTATCATTAAGATCTAATAGATCACAGTGAGGTAATCCCTAGTATCTATCATCATATATTTGGGGTTCTGTATCCACCTGAAGACACCCATGATAATAAAAAAAAAACAAAAACAAAAACAAAAACAAAAACAAAAACAAAAACATGGGTTCTCCACTTTCCCATCCCATATCATGTAACCAAGGTTGGCCTCTCAAGTGAATGAACTATCCCTATAACTGCATCCCTACTAGGATCATATCATCGATTTAGGTTCTATGGTGAGACCTACAATCATCAATACCCATTCCCACACTAGACCTCTCTAGGGTTACATAACATAGGGGAACCTGCTAGGGACCCCAAAACCATAAAATAACACAGACACCCTACATGGGATCCTAGATCAAAATCCCATCCCTTTGTTCATCACCCGTCACTCAGGGAGAATCAAATCCCTTGACATCATCGTAATAGTCTTGAGGACTCATTAGAATCCCAGGAAAATACATATCATCTTCACTCTAGAGAGATGACACATGGCCCATCTCAGTTCCAAGTCACCCTAGGCCAGTCCACTCTTCCAACCTATCATTAACTACCTTGGCCATATCCACCCAGTACTCATACACTAGTGTGGGAGGAACCCTCACCCCATGATCATCTCAACTATCCTATGCACTTTTAAGTACCTCAATATTTTAACACGACATACACATGCCTATAATTTCTAACACAACACACATCCCTTCTCAAGGGATCCAAGAGAATCTATACCAAGGGTTATAATATCCACATAATTCATTTAATTTACACCCCTCATGGTTCATATATATCAAGTAATGTAACATCCCACCCCTCCTCGTTTTCTTGAGAAGGAGGGAGAACATTACTTATCCTTAAGCAACATCCCTGAGATGCCAAATGCTAGAAATAAATGCCAAGGGATTCATAAAAAAGTGTGGGGAGATTTTACATTTTAGAATAAAACAACCATAAAAAAACATTACATAACCAAAAACCATTATATGATGCATGATAACAATGTAAAACAACTAAAAGTATTACCATTGATATCAAAATAAAACTATAATAGAGTACCACTAAATCAGTGCAATGATTTACCTTTACTTGTGTCCTGATAAACAACATCTTTAAAAGAACCAAAGTACCAATGTAGGGGTGAGTAATGAAACACAATAGTTTTCCCCAAATGAATTACCTACTCGTTCCATTAGGATAGAACATGTTAGCACATTTATATAAACCAACTTATATAAATAAAATAAAAAATAGTTTATATCCAAATATAAAACAAGTTCCATGGTAAAATAGTTTTCTCAAAGCAACACTAAGGTCCAAGGAAAGAAACCAAACAAGTCATTTCAACCATTTTATTAATCTAATTGGAATTACCCATTACATATCACATAGCCACACACACCCATACACACCACACACACAACCATACAAGATTGGTGTTACCATTAACAATGGAACTTCATGTCCATAACCCATTCCCTTTTATGGTGGTACTTTAATGAAAATTATCCACCCCATTCCATCCATTCTTAACCATTTATTCTAATCACATTCCAATACAACCCTTTTCAAAACAATTCAACCATTTTAATAAAACCAAAATATTATTAGAAACCCCAAAAACAAACCATTTCAATTAAACTAACCCTTTTATTGAAAATACTTTTTTAAAAAACCATTCCAATAAAACCAAACTTTTATTGAAAACACTTTTCCATGCATCAAAACCAAATAACCATTTTAAAATCATGTTACCAAATTCACATTTTTACAAAACATTAAATTTTGCACCAAACCATAAACCATCACCCAAGAAGGTTTCCACCAATCATTTCACAAAAAAATTTACAATCAATTCAACACAAAAAAACCAATTTGAAACCAATACTTAAATTTATAAATAGAGCAGTCGAGAGTGACACCCCCTACCTTAGGATTTATGTTGAAAATGAAGAATGACACTAAAATGCTAATGAAACCAGGTTGAATCTCTAAAAACCCACCTTAGATCTCATATAATGACATCAAAAGGAAAAATATAATAATGATTTACATAAAAAACCTTAGATATATCCACAATGGACTAGATCTAAGAAACAAAGAGAGAGCGAAGTTGATCTAAGAAAAACCACCAAAAACCACCTTAAACAATGACTTACCATGAGAATCAAGATTTGAAACACCAAGAAACGTCTTCAGATTGGCTTCAGATCGATGGGGAAATATGTATTAGACTTTATGAGGGAGAAATATCGAGTTAAGATCAATTTGGAGAAAAAAATGAGGGGTTAAAGGATAATCTCAAACCAGATCCACTTTTTGTGGATCTTGTTTTTAAACTGTGCATGGTTAGTCGCATGGTTAGGTAAACTATATGCTAACCATACACTAGCCTATGCATTAAGGAGGAAATTTCATGGTTGGATCACATAGTTAGACAAACCACATGCGAGCCGTGAAAATGTCCACCATCCACTTTTCATGGTTTCTTATAGGAGGCTTTACAATTTGGACAAACCATGCGCCTACCCATGCGCCTTCACCTTATCCCCTGTCTCATTATTCTTGATTTTTTATAGAAGTTTCATGGTTTCCACTAACCATGAACCTTTAAAAAATCCCCAAAACATTCCAAAATATTTTAAAATCCTCCCAAACTTCACCCAAACACTTTATATACATAAAATAAATCAATAAAGGGTTACTTAATTAAATATTAGGGTGCTAAATTCTACCCACCATTGGCCTTTATGTCCTCCAAAATTAGAAAAATATCATTAATTTGAAAGAGTTATGGACATTTCTCTTTCATTTCCTTCTCCCATTCTCACATATCTTTTTCAATCTAACCATGTTTCCACAAAACCCACACTAGACTTCTATTTTTTCCACATAAGAATTTATCTTTCCTATACAAGACTCACACTGTAATATACACTAATGAAGCATATATATCTAGGTCAACATGATCACATTGAATCACATGATTAAGATCATTATGATACTTTTTCTATTGAGATACATGAAACAAATTATGCACAACACTGAACCGTGGTGGAAATTCTAACCGATATGCCACCTCTCCAACCCGTTCAAGTATCTCAAAAGGGACTTTGTATCATGGATATAACTTTCACTACTTCCCAAAATGAAAATTCCCAAGATTTGGAGAGATCCTTAAGAACACATGATTACTCACCTCGAAGGACAACAACCATCAATGATGATCTGCATATGATTTCTGAAGACTCTGAGCCATCTTCATCCATTTCCTAATCAACTAAATTTTCTAAGTTGTTTCTTATACAAGGATCAGTCCATCTAGTGAAGTCTCACATGTATCTATCCAAAAATGTGAAGAAAAACAAGAACACCCATACAATTCTTCAAAATGATCCATATGTATCAAGGCCTGATAGCTATTTTTATATGATAACTCCACCAATGGTACATGTGCTTCCCATGAGCCACCAAAATCTATTACACAATCCCACAACATATCTTCCAATGTTTTTATAATCCTTTTAGATTAGACATCCATATGCGGATGATATTCATGAATAGGAATGAAATGGGAAGACTTTGTGAGATGATCCACTATCACCCATATGGAATCATGTTTCTGAACCATTCTTGTGAGACCTATTACAAAATCCTTGGCTATATACTCCCATTTCAAAACTGGAATAGGTAAATACTGAAACATACATACTAGTCACTGATTCTCTACCTTAACATGTAGGAAAGTTAAGCATCTTGAAACAAACTCAACCACCTTACTTTTCATATCAACCCACCAAATTTTTTCTTTCAACACCTTATACATCTTCTGTGTTCCAGGATGAACAACCCATCTTGAATGGTAGTAAGTATAGAGAAGTTGTTACTTACAATCCATAGGTATAACCATCCAATTTCTTAAACACATCACCAAAATATCATCTAGCCTCAAGCCCTCAATGATCTCCCAACCATTGAGTTTCAACCTCATAGAAACACATTCTAAATTGAAAGTATGTGCCTCTTAAACCATCTCCACTAAATTTGAAACAACAAAAAATAGAAAGAAAGCTGCAAAATCACCTCAGTCCCCACATTACAAGTGCATGTTATCTAGGACTGACATCAACTACCACTCATTTGAAGCCTCTTTTTCCAATACAGCATATGAATTCTTGCTTAATGCATTTGCCACTATATTTCCTTTACCCGATTTGTAAATCAAGTCAGAGTTGAACATTTCGAGATACTCCACCTATATTATTTTTCTTAGATTCAATTAAATTTGTGAGAAAATATGTTTCTGGCATTTATAGTATGTAAACATTATTAATTTCTCACAAAATAGGTAATGATGCCATGTCTTCAAATCATGGACTATGTCAGATAACACCAAATAATGTATTGGGTAGTTTTAATGAAACCATGATTGTCTTGATCCATCAGAAACAAAATGATCTCCTTATATGAGGAAACATCCCTAGCCTGACCCTAAAGCATCATAGTACACCACATACCCTTGTCCTAATTTCAGAAATATCAAGATAGGTGCTGATTCATGGTGAACTTTAAGCTCTTGGAAAGTTTTATGAAATTAATCACTCTATTGGAATAGAAAATTATTTCTTATCAAAGAAATAATAGAAAAAACTAGTCTTGAAAAATCATGAACAAAGCATCGGTAATAATAGGTTAGGCCTAGGAAACTGTGTATCTCAAATACATTCTTTGGCAGTTTCCAAGAGATAACAACTTCTATCTTTTATGGATCCACAGAAACACCTTTCTTAGAAATTACATAGCCAAGAAAACTTACCTCTTATATCCAAAAATCACACTTTTATAGTTTGTCATAAAATCGATGATCCCTCAAGATTCCCAATATTGTATTTAATTGTGGTTTGTGCTCAGCCCTTGTCCTTGAATACACCAGTATGTCATCCACAAACACCACTACATAACAATCCAGATACCTCTGAAATATCCAATTAATCTATTCCATAAAGATCACTGGTTCATTTATAAGACTAAAAGGAATTACCACATATTCATAATGGCCATATCTACTCCTAAAATCCATCTTTGGATTATCCTCCTTCCAAACCGACAATTGGTGGTTTCCTGATTTCAAGTCAATTTTGAAGAACCACTGAGCTCCCCTCAATCGATCAAATATATCATCAATGCGTGGAAGTAGATACCTATTTGTTATCATAACTTGGTTAAGATTATGATAATGCATATACAATCAAAGAGTTCCACCCACCTTTTTTACAAACAAGATTGGTGATTCCCATGGAGACATGCTTGGATGAATGGACCATTTTCTTTATAGCTCTTCCAACTGCACTTTAAACTCCTTTAATTTGGTTGGTTCCATATGATAAGATGGAAAGGAAATTGGATTGGTCCCCAGAAGGAGATAAATCATAAAAAACACTTACCTTATAGGTGGAAACACTAATAAATTATTGGAAAAAACACCAAGAAACTAATTCACAACTGATGGAAAACTATTTTTCTTGATCTCTTCCATCGATTCCAAATTCAAAGATGCCAACTAGTATGAGATCGTTACAAATGCTGGTGCCAACAAGCCCATTGCACCTACCGTTTACTTCCTTTCACCTCTAAATATATGCTCAATGCCATACTCATGCGTGAAACTAACTATTTTTCTATAATAGTCAATGTGATCCTTGAATATTTTCTACCAATCCATACCCAGGATTATATCATAGACATCCATATCAACCATAGAGAAATCCCATATCAACACAAATTCATAAATAGTTATAGAACATGATCTATACACCAAATCTCAAAATTCTAATTGACAAATAGGAGTTTGAAGTTTTAACATATAAGGAATCATCTCTACACTTAATCATAGAAATCAACAACATGAGAAGAAATAAACTAATGGAATGCACTGGTATCGAACAAAGCTTGCATAAGTGCTGAATTCAAAATAATCGTACCTATCACAGTTGATGGTCCAAAATGATCATCCATAATAACTTTCATATCTATATATAATTTATTTCTCACAACACTTTGTTCCTTATTTACTTATTGATATTTACCTTATTGAGGAGTCAGGGTATTACTAGAATCACTATAGTTTACTCTATTTTGATGAAGATATTGATTCTGATTCCCTTATCCCATCAAAGCACACAACATCTGTGACACTTGAGAAGTATCTTGAACACCTAACCTCATAGAACTACAACAATAGTGCTGAATATTCCCCATATAATTAAAATTTTGTAATTATATAGGTTTTTCCTAACACTATATTTTCATGTGACTAAGAGAACCACATTGGAAGTATCTTAGCTTGCTCTTGGGTCTTGGGGGATGATTCACCCATCCAGCTGTTTGATTTTGATTCACGCTCCCACATTGGAAATAGGTATACCTCTTCCTCTTGTTCCCAGCACTATAGTTCCCACCTTTTACTATAGGTATCAATACACTTACACCACCCTTAGATCTCGAGATATTCCTTTCTTCCACAGTTGCTCTATTAACCATCTCTGTATAATTCGTTATACATAGTATGACAATCTTTGAGAAAATATACCACCTCAGCCCCGATTCAAATATGTTTTCCTTAAAGTAAACACTAATAGAAAATTAAAGTGAAAAGAAAATTAAATTAATAAATTTAGCCTCATAATTATTGATAGAAATATTTTACTACTTTACGATAAATAATTTAGTCATTCTTTGAATTGAAAATGTGCGAAGATAGAATTTTTTATTTAATAATTCTTAAAAATCCTCCCATGCTAGGCCTTGGTCTAATTTAGCTTGAACTACTAAATCCTACCATTGTAATGAAATATACTGCAATATATATATCACTAGCTTGACTTTCATATCTAATGGTGTTCCAAGTTAATTGAAGATTCGATTAATCCTATTGAGAATCACCTCTGCTTTATTTGGCTCCGAATCACCCAGAAATATGGGTGGATTCTACTTTTGAAACTAAATAGAATGATCCACTTGCCTTGGTTCATCCCTTTTTTTCCCTGTATCGATATATTGAAAATCTTGGAATATACTTTGAAATAGATATTGGTTCACCTGTGGCTCAGGTGAAACCACATTCTCAGTAGCCTTTTCCGGTTGGTTTCTACGATGTCTATCAGGTTCCATTTTTTATATAGAAAAAAATTTCATAGGTCTCACTCTATAGAAACTGAAGGATTAATAATTTCAAATTCTAACACATCATACTATCACAACATTTCTTTCCAAAATTCAACCTTTCCATGGGAAACCTTTTTTGAAAAAAATTCAGCTTGTTTTTGAAAATCAAAACATTTTTAAAATACTACCACTATGATCTGTTAAAAATATTATATTTGAATTTTTTTTCAGATATTTTAAAAAATCAAAAATTTTTACCAAATCATATACCATTACTCCAAATGAAATATTCACTTCTAGTGGGAAGTCATTTATATTATGCATGTCATGCTCGTCTTATTGGATAAACCCATGGAAATGAGATTCCAAATCCTATAAGTGTCTCCAAAACACTTATGTACCCAAATATGTATTAACATGAAGTTAATCATAAAAATGTTAGATACATATTTTTATGATCTAAATTTTAATTCCCAATAATCTTACTCCGTTCTACCATCCCCAATTGAAGAATAAACCAGAATGAATTTCAACTTGAAGACTGAGAGAACCGATGACCACTTGTTTTTCGAGGTCCAAACAAGTTGAGACCACTTGTTCAACAAAGATATTTTGAAGATCCAATACTGATACCACTTGTAATGTACCCCCCCTCATCATTATCTTGAGAAGATGGGATGGCATTACTTGTCCTTAAGAGACATCCTTGAGACACCAAAGGGAAACAATAAATATCAAGGCCTTCATAAACAAGTGGGGGGAGATTTACCATTTGATAATAAAACAACCATAACCAAACATTCCATAACCAAAAACTACTATATGATCCATGATAACAATGTGAAAAAACTCAAAGAAATACCATCGATATCAAAATAAAAATATTACAGAGTACCACAATAGAAGACTATAAATACCAACGTACAAAGTGGAAGACAAAAATAATAAAACTCAAAAACTCCAAATACACCAACTCCAATATCCAACTAAAACTCTATGAAAAGTGTCACGAAGTAGCACTAAATAAGTGTGATGGTTTACCTTTACTTGGGTCCTAATAAACAACATTTTCAAAGGCACAAAAGTTCTAATGCATGGGTGAGTAATGAAAATCAATAGGTTTTCCCCTAATGAATTCCCTACTCACGCCACTAGGATAGATCATGTTATCAAACTTATATAAACTAACTTATATAAACCAACTTATATAAATCAAATAAAAATAGTTTATATCAAAATATAAAACAAGTTCCATGGTAAAATAGTTTTCTAAAAGCAACACTAAGTTCTATAGAAATAAAACAAACAAGTCATTTCAAACATTTCCTTAATCTAGTTGGAATTACCCATTCCATATCACATATCCACATACACCCATACAAACCACACACATAACCATGCAATATTAGTGTTACCGTTAACGGTGGAACTTTACATCCATAACCCATTACCTTTGATGGTGGTACTTTCACGACCATTATCCATCCCATTCTATCCATCCTTAACCATTTAATCTAACCACATGACAACAAAACCCTTATAAAACCAATTCAATCATTTAAATAAAAATGAAATTTTATTTAAAACCACAATAATAAACCATTTCAATTAAACCAACCCTTTTATTGAAAACAATTTTTAATAAAAAATTCCTATAAAACCAACCTTTTATTGAAAACACTTTTCTGTGGATCAAAATCAAATAAACATTTTAAAATAATCATTTTAAAATCATGTTACCAAATCCACCTTTGTCTAAAAAACCCAATTTCACACAAAACCATAAACCATCACCAATAAAGGTTTCTATCAATCATTACAAATAAAATTCACAATAAATTCAATATAAAAAAGCAATTTGAAATCAATCCTTTAGTGAAAATAAATGTCATGGTCTAATATCCTACAAAGTGAGTCAATATTTTTCTTCGTTTATAGCTCATTTGGGTATGGAATATATGGGATTTCTTGGTGACCATTTCACTTGGTTCAATAATAAGAGAGGAAACTATCGTACATGGTGTAGACTCGATTTGTGCCTGGTTAACCTCAATGCTGCTGTGGCATATTCGGATGCAAGGGTAACCCATCTACTAAGGGTTATCTATAAACAATCCCATATTGTTGTTACTTTATCTTCTAAAGAGGTTCTTGGAGATCATTTTTTATTTCCTCATTTTTGGACCATTGTGGAGGGTTATCATCAGGTGGTGTCATATTCATGAAACCTACCAGTTCTTGGTGGTTGTCTTTGGAATAAACTTCATAAAAAACATAGATGTATCTAAACTGACCTGCTCTCTTGGGTCAATTCTCAACCCTCCCACTTTCATACTTTAAACATGATTAGCTCAAAGATTGAAAGAATGAAAGGCATGTTGGAAAAGAGTTGATATGATTCTACAACGACCCTAACTTTTCTTACATTACTATTACATCATTATAAAGATAAAAAAAATAATAGTATTACACCATGAGGATATATAGGTTTAGTGTCTTGGGAAAACTAGGACCAAACATAACATTTACAATATCGAGCATAAACATTTATTTAATTCCTTCTTCGTTAGCTTCTTATGGGCACTTGAACTCTCCTTAGTACATGTAGTCACTTGGGGATATACATCAAAAATGGGTGAGCTAAAATACCAGTAAGAGGATAGATAAAAACAATATAGCATGGGGTGAGAATAATAATAACATCATCATCAAAATCATGAGAGGAAACTTTAATAAAAGACTTGAAATATGGAAGTGCATAAAAATGAAACATCATGTCTTAGTGATCATATACCAAACATAGTTATGAAAAAAATATAGCATCATGTTCACACATCATTTCACTTTAACTCATGATATTAATCACTTTACCCAATATATTGGAGCACTGTATAATTCCAGGTGGACCAGTTAAATCATAACATTCATTTTGTGCTATATAATTCTGGGCGCGCCCATCACATCATAACATTCTCATTATCGTGCATGCCACATAGATAATATATCAAAAATAAACACAAACAAAACATTTAAAGGAATGTGTTTTATCTCATAAGAACACATTCATAAACTTTGGGTTCCCAAAATAAATATGGAATAACATACTTGATACAAGAACCATCAACCTTGAGTGAGAAGTAAAAGGTGTGTTTTTTAAAGAAAAGTTGCTTTGGAAAACATTTGTTTGACATAAACTCCAGTGAAAAACATTTATATCCTATAAAAGGTAATATAGTGTTGAAAAAATGATTTTTAAGGAGTGAACATACAAAAAAATAAGTGAAAGAGGGAGAACCCAAAGAATGAAAGTTGGGTTTGAGAATTTCCCCTTACCTTGTATCCAAACACTTGCTTCACTTTAATGTCATGTATAACCACATTAGATTAATTAATTAACAATTATAGAAATGTTTTACATGAATATGGTTCATTATGGTTTCATTAACTTATTTTATGGGCCTTTTGATGAGTTATAGAGTTTAAATGAATTGTTCGGGAATGTTTGTTTTTATGGTTTTTTTGAGCGGTTCACTTGTACTCATAAATGGAAGTTTGTGTAGAACATGGATAAACATCTAGAACTGATATTTAATTTTTTTAATAATATTCCAGGAGTTTAAATGATCTTATAATGAATTATATTATATACATTGTGGATGAATCATTGGTTAAAATTTATTGATGATCGTTTGGGTTAATTCGGGCGGTTTTTCGACCACACCGAACTTGTTTTGTTTAATCATTTAGTAATATGTACATAAGTTAGTTACAGAACATTTAATTGGATATAATACATATAAAAAAATCTTTTTCGACCATAAAAATTGTTTAATGATCATATCTGAAGGTGGTAAAGCAAAATGAAAACATGTCGTACTTGAAGGTGATAAATTAACACCTCACAAACAACATTTTCCTTTCTAAAATAAAAAGAAGAGGAGAAGGGGGTTGGATGATATATTATCCCATTAGTATCATAAAATTTCATTATATGTGAGATAATGGAGTTACCATACCATGTGGATGAGGATATGTGGGGATATATTAAGAAAAGAACTTGAAATTGAAAGGAAATTAAAGGAAAAGAGAGAGAGAGAGAGAGAGAGGAATTATCTCTTGAATCCTTCTCTTGAGATCCTCCTTAACGAACCTAGGATTGGTCTTTTGATGAGACCAAAAGATCTTGGATGTGGGGGAATGGATAGGGAATAGGTTTGGGCAGATTTTAGACAAGGCTTGAAGCTTTAAGGATGTGAAGAAATGAGGGTGTGATGGGTGGTATTTATAGTGGAGGGGAGTGGGGTTTTATCAATATAATATTCATTAACTTATTATTTCTCCACAAGACAAGTAATAGTGATTATTCCATGAATAATTAATGTAATTTTATCATGTGAATCCGAACCATATGTGCTTACATCAGAAGAACATCACTCATGACTCTATAATTCATGAATTTAACTTATTTTGTAAATTACCGTATTTAACTATTCATAAAAATACAAGTATTTCAGAAAAATCCCGAATTAACCCTAATAAATTTTCAACGTGTAGAATATAAAAATGAATTAAATTTTTTAAAAATAATTGTCTAAATATTATTAATTTAATTTTTAATTAAAATCATTTTTAATTGAAAAATACATATTTTAAAATTAAAACTGATTTCATAATGTTTTCAAAAATTACATAAGGTCTTATAAAATTTTCTTAAAACTAGAAGTCATAGAATTTTTAATTTATGAAAATATTTTAGGAAAATAAATTTTATTTTAAATTAATAAATTAATTATTTATGACTTACAAAAACACGAATATTTTACAATAGTCAAATTGCCACTTATAGGATGCCCAAATTTTATTTAATCATTCAAGAGTAAGGTTGCTATTATTTTGGATGATTTACTTTTAATAAGGCTCATACTACTATTCATAAGGGTAGGTTACAATTCATAAGGGTATGTTACTATTCACCAAAAATAAGTTTGCCCTATCGGACTCCAAAAATCTTACTGATCGCAACCATGTATGTCATATTTTTGAAATTCAAAACCAAAAAGTGGGAAATTTATGTTTAAAGGTCACATAGTAGTTCATTTAAGAATAATTTGGAAATTTTCTAATTTGATTTTAATTTAAGGCATAATTATAAGAAGTGAATTCTATTGATAAAACTTTGGGTCATTACAGATTCTATCTTTTGTGGCATGGCTGTCAAAATGAGCTCCTTAGCGGACATTATTCTAGACCAGTAGAAATCTCTACCTGAGAAAGCTCGAATCAGATGACTGAATAAAGGATATAGAAATACAATGTTCTTCCAAGCATGCATAAAATAAAGGAAAAATATGGTTAAACCAAATATTAATCTTGATGATGGAACCTTTATCTCGGATCACGATGTGGTGGGGAATATGGTAGAGGATTTCTTTAAGTATCTACTCACTTGTCCTAATTATCTCATGCAAAGAGGTTTTCCGGGAGGGAGAAGTGAGATCCTTGATGCTATTCCTTATATTATTTCGGTAAGCACCAATTTTATCTTTGAGTCTATTATGAATGAGCATGAAATCTCTAATATAGTGCATGATATCAACCTTGATAGTTCTCCAGGACCGGATGGGTTCCCAGGGTCATTCAATATTGCCTCATGGGATTTGGGATGGTGTGGTTTAGGCCGTGCTTGACTATTTCTATGGTGGGTATCTCCCTCAGGTATCTAATTGGTACCAAACTAGTGTTAATTCTTAAAAATAAATATCCCACATCTCTCAAGAAGTATCGACCTATTAACATAGTGAATTTTACATATAAGGTTATATCTAACATCATAAACAAAAGGTTGGTGAGTTTATTACTGGAATGGATTGCATCCAAACATCATGGTTTCATTAAAGGGAGGTCAATATAAGGAGAAATATTTCTAGAACAAGAGATAATCAGAGACATCAACCTCAAAATTATTGGTTTTAATATTGTTCTAAAACTCTATGTGGATAAAACCTATGATAGGTTTGAGTGGAATGTCATTTTCATGGTTCTTTCTCGCTTGGGGTTATCTACCTGGAGCTCTGACCTACTTTAAAGATGTTTTTATTTATTTATGGATTTCTTTATCCTTCATGGGAAATTTTTTTGGTTTCTTTGAACTAGTTCGTGGTCTTCATCAAGGAGATCCCATCTCCCCCATATTGTTCATCCTCATTCAGAACTCTCTTAGATCATATATTTCCAAAAAATTTATGGAAACATTCTTCTTTTCAAAAGCAGTTTCTATTTCTGAGGAACCTCTCATCTTATGTATACAGATGAAACCATTATTATCCATAATGGAAATAAAAGATCAATCTATGGCATTAATAATATCTTGGGTGAATATTTCAAGTTTACCAGACAAAAAATTAACCAGGACAACAAAAAAATCTTCATATCTTCCCAGTGTTTGGAGCAATGGGTTATTATTCTAGAAAGAAAGCTGGGAATTTCCAAAAACAATTCCTGATGGAATTCCTTGTAGAACCTTTATCTACTGGAAGAGTTAATATTCATTACATTTATAAGGTAGTATGAAAGATCATTGGGTGGATTAATAATAAGAAAAAATAGTTTTTATCTTTTGGTGGGAACATCACGCTGGTAAATAGCATTCTCACTTCTATCCCTAAAAATTTTCTCTATGCTATTAAGGCTGCAAAGAGTGTCATAACTGGTATTGACAACTCCATGGATTCCTTCATTTTGGACTCTCACATGGAAGGTAAAAATCATTGGGTGTCATGGTCTCAAATGGAAAGACCGTCCAGTGAGGGAGGAGTCAATGTTAAGAGCATTTTTTAAGAAATGTATGGGTTACATGATAAGATTTCATGGGAGGTGATAAAATATTTCACTCTTTGGGGTCATCTCATGGGATAAAAATACAGCCCCCCCTCAGGTATTTAGGCTAAAAATCCCTCTTCATTGTGGAATGTGTTTCACCCTCATATCCAACATCTTTTCCATCTTTTTCGCTAGGTTGTTGGAAAGGGAGATCTCAAATTCTAGTATAGTAACTAGTTTGGATAGAAAATTAGGTATCTGGGCTGCCTAACCCCAGCCATTTTATTTAAATAAGCTGTTAAATACTCAAACTTAACTCAAGCTGTATTGGACAAGGAGCAATGATTTCTTTTTGGTTGCATTGAATTATCCCCAGAACCGGAAAAATGTATTTTTATAGTCACAATATGGATATTTCTCTAGAAAAGATTATCATAGACTAAAGTCTCCACAAATATAAAGGGATGTATGGTGGGAGTCTCTTTGTTGAAAGGAATTACCAACTATGTTGAACTTCCTAGTGTGGCACATTCGAAATGAGGCATTACTGAATGATGATAGAGTGAATCGCACCAACATCTATCTCACTTCCAGGTGTTCTTGTTGTGTCAATCTGAGGGTGGAGACTCCTAGACAAATATTTTTAGAAAGAAACTAGGCTCGTGAAGTTTGGATAAAATTCATTTAGTTTATAGTGCTCCACATACAAGCCTCTTCTAATGAATCTTTTATTACAAGATGGTTTCAAGGTTCTGAGTCCAGATCATTGGAGAAGAAGGCTAGAGTGTGTGTTCTTGTAGTCAGCTATTAGAGTCTCTGGGAGGCTCATAATAAATCTTTCTATGAGGATGTGTTGAGAATTAAGTTGGTTTTGGTCTACAAGATGTAGTGGATTCTCATGGACATTGATCGAATCATTCCTAACTGGATGGAGGCACCCACTTTTAAGGTAATATTACATGCCAAATAGTATCACTACAGTGATAACCTACCTCAAGGTTGATGGATCTTTTGGTATGGGTATGATGAGGGGCAGTGGTGTTGTTCATAATGTTAGTGGATCTATGATTTTTTGCTTTTACTACTTCCTTTGGATATGGAGATTCGCTTTAGGATGAAGCTAGGGAGATGATTTTGGGTCTAGAGATATGTGTCAGCAAGAATATCATCCTATCATCGGTGGAAACCATTTAAAAAATTATCCATAATTCTTTGAGAGGGACAGGTAACGCTCCTTGAAGCATCAACTATTTCATTTGTAAATTAAAGATACTTATTAGCAATGATGTGTACATCCTACATATCTATCACAAATTAAATAAATATATGCAGCCTTCCTCACTTTTAGGTCTCCTGAAAGTTAATTGGTTACTTTCTTTTCTGATTTGGTCTCGTTACCTGCTTAAGGGGATGACTTGGTCTGAGGGAATTCCCTTGGACTTTACTATTTCCAAGCCCCTTAGAGTTTTCTAGATTTGTTTCTTTGTATGTTTTAGTTTTTTTTCTATCTTGTACACCCTATTTCTATTAATAAAATTAAAAAGATTTGGTGGTGACACTAAAAATCCAATGAAACAGAGTTGAATTTCCCAAAACCCACCTTAGATATCTTCTACTAACATCAACAAGACCAAATATAAACATGTTTGGAATAAAAAACCTTAGATCTATCTGCAATTTACTAGATCTAAGAAACCAAGAGAGAGAGAGAGAGAGAAGTAGATCTAAGAAAAACCACCAAAAACTGCCATAAGCGATAACTTACCACAAGAATCAAGCCTCAACACACCATCAAATGACTTCAGATCAGTTCTGGATCGATGGGAAAAGATTATTTAGCCTTTTAGAGGGATAAATATCGAGTTAGTGTTTATTTTGAGAAACAATGACGGGTTAAAGGCTAATACCAACCAAAATCCATTTTTTTGTGGATATTGTTTTTAAACCATGAATGGTTTGGAAAACCGTGTTCTAACCATGTGCCAGCCTCTAAATCAAGAAGGACCTCACATGGTTTGATCACATGGTTTGAAAAACCATGTGCCAACCATGAAAAATTCCACTATCCCACTTTACATGGTTTTTCCTAGGCGGCCGCACAGTTTGGACAAATCGTGCGCCCGCCTGTGCACCTTTCCCTTAGCCCCTATCTAATTGTGCATAGTTTCTTGTAGGAGTTTCAAGGTTTCCACTAATCGTGCACCTTTATAAAATCCCAAAAAACATTCCAAAAAGTTTCTAAACCCTCCTAAACTTCACCCAAACACTTTATATACTTAAAATACATAAATAAAGGGTTACTTACTTGAAAAAGGGGGTTCTACAAGTCATATATTCATAATTTAATCCTTCACCATCGAAGGATGAGGCCTCAAACTAGTGAAAAATGGTTCATCATGGACCTTGGAACTTTATTATATCCATTCATATGCATTTTACTATAATCAAACAATTTAAACAAATTTTCATGTTTAATAATGACAATGGAGAGGCTAAATATCATATGATATATAAATAAAAAAAGAAAAATTAATTTAACATAGGGAGTGTATGATGACAACCCACCTTACTTGAATCTATTTCCTTTATAACTAAATCCCCACCACACTGATTAAAGATTGTTTATGTCTGAATGACCATCATCCATCAATTTGATGCCCTAATCACATTTTAAAAACATTAATTAATTATAAAATAATTCTCACTTTATTTTATAATGAATTATAGAATTAATTTAACACAATAAATTATAATAAATTTCACACATTAAATTGTAACAATCTATAAATAAAATTTTGAGCACATTTATTATACAACTTCCCCCCTTCACATTCCAAAGCATCCCTTTGTAATACTTAATTAATTATAAAACAATTTAAAATATGTTTTATAATTAATTCCATAATTAATTTAAATGAAGTAATTAATAAATTATTCTACCCAATATCTATTTTTAAACACTAAAATAATACTATAAGAGAAGGGGAGAAATATTGATTTTTTTGTTTTTATTTTGAAAAAAGATGCACGTAATCAAGGGGGTGCTCTTCGTAAGGGTAACCCCCAGTTACCCTTATGCATAATAGGGGTTTCCTATATAAGGTTAACCCCAATTAATCTTACATATCCTTGGGAGACCTGTGTAAGTGTAATCCCTATTATCCTTACAAATCACAACTCCCCCCTTTACCACTATAACTACTCCTACCCCCCTCATCTTCAAAAAACATGAATAATCACTTAAAAACAACCACATGCAAACTTATTTAAAAATAAAAAAAATATAAATTTATAAATTATTAACCCCCACTTTACCTATATATCACCCCACAATGAACCAAACCCCATATTAAATTAAAAATGACAATTATAAACCGGAATGCGATGAAAAATAATTTTTTTGGACAACCTTTCAGAAAATCACTAAATCATCAAGCTTGGACCTTCTCTCCATGATCATTGTATCTTGATCTGACTTTAATCAAGCTCTTGAGTGACACCAGAGAACTCTCTCTCCTCATCCCCCTCTCATCTTGAGTGGATTCCTTGGGAAGGAAATTTTTCCCCACATGAAAAATAATGGGGAGACTGGAGGGGGAATGAATTATAATTTAATTAAATTAAATCAATTTTATTAATTTAATTTAATTTAATTTAATTTAAATACCCTTTTAAATAGCTCATCCCTAGTACCAGAACTTGGGACAAGTTTATACCTCAACTGGGTAAAAAACCCCATTTTGGGCTTAACCAAAAAGTCATAATTTCAATATGATACTTTTTTTCAAAGGAAATTAGTGTTTGCGTCAATGGAATAATTAATATTTACTAAAAATATTAATATATTCTGAAAATTCAATAGAATTGAAATCTTACCAAATTATATCCCTAGGGTAAACTCACCATTATAATATTAATAGAATCATTATAAAATATTTTTATGATCCTTTTCCATGGTAAATTTCCATTTTACCCCTCATATGCATCTGGAACTAAAATTTCATTTTTCTACTCATTTTCACATCCCTAAAAAAACACTGGTCTTTTAAATCTCCCCACCATAGAAATTAGCATCCATGTGAATCCTTAGATTCCATATAACCATAATATAAAATTAACTTAGTCATTACTTCATTCTCAATTATTCATGTTTTACTTTGAAATGCAAAACGAGCTTTCACTGCACAACTCACAACACAGGGTACACTCTTTACTAGAAACCAATCCACCTATTATTTACATTATTAAAACACATAGATAGTGATAAAAAATATATATCTATCATGAGAAACCATAGTGTCACTGATCAATTTATATATAGCATTATGGTGCTCCCCACCACAAGTCTTAAGATACACGAGATGATTTCGAGTCACGGTGCTCTCCACTATCAAAATCACATACTAAAATTCATTTACAACACTCTAATAACCCTATCAATGTTGTTTACATCTCATTATACCCAATTATACATTACAATATAGGTTGTTCCTCCTTTTGATGACTATTATTGAAAGTACATGGTCACCGTCATTGATGCACCATCACATGACCCGATCACAATACTTATACTCCCGAAGGCATCCTAAGATCATCCACACTATCCTTAATGTTATCCCCTAATAATTAGTGAATCACCGATCTTACTCACACTATAATCATATCAAATTCATCCTGAGTTTGATACCAACACATATAATCTATCTAACACCACACCTAAATATCAAAATGGTATTCAGTAGGGAACCAATTAAAATCAGACCTATTTCTACACTGATAGAAAAATTCCTAACTCAACATCCTATAGTTCTACCATTTCCACAAATAATCATTGGAAGTGTCCATCGCACTTGTAACTAATCACCAATACAATAAAATAGTCACTAAATAATTCCTAAATCACTAATAATATCACCCTTGACATCCTTTAAAATTCACCCACAATGAGGGTCACACCCTCCATAGGTCAATGATGCACTCCCCACTATACGATTTTTTATACCTCTACAAGATATCAAACTAAATGGGTTCCATACTCATTACTCCCTGATAATACTTGTCAAAGAACACACTTTATTGGCCGTATCATGTACCCTGATCCATCTATAATGTCAAATATTTCCTCTGAGGGGAATATATCAATTAATCAAAATTTAGGAAACCAATCCCACTCTAATACATCTAAAAATCACTAGACCCTAGATCCATTTTAAGACAAATCGACTTGTATAACCATTTTTACACACCACATGACACTTCATCCCAACTTTCAACTCATGCCACCATGAGTTGTTTCCATTAATTCTAGGATTATGATCATAAACCACTGACCATGCACCTCGGATTTTCAACATTATATAATCAGAAGAACCCATGACCCCCCTCTTTAAAATCATCCATTTCACCTGTGCCATGGTCTATCACATGACCACTTGCTAACATGGGCAACATTTTAAATCAGAACCGCTTACCTATGGCCTATCCATCATAGATCCAATAATATAAGTTTATAATCCACAAATTCATTAGGAACCACACTGAGAAACACCTAGGTGATGCATCATACTGATCCCACCCTCTGAAATTGAACAAAGATACATAAGCACCCCAAGCAGTTTATATAAAATAAACCCAAGGAATCTTTTTTCCTATACCATATACCTGGTAGAACCTCTCTTTAAATTATCTCATAACTTAAATCATCCATACATACTTCACATTTTTACTAAAAATATTAGGATAAACCCTTATTTAGGTTACCCTCATACACATCACTCATCTAATCAATATCCTAATTCACACCATAAAGCACTAGGATATACCACCAAACCCATAGGTTATATCTCTAATAAATCATATATCATGGGAAAAACCTATCTTTTCCTATAAAAAAAGTAACAAGGAAACTCACATGCTAGAGCACATACTCTAGGGTCTCACGTACATATCTATATATATCTTACGCATCATATTCCATATCATCATCCTACTAGAAAACTAATTCTCACTGAGCATTCACACATGAGGCTACCCATTGAGAATCACAATATCAGGAAAATCCTTAAAGGTCCTTACATGTACAAGATCCACCCCTCGAATATCATGATCTACTCTACCAAAATATTTATATATAATGACATCCATATAAGATTATCTATGTCGAATATACCATATCCACATAGTTCGGTTAAGTAGAATGCCACCAATAAGATATGTGTGAAAGCACCATATAGATTTTTTTGACACTTTAAATAAGTAAACTAGTATAATAGTCACCTATAATGGGTTTATCATTAATGAATCATATGCTTGTACCAACCTACTAGGAGCCATTATATATCCCTTACAAGAAGGAATACATAGTCATTATAAAGAAAGAACCTTCTGTTAAATCCACATGACCTTTCACCAGGAGAAACCATAATATGGTCTATTTAAGTATCATTTCAGTAACAAGTTATATAAGAAAACACTATATAATTTTTTGTTGATACTTTAAACAATTTTACCCTCATCATCAATGACATCAATCATAAGCAATAATGTGAATGTCATGTGAATCCTATGTTTAAAATATAATGCATGTATAATGGTCTCTTATTAATAGAACAAGTGCCAAAAATAATAAAATATAAATATATAGCTCATTAAATCACACCATGTGAAATCAAACAACCATAAAATCATAAACTAAGAAAAAAATCCCATATCCCTGATAAAATAGACTTTACATTAGAAAATGTGTTCACAACGCACCAATATGAGGTCTATCATAAGCCTTGACACATTCCCATGTCACCTATCTAATATCTCAAAAAATATAAAGAAAATAAAAATATTATGATATTATCTATGATATAAGTCAAAAGGCTCAAAAACCACTTTATAAAATCCATGTCTCAGTTCACCCTGAATAGTAACCAGATTAGGTCACCACATGACATCAAGCGTAACTGCCCATATATCAGAAGCTTTTGTCTAATAGTGTGGTTCTATGATGTTACTGTGAGGATATTATACCCCATATTAGAGTGTGAAATAATAGATAAAATAACCCTAAGTCATCCAAAATGATAAAATAGAGTACATGAAAGTAATAAAACATAACAACTAAGCTATATCCAAATACAATGCTGAAGCATATAGTAATACAAACACAGGGTCATGTTAGAACATAAACCGATCATATAATGGGATAATAAAATATAAAAAATACATAAAAATAAAAACAAATTTCCACATGATCTATTTCCATCCCTGATTCACACCTCATCCAAATCCTCAGACCCTATATAAGTTATCTTGCTCGATCATGCAACACTATGCCTTTTCCCTATGTGAACTTGAGAACAATGAAGTCCTATAGGGTACCTAAGTTACATGGAAACCTGAGAAGGGATTATGTAAAGATCAGTAGGGTATCACTAATGTGGCCTTGTATATAAATAATAATTTAGTGTAAGTGCATGTGATATGCTCACAGAATAAATAAATAACCCGCAGAAGCATAAATAAATAATCATCATCAATCCTTAAGTTCTAACCTACCACCCAAGACTGAACATACTTTCTTAGGATAAATTTGGAGTGTATATGAGGATAATACATCACCTCATAGGGATAAAAATCCTACCATAATATCCCACATACATGCCTCCACCAGGCATACAAACCAAATCATAGGAAGTATTGTAGGAATCTGAAATAAAAACGACCTCATATCTGATCCTAGGGATCTTCCTAGGAATCCTATAATACTTTAAGGATCAATATTTAGATCCCAGGTAACCTAATAATCATGTATTATAGTGACCCAAGTTCTTTATACATATCATTACATAATTAACTATCAAATTACAAGCTAAGGATCGTAAAGTCTATTGTCTTGGAAGACTAGGTACGTAAAACTGAAAACATAGGATTACAAAATCATTTATTTATTTATCATCCATTATGATCTTAAAAATTCCTTTGTTCCCTTAAAAATTTATAGGATAACCTGAGGATAACATGAATAAAGGGATAAGAAAAAATCCCAATAAGGGAATAAAAAATATAATAAAGCTTAGCGCATGGGTTAGAAGGCACAACATAATGATATAAAAAGTAATGGAACATGATTAAATACAAGGAATCATAATATGGGATCTTGTAATCATGGATTCATAATAATATGGAAGAAAGATAAAATATGACTTTATCATGAGTCAAGGATAATTTCTCATAGAGGAGAACAAGTCAAGGCTAACTGACAAGACCATTTCACATGGATCACGAGTCAAGGCTAACCACCGATACTATTGCACATGGAGCACGACTTAAGGCTAACCACCAATACTATTGAACATAACATCTCATGATACTAATAATTACACAATTAATTAGAGTTATATCTAGTTTCACCCATAATAACATGTTCAAGAATATTTTTTCCACATAAATAATCATATATAAGTAATCAAACATATGGGTTACCCATGGAATGATTTTGGTATCATAATCATGTTATAAAGCATAATAAATGTGCGCATCATAAAATTGTACATGAAAGAAAGGAATTAAATAATAAATGGACTTTAATAAAGTAAAATATGCATATATAATGATTAGTGACGTCAAACTGAAGTGATAACATATAAAAAGAGTATTTAAGAAACTTTAAAATTAAAACATTATAGTGCGGTTTAAGGAAAATATAAAAGAGAATTTAAAGAAGAAAAGGGAATAATATTTTATATAAAACCAGAAGTGAACCAAGAAAGTTTTAATAATAAAAATATTTATTTTATAAAAATAATGGTGGATTAAAATATATTATATAGTGCACTTGAAATTGGGTAATAATTCGGGAAGTTCCCTTAAATCAGGTTTGCTTATTAGGAAGAATTGAGTAGGAAACCATTTAAAATAATGTATATCCCCCCAAAAAGGATTAATGGATCTTGATACATGATTTTAGAAAATATAAATATAATTTATAGTATTTAAATAAAAATAAAATAGAATTTAATTTAGGTAAAAAGAGAGGAAGGGTAACCCGAAGGAATAATGGAGGTTCAGCTAGAATCCCTTACCTTAATTCCAGAGGTGTTCTTCACCTGATCATAATGTACTTTATAATAAAATTAGATTAATTAATTAATTATTTAATAGTCTTTTATACATGTTTTTGATTTATTACAACTTTATTAAGTTCATTTATGGCCTTTTTGATAGGTTAAGAGGTTATATTTCATCGTTTAGGAGTGTTGGTTTCCTTGGTTTTCATGATCAGTTTACTTGTATGGAATATCATGTAAAGTGGGTGTAATTATATAGAATTGAGATTATATTTTATTAATGATATTCCATAGGTTAAGTTGGTCTTATATAACATTTGGTTTTATTTAATGTTAATGAATCATTAGATAAATAGTTAATGACAATCATTTGGGTTTATTTCGGCTGTTTTCGATCACAATGAACTCATTTTGTTTTATAAATTAACATCATGGGTAAACAATAATTACAAAAAATTAAATAAGATATAATACATATATTAGAATCTGGTTAAACCATAAAAATGGTTTCATAATAAACCTTGAAGACAATAATTGAAAGATGAAATCACGTCGTCCAAGAAGGTGGTAAATCAGCGCCTCACAGATGATGTTTTCATTCTTAAAGTAAAAGAAAGAGGAGAAGAGATTTTATGAATAATTATTAAATAAAAATTACAAACTTTCAGTATATATAAGATAATATAGTTTTTATTACACTTGGAAAAGGGGTCGTGTGGAGAAGATAAGAAAATAAAATAACTTGAAAAGAAATTCGAAGAAAACAGAAGAGGGTTTTACCTCTTGATTTCTTCTTCTTGAGAACCTCTTTAAGGAATTGGTTTTGATCTTTTGTTAAGACCAAATGATCCTAGATATGGAGTAGGTTATTTCGAGGATATTTGAGTAGAATTTGGACAAGGATCAAGGCTTGATATGTGTGAGGAGTAGAGTTGATGAGAGGAGGTATTTATAGTGGAGGAGAGGGGTGTTTTCTCATTTTTTAATCTATTAGTTTATTATTTTGCTAAAGACAAGAAATAGAGTTGATTATTGAGAATAAATAAATTTATTAGATAATTTTAGTTTTAACCAATGGTTATTGCATTATCTATGACTCAAATAAAAGTGTATTTAACTTCTAATGTATAAATACCGTAAATTACCGTATTTCACTATTTATGAAAAATTCAAGTATTTCAGAAAAATCCCAAAAATACACCCTAATTTTTTTTTGACATTTAGAATTAAAAAATGAAATCAATTTTATGAAAATAATTTTCTAAATATGAGAAGTTTATTTTTTTAATGAAAATCATAATTTCCTCAAAAAATACAGATTTTAAAATTATAACTGATTTCATAACACTTTGTAAAACTAACTAAGGTCTAATAAAATCATCTTATAATCACAAGACATAAAAATAATAATTTACAAATAAATTTTATGAATATTTTTTTTAAAATTATTAAATTAGTCATAAAATTGTAATTAAATTTTAATGACTTACAAAAATACCAACACTTAATTAATAAATTTTAAAATATTTATTTACTTATACTATGATATAATTATATCATATTGTCACTTATAATATGGATAATTTTTTTATACTTTCATTAGAGAGGTTACTATTCAATTGTCTGGATTACTATTCATAAGGTTCATGTTACTATTCCAAATCTTAAGTTACTATTCCATTGGTATATGTTATATAACTTCTAGAAATGCCTTCTATTTCAATAATTCATCATTTATAAAGTTTTTATTGTGTTATCTATGTGATTTTATGTGATTATACCATATGAAATAATTATAAGAAGGTAAATTCCATTGATATAATTCAGGGTCATTACATTCTTCCCCCGTTATGAAATTTCTCCCTTGAAAATTCATTTTAAATTTTAAGTTGAAAAAAAGTTTGGGTACCTTTTCTTCATCACTTCCACCGATTCCCATGTTGCCTCTTTGTACTTATGGTTCCACCATAGTACTTTGACCAGGTGAGTATTCTTATTGTGTAGAAATTTATATCTATGATCCAAGATCTTCATTGGATGATCCTCATAAGAAATGTCATTCTCTAACTATACCACCTCAGAAGTCAGTACATGTGAAGGATCTAAAAATTAATTCTTTAATAGGGATATGTGGAATACATTGTGTGCTTTAGACATGGTAGGTGGAAGTGCTAGTCAATAGGCCACTGCTCTAACACGATCAAGAATCTCAAAGTGGCAGATGTATTTGGAACTTATCTTACGTTTCTTCCCGAATCTCATGATCCTCTTATATGGAGATATGCAGAGGAATACCATGTATCCAACTCTAAACTCAAGGTCTTATCAATGATTGTATGCATAGATCATTTGTTGACTTTGGGATGCATTGATTTGATGCTGATTGTTTTTCACCTTCTCTACCATTTCTTCAACCATTTATGGTCTACACAGCTTATGTTCACAGACTTCATCCCAACATGCCAGTGTTCTGAACCTTTTCCTATAAAGGGATTCATATGAAGCCATTGAGATGCCTGAGTAGAACTATTATTGTAGGAGAAATCAAACATAGGTAGAAATTGGTCTCAAATTCCTTTAAAGTCCGTAGAACATACTCTCAACATGTCTTCTAGTGTTTTAATAGTTTTCTCAGATTGGCCATTACTTTAAGGATGATATGCCATACTGAAGTTCAGCTCAGTTATTAGAGCATGTTGGTGACTTTTACCGAAAATCAAGGTGAATATCAGATCCTGATTGGATACAATCAATATTGGTACTCCATGTAGCCTTTCCACCTATTTGATATATATCCATGCAAGTTGTTCTAGGGATAATTCCTCCTAGATTGCGATAAAGTGAGATGTCTTTGTAAGAATATCGACAATAACCCATATAGAATTGTTTCCTATAGATGTCTTTGGAAGTATAGTGATAAAGTCTATGATGATGTTTTCCCACTTACATGTTGGTATAGATAATTTTTGCATCATCCCTTTAGACTTTTTCCTTTCAGCCTTCACTTTCTGACATATTAAGCACTTTTATGAATATTTTGCAATCTCCATTTTCATATTGTCCCACCAAAATTTCTCTCATAGATCTCGATACATATTTGTTATCCCTAGGTGAATAGAGAAGGTTGATCTATGTGCATCATTGAGAATCTATTTCTTTATATTTGTATTGGATGGTACACATAGTCATGACCCAAATCTTACAACTCCATCCTCATCAATCGTGAACTTGAAGGATTTACCATTCTTGATAGCTTCCAACTTTTTCTGAATTTCCATGTTATTTCTTTGAGAATCATTTATTTTATCTATAAGGTATGGTTGAACAATAATTTTAGAAAGTATTGATGATTTTCCTCCCTTAATGATTACGATGTCTATCCTTTGTAAGTTAATGAAGATTGGATCCTTCTCAATTCTCATCATTGATAAAGATGTAAGATCCTTTCTACTTAGAGCATCCAACACCTTATTTTCCCTACCAGGATGAGAGTGGATTGGTAATTCGCAATCCTTGATGAGATCTAACCATATTCATTGGAACATATTAAGCTCCTTCTATGTGAATATATATTTAAGAATCTTGTGATCAATATATATATCTCACTTCTCCCCATAGAGATAATGATTTTAGATTTTCAATGCGAAGATCACAGTCACCAACTTCAGATCATGTGTAGGATAGTTTTTGTCATGGATTTTCAACTGACATGAGTCTTAGGCTATCACTTTATCATTTTTTATTAGTAAACAACATAATACTTTATTTGAAGCATCATTATACACCATAAAGAGTTCTCCACTTTTTGAGAGTGTGAGTACTGGTGTAGTGATAAGACTCTTTTTGATCTCCTTAAAGATTTCATCACATTGTTGAGTCTAAAAAAACTTCAATCCCTTTCATGTCAACTTGGTTATTGGGTTTTGAAATAGTGATAAGTTCTTCAAAAATTGTCAGTAATACCCAGCTAGGCCAAGGAAACTACAGATCACTATTACAGAAGTTGGTCTAAGCCACACTTCGATTGCCTTTGTCTTGGAAGGGTCTATAATTATCCATTTGTTGGTAATAACATACCCAAGAATGATACTTCCTCTATATATAACTCACATTTAATATACTTTTCATATAGTTTCTAAATTTTTAAAGTCTACAACATAGTTTTAAAATTATCCCCATATTCCTCCTTGCTCTTAGAGTATATTAGAATATCATTGATAAAAACTACCACAAATTTTTCTAGGTAATACTTAAAGAATCTATTCATTAAATCCATGAAAATTCCTAGAGAATTAGTGAGTCAGAAGGGATTTACTATGAACTCATAGAGTCTATATCTTGTTCAAAAGACTGTCTTCAGAATATCTTATTTCCTCACCTTTAATTGATGATATCCTGATCGAAGGTCCACCTTAGAAAAATAACTGGCCCCACGTAGCTGATCGAATGAGTCATCTATCCATGGCAGAGGATATTTGTTCTTTATCATGATTTTATGGAGATCCTAGTAATCCATTAATAGGTGCATTGATTCATCCTTATTTTTAATGAAGAGGACTGGTTCACCCCATGGTGAAGCACTCAGGCGTATAAAACCCTTTTCCAGAATCTTCTGTAACTGCTTCTTCGGTTCTTCTAGCTCAACGGTGGCCATTATATATGGTGTATTTGATATAGTTAGAGATAAAGGAATAAGTTAAATTGAGAAATCAACATCTCGATTAAGTTGAAGACCAGAAAATTCTTCAGGGAATACATTAGTTTAATACCTCAGGATGGTCATGTTTTTGAGCATGATCATCTACTTTGTCTCAATCATTTAAGTGAGATATTCTCTCTTATAAGGTAGTAATATATACACTTAAGATGATGATTATGAAGGAGATTCATATTCCTCCTTACAATTATAAATAATCAAAGGATTATTTGTGATGTGAAGAGTCATTTCCTTTTCCTGAAAGTTTTTTTTTGGCTTTGTATAAAGATAGCCAATCTATGGCATCCAGCCTTTTTATTACATAACTTTTCATTACATTTTACAAATGGAGGATATTTATAATCTAATGTCCGGGAAATTAGGAATAAAATACATGAAAACATAAAATATTATTCTAATCCACTCGTAAGGATTCAAAATAGGTTCATTCTAAGTATAATTACCACATCTCATAACCTGGAGACATACATCAAATGAAAGGGTGAGTAGAAGACCCAGTAAGGAAAGCAAGGGAATCCGTTTACTAGTGATCTCGATAAGAACTTGTTGAAAAACATAAATAAATGAGAAATGGAAGAATAAGAATATCATAATAAAAAGAACATGAATAATAACTTGAATATCTGGATAAAACATTTAATTTATACATTCATGAACATATCACCAAGGTTCATCCTCAAGGTGTTATAAAAATTACCACGGTTATTCACCAAGGTATCATGAAACTTGTCATCTCTAGATATTAAATTATTTACCCAATGCATTGGAGAGATATCTGGGTGCAACCTTAATATGTATTTATTTTCATATGATCCACATATATCATAATCAATAATTTCATAAATAACCCATAGAGAATAAAATAAATGGGTTTCATTTCAAAATTGTGACGTTTTAAAAGTGCTTAAGAACTTGATTGTTATGTCATTTATAACGCATGGAAAATGAATTAGGATTTTATGTATGTAAAATAAAAAAGAAAATATACCATTTTTATGTATTGATGAATACCCCCATAACTAAAATAGGTTTGGGTATTCACATAAATAAAATAATATAATTTCTTGAGAAAAAAAGATAGGTTTTGATATGAAATTTCGGCATCATAACAACTACATAACATGGTTTAAGAAAACAACGAAAAGAGAGGGGACAAGAGTGAACCACTCATAAAAAAAATCATAATACAGTATGGTTATAGAATAAAAAAGAAATAATATCATGTTATGGATATTTGAATGACATACCACATGAAAAAGAAACTTGAAATAAAAGAGAAGATGTGATTTCTTTTACGAAAAATTCAGCAGCCTAACAACATCACTTAAAATTCAGAAAAATATGTTAATGAGAGTGGAAAGGGTCTCTCATAATTTGGAAATAAAATTAATAAAAAAGGACCTATAATAACATACCCCAACATAATAAGATAGAAACTAGAAGACATAACATAAAGGAAGTTATGACTTAAAAGAGGCGGGTGAAAAGTTCCCTTACCTTGAAGAGTAACTTTGAAAGCATAAAGGTTGGGACCTTGGGGGGCTTGGGGGCACCTTAAAAGGAATACTTGGGAGGTAAAAATGCCAGATTTTTGTTGAGGAGTAATTTGGAATGAAATTAATGAAGGAATAGGTTGATATTTATACAAAAAGTGAGAGAATATTTAATTAATTTCTAAGGGACACCTCATCGGTGGTATTTGCAAAACCATGAGGTTGAGCATGGTATTTTCCATTGTATTGGCCACTAGGTACACTTCATAACATATCTTACTATTCACAAGTCGACTAGAATTATTATATCATGATTACATCACTAATGATTTCATTAAACATACCGAAACTTAAAACTGTATTTTTACTATTCACCGAAAAACAAAACATTTTATAAAAATCTCAAAAATTAACCCTAACATAATATCTATGCTCTGAATTCAAAAATGAAATCCATTTTTTGAAAATAATTTAGTAAACATTTTTAATTTAATTTTTAAATAAAATCATAATGTATTTCAAAATAACAACTTTAAAGATTTAACTCATTTTGTAACACCTTAGAAAGTAATCAAGGTCCCATAAAATTATTATATAACCATAATAAAATAAAGTAAAAATTTATGATTACATTTTATAAAAATAAATTATCATTTTAAATTATTAAATTAATCATAAAATTGTAAATAAAATATTTATGACGTACAAAAATACCAATCCTTATACTATGATTGTTTTTTGACTTTTAAGATGTCTAAATTGTATTTATACATTGATGTGTGAAGTTTTTATTTTTTTGTCTAATTTACCATTCATTACTATTCATAAGGGTATGTTACTATTCATCAAAAATTAAGTTTGTCATATCAGACTCTAAATATCTTACTAAAGACAACCGTGTATGTCCGTTTTTCAAAAATCATTTCAAAAAAAAGTTATTTAATAATAAAATATTTTTTTACTATTACTCAAAAAACACTATTCATAAATACTATTCATAAATTAAACAGTATTCATCCAATACTATTCATAAAAAAAATACTCTTCATTGAAAAATTGAAACTTCTTAGAGAACTAATAAAATTCACCAAAGATTAATTTTGACATTTAGAATTCAAAAATGATGTTTATTTAACCATAAAAATTCTGTAAGCATTATAAATTTGACTATTAAATATAAAAATCCTTAGTTATTAAAAATAATAGCGGATAGAAAATGAATAGTGAAATTTCATAGTGAAATTTATGAAACTTAAATAAAATTAAATTATTTAAACATTTAAATTTAAAAAGGGGTATTTTAATCATATTATTTCATTAAAATAATCATTATTCCACATACCTAAATTTATTATAATAATTATATAATTTATGAAAACTAAAATTTGGGTCTGATGTAATTCGATGTGCTTTTATTGTAAAACATAATAAAAATTTATTAGTAGGAAAGATATCTATAAATAAAAGAAGTACAATTTTTTGGTCGTTACATTCTTCCCCCGTTATAGAAATTGCATCCTCACAATTTTCCCTTATTAGAAAATTGTTATTATTAGGTGTCCTATAATTCTAAAGTAATGTTAGGTCTTAAAACATCATGCTTAAACACGTTTTTCAATATCAATAAATATATTTCCTATAAATCCATCATAATGATTCATAAAAATTTTGTGATTTACCAAACATATCCCCCGGGAGTGTCAAACCAAGAGTGAAACAAGACCCATTGTCGTGTACCAGGATACCTCAGGTCAAGACCGAAACTCCTTGTCAGAGTTTTCACTCCTAAGTACATTTGTGCTAGAGCCACATCTAGTTGTCCGTATCTAGACAAGGATTTATTTATTCTAAAACCACTTACTTAATATTTCACCAAAATACCAGGAAGTTTTCCTATATTTAATATTTTATAAATAGTTCTTCCAAAATTTTTCATAGTCTAATTTCCATAAATAACTAAACTATACTTTGATACTAACTATGGCATCCTGCCTTTTTATTACATAACTATTCATTACATTTTACAAACAGAGAATCTTTAAAGTCTAGTGTCATGGAAATCAAGAAAAAAATACATGAAAACATAAAACATTATTGTAATCCACTTGTAAGGATTCACCATATGTTTATCCTAAGTACAATTACTACATCTCATAACCTGGATACATACATCAAAGGAAAGGATGAGCAAAAGGCCTAGTAAGAAAAGCAAGGGAATCAATTTACTTGTGATGTCAATAAGAACTTGTTCAAAAACATAAAGACATGAGAAATGGAATAATAGGAATATCATAATAAAAATAACATTAATAATAACTTTAATATGTGGCTAAAACATTTAATTTAGACATTCATGAACATATCACCAAGGTTCATCACCAAGGGGTCATAAAAATTACCAGGATTATTCACCAAGGTATCATGAAACTTGTCATCTCTAGAGATTAAATTATTTACCCAATGAATTGAAGCGATATTAGAGAACACCCTTAATATTTATTTATTTTCATGTGATCCACATATATCATAATCAAACATTTCATAAATATCCCATAGAGAATAAAATAAATGGGTTTCATTTCAAAATTGTGACGTTTTAAATGTGCTTAAAAACTTGGTCATTATGTCATTTATAACCCATGGAAAATGAATGAGAGTTTTATTTATGTCAACTATAGAACCAAATATACCATTTTTATTTATTGATGAATACCCCTAGAACTAAAATAGGTTTTGGTAATCAAATGAAGAAAATAATATAATTTCTTGAGAAGAAAAAGAGGTTTTGAGACAAAATTTCTGCAGCATAACGACTATATAACATGGTTTAAAAAAACAATAAAAAGAGAGGGGACAAGAGTCAAACACTAATAAATTACTCATAATAATGTATGGGTACAGAATAAAAAATAAATAATATCATGGTATGGATATTTTAATGAGATACCACATGAAAAAGAAACTTGAAAGAAAAGAGAATATGTGATTTCTTTTACGAAAAATTCTCCAGCCTAACGGCGTCACTTAAAATTCAAAAAAATAAGTTTATGAGAGTGGAAAGGGTATCCCATACTTTGAAAATAAAATTAATAGAATAAAGTACATATAATAACATACCCCAACATAATAATATAGAAAATAGAAGACATAACATGATGGAAGTCATGACTTAAAAGGGGAGGGTGAAAAGTTCCCTTACCTTGAGAGTAACTTCAAAAGATATAAGGTTGGGACCTTGGGGGGATTGAGGGAACCTTAGAAGGACTACTTGTGAGTTAAAAATACCAGAACTTTGTTGAGAAGGAATTTGGAATGAAATTAATGAAGGAATGAGTTGGTATTTATAGAAAAAGTAAGGGAATATTTAATTAATTTCCAAGGGACACTTCATCGGTGGTATTTGCAAAACCATGGGATTAACCATGGTATTTTCCCATGGTATTGGCCACTTGGGACAAATAATAACATATATTACTATTCAAAAGTCAACCAGAATAATTACATCATGATTAAATCACTAATGATGTCATTAAACATACCGAAACTTAAAACCGTATTTTTACTATTCACCGAAAAACAAAATATTTTATAAAAATATAATAAATTCACCCTATACTAATATTAATGCTCTAAATTCAAAAATTAAATCCATCTTTTGAAAATAAGTTTGTAAAATATTTTAATTTAATTTTTAAATAAATTCATAATTTTTTTTGAAATTAACAACTTTAAAACTATAACTTGTTTTGTAACACCTTATAAAGTAATCAAGGTCCCATAAAATTATCGTATAACCATAATAAAATAAAGTAAAAATTTATGATTACATTTTATGAAAATAAATTTCTATTTTAAATTATTAAATTAATCATAAAACTGTAAATAAAATATTTATGACATACAAAAATACCAATACTTATACTATGATCATTTTTTCACTTTTAAAATTTCTAAATTGTATTTATAGATTCATGGGTGAAGTTTGTATTTTTTTTCCAACTTACTATTCATTAATATTAATAAGGGTATGCTACTATTCATCAGAAATTAAGATTGTCTTATCAGACTCTAAATATCTTACTAAACACAACCGTGTATGTCTATTTTTCAAAAATCCTTTCACAAAAAGTTATTTAATAATAAAATATTTTTTAATATTACTCAAAAAACTCTATTCATCAATAAAACAATATTAATCCAATACTATTCATAAAAAAACTATTCATTGAAAAATTAAAACTTCTTAGAGAACTACTAAAAATCCACCCATGATTAATTTTGACATTTGGAATTCAAAAATGGTGTTTATTTAACCATAACAATTCTCTAAGTATTATAAATTTAACTATTAAATGTAAAAATCCTTATTTATTAAAAATAATAGTGGATAGAAAATGAATAGTGAAATTGCATAGTGAAATTTCCGAAACATAAATAAAATAAAATTATTTTATCATTTAAATTTAAAAAGGGGTATTTTAATGATACTATTTAATTAAAATAATCATTATTCCATATACCTTAATTTTTAATAATAATTATATCATTTATGAAAACTACTATTTGGGTCCGAAGTAATTCGATGTGCTTCTATTGTAAAACATAATAAAAAGTTATTAGGAGGAAATAGATCTATAAATAAAAGAAGTACATTTTTTCGGGTCGTTACACAATCCATGCCCAAAATAGAATCATTATCCACCAAAGGAACTAAGAAAATTTTTTTTTGGGAAGTTTTGTCGACAAACATTAATCGAGAAGGAGTTATGTACTTTTAATGTAATAATTTCCCCATTATAAGTTCTTAAAGATAACTCAACCTCCATATTTTGAGGTGGTGTTTGAATAGTTCTACTAAACTTGCAATATATAAAATAATTCATAGAACTAGAATCAAATAGTATATTCTCTATTATGGAATGAATAAAAAGCATACCTATCACCACTTCTCTATCTGGATCCACCTCAGTAGTAGTGGTAGCATAAGCCCTTCCCTAATCCCTTGGAGGTAGTTTTTGATTTCCACAGACAACCCTGGGATTAGGGAATTGGTTTAAAAAATTCCCACATTCCTTGTAGTTGAAACACCACACTATATGATGATTGTTGATATGAACCTTCATTTATTCCTCCACATTAGTAGAATTATTCACATCCCTTCAGCAATTCTTAGCTAGATGCCCCATTCCTACACATTTGAAGCATTTCCTGGTTCCCTTTAGAAAGTTCCCAGGATGATTCTTCCCAAACTTTTTATATGTGGGATATTCATTCATCTTTCTATCATGGGATTTGTTTGCTGATCCACCCATATTAGACTCAATTTTACACTTTTTGTCATCAGGCCCATGTGATAATTGAGAGTCTACAGTCTCCATTTCAACCTTGAGTGCACAATAACAAATATCCTCATAACTATAAAAGCCTTTAATCGCCAATTATTTTCAAAGACTTGACCTTAATCCACTAAATAAGCGATCCACCTTGCTTTTGATGTTCATGACAAACCTGGAGGCGTATCTTGAAAACCTTGTAAAGTTTTCTTTATATGCCCTGATAGACTCATGTTCCTTCTGTTTAAGTGAAAGTAACTCTATTTCCATCTTGAGATGGAGGGTTTGGGGAAAATATTTATTGAAAAACATTTTCCTTAATTCCTATAAATCCATGGAATAAATTTACTCCTTGAACTTCTTATTCTTGATCAGTGTGCACCACTGATTAGCCTCCCCATCAAAATGATAGACCACCAAGCCCAATTTTTCTTCTTCTGAGCACTATAGGACAAATAATATCTTTTTAGTGGAGTTAATACACTATTCCATGAGGAGGGGATCCGAAGATTCACTAAACATCGAAGGCCTTTTATTTATGAAGGATTTAAAACAACTTACTCTTTCCTTAGAGAAGGAGAGAATTCCACATGATTCAAGTTATTATTCATAACTTGAGCTAGTTGAAAAAGTACTATCATAAAATTTTAATCACCCATTCCCATCATATTTGACATATCATTAAAGAAATTATCACATTTCCTATAAAATTGATTCTTGAAGCATGTTATTCTATTTCCCACCATTAACTAAGAAAAATAACGTGTAGTTAGGGGGGCTTGAATACTTAGTATAATAAAATGAAACTTTGAACATAAAGGGATAAACTTATAAAGGAAGAATATATCCTAACTTGTGATTCCCTAGGTTTTAATGTAGGTTATCCATGATCTATTTCTTAACATATATTCTTATGGACATTTTATTTATTACCTTAATATTGGTTTGTAATGATCTTATGAATTTACCAAAGCATATCCCCTAAGAGTTTCAAAACAAGTGTGTAGTAAGGACCATTGTCATGTAGTAGGTTATCCCAAGTCAAGCCTAGAACACCTTGTTAGAGTTTTTACTCCTAGGTACATCTATCGCAGAACCATGTCCACTTGTAGTATCCAGATAAGGATGTATTTTCTTGACAAACCACTTACTCTATACTTACCAAAATTTAGGGATGTTTTCTTAGACTTATTCTTATACCTAAGGTTCTTAGTAAAGTGATTTATTCATAATCTCTAACAATAACTTGGCTATCCTATGATACCAACTATAGTGACCCAATATTTTTATACATATCATTACATAATTAACTATCAAATTACAAGATAAGGATCATAAAGTATAGTGTCTTGGAAGACTTGGTAAGTAAAAATAAAAACATGGGACTAAAAAAAACATTTATTTATTTATCAACCTTTATGATATCCTAACTTCCTTTGGACCCTTGCATCTGCATAGGATAACCTAGGGGATAACATGAATAAAGTGAAGATCTAAAAGCACAATAATGGAATGAACATAATAATAAATCTGAGCACATGGGTTAGAAGGAATAAAATAATGATATTAAAGGGCATGGAACATGATTAAATATAAGGAATAATAACATGGGATCTTATAATCATGTTTTCATAATAATTTTGAATCAACATTAAATATGAAATTAGCATGAGTCAAGGCTCACCACCAAGATCATTGCATATGGAGCACGAGTCAAGGCTATCCTCCAAGACCATTGCACATAACGTCTCATGATACTAAACTTTACCCATGTAATTAGATCTATATCTGGGTGCACCCATCATAACATGTTCATGAATATTTTTTCCACATAAAGAATCATACATAACCAATCAAACATAAGGTCTACCCATGGAAAGAATTGGGTATCATAATCAGGTCATAAAGCATAATAAATGAGAGTATCATAAATGTTTTCATAAAAGAAAGGAATTAAATAATATGTGGATATTAATAAAGGAAAATAGGTATATATCATGTTTATTAATGTCAAACTAAAGTTATAACATGTAAAAATAGTATTTATGAAACTTTAGAATTAAAACATTTTAGTGTGGTTTAATAAAATCATTAAAGATCATTTAAAAAAGAAAAGGGAATAATATTTTTTATAAAACCAAAGTGAAGAAATAATGTTTTAATAATAAAAATATTGATTTTATAAAAATAATCGTGTCTTAAAATATATTATTGAGTGAATTTAAAATTGGGTAAGAATTCGAGAATTTCCCTTAAATCAAGCTTGCTTATCGGGAAGAATTGAGTAGGGAAACTTTTAGAAACATGTATATCCATAAAATAGAAGGTTTAATGGATCTTGATACATGAGTTTAGAACATATAAAAATCATTCAAAATATTTACATAAAAATAAAAAATAATTTCATTTGGGTAAAAAGAGAGGAAGAGTAACCCAAAGGAATAATGGAGGTTTGGGTAGAATCCCTTACCTTAAGTCTGGAGGTGTTATTCAATTGATCTTAATATCCTGGATAATAAAATTAGATTCTATAATTAATAAGTAATGAACAATTTACATATTTATTTGATTTATTAAAACTTTATAGAGTTAATTTATGGATTTTTAATGGGTTAATAGGTTTTAATTTCATCGTTTTGGAGCATTGGTTTCCTTGGTTTTCATGATGGGTTTACTTGTATACATGTACGAAAGATCTTGTAAAGTGGTGGTAATTATCTAGAATTGAGATTATTTGTTATTAAATATATTAAATAGGTTAAATTTGTCTTATATATCATTTGGTTTTATGGTATGAGGATGAATAATTAGATAAATAGTTAATGATATTATTTGGGTTTATTTTGGCGGTTTTCAATCACAACGAACTCATTTTGTTTTATAAAATAATATCATGTTTAAAAAATGATTAAAAAACATTAAATAAGATATAATACATATATTATAATCTAGTTCAACCATAAAAATGGTTTCATGATCATCCTTGGAGATTTCAATTGAATAATGAAAGCATGTCATTCATTAAGGTGGTAAATCAGTACCTCACAGATGATGTTTTCATTATTAAAGTAAAAGAAAGAGAAGAAGATATTTAATGAATAATTATTCCATAAAAATGAAAAAATTTCAGTATATATAAGATAATGGAGTTTTCATTCCACTTGGACAAGGGTAAGTGGGGTGAAGATAAAAAAATAAAAGAACTTGAAAAGAAATTAAAAGAAAACTGAAGAGGGCTTTACCTCTTGATTCCTTCTTCTTGAGAACCTCCTCAAGGGATTAGTTTAGATATTTTTTTATGAAAAAAGATCATAGAAGTGGGGTAGGGTATTTGGAGGATATTTTAATAGAATTTGGACAAGTCTCAAGGCCTGATAGGTGTGAGGAGAAGAGGTGGTGAGGGGTGGTATTCATAGTGGATGAGAGGGGTGTTTTCTCATTATTTAATTCATTAGTTTATTATTTTTCTCAAGAAAAGAAATAATGTTGATTATTGAGAATTAATAAAGTTATTAAATCATGATAGTTTGAACCAATGGTTCTTAAATCAGTGATGACTCGAAAAATAGTGTATTTAACTTATAATGTATAAATACTGTAAATTAAAGAATTTTACTATTCACAAAATTCAAGTCTTTCATAAAAATAAAAAAAACAAACCCTAAACACTTTTTGACACATAGAATTTAAAAATGAACTCCATTTTATTAAAGTAATTTTCTAAATATTATAAATTTAATTTTTAATTAAAATCAAAATTTACTCGAAAAATACAGATTTTAAAATTATGACCGATTTTGTAACAGTTTGAAAAATTAACTACGATCTCATAAAATTAAATTATAATCATAATAAATTAAAATTATAATTTATGAATACATTTTATGAATGAAAATTTTCTTTTAAATTAATAAATTATTCATAAATTTTTAATTAAATATTAATGACTTAAAAAAATACCTACAATCAATTTTTAATTTTTAAAATATTTATTTACTACTATGATATAATTATATCATATTTTCACTTATAAGACACATAAATTTTATATATAATTTCATTGGTAAGGTTACTATTCAATTATCTGGTTTACTTTTCATAAGGGTCATGTTACCATTCCAAAGGTCAAGTTACTATTCTTTTGGTATATGTTCCATAACTTCTCAAAATGCCTTCTGTTTCATCAATTCATAATTTATGAAGTTTTTATTGTGTTATCTATGTGATTTTATGTGATTATACCATATTAAATAATTATAATAAGGGAATTTACATTGATTGAATTCAGGGTCATTATATTCTTCCCCCCTTAGGAAATTTATCCCTTGAAATTTTGTTTTTCATTTTAAGTTAAAAATAGGCGTGGGTATGTAATGGCCCAGACCTCTCCAGTCTATTAATTTGTAAAATTTAATGTGTTCAAACACAACGCGTGTTAAAATAATAATTTTTTATAATAATAATTGATAATGGTGGTGTGAAATTTTTTGGTGTTAATTAGATTAAGTGATTTTAATTTAATCATTATGAAATAAAAGAAATAAAAATGAATGCATTTAATTAAATAAGGGGAGGTGCATGGTTTATTTTTGATTTATTTAAATTTTAATAAATAATAAATTATCTGTGTAATGGACATATAATGGGAGGCTTCTCGGAGTTGACGTAATGGTGGTCGGACATGGTCAACGTGGAGAACGTCAATAATAATAATAATTATTAATAATAATTGGTGACGAGTTAATAAATTTTAATTGGGGATTGTTATTATTATTATACTAAATAAATATAATAATAATGTTGTCTTAAATTCTGAAAGATCCATCAATAAAGATTTAATGAGATTTAAACTTTTAATTCAATGCAATGTGATTTGAGATATGAGGATAGATGAGAGATGTTATTATTTATGATAATTGTATTAAATAATAATGATAATGGTGACACAAATATGTGTGTGATTGGTAAATGAAATTAAATGGGTTTAATTTTGATTTGGAGTTGTGCTATTATTATTATTGACATAATAATAATATTTTCTTGTTATAATCATAATTAATTCATAATAATAATAACGTTTGAAAAAAAAATGTGCAACTAACAAAATTAAATGGTTTTAATTTTGGTTAGTAAATTAAATGATTTGAATTTAATTAAATGGAATGGTTTTATTTTAATATGAGAAAAAACATGGTAAACTAATTTAATGAGATTAAATTAGTACATTAATTATGGGTGTTATTATTATTAATTTTATTAATAAATACCATTGAAGTGAGAATCGAGTTTTGAGGCATTCCACATAGAGTAAAAGAAATGGGAGGCACCACTTTTGGTGGTGGGAGATAATCATGAAAGAAAAAGTTAGATTGGAGAGAGAAACATGTTGAAAGGAAATAACATTTATAGAAAAATGAATATAAGAGAGAGGCGCCATGTGTAACCCACCTAAACAAATGGGATACTTTGTGCATGAATCTCAAAGGAGATTGGAGATATAATGTGAGAATTTAAGGGATTAAATTAAATAATATAATACAATAATGCAATTATTAATTTTGTTGGGAAAACCATGTTTAGTCCATAAATCCTTCATGTGACCTCGGTTTTACTAACCGTCAGTGCCAGTGTGACCCTGACTTCGAGACGGAAATTATGAGTCCAATATTGGATGTCTTTTTTGGGTTTTCGAATTGGGTACTCGAAACGCTCATGAATTAATAGATTTAATATTATTATTAAATCTTCGACCCATCATAAATCCTGCGTGCGACGTCCGATTGACTTCTCGTCAGTGGTGATGTGATCATGTCATTAATACGATGGTTTCAAGTCTAAGTTTGGATATTAAATTATGGTTCATGACTTGGGTCCATGAAACACCCAATAATAATAATATTGTTATTATTACGGGATCTTGTATCCAATGTATCTCCCTCATACGGTATCGGATTGGTGAACCATCTGTGATGTTGCAACCCTGAAATTATGAAGGTCATTTTAATACCAATGATGAATACCTTTTTATGACTCATGTCTCGGGTCAATAAAACACCTTTTATTAATTGAAGTTATTATTATCATTAAATGCATGGAAACCACATGAAGTGTCGTGTGTTGACCAGTCAAAGAGCGTAACAGTCATACGGTCATGTCGTGTATTCATTAATACACGATGGGTACCATTTTACCTTTTCATTACCTATATAAGAGAGGGTTACATGTTATTTGGGGACCCTTCTTCTCCACATGATGACTCTCCTGGACGAATGAGAAGTCATCCTCCTAACTTCTTCATTCGGACTTCGATCGTCGATCCGCCAGTGGCTGCGGGATCGTGTCAGCGAGGAGAACATCATACACCCTTTTCTATTCCCTCTTCATCGACTTCCCCTCCAAAGTTTCCAACCGAGGAGACTGTTTATAATTGACATGAACAACGGTATTTGTGGAACAACTCTAAAAAGGTATGTTAAACCTCTGTTCTTGTACTCTATTTCCAATCCTACTTCTCCCGTTTTATTTCCATGCTACGACATGTGATCTCCGTGTTGAGGGAGTTTCTTGTGTTGTTTATTCGGTGGTGCCACAACGTCCTTGGTGGGTGTAGTCGTTCTTGGAGAAGCCTTGTGATCATGGTGGTCATGTTCGTAGAAGGACCTCAGAACCTGTTGAGGTAGGGATCTTATCTTCATCTCTCTAAATTGTGCATCATGCGGGGTGGGTGTCCTCTTGTTTACATGAAACAAATTTAAACCGGTTTAATAAAGATAATAACTGACTTATATAACGGGGATGGGAATTTTGTGAATGCAGTTACATTATTTATATCTTCTGATATTATGTTGTGAATTGAATGAGATTATGACTACTAAAAATCATCGTTGTTGGGGGCCTTTGCTTACGTAATTAAATATTTCCCTCTCCTTCTAGATTTTCTTATGGTTGAAAATTTTATTGAATGTGGAAATTGGTTAATCACCTAAAGTTGGCTGATTAAATACCTGGAACCCTTGTGTGATCACCCCGATTGAACAAACTGAAATAATAAACATGTGGGTGCTGGTTAGGGTTTATTTATATCAAGGGGGTTTTTTGTGGGTTTTTGTGGATCGGGTGAGCAGCGGGGATGCGGTTGGCTTGGTTGTGGGTTGGTGTGAATTCTATGTTGGTGATGGGCAGCGGGGCAGTGATAAGTGGTATCAAAGAGATGATGATGTATAGGTTTCAGTGTGATTGTGGTTATGGTGGTTGGAAGCGGGGCTGTAGGGATGGGTTTGAATGTGAACGAACTATGGGTTGTGAATAATAAATAAAAGTGGAAGAGTTAATGAATGGTGGGGAATGGTAATGGAATGAGAATAATAATCAATGGGGTTGGTTGGTTAATAAGAAGGGACTTGTTTGATTTTCTTGTGTTTTCCTAACTTGATTTGTGGATTGCATCGATATGTTTTATGAACGCTTGATCTAGTTTGGTTGTTGATAGTTTCCCGGTATTTAAGAAACTGATAACTAAAGCTGTTGAAACATGAAAACATTAAATGGGGTTTTGGGATTGATTGTTGTGTGCATACTCTCGAAGTAGCAGTTCCAAGGCACCTGCTCAGATCTTTGTGTAGAAGCCTTAGGATGGGATGAGTGGTTGTTATACTTATATAAATCTGTACGTTTTATGTTTCTTTACGCCCCCCACCCATGTTGAGCACTATGTGCCGAACACCCGTGGGATGGGGGGTGAGATTATCAAACATCCAAAGGATGGATGGTTACTATTCTTCCCTGTGCTCCCTCTTCCAGGTTCTATAGCCCAAGTTCCTTCAAACAGGTTACAACAAATGTTTCCCAAGAATCTTCGGGATGAGGTGTGATATGTTCCCAGGTGTCTTCGGGATGAGATGTGGTTATGGCCGAGGATTGTGTGCCGGCGGGATGTGATTTGAGATGGTTGAGGATTGTGTACCGATAGGTTACTATAAGCTTCATATGGCCAGGTTGCGGTACTAGCTCGAGCTTCGTATGGACAAGTTGCGGCACTAGCTCAGGAAGAGGGGGAAGCATCAGAGCATTAGGTGTGAGGGCTTGAGCAGTATCCAATGGGAAGGTGGTGCGGGGTACCCATACTTTGATAACATTACTACTATACTCAATTGACTTGTGTTACTTGGTGACTGTGACTGGTGAGGCTGGGTGGATAGATTCCTTTCTAGGTTTTGGTTCTTCTATTTTCTCATGGGGCATTAAGATGTCTCCCCACTTGTGCACGATATATTTAGGTTTATCTACTGAGTATACTTGTATGCTCACCCTACATTTGCTTTCAGGTTTTCAGGAGGAATATAGGGACTGTGCGGGACCTTACTAGTCAGGCAGGGGGAGTTGCTACTGGTTGCTGTTGTTGTTTTCCTTTACCTTTTGGTATAATACTTATTGATTTTCTGTACTTGTATTTTTGTTTCACTATTGTATAAATCATGCATATGGGATTGGTTTTGGGATATTTCTATACTTGTTCCTTTTATTCTTCTTGGTGTTTGACTCATCCTTTTTCCCAATATTAAATTAATAAAAAGGGTAATGCCTCCCATATTTGTGAAAAACTAATACCCTTGGTGCTATTCTCCACTCCGAGGCCTACTGGAGACGGGACTCGGGGGTCATTATCTATCTTCCACAATTTCTAGCTCAGGAGGGGCATCTTTAGTGGGATGGGGTCGAGACAGAATGATATCATAGGCTGATGGTTGAGAGATAGGATGGAGTCTGGAGTTAGGCACAATGAGGATTTCATGGGATGGTAGGGCAACAATAATGGTTGATCTTGGTGTGTGACATAGGTCAGGGAAGACCGGTTAGGACACGAGATTTTAGGGCCCCCCGTGATCCGATGCAAGGACTCTGAGCTTATCGGACGACCAAGTAAGACTACATTGATTGCAGGGTAGAGACCGTAGGAAAGGTACATACATCATCATGATTTGTTTTTTTACTTTATTTGGGTGTTCTGGGAAAAAAATCAAAATAAAATGATAAAATGAAACCTTGAGAAAATTTCCTTGTTACTTTGGATTAGGCTTTCTTTGTTTACCGCACAACTATGGCACTTGGATGTCAACAGAGAGGCAGAGGAGTGGGATATGGAAAGTTGCACACAACAGAAGCGACAACCCTAGCAAGGCCAGAGTTTGAGAGAGATGTTTTCAGTTTTACTTAAATGCTCTCGTTTATGTTTTTTTTAAATTCAGGAGCATCACACTCCTTTGTTGAAACTCATTCTTGCCCATGCTTGGGCCTAATCCTTGTTTTTTCATGAGTCTATAATGCTAAGTTTTTTCCCTCTTTCCTTTAAATTTTTGTGAAGAGTCCTATCATGCGGGGAGAGGAGGACCTAATCCCTAATCGAGAAACATTAATGTGGATGAGATTAAACTCATGTAGGTGAGTCAGTTCCACCTAAAACGGATAATATCTCGACATGGGGGAAGGAATTCCCTGAATCATATAATTAGGATAGTGGTTGGATTCCTATTATGATGAGAGCCCTGAGAATTATTTTTCGGGGTGGTTGTTTGGACCTTTCCCCTTTTTATGGGATGGTTTTTAATTCTCGAGGAAGAGAACGTTTTGAGAGGTATATGATGTAATGTCTTGGACCTCTCTGGTCCATTACTTTGTAAAATTTGATGTAGTCAAACACGACGCGTGTTATAATAATAAGTTTTGATAATAATAATTGATAATGGTGGCGTGAATTTTTTTGGTGTTAATTAGATTAAATGATTTTAATTTAATCATTATGATATAAAAGAAATAAAATTGAATGTATTTAATTCAATAAGGGGAGGTGCATGGTTTCTTTTTGATTTATTTAAATTTTAATAAAAAATAAATTATCTGTGTAATGGACATATAATGGGAGGCTTCTCGGAGTTGACGTAATGGTGGTTGGACATGGTCAACGTGAAGAACGTTAATAATAATAATAATTATTAATAATAATTGGTGATGAGTTAATAAATTTTAATTGGGGATTGTTATTATTATTATACTAAATAATTATAATAATAATGTTGGCTTAAATTCTGAAAGATCCGTCAATAAAGATTTAATGAGATTTAAACTTTGAATTCAATGCAATGGGATTTGAGATATGAGGATAGATGAGAGATGATATTATTTATGATAATTTTATTAAATAATAATGATAATGGTGACACAAATATGTGTGTGATTAGTAAATGAAATTAAATGGGTTTAATTTTGATTTGGAGTTGTGCTATTATTATTATTGACATAATAATAATATTTTATTATTATAATTATAATTAATTTATAATAATAATAACATTTGAAAAAAAATGTGCCACTAAAAAAATTAAATGGTTTTAATTTTAGTTAGTAAATTAAATGATTTGAATTTAATTAAATAGAATGGTTTTAATTTAATATGAGAATAACCATGGTAAACTAATTTAATGGGATTAAATTAGTACATTAATTATGGGTGTTATTATTATTAATTTTATTAATAAATACCATTTAAGTGAGAATGGAGTTTTGGGGCGTTCCACATGGAGTAAAATAAATGGGAGGTGCCACTTTTGGTGGTGGGAGAGAGTCATGAAAGAAAAAGTTAGATTGGAGAGAGAAACATGTTGAAAGGAAATAACATTTATAGAAAAATGAATATAAGAGAGAGGTGCCATGTGTAACCCACCTAAACAAATGAGATAATTTGTGCGTGAATCTAAAAGAAGATTGGAGAGACAATGTGAGAATTTAAGGGATTAAATTAAATAATATAATATAATATTGTAATTATTAATTTTGTTGGAAAAACTATGTTTAGTCCATAACTCCTTCATGTGACCTCAGTTTTACGAACCGTCAGCGCCAGTGCGACCCTAACTTCAAGAAATAAATTATGAGTCCAATATTGGATGTCTTTTTTGGGTTTTCGGATCGGGTACCCGGAACACTCGTGAATTAATAGATTTAATAATATTATTAAATTTTCGACCCGTCATAACTCCCGCGTGCGACGGCCGATTGACTTCTCGTCAGTGGTGATGTGATCCTGTCATTAATACGATCGTTTCAAGTCTAAGGTTGGATATTAAATTATGGTTCGTGGCTTGGGTCCACGAAGCACCCAATAATGATAATATTGTTATTATTACGGGATCTTGTATCCATTGTATCTCCCTCATATGGTATCAGATTGGCGAACCGTCTATGACGTTGCAACCCTGAAATTATGATGGTCATTTTAAGACCAGTGATGAATAACTTTTTATGACTCACGTCTCGGGTCAATTAAACACCTTTTATTAATTGAAGTTATTATTATCATTAAACACATGGAAACCGAATGACGTGTCGTGTGTTGAACAGTCAAAGAGTGTAACAGTTGTACGATCACGTCGTGTATTCATTAATACACACTGGGTACCATTTTAACTTTTCATTTCCTATATAAGTGAGGGTCACATGTTATTTGCAGACCCTTCTTCTCCAAACTAGGACACTCCTGGATGACTGAGAAGTCGTCCTCCTAACTTCTTCATCCGGACTCCGATCGTCGATCCGTCAGTGACTGTGGGATCGTGTCAGCGAGGAGAACATTGTACACCCTATTCTGTTCCCTCTTCTTCAACTTCCCCTCCACAGTTTCCAACTGAGGAGACTTCTGATAATTTGCGGGAACGACGATCTTTGACGAACGACTCTAAAAAGGTATGTTAAACCTATGTTCTTGTATTCTCTTTCCGATCCTACTTCTCCCATTTTCTTTCCATGCTACGAAATGTGATCTCTGTGTTGAGGGAGTTTCTTGTGTTGTTGATTCGGTGGTGCCACGACGTCCTTGGTGGGTGCAGTCATTCTGGGAGAAGCCTTGTGATCATGGTGGTCATATTCGTAGAAGGACATCAGAACCTGTTGAGGAAGGGATCTTACCTTCGTCTCTCTAAATTGTGCATCATGCAGGGTGGGTGTCCTCTTGTTTACATGAAACACATTTGAACCGGTTTAATAAAGATAATAACTGACTTTTATAACGGGGATGGGAAGTTTTTGAATGCAGTTACATTATTTATATCCTCTAATATTATGTTGTGAATTGAATTATCTTCTTCCTACTGAAAATCATGGTCATTGGGGGCCTTTGCTTACGCAATTAAATATTGCCCTCTCCTTCTGGATTTTCTTATGGATGGAAATTTTATTGAATGTGGAAATTGTTTAATCACCTAAAGTTGGCTGATTAAATACCTGGAACCCTTGTGTGATCACCCTAGTTGAACAAACTGAAATAATAAACATGTGGGTGCTGATTAGGGTTTATTTATATGAAGGGGGTGTTTTGTGGGTTGTTGTGGATCGGGTGAGCAGCGGGGCTGCGGTTGGCTTGGTTGTGGGTTGGTGTGAATTCTATGTTAGTGATAGGCAGCGGGGCTGCGATAAGTGGTATCAAAGAGATGATGATGTATGAGTTTCGGTGTGATTGTGGTTGGAAGCAGGGCTTCAGGGATGGGTTTGAATGTGAACGAACTATGGGTTGTGAATAATAAATAAAATTGGAAGAGTTAATGAATGTCGGGGCATGGTAATGGAACGAGAATAATAATCAATGGGGTTGGTTGGTTAATAATAAGGGACTTGTTTGTGTTGCTTGTGTTTTCCTAACTTGATTTGTGGATGGCAGGGATATGTTTTATGAATTCTTGATCCAGTTTGGTTGTTTATAGTTTCCCGGTAGTTAAGAAACTGATAACTAAAGCTGTTGAAACATGAAAACATTAAATGGGGTTTTGGGATTGATTGTTGCGTGTATACTCTCGAAGTAGCAGTGCCAAGTCAGGTGATCAGATCTTTGTGTAGAAGCCTTAGGATGAGATGAGTGGTTGTTATACTTATATAAATATGTACGTTTTATGTTTCTTTACGCACCCCACCCATGTTGAGCACTACGTGTCGAACACCCATGGGACAGGGGGTGAGATTCTCAAACATCCAAAGGATGGTTGGTTACTGTTCTTCCCTGTGCTCCCTCTTCCATGTTCTATTGCCCAAGTTCCTTCAGGCAGGTTACAGAATATGTTTCCCAAGAATCTTTGAGATGAGATGTGATATGTTCCCAGGTGTCTTCGGGATGATATGTGGTTATGACCGAAGATTGTGTGGCCACAGGATGTGATTTGAGATGGCCGAGGATTGTGTATCGGCGGGTTACTATGAGCTTTGTATGGCTAGGTTGCGGCACTAGCTTGAGCTTCGTATGGACAAGTTGTGGCACTAGCTCAGGAAGAGGGGGACGCATCAGAGCGTTAGGCGTGATAACTTGAGCAGTATCCAGTGGGATGGTGTTGCGGGGTACCCATACTTTGATAACATTACTAATATACTCAATTGAATTGTGTTACTTGGTGAGTGTGACTGGTGAGGCTGGGTGGATAGATTCCTTGCTGGGTTTTGGTTCTTCTGTTTTCTCACAGGGTATTAGGATGTCTCCCCACTTGTGCATGAGAGATTTAGGTTTCCCTACTGAGTATACTTTTATGCTCACCCTACGTTTGCTTTGAGGTTTTCAGGAGGACTATATGGACTTTGTGGGACCTTACTAGTCAGGCAAGGGGAGTTGCTGCTGGTTGATATTGTTGTTTTCTTTTACCTTTTGGTACAGTACTTGGAGCTTTTCTATACTTGTATTTTTGTTTCACTATTGTATAAAGCATGCATATGGGATTGGTTTTGGGCTATTTCTATACTTATTCCTTTTATTCTTCTTGGTGTTTGACTCATCCTATTTTCCAATCTTAAATTAATAAAAGGGTAATGCCTCCCATATTTGTGAAAAACTCATACCCTTGGTGCTAGTCGCCACTCCGGGCCCTACTGGAGGTGGGACTCAGGGGTCATTATCTCCCTTCCACCATTGCCTGCTTAGGAGGGGCATCTTTGGTGGGAGGGTGTCGTGACAAGTTACTTTTCCTTGATCGCTTCCTCCAGTTCCCATGTTGCCTTTTCATATTTATGGTCTCACCATAGTACTTTGGCCAGGTGAGTATTCTTATTGTGTAGAACTTTATCTCTGTGATCTAAGATCTTCACTGGAAACTTCTCATAAGAAAGATCAGTCTCCAACAGTACCACCTCTAAAGTTAGTACATGTTAAGGATCTGTTATGGATTTCCTTAATAGGTATAAATGGAATAAATCGTATACTTTATACATGGTAGGTGGAAGTGCTAGTCGATAGGCCATAACTTTGACACGATCAATAATCTCAAAGGGGATAATGTACCTAGGACTTAGCTTCTATTTCTTACGAAATTTGATGATCCTATTCCATGGAGATATGTAGAGGAATACCATAGCTGTAACTTTAAACTTATGGTCTCATCAACAATCGTATGCATATATATTTTGTTTAATTTTTTATGACTTGATGTGTTGTTGAATGATTTTCACCTTCTCCACCATTTATTTGACCATTTCAGAACCAAGTAGCTTACATTCACCAACTTCATCCCATCATGCTAGTGTTATGCACCTTTTCCTATAAAGGGATTCATATGGATCCATTCATATGGTCAAGTGGAAACTATTATTGCAAGAGAACTAAAACAGAGGCAGATGTTGGTCCCATATTTCTTTGAAGTCCATAGAATATGCTCTTAACATGTCTTCTAGCATTTGAATAGTCCTCTCAAATTGGTCATCAGTTTGAGAATGATAGACCATACTGATGTTCAGATCAGTGCTTAGATCATGTTGAAGACTTTTACCGAACCTCAAGGTGAATTTAAAATCTCGATTATATAAAAAAGATAGTCATACTTCATGCATCCTTATCACTTATTTAATATATATCCATGAAATTTGATCTAGTGAGAATTCCTCCCAAATTGTGATAAAGTGAGATGTCTTTGTAAGATGATAATAACCCATATAGAATTGTTTCCTATGGATTTCTTTGGAAGTATAGTGACAAAGTCCATGGTGACATTTTCCCACTTTGATGTTTGTATAGATAATGGTTGCATAATCCCTTAAGAATTTTTCCTTTCATCCTTCACTTTTTGAAATACCAGGCACTTTGATGTATATTTAGCGATATATTTTTTCATATTGTCCCACAAAAATTTATCCTAGAGATCTCGATACATCTTTTCTCTCCTTAGGTGAATTGAGAAGGTTGAGCTATGTGCATCTTTCAGAATCTCTTTCTTTATATCTGGATTAGATGGTACACATAATCATGACCCAAATGTTATAAATCCATCCCCATCGATCTTGAACTCGAAGGATTTCTCGTTCTTAATAGATTCTAATGTTTTCTGAATTTACACATAATTTCTATGAGAATCCTTTATTTTCTCCATATGGTATGGTTGAACAATAATTTGAGAAATGATTGGTGATGTTCCTCCCTTAATGATTGTATTTTCCATCCTTTTTAAGTCCATGAATATTGGACCCTTCTCAATTCTCATCATTGATAAAGATGCAAGATCCTTTCTACTTAGAGAATACACTACCTTATTTTAGTTACCAAGATGGTACTGGATTGAGAAGTCGTATTCCTTGATGATCTCTAACCATATTCACTGGAACATATTAAGATCCTTCTATGTGAATATATATTTGAGACTCTTATGATCAATATATATCTCATACTTCTACCCATATAGATAACGCTTCTAGATTTTCAATGCGAAGATCATAGTCTCTGACTCCAGATCATGTGTAGGATAGTCTTGCTCATCGATTTTAAAATACCATTAATCTTAGGCTATCACTTTATCATTTTTCATCAGTAAACAACCTAATCCTTTATTTGAAGAATCTTTGTACACCATAAATAGTTCTCCACTTTTCGGGAGTGTGAGTACTAGTGTAGTGATAAGACTCATTTTGACCTCCTTAAAGATTTCCTCACATTCTAGAGTCCCAAAAAACTTCACTCCCTTCCATTTCAACTTGGTTATTGGGTTTGAAAATCAGGATAATTTCTTTATAAATTGTTGGTAATACCCATCTAGGGAAAGGAAACTATGGATCTCTATTACAGAAGTTGGCATGAGCCACACTTTGATTTCCTTTTTCTTGGAAGGGTCCACAAATATCCATTTACTAGAAATAACATGCCCCAAGAATGATACTACCTCCATCCATAACTAGCATTTACCGTCCTTTACATAAAGTTTCTCCCTTTACAAAGCCCTAAAAATAGCATTCAAATACTCCTCATGTTTATCTTTTCTCTTAGAGTATTTTTGAATATCATCGATAAATACAACCACAAATTTATCATGGTAATACCTAAAGAATCTATTCATAAAATCCATGAAAATTAATGGAGAATTAGTTATTCTAAAGGGATTAACTATGAACTCATAGTTTCTATATCTTGTTCGAAAAGCTGTCTTGGGAATATCTTATTTCCTCACCTTTAATTGATGATATCCCAACCGAAGGTCCACCTAAGAGAAATAAATGGCCCCATTTAGTTGGTCAAATGAGTCATTTATCCATGGAAATGGATACATGTTATTTATCATGATTTTTTTAAGCTCATGATAATCAATGTAGAGGTGCAGTGATCTATCCTTCTTCTTAATAAAGAGGACTCGTGTGCCCAATTGTGAAACACTCTAGCATATAAAACCCTTTTCCAGATTCTTATTTAACTTCTTCTTCAGTTATTCTAGTTAAACATTAGCCATTCTATAAGGTGTCTTTGATATAGGTAGATATCCAAGAATATGTTCAATTGATAACTCAACCTCTTAATCTGGAGGAAGACCATAAAATTATTCAGGGAATACATCAGTGTAATCCCTCATGTTGGGAATGTCTTCGAACATGAGAATCTTCTTTGTCTCAATCATTTGAGTGAGATATGATTTCTCATGTGGCAGTAATATCCACACTTGAGATGATGATTATGAAGGAGATTCATCTTCATCCTTACACTTATAAATAATTGGAGGATGCTTTGGGATTTGAAGAGTGATTCCCCTTTCCTAAAATTTGATGTTGGATTTGTATAAATATAACTAATCCATTCACAAAATAGAATCATACTCCACTAAAAGAACTAAGACAATATTTTTTTGGGAGGTTTAGTCCACAAACATTAATCGGGGAGGAGTTATGTATTTTTAACTCAATAATTTCCTCATTAGATGTTCTCAAAGATAATTAAACCTCTATATTTTGAGGGGGTGTTTGAATAGTTATACTAAAACTTGAGGGAACAAAGAGAAATATCCTCATAACTTTCAAAGTCTGGAATCGCCAACACTTTTCATAGACACAACTTTAGTCCACTAAAGAAGAGATCCACCTTGCTTTCGGTGTTCATGACAAAGCTAGAGGCGTATCTTTCAATCCTTGTGATGTTTACTTCATATGTCCTAATAGACTCATATTATTTTTATTTAAGTCCAAGGGAATATGTATCCATCTTGAGATAGAGGGTTTGGGGAAAGATATTTATGGGAATTTTTTTTCCTGAATTCCTCCAAATCAATGGAATCAATTTACTCCTTGGATTTAGAATTCTTGATTAGTGTCTACCACCCATTTGCTTCCCCATCAAAATGATAAACCTCCAGAACAAATTTCTCTTATTATGAGCACTGAAGGACAAAGAATATCTTTTCAATGGAGTTAATCCACTATTTCATTAGGAGGGGATTAGAAGATCCACTAAACAAGGGAGTCCTTTTCTGTATGAAGGATTCAATAATATCTTGATCTTTCCTTAGAGAAGGATGAAATTGAACAAGATTCAAGTTATTATTCATAACTTAAGCTAGATAAGAAAGTACTATCATAATGTTTTGAGCACCCATTCCCATCATATTTGGAATATCATTAGAGAAATCATCACATTTCACATCACATTGACCGTTGGAACATGTTCTTCTATTTCCCTTTATTAACTAAGAAAAATAAAGTGAAATTTGGGGGGCTTGAATACATATCATATTAAAAGGAAACGTTGAACATAAAGGGATAAAATTGTAAAAGAAAAGTACATACTAACTTGTGATTCCCAAGGTTTCAGTCTAGGTTATCCATGATTTGTTTCCTAACATATATTCTTATGGGCATTTTCTTTTTTTCCTTAATAATGGTGTGCAATGATCTTATGAATTTACCAAAACATATACCCTGAGGGTGTCAAACCATGTGCACATTAAGGCCCGTTTTTATGTACCAGGTTTCCTGGAGTCAGGCCCGGAACACCTTTTTGGAGTTGTTACTCCTAGGTACATCTGTTCCGGAACCATGTCCACTTGTAGGATCTAGACATGGATGTATTTTCTTGATAAACCACTTACTCTATACTTACCAAAATTTACGGATGTTTTATTAAACTTAGTATTATCCCTAAGGTTATTACTAAAGTCCTCTATTAATAATATCCAAAAATAACTAGACCATCATCTGATACTAACTATAGTGATCCCAGATTTTTACACATATCATTACATAATTAACTATCAAATTACAAGCCAAGGATCATAAAGTCTAGTGTCTTGGAAGACTTGGTACATAAAGCTAAAAACATGGGAATAATTTTTTTTTATTTATCATCCATTATATGATCCCAATTTCATTTGGGACATTACATCTGAATAAGATAACTTTGGGATGACATGAACACATGGATGATATAAATTCCTAGTAATAGAATAAACATTAAAATAAATCTTAACACATGGGTTTGAAGGCATAACATAATTATATAAAAAGGCATGGAACCTGATTAAATATAAGGAATAATAACATTGGATCTTATAATCATGGATTCATAGTTATGTGGAAGAAACATAAAACATGAAATTAGCATGATTCAAGGCTCATTGTACATATAGGAACACGAGTCAAGGATAACCACCAAGACCGTTGCACATGGATCATGAGTCAAGGCTAACCACCAAGACCATGACACATAATGTCTCATGATACTAAAAATTACCCAATGAATTGGAGATCTATCTGGGTGAACCCATCATAACATGTTCCTGAATACTTTTTTTCACATAAATAATCATACATAAGTAATCAAACATGGTTACCCATGGAAATAATTGGGTATCCAAATCATGTTATAAAGCAGGATAAATGGGAGTATAATAAAAGTGTCGATGAAAGAAAGAAATTAAATAATACATGGATATTAATAAATTAAAACAGGTATAGATCATGTTTATTGATATTAAACTAGAGTGATAACATGTAAAAATAGTATTTAATAATCTTTAGAATTAAAACATTTTAGTGCGGTTTAAGGAAAATATTAAATATTATTTAAAGTAGAAAATGGAATAATATTTTATATTAAACCAGAAGTGAGTGAAGAAAGTTTTCATAATAAAAATATTTATTTTAGAAAATAAGTGTTTCTTAAAATAGATCATAGAGCTCATTTTAAATAGGGTAAGAATTTGGGAAGTTCCAATAAATCAGGCTTGCTTATCGAGAAGAATTGAGTAGGGAACCTTTTAAGAACATGTATATCCCAAAAAATAAGAATCAATGGATCTTGATACATGATTTAAGAACATATAAAAATTATTTATAATATTTACATAAAAATAAAATATAATTTCATTTGGGTAAAAAGAGAGGAAGAGTAACCTGAAGGAATAATGGAGGTTTGGGTAGAATCCCATACCTTAAGTCTAGAGGTATTATTCACTTGATCTTAATATCTTGGATAATAAAATTTGATAAATTAATTAATAATTCCAGAACACTTTCTACATGTATTTTATTTATTAAAACTTTATTAAGTTCATTTATTTCATTTTTAATGGTTTAATATGTTCAATTTCATCATTTAGGAGCGTTAGTTTCCTTAGTTTTCACGACCGGTTTACTTGTATACATGTACAAAGAATCTTGTAAAGTGGGGGTAATTATCCATAATTGAAAATATATGTTTTTAATGATATACCATTGGTTATATTGGTATTGTATATCATTTTTTATGTCTTGAGGATGAATAATTAGATAAATTTTTTATGATACTCGTTTGGGTTTATTTTGGCAGTTTTTGACCATACCAAACTCATTTTGTTTTATAAATTAATATCATGTGTAAAAAATGATTCTATAAAATTAAATAAGTTATAATATATATATTATAATCTGGTTCAACCATAAAAATGGTTTCATGACTAGACTCAAAGATGGTAATTGATAGATGAAAGTGCGTCGTCCACGAAGGTGGTAAATTGACATCTCACACACGATGTTTTCATTCTTAAAGTAAAAGAGAGAGGAGAAGATATTTTATGAAGAATTATTTCATAAAAATGATAATGTTCTAGTATATGTAAGATACAAGTGTTTTAAATCCACTTAGATAAGGGGAAGTGGTGAGAAGATAAGAAAAGAAAAGAACTTGAAAAGAACTTGAAAGAAAAGAGAAGAGGGTTTTACCTCTCGATTTTTTCTTTTTGAGAACCTCCTTATGGGATTTGTTTTGGTCTTTTGTTAATAAAAAAGGTCTATGAAGTGGGGGAGTGGTTTGGGAGGATATTTTAGCATAATTTGGACAAGTATAAAGGCTTGAGAGGTGTGAGGAGAATAGGTGGTGAGGGGGTGCTATTAATAGTGGAGGAGAGAGGTATTTTCTCATTATTTAATTCATTAGTTTATTATTTTTCTCAATACAAGAAATAGAATTTATTTTTGAGACTAAATAAAGTAATTAGATCATGTGATTTCGAACCAATGGTTATTAAATCATCAATGACTCAAAGAATAGTGTATTTAACTTATAATGTATAAATATAATAAATTACTGTATTTCACTATTCACAAAATTCAAGTATTTCAAAAAAATACAAAACATTCACCCTAACCATTTTTTAGATGTGTAGAATTAAAAAAATATTTCTATTTTATGGAGATAATTTTACAAATACGAGAAATTTAGTTTTTAATTAAAATCATAATTTACTCGAAAAATACAGATTTTAAAATTATAACTGATTTTATAACACATTGAAAAATTAACTAAGGTCTCATGAAATTATCTTATAATCATAAGACATCAAAATAGAATACATTTTATGAAAGTAAATTTTCTATTAAATTATTATACTAGTCATAAAATTGTAATGAAATCTTAATGACTTACAAAAATACCAACACTTTATTAATAATTTTGAAAATATTTATTTACTTATAAAATGATATAATTATATCATTTTTTCACTTATAAGATAGATAAATTTTATTTATACTTTCATTGGTGAGATTACTATTCAATTTTCTAGATTACTATTCATAAGGGCCGTGTTATTATTCTAAAGGTTAATTTACTATTCCTTTGGTATATGTTTCTTAACATATAGAAATGCATTCAATTTCAGTAATAAATAATTTATAAAGTTAGCATTGTGTTATCTATGTGATTTTATGTGATTATAGCATATGTTATAATTATAAGAAGGTAATTTCTATTGATAGAATTTAGGGTCATTACATGTAGTACTATATATCATAGTCTAATCTTAGGTATGACTAGGAATCTATTAAATCATTCCCATACATCCTATAAGATCTTAAGAATCACTAGGAATCTCATAAATCATCACGAGACATCCCGATATATCCTAGGAATCACTGAGTATATCTCCTGACATCATAAGGTATGATGACTAGATGATAGGGAGTTGATCCCCAATATCACCTCTTCACAAGGAATTATTGGATCCTAGATAGGTAATCCCTGTCATCCCACATTCATCAAAAAAATATGGAACCTATGGGGGGGGGGATCCATAAAATCCTTCAACATTAAGTGTTATTGGATCCTAGGGAGGTAATCTTTGGAATCTTTCATCATCAAGCACCATTAGATCCTACAAAGGTAATCCTTGAAATCCGTCATCATTTCTCTGGGAGCTTGAATCCACCCAGTAAAATCCCATGATAATCATAGCAATAAAAACAAAAACAAAAACATTGGTTCACCACCATCCCAACCCATATTATGTATCCAAGGTCAAAATCTCAAGTGAATGACCTTTCCTTAAAATTAAAGATTTAATAATTTAACATCATCGATTCATGTTTTAAGGTGATCCCCATAATCATTACTACCCATTCATACACTGGATCTCTCAGGGTTTACATATAATAGAGGAATTTGCCAGCTCTCTAGGTCAAACAATAACACAGACACCCAACATGGGTTCCGTGATCTAAATCCCATCCCTAAAGTTATTACCCATCAGTCAATGGGAACCATGTACCTTGAAATAATCATAACAGTCTCAATGACTCATTGGACACCTAAGAAAATCCATTCCATTATAACTTTAGAGAGATGGAATAAGGGCCATCTCAATTCTAAGTCACCCTAGGCCAGTCCACTCATCCAACCTTTTGAAAAATACATAGGTAATATCCACCGGATGCTCATACACTATTGGGAGGGGAACTCTCTCCCCACACTCTTCCCACCTAGATCATATGCTTTAAATAATATCAAGGTTAGAACATGGCCTACTTGGGCCTATCATTTCTAAGACAACACACACCCATAGTAAAGGGATCTGTGAGTGCCTACACTAAGAACCACTATATCCACATAATTAATTTAATTTATACCTCTTAGGGTTCATGTATATCAAGGTACATATTCCCAATTTATCCTCTGACCATTAGCAGCAGAGGCATAAAACTAGTGCATAAGGTTCCATCATGGCCCTTGGAACTTTTTCTATCCATTTATAAGAATTTTTCTAAAATCATAAAATTTAATTTATTTTATGAGGTATCTCTCCATAGTGGAAAGACCACATATGACATTCTATATAAATAAATAAAGAAAAATAAATTTACCATAGGGAATGTCTAGGGACCACTTACCATAATCAATACCATTTCCTTTATAAGCGAAGCCTGACCACCCCCGTCAAAGATTGTTGAAGTTCAAAGGACTATAATCCATCAATATGAGGACTTGATAACATTTATAAAACTTTAATTAATTATAAAATAATTTTTTCTTATTTTATAATTAATTATAAAAGTAATTTAATTACAATAAATTATAATCAATTTTACACCTTAAACTAGAACAATCTATAAATAAAATTTTAGCCTCATTTAAGATTTCACTTCCCTCTTTCACATTCCAAAACACCACTATATAGTACTTAATTTATTATAATATAATTCAATAATTTATTTTATAGTTAATTCAAAATTTAATTTAAATAAAAAAATTAATAAATCAATCTGCCCCAAAACACATTTTTATATCCTACAATAATCTTATTATAAAAGTGGAGGGAAATACAATTTTGTTTTTTTAGAAAAAATGTTACTTCTATGTGAGGGGGGTTCCCTACATTAGGGTAACCCATAGTTACCCATATATATCTTTGTAGTCCTTGCATATGGGTAACCCTGGTTACCCTTATGTAGCCCTGAGGGCCCTGAGTAAGGGTAACCCCAATTAACCATAAACAAGAAACCTTACCCCAGTTAACCAATTGCATACTTCTTTACAAATCACAACTATAAAAATTTATAAATTCTTAACAACCATTTCACTTTTATATTATCCCATAATGACCCAAACCACATATGAAATTCAAAATGAAAATTTAAAATGTATATATAATGAAAATAAAACAAAAAATGTCCAACATTACTATGAATAACCAAAGAATCAATCTCATACCCAATCTCTACGAATGATGCACCTTGATCCAGCTTCAATTGTGCTCTCTAGTGACACCCGATACCTCCCTCTCCTCCTACCCCTGTTGGATTTAGTGGATTCATAGGTAAGAAAATGTTCTTATCCTCATGTTAAATAAGGGAGATACATGAGGGGGAGTGAATTATAATTAAATTAAATTAAATTAATGAAATTAATTTAATTTAATTTAATTTAAATACCCATTTAAATAGCCTGAACTCAGTCCTGAAACCTAGGAAAAGTTTATGCCTCAACTAAGTAAAATCCTCCATTCTAGAATCAACCTTAAAGTCAAAATTCGAATCAGAGACTTCATTTAAAAGATATCAGTATTTTCTTCAATTGAATAATAAATATTTATTAAATAAAGACTAATATATTATTAAAAATTAAACTAGCTCGAAATCTCACCAAATTCAAACCATTGGAAAAAATCCCCATTCTAAGATCAATAGAAGAATCAGAAAATATTTTTGAGATCATTTTCTAGTGTAAACTATAATTTTACTACTCATAAGTATCAAAAACCAAAAACTCAAATTTTTACTCATTTTCACAACCCAAGAAACACTCAAGTATTTATAGAAATATTTATAAGAAATGAATTTCTTCTTTATATTGAAATAATTTAACAAAAAATCATACATAGAATCGAATTAAATTTTTCCTTCAAATGGAAAATCCATTTTGTTTCAAGATCTTGTCTTCCTTCTGGCAGTTCAGCAATCTTCCAAGTTTTTTTGAACTTTTGGGAGTTTATTTATGTATCCACATATGAATACCACTAATTTGAGTCACTAAGAATTTATCCCTCTTCTAGGTATTTGAGTTTTCTAGTATCCATTAGAAATAATAAATTTACATCAACCCCATACCTCTAGAACCATTGTTTGAATCTAGAAGATCTTCTCAAATCTACCCAAGACTTTTATATTTCCAGTGATACTATTTTTAGTTCCCAAAATTATATTTGTTAAAATTTTAGAGTCTTCCCTCAGGATTCATTATAACTTGATAATTTTAGAATATTTTTCACTAGTAAAATTTCTGATGATATCATGATAACGTTTTGTTCCACCGAATGTTGCAAACTTCTAGAACTTGCATCTAGTTTCACTTGTGCTTCAGTATTTGGATTATTCTCATAAAATTTGAATTCAACCAAGATTAGATCCTTCCATAGGATATTATAATTAAATAAAATGTTTTTAATCTTGATTAATTGATTATTTTCATCATCCTATAGTTTGAAACTAAAATCTTCATTTTAATAGCCCATGAGGAAAAAAGATTTGGTCTTTGCCTCTAGATTTTCTATATCCTTTATGTTGATAAGGTAATAGGATAAAATAACAAATAATTTTAGGTGTCCAAATTTCAGTGCCTTAAAGATTTCTTCTAGTATAATTTTTATCATAGAAGGTGATGGAATTATGATGTCTTAGTATGATAAATTATTGATTGTTTTTTTCAAAATATATTTAGGCATTTTAGAGTTCACCCACTTGAATATTGACTTATATGTAAAAGTCTAGTTCATTCTATATGCCACTATATTATGGTGTGGGGTTTTGGGAACTGTCCTATAAAGCCTAATCCATTTCATCCAAAAAAAATTCCAAAATTTTCTTTCCCTGTAATCTCTACTATTATCTGAACTAATACACTTTAACTTCTGGACATTTTCTACTTCAACCATTACTTTACACTATGAAAAAACATTTAAAAGATCATATTTATCATTAAGGAAATAAAAATATACCTCCCATTCCATATAATCAATGAATTTAAAAAAGTATAGGGATCCTACATGAGATCGAATTGGGTTAGGTCCCTATACATCTGAGTGTAAAATATCTAGATTTTGGGCTCTGGGATTCTGACCATTCAAGTTGATTGAAACCAATTTTTTATTTCCTAGAATACATATCTCACAATTTTTAATTGGTATGTGATCAAGCATCAATATTTCATTACTATATATAAATTTTATATTTTTATCACTATGATGATCGAAGGTACAATACCATACCTCCAAATCTTATGAGGATAAAATTCAAATCATTTAACTTCCATATGAAGTTCTAGTAAGGTAGAGTGTACCATATTTTTCTACTTATATGACAACCAACGTCCCTTAAATCCCTTTCCAAACCCCATTGATTATGTGGCATGGTAAATATGATCTTATGAAGTTCCTTCTTTTGGTAATTTTTTTCCAATCAGTTGACAAATTCTTCATAATCCCAAATTTTTTCTCATATTTTCTAGTGGATGTACCAAAAAAATATACACATAGGGTTTTGAATGGTTTCATTGTTGTAGTGCTGATGGGTGAGTTTTTTTCTATCATGACTCTTTGGTTTAAAATTGAATAATTATTATAATTTTTTATAATTAATTATTTCGTCATAGTGTATTGCGAAAAGAGATCATGTGTTGGTACTAGCTTGGATGAGTCATGGATGAGAATCACCAAAGAGTGTGGTTATTGGAGAGGATGATAAATTCAATTTGGAGGGAGGTGGTCTCTATGATACAAAACCATATACCTATTTATGCATTATTGTGTAATCCTATATTTTTGTGTGTAAATTTAGGAAATAAAAATAGTGGTGGAGAGATACCTAGGTATAGAGATAGGTTGTACTTAAGCCTTATATATTTTGATCTAGAGAACTCTTTCACTTGGGGTATTTTAATATTTCCCGATGACTACATTTCCAAGGGCGTGAAGATTCTAGTTGGGTTTATGAGGTGCTTGGAGTGAATATGAGGGTTAGGATGAGTTGTGAATATTATAGGTTGAGTTCATAGGGATAGTTGGGCATGAATGATAGGCTTAGTTCTAGTATTAAAGTAAGAGATGGTCGTATGTCTCACACATGGTAGGGAACTCACTCTTGAGGGTAGATTTGGGACTTGTTGTATTCCATAAGTAGGATTATTACTTTGGGGATTGATGAGGTGTGATGGGGAGGGTTTCTTTAGAATATATTATTGATATATTTCATAAGGGTTATTAGATAAATAACTTACTTGAGGATTTAAATAATTTTTGGATAACTTAGAATAGGGTTTTCAAGGGTCTTTATAAAACCTCATATTTTATTTACTTATTTATTTAATATTACTTTATATAATTTTAAGTTATTTTCAGTTTTAGTAATTTATAGCCTGAAAATTTTAAAAAATTTACTAATCTTAGAGGAGTGCAAGGTTAGCCTACATGTAACACCTCAATATTGTATGACATGTTTCTTTTTTAATAAATTTAATCTCTTTAATAGCTTACATTTCACGGAACATTGATCTTAAATAAAATCCAAAATATTAATATTTTAACATGACCATTATAACATAGCCATTAAATTGGTGGGAATGAATATTATTAATCAAATTATGAAATATATAATTTTACAAATAATTTTTAATTTACTAATTAATTCTTCGATAATATTCACATAATTTTTAGTAAAGCAATTTTATTCTTCAAATATATGTTTTCTGCAAAAAAGTGATTTTTATTGATTTTGATGAGAAAATAAATATAAATAATTTTTTGAAAATTTTAAAAATGTATTTTATAAAATTAAAATAATTTTTGGATTAATCATATTAGAATTATATTAGGAATAATTTTTGATAATTTTCTGAAAAGTTTAATTTCTCAGTTAATAGTAAAAAATACTGATTTTTATAAAACCCTCATTTTATTTATATTTAAGTAATTTTTTGATTTTAAATTGATATCAAATTAAATTAGGTAATTTTTTGTTATATAAAATCTAATTAATTAAATTTAAACCATATTTTTACCTTATTTTGGTATAAGTACAGTTTTGGGTTTAAAAACACATTATTCCAAAAAATTATTTTTTATTTTTTTCAATGGTTTAATTTTAATTATAATTTTTCAACTTTTGTGGTATAAATTTTTAAAAATGTATTCCATAATTTTAATTAGAAGTTACAAATTAGGTTATATGGCCATTTTTATTTTTAGTCATAAAACATTTACCATGAAAAAAAATATTTTCCGCAATATAGGTAAAATAATGTAACGGGTTAAAGTTAAATAGTAAAATCTTAAAATACCTAAAAAATAAAACATTAAATAGGCGGTTTATGTACTTATAGATATTAAATAGCCTTTAAAACACTAATTATCTTCCAAATTTGTTGGTACTAATTTCACCAAAATGTGGTTGGATTTAAATATAAAATAATCATTATTTAATCACTTCAAACCACCCCTCCTAATGTATAAATACCACTCTTCACCACACCCTTTCTCCACAAAAGAATTGAATATATTAAAAAATATGACACAAAATATCCTCCACACTCTCCCCATGTCTAAGTGTTACTAGTCTCACCGAATTACCAATTCCAAATTTCTTAAGGGGTCCTTCGAGGAGGTGATATTGAAGAGGTAACTTTCTCAAACAACCTCTGTTAATTTCTTTCCTTATTTTACCTTATATTCACCTACTTCACCTATGAAAGAATAATAAATGAAGTATCATGTATGTAATATTATTTTATATTTCTAAAGGAATATATTCTATTCACCCTTTTTTTTATCTCCACTTATTCAAAGAAACGAATCAATTAACCAAATTATAGCTGTTAACTATCTCCTTGAATAATGATTTTTTTCCATCACTTCCTTCAAGGATGGTAATAAAAGTAATATTATTGTTAAATAAGATATTAATAGGTATATTATAACGTATTTCATGTTTTGGAACTAATATATAGATAGAATATTAAATAAAATAAAACTAGTTCTTGATGGTCGAAAAAACCACTAAATTGAACTAAACATTTATCATTAACATTTTATCAAATGAATCATCATAATGAAAGAAATAAAAGTGTTATATGGAACTATTTTAACTTCTTAAAGTTCATTAATATGATTTCATTTCACTTCTGTAGTTTTATTTCCAATTGAAAAGAAAATCCATAATTATACAAAAATGATCTGATCATGAAACCATGAAACGAACGCACCAAAAACAATGAAAATAATGAAATATTATTGATGAATGGGTGGTAATATGTTATAAAAGTAACATATAAGGTATTATAAATTTTAGTATAGTTATGTAATGAATTAATTACAGTATTTAAACTTTTATATAGGAGGTTAAATTAGGAAAAACTAAAGGGAAGGGTGAGGTATGAGTTTCTCATCTCACTTTTACTTTTGTGAGATATATTCCCTATTCACAACCTATTTATTTTGTGTTGTGCATATAATAATGTTTGATGTATAATATGATGAATCTCATTATATTCCAAGGAGTAAATGTTTTATTTGATAATTATTAATTTTATGGGGCATACAATTCAAATGATTACAAAGTGGTAAGGGATTTCTTAACTCAATTTCTATTTATTTGGTTAAAATTCTACTTCATTGATTATTCCATTTTAAGATTATGTGTGATATGAATTTTTGATTATATTATATTATATTTCTGATTTTTTATGTTGATATATATTGGATACACTTAATTGATTCATTTTATTAATTCTCACTTCAATGATATGATATTATAATGGAATTTATTTTAAAAACTATCCTTTCAAAATTTACCTTAAAACCCTATTTTTATTCCATGTCCATGTTTTATAAAATTATTTCAATTTTTTTTAATATTATCTTATGTTTTTTGAAATTAATTTTTACTCATGTTTGAATTTTTACAAAACTATTTGAAAGGATTATTTTTTTTCATTTTTTAAAGGATGTTCTTTGTGACTTATCCAAAAAAAATATAGAAGGAATATTTTTTAAGTAATATGGAAAGTGAAGAATTTCCCAAAAATCTTTATGACTTAATTATTTGATGCTTACTATAAAATATTATAAGTTTATTTTCCAAGAAAATGTTTTCATTTATAACTACATGGATTTTTAAAAAGATATGATTTAAAAATAGAAATGTTAATTTTTTTAATAATTATTTCAAGTCATCATTCAAAATAATTTTCCATATAATATAACATTATTTGATGTTAATTATGTCTTACTAGGTATATTATTAAATTATACTATCCTTATTCTCTTTATGGATGGATTATTTTTATGAAACTCATTTATTTTCCATGGGCTATTCTATAATGAAATGTTTATGAAACCCATTTCTTTTCATGGGATCTGATATGATGAATGATTTATGTTCTTCTGATACACATATAAGTGGTTTTAATTATGTGATAGTTGGGGCCTATATATCCCTCCAATGAATTTGGTAAAGCCTTATATCTCATTATATAATAATGGTAAACAAGTAAATGAGCTTGATCTATTATGGGAAACAGGTGCATTCGGATCCACTAAGGGAAACAAGTGTGTCTTGATCCACTATATTGATGGTCTTGGTAGTTAACTTTGAAATATTAAATGGTTTTTATATTTATTATGGTTATATACTTTTATGTTGTAATATTATGGATAATGACTGATTTATATCGATTTATCAATCTTATGGTCCATGTTTTTTGAAATTTTAATGTTTATTCCCTGAATCGTGTTTATAATCTATGACAGGTTGGGTATGAACTTCATAGGTTATGATCATGATCACATAACCTTTTTATTATCTTATGATTTCATATGATCACAGATTGATATCTCCTATTTTTAACATTACTAAGAATCTGTTTCTTTTCCCTAGGATACGAGGAATGGAATTAAGTATGATATGTCAAAAAGGGTTTTAGTTATGAAGGAATAAGCAGGAGATGATGTCAATGTTTTATAAAAGAATTGTTTTTTCCAAGTTTCCAAAGAAACTAAACCCATATAGTCTTGGAATGTTTTTTTTTATTTTATGTAATAAATATTTATCTATTTATAAGTAATATCTATGTACAAAAAGAATGGATAGTTATAGTTGGTATCAAATAAATGTTTAGTTAACCTTTGGAAACATGGATGAGAAAACCATAAGTAAGATCCCTAAGGAAAAGTCTAAGTATAAGTTAAAATACTATAATTTTGGTGAAGATAATTAATAAACTAGGATTAAACATAAGGTGTCATATATTGAAAATTTATAAATAATTTATCTTAATTTTTTAGTTTCCCACTATGATCATTGTTACTCACAATATTATTTTTGGGTTTTAGACAATGGTGGAACCAGGAGGATTCATGTTAATGGTGAATGTGATGGACAATGGAATGATCTTACTCATGAGAAACCAATTGAAATAGGATTTGGAAGGTGAAACCTTTTTATTATTTCTAATAGCCAATATCATAATATGGTCAATAATCTCAACTTTGGTGAGTAACCTGATCCATCTAATAAGAGAAAGATGGAGTTTCATAGTGACCAAAGTGGAAATAAAGTTGAATTTTCATCATGTAAATTATGTGGGAAGAGGCATCAAAGGTTATGTTTCAAAGGTACTAGAATATTATTTGGGTGTGGAAAATAAGGACACAAATTAAGTAATTTAAAAGGAAAATTGAATGGTTTAGTTAACATAATGGATGAGAATATTGGAATTCCTAAGGAATCATCGGTAGCTAAATGTTTTAAATGTAAAATTTATGGGAATTATGAAAATCTATTCCCTAGGGAGAAAGATCATGAAGATAATTGGGAAGGTTTTATGAGTAATGGTTATTTTTTTTGTTTATTAAGAGACTATGAACAACATATGAGATGCAAGAAGTGTTAATGAATAAAATAATGAAACCTATTTAATAGTTTAAGAAGGAAGTGGAATGATTGAGTGTTTATGTATTTTATTTCAAAAATAATGTTGTAGAAGTAGTTTTATGGTATTATGGAATAATGAAACATCTATGGATTATTCCAATATAGTTTTTCCTTAATTATTTGAATTTATACATTAAATGGTATTGGTAATCATGAAAATTGATTGATGTGGTAAGGTGATATTTTTGGAGAACACGTGATTTTGGGAAAGATAACCCTTAATATGTGCATAATGTTGGGATAATAGTAAGATAAATAGATGTATGATTGTGATAAAAAATGGGATAGTATTTATGACCTTGGAATATATTAGTAATAGGATATAAATGTTGTTTATGGATTGAGTTTATTTAATTTTTAGATTTACGGTATGATGAAAGAGCTAATTTTTGAATGCATGCATGCTTTTACTAAGGTTTTATGATAATTTAGATTATTATTGTGTATCAAGATAATACATGATAATGATATTCACATGTTTGGTGTGTGAAAATTAATATCTACATGAAAGATGCTGTTTTGGGCGCTTTTAAATGATGTGTGGTTTTTGGGTACTTATGTAGAGAAGAGTGGCTGACTAATGTCATCTCTCAAAGTGGTAGTAATTAAAACAACTTATTAAAGGTATTTTAAAAATAAAATTATATAATATAGAAACACTAATTAAAATTATGGTTTTTTATCATTTATGAATGAAGAAAAAGTATGCTGGAAGAAGAGTTCATTTTTTTGTTTTTATTTTTGAAATGAAATTAGATCAATAAGACACAATGATAGAAGATATTTTTTTAGAAAACATTTTAAAAGGAATAATAAATATAACTCTAAATATTAAATTACTTATAAATAATTATCATTTAAATTAATATACAATTAATTATGATACCCTAATTTGTTAACTCATGAACCCTATGAGAATTAACTTAACCACCATGATGAAATTAATTAAACCCAAGGAGAGATTTAGAACTTGAAATCTTAACACCCTCCTTTGATAGATATTATAAGGATAGATTATGTTCATTGGTAAATTAGGGAACATAGGCACTCTAAAAATGAGTATTAATTAATTTTATGGATTATATTTGAACTCTAAAAATTGATCCCATGTGGTTTGGTATTACTGATTAAGATCGTGCTATGACAATTCACACAATTCTCGACCTCACGTGTTTTGTGTTAATTGTTCAATTACTTGCTTAGTTTATTTTAAATTAAAAACTCAATTAATATATCATATTATGTGAATTATAATCTCTCATTGATTCAAAATAAATTAATGAATAAGGTAAAAGGTAGATCTATAACTAAAAACGTACTCTTCCATGGGCGGTGTAGTCATTATAGAAATAAATTGAATTCACAATAGTTTAGAATGGGTATATCCTAATAACACTTCTACTTCTAATTCCCAGTCCAAATAAGTGAATTAAGGAAGAATAAAATTGAGAAAAATAGAAATGGGAGAGAAACTAATAATTTTACTGAAGGAACAAAAATATTACAACAAAGAAGAATAAAAGAAGAGTACTTTGGGGGAGATCCTAGCTTGGTAGATTCCCTCATCCAATTGTGAATTAAAATGGTATGTAATCACTTATCATCCTCTCTAAATCTACTAATTCATATCCAAATGATAAAAATACTAATTTATATATTGGAGGGGAGGATAGGTTTTAAGAGGTGTCAAGTGTGAATGGGGAAATTAGGCTAAATAATTTAATCAAAATTCATCACCTGTTTGACCACAAAAATGCATGAAACAAATGTTCTTCCAGAAGGATATTTTGTGAGGAATTGTTTTATAGATATCCTCTTCAAATTTCGGCCCAATCCAAGTACGAATAAAGAATTTATGGGCCAAATACTGAATCATTTTCCAATCTGGTGATTCCATCCCATCTTTGACATCTTGAATAAAAGTTATATTCCATTAAGTTAGGAACACAGTTACAAAATTTCAAGTTCAAATAATTTAATGAAAAATATTTATATTCAAAATACTATAGTTAACTTTGAAGGAAAAAACTAGAATTTTCATCAAATTTCTAAATGAATGATCTAATTCAAAATATATTATAAATAAACATATTTAACACAATGTGAGGAAATTATGCCATTTATTATCAATAAAATATTCAATAAAATTGTGTTTTATCAACTACCCACAATTACACTTTTTCACTTGTGGGAAAGAACTCATATCAAATATTCCAAAAATTGTGATAAGATATATGCATGTTCATAATCCCCAATCCATAGTGACAATATAGGAAAAATAATATTCCTATAAAGAGTCAATATTAATAAATTTAAAATTCATTGTCTCATAAATTTTATCAAAATAAAATCTAGTGATATTAATGAAACTAATCATAGAAAAACAAGTTATGGGTCTACCAAGCCATTAATTACCCAAGTGTGTGTGTTCCAACCATTTAAAGCTCATATCTCCACATTTTATTCAGTATATTCAGATCAAGTAAAATGATTCTTCTTAATTGGTTTAATTCACCGAATCTATTATACATTCCTTTGCAATAAAATTTCAAGACCCACTCACTTAAGATTTCTTTAAAGTCAAACCTTAATCTCCTGATCAAGATATCCTCATGTGTTTTACATTTCATCACTCCACTCTTTATTAATATATATATATATTGTTTTTTAATTTTTTTGATTAAATTTTTTTGAGGGTGTACAACTTATTGAATATCAGGTACACAAACATAGGTAAATTTGGAACAATAATGAAATTTATTGGAAGAGAAACGAACGTATGGACCAACCATTGATATAATATTAATTTTTTTTTTACCTAACTTGGATATACCTTTAATTGAGTAGGAAAAATATAAAAAGTCATGGTTGTGTGAAGTGTTGTGTGGGGAAATCAATAATTTTTTTTACCATGAACAAATATCACAAATAATGGTGTTATAAACTAAAAGTTTTTATAATGACATAAACAATAATATCATCGATGACTTATATTTTTATAAAAATCAACCATTAAAAATGAAATATTACTCATTCTTATCATGCCACCAAAGAATTTTGAAAGAATGAATTTTCCATATGTTCTAAATGTAAATGATAATGTTACATGATATGATTTTAATTATTATTTTTTGTTTATTTTGTTTTTATGTTCATGTTTTTTTTGAAAATTTTTACTAAAAACATAACAGAAAACATACACAAAATACACAAATGAAAATATTAAATATCCACCTCAAATTTTTTCCCCTCCCCCACACTTAAAATATTTTATTGTCCTCAATTTGATCTTATGAGATGATATGTGCATATAAAATTCATAAATTTAAATAGAAAAAATTATAAATGTGAAAGGGTTTATAATAACCTGATATTCGCAAGTGATGTTGGGGTAATGAATTGTGATGAATCCAGCTATATTAGTAGGAATTACCTCAATATATTGCTTGAAAATTTTTCCATTGCCTGTAAAGATCCTCTCAGTGTCCTCTTGTGTAATCTCCATTACACCATAAGAAAAAACATTAGAAACAACAAAATAACCTAACCATATAGAGTGAAACTTATCAGACTTCAACTTTAATCATGAATGGTAGAGAAGGACTTTCTCTCCAACATGAAGCCCCTATTTTTGGATCATTCTGTCATGATAAACTTGTGATCTTTACTTGTAGAGCCTTGAGTTCTCATATGATGAAAATCTAATCTCCTCCATCCTTTTAATTTACAACTTCTGTTGAATTCCAGCTTAGGAAAAATCTATGTTGCATTTCATTATAGCCCAATAAGCCCAATGCTCGACTTCCATGGGGAGATGAAAGGATTAAAAAAAACAATCCGAAATGGGGATATAAAAATGGGGGTATTTCTTGCTATCCTATAATCCCAAAGCACCTCATTTAAGTGATTTCTCTAATCCTTCCTATTTAGCTACAAAATTTTCTATAAAATCTGTTTCAACTCCCAATTTGAAACCTCAACCCAACCATTTTTTGGGCGTGGTATGGTGTAGGTGTTTTGTGTGTAACCCCATAGTTTTGAAGGAGGGAATAGAAATTCTAATTTCAACATTTTTTCCCTTGGTCTCTGATAATGGCCTCTGGTACTCCAAACCCACAGAACATTTGAGCCTTGAAAAATTCCACTACAACATGATAATGATCAGTCCTGGTGTCCTTGGATTTTACCCATTTTCTAAAATAATCAATGGAACCAAAATATTCCCAAAACCAAATTAACTAGGAAAAGGAACAATAAAATTAGTGCCCTTTACATAAAATATCTCATAGAATAATATGGGTTGTTGGGGCATCCTGTGTCTCCTTGAAATATTTCCAGTGTGTTTGTAATGTGAGAACGACTTAAAAAAATGATCTTCACAGAATAAGTTAGGACAATAAAATCTAGATTCTAAGACTTTCCTAACTATCTTTTGGGGACCAAAATGTCCTCAAAATTAAATTTTATGGAGGAAATGAAAAACAAAATCAAACTCATGATTAGGAACACACCTCCTAATGACTTGATCACTACACATGTTCTAGAGGTAGGGATAACCACAAACATAAAATCTTGACCCACTCTTTAACTTTTGGACTTGATGTTTATTTAAATTTTTAGGAATTTTAGAGGCAACAAGGTAGTTTACTAAATCAACATAGAAAGTATGCGTACCTAATATGGAATAAATTTTCTCGTCAGGGTAAGTATCAAGAAATGGTACTTAGTCAGAGGTGTCAGCCTCTGATGTGTGAGTAATCCTACTCATGTGGTTCACCACAAATTTCTCCGACCCCTTATTTTACTTTATCTTAATTTCAAATTTTTGAAGGAGGAGAATCCATAATATTAGACTTTGCTTCACATCTAGCTTCTTCAAGAGGTACCTCAGAGACGCATGGTCAGAAAAAACTAATTTAGATACCAATAAATGTGAATAGAATTTATCTAAAGAAAATATGACAACAAGAAACTCATTTTCTGTTGTTGTGTAGTTTTATTGGGCTGAATCTGATTTCCTCAAATCATAGGCAATCAAATGTTATCATCCATCCACCCTCTGTGATAAGACAACTCCAACTGAAAATTATTAAGCATCACACATAAGCTCAAATAGAATTTCCCACTTTGGGGGCTGTATGATTGGTGGATTGGTCAGACACTTCTTTATATCATCAAAGGAAACCCTAAAAGACTTTAAAAACACAAAATCAAAATCCATTTAAAGTAATAAACAAAAAGGAAGAGAAATATTACTAAAATATTTGATGAAGTGCCAATAAAAGACTTTATTCCCTAGGAATGATATAATATCACACACGAATGAGGGATAGGGTAAGGATGAAATAACATCTAACTTATATCTATCAACCTCTATCCCATGTTTTGACACTACACGCCTTAAGATAATGCTATGATCTGCCATGAAATGAAACTTTTAAAATATCAAGACTAGATTCTTCTCAATACAATGATTCAATAGATTTCCCAGACTAAAGATACATTCATCAAATGAAGATCTATACACTGTAAAATCATCAATAAATACCTCATATAGGTCAAAATAAAATCTGAAAAAAATACTCCCCATACATATCTATAATGTACCTAGGACATTGAATAATCCAAATGGAATCCTTTAGTAGGAAAATATACTAAATGGAAAAGTTGATATTATCTTCTACTGATCATCCAAAGCCATAGAAACCTGAAAATATCCATAAAATCCACCAAATAAACAATAGTTCATCTTACCAGTTTGTCTGTCAAGCATTTTTTCAATAAATGGGAGGGGTAAATGGTCCTTAAGAGTGGATTGATTTAGTTTCCTACAATCAATACACACACATAAACTGTTTTCACCCTCATTGGAACTAACCCCTCTATCTCAATTCTAACAATAGTAACATCACTTTTCTTAAGAACAACCTGAACATGACTTACCCACTAAGAATATGAAATGGGATAAATTATACTTGCTCCCAGAAATTTAAAAAGTTATTTTTAACAACTTCTAAAAGATTTTGATTTAGTGTCCTTTATGGCTGCCGAACCAGTTTTTACCAATCCTCAAAAAGAATTCTATGCATGAAAATGGAGGGGTAATACCAGATATGTCAACAAAGGCCCACCCAATTTCCCTGCTTTTCTCTCTTAAAAGATTTAAATATTTTTCTTCATGTTCAAAGGGGAGTTTGTGAGAAATGATAACAGGTAATCTCTCAAAACTCAACAAGTTTGAGTATTGAGATTTGGTGAAAATGGATTTAGTTCCAATGTAGGGGGTGATGCATGGATGGAGATATTGAATTAACTGAAATATGAACACAAATAAAATCAGTATCAGAATAGACATCATCAAAATCAGATAATAATTCATAAAATTTATCATTATACTCAACTTCCATGTCATAATCAGATTGAACATGATCAAAATCAAAATATGAATCCACCTTAAAACAAAATATTAGAGAGGTTTTTGAATCAGAAACAGGTGTTGAAGTGATCTTAGGCATCAAACTAGAACCAATACTCATAATCTCACAAATCATAGTATAATAAAATTCCATGAGGTTTTTATTTGGTGGTTAAAAATGGGAGATAAAAAAGAAGAATGGTCCTCTAAGGGGTACTTTATGTAGTTCATAATATTAAATATCCCAACTTCATCTCTAAAATATATGGAAATTACACCCTCATAGGCATTTATGATTTTTTTTAGTTTTGAAGAAGGTCCTACCAAATATAATGGGAGAATGGGAAGTTACCAGATCATCCTCTATGTTAAGAACATATAAATATATTGGAAAAATCATGTCTCTTATTGGAACAAGTACATCCTTAAGGAATCCCACTAGATATGTTGTAGCTCTATTTTCCGACTACACAACTAAGCTCATTGGGTTTAACTCACCAACCTGTAAAGAAGAGAATACATAGTGAGGAATCACATTTATGGAAGATCCTAAATCACATAAAGCATCAGAAATGTTAAAATCCCATATGGTTCATGGGATAGAGAATTTCCCTAGATTCTTTCACTTTTTTGGTATTTCCTGAGTTGGTGTAATGAGTGTTGACAGGTTCCTTCCAAGATTTATCCTCTCATTTCCCTTGATACCTCTTTGATTGGTACAAAGTTCTTTTAATAATTTGGAATACCTTGGGAATTTCTTAATAGCTTCAAGTAGATAGATATTGATCTCAACACGCTTAAATGTGTTGAAAACCTCTTTTTTCATTACCTCTTTGGACATATTTTTGTTTCAAACAAATCTATTTGGAAATAGAAGAGGTTTAGAAGGAACGTTAGAAATAGTTTTCTTACCCTTGTCTTTCTACTTGGGTTTCTAATATATAGGACTTGTATGGGGATTCTCTAGAGTTTTGGTGAATCTTGGTGGAATGATGGGTGAATATGTCTTAGTTTTTTTCCTCCTAATTCTCATTGTGATGGCACTGATATTCCCCTTAGGATTTGGAGTACTTTGGAAAGGTAGATTTCTGGAGTTCTTACTTACCAGTTCATGAAGGGTGGTGGAAATCTGACTCATTTGTGTCTTAAACTCCCTCAACTTAGAACCTTGACTCTTCAGCTCATTCTTTTTATTAAAAAAAATTTGTTTCAAAATATCATCAGTATTATAATATAACTTTTTTTTAGAATTCTCTTGTTGTTGACTTGTTGTTTCTTGAGCTTCAAATCTCTTTTGGGGTTGTTAAAAACCCTATTGGTTAAAAGAAGGCTACTGTAATTTTTTTTGAAAAGGGGGCCTTTGTTGTTGTCTAGAACCATACCTCATATCTAATTGATCCTTCCATCCTTGGTTTTATGTTTGAGAAAAGAAACCATACTTCTTCTGGGGATGTGGTTGTTGTTACTTTTGATATGGTCTCCTAGGGAATACTGCTACACAATCCACTATCTCTTGTAGTTGGGGGAAATAGTTAGTTGGGTGATCTGTTTCAGTAAAAATTCCATAAGGCCTTGTAGAAGTGGGTTGATATTTCTTTTTAAACAAATCAATATATCTCACCATATTGTTAAATTTTTCCAAATCAGTATCAATTAAATGAATTTCAAGAGAACATGGACTTACCTGATGTACTCCTCTAACATGTGGTGTACCTCGATTGCCAAATTGTTGGGAGTTTTGCACCATATTTTCGATCAAAGAACATGCATGTGATAGTGTTTTTACCACCAATGCTCCTCCATCAGTGAGATACACCATGATCCTTTATATAGATATGAGGCATTTATAAAATTATTGTATGAGACGTTTCTCACTAATTTGGTGATGCGGGAAGCTTGCACACAACTTCTTGAATGAATCTATGTACTCATACGTTAACCCCCCTTAGGATTTCTTGATTCCAAAAATCTATTTTTTAAAGTAAATTGTCCTTGATTCTGAAAAAAATCTCTATAAGAAAATACATTTTAAATCCAATAAGTTACATCTTTAGGTTGTAAATAATACATCCTTTATTTTGTAGCTCCATCAAATGAGAATGTGAATGCTCTTATTTTGATTTGATATTTACATATATTTCTTGGTTTTAGGGTTGGGAAAACAACATTAAATGATTTTAGATGTTTGTTGGTATCCTCACCAGAGAGGCCATGAAATTTTGGAAGTAGGTGTATCAATCCAGATTTTAATTCAAAGTCTGATTCAAGTTTTGGATATGCAATACAAATTGGTAGATAGTTAATGTCAGGTGAAACCAATTCTTAAATAGTTCAATTAAGTTAATTATTATTATTTTCATCCATTGGTTCTAGTTTTATGTTTGAATTAGAATTTATTTTAGTTTCAATGTTACCATAATGGATGAATTCTCTAACTGGTTGAATGTTGAAACTTTCCATTGACTAAGATTGTGCGATTCGATCTCAAATGCTACATTCAATTTCAGGGTTAGGTTCTAAGAGATCCTTAGGATTATTTCATGTCATAAATAAAATAAAAAGAAAAAGTAAATGAAGAAAAGTGGACCATAATAAAAAGAAAAAAAGTTTGAGTTGATGGTCTAATAAAGATAAAGATAAAAAAGAAAGAAAAGAAAAATTGATAAAGGGTAAAGTAGAAAGAAAGAAAAGAAGAAAAGAAGAAAAGAAGAAAAGAAGAAAAGAAGAAAATAAGAAAAGAAGAAAAGAATAAAAGAAGAAAAGAAGAAAAGAAGAAAAGAAGAAAAGAAGAAAATAAAAAAATTAAAATAATAAAATAGCTCTAATTTTTTAAATAAATTAATTGACTCCCCAAAAATTGTTCCAATTTTAATGTGCTATCGTGGTCACTTTCAAATGATGTGTGGTTTTTGGGTACTTAGGTGCAACAAATCAGATGATCAATGTCATCTCTAAAAGAGGGAATAATTAAAATAACTTATTACAGGTATTTTTAAATTAAAATAATACATTAAAAACACAATAATTAAAATTATTGGTGTTTTTTATCATTTATAAATTAATAATAAGTATGTAGGAAGAATATTACTTTTTTGTTTTTGTTTTTGAAATGAAATTTGATTAATAAGACCCAATGAGGGAAGATGTTTTTTTAGAAAATATTTTTAGTATCCATAATCGATCTAATTCTACATCTTAAATTATTTGTTAATAATTATCATTTAGATTAATATCCACTTAATTATTATCCCTTAATTTTTTAACTCTCAAACCCTATGAGAATTAACATAACCACCAAGATAAAATTAATTAAACCCTAGGCTAGCTTTGAAACAAGCAATAATAGCACCCTACTTTGATTGATGTTATAAGGATAGCTTATGGTATGTGGTAAGTTATGGAACACAATCCTAAAAAGAGTATTAATTTATTTTATGGATTATATTTGAACTCTACAAATTGATCCCATGTGGTTTTGTATTATCGTTTAAGATCACACTCTCACAATTCACACAATTATCAATGTCGATTGTTTTGTATTAATTGTTAAATTTATTGACTAGTTTATTTAAAATTAAAAAATAAATTAATATATCATATTAAGTGAATTAAAGTATCACATTATTTCAAAATAAATGAATTAATAAGGTAAGAGGTAGATCAGTTACTAAAAAGTCTACTCTTCCATGGATGGTGTAGTCATCCTTGAAACTAATTGCATTCGAAACAATTTAGAATTGGTATATCTCAATCACATTTCTACTTATTAGTTCCAGGAAAAATAAGTGAATTAAATAAGAATAAAATTTATCATTACAAAAGAATTTTAAGAGAAACTAAGATGTTTATTGAAAGAAAAAAACATTACAAAAATTAAGAGGAACATAAGATCATTTTGGAGGAGATCTAAGATTGGTGTATTACTCCTCTAATTGTGAATTGAAATGATATGTAACCACTTATAAAATGATTTAAATCTCATAATGAACGTCCAGACCCCTCCAAATAATAAAAACAGTAATTTATAGAGTGAAGGGGAGGCTAGGTTTTAAGAAGTTTCAAGTGTGAATGAGGAAATTTGTCCAAATAATTTAATCCAAATTTCACTACCTATTTAACCACCAGAAATCATGAACCAACTATCCTTATATAATTTTTTTTTTTTTTATAAATTGGGTTCTAGGTATCCTCTCCAAATTTGGTCCCAATCCAAGAATGGATGGAGAAGTTATGTCCCAAATACTGAAGTGGTTTCTAATAAGGAGAGTCCATACCATATTTGATTTCATATCCCTTTTACTCCACTCAAATGCATGATACAAATCAGATGTCATGAATAAAAGATGTATAAAATTAAGTTAGGAACATTTTTACAAAATTTAAAGTTCAAATAAGTCACTGAGAAATACTTAGATCGTAAATATTACACTTAAATTCAATGTAAAAAACTATAATTTTCATCATATTTTGAAATGAATGATCTAATCCCAAATATATTATAAATAAACATATTTAACATAATGTAAAGAAATTATTCCATTTATTATTAATAAAATATTCAATAATTTTTTTTATCACTGCATAATGTTTTTTCAGGGATTAATGATAAGTTGATTTTGAAAATTTTGTAACCTTATTTCGAAAGTTTTAGATTTCAATGTTTTGGAAGGTTCATAAGGGTAAACATTTATGAAACTGTTTATGTTTAAGTTGGGAGGAGATTTTAGAGATTAATGTATTGTGTAAATATATAAATATTTATGTGTATTGGATAACTGCTTCTAACTATTTTGTTATGATGATAACTAGAGATAGAAGGAATGACTTATCATCCCATTATGGATCTTACGTTCCTCTAGTTCTTCAAACATTACAATTTCTGCTTCATCTATTGGATTAATAAAAAAAGAATAAATTGATCAAGGAATAACCAAAGATATATATTGTTCTTATGAGATAAAATAAAGTAAGTATATTGTAACACCCCGAGATTTTATGAGATATATTCTTTTTAATTCCTTTGATGTATTCTATTGTATGAAAAACCAAGATTAGATTGTGCTATACAGTATATGCAAACACTATTCTAGGCTTGTGTTGCACTCCAGAGCAACCTTCCTCGATAGCGTATGTTGTACGCAATACCGAGTTTCACTAAACGAGATATTATTATAATATTATTATGAACTGGCCGTTATGAATAATAATTATTTTTACCCTAACACATGTCCTAATCCTATTGGATAAGTATAATTTGACCAAAAAAACCTTAGGAATATAATATTATCATTTAGGTCCACTTGGATTAGATTAGGACATTTATTATTTTTTTATTCAAAGAAGAGTTAAAAGAGTTAAAATCAATGTTTAATAATTAAAACATTTTTAAAATAGGGTTATACATAAGATAAATTCAACTATAAATATTCATTAGAAATATAAAAATATTTCCTATATAATGGTATTTTATTTATAATTTTTAAACATTAAATAATTTAATTTATTTATGACACAATGATGATACAATAATTACCTTATTAATGAAATTTTAACATAATTTATGTAATAAATACCCAAGAAAATGTAATTTGAGACTTTTTATGAATTAAAATAATTTTTTAGGTTAATATTACATGTTTTTATTAATTCAATTAACTTTTTTTCTAACTAATCATGCTGTTATGATTTTCACAAAAATTAATTACCAAATAGTGTCAAAATTGACATAAAATAGTTTTTAAAACAAATATTATAGTATTAATTGTCATTCTATTCCTAAAAATATAAGGTTAGGCCAAATTACTTATATAAGGTTATATATATTAATAATGAACCACTAGGGGTTATTTTGTCTTATTATAGTATGTTTATTAACCATATAGTGTAAGAAACCAAGAAGACACGGTAAAAGTTAAATTTTTTAACTTAGAGTTAAATCTAAATGATAAGGTTAAAATAGTAACCTAAACTTTTATAAAACCAATTGTTTGAAAGGATTTAGACCCAACCCCACTTTAACTTATAAATAAGTCACTTTGGAGCCATTATAAACCAAATATTACTTTATTATAAAATAATATTTTAAGTTTTTACAAAAGTGCCCCTCTCCTCCCATATAAAAGGGAACTTCCTCCCTCTTCACTTTACACAATTTTGAGCCTTCAAGATCAACCAACCCCTGAAAATTTACCTTATCAACTTCCCTAGAAACATTATAGAGGTTCTTGTATCCTAAAAAGACTAACTCCAGTGCCTTAAGAGGAAGTTTAAAAGAGGTGCGTCGAAGAAGAGGTAATCTCTTCTATCGATTCTTTACAGTTTATTTCTTCTTCAACTTATTATTATTTAGTTGTTTAATTATAAAGTAATAACATAAGTATCACTAATATACTGATATGTTATTGTAAAGATGAAACAACCCCATTTCACCTTCTATCCATCCTACGGAAAACGAAATCACCGCGCGTGCGTACGTACGGAATACCGTTTCCACGCCGTGGTGTAATCTGATTTTCCACCACCACCTTACTTGGATGGGTATAATGGTGTAAAGAATAACTATATATGGTTATTATAACATCATGCATATTCTGATTCAATAATTATGGGAACGATATCATCGCTCGTGCGTATGTATGGATTTCCATCTCTACGACGCGATGAGATTCATTCTCCATGTTAACCAATCAAGAATGATTATAAAGTATATATAATGAATAATAATGAAATATATGAAATAATAAAGCTACTGGATTTTTTTATATATATATATATGTCATCTACTTCCATTCAAGTCAATAAGTAAAGGAAAACAACGTTCATACATACGTACAACCTACCGTCTCCATGAACGGTGTATTTCATTTCATTCATCTATTTATTATATATATATATATACTGAATATATATGATATATAAATCATTATTTACATTTTAGAAGTAAGTAAATTATGATATAAGTAATTATAATATCAAGAAAAAATTTTCCAAACACGTACGATAAATAAAACGATTTTACCCAAAATGCTGCTTAAACATGGAATTTACAAAAGAACGGGTAATATAAAGTCATAAGTGAACCATATATGATATTACAACAATGTATATGATTATTTAATAAGTAAATGACATTATTTAAATCATTATATAGGAGGTTCGGATATGTATGAAGCATATCAGACCTAAGGTAAGTGATAATTTTTCAATCTCATTTTTATTCAAGATTGCTTATACGTAAATATTTTCTGGCGTTATATTTTTCATCCATGTCCATAAAAATGTTTTTAAAAAAGTGTCTAATATTATTTCATGTATGTTTAAAGTCATTTTTACCCCTATTTTACTTTTAATTTGTGTTATGTATGGAATCTTTCTTTTGTTTACCATACGTGGTACTTTTTGACTTTTCTCACAAAAGTACGAGGATAATGTTTTTTAACTTATATGACATGAACTGATTTTTACAGTTTCATAACAACTTATTTCAATGAATCTTACTGTACAAAATTTCATGATTATTTTCAACAAAATCCTTTTCTTTTAAAATTTCATGGAATTTTGAGAAAAGAAAATGATTTTGAAGAAGAAAGGATATTTTCCTCAAAAATTCATTTCAAGTGTTTTCTATTTTCCATATTAGATGAAATTATTAAGTATGTTTATGTTTCAAGTATAATGTAACTATTATTTACATGGTTTGAGTTTTCTTATGATTAAATGATATACATTTATTTTATAAGGATTATGTTATGATGGGACGATGTTTATGAAACCCATTTTATTCGTTGGGTTATTATGAATGATGTATGTTTAGTTTGTGGCACACGATAGACTGATTTCATTATTAGATGGGTGGGACCTATATCTCCCTCCAATGTATTGGGTAAAGATTTATATCTCATGAGATAAACACGGCTATAATGGTAAGTTAATCCAGTTCAGTGATACAGGACTAGAACGAGGAGTTAACTCGATTCAGAAAGGGACTTTATCCACTAAGATGGTCTTGGAAGCTATGCCTTGGCTACTATGGAAATAATATCATGTGATTAATGGTTTTCCAAAATTACATGTTTTATTACCATGCTATTTTATCATGATTTATGTTCCTTTATGATATATACCTTACGTACTTTGAAGATTTATGTCTTTTCTCAAGATTTTTATGTTTAGATTTTTTGTTCAAGTTTTTTCATTAAAATGTTTATGGATTGTTTTAGGTTATCTATGTTTAACCTTACTGAGAATTTGAGGTCAATATTTTTATGTTTTCTTTTCCCCAAGATATAAAGAAAGGTTTTAGGTAAGAAAACAAAAGGGGAAGATCTTTATGGGAGATGTTGAAGATCTTTCACCATGATTAGAAGATTATGTTCCAAGTTTTCAAAGACACTAAACTATTATGGTCCTTTGGTGTCTATTTTTGTTATGTATTAAGTATTCATAAAAAGTAATGTAATGTCTATGTACATCAAGTACGGGTCTCTACATATATCCTCTCAAATAATTTTTAAATAAAAGTTTATCCTATTATCATTATTTATGATGACATGAATGAAAATTTTCAAACCTATTTGGTCTATGGTTTTATGGTCATTAGCCACATATCTACCATGTTATATATCATTATCCATAATAACTTGATAGTTATAATTCTCTTATGTGTCCATATTTTCACTTTCCAATTATTGTCTCCTAATCATAATCCCAGTTTTGTGGTGTCCTTTTCCTTTTACTTTCCCACTTTTTAAGAGGAAGTTTTATTGACCCTTTTTATGCAGTGGGTTTCCTAAAAATGAATTTTGAAGTATACAAATTTTATTTTTGAATTATAATTTCAAACATTGATGATATAATTTTTTGAAATTATTTATCGTATAGGGAAGGTGGTTTATCAATTGGCGCCTCCACCGAATATCTCTCATGTTCATGATGTGTTCCATATATCTCTCCTGAGGGAGTACATACCTGGTCTTCCAAATGTACTAAACTCAGATTTCATACCATAGGAGAAAGATATTTCTTATGAAGAGAAACTGGTAGACAATTTAGATCATGGAGATAAATTTCTATGGAATAAAACCACACACATGTTTAATTTGTTTTTGCGAAACCACCAATTTGAGGAAGTCATGTGGGAATCTAAGGATGTGATGAGGCATCCGTATCCTCATATATTTGCATACGAGTGTATAATTTTCAGTTTAAAATTAATTTTAATGTGGATACAATGTAACATCTCATTATTTTAAAACATGTATCTTTTTAAATAAATTTAATCTATTCGATAGATTATGTTACATGGGAAACCAAGTTTAAACCAACTCCAAAATATTATTATTTTAACACGACCATTATAAACTATCCCTTAAATTGGTGGGAATGAATAATATTAACCACATTATGAAATATATAATTTTCCAACTCATTATCAATTTATTTATTAATTATTTTAGAATATGGACATAATTTTTAGTAAAGTCATTTTCTTCTTCAAATACATGTTTTATTCAGAAAGCAATTTTTATTGATTTCCATGAGAAAATAAATATAATCAATTTTTGATACTTTTATAAAATTAATTTTATGAAATCAACATAATTTTTGGATTCATCATATCCAAATTATCTTTGGATGAATTTTTGAATGTTCTCTAAAAAGATTATTTTATCATTAAATGGTATTAAAATAGAAATTTTTATAAAACCCTCCTTTTATTTATATTTTAAATTAATTTTATGATTTTAAATTGATCTCAAATTAATTTAATTACTTTTTAGTTATATATAATCTAATAAATTACATTTAAATAATTATTATTCCTTATTTTGGTATAAGTACATTTTTTGGGTTTAAAAACACATTTTTCCAAGAAAACAATTTTTCATTACATTTTAATGATTTAATTTTAAATGCAATTTTGAGAATTATGTGTTTGAAATTTTTAAAAATGGATTCCATATTTTGAATCAGTATGTAAAAGTTAGTTTCTAGGGTAATTTTTATTTGTATTCATAGAAAATTTACCGTGAAAAAAAAACATTTACTGGAGTATAGTTAAAATATTGTTGCAAGTTAAAGTTAAAAGTTAAAAGATTAAAATACCTAAAAACTAAAACATTAAATGGTTGGTTGATGTGTTTATATAACTTAACCATACTTTAAAATATATGTTATCTTACATATTATTTGAAATTAATTTCACCCAAATGTGGTTGGCTTTAAATATTAAATAATCATTATTTAATCATTAAAAACTACCCCTCCTCAAGTATAAATACCACTCCTCACCACCCCATTTATCCTCAAAAGACTTGAATCTATTAAAATATGTTACAAAAAATCTCATATATAATATCCTCATGTCCATTTTTTCTTGTTCTCACCCAAATACCAATTCCAAGTTCCTTAAGGGGTTTTTCAAGGAGGTGATATTCAAGAGGTAGCTTTTTCAAATAACCTCTCTTAATTTATTTTATTTTTTGACCTTATCTTAACCTCATTCTCCCATAAAATAATAATAAATATAGTATAATTTATATTATTTTATTTTATTTTTCTAATGTAATATTTTCTATACACTCATTTTCTTATCTCCTCTTATTCAATGAAATGAAACCACTGTCCAAATTATGGTGGTTAATCATCTCCGTGAATAATGTTTTTTCTGTTTCCATTACCGCCTTCAAGGATGGTAAAAAAAGTATTATTTTGGTTAAATAATAATGTAATAGGTATATTATAACCCATTTAATGTTATGAAACTAATATATAGGCATAAAATTAAATAAAATGAAACTAGTTCTTGATGGTCAGAAAAACCTTCGAATGAAACTAAAAAATTATCATTAACATTTTTTAAAATGATTCAAAATAATTATATAAATAAAAATGATATATAGAGAAATTTAAAATTATTTTAGTAAATGAATACCAATTTATTTCACTTATGGTGTTTTATTTCCATTTACAAGAAAATCCATGAATATACACAAATGAACCGATCATTAAACCATGAAACGAACACACCCAAAAAATTTAAAATAATGATAAATTATTAATGAAAAGGTGGTAAGATGTTATAAAATTATCATATAATTTATTATAAATTTTATTATAGTTCTTTAATGAATTCATAATGTTCTTAAAACTTTTATACATGAGGATAAAGTATGCAAGACTATAGGGATGCGTAAGTTAAGTGTTTCTCGTCCCACTTTTAATTTTGTGAGATTTATTCCCTATTCACCATTTATTTATTTTGTGTGGTGTATATAATTATATTTGATATATGATATCACTAATCTAATAATATTCAGGGTATTAAATTTCCTAATTTATAATTATTAATTTTATGGGGTATACGATTTGACTGATTACAAAGTGATAAGGTATTTCTTAATTTAATTTGCATTCATTTTGTTAAACTTATACTTCATTGATTATTCCATGATAGGATTATGTGTGAGATTAATTTTTGTTACATTAAGTTTTATTTATAGTTTTTTATGTGGATTTATATTTGATACACTTAATAGATTAATTTTATTAATGGTTACATAAATGATATGATATTTATAAGGAAATTTATTTTAAAAATTATCTTTTTAAATTCACTAAAACCCCTCTTATTATTCCATGACGATGTTTTATAAGATTTTTTTGAAAAATATTTATACTATCCTATTATTTGTTTAAGGTTATTTTTACTCGTGATTAAAATTTTACAAAATAGTTTGAAATGATTCTTTTTGTCAATTTCTAAATGATATTCTTTGTGACTTATCAAAAAAACCTGGAAGGAAAGTTTTTTTTAACTTATAAGGAAAGAGTGGATTTTACCACCATCATGATGGCTTAATGCTTTGATGTTTCCTTTTTAATCGTACAAGGTTATTTTTAATGATTTTTTTTACTCTATAATTTCATATATTTTTTAAAAAAAATTATTTAAAAATGTAAATGTTATATTTTTTCAATAATTCTTTCAAGTGATATTTCAAAATTATTTTCCATATAAGATAACATTATTTGATGTTACTTATGATTTATTGGGGACATTATTCAAGGATAAAATCCTTAATCTCTTTATGGTTAGTTTAACTTTATGAAACCCATTTCTTTTCCAAGGGTTATGTTATGATGAAATTTTTATGAAACCCATTTATTTTAATGGGTTCTGATATGATGAATGATTTATGTTCTTATGGAACACATATATATGGTTTTAATTATATGATGGGTGGGACCTATATCTCCCTCTAATTCATTGGTTAAGTTTTTATATATCATGATATAATAATGGGAAATAATTCAATGGGCTTGATCCATTTTTGGAAACAGGTGTGTCTTGATCGACTATGTGAAATAGGTGTGTCCTGATCAACTATGCTGATGGTCTTAGAAGTTAACCTTGACATATATAAATATTTTCAATATTTATGATGGTTCCACACTTTTGTGATATGATATTATAGATTATGATTGATTTATAATGATTTATCACTCTTATGGTCCATGTTTTTTGAAATGATAATGTTTATTCCATGGATCATGTTTAAGATGTATAACAGGTTGGGTATGAACTTTGTAAGTTATGATCATGATCACATAAATTTATTCTTATATTATTCTTTCATATGTTCACGAATTTATATCTCCTATGTTTACCCGTACTGAGTAACTGATCTCAACCTTTCTTATGTTTCTTTTCCCCAAGATATTAATAAAGGTATTAAGTATGATATGTCAATAGGGGTTATAGTTAGGAAGGTATAAACAGGAGAAAATATAGATGTTTTATGATCCTGTTTTTTTGTTTACAGGTTTCCAAAGACTCTAAACACATATAGATATTCTATGGGTTTTTATGTTATTTAATGAATATTTATCTATTTAAATGTAATATTTATGTATGAAAATAACAATTCATTATATTTTATGGTTAATAAACAACGAAACACCCATGATTTTGGTTTTATATCAGAATAATACTATTTTTCTTGGGAAACACATGACTATTTATCTCATGTGGAGTCTTTAGAGAAACCATATAGGCCCACTTTTATTTATGAAGTGTGGTCCACACATTCACTATACAGTTTGGAAAAAATACACTCTCCCCTATTTTCCCCATTGTGTATCCTGACCCCTCCCCTTAGCCAAGATCACCTACTACGCACACCTTCACCCTTTCATCCTTCTATTCCTTTGATCATTCAACCATATTTCTTCACAATTATTGGTTATATCCCCATGGTAAGAACTCTTATACATTTTCTTCCTTGTTTTCTCATGATTTTCTTCTTCCCCGCATGATGATTTTGTTTTTCCAAACCATAGGGGTGTCAAACTTGAACAACTTTTGGGTTATTATGATTCTAGGTTTCTTGAGAGTCCATTATTTCTAATTATAACCTTCACCATTGAAGGAAATTCATTCTGACCCAATCTATATTGATTTGAGGTAGGTTTTCCCATTCCATATGATTTTAATTTTTTAACCATTTTTTTGTTGGGGTTATAAATAATATAGTTATTTTACAATGATGCTATTAATTATTTTTAAGCATGATTTGAGTGAAAAATTATGTATTAATAAATATTTTTTTCAATGCAGAAGGTTTCCAGATTTCATAACTTTTGTAAAATATGATTTTAATTAATGAAGATCCCTAATTAATTTTCAAATGAACTGAATTGATTAAAAATAAAAAATATTAGAACCGTGAAAAATGTTTTTGGATTTTCAAATTTATTTTCGAAGTGTTTTACTTGATATTTCAAGTAAAACCTGAAATTCCATGTATTGGTTATTTATTTAAAAATATAATTTAAATAAATAATTCATCTTAGAAGTTTATTGAACTTGTTTGGGTCACAAAATAAATTAAATGTGGGTGTTTGAACCCTTTAGGGTTTTAAATATTAACGAGGTTGATTTTCTCTACCAATTTCAAGTGTTGTTTTGAATATAGGTTTGAATAAATGGTTTTCAAGTGATTTTTAAATCATTATAGAAAAAATAATTAGTATTTTGGGTGGATTTTTAAAGGTGTGGTTGAAAATTTTAAATGGTATCTTGATTACTTGTGTTTTTTTCCATTGTTCCCCTTATATTTATTACACTAATTGAGGGTTGTTTTTTCTATTTTAGTGATTGAATGATTCAGTTGGGGGATACTTTTAAGTGAGGGTGATGAAGGTGATAGTGATATATATATTTAATATTTTATTGATAACTTTGATCTTGTATAATTTCTCAGCCTCAAACTTATATTTCTCATGGGTATGCTTAGTCACTAAGAAAATTCCTAGATGATTGAAAACTCTAGTTTTTATTTTATGTTTAGCTAGAGAGTTATTGGGGTGTAGATCACACTTGGATGGTATTCATGGAAGCTTCATGATCCTTGGATGATGGGATTAGGTCCCAAATAGTTTGACGGGACTATCCAGAAGAATAAGTTTTATATATAGATATAGGATTCATGTAACCAATTTAAAAATATATTACAGAGTTCCTAGGTTATATCCCCTAACACTTACTTCTTTATTAGTGGTTTAGGTAGGGGATGTTTACTTATTCTTGATTTTTCTCTCCTGCTTGTGCTGGTTGAGGCATCTTTACTTTGTTTATTTTTTTACTTGCTTTTTGACTTGTGGTGCCTTCTTATATCATACTCTATCTCTTATGTTTGGATTTCCTTCTTTTAAATGGGTTTCTATTATTTTTGGAAAAATATTTTGAATTAAAGGCTTTTAACTTGATTTTAAAAGTGATTTTGAAAATGGGATGTTTTGGTTTGAAATATATTATACTGAGAAAACATATTTAAAGTCATTTTTTTATTTAATAAAAATGAAAATAAAAGTTTGTAAAATGGAAAATTAATTGTATTGGTTTTTCAAAAGCTATGTTATAAAAAATAATTTTATTATTGTATTTGAAACTAAATCAAAATGAGTATATAATTAAAAGTTTGTCATGTAGGATAGTGGGTGGTGGTCTTCTGAGTATTTTTATATTCATGCCTATGTTATCTTATTTAAAATTTCTTGATTTATTTCCTGATCACTCTTAGAGCATTGATTGACTTTGGGGATTGAGGTTAGTTGTTTATTTTATCGAATGTTGCATGTGGTTCCTATTTAATGATATTTATGACTTGATTTAACTTTTATATAATGTCTATCATGTGTCCCTTTAAATGATTTTCTCTAAATATTCCAGCATTTAATTATTTCATTAATTTTATTTAAGTCGAATTATATTTGTGACTAACATGAAAGGAATTTGGTGGAAGATATTTCTACTGGATAGGGAGTTTTGGGTGAGTAGTGGGATTGATTTTACTTATATATGCTACAGGTTCAATTATTTTTTCTTATATGATTTTAGTGTATTTCCGTACCTATGGACGAGTCATGATGGTTTTCAAAAGAACATATGATGTGTGTTAAATATGATTTAATGGAAAAATAATTCCCAATATTTTTTTTGATTACATATCACTTTTTTCCATCCCATGGGGATCAAGAATTTCACTCGGGTCAGTGGTGGGCCAGTTCGGGTAGCATTTTGGATTGTATCACGGGTTGGGTCATTACAAATGGTATCATAGAACTAGGTTTCGCATTGGGAGCGTAAATTCATGAGTGTACCTCTTTTTATTTAGGGTGACATGGTAAGATCAAGTAAGAAGTTATCATCATAACTCAATAAGTACACACAAGAGAGTGTGTCCTGAGTTTTATTATGTTCTGAGCCTTGAGTTAACATGGGTGGTGGGATTTGAATTTTGAACTTGAAGTTTCATTTTATCATTGTTAATTCTGTATTAATCTTAATTGGAATGGTTATGTACCCTTAGAGGTTATATTGGATTTTGGGATAAAAACAGAATATTGGTTATAGTGTGAGGTTGGTTTGTATGACATGAAAAACCTATAAGTGATAAAATTATTATTCTTTAGACTTCTTAGGATTTTTTTGTGGTTAGCCTATGGTCTCTCAAACCATGTGGCCCAATCAAGAATGGTTCCGCATCCCATTTGTCTTCGAAATTTAGGATACTATTGGGGAAATCCTTATTATGTGAATTCAATCAACTGGGCCTTGGGGATATGTTGACATATCGTTTAGTCTTTGGTGTGCCTTAATTTGTGTGTGTTTTGTGAAAATTGATTTGATTGAAAATGTGGATTTTTTTAAATTTTGGTTCTCAAACCATCCTTGGGAGATTATTTAAAAAGTGAAGAATTTTTATTTCATTGAAAAATGGGTTTATAAATGTGAATGGGTTTAGAAGAAAGTTTTGGGAAAATATTTTTAAAATGGAAATTTAGTTTCTAAGTTTTTTACAAGTATTTTAATTTTTTTAAAGGGATTTTTTTGGAAATATTGATTTAAAATGTGTATTTTTAGTAAAATGGATTTTAATATATTTTGATTTCGGTTAATATTATAAAATAAAATAGGTTTTTGTGACATATGATCAATATGGTATTTTTATTGGATTTATTATTTTGGCCTTATCCCTTAGTTTGGTGGGAATTTTTAGTTAAGTGTGCGTGACATAAACTAGTTGAGTTAATGAATCATGTTATTTAAATTTTCAATCTCTAAAACTTAGGGTGATTATATTATTTATTGGGTGCATTACCTATATTTAATGTCCCTATCTAGACTCAAAATTAATTAGTAAGTTATGGATCCTTATTGCTCTTAGACTCAGTTCAAGTTTTCCTAAGTTTTCATCCATTATTTTTTCATGGTGATCTAGGTTCACTGTAGGTATTAGTGGATCCTTTGTTCTTGAGGAGATTCTATGATTTTTTGATTCTTGGTTTTGGTTGTTATATTTTCTGTGGATTGGGGTGGATAATATCCTTTGAGGTATCTTTCATATGATTGTTCCTGGGGTGATTTTATGGTGTGTTTATGGTATGTCTCCTATGTTTTGGTGTTTTTCCATAAAGGTAATCATGTTCTATGTAGTTTGTGTCTTGTATTTGGTGCCTCAGAAATTCCTAGTTTTTATTGGTTGATCATAGGATACCTTAGGGAAAGTTCCTGGGAAAATTGGATGGGAGTTTTCTTCATGTGGTGTGGAACTTTAGGGTTCAAATTTTCTTTTGATGGGTTCATTATGAGACAATGTCGCAATTTTAGGTCATAGTTTACCCAGAGAGTATGGTGAACCAAAGTTAAATGTCATAATTTTTTGGGTTGTTCTATTTTATTTGGGAATGAAGTGTTCTTGGTTTTAGGATGAGTTATTTTTAGGGGTTTTGGATGTTTTTTGGAATTGTGTTTTCTTTGGGTGTTTAGGGAAGTGTGTATTTCTTAGTGTTGTGTCTCTGAAAAAGACTTTGTGTTGTTGAACCACCATTATAGATGAAGTCTAAATGGTGGGGAGACCCTAAGAGGCATTTATATTAGTGACACCTTATCGATTAATTTAGTTTAAATTGTAGATGATGGGAACTATATGAGGATGTGTTTAGTTGATCTTGAGGAGTAGTTTGGTTGGTGGTATCTCCTATTATGATATATCCTAACTTCTCCTTATCTACCACTCATTTTTTAGGGTGTGAGAGTTTTAGTGCTTGGTCATATTACATCATATATCATTGAATTTATTTGGGTATTAAGTGTTATGGTTTTTAGGTTGTAAAAACATAGTATATATATATGTATATATATTTATTTTATATTACTTTATATTATTTTAACTTATTTTGAGTTTTAGTAATTTTTGGCCTGGAAATTTAAAGAATTTAAAAATTTTATGGGGTTGTATAGTTATAAAATACAGTTAATATACTATGTAACATCTATTTATTTAGTTTTTTCTCAGTATAGTGTCATTTGGAATGGGTACACATGACTAGTAATCCCATGCAGGGTCCTAGGAGGAATCATATAGGGCTATTTTTTTCTAGATAGTGCAAAACACATGGGTTGGAAAACAATTTAGGTTTTATAATTGTTGTATTTATTTATTTATTTGTTTATTTATTTATTTGAAAAATATATCTCCCATATCTCCCCTCCTATGCATCATGGCACGCTGACTGATCTACCCCTACTGTGTTTTCCTCATTCTTATCAGCTTCCTCTTCCTATGATGATTTTTACTAATTTATTCATGATTCTGGGTTGGATCCCCATAGTAAGAAATATTATCCATTATATCCTTTTTTTATCATATTTTTTTTGTTATCCTCTATATTATTTGGTTTGGATGAAATATTGGGGTGTTAGAATTGATCAGGTTTTGGGGTTTTTGTGATTCTAACATTTATGAAGGTCTCCTATTGCTTGTTGTAACCTTCACCATCAAAGTAAACACATTCAGACTTAATTCTCATTGAATTTTGGTTGGTTTTCCCATGCCTTAAGCTTTTAATTTATGAACCATTTTTTTCTTGTGGTTTTGTATTATGTAGTTATTTTCTAATGATGTTTCTAATTATTTTTAAGCATGATTTGATGAAAAAATTAAGTTCTACCTAATTTTTCTTTCAATGAAGAAGGTTTCCAAATTTTAGAAGCTTTGAAAAATATGATTTTAATTAAATATTACCACTATTTTTTTATTAAATACAACAAATTTATTTTAAAAATATTTAATTATAATTATTAATTTTTTGGGATTTTCATTTTTTTTGAAATATTTCACTTGGAATTTCAATTTCCAATTGAAATGACAAGTATTAATTATTTATTTAAAAATAAATTTTAAATAAGGAATAAAATTGTTTTAAACCCATTTGTGTTGAAATATAAATTATTTTAGAGACAATTTAACCCTTTAGGATTTTAAATAAAAGTGGGGTTGATTTGTTTTATAACTATTTGAAGTGCTGTTTTGACTGACATTTTTAAGAAATAGTTTACAAGTGATTTTTAAATCATTATGTAAAAACGTATTAACCTTGAGAGTGTATTTTTAAAGGCATAGTTGGAAATTTTAAATGGAATATTGATTTATTATGGAACCCCTTTGATTCCCCTTATCTTTGTTACACCCATTGAGGTCTATTTATTTGATTGTGGTGGTTGGGTGATGTAGTTTGGGGAATATTTTTTGTGAGAGAATTATGGGTGAGTTTGATATATATTTATGTTTATAATTTCTACATTGATCTTGTATTCTTTCTCATTCTCACACTTATATTGGTCATGGTTATACTAGGTTACTAAGTAAATTTCTGGATGAGTGTAAACTCTAGTTTAGTATATATGTCAAGCTAGAGATTGATTGGAGTTATTAGTAATACCGGATGGTCCCCATAGTATCTTTACACTCCTGGGATGATGAGATTAGGTCTTGGATAATTTGGAAGGACTGCTGGGATAGAAATTTTTTATGGGGATAACTATTATTATTATATTCAGTTATAGATTATATTACTGAGTGCCTAGGTTAGGGACCATGAAACTTACTTCTTTATGACAACCCTACTTTTATTACAAACTTAAACATGATTTATTACATAAAACATCACTTGATACAACAAGAAGATCGAGAGGTTTAGTGTCTTTGGGGCTTAGGATCATTACATAAAAACTTGAAACATGAAATACAACATCTTTATTGAAAACTTCCTTTACATGACCACTACATTCCTTCGTACTTAGCATTGCATGTGATAACCTGAGGACATGCATAAGAAAAGGGTGAGATATAAAGCCCAGTAAGGGAATACACATGGAATAACATGAGGAGTACAATAAATGTTAGAAATTAGGCATATCAATAGATCACAAGAGAAATATGAACATAAAGGCATGAGAAAGCATGATAATCATAACATGGAAATGTGGCAACAACACTTAACATGGAATTAGCATGAGCCAAGGCTCATTCCACATGGAGCATGAGTAAATCCTCATTGCACATAAATCACGAGTAAAACCTCATTGCACTTGAATTAGCATGATTCAACACTCATTGCACATGAAGTATCATGATACTATACTTTACCCAATTCCTTGGAGCGCTATAAGGGCGCACCCTTCTTAAACATTTCATTTCATGCATAAGTGTGCCACATGGATCATAAAACATGGATTCATTAAACATAATCATTTATTATTCAATAAAGGAATGTGGAATTCATACATGAAACTTTATAATCAATAATTAAATGTGAATAAAGGTGAAGACCCTTGATGTAGAAATGGGCATGGTATTCACTACACAAAGGCATTGGCTTAGAAAATCGGTGTGATTTCGGCAGCGTAACGGCGTGACATAAGGATTCATAAAAAATGGTCGATGAGAGAGAAAGGGGTTACTAATCATATTTAAATTAAATGTACAGTAAGGGGGTCACATAAATACATGTACCAACAATTGTAACGGAATTTAGATTCATGATACAAAAGTATTGCTTGAATGTAAATGAGGAGAGAGAAGTTCCTTTCGGAATTTCGGCATAGTAACGGGTGTACATGGGAGGAATTTAATGAGAGAGAAAGGGGTATCCCATCATTAAAACATAAAGAGGATAGTATGAGGGAGGTGCGAAACCATACTCCAACATTCATAATTGAAATTAAAAGGGAAAAACAACTTAAAGAAAATTGGACAAAAATGAGAAGGAAGAAAAAACCCTTACTTGGAAGTGTGCTTCCAAAGGCTAGAGAGAGGCTTGTGAGAGGCTCCTTGGGAGCTTGGGTCACCTTGGGAGGATTCTAGAGAGAGTAGGTCAGAGTTTGGATGAACGTAAAAGTCTTTGAGTGAGGAGGAAGTGGGAGCTTGGGTGGGTTTATATAGGAAAGCTGAGGGAATTCTTTATTATTTCAGTTTGAGTCCCCTTACATTAAATTAATCCACACCACAAACCATCCCATGGTTTTTGCCCATGGTTTTTGGAAAAGGGAAGAGGAAAAAAATATTTTATAAGGAAAAAGTCCTAACTTCTTAAAATATTAGGGTTTCTTATGTGAAGGTGAGTCACACTTCCATGGAAATTAATTTAAAAAGACAGGGTGTTTAATAAGTCTTGAGGGGTCCATTAATGCTTTGAAAAGTAAGTCAAACAAACCCAAAATCACATTATTTTAATGGTAAAACATATATTGGCCAAACATAAAGATTATATTATTTTATTACATCACTATTGGGTCATTATTATGTCATAAAACACATTATATATTTAAACGGTATTTAATTTTTACCCAAAAAATTGACTGTCTTAGAAAATTATTAAAAATTCATCGTTGGATAATTTTGATGTCCTGATTCCAGAAAGAACATTTATTCTATCTAAATAATTTTATAAATATGTTAATTTTCACTTTTAAAATAAAAACCGTCATTTATCAAAAATTCACGGGTTTTGACAGAAATGGCTTTCAAACCTTAATAAAAATTATAGTTGCATTAATAAAATTATAAGATAATTTATATTTAATAAAAATTAATTTAATAGTAATAATAATATTTTATTAAAATATTATTTACTTCAAAAATCCCTTAATTTAATAAAATAGAATTCTAAATTAAATAATAACTAAAAACACTATTTATACTTTAAAAACTATTTACAATGTATCAATAATGACTAGAAATTATATTCATTATTATATACAAAAAAATATACATGAACATAGTACTATCGATTCGTTACATAACCCATTAAAATAGCCACATAAGACCTAAAGGTAAGGTGTGCGATGGTGACAGACTCTTGGGGTGGCTCGGATAACATCGCTCGAGTGGTAATTTCAATCAACTTCCACTTTTCCTGTAAACGGTCATGTTCGAGCTTGACATGATGAAGCTCATATTGGGCTTGGTCAAGAGAAAAGCCCAAAGGTGCCACATATTTTCCGAGATCTGACAAATGGGCTTCGTATGGAGTAATTCTACTGGATGAGGCCATCGCTTCTTTTGTCTGAGTAAAAATGATTTGTTAAAGCCCTATATTTATACTAATCATGTTATCACTGTTCAACGACTATATTAGCAACGGTCAAAATTTTTAACATAAAACCAAAGAAGTTGACATCTTATAAAAACATTTTTCATAAAGATACATTTAACTAGATCAAGATGGATTTTCCATTAATGAAACTTTGGGTCGTTACATTCTTGATTTGTGGTTAAGGGAGGGGATGTTTAATTATGGTTGATTTTTATCCCCAACTTGTGTTGTTTTAGTATCCTTTACTTTTTTTATTTTCTTTACCCACTTATTGGCTTATAATTCCTACTTATTTTATACTATCCATTATATTTTTCTTTTCTTCTTTTAAATAGTTTTCAAAGATGTTTTGAATTTTTTTAATCAATGGATTTTGACTTGATTTTCAATGTGAACTTGAAAAAGGAATGTTTTGGTTTTAAAATTTAATTAGAAAATAAAATATATTTAAAATGATTTCTTTTATTTAATAAAATTGAAAATTAATGTTTTTAAAATGGAAAATGAATAGATATTAGTTTTTTATAAACTTTGTTTAAAAAAAATATATTTTTTATTTTATTTCAAACTAGATTGAAGTGAGTATTTAATTAAAATATTTTCATGTGGAAAGGTGGATGGTGACGTACTGAATATTTTGATTCCCATGCATATATTATCTCCACTGTAGATTCTTGGATTAGTTCTTGACTTTTCTTGGAGAATATATTGACATTGGGGATGGTGGTTGGTTATTTATTTTACTATATTTGGCCTATGGTTCCTATTCTCTAATTTTTAAGACTTTATTTTTCTTTCATAGAATGTTCATCGAATGAACGTTTAAATTATTTACTCCAACCATTTAGGATTTTACTTCTATTATTTACTTTGTCATAGATTCATTATATCTGTGGGGGATAGGAAATGCATCTGGTGGTGGAAATTTCTATAGGAGAGGGAGTTAGGGGGTGAGTGGAGGGATTGATTTTATTTTTAATTACATATATCTTCGATATGTTCATTTTTTTGAATATACAATTTTAGTTTAGATGTATGAATTATGGTTGGATCATGCCATATTTTTTAGAGAAAGTCCTTTGTACGTTAACTCTAATTTACGGTAAATAATTTAAAAATGTTTTTTTTCTAATACCCTGGAAGTTGTAGCTAGCCCATGGGGATTGGGAATTCCACTTGGTTTGGTGACAGTCTGGTTTGGGTGTTGGTTTATATGGAATCAAGGTCTGATTTATTATAACCTTAGAGTGTGATGTTCCCTGGTTAGTGGGTTCATGTTTTGATGTAGATTGGAAGAGGAATATATTGGACTTTTGAGGCCAAGGTCACATATATCCAATGTGCGGTGAAGTCATAGTGGGGTGAAAAGTGTAGTTTGTTGTTGAGGAGGAGTGATTAGGAAAGGTTCAAAGAACCCAGTGGATTCCTTTATGGGAAAGATGATAATTTCTTTAAGTTAGACATGTTGTGTTTGTGCGACCGAGATTATAAAGACCCAAACATTTTTAAATTAAATTCCATTTTTAATGAATAAATATTTTACTAAGTAATGTTATTATAAAAAAACCATGAACTATTATAGTTATTTTTTATAATTATAAAATATATCTAGTCATATTTAAAAAACTATTAAACATCTTAACTATTTGAAAGTGTATCCACTGTACATTGACCATTAATATTATTATATATTAAGGATTATGATAAATTATACTTGTCAGAAACCAAAGAAGATATGACCTCAACCAGTAGGATCATACCCTATGAAGACCAATTATTAAAGAATCTAAGGGAGATGGATTAATTGTGATTTTCCCTTAACAAATCCCAATCTATTAGGATTCTCCTCCCATTCTTTTAGAAGCCCCCTCAAAAGGTTATGGGATTGTTTCCTCATCCTCTTTATTCAATAAATTTATTTTTATTATTCCATTCTATTTTAAATTTTTCATGTTCATATGTTTTTTTACAAATAAATTTTACTTTCATTATGGTGTACAAGTAATGAGATATCACATTTCACTCTCATTAAAAATTTTTATGAATATTTATATACACCCGTTATGCTGCCGAAATTATCTTGCAATTTTCCATGACAAAATTTTTTATAGTGAATACCCATACCTATTTCCACTCAAGGATATTCACCTAGATGTACCTATCCTTCACTGATTGGAGACTTCCATTTATATAAACCACACTTCTTAATCATGAGATTAAAATTTACGAAAGGCATTTTTATGTTGTATAATATATATGGCACACTAATTCATGTGAATGATATTAACATGATGGATGAGATCAAAATTATGTATCCCTTAAATGCATTAGGTAATATTTTTATATTATGAGATTCTATGTATGGTTAATGGGAGGTCATCCTAAGAACACTATGTCATGATGTCTTGGGTGTTATCTTTAACTTATGTTTATGATGTCATGTTTTATGTTGTTTCCACATTCTAATTTTTTCCTCAATTTAATCATCTTATACCATAATTTTATGTTCATGTTTCTATTTATCCCCCTTTTTATGTCATCTTGATACGCCTATATACTAACAAATATTAATTTCATCATTTTATGATTTTATTACTCCCTTACGGGGCTTTATAGCTCCCCCTATCTAATGTAAATCCCCAGGTTATCTCATGCTGTATTATATGATTGATAGAATATAAGGGAATGTTTTATAGTTTTTAAATAATGTTATTTTACCCATTTTTTAGGTTATTATTTTGTGTATCTAATTAAAAAAATATACTTGGCCTTATAATTTTTTGGGATTTTATTATGTGTATATTTATTTAATAAATCTTGAATTAAGGTGTATTAATGATATGGATTATCATACCAAAGCAAGGTCTAGTTATTTTTGAGGATTGAGAATAAAAAACCTCAGTGAATGCCTTATGGATAAGTTAAAACATTGGAAAACATCCATAAATTTTGGAAAAGTATATATTAAGTGGTTTATAATAAAAACAATACTTGTTTGGATACAATAATTGGATATGAATCTAGCACAGTTGTACCTAGGGGGAATAACCATGAAAACTGAATATTTGGTATTAACTTGATCACTAACTAATACATGAAAAATATATCTTTCTATACACCAATTTTGACACTCTCAAATCATATACCTTGGTAAATTCACAAGCTCTTTATTGACCATCATGAAGGGAACAAAAATATTCATAATTTTTGTTGTTAGGAAATAGACCATGGATAACTTAGATTGAAACCTAAAAATTTATAGGTTAAGGAATGTATTTTATTTATGAGTTATCCCTTTAATGTTCAAAGTTTCCTTTTTTATACTATTAATAGTTTGAAAATTATTATCTATAATTTTCCCTTTTTTTATTAGTTGGATGGAAATAGGAGGAACTGAGTTAATAAAAAATGTGACGGGAAATGAAGGACTTCCCAAATGATATTCTCAACCTGATGGGTGTAGGAGTTTGGAAATTCATAATAATAATTTCTCAATTAACTAATTTTTTTGACATAAATTTGAATAAGGGTGAAAATACAAATTCCCCTAAGAAATAAAAAGTTTCAATCAAGGACTTTATGTGACAAAGGCCTATGAATTTTAGTGGATAATTTGATCCTTCAATCATGGAAAAACATATCAACTCTATTTAAATGATCTTCTCCATCATTAAATTACCTGATAAAGGGAAGTTAATGTTGGATATTTATCATATGGAGGGTTAATCTAATCGATGGTGTATATTGAAAAAAATATGAAGACCAAGAAGGAGATCAAAGTGATGAAGTGTAGATAATTTTGGAAAATATTTTTTGATAACTATTTATCTCAAACTATCTGAATTAAAATAGATAGGTATTTCCTTGTAATCATGAAAAAGGATAATGAACCCATTAGGTAATATGAGGATAAATTCACAAGACTTTCAAGATACACCTCCTTCTTTATCATTGAACTCAAAAGTAAAGTTAAATGCTTCTTTAGTGGGTTAAATATGAGTCTATGAAAGGTTTTGGTGATTTGAGACTATAAAATTTATGAGGAAATTGTTTGATGTTCCCAGAAAGTTGAAATGGTGATCAATGAATCTCAAGGGTCTCATGGGTTTGGATATAGGAACTGGTGAATATAGTTTAATTATGAAGGATCAATGGAGAAATATCTTGGTGGAAAAAAGTCCAATTTCCCACTTGTTAAAAGATCCTGAAGCAGCATCCCTAAAATTTCTTAAAGGGGATGAGGAATGATTAAGGTGTAGGAAGTACGATCACATAGCTAGCGAATGCCGATGGGGGAAAACACACAATGTGATTGAATAATGAAATGATCTAGTCAACTATTTTCTTGCTATCTGGTGTTTAAACTGCAAGGAACAAGGAAACTGTGAGAATATATGCACTAATCACAGGGTTGTTGATGACAATTGAAGAGAACACCTTCCAAGGCCTAGGGAGAAAGGGAAAGCTTATGCCATCACAACTGCCGAGGTGGATCCTGAAAACAATGTGCTGATAGGCATGCTAGTTATTCATTCAAATATAAATAATGTACTATTTGACTCTAGTTCTATGCATTATTTCAATTCATGAAATTTTAGTAGAACTATTCAAACAATACCTCAAAATATGGAAGTGAAGTTATTAGATAAAATAATAAATGGTGAAATTATTGCATCCCAAATATATAAGTCCTACCCTATCTATATTTTTTATTGAACTTATTAGTGAACCTTATGATACCCGCTTTTGTATAATTCAATTCAATTTTATATATGGATTTTATTTTCATATATAGATCCAACATAAATTTACAAGAGAAAGAAATCAATCTTTATATCACGAATCAACTTCTGATTCTATACAAGTGCAAGGAGGTGGATGTATATCCTTTGGAATAATCATCTCAAGCATGGATATTATGTCCTTATGAGTAAGCATATCTATCTCAAATGACCGAGACTAAGTAAAATATCATCTTTGTTGACATTCCAATTATAATGGAATATGCTGATGTGTTTCCCGAAGAATTGGCTTGTCTTACTCCAAGTTATGAGGTTGAGCTCTCAATTGATCTTATACCCAAATATTTTTCAATATACAAGACTCTATATGGAATGTGAGCTATTGAAATTTAATATATAAAGAAGAAACTACAAGATAATATAGATAAAGGCTTTACATGACCCAGTTCTTCACCCTAGGGTGTGATAGTCCTCTTCATTAAGAAGATGGATGGGTCAATGCGCCTCTGCATTGATTATAATTAGATCAATGAGATCACTATAAAGAACAAGTATCCTCCTCCATGGATTGAATAATTATTTTATTAGCTACATATATCCTGATATTTCTCAGAGGCGGATCTTCGGTCGAGATATTATCAAGTAAATGTGAAGAAGAAGAATATACCCAATACTAATTTTTTACAAGTTATGGGCACTATGAGATCATAGTGATTCTATTTAGGCTGACTAATGATCCAACTATCTTCATAGACTTAATGAAAGGAGTTTTTTGGGATTGACTAAATTTTTTTTGGAAATATTTATGAAAGATATTCTTATCTACTCTAAAAGAAAGTTGGAACATGAGGAGGATTTTAATTCTACACTAAAGACCTTGTGAAAGGAAAAGTTGTATGTAAAGTTTAGTAAGTATGAGTTTTGGATGGATCAAGTAAAATTATTGGGGAATGTTATCACCAAAAAAGGGATATTCGTGGATCCTTAAAAAATAGTGGAAATTTAAGGATGGACTAGTCATTATCTATGATAAAGATTTATAGTTTCTTTGTATTATCAAGGCACTATCATTAATTTCTAAGAAACTTATAATGATTTTAAAGGCCACTAAACAAGATAAATCAGAAGGGAGTGAAGTTTTTATGGACTAATGAATATGATGAGATATTTAAATAATTAAAGAAGAGGTTAATCACTACACCTATGCTCATATTACCCTTGAGTTGGGATGAATTTTTGATATATAATAATGTGTTCAAAAAATTATTGGGTTGTGTAATAATGCAATATGAAAAAATGATAGCCTATTACTCCAGAAAAATAAATATTCATGTGTATTACTACACAACCCATTTTTTTGGAATTGATTGTAGTGATCTTCACATTAAAGATTTAGTAGCATTATCTCTACAAGGAGAAGTGTGACATATAGAATGATCATAAAAGCCTCAATTTTATATTAAAACAAAAAGGGCTCAATATGTTCCAATAAAGGTGGTTATATATTATTAGGGATTATGCTTGTTCAATCCATTACTATCCTCGAGAGGTGAATAAAGTGGAATATGATCTGATTAGATAGGATCTTGCAACCCTATGCAGGATGATAATTGAAAGGGATCCAATATTTTTAGACATGAAAATAATGGACATGGGAATAATAAACTGATATTTATCCTAAATTTATCAAATAATTTTTTAACCATCCATTCTTGATAGGATCAAGGAGGCCCAAAAATATGGCGAGGAGCTATAGAGAAAGGTAGAAAATATTTCATAGTTCAAATTTTCTAAAGATGGAGTTATAAGGTTTGGAACTCAGACATGTGTACCATAAATACCAGAAATAAAAATGGAACTTCTAGATGCTGTGCATAACTCAAGATTCTATATTCATATAAGAATAACATAGATGTATAGATATCTGAAGAAAAAATTATGGTGGGATGTCATGAAGAATGAGGTTGCAAAATTTGTATCTCGAAGCTTGGTATGCCAACAAGTAAATGTGGAATGATATAAGTCTAAGGTTGTGATGAAACTATTATCCATACTAGCATGTATATAGGAAAAAAAATTGTGTATTTAATTACTGGATTCCCCCTGACTTCTAAAGGTAATAACACTATCTAGGTGGTGTCGATCAACTTACAAATATATCACATTTCCTTTCTATCAAGAAATATTTATCTCTTAACCAAATCACTAAGATATATATAAGGTATGTGGTAAGACTATATGGAGTACCAATCCCCATTATATTTGATTGAGATATGATATTTACCTTTAGGTTTTGGAGAATCCATCAGTAAGTGTTGGATACAGTGTTGAGTTTCATTACTGCTTGTCACCCTTAGATGGATGTTCAGTCTGAGTGAACCATTAAAACTCTAGATTATATGAGGTGATTATATTAAATGTATTTCCAAGGATATTGGGATCAACACATACCCATAGTATAATACTCATATAGCATTTTTTCCCATTCTAACATTGAAATGACACCATATGAGGCCCTGTATGGGAAGTTGTGTCATAATATAACATGCTGGGATGAATTTGGAGAGTGGGAGCTTATGGGAGTTGATATTATCTAAGAGATGATTGAGAAGTCTCAAACCATTCAACATTATTATAAATCAATGAAAATTTAGTAGAAAAGCTATGTAGAAAATATCCCATGTGCCCTAGAGTTTGAGGTCATAGATAAAGTTTTCTTTCTAATATCACCATGGAAGAAAGGCATGAGGTTCGGGAAGAATGGAATTATTATTACTAGATACCTTAACCCTTTTGAGATCCTTTATAACATCAATGATATGGCCTATTTACTAAAAATCCCACCCAACCTATCTTGATTACATGATGTGTTCCATCTATCACTCTTGAGAAAGTACATACCAGAACCCTCATATGTACTTAGTCCAGAGGTGGTACCTTTGGAGAATGATCGTTCATATGAGGAGAAAATAGTGAAGATCATAGATCATAGAGATAAAGTTCTATGAAAAAATAAAACTCACCTGGTCAAATTTTCATAGAGTAACCACAAGTTTGAGGAGGAAACCTAGGAAATGGAAGAAGTGATGAAACAATAGTACCCACACCTATTCTAGTGTATGAAATGAAATATTGAAGGTAAAATTTATAAAGGGGGAAGAATGAAATGGCCTAAAATTTTATAAATGAAATTCAATTTTTGAATGAATAAATTCCTTATTAAGTAATGTAGTTATAAAAAACACATGCACTACTTTAGTTATTTTGGACTATTATAAAATACATCAAGTCAAATTTAAAAGGCTGGTAAGTATATTCACCATTGATAATATAGAAATTTCATAGTTACCATTAATACTAGTATATTTTATGTGTTATAATAAAGTCTAATTGTCATAGATAGAAAAAGTTATGGCCTCAACCAGTTGAACCATACACCATGAATCCCAATTATCTAAGCTTTAGAGGCAGATGACATCACCCAGATTTTCCATTTACTAAACCCAAGATGAAATTCTATAAATGAAATAAAAAAAAAATCAATTTTGGGCGAATTTAAAACTTATCAAGATCACAATCCAAACCATTTTCACTAAACCACCCTAGGTAAGTGACACTATCACACACCTTACCCTTAAGGAATACGATTGTATAATAATGGGTTATGTATCGAGAACCTTTCCATTTGAGTTTATATTTTTTATTTTTAATAAAATATTGATTATTTTTATCCATTTAATTTTTACATGATATGCACAATTATATATGATTTGATGAAAATTATATTTTGATATGAAGAAACCAAAATTTTATTTTTGGAAAATATATGGTTTTAACACTCTTTTTGATAAATTAATTTTTTTGGAAATAAATATTACTTTAATATAATAATATTAGTAAATAATAATTATTTATATATAAATGATAATATAATTTGATGAAGTCTAATGTAATATTTATAAGATTCAAAAAATTGTTATTATCGTAAAAACTAGTATTTTCTAGTAAATAAAGATTTTTATGTAAAAATTAAATTCTAAAATCAATTGAATTATTTTTATAAAATAAATAATATTTTTGAAATAAGAACATCTAATTTTGGCAATGATAATTTTTTTTATAATTTTATGATAAATTCAAATTTTTGGGTTAAAATTAAATATAGTATAAATATATAGTTTTTATTATGAAATCATAAAGGCCCAAAAGTTATTTAATAAATAATATAAAAGGAAAACATAAATAAAAATATATTTACCCTTTAAAATAATGTGTTTATGAATTTTTTTGATTAATTTTATAAACCCTTAATTCATCCTCCAAAATATATATTATATTTTAAGGGTTTAAAAGGAATTCTTTATGAACATGACTCACTTCAACATCATTAGTGGTATTATTTTAATATTTTATGTTCTTATCAATATAAAACAATTCAAAAAACTTCTCTTTAGAAGAAAATATTGGAAAAACCTTGGTAGGGTTTATGGTTTTGATTATTTTATCATATAGATTCCCAACCTGTATTAAGAAATTTATAAATAATTTCACTCTATTTTTTCTATGAAAACCCACCAAACCTCCCGCTCATCTTCACTCAAGACTGATTAAATAATAATTTTATCTCCCTATCCATCTCTATATCCCTCCCAAGTTATTCCCAAGATCTAAATAATCTCCTCTTAAACTTTTATAAGTGCCCTCTCAAGGTAAGGGGATTCTCTTCTCCTCTTAATTCAAGCACATTTTTTTTATTATTCAATTTGATTTCCAACTATTCAAGTTGATATATGTTTTTACACATCCATTTTACTATACTTATGATTTAAAATTGTTTATATACCACCTTTTACTCTCATTAATCCCTTATATAAATCTTTATATACACCCTTTATGTTGTTGAAATTATCCTATGATTTTCCATACTAAACATTTGTGTAGAGAATACCTATCCCCATTTCCACTCAAGGGCATTGACCTAGATGTAACTATCTTTAATTTATTGTGTAATTCCATTTATGTATCCTATAATTATTTATATTTGGATTAACATTGATAAAAGGTGTTATTATGTTGTATGATATATATGGTACACCAGTGCATGTACATGATATGAATGTGATGGGGGGCCATAATTATATAACTCAATAATTAATTGGGTAATTTTTTTATCTCTTGAGATACCATGTTGATGTTCCCAAATGTTTTGTTAAATTTCTATGGGATTTGGTTAGATTAGATTTATTTTTCCCAAACTACACTTGTTACAAGGGCATAGTATATTGGTAGTGCAAGGTCGGTCCCATGAGGATTTTTGGATTGGATGGAATTAACTAAGGCTTAGAACCCTTTTACTAGGAGTCACCACAAGAGTATTTAGCTTGGGAAATTATTAATAAAAATTCTTGGTTAACAAAAATCATAGATAAAGAAGGGATCAAGATCAATTTTAGGGTTCTGAAAAAGGGTTTTTGGTATAGTCCAAAGGCCTAGGCTGCGAAGCGAGAACAGGTCACTGGTTAGCTATGATAAAACCAAATATATCTATACAAGAGAAAAATATTATTTAGTCTAGGGATAGTTACAACCTGGGTGCATTAAACTTATCTTATATGGAAGAATATGTCATAGGGTGATGGTCATAACCTACTCTACTATAATCATGTTATGGTCATTCATTCAATCTTTCCATGATCAAGGTTTATTAAACAAATTGGATTGAAAATTATTGTTTAACCTGATTAATAGGGTTACCAAGTTAATAATTAAATATTAATTGGATTCAAACACCCCTACTCTCAATCCCTACCCTAAGTGGTTTAGCTACACATGTTGGAATCAATTACAAAAAGATAAACAATTGAAAACACAGTTAACATGAAAACCCAAATTACATTATTAAAAAACATTAATGGATTGGGATTGATCAACTAACAAATGTGAAATCAAGAATAAGAAGTTTAATCCTCAAAAAATCTAAATTTTAACCAATTACTTACTTGACATTAGAATAGGCACAAATACAACACATATTCATCGAAGATTGACAATTGAGATGAAGAAAAATGTAGCTTAGCAGTGTTGATGAAAAAGGAATGAATAACTCATCTCAAATCAATCCATGGTGTTTTGATTAACGTAAAAAATAAAATTAATTGGTGAAAAATGAGTTTTAAAGAGAAAGGTAGAAGAAATTTGAATGGGAAGACAAGATAAAACAAGAGAAAAATCAGAATTTCATCCTCCTTTATATCCATGATGCACCTACTGATGGTAAATAATTGGGATATTATGTAACACCCCAAGCTTCCACGGTACGCTTCTCTTTCAATAATGCAATAGCTTGCATTGTACGCAAGTTCGAGATTCTAACACACCGCGACCAATCATAGTAGCTGTTATGAATATTAATACCAACTTTTTGAAATTATATAAATATTATATTTTAAAATGGACTTCATTTTTGGATTTCGAATATCGAAATTATCTGATGTTGAATTTTTTGTAATTTTCTGAGAACATCCAATTTTCGATGAATAGTGAAAAATACTTAAAAACAACTTTTTTAATCAAAATAATTTATAGTGATAAATTATACTATTGAGTGGTTTTAATGTATAATTATAATATATTTTTACCATATTATCCAATGGTTGTCATTTTAATTAATTTCACTTTGAAATTGGACATAAACAATTGTCAATCTTTTGATATATATTGTTTCTTAAAAACACACTATTTGTTTTGACAATGGGAATTAATAATTAAATTATTTAATGAAACTTATATGTTTTGAATTTTGTAAAATAGACATCATTTTTGAATTCGGAATATCAAATATAGCTTAGGGTGAATTTTTGGTATTTTTCTGAAAAACTTCAATTTTTGATGAATAGTGAAACCACTAAGTGGTAGTTAAAAAACTGATTTTTCGTTTAAATGAAAAATTACCACTTCTGTGATTTGATTTTCAAAAATCCGACATACATGGTTGTCATTAATAAGTAAAATGTGGTTCAATGGGATTATAATAATTTTTTGGTGAATAGTAACTTTTAAGTTTTATTAATCGCGATTAAAGTTAATTAGTAAAATTTAAGGTAAAAATAATGTTATAATGATATGAAATTACCTTGAAACATGTCCTACCTTTATTGGGTGAGTCATGGCTGACCAAGAAAATACATGGGTCAACTTGGGAACCCCATGGAGCCACTTGGGTAAGAAAATGACATTAATAACATTTTATTTAAAGTAAAAATAAAATTGTCACAAACATGTGTTGTTTTACTAAAAGAAATCTTACATGGGGTTAAATAAGTTATAATTTAGACTATAAATATTAATTGGAAATATAGAAAGATTTCCTACATCATGGTAATTTTTTTATAATTTTTATACATTAAATAAATTAAATTTTTTATGACACCATAATGATACAACGTTTACCTCATTAATAAAAGATTTAAATAAAATGAAAATATAATGTAAAATATAAGACTTAAAATTGTTAAAAACCTATTGGATGAGTATATTTATAACCATTATCACCTTATACTAGATATATATCACTGTGGGACCTTTAAAATCCGAAAATCATTTCATAATAATGTAACATTTCATGACCTTCCAAGAGTGCCCCTCCTCTCCTCTTATAAAAGGCCCCCACCTCTACCACCTTATTCACACCTTCAAATCCATTTGTCTCGGCCAACCTCTGCCCAAATACTCTCTCAACTTCACTCTCTTACTCCTAGAAACCTCACTTTGGGCAGAAGTCTTCCCAAGGAAGCCTTTGGCTCAAATCAAAAAGAGTTACCCGATTTTAAGGTAATGTCTTCTCTTATGTTATTTTGTTTTAATCTGCTTCTCCAATAACTTAAACTCTTTTTATTCCTTTATTTTGTAACAACACCAGTATATTAAATGTACTAGGATGTTTTTATGAGAAGGATTTTATTTACACTTACACACACCTTCGTCGAATGGTTAAAGAACATACTGTTTCTGTGGGTGGCGAATTACTGCCTCACGAAACGATGATTGTTCAATCTTTTTTTAACACCTATCATGGTGGACATTATGATGAAACTATTTATATATATGATATATATTATGTTTATTTTTTATTTATGCTTCTTTATTTTTCATTTATGTCATACCTTTATGATTTCCATTATGGGTAAACGAGAAAATTTCATCTTAGGAAGTGCGGACTACCGCCCCCTCAAAGTGATTTGAATCGTTAATGCCATATGTGGGATGTGTAAAGGATTGAGTTAAAGATATTATATTTGATATTATACTAGAATTATAATATACCTTTATATCATTATGATTTCATTCCATTAAATACAAAATAGAAATGAAAGTAGCGTTCATGCGTACGTACGACTTACCGTCTCCATGAACGGTGCATTTCATTTCTTTCCTCTAAATGTTATTTAATACTATAAATGCATGTATATACTGGATATATATGATATATATGATATTTAAATCATGAATATAATTCTGGATATAATGGATATTTTACAACATGAACAACTTGTAATTATAAGAAGTTTATTTTTGACATAAGTACCAAAGATCAACAAAACGACCGTTATTAACTTAAATAATTACATAATGTTCATAACATGGTAATAAGTTATATAAAAGGAATAATTAAATTGAAAAATGTTCTTAAGCTATTAGAAATTAACTCTAGTTTATTATTCAGGAGATTAAAGAACGATCGATTCAAGTCGGATACGAGGTAAGGGAACTTCTTAACCCAATTTCCGTTCTTTGGGTTAATCTCCAACTTTCAAATTATGTCATGATATTATTATGTCCTATCTTGTATTTTACTTTATTTATGTGTAATTATAGTGAATACAAATAATATATCTATTTTATTTAAAAAAATGATCTTTGTAAGGGACTTCGTCTCAATCTTCTTTCATTGAGGCATATTTTGTTTTATACACAACTTTCTTTTATACGGTGTATAAACCCCTTTGACTTTTACGTTTATTCAAAAGTAATCTTTTTTATACGAAGAATTTTACTAAAAGACAAAAGGGAATGTTTTTTTGTCGTACTTATGCAGCGACAACGACTTCTCCGCCGCCGTGACCATTATTTGAGTTTCAGCTTCCTCTACAAGCCATAATTTTTTTTAAATGAAAAATAAATACCATGTTTTAATTTTATTTTATTTTGGTATTGAAAATGGTTTTGATATTGTTTTTATTATATCAATGTGTTGTATTGATATCTTGTTATTGAAATGTGAAAATGTTATGTTTCCTTTATGCATGTTTTATGTGATACGATTATGTTATGGTTTATGATATGTTTAAACCTATTCATATGAGGAATGCATTGGACTTAATAAGTGATGGGTGGAGCCCACTATAGCTCCTTGATGCATCGTTAGGTATCATGAGACAAACTAGTGTCTTCACATGAGGCCTTGCCAAAATCATATTTGTAGTCTTGGAACGAGGCCTTGGCTACGTGGTTATGATAGTCTGACATTATGCATTCCATAATTATGAAAGTGGTTATTGATATTGCATGTGATTATTCGACCGGTAGAATATCAATGTGAATAAGTAAATGACATTATTTCATTTTACTTTTTCCATATTATGCTGAAGTTCATGTTTAAAAGGTTTTTGTTTAGTTATACATTGCCTTAAATGTTTATGTTTATTTATGAAAGCTTCTGCTATATTGTTATCCTTACTGAGCATCTGAGCTCACCCATTTCAATGTTTTAATTTTTCCAGGATGTCAAGAAGTATTTTATGAATGACCTGAAGGGATAATATGAGGGGATATGAAGACAGGATGTTGTTGTATTTTTGTATTACATTATGATGTAATGTAAAACTTATGAATGTATCTAGTGTTTCACGGCTAATAAACTAATCGGTCTTTCGAGACTTGATCTTTGTGATCATGCCAATGTTACGTAATAATGCACCGAATCTGGGTAACTGGGGTCAGGGCATTACAATTGGTATCAGAGGCAGTCTAGTTCTAACCTTGGAAGCTAGATTTAGATAAACTCTGATTAGAGCACATAGCCTTAAGATAGACTTTGAGGATTAGTATAGAAGAACTTCCTAGAATTTTGGTATAATAGATATTTTGTGAGTTTTCCGAGCAATACATCCCTGTCTGGATACGAGCAGGTAGAGGTGTCTCTGGCACAGATGTACTAAGGGGTAAAACACGAAAACACCGCTTTGAGCTAGACTCGAACGGGAACTGGTGCACGACAACGAGCCTTGCTGCACTCTTGGTTACGACACTCCCGGGGGATATGCTTAGGATAATTCTCATTTTATTTACAAACCGTTATGAAGGGTTTATGAGTATATACTTCCTCAAAGAAAACATTTTTATGATTATGGATTATATCCATAAACTGGTCAATTTATCTTAAGTGTTTTACAGGTATGGAATTATGTATTTTAATTCATAAACTAATCTAGTTTATGCCATTGTTTAGAAATGGCGCCTAGTGGAAGGAATGGAAACCGTATCAATACACGCACTCCATGTAGGGATTTCCCTCATGATCAAGATAATTATAGTGGAGCTGGTGATACAATTGGTGCTGATCAACTTATCACCATACAGGGAAAAATCACTAAAGTTATGAATAATAACCTTACTCGTATGGAGCACCCTGGTCCTCAACGTAGAGGATTAATGTTAGATCATATCATGAGGCAACAACCACCAACATTTAATGGGGGTAAAAATCCATTAGTAGCTGAAAAATGGATAAACTCATTAGAGAAAATATTCCATGCCTTGGGGAGTAGCAAAAGAGAGAAAGTTGTCATGGTAGTTTACCGCCTCACTGGAGATGCCGATCAATGGTGGTCACTGATTCAAAACACAAAGGAAGATGAAGAAGTATCAAGTATTTAATGGAGTGAGTTTAAGGAAATTTTCTTAGAAAAATACATTCCACATGACCATCGAGCAGATATGGAAAGGCAATTTCTGAGTCTGAGGCAGAATGAGGATGAGAATGTCACAAAGTATGAGTATAACTTTACAAGGTTAGTGAGGCATGCTGTAGGTTATATAAATAACCCAAGAAGTAAGATTTAACATTTCTTTGATGGGTTAAAACCATTTCTCCATCGAGCTTTATTATCAAAATCTTTCTCTACGTACGAAGATATAGTCTTGTGTTCTATCAAGACAGAAAAGGAATTCTCTAAGTTTTATGTCAACAGAGTAAAGCAAGATAAGAAGAGAATGGTGGAATAAGAGACAGATAAAGGGAAAAAAATAAAGAAAGATTTTCCATTATGCGAAAACTGTGGGAAGAATCACCCTGGTACTTGCCTAAAAGGAATGAGAGTTTGTTACAAATGTGGAGAAAAAGGTCACAAGGCTCGTGATTGTAAGGGAAAGAAAGAGGCTATCAATGTTGAATTATACAATTGTAGAGAAATGGGGAATTATGTAAATGAATGCCCTAAGTGCCAAGGAAACTTATCTCAGAAAAGGCCAAGGGATCAAGGCCAAGCTTATACTGTTACTACAAATGAAGTTAAATAATTATTATATTTGTGTTTTGGACTCAAGAACTATATTTTGGTTATAAGAATAATGTGATATATATAAGTATTTTACTGAAGTACTTGTTGTTTTAATAAAGGTTTTAATATGATGATGGTAATCATATTTTTAGTATGTGACAATAAGAGAAACTTTAATTTGTTTGGGGAATCTGATGAATTGATTTTGGAATTTAGAGACCTTTTAGAGAAAGTCTGGACAGAGGTATTTTGGATAACTATAAATGTTGGAATGGATTAAGTTTAACTTTGGATAGTATTTTTTATGGTTAAAACATTTCTGAGGATTATTTTTGGAATATTATAATACTATAGTTTTAGGAAAAGGACAACCTACAGGTCGAGGGACAACCCGTCACATTGGACAAAGCTTTAGGAATCGAACCCACAACCATAGTGTGACATGCCTTTATTACATACCACTAGCCTACAGGAAGTCCTTGGTAATTACAAAATAATTTTCCTAATCTAAATGGTATGTGTTAATATTTTGAACCTTGTACGATTTGGATAAATATAATATTTTTTAGTTCTATTATCTTTTTGATTGAAATATGAGTTTATGGTAGAAATTAGTTGAAGGTTGAAACTCTACTTATCAAGAATATATATATATATACCTATCTCTTATTCTAGGAATAAATTAATTCTTAAACTTTAAGAAAGGGATATTAAAACAAAAAATGTGTTATCCAAATACCTTATGTTTTGTTGAACTGATGATATTTTAAATCAAAATAGATTGAAGGCTTTGAGGTCCTCAATTTTACACATGTTTGTGATTGATGAACTCAATCACTCCCTAAAAATATTTACGTTTTTCCTCCAATTATATGTCTCTAATTTCCACCAATAATCTTCTAATCGAGATCATAATTTGGTGGTGACTTTTTTCATTTCCCTTTCCCTCATATTAAGGCTAAATTTTATTAACCTTATTTCTGATGTGGGTTTTCCACAAAGGTATTTTCTATTTTCAACCTTTTATTTTCGAAGAAAATTTTTAAATTGCGAGGATGCAATTTATTGAAGGAGGGGAGAATGTAACACCCCAAGCTTCCACGGTACACTTCTCCTTCAATAATGCAATAGCTTGCATTGTACGCAAGTTCGAGATTCTAACACACCGCGACCAATCAAAGTAGCCGTTATGAATAGTAATACCCACCTTTTGAAGTTATATAAATATTATATTTCAAAATGGACTTCATTTTTAGATTTGGAATATCGAAATTATCCTATGTTGATTTTTTTGTAATTTTCTGAGAACATCCAATTTTCGATGAATAGTAAAAAATACTTAAAAACAACATTTTTAATCAAAATAATTTATATTAATAAATTATACTATTGAGTGGTTTTAAAGTATAATTAGAATATATTTTTACCATTTCATCCAATTTTTTTCATTATAATTAATTTCACTTTGAAATTGGACATAAACAATTGTCAATCTTTTGATATATATTGTTTTTTTAAAACACGTTATTTGTTTTGACAACAGGAATTAATAATTAAATTAATTAATGAAAATTATATGTTTTTAATTTTGTAAAATATACATCATTTTTGAATTCAGAATATCAAATATAGCTTAGGGTGAATTTTTGGTATTTTTCTGAAAAACGTCAATTTTTGATTAATAGTGAAACCACTAAGTGGTAGTTAAAAAACTGATTTTTCATTTAAATGAAAATTTACCACTTCTGTGATTTGATTTTCAAAAATCTAACATACATGGTTTTCATTAGGAAGTAAAATGTTGTTCAATGGGATTAAAATATTTTTTTGGTGAATAGTAACTTTTAAGTTTTATTAATCGCGATTAAAGGTAATTAGTGTAATTTCAGGTAAAAATAATGTTATAATAATATGAAATTACCTTGACACATGTCCTACCATTATTGGGTGAGTCATGTTCTACCAAGACAATCCACGAGTCAACTTGGGGACCCCATGGAGCCACTTGGGTAAGAAAATGACATTAATAACTTTTTATTTAAAGTAAAAATAAAATTGTCACAAACATGTGTTGTTTTACTAAAACAATTATTACATGGGGTTAAATAAGTTAACTTTTCGACTATAAATATTCATTGGAAAAATAAAAATATTTCCTACATCATTGTAATTTTTTTTATAATTTTTAAATATTAAATAAATTAAATTTTTTATGACACCATGATGATGCAACAATTACCTCATTAATTAAAGATTTAAATAAAATGAAAAGATAATGTAAAATCTAAGACTTACACTTGTCAAAAACCAATTGGATGAGTAGCGTTTGAAACCTTATCACATTATCCTCGAAATATATTATTGTAGGACCTTTAAAATCCGAAAATTACTTCATAATAATGTAACATTTCATGACTTTCCAAGAGTTCCCCTCCCCTCCTCTTATAAAAGGCCCCCACCTCTACCACCTTATTCACACCTTCAAAGCCATTTGTCTCGTCCAAACTCTGCCCAAATACTCGCTCAACTTCCCTATCTTACTCCTAGAAGCCTCACTTTGGTCAGAAGTCTTCCCAAGGAAGCCTTTGGCTCAAATCAAAAAGAGTTACCTGATTTTAAGGTAATGTCTTCTCTTATGTTCTTTTGTTTTATTTTTCTTCTCCAATCCCTTAAACTATTTTTATTCCTTTATTTTGTAAAAAAAACCAGTATCTTCAATATACTAGGATATTTTTATGAGATGTATTTTATTTACACTTACACACACCTTCGTCGAATGGTTAAAGAACATACTGTTTCTGTGGGTGGAAAATTACTGCCTCACAATACGATGATTGTTTAATCTTCTTTTAACACCTCTCATGGCGGCCGTTATAATGACACTATTTATATATATGATATATATTATGTTTATGTTATCTTTATGCTTCTTTATTTTTCATTTATGGCATACCTTTATGATTTCCATTATGGGTAAACACGATAATTTTATTTTAGGAAGTGCGGACTACCGCCCCCTCAAAGTGATTTGAATCGTTAATTCCATATGTGGGATGTATAAAGGATGGAATAAATGATATTATATATTATATTATACTGGAATTATAATATACCATTATATCATTATGATTTAATTCCATTAAATACGAAATAGAAATGAAAGTAGCATTAATGCGTACGTACGACTTGCCGTCTCCATGAACGGTGCATTTCATTTCTTACCTCTAAATGTTATGTAATATTATAAATGCATGTATATACTGGATATATATGATATATATGATATCTACATCATGAATATAATTCTGGATATAATGGATATTTGACCACACGACCAACTGGTAATTATAAGAAGATTATTTTCGACTTAAGTACCAAAGATCGACAAAACGACCGTTATTAACTTAAATAATTGCATAATGTTAATAACATGGTAATAAGTGATATAAAAGGAATAATGAACTTGAAAAATGTTCTTAAGGAAGTAGAAGTTAACTCTAGTTTATTATTCAAGAGATTAAAGAACGATCGAGTCAAGTCGGACACGAGGTAAGGGAACTTCTTAACCCAATTTCCGTTCTTTGGGTTAATATACTACTTTAAAATTATGTCATGATATTATTATATCCTATCTTGTATTTTTAATTTCTTTATGTGTAATTACAGTGAATACACATAATAGATATATTTTATTAAAAAAAAATGATCTTTGTAAGGGACTTCGTCTCAATCTCCTTTCATTGAGGCATATTTTGTTTTATACACAACTTTCTTTTATACGTTGTATAAAACCCTTTGACTTTTACGTTTATTCAAAAGGAATCTTTTTATATGAAGAGTTTTACTAAACAACAAAAGGGAATGATTTATTTGTCGTATTTATGCGGCGACAACGACTTCTCTACCTCCGTGACCATTATTTGAGTTTCGGCTTCCTCTACAAGCCATAACCTTTTTTAAATGAAAAATAAATACCATGTTTTAATTTTCTTTTATTTTGGTATTGAAAATGGTTTTGATAATGTTTTTATTATATCAATGTGTTGTATTGATATCTTGTGATTGAAATGTGGAAATGTTATGTTTCCTTTATGCATGTTTTATGTGATATGATTATGTTATGGTTTATGGTATGTTTAAACCTGTTCATATGAGAAATGAATTGGACTTAATAAGTGACGGGTGGAGCTCGCTATAGCTCCTCGATGCATTGGTAGGTCTCATGAGACAAACTAGTGTCTTGGAACGAGGACTTGAAAAAATCTTATTTGTAGTCTGGGTATGAGGCCTTGGCTATGTGGTTATGATAGTCTTCCATTATGTATTCCATCATTATGAAAGTGGTTATTGATATTTCATGTGATTATTCGACCGGTAGAATATCCATGTGAATAAGTAAATGGAATTATTACATTTTACTTTTTCCATATTATTCTGAAGTTCATGTTTAAAAGGCTTTTGTTTAGTTATACACTGACTTAAATGTTTATTTTTATTTATGAAAGCTTCCGCTATATTGTTATACTTACTAAGCATCTGAGATCACCCCTTTCAATGTTTTAATTTTTCTAGGATGTGAAGAAGTATTTTATGAACGACCTGAAGGGATAATATGAGGGGATATGAAGACAAGATGTTGTTGTAGTTTTTTATTACTTTATGATGTAATGTAAAACTTATGAATGTATCTAGTGTTTTAAGGCTACTAAACTAATCGGTCTTTCAAGACTTGATCTTTGTGATCATGCCAATGTTACGTAATAATGCACCGACTCTGGGTAACTGGGGTTGTGGCGTTACATATTAAATGAAGTGTATTGGTGTTTCACATCATGAAATTACGATTCAAGTTTGCCTCTTTGATTTTTGTATCTGCACAAATCTCACGTGAATATTGTATTTAGATTTTGAAATTTAACTCCTTTCACAATGTGTAATTGGGACTCACGATGTGTATCTTCCATTGGTCTATATCTTGAAAGAGATAATTGAATTCAAATTTTAAATGATGTGTATTGGTGAATCATATTATGTAATGACATCATGGATTGAATTTATTTCATGATTTTCTTAATGAATTGTCCTATTCTATGAATGTTTACTACATGTCATGTAATGGAGTTTAACAATGTGTAATTTTAAATTTTGTTGAGTTTCTACAGAGTTTCATTTATAAAATGAATGTTTCCCATTTTAAAAAATTCTTACCTTTTGAAATCCCTAGTGCATTATTGAGTAAAAACATGGTAATCCTTAAAAAATGATAGAAAAATGTAAGTATGATTTTAGCTTATCAAATTTCCCTACACATAAAAAATTTCTTGTCCTTAAGAAAAAAGATATCAATAGGGATTTCAAAAGGTAAGAAATTTTTAAAATGGGAAACATTCATTTTATCCAGGTAAATAAAGCCAAGTATAAGTAGAAAAATCTAGTCTCTAGAATCATCCCTGCATAGAAAATTAGTCATGTATCACAGCTTAGTTCTTTAAATAAATTCTTAATCTTTTGGTTTCAATTTATTAACTATTCCTTGAATTCTATACCCATTTTCAATTTAACACCGAATGAATTTTATCTCATCACTCAAGGTTAAATGAAACTGGAGTTATGCTCAAACCCTTAGTAGATGCTCCTAACCATAAGCTTATATTGGTTCTATCATCTATACTTCTTAAAGACAAATACAAAATCAATCACGAGGGTTTCAAAAATTAGGTTTGAATGACTCTAAGGCTATAGGCAGGTGGGTGAATAGTAAAAAACAATATAAAAAAGGAGGTTAAGCTCTGAATTATAATCCATGAATGTCGTGAAAAGTGTAATGAAATGACTTATCCATTGCTAATAAATTCCATGCTCCCTGTAAGTCAAGGTGGATTCAGAAATATATCAAATGAGTGCAGAAGGAATCCTATTCCTTTATTCTTCTTTATTTTTATTTTTATTTTTCGAAATCCATGTCTAAGATAGATCTCACATCCATCCCTTGACCACATATGACCCTAAATGGGATACATCGGTCTTGAAATGGTGATTTTTGACCTTCCTAATACACAACTCAATCAACTGTTTCTTTTTTATTTTGTATTTTTCAAAGGAACCAAATAGATGTAAAATATCAAAAAAGTACACATGGATCATAGTTAAATAGTCTGGTGAGCACCACATTACACCTCCTTAGTAAAATCATCTCATGTTTGCTGATTGAAAAACCTCCCCCACACTTGTTCAAAGTAATGTCTTGAATGATAAAAAGAGTAGTGTAGGAAGGTATATTTGGTTTGGAATAACTTCAACCTATAAGATTATTCATGAAAAATACAGTATTAGTGAAGGAAATATGTAAGACGGGTCTTAGGAAAAAGTATCTCAACAAAGATTTCCTCAATCACATTAAAATTGTATTTTTTCAGTCATTTCCTCAGTAATATCTCAATGTAAGTTTTGATAGGTTTACATGTCCCAAGTTTCATAGAAGAATTATAATTAGAAAAGAATATTAAATTGTAGGCTCAATATCCTCTTAGTAATTAGAGTAAATATTGAAAACTGGAAATCACTAAGGGTATAAAATAAAGTAATAATTCAATTAATTTTTTTTAGAAATTTGGAATTTGAATTAAATTACTAAACTTAGAAATAATTTAAAGAATCTATACAAGATCAAAACATGAAATTTTAAAAATTTCCATCTTAAAATTTTCTTTTATTTAAATGGGTTTACTGATTTTTAGTCCTAAATCATGATTTCTAATGAAAAACTTCTCCTAGATAAATAAAAATAAGTAATAATTAAAGTGTATAAAAATGGAAACTAAAGAAAAACTCCCCGACAATTTGAATGAGACAGTTTCCACACCATCCATGGAGGTACTGTGAGAGTATTATGATATTTAAAGAAGATATTTGGAAAATGGAAATTGAAAAATGAAATACTAAGGAATCAAGGGCTCCCTGTAATGAGTGAAATTCCATGGAGAAATTTGAGTAGTCGTGAATTTTAAATTGGGATGCCAACAAAATTAGTGATAAATTAAAATACCACTCTTGATAAAACATTAGTTCATAGGGTTTAAACATTTTATAAGCTTTAAAATAGATAGGTTCACACCGTGAATAACAATGAGATACATTTGATATAGTTGCGGGTATGTTTAAACAATAAGGATCAAAGTGACTCATTGTGAAAAAGAGTAAATTATCGAAGGATGATTGGGAAAAAATAATAACTACAAAAAAATGAGGAAAACACTTGAAATTTGGGTTGCCTACTATAAAGTTTTAATTATGATGTTGTCATATCGATGGATGGATCAAAATATCAACCAATATCATCCATTAACTCATCTCTCTTATATCTTATGCAATTACTGGTGGAAGTGTCCTCTAGCTCTCTGGGTCTCTTTGTAGGATTGATCACTTTAGGAGAATATTTGGCATGGATTTAGTGTCGAAAGAAAGCTAATGGTGCTCTTGGTAGTGGCTACTAAGTATGAATCTCAAGTGACAGATCCTGAAGCTGGTTCTCAACCTTAGCCAAATGCTGAGTCATCCATAGGACAAGGGAAGATGGTGGAACAGGCATGTCAATGACTATAGATGAAACATAAGATCAAGACATGGATACTATAAAAGTGTAATTATTTAAAAAATAAGCTAATTAAAATAGAGAAGAATCTATATCCCATATATATGAAGTGAAATGATACAATTATGAAAGGGAATACTATTACTAAAAAAAGCACCCTGGAATTATTCAAAAAATCATGGGGTGAGATACACTATGAAAAATAAATGTCAGGAATGATACCATTGATAGTCTAGTCTCAAAAAGAGTGTGTCTATTACTTCCCTACCCGATCAATAGATGTAATGGCTGATGGGGCTGGAAGGTTAGCTGTGGATTGTGGTGCCATGGTTTTGGAAGCTATCTGTGTGGTGGGTGGTGGGGAGGTATCGATTCGTAGTGTGGATATGTGTCTGGAAGCTGTATTGATGAAAGGAACCTCAATGTATGGGTTAGCTTCTAGTCCCTTTCTCCTCCAGGACCACTTTGTCAGATTATCCTACTAGGCAGCAGGGTCTATCATCTCTTTTGTTAAGTCAGTCAGGGTGATGGATGAGGAAGGAGTGGTTGATGATGGGGGGATGACTAGAGTAGAAGGTGGTGGGGTATGGGTAGTGAATTGGGAGAAATCAACAAAAGGAATATGTAGGTTATGAGAGATTTGGCATAGATTCTCTAGGATACAGAGATGAATAGCCTAGAGGTCTACTGGAAAAGATTGGGTGGGAGGAGCAGTAGGGTAGGTGTTAGTGGATGTCAAAATATGGGTGGGGTTAGGGGTGGGAATGGAATATGTGTGTGCTGGGATAGAGGTGGGGGATGTAGGTGGGGAAGGGTCTACAACATGATCTCCTGGGGCTTCATCAGCTTCCTCAACTACACCTGGTGACCACCAGTAGGTGTCACCATCTTTGGTCAGTAGCTGAATCTTGTGAAGGAAAAGAATATCAATGGATCCCATCAGACTAAAGGGGTTTATTGGAAGGGTGGCATTAAAGGCATCGAGATGACGAGCCAGGTGTGTTATGAAAGAGAACCCCATTAGTGAACCTTGTATCCTATGAGTATGGGCTCTTTAATAAAACCTGAACTGAGAGGCTATGTTGATGACATTGTTTCCCATGGATGCAGCTAGGACGATGATGTCCATCTGAATAACACTATCGTGTGACTTGGCTCAGAAAAAATAGGCATGTTTTAGGGATCTATGTTGGATACAGAGTGCTGGACCTCAGATTTGGGTTGACTTTGTGATCATGGGATCATGCTCAGTGGGATTATCCTATAAAATCCTATGCTAGATCCTATTTGAATATGGCTTTTATGGCTCAAGATATTGGGTATGGAATACCTCATATGTGGTAAAATCCTTTTTATAAATCTCAAGGCCTAAGGAGAATTCAGTGAAGTAAATCTCATGGGGTTGTCTGCCTAATCTGAATTGGAGGCTATAAAATGTGACCTGAAATGTGGAGTGAAATTCCAGAAATAGCTCTCGATACATATCTTCATGTACCTCAATGATAGATGAATTATAAAGTCACTCGAGGAGTTGGAGGACCACCTGGATGATATGTAGGTGAATGAGGATAGCCATATCAATGGTTTTGTTATTCATCAATGAATTTTCCTACAAACTATTGAGTTATGCATGTTTTTTTGGGTTGGAAAAGTGGAGGATAGGGTGAAGATTGGGGTGGTCATCATCATATGACTCATTAGATCTTGATTGGTTCTCTTTTAGGAATTCAGGTTCATCCGGGGGTACAATGGATGTAGAGGAAGGAGATATAGGGGGTCTGAAAGGTGCATCACCTCACCAGCATTTCACCTGAGGTGGAGCATCTTTCTTTGGGACAGGATCTACTGGTAGAGTCTACACAGTCTTCGGGCGTGCCATCACAGTCATAGGGTTGGATGTAGATAGGGATAGAAAGAGTGGAATGAGGTAGGAGAGGCTTGAGTGAGGCGGAGGAAGGGAGATATGGGAGGAGGGGGTGTATATTTGAGCGGCGGGGGTCATGAACCCTTGGTTCATGACCTATTTTTAAAAATAGGATCATGAAATACATGATGTGTAACTAGGTTTTACATACTTTATTTGTGAATTTTATTAAGATTCTAGGCTATGAAATTACACATCATGAGTTATAATTAAATGATGTGTAGTAGTTTATTATTGATCAGATTTAAATTAGACCCTTATCCATTGATCCTGGAATTACCTAATCTATCCTAAATCTTATTCTAACCTATTATAGCATAGGGTGACTTGACCTATGTTTCCTCCCATTAATTTCTTCGTTTAACATTGATAGCTTGATGCTTTGATGCTCAGATGAATTTCAAACTGATGATACACCCTTCTTGGAAGGCTTCTTGAAAGATTCTTAACCTTCTACCATTGAATTTGAATGGGGGTGTTACTTATTTCTGAATTTATATCATCCCATAATGAAGTATGTGAATGACTACAAATGGATCTAACCATATGGATTTGATCTTCCCAAGGAACAATTTCAAATGTGACTTAAATTTATTCCCTTTGACAAATTTTCATCTTATAGTATATTGATCATGCAATTTTTTGGTTTTTTCTTTATAGATCATGGAATTTTCATAAGAATCATTTCTTATTTATTCTAATTCATCTAATTACAACATCCTGGATTCTTCATCTTTTTGATAGTCTAGATTTATCTTTTCAATTTTCCAATATGAGCGATACTCCATTTCAACTGACAAATGACATGGCTTCCCACATTTCAACCAGAATGGTGTTTTACCAATGGGTGTTTTTTATATAGTGTGGTATGCCCAAAGTTCATCATATGATTTCAAAATCCAATCACTTAAACTTATCTTCAGGGTATTTTCCAAGATTTTTTTGATTTTCCTGTTTGACAATTCAACTTTCCCGCTTGTTTTTATATGGTAAGGAGTTTATGTGTTGTACCAAATTATGTATTCTGTATAAAATAATTTGAAAGAATTATTAGTGAAATGTATTCCTAGATCACTAATGATTAGTCTTGGAATCCTGAATTGTTAAAACACATTATTTTTCAAGAAATTGATGACTAATTTTGTGGTGTCATGAGCTATAGATTTAGATTCTACCCATTTGGAAACTCAGTCCACACCAATAAGGATATATGAATTTCCATGTGAATTGGTAAATGGTCCCATGAAATATATCCCACTTACATAAAAGATTTTTTACTTCTAATATTTGGTTTTGTGGCCTTTCATTCCTTTTTTCCTATGTGGCCAATCCATTGAAACTGCTCACAACTTTGACAAAAACTTCTTGCATCTTGGTGGAGTGTTGGACAAAAAAGTACAGTTTGTATTATTTTTTCCACTATGCATTCTAGTCCATGATTTCCTTCTGTTTGTGATGCATGAAAAATTTCTAAAACATTTTCTATTTCATCCTCTGGGATGAAGTAATGTAAAAAACCATCAGCACTTTACTTGGAAAGGAGTTGTTCATCCCAGTGGTACTGTGAAGCTTGATCCAAAGATCTTCTCCTTTTATGGTATGAGAGGTGTGGGTATAGATACCTGGTGGTGAGATAATTTAAAATATAAAAAAACCATAGTTTTTCCTTTGTATTTATGTAGAAAAGTGTTTCATTAGGGAAGTCCACTTCAATGTTATGATCATCCTAATATTTTATAAGGGGTAATGGAAGTGAGGATATATGACCATCTATCACATTTTCTATTCCCTTTGTATATTTTAAGAAAATTTCAAATTATTATAGTAATAGGATCCACCGTATCGGTCTTGTCTTAGAATACTTTTTGTTCATTAAAGATTTCAGGGCATCATGATTAGTGTGCATAATCACTTTTGAAAAAAATAGATAGAAGTGAAATTTCTTGAAAGAAAAAACAACAGCTAAGATATCCTTTTATATGGTTGTGTAGTTTACATATGCTTCATTTAGTGTATTAAAGGTATAGTAGAATATGAAAAATATGTGACTGAATCGCTATCCTAAAACAACACCAACAATGAATTCACTGGAATTTCACATCAACTCAAATTATTTTTCCCAATATGGTGAAATAATAATGGAGTAACTATCAAGATTTTTCTTAAAGCATTAAATGACCATATAAATTCAACGGTGAATTAAAATGGAGTTTATTTTTAAAACAAGTGTGTCATAGGGTGGAAAACTTTGGTAAAATCCTTCACTAATCACTAGTAGAAGCCGACATGGCCTAGAAAGATCCTTATGCCTTTAACTATTATGGGCTTAGTAAAATATTTGATCACTTGTATCTTGGATAGATATAATTCCATACCATCCTTAAAAACTTTGTGTCTAAGGAATATGCATCCTTGAACTATAAAGTATAATTTATCCCAATTTAAAACTAGGAAATTCTCTTCGTAGCATTTTAGGACTAAGTCGAGATTTCTTAGGCAGACCTTGAAGGATATTCCATAAATCGAAAAGTCATTCATAAAAATTTCTAAGAATTCCTCCACCATATCATTAAGTATGTGTGTCGTGTACCTTTTAAATTTTTATAGTACATTTCACATTATGAATAACATACATTTGTAGGTGAAGGTAATAAATGGACATGTTAATGTTGTTTTAGAGTAATCTTCTATATTTACTGCAATATGAATGTATCCAGAATATCCATCTAGGAAACAATAGAAATCATGTCCTGCTAGTCTCTCCAACATTTTATCCATGAATGGAAAGGTGAAATGATCTTTTCAGGTTGCCATGTTTATATTTCTATAGTCCACTAATACTCTCTATCCCATGATGGTGCAATTTGGGATCAATTAATCTTCATCATTCTTTTCCACTGTGAGGACAACTTTCTTGGGAACTACCGGTAGCTGAATCACCACTCTCTATAAAATATTGAAAATATTAATCCCATATTTAGAAGTTACAATACTTCTTTTTGGACTACTTCCTTCATTGATGGCGTGAGTCGCATCTATGAATGAAATTTGGGTTTTTCACCATCTTCTAATACAATTTTATTGGTGTATAAAGTAGGATTGATCCATTTGATATCTTCCACTCCCTAAGAAACTGATTACTTATATCTTTTCTAGACTTCAATCAAAATCTTCTTTTTGTGACTATGATAGTTCAGAGTTGATGATGACTGGTAATGTAACGTCAGTTTCTAGAAAGGAATACTTGAGCGTACTGGGGAGGGGTTTCAGTTCTAGTTTTTTGTGTCTATATGACTGAGGGTATGAAAGGTGGAATTCTATCCCTTATAAGAGGTTTGATGTAGTTTACTTCCTTAAAGTCGTGATCTTCATCCTCATCAAGGGGAATTTTATCACTCTCATCTCCAATGTTTATATATCCATATCTTTCTTATGCGAGAGAGATATCTTGGAATTCAAATGATTAATCTATTTGTTTTGATGTCTTTTCTAGGTCGAACACAACTTGTTCTTCACCACCTTGGAATACGTTTTTTTGATTTACATCAATGAATACTTTTCCTATGGCTAGGAATGGTCAGCCCAAAATGATTGGAAAATATTCTTCATATTCCATTTCCAGAATAAGGAAGTTGGAAAAATGATCTTTCTGAATTTGACTAAGAAATATTTGAGAATTACTCATGTATAATTTACTAATAGGATATCTAATTAGAGTGCTAATCTAGCTGTTTTGAGTTTTTTGAGTCCCATCTTGTGGAATACACTCAAGGACATGAGGTTGATGTTGGATCCTAATTCAAACAAGGCTCTTCCAAAGTTACATTCTCTTATTGTGTAAGAGATTGAAAAAATCCCAGAGTCTCTCATTTTTGGTGGAATTTTATATTAAAAAACAATAGAGAAATCTTTATTTAGTGAGATAACTCTTAGTTCCTCCATTTTTCTTTTGTTATAAAGAGGTTTCTTAAGTAATTTTTTATAGGTATGAATTTGAGTTATTTCCTCAATAAAAGGAATGTTGATGTGTAATTTCTTGAACATATCTAGAATTTATTGTCTTTCCCTTCAATTCTTACTTGCCTTGCTCCTTCCCAAAAATTAAGAGTTGGATTATAAGGTGTTGGAGAAATATAGACTTCTTCTATTAGTTTACCTCCTTTTGGGGCTTTTATAGAAGGCATAACTTCTTAATGAGTCACTTGAGTAGTTCCATTTTTATTTTCATCAACATATTTGAATATTTTATATTTCTTGGGTTCCTCAACTTGTGTTCCTTATCCTCCTCATGGTTGTTGAAAATCCAACACTTTTCTACTCCTCAGAACCACTTCCCTTTCCTCTTCCCTCGGGTATATCTCAATGTTTACAGGTAGAGTACATAAAAATATTTTTAACAAGGTATTTGAGATTTTTCCCATTGGATGCTTGAGATTACGTAGTGATACCAATTGGTTATGCATTTCCATATCTTGGGTGGTTATCCAATAATCTTTCTTTTGAATAAAATCTGAAAGCAGATTTTCCAAATTTGATTGCAGAAGTATGGTTGGTTGTGAAGGTCTTGGTGGAACTAGTTGAAATTATTGTTGGTCTATAGGGGGAAGGGTTTTTATGTTGCTTGTTATTGTGGTCGAGGAACATGATTCCTTAGAGGATATCCTGGCGGTTCTTGATTTATGAATGGTTCTTGACCACTTTTTGGATGGTATCATCCTTGATTGTTTTTTTCTTGTTGGATTGGTATTTGTTGAAAATATTTATGCGGATACTAAAATTGTTGATTTGGATGATTGTAATTAACATAATTACATTTTTTATTGGTTGTTTTTAAACACTTAATGTGTAATTTTAAAAAAGGTGCGGGCTACCACACATTTTTTATGATTTAATTTCCATGATTGGACATGAGGGGTTGGTGTATGGATGGTAGTTTAAATGATTCTAAATTTGTAACAATCCAAAATTTTGAATAAATTTTGTTCCCTAACTTGGTGTGTTATTTTATTTTATACTCATCAAAATTATTTCATTTAATAAAATGAGTATAATTAAAATAAGACCATTGGTTTTCGACTGTTATATGACCATTGGTCAATATGACCATTGGTCAATATGACTGTTGGTCAATATGGCCATTGGAAACTAAATATTGCGATTATTGTCTATAAATACAAGTGATGTTGGTTAATTAATATAGAAATAAGATTCGATGGCCCCATCCAGTTTTCTCGGGCCAATCAAAGCCCATCTGACGGAACTTGGGAAGGAGGTAGCACCTTTAAGCTTTTCCCTGGACCAAACCCAAGCCGAACTTCATCGTGTGAGGCTAAAACGGAATCACCTTCACGAGAGGTTCAAACTGATAGAAATAACTACTCGGGCAATGTTGGCCGATCCGCCCCAAGATTCTATCACCCTAGCACACCTTACTCTTAAGTCCTTTACTGGTGTTATAAGGGGATATGTAACGAGACCGTAACTGCCTTGTGTAATCCTTTGATTTAAATAAAAATTGTGATTTCTACTTATGGTGGAGTTTTTGAATTTTTCAAATGTCCGGATAAATATATTATTCATATTATTGGTGAATTTTAGAAAAATGATATTTTAAAAATATTTATGTAAACCTTAAATAATTAATAATGTGTAATGATTTTCAAAAAATGGTCTTATACAATTATGTTCAGTAAGAAATTTAGAGTCTAATAAGATCAAATTAATTTTTTATTAATAGTAAATTATGAATAGTGATTTTACGCTTATGATTACTAATGTGATCAAATGGATTAAGTAACCTCACTTAAGAAAGTATTAATATAATCTAGGAACCTTGATTAAGTAATCTGATTCAATAAAATCTGTAAATAAATATTCCAGAAAGTACTGGTTAAGTACTAGTTTTTTTGGTTGAATAGTGTTTTTTATTTTAAAAATTAAATTAAAAATATTTAGAAATTTATTTTCATAAAATGGAGTTTATTTTTGAAATCAGAGCATCGATATTTGGTTAAGGTGAATTTTTTGGATTTTTTTGAAACATTTGAATTTTTAGTGAATAGTTTTTTATTTAAAAATTAAATTAAAAATATTTAGAAAATTATTTTCATAAAATAGAGTTCATTTTTTCAATAATAGCATCGATATTTGCTTAAGGTGAATTTTTTGGGATTTTTCTGAGAAAGTTGAATTTTCAGCGAATAGTGAAAATACAGTTTTTGAGTTTCGAGTGTTTAATGACATCATTAAGGATATAATAATTATCTACTAATTCTGGTAGAATTATTAATAGGAATAAAAGGTATGAGGTGTCCCAAGTGTCCAATACCATGAGTAAATACCATGGGAAAGCCCATGGTTTTTCCAATACCACTGATGAGGTGTCCCTTGGCAATTAATGCTTTGTCCCCTCACTTATCCTATAAATACCAAGACTTTCCCTCATTTATTAAATTTCGAAATCCTCCCCAACGATTTTCTGGTCTCTTTACCTCCAAATTAGTCCTCCCAATGTGCCCTCAAGCCTCCCAAGGTCCTGAAATTCAAGCTTTCGAAGTTACTCTTCAAGGTAAGAGATCCTACCTCTCTCTTTCTTTTCAAGTACTCTTTTGTATGTCATTTCATTTAAGCCCCAAGTTATTATGTTGGGGGATGTTATTTTATATTAATATTACTTCACTTTTAATGATAATATGATGAGAGATCCCCTCTTACTCTCATCCTTTCGTTTTATGAATGTTTAAGTGGCACCGTTAGGCTGCCGAAATTTTGTAAGGGATTCTTCCACCCTTCTCAATTTTCAAGTTCTATTTTCATGTCATTTATTTAAAGTTACTTTTATTATGTTGGGGTATGATATTCTATATCTATCATACTTTAATTTTTATGTTCATATGATTAGAGACCCTATATTATCTCATCAATTCATTTTTTAAGTTTTAATTAACGCCGTTAGGCTGGTGAATTTTCATAAAAGAATTATTTTTTTTCTTCCTTTCAAGTTCTTCATTTCATATGGTATATCTTTCAAATTTCCTTACCATGTTCTTAAATCATTTATATTATGTAACCCTACTGTTTTATGGATCATTTATGAGTGGGTGACCCGTGTCCCCTCTCTTTTAAATGTTTTCTAAAACACTGTAACATAGCCGTTATGCTGCAGAATTTTCGTCTCAAAATGTCTTTATCTTTTTCTCAAACTATTTTATTTTATTAAGTGAATACTCAAAGATCTTTCTTCTAAAGGGGTATGAAAATATATCTCAAAATGTTCTATTTTAATTCTATTATTTACATACATGAACCCCGCTTTCCTTTTCTTTGGGTTTAAATTGACATAAAGATCATGTCTTTAAAGAAGTTTTTAAAATGTTATGATTATGAAATGAAACCCATTTAGTTTATGCTATATGGGTTATTTATGAAATTTTTGATGATGATATATGTGTCTCACATGATAATAAAGACAAATTAAGGGTGCGCCTTGATAGCGCTCTAATGCATTGGGTAATGTCTTAATCTCTAGAGATGACCATTTTAACGATACCTTGGTGAATAACCTTGGTAATTTTTTAATGACACCTTGGGGATGGACCATGGTGATACAAAAATGATTGTATAAGTTAAATGTTGTAACCACATCTTCAAGTTATGAAACACGTTATTTTTATTATGATATGGCTCATGATCTCTTTCTCATTCCTTAAAGTCATTTATCATGACTTTATTGATGTATCTCAAGTTCACATGTAAAATGTTTCTCGTGTTTCCTTTACTGGGTCTTCTTCTCACCCTTTCCTTTGATCTATGATCTCAGGTTATGAGATGCTGTAATGAACTTTGGATGAACAATGAAGAAGCCTTACAAGTGGTTTAGAAGAATGTTTATGTTGTTTTCACGTATTATGATCCTGATTTCCAAGAAACTAGACTTTAAAGATCCTATGTTTGTAAAATGTATTGAAAAGTTGTGTATTAAAAATCCAGGATGTTATAGTTGGTATCAAAGGATATTTTAGTTATTTATGGAAATTAGGATATGAAAACTTTAGGAAGAACCCTATATAAAAGTTTAAATATAGGAAATCTTCCTGGTATTTTGGTGAGTGTTGAGTAAGTGGTTTATCAAGAAAATACATCCTTATCTGGATACGAGCAGGTAGAGGTGGCTCTGGCATAGATGTACATAGGGGTAAAAACCAGAAACACCACTTTGAGTTAGTCTCAAACGGGAACTGGTACACAACAACAGGCCTTGCTGCACTCTTGGTTACGACACTCCCAGGGGGATATGTTTGGTTAATCGTAAGCTTTTTATGAATCATTATGAAGGGATTATAGAAAAATGTAATTGTCTAAGCATAAAGTTTTAAGACATAAAATCCTTTTTAGTTAAAATATTCGTAAATGAAATAAGTTTCTCACGAAGGATTTATTATTTTATAAAATTTCCCCATCGTATAAGAATACATTGACGTATTTCCTGAGGAGTTACCCAGACCTCCCCCAGAAAGAGAGGTAGAGTTATCCATTGAACTCATACCTAGATCTCATCCGATGTCAAAGACCCCCTATAGGATGGAAAACGTGGAGCTAGAGGAATTAAAGAAACAACTCTAAGATCTTATGGAGAATGGGTTTATCCAACCAAGTGTGTCTCCTTAGGGAGCATCAGTTATCTTTGTGAAGAAAAATGATGGATCGATGCAACTATGCATTGATTATAGAGAACTGAATGGGATTACAGTGAAGAACAAAAAATCTCTTCCAAGAATTGATGACTTATTTGACAAACTTAGTAGGACTAAATTCTTCTCTAAGATTGATCTTCGTTCTGGTTATCATCAATTGAGGGTGAAGAATGACGATATTCCAAAAACTACCTTCCAATAAAGATATGGGCATTATAAGTTTGTTGATATTCCCTTTGAACTGAAAATGCACATTCTATTTTTATGGATCAAGAATAAGTTGATTTTTGAATGTTATGTTTTATCAAATGGATATCTTTTGTATAGGAAAATGATTTGGTGATTAAATGATAAAGGTTATTTGGATGATGTTTTCTCTTTTGGAGTACAATATGCCTACGGGAAATAATATACTACATGATTTAAATTGTGGAGGAATGGTTGATTTTTTTTAGAATTTATGTAATTATTGTGGAAATATGGTGATTTGGGTTATTTATGGAAAATGATGAACCTAGCATAGAGAATATATGAATTGGTTAATTACACTTTAGTATGAGAATTTAATAGTAGTCAATGTTATTTAGAGATAAATTTTATGATTTATTGGGGAAGACTATGTGATTAAATCCTTCTGAATTTTGGGTTATAATATTAGTTTGGATTATTCTGAAGAATTTTAAGGATGATTGTGTATTGAATGGTATTTCTGGAACTTTGGGTACTTTTTTTTTGAATTTTAGAGATTAATAGTCCTATTTCTTTTTATGAAGGATTATCCTTTTTGGGGATTATATGATCTCGTACTAATCTTTTTAGTTTTAGTTTATGACTAAAGATAAGGGAAAAATATATTTATTCTTTTGTGGATTATGTGATTCTCTAGAAGATGATTATTGTGCTTTTGATGAGACTAAGTCCTTTTGAATGCTCATTATTTAGAGAAAAGATTAGTCTTGGTGGAAACTTATTAAGGGATGAAACTCTACTTTAAGGTAAGTATATTTCCTTATGTTTTTATTATATGTAGTAAATGAATTCCTCAAAATTATGAAAAGGAACGTAAAAAAAATGTTGTTGGTTTAGGTTTCCTACTGGGTGATCAAAGACCATTTAACATATCTTAAGTTTGTGATCTTCTTGTGGTTAATTTTCTGCTAATCATGCTTTTTGTCACTCTCCATCAGAACTTGACCCTTTGTTTTCTCTCCCATATCCATGTTTTCCTACATGGAATCCTAGTATGGGATAACTCGGGTGACCTTTGTACTTCCCTTTATTTCTTTTAAAGTAATAGTTTTACTAAATCTTTTTCTGATGTGGGACTTTCAACAAAATTTCCAAGCCCAATTTTAAAATTGCGAGGACACAATTTCTTAAGGGGGGAAGATTTTAAGGACACAAAATTTTGAATTAAGTTTGTTCCCTAACTTGGTGTGTTATTTTATTTTATACTCAACAAAAGTATTTCATTTAATAAAATGAGTATAATTAAAATAAGACCGTTGGGTTTTGACTGTTATATGAACATTGGTCAATATAACCATTGGAAACTAAATGATGAAATTATTGTCTATAAATACAATTGATCTTGGTTAATTAATATAAAAAGGAGATTTGATGGCCCCATCCAGTAGTTTTGGGCCGATCGAAGCCCGTCTGACGGAACTCGGGAAGGAGGTAGCACCTTTGGGTTTTGCCTTGGACCAAACCCAAGCCGAACTTCATCATGTGAAGCTGAAACGAAATCACCTTTGCGAGAAGTTCAAGCTCATAGAAATCACTACTCGGGCAATGGTGGCCAAGACACCCCAAGATTCTATCACCCTGTCATACCTTACTCTTAGGTCATATGCTGGTGTTATAAGGGGCTATGTAACGAGACCGTAACTGCCTTGTGTAATCCTTCGATTAAAATAAAAATTGCGATTTCTTCTTATAGTGGAGTTTGTGAATTTTTCAAATTTCAGGATAAATATATTATGCATATTATTGATGAATTTTTGAAAAAAGATAATTAAAAATATTTATGTAAACCTTAAATAATTAATAATGTGTAATGATTTTCAAAAAATGGTCTTCTAGAGTTATGTTCATTAAGAAATTTAAAGTCTAATAAGATCAATTTAATTTTTGATGAATAGTAAATTATGAATAGTGGTTTTATGCTTATGATTAGTAATGTGATCAAATGGATTAAGTAACCTCACTTAATAAAGTATTAATATAATGTAGGAACCTTGATTAAGTAATGTGATTCAATAAAATATGTAAATAACTGTTCCAGAAAGTACTGGTTAAGTATTAGCTTTTTCAGGTGAATAGTGTTTTTTATTTTAAAAATTAAATGAAAAATATTTAGAAAATTATTTTCATAAAATGGAGTTCATTTTTGAAATCATAGAATCGATATTTGGTTAAGGTGAATTTTTGGGATTTCTCTGAAATAGTTGAATTTTCAGTGAATAGTGTTTTTATTTAAAAATGAAATTTCAAATATTTATAAAATTATTTTCATAAAATGGAATTCATTTTTGAAATCAGGGCATCGATATTTGATTAAGATGAATTTTTTTGGGATTTTTCTGAGAAAGTTGAATTTTCGATGAATAGTGAAAATACAGTTTTTGAGTTTCGGGTGTTAAATGACATCATTAAGGATGTAATAATTATGCACTAATTCTGATCGACTTATGAATAGTAAGATAAGGTATGAGGTTTCCCAATTTTCTAATACAATGGGAAAATACCATGGGCAAGCCCATGGTTTTTCCAATACCACCGATGAGGTGTCCCTTGTCAATTAATGTTTTGTCCCCTCACTTCTCCTATAAATACCAAGACTTTCCCTCATTCATTTAATTTATAAATCCTCCCCAATAATGTTACGGTATCTTTACCTCCCAAGGAGTCCTCCAAAGGTTCCCTCAAGCCTTCGAAGGTCTCAACCTTCAAGCATTCAAAGATACTCTTCAAGGTAAGGAATCCTACCTCTCTCTTTCTTTTCAAGTACTCTTTTGTATGTCATTTCATTTAAGCCCCATGTTCTTATGTTGGGTGATGTTATTTTATATTCCTATTACTGATATTTTCATGATCATATGATGAGAGATCCCCTGTTACTCTCATCATTTTGTTTTATGAATGTTTAAGTGGAGCCGATAGGCTGTCGAATTTTTGAAAGGGATTCTTCCACCCTTGTCATTTTTCAAGTTCTATTTTCATGTCATTTATTTCAAGTTACATTTCTTATGTTGGGGTATGATCTTCTATATCTATCAAACTATTTTTTTATGTTCATATGATTAGAGACCCTATTTTATCTCATCAATTCATTTTTTGAAGTTTTAAGTAACGCTGTTAAGCTACCGAATTTTCATAAGAGAAATCTTATTTTTGTCTTCCATTAAAGTTCTTCATTTCTTATGGTATATATTTAAAATTTCATTAACATGTAATTAAATCCTTTATATTATGTCCCCATAATATTTTATGGATCATTTATGAGTGGGGGACCCATGTCCCCTCTCTTTTCAATGTTTTCTAATACCCTGTAACATAGCCATTATGCTGTAGAACTTTCGTCTCAAAATGTCCTTCTCTTTTTCTCAAACTCTATTATTTTATTAAGTTAATACTAAAAGATATTTCCTATACAGGGGTAGTCACATATATATATCAAAATGTTATATTTTAATTCTGGGATTTACGTACATGAAACCCGCTTTCCTTTTCTATGGGTTTAAAGTGACGTAAAGATCATATCTTTAAAGTCGTTTTTAAAATGTTATGATTATGAAATGAAACCCATTTCATTTATGCTATATGTGTTATTTATGAAATTTTTGATGATTATATATGTGTCTCACATGATAATAAAGACAAATTAAGGGTGCGCCCTGATAGCTCCCTAATGCATTGGGTAAAGACTTAATCTCTGGAGACGAGAATTTTAACGATACCTTGGTGAATAACCTTGGTAATTTTTAATGACACCTTAGAGATGGACCTTAGTGATACAAAAATGATTGTCTTGGTTAAAGGTTTTAGCCAAATCTTCAAGTAATGAAACATGTTATTTTTATTATGATATGCCTCATGATCTCTTTCTCGTGGCTTAAAGTTATTTGTCATGACTTTATTGATGTATCTCAAGTTCACATGTAAAATGTTTCTCTTGTTTCCCTTACTGGGCCTTCTTCTCACCCTTTCCTTTGATGTATTCTACCAGGTTATGAGATGCTGTAATGAAATTAGGATGAACAATGAATAATCCTTAAAACTGGTTTATAGGAATGTTTATGTTGTTTTCATATATTATGATCCTGATTTCCAAGACACTATACTTTAAAGATCCTCTATTTGTAAAATGTAATGAAAAGTTATGTATTAAAAAGGCAGGATGTTATAGTTGGTATCAAAGGATAATTTAGTTATTTATATAAATTAGGATATGAAAACTTTTGGAAGAACCCTATATAAAAGTTTAAATATAGGAAATATTCCTGGTATTTTGGTGAGTATTGAGTAAGTGGTTTATCAAGGAAATACATCCCTGTATGGATAAAAGTAGGTAGAGGTGGCTCTGGCACAAATGTACATAGGTGTAAAACCCGAAAACACCGCTTTGAGCTCGACTCAAACGAGAATTGGTACATGACAATGGGCCTTACTACACTGTTGGTTACGACACTCCCGGGGGATATGTTTGGTTAATTGCAAGCTTTTTATGAATCATTATGAAGGTATTATAGAAAAATTTAATTGTCTAAGCATGAAGTTTTAAGACATAAAATCCTTTTTAGTTAAAAGATTCGTAAATAAAATAAGTTTCTCACAAAGGATTTATTCTTTTAGAAAATATCCTCATTATCTAGGAATACGTTGACGTATTTCCTGAGGAGTTACCCGGACCTCTCCCAGAAAGAGAGGTAGAGTTCTCTATTGAACTCGTACCTGGATCTCATCCGATGTCAAAGAACCACTATAGGATGGAAAATGTGGAACTATAGGAATTAATGAAACAACTCCAAGATCTTTTGGAGAATGGGTTTATCCGACCAAGTGTGTCTCCTTAGGGAGCACCAGTTCTATTTGTGAAGAAGAAGGATGGATTGATGCAGTTATGCATTGATTATAGAGAACTGAATGGGATCACAATGAAGAGAAAATACTTTCGTCCAAGAATTGATGACTTATTTGACCAACTTCGTAGGACTCAATTCTTCTCTAAGATTGATTTTCATTCTGGTTATCATCAATTGAGGGTAAAGAATGATGATATTCCAAAAACTTCATTCCAATCAATATATGGGCATTATGAGTTTGTTGATATGCCCTTCAGACTGACTAATGCACCTTATATTTTTATGGATCAAGACTAAGTTGATTTTCAAAACTTATGTTTTATCAAATGGATATCCTTTGTATAAGAAAATGATTTTGTGATTAAATGATAAAGATAATTTTGGGCGATGTTTTATCTTTCGGAGTACAATATACCTAAGGGAAATAAAATACTACAGGACTTAAATTGTTGAGGAATGGTTGAGTTTTTTTTAGAATTTATGTAATTATTGTGGACATATGGTGATTTGGGTTATTTCTGGAAAATTATGAACCTAACATTGAGAATATGTGAATAGGTTAATTTCACTTTAGTATGAGACTTTAATAGTAGTTGATGTTATTTGGAGATAAATGTTAAGATTTATTGGGGAATACTATGTGATTAAATCCATCTGAGTTTTGGGTTCCAATCTTAGTTTGGATTATTCTGAAGAATTTTAAGGATGATTGTGTATTGAATGGTCTTTCTGGAACTTTGGGTACTTTTTTTTAATTTTGGAGATTAATAGTTATATTTCATTTTATGAAGTATTATCCTTTTTGGGGATTATATGATCTCATACTAACCTTTTTAGTTTTAGTTGATGACTAAAGACAAGGGAAAAATATAGTTATTCTTTTGTGGATTATGTGATTCTCTAGAAGATGATTTGTGTGATTTTGATGAGACCAAGTCCTTTTGAATGCCCATTGTTTGGAGAAAAGATTAGTCTTGGTGTAAAATTATTAAGGGATGAAACTATACTTGAAGGTAAGTATATTTCCTTATGTTTTTATTCTATGTAGTAAATGAATTCCTAAAAATTATGAAAAGGAACGTAAAAAAAACATTGTTGGTTTACGTTTCCTACTGGGTGATCAAATAATGTTTAACACATCTTAAGTTTGTGATATTCTTGTGATTAATTTTCAACTAATAATGTTTTCTATCACTATCCATCAGAACTTGACCCTTTATTTTCTCTTCCATATCCATGTTTTCCTACATGTAATCCTAGTATGGTTTAACTTGGGCGACCTTTGTACTTCCCTTTCATTATTTTAAAGTAATAGTTTTACTGACTCTTTTTCCGATGTGGGACTTTCAACAAAATTTCCAAGCCCAATTTCAAAATTTCAAGGACGCAATTTCTTAAGTGGGGAAGATTGTAATGATCCGAAATTTTGAATAAATTTTGTTTCCTAACTTGGTGTGTTATTTTATTTTATATCCAAGAAAACTATTTCATTTAATAAAATCAGTATAATTAAAATAAGACCATTGGGTTTCGACTGTTATATGACCGTTGGTCAATATGTCCATTGGAAACAAAATGTTACCATTATTGTCTATAAATACAAGTGATGTTGGTTAATTAATATAGAAAGAAGATTCAATGGCCCCATTCAATTGTCTCGGGCCGATCGAAGCCCATATGTCGGAACTTGGGATGGAGGTAGCACCTTTAAGCTTTCCCCTGGACCAAACCCAAGCTGAACTTCATCGTGTGAGGCTAAAACGGAATCGTCTTCACGAGAGGTTCAAACTGATAGAAATAACTACTCGGGCAATGTTGGCCGATCCGCCTGAAGATTCTATCACCCTAGCACACCTTACTCTTAGGTCCTTTACTAGTGTTATAAGGGGATATGTAATGAGACTGTAACTACCTTGTGTAATCCTTTGATTTAAATAAAAATTGTGATTTCTACTTATGGTGGAGTTTGTGAATTTTTCAATTGTCCGGATAAATATATTATTCATATTATTGGTGAATTTTATAAAAATGATATTTTAAAAATATTTATGTAAACATTAAATAATTAATAATGTGTAATGATTTTCAAAAAATGGTCTTCTACATTTACGTTCAGTAAGAAATTTCGAGTCTAATAAGATCAACTTAATTTTTGATGAATAGTAAATTATGAATAGTGATTTTACGCTTATGATTACTAATGTGATCAAATGGATTAAGTAACCTCACTTAAGAAAGTATTAATATAATCTAGGCACATTGATTAAGTAATGTGATTCAATAAAAAATAGGTAAATAACTGTTCCAGAAAGTACTGGTTAAGTACTAGTTTTTTTGGTTGAATAGTGTTTTTTATTTTAAAAATTAAATTAAAAATATTTAGAAATTTATTTTCATAAAATGGAGTTTATTTTTGAAATCAGAGCATCGATATTTGGTTAAGGTGAATTTTTTGGATTTTTTTTAAACATTTGAATTTTTAGTGAATAGTTTTTTTATTTAAAAATTAAATTAAAAATATTTAGAAAATTATTTTCATAAAATTGAGTTCGTTTTTGAAATCATAGCATCGATATTTGGTTAAGGTGAATTTTTTGGGATTTTTCTGAGAAAGTTGAATTTTCAGTGAAAAATGAAAATACAGTTTTTGAGTTTCGGGTGTTTAATGACATCATTAAGGATGTAATAATTATGCACTAATTCTGGTAGAATTATTAATATGAAGATAAGTTATGAGGTGTCCCAAGTGGCCAATACCATGAGCAAATACCATGGGCAAGCCCAGGGTTTTTCCAATACCACTGATGAGGTGTCCCTTGGCAATTAATGCTTTGTCCCCTCACTTAACCTATAAATACCAAGACTTTCCCTCATTCATTTCATTTCCAAATCCTCCCCAACTATGTTCTGGTCTCTTTACTTCCAAAGAAGTCCTCCCAAGGTGCCCTCAAGCCTCCCAAGGTCCTGAACTTCAAGCTTTCAAAGTTACTCTTCAAGGTAAGAGATCCTACCTCTCTCTTTCTTTTCAAGTACTCTTTTGTATGTCATTTCATTTAAGCCCCAAGTTCTTATGTTGGGGGATGTTATTTTATATTCCTATTACTTCCCTTTTAATGATAATATGATTATATATCCCCTCTTACTAACATCATTTCGTTTTATGAATGTTTAAGTGGTGCCGTTAGGCTGCCGAATTTTTGTAAGGGATTCTTCCACCATCCTCATTTTTCAAGTTCTATTTTCATGTCATTTATTTCAAGTTACTTTTATTATGGTGGGGTATGATATTCTATATCTATCATACTGTAAATTTTATGTTCATATGATGAGATACCCTATCGGATCTCATCAATTTATTTTTTTAAGTTTTAATTAACGCCGTTAGGCTGTCGAATTTTCATAAGAGAAATATTATTTTGTTTCCTTTCATGTTCTTCATTTCATATGGTATATCTTTAAAATTTCCTTACCATGTTCTTAAATCATTTATATTATGTAACCCTACTATTTTATGGATCATTTATGGGTGGGTTACCCGTGTCCCCTCTCTTTTAAATGTTTTCTAAAACCCTGTAACATAGCCGTTATGCTGTAGAATTTTCGTCTCAAAATGTCTTTATCTTTTTCTCAAACTATTTTATTTTATTAAGTGAATACTCAAAGATCTTTCTTATATAAGGGTATTCAAATATATATTAAAATGTTCTATTTTAATTATGGTATTTACATACATGGAACTCGCTTTCCTTTTCTGTGGCTTTAAAGTGACATAAAGATCTTGTCTTTAAAGGAGTTTTTAAAACATTATGATTATGAAATGAAACCAATTTTTTTATGCTATATGGGTTATTTATGAAATGTTTGATGATGATACATGTGGCTCACATGATAATAAAGACAAATTAAGGGTGCGCCATGATAGCGCTCAAATGCATTGGGTAAAGACTTAATCTCTAGAGATGACCATTTTAACGATACCTTGGTGAATAACCTTGGTAATTTTTTAATGATACCATGGGGATGGACCTTGGTGATACAGAAATTATTGTCCAAGTTTAATGTTGTAGCCACATCTTCAAGTTATGAAACTCGTTATTTTTATTATGATATGACTCATGATCTCTTTCTCAAGCCATAATATTATTTATCATGACTTTATGATGTATCTCAAGTTCACATGTAAAATGTTTCTCTTGTTTCCCTTACTGGGCCTTCTGCTCACCCTTTATTTTGATGTATGCTCCCAGGTTATGATATACTGTAATCAACTTAGGATGAACAATGAATAATCCTTACAAGTGGTTTATTAGAATATTTATGTTGTTTTGATGTATTATGATCCTGATTTCCAAGACACTAGATTTTAAAGATCCTCTATTTGTAAAATGTAATGAAAAGTTATGTATTAAATAGGCAAGATGTTATAGTTTGTATCAAATGATAGTTTAGTTATTTATGGAAATTAGGACATGAAAACTTTAGGAATAACCCTATATAAAAATTTAAATATAGAATATATTCTTGGTATTTTGGTGAGTATTAAGAAAGTGGTTTATCAAGAAAATACATCCATGTCTGGATACGAGCAGGTAGAGGTGGCTGTGGCAGAAATGTACATAGGGGTAAAACCTGAAAACACTGCTTTGAGCTAGAATCGAATGAGAACTGGTATACCACAATGGACCTTGCTGAACTCTTTATTATGACACCCCCAGGGGATATGTTTGGTTAATCGTAAGGTTTTTATGATTCATTATGAAGGAATTATAGAAAAATGTAATTGTCTAAGAATGAAGTTTTAAGATATAAAATCCTTTTTAGTTAAAATATTCGTAAATGAAATAAGTTTCTCCCGAAGGATTTATTCTTTTAGAAAATATCCTCATCGTCTAGGAATATGTTGACGTATTTCTTGAGGAGTTACCCAGACCTCCCCCAGAAAGAGAGGTAGAATTTTCCATTGAACTCGTACCTGGATCTCATCTGATGTCAAAGAACCCCTATAGGATGGAAAATGTGGAGCTAGAGGAATTAAAGGAAAAACCCCAAGATCTTTTGGAGAATGGGTTTATCCGAACAAGTGTGTCTCTTTATGGATCACCAGTTCTCTTTGTAAAGAAGAAGGATGAATTGATGCAGCTATGCATTCATTATAGAGAACTGAATGAGATCATAGTGAAGAACAAATACTCTCTTCCAAGAATTGATGACTTATTTGACCAACTTCATAGGACACAATTCTTCCGTAAGATTGATCTTCATTTTGGTTATCATCAATTGAGGGTGAAGAATGATGATATTCCAAAAACTGCCTTCCAATCAAGATAAGGGCATTATGAGATTGTTGATATGCCCTTCAAACTGACTAACACACCTTCTATTTTTATGGATCAAGAATAAGTTGATTTTGGAAACTTATGTTTTTTCAAATGGATATCCTCTATATAGGAAAATGATTTGGTGATTAAATGATAAAGTTCATTTTGGACGATGTTTTCTCTTTTGGAGTACAATATGCGTAAGGGAAATAAAATACTATAGTATTTAAATTGTGGAGGAATGGTTGATTTTTTTAGAATTTATGTAATTATTGTGGACATCTGGTGATTTGGGTTATTTCTGGAAAATGATGAACCTAGCATAGGGAATATGTGAATAAGTTAATTACACTTTAGTATGAGACTTTAATAGTAGTTGATGTTATTTGGAGATAAATGTTTAGATTTATTAGGGAAGACTATGTGATTCAATACTTCTGAGTTTTGGGTTCCAATCTTAGTTTGGAGTATTCTAAAGAATTTTAAGGATAATTGTGTATTGAATGGTCTTTCTGGAACTTTGGGTACTTTTTGTTGAATTTTGGAGATTAATAGTCATATTAATTTTTATGAAGGATTATACTTTTTGGGTATTATATGATCTCGTACTAACCTTTTTAGTTTTAGTTGATGACTAAAGACAAGGGAAAAATATAGTTATTTTTTTGGATTATGTGATTCTCTAGAAGATGATTCTTATGATTTTGATGAGACCAAGTCCTTTTGAATGCTCATTTTTGGAGAAAAGATTATTCTTGGTGGAAACTTATTAAGGGATGAAACTCTACTTGTAGGTAAGTATATTTCTTTATGTTTTTATTCTATGTATTAAATGAATTCCTCAAAATTATGAAAAGGAACATAAAAAAAATCGTTGTTGGTTTGCGTTTCCTACTGGGTGATCAAAGACTGTTTAACACATCTTAAGTTTGTGATCTTCTTGTTGTTAATTTTCTCCTAATCATGTTTTCTATCACTCTCCATCATAACTTGACCCTTTTTTTTCTCTCCCATGTCCATGTTTTTTTACATGGAATCCTAGTATGGGTAAACTCAGGTGACCTTTGTACATCCCTTTCTTTCTTTTAAAGTAATAGTTTTACTGACTCTTTTTCTAATGTGGGACTTTCAACGAAATTTCCAAGCCCAATTTTAAAATTGAGAGGACCTAATTTCTTAAGGGGGGAAGATTGTAATGACCCGAAATTTTGAATAAATTTTATTTTCAAACTTGGTGTGTTATTTTATTTTATACTCAACAAAACTATTTCATTTAATAAAATGAGTATAATTAAAATAAGACAGTTGGGTTTCAACTGTCATATGTCCATTGGTCAGTATGACCGTTGGAAACTAAATGTTGCGATTATTGTATATAAATACAAGTGATCTTGGTTAATTAATATAGAAAGGAGATTTGATGGCCCCATCCTGTAGTCTCGGTCTGATCGAAGCCCATCTGATGAAACTCGGGAAGGAGGTAGCACCTTTGGGATTTTCCCTAGACTAAACCCAAGCTGAACTTCATCGTGTGAAGCTGGAACAGAATCGCCTTTGCGAGAAGTTCAAGCTGATAGAAATAACTACTCGGTCAATGTTGGCCAAGCCGCCCCAAGATTCTATCACCCGAGCACACATTACTCTTAGGTCCTATGCTATTGTTATAATGGGCTATGTAAAGAGACCATAGCTACCTTGTGTAATACTTTGATTTAAATAAAAATCATGATTTCTTCTTATGGTGGAGTTTTTGAATTTTTCAAATGTACAGATAAATATAGTATTCATATTATTGATGAATTTTTGAAAAAATATATTTTAAAAATATTTATGTAAACCTTAAATAATTAATAATGTGTAATGATTTTCAAAAAAATGGTCTTCTAGAGTTATGTTCAATAAGAAATTTGGAGTCTAATAAGATCAACTTAATTTTTGATGAATAGTAAATTATGAATAGTGATTTTATGCTTATGATTTGTAATGTGATCAAATAGATTAAGTAACCTCACTTAAGAAAGTATTAATATAATCTATGCACCTTGATTAAGTAATGTGATTCAATAAAATAGGTAAATAACTGTTCCAGAAAGTTCTGATTAAGTATTAATTTTTTCGGGTGAATAATGGTTTTTATTTTAAAAATTAAATTAAAAATATTTAGAAAATTATTTTCATAAAATGGAGTTCATTTTTGAAATCAGAGCATCGATATTTGGTTAAGGTGAATTTTTAGGATTTTTCTGAAAAAGTTGAATTTTTAGTGAATAGTACTTTTATTTAAAAATTAAATTAAAAATATTTAGAAAATTATTTTTGATAAAATGGAGTTCATTTTTGAAATCAGATCTTTGATATTTGGTTAAGGTGAATTTTTTAAGATTTTTCTGAGAAAGTTGATTTTTCAGTGAATAGTGAAAGTATAGTTTCTGAGTTTCGGGTGTTTAATGAAATCATTAAGGATGCAATAATTATCCACTAATTCTGCTAGACTTATGAATTGTAAGATAAGATATGAGGTGTTCCAAGTTACCAATACCATGGGAATATACCATGGGCAAGCCCATGGTTTTTTTGAATACCACTGATGAGGTGTCCCTTGGTAATTAATGCATTGTCCCCTCACTTCTCCTATAAATACTAAGCCTTTCCCTCATTAATTTAATTTCAAAATCACCCCAACGAAGTTATGGTCTCTTTACCTTCCAATGAGTCCTCCCAAGGTGCCCTCAATCCTCCCATGGTCCAGACCTTCAAGCTTTAGAAGTTACTCTTCATGGTAAGGGATCCTACCTCTCTCTTTCTTTTCAAGTACTCTTTTGTATGTCATTTCATTTAAGCCCCATGTTATTATGTTGGGGGATGTTATTTTATATTCGTATTAATTCATTTTCCATGATAATATGACGAGGCTTCCCCTCTTACTCTCATCATTTCGTTTTATGAATTGTTAAGTGGCGTCGTTAGGCATCCGGATTTTTGTAAGGGATTCTTCCACCCTTCTCATTTTTCAAGTTCTATTTTCATGTCATTTCTTTCAAGTTACTTTTCTTATGTTGGGGTATGATCTTCTATATCTATCATACTGTCATTTTTATGTTCATATGATGAGATACCTTATTTGATCTCATCAATTAATTTTTTCAAGTTTTAAGTAACGCCGTTAGGCTGCCGAATTTTCATAAGAGAAATATTATTTTTGTCTTCCTTTCAAGTTCTTTATTTCATATGGTATTTCTTTAAAAGTTCATTAACACATTCTTAAATAATTTATATTCTGTCCCCCTACTATTTTATGGATCATTTATGTGTGGGTGACCCATGTACCCTCTCTTTTAAATGTTTTCTAAAACCCTGTAACATAGCCGTTATGCTGCAGAATTTTCGTCTCAAAATGTCTTTCTATTTTTCTCAAACTATTTTATTTTATTAAGTGAATACTCCAAGATATTTCTCTTATAGGGGTATTCACATATATATCAAAATTTTATATTTTAATTCTGGGATTTACTTACATGAAACCCGCTTTCCTTTTCCATGTGTTTAAAGTGACATAAAGATTATGTCTTTAAAGCAGTTTTTAAAATGTTATGATTATGAAATGAAAGCCATTTCTTTTATGATATATGGGTTATTTATGAAATGTTTGATTATTATATATGTGGATCTCATGATAATAAAGTAAAATTAAGGGTTCTTTCTAATAGAGCTCCAATTCATTGGGTAAAGACTTAATCTCTAGAGATGACCATTTTAACGATACCTTAGTGAATAACCTTGGTAAATTTTTAATGACACCTTGGGGTTGGACCTTTGTGATTCAGAAATTATTGTCTAAGTAAAATGTTGTAACCACATCTTCATGTTATGAAACACCTTATTTTTATTATGATATGCCTCATGATCTCTTTCTCATGCCTTAAAGTTATTTATCTTGACTTTATTGATGTTTCTCAGGTTCACATGTAAAATGTTTCTCTTGTTTCCCTTACTGGGCCTTATTATCACCCTTTCCTTTGATGTATGCTCCCAGGTTATGATATTCTATAATGAACTTAGGATTAACAATTAATAATCCTTACAAGTGGTTTATAATAATGTTTATGTTGTTTTATTTAATTATGATCCTGATTTCCAAGACACTAGACTTTAAAGATCGTATGTTTGTAAAACGAAATGAAAAGTTTTGTATTAAAAATGTAGGATGTAATAAAATTCTTGGTCAAAGCCTCGAATGGTGTAGATAGTTGGGTATTCTCTTCAACTTGATGGATCCCACACCAGGGCAGTCCACAATGGATTTTCCACAGACTAGAATTTTGGGAGACTTCTTCTAGAATTGATCATCCTACCTCGGGTGTTTTAAACATTAACCCTCCATAAGTGGCTACATTAATGACAGTGCAGGAATCTTGTCGGAGGGCTTGATAAAATTTATGGAGTTGAATCAACATATTGAGTCCATGATGGAGGCACTTTTGGTTAAGCTCTTTAAAATGGTCTCATTCTTCCCATACAAACTCACCATTTTCTTGAGCGAAATTATGGATGTCATTTCACTATTTAAAAGTTAGAATTGGTGGAAAGTACTTGTTAGGTATTTTTTTGGTTAAGTTCTCCCAAGTTTGTATGGACTGAGGAGATTGAATTTTGATCCATTTCTTGGATTTTTCTCATTGGGAAAAGGTAAATACTTGAAGTCTTATGGAATCAAAAGAAACTCCCTGGTTGTGAAAGGTATCACATACTTCTAGGAAGTTTGAGATATTCTCATGGGGGTCTTCAATTTGAATCCCACAGAATTAGCCCATATTCTAGATCATATGACTGAGTCTAGGATTGATTTAAAATGTATGTGCTGCTGTAGTAGGGTGTATAATACAGGGTGTTTTACCGTTGATTGACGGAAATCCATAATCCTTGATAGTTCACTCTTACTGCATGAGTTTATCTACATGAATTACATGTTTCATGTTTGTGGGGTTTTGTTGTTTTAGACCCACATGGTTTCTAGGAACATCTATTTTTGAATGGAGGAATGAAAAGATATAAATATCAATTTCAGGTTCGAAGGCAAGATGCTCTTATGCCTCAAGTCTCCACGAATTAGTCAAAGGGCCCCGATGCATGCATTAAGTCGAAAGAATAAGGAAATAATGAAATACAAAAGAAAAGGGAAAATAAAATAAAAGAGAAAGGAGAAAAGGGAGTGGTAATCCGTGTTTCTTACCGTACGTTACCATTCCATATAACAATACTTTATTCCCTAGAAATGGTACCAAAATTTGACGCACTCGTATATGTCGTTAAAATTTCCCAGAATATGGTGAGGTTAGATTTATTTTTCCTAAACTACACTTTCTACTAGGGTGTAGTATAGTGGTAGTGTGGGGTCAGACCCACGAGGATTTTTGACTGGCTTGGATGAACTAAGTATTAGAACCCTTTTAGTAGGAATCATCAGAAGGGTATTAAGCTTGGGAAATTATTAACACAAAGGATTTGTAAACAAATATCATAGATAAAGAAGGGATTGAGATCAATTTTAGGGTTTCAAAAAAGGGTGATCTTTAATTCTAACTTGGTATAGTCCTAAGGTCTTGGATGTGAAGAAATAAAAGGCAACTATTTGTCTATGATCAATCCAATGAGATCTATCTATGAGAAAGATATTCCTAGGTCTCAAGATAGCTGTAACCTGGATGCATTATTCCTAGATTCTAAGGCAAAGAGTGTCATAGACTAATGGTCATAACTTGTTATACTCTAATCAGGTCATGGTCATTCATTCAAGCTTCCCATGATCAAGGTTTTCTAAAAGAATTAGATTGAAAACTGTTTTTTAACATGATTACTATTCCTTAGGGTTACTAAGTTAATAGTTAAATATTAATTGTATTCAAAAACCTATACTCTTGATCCCTACCTTAAGAGGTTTATCTACTCATGGTGGAATCGATTATAAACAGATAAACAATTGAAAACATGGTTAACATACCAAAACAAATTATACAATTAAAAAAATTCAAGGATTCTTATTGACCAATTAATGAATATGAAATCAATAATAAGAAGTATAATCTTCAAAAAATCTAAAGTTTAATCAATTACTTACTTGAAATAATAAAAATAACAAAAAAATCATGAATTCATCAATTATTGTTGACCGAGATGAATAAAAAACATATATTGGCCACGTAAATAAAAATAAATGAATAAAACATATCAAATCAATCCAATGTACTTGCATAAATGTAAAAAAATGAAAATACTTGGTGAAAAATGAGTTTTTTGGAGAAAGGTAGAGGAAAGTCGAAAGTGAAAAAAAGAGAAAACAAGAGAAAAATATGAATTTTCTCCACCCTTCTTTCTATGGGGTGCCACCTGGAGTTAAATAATTGGGATATTACATGGTTTTTAATGGTGCTTCACATCATGTTATTCTAATCTGAGTATGCCTCCAAAAATCTTAAATCTGATCAAATCTCATGTAAATATATTCTATAGATTTAGAAATTTGACTCCATTCACGATGTGTAACTGGGAATCATGATGTATATCTTCCTTCGGTTTGTATCTTGAAAGTGTGAATTTGATTCAAAGGTTACACGATGTGTATTGGTGAATCACATCATGTAATGGATTCATGGATTGAATTTCTTTCACGAATTTCTTCAAGGATTTTCCTATGCTGTGAAATATAACTACACATTTTGTAATAGAGTTTCATGAAGTGTAATGGACATTTATGGTCAGTTTCTCTAAATTTTCCTTTGAAGCCTTAGAAACCTATTTCCTGTAATAAATAACACATAACTGGTGAATTATCAAATAAAAACATGGATAATCCTAAACAAAATGACAAAAAAATGTAAATATGATTTTAGGTTATTTCATGTATGGTGCACATGAGGTTATCCTAAGAACACTATGTCATAATATCTTGGTGGTTATCAATAAATGATGCTTATGATGTCATGTTTTATGTTGTTTCCACATTCCTATTATTTCCCTGATATTATCATCTTATATCCTCATTTGTTTTTTATGTTTATGTTTCTCATCCCTTTTACCTCACCTTGATATTCCTCTTTACTAACATATATTACTTTTATTATGTTATTATTTGATTAGTTAATTATTAGGCTTTATATCTCACCCCTTTATAATATATGTCCCCCAGTTATCCTATGCAGTTTTAAAATACTGATGAAATACAATGGAAAGTATTGTAGTTTTTAAATAACTTTTTTATTTCCATGTTTAGATTTATTATTATATGTGTCTAATTACCTAAAGACACTAGGACTCATGATATTTTGGCATGGTATTATGTGTCTAATTCTATAATAAATCATTAATTATGGTGTATTAATGATATGGGTTTTCATAGATATGTTCTTTAAGAGAGTTTCCTATGAGACTAGATGAATGATGACAATTTCTTCGAGATGTGGGATATATATTTAGTGAATGGTACCTTGATAAAAACCCTGTGATAATTTGAGATGATCCATTCCTAGAACTCGATTTTTTCACATGGGTATGAAAATAATTAATGGAAATTAGCAAAAACAAATAAATAAGTGAAGGGTACCAAAGAGTTTTCCTAGGATACACATCTTTCACATTGCTTTTCTACCAAGAGGCTCGTATAGGTCCTATCTACACGACCATAAGGGAAACCATACATGAATGTGACATGTGCACTGAGTACATATGTAAGGTAACTCTGTGGAAAAACTCCTTCAACCAGGGTCCTATGTTTTTCTATAAATAGGACCTTGGGGTTCCTCATTTTGGATGATGAAAAAACTCAGAGAATCCTTGAATATTTTCTCACCCTAGTCCTTCACCTAGCCCCTAAAAACCACCTAGGTAGCTTTACAAAAACCAAGAGAAGAGGGAATTAACAGGGATAATGGGATAAAAGTACCTCTAGGCTGTGAAACACAAAAAACTTACATGAGGATACACACCCTACCTAATCAATAGAGACTAGAACAAATGTTCTTTCCCAAATCTGTGACCTGCATGAGGCCCTTCCAGGGACACCTATGAAAACCCTTGGATCCTAGAGAAAGGCCTCACCCAAGTATTTTTTCCTATATTTTTATTCATATAGAATTCAAATTTATCTCACGTAGGCATACCCTATGTGAAAAACTTCTGATATACTTAGTAATTACCCTATGCACACCCCCCTTTTGATCACCCAACCTTTACCTCTACGAGCCTCCGTTAAGACCTATTTCAGGGAACTAATGGTAAGGAACCTCCTTCCTTGGGACTCCCATTTTAGGGATACCAAGATAAATCCTTCGCAAAAGCCTCTAGACTTTAACCACTAGGGAAATAGAAACACCAGTGTGTCTCTCATTTATTTATGCATTCCTTTGGATAGAGGTGCCTGGTACTTGTCCTACATGAAGGGTAGGGCCATGAGGGTGTATGTAGTTATTAATCCCTTCAATCATGATGACCCTAACCCTAGGGAAGTGTTAAGGAATTCATGATCTCAGACATGAGAGCCAAGGAATTTTCCTTCCCTCATCATCTCTGAGACTAGAGACCTTCGATTCCAGACAGTATGGGAGGGGATAATGATTTATTTTCCCTATTTATGGGGATTAGTGTCTTATCCTCCTCTCCCCTTTAGAACCAGAATCTATGAATCCCCCATGGAGGATGACCCTATAATTTATTGTGGAACATATATAGACTTTTATTTGGATGTGAATATCCTTGTTATTAAAATGGGAGAGGAGGTGGGAACATTAAATCCCTTTCTTCTTCTACCGTAGCCCCAGACTCTTCTACCAGCTGAAGGAGGGCTATGCAATTTTATAGATCTTATACTTCCTATTTCTTCTCACATACAAGCATTAATCACATGGGTTTATAGGTTAGATATGATCATGACATCCACACGGTCATATTCATGTATGGGTAGAGAATCATTTTTAGGATCTTCCTTTCACCTACCTTCAGAGGGCCTCCATAGGCGTGCATCCTCAAAGCCATGTTTCCCTAAAAGGGAGACATTACTTGAAATAAAAACTTTTAGAGGACCTACATAGGCATGGTCCCTCAACCTAAACCGAACTATGTATGATTTTAATTCCACCCAAGTGGGATAAGTTGTAAGACTCCCTGAGGTCCATTTCCAACATCCTAAAATTAACCTCAATTCTCTTTGATCCACATTCCCAGTTGGTTCATATCCAACCTAGGAGTCCACATCCATTCTAGGTTCCTTAGGATTATTCGATATAATTCCCACACCAAGATTTGGCTGGGAACCTTTCTCCTAGATTTTCTTTCTTAATGAAGTTAAACTACATAGTTTGGTACTCATCACATGACCTTAAGAGAAATTATGTGTCCCATTTAGTGGAACCGAAATACCTAGTTTCTGATTCAATTCACAAGGATATGTAGGATTCCCATCTCATGGGCTGGATACTAACAACAAAACAACTCCCATTTCCCAAGATGACATTAAATTCTATAGTGCCCCACTGTGTGGCTTGAAACCAGCATCATGATGACAAATAGTCAAAGAATATATAATCAGTTCATAAGAGGGTACCATTGATGGAGAACCTTGGATATATAGAGATATATCCATAGATGAAGAACTTGGGATACATATAGATGATTCTAAATTCCATTCATGCTAATAATTGATTGTTAACCTAGTGGAGACCAATGTTATACTTGGAAATTAATGAAGGATTCACGAATATGTCTTAAATCATTATGAGAGTCCCAAAATAGTCAATAATTCCCCCCAAAAAGTGTTATTAGCCTAAATATCATAATCTAAAACAATGTGAGTCTATAAGAATTACTAGACCATTTATTAAAATTATTCTTCCTTTAAAAATTTGGTTCATAAAACAATCTAAATAAGGGGACCGTTGGGTGTTTTCGGCCGCATAATCAAAACTTGTTGGTAGTCATTCGAAAATGGTGAAGTTGATGTGAATGGTTGGGAAACCATTAAAAAACCTATAATCAAACTGTTGAAAAAACCCCAAAAAGTTTTATCATAAACAAAAAATGGTGAACTCGACATGAATTCTTTACCAAGATGATGGTGCAACCCACCTGTCAATCCCATTTCATGCTCAAAATGAGAATGGGATAAACAAGACAATACATTATGCATGTTTTTATATACTAATATGATTATCTGATAAGGTTTTCTTGTGTGTGTTTTTCACATGTATTTTAGGAACCTTTGGCAATAAATCCCTTAAATCAAAATTTCATCATACCAATTCCCACAAACATACACATTGGCCACTATGAAAGATGGGTCTTCAACCAAACAAAGGACATCATTGCCTACCCAACATCTTCAATGCTGGGTATCAAATGAATTCGTTCATAAGTACCAACAAAATAGTACCCTCCAAAACCTAGAGGTATCTCTATAGGCCATACATCTTATGAAGCCCCTCCAGCCATCCACTCAATGATGATTGGCAACCCAGAAGAAGATGAAATCAATTTCTATATCAAACCATTTTGGGATCCTATCCTCAGAATGAAGCAATCACCTATATCCTTTTCTTAGAAAGGTAGATCAAGAGTCCATGGATGACATCACCTAAACAACATAGGGGGCCCCTCAAATGGGATCCTAAAAGCATCCACTACTGCCAATGCCATGCAGAGACAAACCCTCAACATGATGTGGGTGTTTTCCTTGAGAGTATAGACCATTCCACTTAGAAGCAAGAATGTAATAGAGACCAATGAGAGTAGAGATCGAATAATATGTAGCATGCCTGCACTTCAGTTCCCACTCCAGATCTCCTATAGTCAAATTCCATCGGAAATCATGCACAGACACAAACATCTTCCTGCATAAATTATGTCCACTAGTAAAATTTGGAGATAAAATATGAGAAATAATGAATAACTTACCATACTAGACAAGCCTTCCAAAACAGTTCAATAATATCTAAAGAAGTCAGTCAGTTAGATTCGATGGATAATTGTGAGTAGGAAAAAACACCTGTCTGCCACAACAAAGTCCACCAGTAAAATTCAGAGGCAGACCACAAGCAATCACCCCCACCCACCCACATCCATCAAGCCTATTACCCAAACCTATCAGTAATTGGATAAATCAATCCATTAATTCGGGTAACAAATAGGGGAAGACCTATATCTATATTCCCACACCTAACTAATGTCGGTACCTATCGAAAGTAAATGGAGGAAAGGTGCAGGAACACACCCCTGATCTAGCCACAGAATGGGATATATACCCCTTCATATTACTAAAGTTACCATACACATCTTGAAAATTGTGAATGAGAGGATGCAAATTCCTTTTCACATCCTACAAACCTGCCAGGACAAACTAATGACAAAAATAATGGTATAGGGTTGGATAGACAACTCCATCCTTATAAATGGAGTTACTCATCAACAAAAAACGTGGGTCATTTTAGAGTTAAAACAAACCTATTCTCATGTATAGATGGTTCATGGGACAAATTCCCCATGATATATAGAAAACTAGATCAGATCTACACCCCCGTTCCAAATGGAGGTAATCAGCCTATTCCAATAGCCACACCATGGTGGGAACAAACCCATACCAAAACTATAGAAACCTATTAGAAAAGTATGTCATTGATTTGGGATATAATCAAATAATATTTCTTATATGAAAACGTCTTTCCCTAGTAAGCGACCCCAATTGTCTATAAGAAGGAATCCAAAAAGAATCCTTTTTAAAGAGAACTGGAAAATGAAGAGCCTATCTTCGATCCCACTCTACTTAATTCTAGAGTTCTTAAATCCCTTAGAAAATTATATTTGGAATCTCTAAATCCTACTATCTCTTTACCAAATTATATTAATAGTATCTACAGTTCTGGAGTTCCTCCCTGGGCATGTCACTACCATTGATTGCTTCACATCCAGGATCCAATTGATTTTGATAGCCCATCTCCTTATAAGAGTCACATCAACCCTCCATGTGGCTATAATATGAAACAAAAATAAGGTTCTCCCCAGGGTATACACCCCATAAACTCCCATCACAATCAGATGTCTGCCATGATGGTAGTCCTACCCATAACTACATTTTACATTGTTAAAAAGGTCCTCTCCTTGAAGATTTAATGATGAGAAATCCCTCCCACCATGAAGTGCTTGAAAAAATGAGGATAGTTAAGCCCGATTCACTTCATTGAAAAGTGAAATCCTTTCTAATCCAGAATATAGCCCAAGGATATGTTCATTCTCCAAACTACCCTTAGATCACCTGACTTCCAATATGATGATATTACTATTTGTAATAAATATCAGCGAAGCATCCACTTTGTGTAGACCAGGTTGATGAGCCTCTAAAAAAAGATGAAAAATAAATTTTAAGCATGAGGAGATAGTTGGCTAAATATGACATACCGGTCATGTTTTAGCCATTATCCACTTTCTAATACAACATTCAAAAGGTGTTTTCAGAAGATTGTGTGCACAACATCCACATAAATATATGAAATTCCCTTCATCACTTAAGATAAAAAGTATTACCATATCATGAATATCTAAGACACATTAATATAATAGAATAGATACACTATTAAATTGAATTGGTAGCTCTCCTAGAAGCTCGACATCCAAAATTTTGAAAAAATTAAGGAGCCCTTTAGCGCACATGTATCGATGTGTTAAAGGATTTGTGTCTCTTTATCAATGATTATCCATCCAGTGTTCATATAAGAGGATGGAGTGAACACAAAGTGTTTCATTTCACCTTGATCCCCAATCAACATATCCCTCCAAAGGTGACATCATGCAATGTCATATCTTCTGGCTGACTGCAACAAATGGACTCGGTCCATGATAGATGGTGCACTCAGAAAAAACTATTCCAGAATGACTCTTGTAGATGTCAATCCCGAATAGAGAGATCCATTAAAATAATTTATTATGAGGCTTATAAAAATATTTATCCGACCTCCTACTTAAGGGAAGTCAACCTTTAAATAGTGACAATCTTTTAAATGTATAAAATTTCTTTGGAATCTGGTAGCTCAGGGTTAGGATGTACCATGTATCAATCCCATGTACAGACACAACTCTATAAAATAAAGAAACCAATGATGAATGTATTATCCATGAAAATCAATGAGAAACCCCAAATCATAGGTCTGGGGGTGTTTTTACTACAACCATCAAGAATTAAAATATATGCTCGAAAGGTTATGGAAAGGGAGTAAGAATAGCCACATCCCATAAATATTAGGATATTTTTACCTTGAAAACCTCCTCCTCAATAGAATTTAGTCTTCTCCTGATTAAGAGAAACACTAAAAAATGGTTCTGCCCTATGCATCCTATCCCATGACGCGATGTTCTCACTAAGAACATGCACAAAAAAATTGTTCAGAAATTCCCTTTACATTATAATCCACTGAATGATTCCAATAGGTCTTGTGGTGGATAGGAGGATGCCTCCTAGAAGGGAAAAACAAAGGCAGTATCTCAAAGATACTAATGGAATACCTTCCATGCATTACACATTAGTGAATGTCATTAAAACTACCCATGTAGAACCTATAAAACATGAGGCAAATATAGAGGAGAAAGAGAAGGAAATTGTGGTTCATAATATGTTTCATACTAAAATGATCTATGGAGTAGTTCTTACATAGAACCAGAGTCTTGATCTGAATTGTTTGGATTCCCTCAACCACTCAAGTACTACCTATTCAGATAGAACCCACTAAAGAAAAGGGTGAAGGTAAGGTTGGGGCTTACCCACCTACCGAAGATATTAAATGCCTAACAATCGAAGAAAGATTCATTTTGAATAAGGAAGAGATTAATGTGTTGAGAAGACTCAATGTAGAATTGATTAAAGGAAATGTTCCTACCAGATATGTTATAGAATAAGACTCTTAACTTGCACTCCCAATTGGTGTACTTCAACAAAAAGGGTTCACCCAATGACTAGTATATTTACACCCCATAATAGTTAGATAATAGGAGTTCCCTCCCTTGCGCACAAGACCAAGGATGGGTGAGACACATCCTCATGAATTATCTCCTAAAGGTTACCCACCTCATGTACAAAATGGGCCTTTGCAGATGGATCTATGTATTGATTCCCCTGATCAATTACCTATTCAAATAGTCACCCCTCAAATAATATTTAATACTATTGATTAATTGAAATCTTGATTGGAAGATATAGAAGAATGATGTGCACCAGCGCATCTAGAAAAGAGGTCCTACCCTAAATCGGTGGATCCCACCCAAATTTTGGGAAACCTATGTTTATAATATTTAATGGTTCATGGGATCTAGAGTATCATTTGACACATTTCCTATCATAATGTGATACTATAATGAGGACCCCTACACAACAAGAAGCATTGAAATTCAAATTATTCATTCAAACATCACAAAGGCTTGTCTTCATATTGTACAATAGTTTTCCAGCTCTATCATTAATTGGATGGGAATATCTCTATTGAAAGTTTCTCTTTAAATTCATCTCAACACTATAAAAGACAATATTCCCTAACCCTAAAACTACAAAAAATGAGAGAATGATAGGATTTCTAATTTCATTTCTTGATAGAAGGGGTTGACATAATCCATGAACCTATAGCTTCCCCAGGAATATTTTTTTCCATCTATATAGAGAATATATATGGTGAGTTACAAACACCGCTTATCCCTATGAAATATAAAGAAGGGGTTGGGATCTGTCTAAAATTGCTCAAAAAATGGTAGATTCCATCTTGAGAACTGGGAACAAATATTGTGTAATTCTATCAACTCAAGGGAAGAGAATAGGGAAAGTAGAGGCTACCACAATCATCTTTGATCCATCCTCTACATTAACAACAACTCCAAAACCCATGACACATCATACAAAACCCCCTTTTTGAGCATCAGTGACAACAACCACCCCATCAGGATGTATGAAGAGATCATTGTTGAAAATATTTTTAAGATCTAAAGAAAAATTTATATTTTTTATGAGACAACTAAGTCCCATGTTACTTCATCACAACCTTGGAAAAAAACTTGATTGTAGAGACCCGAAGCTTAACGTACATGGACATTACATTACATTTGCGGAATACTTAGTACATAACAAAAAACACACACACAAGGACCGTAATAGTTTAGTGTCTTTGGAAACTCAGAACGTAATCTTCTAATCGTGGTGAAAGATCTTCAATATCTCCCATAAAGATCTTCCCCTTTTTTTTCTTACCTAAAACCTTTCTTTATATCCTGGGGAAAAGAAAACATAAAAGGGTGAGCTCAAATGCTCAGTAAGGGTAAACAAAAGAAATATCAATCACATCATATACATAAGCACATAACTATTGGAAATCTTAACCTGCAAAAGAGATCATAATTTCATAACATGGGGTAAATCATGGCAGTGAAATGTAATCAAAATAATCATAACATAAAACATGTAACTTTGTGGCATTAACACATAATCATAGATAATCATTTCTTGTTAGTCAAGACTCATTGCCAAGACTATCTTAGTGGACAAAGTCCCTTTCTGAATCGAGTAACCCTCGTTTCAGTCCTGTTTCACTGAACCGGTATAACCTACCATTCCAGCCATGTCTATCTCATGAGATATAAAATCTTTACCCAATGCATTGGAGGGAGATATAGGTCCCACCCATCTCATAATGATACCATTCTTATGTGTGCCACAAAATCATAAATCATACATCATTTCATAACCCATGTAGTAAAAATGGGATTCGTAAACATCGTGATATCATAAAAAAATTCATATAAGATAAAGGAATTCATAAAAATAATTCCATCACAACATAACCAAATCAATGTAATAATAGGGATAGAAACAGAACCCTATGTTATCTTAGATGGAAAATAATTTTGATAAAATACTTGAAATGAATTCTTGAGGAAAATATCCTTTCTTCTTCAAAATCAATTTCTTTTCACAAAACGTCATGCAATTTTAAAAGAAAGAGATTTTATTGAAAATAGTCATGAAATCTTTTGGAGGAAGCTTCATGAAAATAAGGCTTTATAAAACTGTAAAAATCCGTTCGTGCCGTATAAGTTAAAAAAAACATTCTTCTCGTACTTTTGTCGGAAAAGTCAAAAAGTACCTTGTACGAAAACAACAAAAGATTCCTTTCATATCTTTTACAAAAAAACTCACCGAAGGGTAAAATTGGATATAAACTATTTTAGAAGGATATAAATATTACATATTGAGGAAACATGGATGTGGATGATAAAATACACCCCAGTAATTACCAAAGTAAAAACAATCTCGGATAAAAGTGAGATTGTGATATTTCCCTTACCTTAGGTCCGATTTGCTTTGTACGTGTCCGAAGCTCCTGTATAATGGTTTAAATAATGTCATTGACTTATTACAGAATCATATTCATTGTTATGATATCATATATGGTTCACTTTTGACATTATATTACCCGTTCTTTTGTAAATTCCATGTTAAAAAAGCGTTTTGGGTAAAATCGTTTCATTTATCGTAGGTGTTTTGACTTGTTGTTCTTGACATTATTATTACTTATATCATGATTTACTTACTTCCAGAATATAAAATATGATTTATATATCATATATATTCAGTATATATATATATATAATAGATAGATAAATGAAATGAAAAACACCGTTCATGGAGACGGTAGTCCGTACGTACGCATGAACGCTGTTTTCCTTTCATTATTGTCTTGAATGGAAGTAAGTAGATGACATATATATATATACATAAATCCAGTAGCTTTATAATGTCATATATTTCATTATTATTTCTTATATATACTTTATAATCATTCTTAAATGGTTAACATGGAGAATGAATCTCATCGCGTCGTGGAGACGGTAGTCCGTACGTACGCACGAGCGATGATATCATTTCCATAAATATTGAATTGAATTGGAGTGGATTATACAATATATCAGAATCAATATGATGTTGTAATAACTATTTATAGTTATTCTTTACACCATTATACCCATCCATGTAAGGTGGATGTGGAAAATGGATTACACCACGGCGTGGAGACGGTATTCCGTACGTACGCACGCGCGGTGATTTGTTTTTCCGTAGGATGGATAGATGGTGAAATAGGGTTGTTTCATACTTATAATAACATATCAGTATATGAGTGATACTGATGTTATTACTTCATAATGAAACAACCTAAGAAGAAGAAGTTGAAGAAGAAAGAAATTGAAAAGATCGGTAATGGATATTACCTCTTCTTTGGAACGCTTCTTTGAATCCTCCACTTAAGGAACTAAGATTGGTCTTTGAAGAAGACCAGGACCTCTAGGATTATTCTAGGAAAGTGGAGAGGAGATTTTGGCAGGGGTTGGCCGAGCTTGAGTGCTCAAATTGGTGTGAGGAGGAGGGGGAGGAGGTGTCCTTTTATAAGGGAGGAGAGGGGCACCTTAGGAATACCTCAAAATATTATTTTATATTAATGTCAAAATCGGTTTATAATGGTTCCAAAGGGTCTTATTTCGAAGCTAAAGTGGGGATGGGTCAAAATCCTATCATCCTATAGGATTTAGACAAGTTTAGGGTATTATTTTATCCTTATCAATTAGATTTAACTCTAAGTTAAATAATTTAACTTTTACCGTGTCTTTTTGTTTTCTTTCACTATATGGTTAATACACTTACTATAACATGCCAAACGAACCCAAAATTGTTTATTATTAATATATATATCCTTATCTAAGTCATTTGGCCGAACCTTAGATTTTTAGGAATAAAATAACAATTAATAATATAATATTTGATTTAAAAACTATTTTGTGTCAATTTTGACACTATTTGATATATGATTTTTGTGAAAGTCATAACAGAATTATATGTTCGAACCAAGTTGATTAGATCAACAATAATATATCATAGTAACCTAGAAAATTAGTGGAATTCATAAAAAGTCTAAAATTACATTTATTTTGGTGTTTATAACATCAATTATGTCAATTTTTCATAAATAAGATAATTACTGCATCATCTTTGTGTCATAAATAAATTAAATTATTTGATGTCTAAAAATTACAAATAAAATACCATTATGTAGGAAATCTTTTGAGATTTCTAATGAATATTTATAGTCGAATTTATCTTTTGTATAACCCCAAATTAAAAATGATTTACTTATTAAACTTTGATTTTAACTATTTTAACCCTTCTTTAAATAAATTAATAATAAATGTCCTAATCAAATCCAAGTGGGCCTAAATGGTCATATTTTATTCATAAGGTTGTTTTTGGTCGAATTAAACTTATCCAATAGAATTAGGACATGTGTTAGGGTAATAGTAATATCATATTTACCCTTAGTTACCCTATTTACTATTAACCGCTGTAAAAAAAAAGTAAAAAGTTACTATTCACCAAAAAATTATTTTCATCTCATTGAACCACATTTTACTTACTGACATCAACCGTGTCTTTCGGATTTTTGAAATTCCATTCACAGAAGCGGTAAAATTAAGTTTTATGAAAAATTCAGTTTTTTTTACTACCACTTAGTAGTTTCACTATTCATCAAAAATTGATGTTTTTCAGATTAATGCCAAAATTTCATCCTAAGCTATATTTCATATTCTGAATTCAAAAATGAAGTCTATTTTACCAAATTCATAACATAGAAAATTAATTAATTAATTTTATAATTAAATCCCGCTGTTAAAATAAATAGCGTGTTTTTAGGAAACAATATATACCAAAAGATTGACACTTGATTATGTCTGGTTTAAATGTGAAATTACAACCAATGACCAACATTGTATTAAATTGTAAAAATATATTCTAAATATACTTTAAAACCACTCAAATTAATAATTTATCACTATTAATTATTTCGATTAAAAAAGTTGTTTTTAATTATAATTTAGTAATTTTCACTATTCATCTGAATATGAAAGTTATCCGAAAAGTACCAAAATTTCACCTTAGGCTAAATTCGATACTCCGAATCCAAAAATGAAGTCCATTTTGAGAGCTAAAATTTCTAAAATTTTAAAAGGTGGTTATTACTATTCATAACGGCTAGTTATTTTAATAGCATATCATTGTTTAGTGAAACTCGGTATTGCGTACTACACATGCTATCGAGGAAGGTTGCGATTGCGTGTAATGCAAGGCAAGTCAAGGATGCGTGTTGTGCAAGCTCTTTTTGGTGTAGCGTACAAGACATTAATAAAATTAAAAAGAATAGTTTTCATAAAATCTCGGGCTGTTACATTCTACCCCCCTTAAAATGAATTTCGCCCTCGAAATTCGTCGGGGTTATAAATAGTTTACTATTCGAAAGTTTCTTTAATAGAAACCCACATCGTAAAAAGGAATACCAAAACTTGTCTTTAAAAACTAAAGTATGAAATGTAACGATTACCCAAATAAACTAATCATTGGGTTTCCACATAGGTGAAAATATGGATATGGAAGAGAAATCTAACCATCATGTTCTGATGGAGAGTGGTAGAGAACATGGCTATGGAAAAGCCAGTAATCACAAATCCATAAATTTGTGACGATCTAAGGTACCATCTGATTCATCAGCTATAAGATCTCTAGGACAACATTTTTGGTTTTCAAGATCATTTCCCTAAAGTTGAAAATTTGAATTAGAATAATTACTTACTTTATTTTGGAACAATCTCACTGTTGTTCGTGCCTTGAACAATTTCCACTTCATCTCTTAAATAAATGAAGTTGAATTTGTTATTCGTGATGTGTTATCAGATCATGTGATAGAATGACGGGTCATTCCATCTGTCTCAAAAGGTTAGCAAAATTTATATACATAAGTCGATCTATAGTGGGATTAATCATATATGGTTCCTAAAATGGACTTATACTTCATATATCATACTTCTTAAAACTAGCTTCTACTAAACAGGGACTTCTTGTAGGTCAGTGGTAGGCGATAAAGGCCAGTCGCACTTCGGTTGTGGGTTCGATTCCCACAGCCTTGTCCGAAGCGATGGGCTGTCGCCCGTCCTGCAGGTTGTCCTTTTTATAAAACTATATTACTATAACATCCCATCAATAATATCGAAAAAACTTCTATCCTTAAACAATACAAACTTATGTCCAACATAATCCATTCCAATCTTTAGGCTTATCCATAATACTGCAGTCCACTCTCATAACATAGTGAAAACGATTACCAGAGATTTAATACCATCGTTGATCCCCATATATCATAAGATATATCTTGTTGGTCACATTCCAAACATTCAAAGGCCTTAATCTTGTACTCTCTTGAATACCCATTGAACCTTATTGAAAACATGAATTCTATTAAAAGTTAACTCTTTCCACATACCAAAATCCTCAAAATTCTATATACTCAGACCATGATATCACTTAGTCCTTATATCAATCATGAGCTCATGAATACTATCAAACATTTAATTTTCTCCTTATCCCTTCATTATGCGCATATCATCTACATTCCAAAAATATCTGAATAACCTTTCATGGATACTGGTAACATTAATCAGACAACAGTGTAACAATCCTTACATGTCTCTTTATTCTACAGTACCATGAGATTACTTATACAACATTACACATGATAAACATGTAATCATTCCACTACATTCTTAAACCATTGACCGAGCTTCAAAAATTCTTTGATCTCACATATCATTTGTAGTATCTTCATCATCATCCACATAAATACTTCCCATACGACCATACTGATTATCTTCATCAGACTTTCCCTTAGGGCATTGGTTTGCATAATGCCCGCACATTCCACATTTAAAACATTTAACCATTGTTGATGTCGTAGCAATACCATTATCCTCATCCATGTTGTTAAATGAACCTTTTCCTTTGCATTTACTTGCTTTGTGTCCTTCTTTTCCACACCCAAAGCATCTTCCAGTTCCTTTGAAACATTCTCCTTGATGCCTCTTCCCACATGATTTACATAGGGGAAATTGAACTTTCTTTCCTCTATGATCATCATGAAACTCCATCTTTCTCTTATTAGCCGAGTCAGGAAACTTACCAAATTTTACTTTATTGATCATATTATGAGATTGCTGATTCAGCATAATAATGATGTTTGGACTTCCAAATCCCATTTCATTATGAAGAATATCATTCCATTTTCCATCATATCCTCCATTATCGTGAATCATCTTGTTTCCAGCCATTTTCTAAAACCCAAAAAAATAGTGTGAGAGGCAAAAATCATGCTAGGGAAAACAACATAATAAAGGGGGAGTACCTTCAATATCTAACATCTTAGGTTTAATTCTATGATCGTTAGCGTAGTTCTAGTACTATAACCTATACGTATACTTAACCTTAGGTACATCCCTAGACATACCGTAGAAATATCTCTAGGGATCTCACTAAAGTTCTCGCATCCTAGTTTCCAAAGGTTGACTAAACCTTTCCTCTGATACCAACTGTAGAGACCCGAAGATTAACGTACATGGACATTACATTACATTTGCGGAATACTTAGTCCATAACAAAAAACACACACACAAGGACCGTAATAGTTTAGTGTCTTTGGAAACTCGGAACGTAATCTTCTAATCATGGTGAAAGATCTTCAATATCTCCCATAAAGATCTTCCCCTTTTTTTTCTTACCTAAAACCTTTCTTTATATCCTGGGGAAAAGAAAACATAAAAGGGTGAGCTCAAATGCTCAGTAAGGGTAAACAAAAGAAATATCAATCACATCATATACATAAGCACATAACTATTGGAAATCTTAACCTACAAAAGAGATCATAATTTCATAACATGGGGTAAATCATGGTAGTGAAATGTAATCACAATAATCATAACATAAAACATGGAACTTTGTGGCATTCACACATAATCATAGATAATCATTTCTTGTTAGTCAAGACTCATTGCCAAGACTATCTTAGTGGACAAAGTCCCTTTATGAATCGATTAACCCTCGTTTCAGTCCTGTTTCACTGAACCGGTATAACCTACCATTCCAGCCATGTCTATCTCATGATATATAAAATCTTTACCCAATGCATTGGAGGGAGATATAGGTCCCACCCATCTCATAATGATACCATTCTTATGTGTGCCACAAAATCATAAATCATACATCATTTCATAACCCATGTAGTAAAAATGGGATTCGTAAACATCGTGACATCATAAAACAATTCATATAAGATAAAGGAATTCATAAAAATAATTACATCACAACATAACCAAATCAATGTAATAATAGGGATAGAAACAGAACCCTATGTTATCTTAGATGGAAAATAATTTTGATAAAATACTTGAAATGAATTCTTGAGGAAAATATCCTTTCTTCTTCAAAATCAATTTCTTTTCACAAAACATCATGCAATTTTAAAAGAAAGAGATTTTATTGAAAATAGTCATGAAATCTTTTGGAGGAAGCTTCATGAAAATAAGGCTTTATAAAACCGTAAAAATCCGTTCGTGCCGTATAAGTTAAAAAAAACAGTCTTCTCGTACTTTTGTCGGAAAAGTCAAAAAGTACCTTGTACGAAAACGACAAAAGATTCCTTTCATATCTTTTACAAAAAAACTCACCGAAGGGAAAAATTGGATATAAACTATTGTAGAAGGATATAAATATTACATATTGAGGAAATATGGATGTGGATGATAAAATACACCCCAGTAATTACCAAAGTAAAAACAATCTCAGATAAAAGTGAGATTGTGATATTTCCCTTACCTTAGGTCCGATTTGCTTTGTACGTGTCCGAAGATCCTGTATAATGGTTTAAATAATGTCATTGACTTATTACAGAATCATATTCATTGTTATGATATCATATATGGTTCACTTATGACATTATATTACCCGTTCTTTTGTAAATTCCATGTTAAAGAAGCGTTTTGGGTAAAATCGTTTCATTTATCGTAGGTGTTTTGACTTGTTGTTCTTGACATTATTATTACTTATATCATGATTTACTTACTTCCAGAATATAAAATATGATTTATATATCATATATATTCAGTATATATATATATAATAGATAGATAAATGAAATGAAAAACACCGTTCATGGAGACGGTAGTCCGTACGTACGCATGAACGCTGTTTTCCTTTCATTATTGTCTTGAATGGAAGTAAGTAGATGACATATATATATATATATACATAAATACAGTAGCTTTATAATGTCATATATTTCATTATTATTTCTTATATATACTTTATAATCATTCTTAAATGGTTAACATGGAGAATGAATCTCATCGCGTCGTGGAGACGGTAGTCCGTACGTACGCACGAGCGATGATATCATTTCCATAAATATTGAATTGAATTGGAGTGGATTATACAATATATCAGAATCAATATGATGTTGTAATAACTATGTATAGTTATTCTTTACACCATTATACCCATCCATGTAAGGTGGTGGTGGAAAATAGATTACACCACGGCGTGGAGACGGTATTCCGTACGTACGCACGCGCGGTGATTTCTTTTTCCGTAGGATGGATAGATGGTGAAATAGGGTTGTTTCATACTTATAATAACATATCGGTATATGAGTGATACTGATGTTATTACTTCATAATGAAACAACCTAAGAAGAAGAAGTTGAAGAAGAAAGAAATTGAAAAGATCGGTAATGGATATTACCTCTTCTTTGGAACACTTCTTTGAATCCTCCACTTAGGGAACTAAGATTGGTCTTTGAAGAAGAACAGGACCTCTAGGATTATTCTAGGGAAGTGGAGAGGAGATTTTGGCAGGGGTTGGCCGAGCTTGAGTGCTCAAATTGGTGTGAGGAGGAGGGGGAGGAGGTGTCCTTTTATAAGGGAGGAGAGGGGCACCTTAGGAATACCTCAAAATATTATTTTATATTAATGTCAAAATCGGTTTATAATGGTTCCAAAGGGTCTTATTTCGAAGCTAAAGTGGGGATGGGTCAAAATCCTATTAACCAATAGGATTTAGACAAGTTTAGGGTATTATTTTATCCTTATCAATTAGATTTAACTCTAAGTTAAATAATTTAACTTTTACCGTGTCTTTTTGTTTTCTTTCACTATATGGTTAATACACTTACTATAACATGCCAAACGAACCCCAAATTGTTTATTATTAATATATATATCCTTATCTAAGTCATTTGGCCGAACCTTAGATTTTTAGGAATAAAATAACAATTAATAATATAATATTTGATTTAAAAACTATTTTGTGTCAATTTTGACACTATTTGATATATGATTTTTGTGAAAGTCATAACAGAATTATATGTTCGAACCAAGTTTATTAGATAAACAATAATATATCATAGTAACCTATAAAATTAGTGGAATTCATAAAAATTCTCAAATTACATTTATTTTGGTGTTTATAACATCAATTATGTCAATTTTTCATAAATAAGATAATTACTGCATCATCTTTGTGTCATAAATAAATAAAATTATTTGATGTCTAAAAATTACAAATAAAATACCATTATATAGGAAATCTTTTTATCTTTCTAATGAATATTTATAGTAGAATTTATCTTATGTATAACCCCATATTAAAAATGATTTACTTATTAAACTTTGATTTTAACTATTTTAACCCTTCTTTAAATAAATTAATAATAAATGTCCTAATCTAATCCAAGTGGGCCTAAATGGTCATATTTTATTCATAAGGTTGTTTTTGGTCGAATTACACTTATCCAATAGAATTAGGACATGTGTTAGGGTAATAGTAATATCATATTTACCCTTAGTTACCCTATTTACTATTAACCGCTGTAAAAAAAAGTAAAAAGTTACTATTCACCAAAAAATTATTTTCATCTCATTGAACCACATTTAACTTACTGACATCAATCATGTCTTTTGTATTTTTGAAATTTCATTCACAGAAGCGGTAAAATTAAGTTTTATGAAAAATTCCGTTTTTTTTACTACCACTTAGTAGTTTCACTATTCATCAAAAATTGATGTTTTTCAGATTAATGCCAAAATTTCATCCTAAGCTATATTTCATATTCCGAATTCAAAAATGAAGTCTATTTTACCAAATTCATAACATAGAATATTAATTAATTAATTTTATAATTAAATCCCGCTGTTAAAATAAATAGCGTGTTTTTAGGAAACAATATATACCAAAAGATTGACACTTGATTATGTCTGGTTTAAATGTGAAATTACAACCAATGACCAACATTGTATTAAATTGTAAAAATATATTCTAAATATACTTTAAAACCACTCAAATTAATAATTTATCACTATTAATTATTTCGATTAAAAAAGTTGTTTTTAATTATAATTTAGTAATTTTCACTATTCATCAGAATATGAAAGTTATCAGAAAAGTACCAAAATTTCACCTTAGGCTAAATTCGATACTCCGAATCCAAAAATGAAGTCCATTTTGAGAGCTAAAATTTCTAAAATTTTAAAAGGTGGTTATTACTATTCATAACGGCTAGTTATTTTAATAGCATATCATTGTTTAGTGAAACTCGGTATTGCGTACTACACACGCTATCGAGGAAGGTTGCGATTGCGTGTAATGAAAGGCAAGTCAAGGATGCGTGTTGTGCAAGATCTTTTTGGTGTAGCGTACAAGACATTAATAAAATTAAAAAGAATAGTTTTCATAAAATCTAGGGCTGTTACATTCTACCCCCCTTAAAATGAATTTCGCCCTCGAAATTCGTCGGGGTTATAAATAGTTTACTATTCGAAAGTTTCTTTAATAGAAACCCACATCGTAAAAAGGAATACCAAAACTTGGCTTTAAAAAATAAAGTATGAAATGTAACGATTACCCAAATAAACTAATCATTGGGTTTCCACATAGGTGAAAATATGGATATGGAAGAGAAATCTGACCATCATGTTCTGAGGGAGAGTGGTAGAGAACATGGCTATGAAAAAGCCAGTAATCACAAATCCATAAATTTGTGACGATCTAAGGTACCATCTGATTCATCAGGTATAAGATCACTAGGACAACATTTTTGGTTTTCAAGATCATTTCCCTAAAGTTGAAAATTTGAATTAGAATAATTACTTACTTTATTTTGGAACAATCTCACTGTTGTTCGTGCCTTGAACAATTTCCACTTCATCTCTTAAATAAATGAAGTTGAATTTGTTATTCGTGAAGTGTTATCAGATCATGTGATATAATGACGGGTCATTCCATCTGTCTCAAAAGGTTAGCAAAATTTATATACATAAGTCGATCTATAGTGGGATTAATCATATATGGTTCATAAAATGGACTTATACTTCATATATCATACTTCTTAAAACTAGCTTCTAATAAACAGGGACTTCCTGTAGGTCAGTGGTAGGTGATAAAGGCCAGTCGCACTTCGGTTGCGGGTTCGATTCCCACAGCCTTGTCCGAAGCGATGGGCTGTCGCCCGTCCTGCAGGTTGTCCTTTTTATAAAACTATATTACTATAAAATCCCATCAATAATATCGAAAAAACTTCTATCCTTAAACAATACAAACTTATGTCCAACATAATCCATTCCAATCTTTAGGCTTATCCATAATACTTCAGTCCACTCTCATAACATAGTGAAAACGATTACCAGAGATTTAATACCATCGTTGATCCCCATATATCATAATATATATCTTGTTGGTCACATTCCAAACATTCAAAGGCCTTAATCTTGTACTCTCTTGAATACCCATTGAACCTTATTGAAAACATTAATTCTATTAAAAGTTAACTCTTTCCACATACCAAAATCCTCAAAATTCTATATACTCAAACCATGATATCACTTAGTCCTTATATCAATCATGAGCTCATGAATACTATCAAACATTTAATTTTCTCCTTATCCCTTCATTATGCGCATATCATCTACATTTCAAAAATATCTGAATAACCTTTCATGGATACTGGTAACATTAATCAGACAACAGTGTAACAATCCTTACATGTCTCTTTATTCTACAGTACCATGAGATTACTTATACAACATTACACATGATAAACATGTAATCATTCCACTACATTCTTAAACCATTGACCGAGCTTCAACAATTCTTTCATCTCACATATCATTTGTAGTCTCTTCATCATCATCCACATAAATACTTCCCATACGACCATACTGATTATCTTCATGAGACTTTCCCTTAGGGCATTGGTTTGCATAATGCCCGCACATTCCACATTTAAAACATTTAACCATTGTTGATGTCGTAGCAATACCATTATCCTCATCCATGTTGTTAAATGAACCTTTTCCTTTGCATTTACTTGCTTTGTGTCCTTCTTTTCCACACCCAAAGCATCTTCCAGTTCCTTTGAAACATTCTCCTTGATGCCTCTTCCCACATGATTTACATAGGGGAAATTGAACTTTCTTTCCTCTATGATCATCATGAAACTCCATCTTTATCTTATTAGCCGAGTCAGGAAACTTACCAAATTTTACTTTATTGATCATATTATGAGATTGCTGATTCAGCATAATAATGATGTTTGGACTTCCAAATCCCATTTCATTATGAATAATATCATTCCATTGTCCATCATATCCTCCATTATCATGAATCATCTTGTTTCCATCCATTTTCTAAAACCCAAAAAAATAGTGTGAGAGGCAAAAATCATGCTAGGGAAAACAACATAATAAAGGGGGAGTACCTTCAATATCTAACATCTTAGGTTTAATTCTATGATCGTTAGCGTAGTTCTAGTACTATAACCTATACGTATACTTAACCTTAGGGACATCCCTAGACATACCGTAGAAATATCTCTAGGGATCTCACTAAAGTTCTCGCATCCTAGTTTCCAAAGGTTGACTAAACCTTTCCTCTGATACCAACTGTAGAGACCCGAAGCTTAACATACATGGACATTACATTACATTTGCGGAATACTTAGTACATAACAAAAAACACACACACAAGGACCGTAATAGTTTAGTGTCTTTGGAAACTCGGAACATAATCTTCTAATCGTGGTGAAAGATCTTCAATATCTCCCATAAAGATCTTCCCCTTTTTTTTCTTACCTAAAACCTTTCTTTATATCCTGGGGAAAAGAAAACATAAAAGGGTGAGCTCAAATGCTCAGTAAGGGTAAACAAAAGAAATATCAATCACATCATATACATAAGCACATAACTATTGGAAATCTTAACCTGCAAAAGAGATCATAATTTCATAACATGGGGTAAATCGTGGCAGTGAAATGTAATCAAAATAATCATAACATAAAACATGGAACTTTGTGGCATTCATACATAATCATAGATAATCATTTATTGTTAGTCAAGACTCATTTCCAAGACTATCTTAGTGGACAAAGTCCCTTTCTGAATCGAGTAACCCTCGTTTCAGTCCTGTTTCACTGAACCGGTATAACCTACCATTCCAGCCATGTCTATCTCATGAGATATGAAATCTTTACCCAATGAATTGGAGGGAGATATAGGTCCCACCCATCTCATAATGATACCATTCTTATGTGTGCCACAAAATCATAAATCATACATCATTTCATAACCCATGTAGTAAAAATGGGATTCGTAAACATCGTGACATCATAAAACAATTAATATAAGATAAAGGAATTCATAAAAATAATTCCATCACAACATAACCAAATTAATGTAATAATAGGGATAGAAACAGAACACTATGTTATCTTAGATGGAAAATAATTTTGATAAAATACTTGAAATGAATTTTTGAGGAAAATATCCTTTCTTCTTCAAAATCAATTTCTTTTCACAAAACGTCATGCAATTTTAAAAGAAAGAGATTTTATTGAAAATAGTCATGAAATCTTTTGGAGGAAGCTTCATGAAAATAAGGCTTTATAAAACCGTAAAAATCCGTTCGTGCCGTATAAGTTAAAAAAAACATTCTTCTCGTACTTTTGTCGGAAAAGTCAAAAAGTACCTTGTACGAAAACGACAAAATATTCCTTTCATATCTTTTACAAAAAAACTCACCGAAGGGTAAAATAGGATATAAACTATTGTAGAAGGATATAAATATTACATATTGAGGAAACATGGATGTGGATGATAAAATACACCCCAGTAATTACCAAAGTAAAAACAATCTCGGATAAAAGTGAGATTGTGATATTTCCCTTACCTTAGGTCCGATTTGCTTTGTACGTGTCCGAAGCTCCTGTATAATGGTTTAAATAATTTTATTGACTTATTACAGAATCATATTCATTGTTATGATATCATATATGGTTCACTTATGACATTATATTACCCGTTCTTTTGTAAATTCCATGTTAAAGAAGCGTTTTGGGTAAAATCGTTTCATTTATCGTAGGTGTTTTGACTTGTTGTTCTTGACATTATTATTACTTATATCATGATTTACTTACTTCCAGAATATAAAATATGATTTATATATCATATATATTCAGTATATATATATATATAATAGATAGATAAATGAAATGAAAAACACCGTTCATGGAGACGGTAGTCCGTACGTACGCATGAACGCCGTTTTCCTTTCATTATTGTCTTGAATGGAAGTAAGTAGATGACATATATATATATACATAAATCCAGTAGCTTTATAATGTCATATATTTCATTATTATTTCTTATATATACTTTATAATCATTCTTAAATGGTTAACATGGAGAATGAATCTCATCGCGTCGTGGAGACGGTAGTCCGTACGTACGCACGAGCGATGATATCATTTCCATAAATATTGAATTGAATTGGAGTGGATTATACAATATATCAGAATCAATATGATGTTGTAATAACTATGTATAGTTATTCTTTACACCATTATACCCATCCATGTAAGGTGGTGGTGGAAAATAGATTACACCACGGCGTGGAGACGGTATTCCGTACGTACGCACGCGCGGTGATTTCTTTTTCCGTAGGATGGATAGATGGTGAAATATGGTTGTTTCATACTTATAATAACATATCCGTATATGAGTGATACTGATGTTATTACTTCATAATGAAACAACCTAAGAAGAAGAAGTTGAAGAAGAAAGAAATTGAAAAGATCGGTAATGGATATTACCTCTTCTTTGGAACGCTTCTTTGAATCCTCCACTTAGGGAACTAAGATTGGTCTTTGAAGAAGACCAGGACCTCTAGGATTATTCTAGGGAAGTGGAGAGGAGATTTTGGCAGGGGTTGGCCGAGCTTGAGTGCTCAAATTGGTGTGAGGAGGAGGGGAAGGAGGTGTCCTTTTATAAGGGAGGAGAGGGGCACCTTAGGAATACCTCAAAATATTATTTTATATTAATGTCAAAATCGGTTTATAATGGTTCCAAAGGGTCTTATTTCGAAGATAAAGTGGGTATGGGTCAAAATACTATCAACCAATAGGATTTAGACAAGTTTAGGGTATTATTTTATCCTTATCAATTAGATTTAACTCTAAGTTAAATAATTTAACTTTTACCGTGTCTTTTTGTTTTCTTTCCCTATATGGTTAATACACTTACTATAACATTCCAAACGAACCCCAAATTGTTTATTATTAATATATATATCCTTATCTAAGTCATTTGACCGAACCTTAGATTTTTAGGAATAAAATAACAATTAATAATATAATATTTGATTTAAAAACTATTTTGTGTCAATTTTGACACTATTTGATATATGATTTTTGTGAAAGTCATAACAGAATTATATGTTCGAACCAAGTTGATTCGATCAACAATAATATATCATAGTAACCTAGAAAATTAGTGGAATTCATAAAAAGTCTCAAATTACATTTATTTTGGTGTTTATAACATCAATTATGTCAATTTTTCATAAATAAGATAATTACTGCATCATCTTTGTGTCATAAATAAATTAAATTATTTGATGTATAAAAATTACAAATAAAATACCATTATATAGGAAATCTTTTTACCTTTCTAATGAATATTTATAGTCGAATTGATCTTATGTATAACCCCATATTAAAAATTATTTACTTATTAAACTTTGATTTTAACTATTTTAACCCTTCTTTAAATAAATTAATAATAAATGTCCTAATCTAATCCAAGTGGGCCTAAATGGTCATATTTTATTCATAAGGTTGTTTTTGGTCGAATTACACTTATCCAAAAGAATTAGGACATGTGTTAGGGTAATAGTAATATCATATTTACCCTTAGTTACCCTATTTACTATTAACCGCTGTAAAAAAAAAGTAAAAAGTTACTATTCACCAAAAAATTATTTTCATCTCATTGAACCACATTTTACTTACTGAAATCAACCGTGTCTTTCGGATTTTTGAAATTCCATTCACAGAAGCGGTAAAATTAAGTTTTATGAAAAATTCAGTTTTTTTTACTACCACTTAGTAGTTTCACTATTCATCAAAAATTGATGTTTTTCAGATTAATGCCAAAATTTCATCCTAAGCTATATTTCATATTCCGAATTCAAAAATGAAGTCTATTTTACCAAATTCATAACATAGAACATTAATTAATTAATTTTATAATTAAATCCCGCTGTTAAAATAAATAGCGTGTTTTTAGGAAACAATATATACCAAAAGATTGACACTTGATTATGTCTGGTTTAAATGTGAAATTACAACCAATGACCAACATGGTATTAAATTGTAAAAATATATTCTAAATATACTTTAAAACCACTCAAATTAATAATTTATCACTATTAATTATTTCGATTAAAAAAGTTGTTTTTAATTATAATTTAGTAATTTTCACTATTCATCAGAATATGAAAGTTTTCCGAAAAGTACCAAAATTTCACCTTAGGCTAAATTCGATACTCCGAATCCAAAAATGAAGTCCATTTTGAGAGCTAAAATTTCTAAAATTTTAAAAGGTGGTTATTACTATTCATAACGGCTAGTTATTTTAATAGCATATCATTGTTTAGTGAAACTCGGTATTGCGTACTACACACGCTATCGAGGAAGGTTGCGATTGCGTGTAATGCAAGGCAAGTCAAGGATGCGTGTTGTGCAAGCTCTATTTGGTGTAGCATACAAGACATTAACAAAATTAAAAAGAATAGTTTTCATAAAATCTCGGGCTGTTACATCGATGAAGTTTCCAAATCCCAAGAGGCCTGAGAAGTAAAGTCCAAAAGATATTTGAGACTATTTACCCTTCCACCGCACATTGGGAAACACTATTCGAGAAAGATTTGTTTTTGAAATACATCTTTCAAAAAAATTGGGACTTTAGAAAGGTGAAGCTGGGAAATCCACCCACATAGGTAGTGTGTTTTTATACTGCCAATCCAAAGAAACAAGGTGAGGGGAAGGAATTCACCAACAAAGGTACACATAAGTTTAGTGATTGGATGGTTAGAAAGATGATTAACTATACCCATGATGTCCTTTCAGCATAGTTGAAACAACCAAATATGTCCCCAGATACTTTTTCTATGGTACATCCGACTCCATCGACAATAAAATCCTCTAAAATCCATTCTTCCAGTAAATGAAATGACAATAAAGGTAGAAAGAAAACATATGAAGATAAACCTATACCAAGTCTTAATTCATCTTTGAATCTTTAAGACTTCATTCCTTCATCTTCAAAAGCATGAGCACCACCCCATAAATGGTATCACAATATTTGACCCACAGGATGAGGTTCTTATTAGATGAGGAGACAACCTTTGGTCCATTGGTGTTATTCACTTCATGGATCCCATATTTAATGATGAGTGTGGCTATAAACTTGAGTTCTCTAAAACTGATTAGGGGAACTAGGGGAAGAGTCCATAGGGGCCAAGGGTATAGGGGAAGACATGGTCATAGTACAATTATATACTCCAGTTACATCCCCGCTCGGACAGTCTACATGGTCGAAACTCATGAGAGATCCCTCTAGCAGGCTGTGTGGTTGCAGGAAATCTCCCCCACACATTACTAGTATTTCCCTGGCCTGATCATCCTAGATGTTTTACTAGATGAGATGCCACTTCCAAATAGGCCTCGGCACATAGGTATGCCTAGTTGTCCTAACCCCCAAGGCCAGGAGTGCCTTCAACTTCTGTTCCAAGGGCCAATCTGCCTACATCAAGTACTTCAATTCCTAATGTGCCTAGAAAAAATCATCCCCATATTGAGAAGTGTAGAAATTTATCCTAGAAGTACAATTTTTTAAAGAAATTATCCCTGGTGCAAGACAAGTTTTCAATAATGTATGCTCTAAGTGTATCAAAAGTCCTTAGGGATGCACTCATAGAGGCTTTTATTAATCCCTTATGAATTTGACGTTGAAGTCACTACTGCTAAAGTTTATAAAGAAGATATTGATCCTATATAATTTGACACAATATTATATTTCATGGATCAGGAAAAATATTCCATTATATAAGGAAACATCAATACTTTGTATGTATATCGTAGGATAAATGAAATTGACATCTGATGGGATTTCATTGACAATGACTCATGATTCAACATCATTTATATTCTAAAACATTTTCGAACGGTTTACAATAAGGACCAATTTTCCCCTTCTACTCTAACATTACAAGGTGATGATAAGAGCTATAAAAATCATCTTAGAAGGATCAATCTCAAGCCCTAGTTTTGGAACTTGTATCTGACATAAATTCATAGTTGTTTGGTTAGTCATAGCCTTCAACGTTCTACTGGGAAGACCATGGTTGTACCAACATGAGAAAATCCCCTCATAATACAACTAATTACTCAAATATTTTATTAATGGTCAAATTGGGACATTGTATAATGAAAAATCCGAGTTTGAATCCTATGAAAATCAGTACATTGATTCATGATTCTTCCAGAGGGAAGTGAAGCAACCTGGGAATGATGAAATTTATTAGGTCATGGACTTGAATTGTTTGGAAAAGACCTTATAAAATCCCTTTAAACAACTCAGTGAATAATATGTGCTTCCTGTCCATCAGATTGAAGCATGGGATAAAATTTAGATGCATATTCAACAACCTTCATGATATCAGTCCTGACAACTGAGTATGATAGTGTTGAAGAGGTCACTAACTCTCTATAAAGTGGGAGACATTTGGTTGAAAATGCCTTTGTTCTATCCACAAAGATCTAATAGATCCCCACCTCTTCAACTGAGTTAAAATAGTATGAAGACACTCCTTCTTTATCCCTCACTCCATCCCTCTAGAATCTCATAGAGACCCCATACCATTATCCGGGCTAGAGGAAGTCATTTCATCTTATCGATTTCAAAATTTCAACTTCTTTACTAAATTTGGAGGGATTCCTTTAGTAGCTACTTCCCCTCAGAGAAAGGTAGAAAAGGAAGATAAAGAGGAACATGAAGAAGATTAGGATCTCAAGGATTCTCCTCTACCATTTGAGGAAGGTATTTCTACCTCCCTTGATGAGTACATAGAAATAAATTTGGGTACAGAAGAGGACCCATGAACCATTTGATCAGTTGAACTATGTATTTAGAAGAACAAGAGGTATACACCTCCTTTAAGAAGAATAATAAAAACGTTTTTTCATGTAATTACATAAAAATGATAGACCTCGATCCTGAGGTGGCCACTCACCACCTAGGATTTCCAAAAAACCACTGGGGATACAAACATAAATCTAGAAAGTACACACCTTACTCGTGCTACAAAAATTAAGGTTGAAGTTGACAAGATCACCAGATCTAATTTCATTTGAGAATTCTAGTATATATAATGGATGGAGAACATAGTTTTAGTGAATAAGAAGAATGGGGAAAATTAGGATTTTCATTAATTCTACACATATCAACCACTGTTGTCCAAAAGATGATTTTTCTATCCTAATCATAGATTTCTTGAGTGATGAAACAAAAAACTATCAATACCTTTCCTTCATGGATATATATTCAGGGTATAATCAAATACAAATGTCTTGAGAAGATAAATAATACACCACCTTTAGGGCCCCTCAAGAAGTATTTTTCTATCAGGTGATTCCCTTTGTCTTGAAGAATATGGATGCCACATATCAATTTGCCATGCATCATATCATTAAACCCTTATTGGGATGGTTTTTCAAATGATACATTGATGACCTGGTAGTTAAGTCTCGAAATTGTTCCAACCACTAGGATTATCCTGAGACCATCTTAAAAAGATGAGACAACACTTCATAAATATTAACTACTTGAAATTTTCTTTCAAGGCTACCTTAAGGAAATTTCTTGGCCTTTTAATATTGTATCATGTCATTAAAGTCGACCCTGAGAAGAAAAAAGCTATCTGCAAAATTTCACTACTTTAGAACCTAAAAGAGTTGAGGGTTTTATAGGGACACATATCCTACATTCATATATTTATAAAAAACCCTATTGTAAAGTGTTTTCCCTTCATGAGGTTGATGAAGAAGGGGGTCACATATTGGTAGATTGGAGACTATCAGGAAGCATTTGAAATCCTACAGAAGTATATCTTGATTACACCAGTGTTGATGATGATTGTTGAAAGGAAGCCACTAATTTTGTATCTGACAACCCTAAAATGATCACTGGGTGCTTTCCTTATACAAAATAATGACACTGGGAATGAAAATAAACTTTATTATCTCATAAAAACCACTATCAACTTGGAGAATAATTATTTAGATATTGAGAAGAGATTATTAACATTAATCTTCATAGTTTAGAATATTAGGTATTACCAACATAACCAAAAGTTCCATTTGGTCTCTCATAACAACGCACTAAAATATATCCTCAGTCTTCCTATATTAACTAGAAGTTTATCATGGTGGTAGGTCATCTTATATTAGTTTGACATTCAGTTTGTTCCAAAAAAAGATGTAAAATCCCTGGCTCTGTCATATTTTCTTGTAGAACACCCATTTGTAGAAAAAATGTTTTTGAATACTGAATATCTCTTGATGAAGAGATATTATCTATTAAAGAGGGCCCCCAGAGGTGGGAATTGTATTTATATAGACCATCTATAAGACAAACATTAAAGACAATGGAATACCCTAAGCTCAAAAATTTTTGGTTGGGTGTCATGATCATATCTCTAATAAAGACAGTCCTGTCTCACTGCTTCCTATTTTTATAAGGCTATACAAACAATGAGGCAAAATATTAGGCCCCCATTATAGGGCTAGAACTAGCCCTTCAAATTGAAATGGACCACTTAGAGGTGGACAATGATTTATAGTTGGTAATCAAACAGGTCAATGAGAATTATGCTTTCAAAAAAGAAGAGATAACCCCCTTCTTGATTATGTATGAGGACTAATGGTGGAGTTCCCCTAGATGTCAATGTTGAATCACATCCCATGATCACTAATTACCCAGGAAGTTGAATTGGATAATGCATCCAATGATTTGGTAGATCTATATCGGGATGAAATAGTCACTACTACAAATATCGCCTTTAACAGCGCTAGAAAAGGGCATTAACAGTGCTAGAAAAGCATTGTTAATCGAGGTGAAGATAAGTGAGGGGGGTCCCTTTTATTAGCACATAGAAATGTGATGATAAAGTCCCCTTTTATCAGCACAAAAAGAAAGCGATGATAAAAAAGGTCTTTTATCAGCGCTAAAAAATGAACTTATAAAAACATTCTTTATCAGCACTTTTTTTAGCACTGATAAATGACCCCGTTTATTAGTGATTTTTTTAAGCACTGATGAAACTCAAATTAAACAAAAGTTAAAAATAATTTATAGTGCGGGGAGATCTTAACAGCGCTTGACACCCCTTTTATCAGTCCTAGGCGAAGCCTCCCTCCCTCTCACTACACACTACACTTGCCAGCACAACCCCCTACCACTTGCCCACGCACCCCTACTTCCACCAAAACTCAAACCCGGGACCTCACCCCTTGTGCACAGGAACCTTTACAACTAATCCATTTAGTTTTTTCTCCATCTAATGATATATATTTTTTTATATATAGTTATATTTATTCATTATATTAATATAGATTCATATTAATATAAAAATATTTAGTTATATTAATACATATATATTTATTCATATATTAATATATATATATTTATATATATTTATATCTGTTTATATATATTGTTTTAGTTATAATTTTTTATCCATATATTTATTTCTATATTAATTTATATTTATAAGATTAGTTTTAAATACATTTTTAAAATATGATTTTTTAAGTGTGTTTATAAATAAATAAATAAATACATATATACAACACACACAAACACACACAAAGACACACAGACACACACAGACACACATATTTATGAATAAATATATATATATGTGTATCTGAAAAGTCATAGAATTTTAAAACGACCATAACTTCTAATCCAGAAGTCTGTTTCAACTCCAAAACCAATAAAATCAAAGAAAATGAAACAATATTTGATATTATATGTAGTAAAGTCCTAGAGGACATCCAGATCCAAAGTTATATCTATTTTAATGTTAAATAATTGGGGTATCCGGACTAAAAACTTAGTTTTAGAGGCCTTTTGGGCATTTTTAGCCTTGAAAAATGTGAAATAAGTTTCCCGTGGGTCATTAGGACATAAATCTCATCGTAGGCTTCGATTTGATATGCTGTAGAGCTCAAATAGACACCCGAATCAAAAGTTATGGCCGTTTGAAGTTTGAGTTATATTTTCAACTTATTTTAGATCTTTTATTTATTTTTTTATTTTTTTGTCTTGAAATTGTTATTAAATGATTATTAGTCAATGATAATTAGAAAATTATTAATTAATAATATTTTTTAAAATATTTTAAAGTTATTTTCACTAAATTTATGATATAATAAATGTAATAGTCTATTTATACTTATTTAAAACTTATTTAAAAATATATGTTATATTTATATTAATAAAAATATACTTATATATCAATATATTATTTCTCATGATTTTGTTTTGAAATAATCACTTTATTAGTGCTAGGAAGATGCCCTGATAAAGTCCCTATTTATTAGTGCTGCTAAAAAAAGAACTGATAAAGGGGTCCCCTTTAAGAGCGCTAAAAAAGCACTGATAAAGAGGGTGCCTTTAACTGTGCTAAAAAAAGCGCTGATAAAGGGTCACTTTTAACAATGATTTTTTTTAGCTCTGTTAAAAGTTCCCTTTTATCAATGCTGATAAAGGCACACCCTTTTTCAGCACTTTTTTTAGCATTGATAAAGGGTGGCACTGCGGAAACCCAGTTTTGTGGTAGTAAGTCATCAACATTGCACATCACTGAATGGTATCACCTTCTATTCATGTCAGCATGGAAGAATTCAATGAGGTTTGTCCCATCCCCAAACCATATGGTCACGTGACCAGTTGAATGATACCCATTATATACTATATTCAAAATGGAGTAATCTCATTTAAAAGTTCCTTAAAAGATAAAATTCGATGATGAGTCGCCAAAATTACTCTTTATGATGGCCCAAATCACCAAAAAGTCCTTTATAAATGAGGATTAGATAGATTTATTTTTTAGATTCATTGATGAGGAAGTGATTGATTCCTTCATGAAATAAGTACGTACATGACATTATGGTTTCCACGAGTCAGGGTTCATGATTTCTAATCCAATCTAAATGCTTGGATATTTTTGGCCTTCAATGATACATGATTTTACAAAATTCACCAAGAAGTTCCATTTCTTCCAAGTGCACACAAAATTCATCTATCAACCCCATAATTACTATACACATCCAAATAATCTTAGACATTCATCGTATAAGGAATTTATGTTGTTGGGCCGTATCCTCCAGCTATATTCAAGAAGTTCAAATACATTCTAACTATTACCGACTTATTCCCTAAATGGGCTGAGGAAATAACCCGCAAAGAAGTTAGGACCAAATTCATTATCTTCTTTGTGAAAGACAATATCATTAACATATCTGGTGTCCCTCACAAAATAATTATAAAAAATATCACCAATTTCTATTTTTTTTGATTTAGAGAATCTATATTTAGAATATAATATCGAATCCATCCATTCATCCCGCTATCATGTAGTAGATAATGGGAGGATAGAGGCCTTCAAAATAGCTAATCAAATATACTTTAAAAGATAGTGGATAAGGATAGAAATTATTAACATGAAAAGATATTTCATGCCATGTGGGATTATCAGACTATAAACCATACCACCTTGTGGGAAACCCCATATTCACTTGTATATAGGATAGAAGTAGTCCTACCAATTGTGGTCCCATTACCCTTGCTATGCATTTCCATCTTTGTCCAATTATCAATATATGATCAATTCCATAAATTGCTTTAGGAATTAGAGTGACTATATGATAAAAGACTACATACATTGCATCACTTAAAGGTCTATCAAAATAGGATAACATGAGATTTTAACAAGAAAGTTCACCTCTGCTCATTCTTCTAAAGAGAAATCATTCTTGTCCTTAGGACTCCGATGATACCAGTAAAGAAGCCTCCAAAGTTTGATCCAAAATATGAGGGATCTTATTCCATAAACAAGGTTCACTTTAATAGAGCTTATTCTTAGATATCAATGTATGGAGAGATCATTAAGGCCCCTACCAATGCAATATTTCTGAAGAAATACTTCATATGATAGAGACTATAAAGTTCAAGTCCCAAGATAATAAAGTGCATGACATAAACATCCTTGTCATATAATGATAAACTATATATCATCATGGTCCTATATGCAAAACCTTAAAATTCACACCATACGGTCCTAGTAATATGAAATAAAACTACAAGATGTCATAGTCCGAGCTGTAATACTTTAAACTACACATCCTAATGATATTTTCACAAGATGATAAATTGTACGAAAATTTCCTTACTGCCTGACATAAAACTACATGGTTCACATCCTTGTTTCATGATGTTAAACTATATAATTTTTTTGTCTGTTCTTGAGTGGATCATTATATTTGGTCCTGGTCTTCCACCACACTATTTTTCAAGAACTATGTGTGTCTTGATTCTTGATATCATAGGATAAATAGTGACACTTGAATCTCAAATCCTACTTCCATCCATAATATAAATGTTCCCCCTCCCTGTGTACGGGTCACACCATTATTGGGAGCCCTATAAGAACTTTGCATGGCCTAATTCTCATTACCATGAGATATATTGTGACTAATAGACCCTATGTCTTTGGTTCAATCATGAAGATAAAGAAAAATTATCCCACTCCTATAGAAAAAAGGAGATCAATGTAGGAGACCTTAAATTAGGTTCCCTCATTTAGGATCCCATCATTGAAATAGAAAGATGCCTCTCTCTCATATAAAAAACAAATATTTATATAGAGGACTCCATCCTCTATAGACAATGATGGTCTAAATAATTCTGTTGTGATCATAAATATTACTTCCACACATCATACTTGTTCTATTGGGAAACATCAAATCTCCACAATATTTCCTTGTACATCAGTACTAGGATGTTAGATTCAAATGTAAAACTTTTTCTGAATATACAGTAATATGCCTTAGTTGGATTTGTGTAAGTATACCACAAAAGGGCCTATTACCCATAGGATGCTATTTTTTTGACCATGCATTAATACACCATAGTTTTCTTTGTATAAGTAACCCACAAAAGGGCCTGTCAACTAGATGTACATTGGTCCTTAAGAGAGACCTCTTCTGTCTCCATAGGTCTCAAAAACATCATTATATGATTCCACATTCCAAATATTGGTCCATGATCATTCCTTATGTTTTGTCACATATCACCACTCCTGATCCAATAACCCCCAAGATCATGGATTAAAATTTTATTCATCATGTTTGAAGTATTTAGGGGAATACTTGTCCTAGTAAACCAAAATTGAATCATCATTTTCCTGAGAGATAAGGTCATACCTGCATAACCTAAAACTACAAGACACCTTCATCCTAGTCACAGGACGTTAAGCTGTATGATGTTGTCTTCTGCATACGACATAAAAATGTATCTTTACCATATATGCCAATCATAGGATTCCCTTAGCAACGAGCTCCGGAATCCTCATATCATAAATATGAGATACCTATCATGAGATGATTTCCTAAATGCTTCATTTTTTGTCCTTACAACATTATGTTAAACTACATGGGTGATGTCCCAAAAACATGACAATAAACTGCACAGTTTTCCAGAACTACATATGACTTGATTATCTCTTTGATGAGATACATAGCGATGCCCATATCCTACACATTGGTCCATCAACTATAAAATCAAATGTCCATATCCTTCATTTTTGTCTTTTTTTAATGGTTGAATAAAACATTTCTACTCAATTTTTCTTACACTGAGAATAACTAACACGGAATTACAAGTTTTGTTAATGGATTTCCCACATGATCAAGACATATCAGTTCATGTTAGGCTTATTATAGTCTTGGTTACAAGACCTTAAAAGAAACACCAGACATCCTTACTACATGATGTTAAATTGCATAGTTGACATATTTTATGTGAAATAGAATCAAGAACTATGTGTGGATTTATTCTCAATTTGATGGGATACATAGCAATGCATGGTCCCTATGTAATAGTCCCAACTACAATGTAAAAAGAAAAATACCCCTTTCCTACGTGTGGGTCTGACCTTCATTGGGATACATTTCTCCCCATTCTTGATAATTTTGATATGAAATGCTTCTTCCATATTTAGAAACTTTACTTCCATAACCATACTTTGTGTACGGGAAATTCTAAATCTCTATAAGCCTTCCTTGGCCATCGGTTCTAGAATATCAGGTTCTTAAGGACACCATTGATTGACAATGTAGTAATAAAACCTAGTTGGATTTAAATAATTCACTAGAAAAAGGTCTTGTCAGCTAGAGGAAGCCACTGTTTGACTATGCAGTAATAGGCCCATGTTATATTTTCATAGTTCACCCACCAAATGTATTTTCAACTAGAGGTACATATGTTCTAAGGAAATACCTCTTCTATCTCTGTAAGCCTCAACACCATTATGATGGAAACCCTCTTTTCTAATGTTGGTCCATGATCATTCTCTTAAAATTTGTACCATATAAATCATAGAATATGAAAACCCCAAGATTATAGATTTCAAACCTTTCCCCTCTATGCCTAAATATGATGTAACATTCTTTGAAAAATTTCCATGAAAGGTAAAATCATTGTTTTTTAGTTATAGATAAAAGATCTTAAATAATATCCCTCTATATCCTTTCTTTAAGGTGTTTAACTACACAGTCCTTGTCTTGGTCACATGATATTAAATTTCTTGACGCTTTAACCCATTTTGGGGAGAAGCCTTTTCTCATGATGTTGACCATCCAATAGGATGTTCCATTATTTACAGAAGTCAAATTTGTGTTGAAGTGGTTTCCCATTAGTAGAAATTTCTAATATAGATGCCCTCTTCATTCTCAAACAACTTCCCTAAAAAAACCTCCCTTTATGGTCTTGAGAAAAATATATTTTCACAAACTAACCATCCATTGATAATGTAATTTAATATTCCTAAGGAAACCTTTGTATGATTATGCAGTAATATACCCTAGTTGTCTTTTAAAAAGTTTCCCACCAAAAGGTCTTGTCAACTAGAGGATGACATTATATGACTATAGTGTAATACACCCCAGTTGGATTTGATTAGGTCTCCCACCCAAAGGGGTATGTTAACCAAAGTTACATTCATCCTTGGGAGAAACCTCTTCTATTACTATAAACCTCAATGAAAAAATTTGTATTGTAAACCTCTTTATGAATTTGGTCCATGGTCTTTCCTTGTATGTTTGTCTCACATTATGTTTTAGATTTAGAAATCACAAAAGCACGACTGAAAATACCCCTTTAGGTATCTGAATAATGTTAGAGCATTCTTGGCCATTAATACCTTCCTGGTTTTTCCTTAAATAACTCATGGTAAAAGCTATTTTACTACAAAAATAGTCACATTAGTCAAACTTGAAAGAATTTAAACTTCCCCCAAAATTGACACAGTACTCATCAGAGTGAAAACCCATAAAAGGGAACCCTTGGTAAAAGTCGAGTCATAGCTCAATGGTCCTGCACTCCGTGTGGTTTAAGAAAAAATTGAACAATGAACAGAAATTGTCATAAAACTTGTTAGTATGAAAACCCACAAATTTCATCCTAATAAAAATTCATGTCTTTCCCACTAAATTTATATCCATTTAAACCTTGTAAAAAATTAGGGTGACAAAAAAAAGACAAAATGCTTGTAGGTTCTTCAATATAACCCTAGAAATAGTGGAACTATTATATCTTGGTTAAAAAGACTTATGAAAAAATTAGAGCACTCTTATTTTCATAATTTTATTTTTAGTAATTTAACACAATGAAATTAATTCAAGTGAGTCATTTTTGGTGTTGTTTTATGATTAAAATGGGGACAGAAATAGTGAAACAAATGATCTAGGAACAAAAAAGGGGGATCCCTTTCATCCATGTTTTTAAATGAAGAGTATCTTACACATGATGGAGTCTCTTTTCCATATTTTATAGGTGTTACTCGAAAAAGTCCTTGATATGTTTAATAGTGGATCAATAATTCTCCACAGCTTGTCAAAACCTAGCCATTTGTTTGGCGACAACCTCTTCAGTATGAAAAGGTTTCTCCATATCAATTGCCACATAATCCCTACCTTGTGCCGAGACCTTCTTCAAAGAATGTTGGATTTTTAAAATCTCTTTATGTATGGAATTTAATTATTATTGAAGGAATACTATTTTGAGAGATTTCTCATCTAGATGGCACTGATTCCCCTCTACCTCCTTGGTATGATTCAACTCCTCCCAGGACACAAATGCCCCAAGATATTCAAACTAGCATGATAATTGTGCCTCAGCCCAATAAATTTTTTTGTCCTCTTCCCATTGTCGAATGATTGACCTCACAACATCGTGGATTGTTCAATAATAAAACCCTTTATACCCAAAAAATATTGAATAAAGTTTAGAGTTTCTAAAGTCCCAATCCTTGTTCTTTGAGAAGCATCATAAATAATATCTTCCAGATATCTGACCAAATAATATGGCGTGTGGTGCGAAGAGAATCCTATGTCTCCAAATCTAATTCAGAACAGCTTCGAGAGGTAAAAATTAATTTTTAGATTAAAAAAATAATAGAGCTACCTGATCCACTCCCTCTACAATAGTGTTAGCTTTTCCTACTGGAGTTGGATAAACTAGCACAAAATACCCTGCCTTAGGAAAGACTTTTGAAGTTGATTTCATGGATATAAGATGGAACTCCACATTAAAATAAATGGGTCAACTGATAGTAATGGACAGTGAAATAACCCAAATATTTTGAAACACTCACCTGTTGGTAAATCATATGTTTGTATTGATGCCTCTTTAAGATCCCTAGTCTCAATGCTTTGAGTGGGGGCCTTATAAAAAGGACATACTCTTGAGTTTTTCTAGTAACTAGGATGTAGTAGTCTTGGGAATATACCACCTTGATATCCTCATCTATTACTCCCCTAAAAATAGGAGTAGGATGTACTTGGATAACTTGGTCATTAATGGCCTTGGAAATGATTTTTTAGAAAAAGATACACAATTATTTCTCTAGTGTAGGGTATTAAATGAAAGGAGGCCGACTGTGTAGGAAACACAAGAGAAAACTAACTTTTTTCCTACTCCCTACCAAAGTCCCATAATTCTTACAGAGAGGTAGGAATAATAATATATTTAAAAATGTAATCGAGTTCCATTATAGCATTATATATCACAATAAGTCTCGCAACATCCTCACCAGTAGTGGTATCTGAGATGTGTGGATTAGAACCCCAATTGGATCTGTTGTTGATTATGTCTGCCAAAATCCCAACATGCACAATGTATTTGAACCACATAGGGTTGTTATCATCACCGACACCTTCATTAGACCTTTTAGGATATTTTTTAATCCCTTTTATATGAGAGATAGGACTGTTGGTGGTTGTTTTGGAGTCCTCTAGTGTGTATGAAAAATTTGAAATGTCACAAGGAATGAAGTTAGCGATCAACACATGAAACCTTATGATATTAATTGGGAATTAATAAGATCCTAATACCTCTCTACAATAATGAGTGATGACACATATTAATCTATTTTCACTTTATCCATTAATGGGATGGACTCATTGGAATGAGTATGTGCGTTTTTTGGAACACCCCCCATCAGTCCTTGATGGATCAGTACTGGACCCCTTGAGGGAGGGTAGTGAAAAAGATCCAATAAAAGGAAATCATGGTCAAAACATACGTCAGGAGAGTCATATTATTAAAATGATAGTGTAGATACTTACTATAATTCATAAGTCGTTCCAAACTCTTTCCCCTCTTTAATTTCTTATCTTGAGATAGTGAAGGGCCCATATTAGTCCACTGATTCATAGACACTTGAGGTAGAAGTCAAGAAGACCCTACCACTATCCTCTACACCATCATCCTATGATTTTTGATAGCTTTGTGGAATCAAGATTCTCAACCCCCAATCCAATAAGGGTTCCCATTGGCCCATATTTCAGTAACTTGAGAATTTATCTTGCTTCCCATTCTCCTAGTCCCAACTTCAAGTTGAATTCTATAAAAATTATGATGATGGATGAGGGAGGTAAAGGGGAAGGGAAAATAGAGAGATACCTCATCAAAATTGATGGATTCATTATATTATTTGTCAGATCGGACAGACATTCCACTAGCTAACTTGAGCCATCATTTGAGTCACCCTCTTTATGGCTAGGATCCAATCATCAGTGGAATATATTAGCATATATAGCTCCCTGATGTATTGCACCACCTCAATAAAATCGTCTTCATGGTGACAGTTGGTGGGTGCTCATAAATAATCAAGATTTAGGATTCATGTCCAATCTTAGAGAAAAAACCATAAATACCTAATGTCATGGGTTATGCCCTACCAAAAATATATTTTCAATGGCCTAAAATACTATGATTATAATGTAGATGATATAGATAAAGACGAAACACCTTTTGACTTTGAATATATTTCAGGTACCTCTACTCTAAGAGGAGACTTAACATCTAGTGTTTGGGTCTCCTTAGTATGGTGATAACTAGACTACCTTAGACCAAAAGATGGGGTCTTTTCAGCCTCTACCAACTCCATGGCTAAGTCTTGAGACTTATTTGAAGACTTTATAGCCTCAACATCATTATTATATAGTCAAACCTTCCTACCATACATGGATTTCCCAACAATAATCATGGACTTGACATGAGGGAATATTATTGTTAACACCCCTTGGGGGTAAGAAGAGATCTAAGAACTGACATACCCAGATTCTAGCCTTATTGATGCACCCGAAAGAGGTAGTTTGATAGAATCTTGGGATAGCTCCAAATCCATGAGGATCCAAATTTTTTGATCCATCTTTGGATGATTATCAAACCGAACATTCATGGGGGGAGATACATTTGGATATTCTAGAAACTTGCAATGATGAGGAAATTGATATGAAGTATAATACTCTCATATAATCTCACTATTAATGCGGTCCACTTGTACGGTGTCTCTAAATGAAATCATATATGACATTATATTACCATTATCATGTCCACTGTCAATAAAAGTTTTAGTAGGAGGATCACCATATAGGAAGAAATTTGTATCTCCCAGTGTGTTCAAGTTCTTCAGGGCTTTGTCATGATTCAGAGATAAAGGCTGGATACCTGAAATAGCTTGAATGAATAGGTGAAACCAGCCTTCAGGGACTTGAACTCCACTCAGTACAACATAAGAGATGAATTGTGCTACAATACACCCCCAGAATACTTAAAATATCCCTAAAATAGAATATTAGAACTTACTGGCGTACAAATATAGTTTACACCAATAGATATTTTCTAAAACAGGAGAGGCCAAACCTATGTGGCTCCCTTATGATAATTTGGACACTATCAAAACATCCCTATCCTCACACCACTATTAGATTCTTGGAATGGTAGCAGGTAGGTTCTCAACCACATCTCAAGGAAGCTAGATAGAAAATTCCTCATAGGAACATCATATTTGAACTTATATCCCCACTGGTTATACTATACTTTCTCCATGGTAGGCAAAAATTTTCCAAGGATGCTTCATTTTTCTAATGATGGGCATCCTATTGGGTGCTGACAGGTAGGTCCTTCTCCTTGTGTCTCTAGGAATAGATTTATCTTGAACTCTGGATTTATATTGACCCTTTGGGAGGTGTCCTTATTATTCACATGATCCAACTTTAAAAACTTTTGGGTTGGGGCCAGTGTATTGTTAACATCATCCCATGTCATATTGAGTGGAATGAACTCATCATACATACCCCCAAGGATAGGATCTCTTGAGATTTTGTAAACATCCCATAGACTGATTCTAAATTATCCATGCATCATATAGAAGGTGTTTTTTAGGGATCCATCAGCTCAATAGCCCACAGATAATATCTAGGTTCTTATAGACATATGTATATGCTACCCAAACTTTTTCATAAATGATGATATTCTGTAGCTCAATTTTAAATTCCATATAGGTCTGACATACCTAGTATGCCCAAATCCACTCCAGCCTAAATCCTCCTCCAGAGTGGAAATCCCAATTCTACTTCTAGCTTTGTGATTACTCCATATTTTATGTATTGAATATTGAAAGATGGTATTAGGGTTTCGATTATGGTGTGTGAGGATCCAGATCTAGGGCCCAGGGGCTGTGGTGCATGAAGCCTGAGGTGGAAGCTATACCTTGATTGATAAATTTACCCTTAGAGAAGATGCTGACATTGGGTCAACAAATTTATTCCCAAAACATGGACTTCAACAATTAAATTTGGCTATTCAAGATAAATACATCTCTCAGAATCCCATGGCTATATAGTGGAAAATAATCACTTCATGGGCACTCATGGTGGTTTTTATTAAAATGATTTTCCATGTTTGGAATGGTGTATTTTCACATATCATAGTAATCAGGTCCAACGACCTTGATCATTTCTAAAATACCTAAATAATATTGTTCAAAAGAATCCATTTGAGAATCCGTTGAAAACCTTTAAGAATACATTGATATTTTTTTCATAAAAATAAAAAACTTGATTACAGAAAGTTTTGAAATTTTGGAAAAGGAAAGGTCTCATGTTGGCCACTCAACAAAGTGTCTCACGCAGGCCACTCACCAAGTTCATCACATAGGCCACTTAACCAAGTGCATCCTTCCATATACTTGAACAAATTCCTCATGTAGGACACTTGAACAATTTCCTCATGTAGGAAAATCGATGAAGTTCCCTATTGCAGATTGGTTTCTCAAGTGGATATACCGTGTGATTGTTGGATCTTTATAAGGAAGAACATATGACTTACATAATGGGATTAGATGAACGGTAGAAATAGAGTAAATAATTGTTGGGTAGTTAAACCTATTTATAGAATTGGATAATCTATGTGGCCTACCTCCACGTATGGCCTATGGGAACAACCTATGTTTACTACTTGTGTGGCCCTCAAGATATTTTCATCCATTTACCTCAGGACTAGACCCTTTTCCTTGGATCAGATTCAATCATGAGGGGAGGATTTTTTGGGAATTAATTTTTGTTTATTGGGATTGAAAAGACTTAATGGAAATTATTTTAAAGAAATAATTAAGTTAAGGGTACCAAAGAGTTCTCCCAAGCTACCCTGCACGTACACAACTTTCCTTCCAAGAGGCTTGCACAGGCCCTTCTTGCACAACCCAGAAGGGTATCCTCACCTGTGTGTGACACCTGTGATGAGTATCTACATTGGGTACCTATATGAAAAACCTACTTCAATATGGATCCTATGTTTTCCTATAATTTGGACCTTAGTGACCCTTATTTAATATGAGAAAACCTATAGAACCCTCAAACCTATGCTCGCCCAAGTCCTTCACCTAGGCCCTCAAAAAAACCCAGGTATCTCTCTAAAACACAATATAAGAGGTAATTAAAGGGGATAGTCTGATAAAAGTCCCTCCAAGGTGTAAGAAAAACTTATATGAGGAGCCACACCCTGACTAATCAAGAGATATGTGTGTGAAGGTCCCTTCCCAAACCCAGGACATACACGAGTCCCTTATAGGGACACATGAGAAAACCCTTAGAGCTAGAGAAAGGCCTCTCCCAAGTGTTGTTTACTAGGTTTTACATCATATATAAGGCATATTTATCTCAAAAATTCATACCCTACATGAATCAAATTTGATCCGCCCATGCCGTACCCAATGCGATACCCCCTTTGGCTCACCCATCCTCGACCCGCACAAGCCTACTTTGAGCCCTCTTTCATGCCACCAGTGGTAGGGAACCTCCTTCCTTGGGATTACCATCTAAGGGGGAACAATACAAAGAATCTAAAATAGCCTATAGACTTGTAAAACCATGAAAAGAGACACACTAGTGTGTCTCCCATTCAGTTATGCATTCCTTTGGTTGGAGGTGTCCCAAACTTGTCCTACCTAACGAGTAGGGTCCTTGGGGTGCGTTTAGTTATGAATCCATTCATTCATGAGGACCTTGACCCTAGGTGTAGTAACAAGGAATCTTAGTATCTAACATATGTTTTAGGGCCTTACCCTTCTATCGCTGTCTCTAAGACCAAGGACCTCTGGTTCTAGATGGTAAGGGAGGGGATCGTGATTTCTTTTCCCTTTGAAGAGGATTAGTGGATTATTCTACTATATCCTCTAAAAATAAAAGTAGGGAATAACTCCTAAAGTAATCCCATGTCTTTTATTATGGGTTATAGCTATATGGGAAATCATATGTGACTATCATGGTTTTAAAAATGGGGGAGGAGACTAGCACATCATATCCCTTTCTTCTTCTCTTATAGCCCCGAAATCTTACACCAACAAAATATGGAATGCATGGTCTTCTATATCTTCCACTTACCATTATTTCTCACATAAAATAATGAATGATGTGGGATTATAGGTTTTCTATGATACTGATATCTAAATCATTAGATGTTTGTCTCATCATAGAATCAAAATCCATATTTTCCTCTCACCTTCCTTTAGAGGGACTCCACAGGTGTCAATTCTAAAAGCCATGTATCCATATCAAATTACCACATTAAATATGAGAAAAAAAATTATAGTACCACCATTGGTGTGGGTCCTCCATCCAAACTAAAGTACATGTGATTTGATTCCCACCCTACTAGGATATGTAGCAAGGATCCTTGAGGTCTAAACCCAGCATACAGAAATAAGCCCTAATTCCCTCTAAGACACATTACTAATAAGGTCATATCCAACCTAGGTGCCCATATCCCTTATAGGTTCCTTGGGATACTTCTGTATAAGTCCCACTCTAAACCTTAATTGGGAACCTTTTTCCTAGACATCCTTTCTATATGATGTTAAAATACATGGTTTGATCCTCATCACATGAACTTAAAAGTTATGACATCTACCATTAAGTGGAACCTAACATTATGGGTTATGATTTTTTTACAAGGATATGTAGGAATACCATCTCTTGGGCCCAATCCCTACATCAAAGGAAATCCCTTCTCCCTGGATGACGTTAAATTATAGAGTGCTCCACTGTGTGGATTGAAACCAACATCATGATGATAAATGAGTAAAGAATCTCTAATACACTCATAAGATGGTACCATTGATAAATAACCTCATATACATATTGATATCTCCATCGATGTAGAACCTAAGATACATACAAATGATTTCTAAATTCCTTGTATACTAATAATTGACTGTTAAACCAAGGGAGACCATTGTTATACTTGGGAATTAATGAATGATTTGAGAATATGTATTAAATCTTTAATATAGTCCCATAGTAGGAAATAATTCCCCTAAAAATGGTGTGATGATGCCAAAAAACCATCCTATCAACCAATGTGAGTCCTTAAGCATTGTGGGATCATTTCTAAATAGCCACCTACCTTCATAAAGAAGGTTTGTAAAACACTTAGAATAAGGGAACCATTGGGTGTTTCTAGTCCCATGAAAAAACCCATTAGAAGTCGTTCAAGAAAGGTGAGTTGGACATGAATTATTTTAAAACCATTAAAACCCCCCAAATTAAATCATCAGACAAAATACCCATAAATTTTCATCAGAAATAGTTATGATCCCATATTTTTATTTCATGCATGTCTATGTTGTGTGTATGCGGGATATTGAAATCAGCTCGATAGACTCACATTGAGTGAGAAGATTTTGGAAGGACCCTACCTTGATTGAGAAGGCAGAGGCAGAGACGTGATATGGGAGGCTACCCTAAGTGATATGGGTGTGGTTGAGTTTTGATATGTGTCATGGTAAAAATGTGTATGGATGGCCTGACCTTTAGTGACAAGGTGTTGATAGAACCCTACCATGAGTGAGAAAGTAGTGGTTATTGGTATGTGATTGACAACCTCACCTTGAGTGAAAAAGGTGCTGGAAGGAAACTACCTTGAGTGATAAAGTGATGGCCTGATTGTGGATATTATGACCAACCTAGAGTGAGATGGTGAGGTTAATCACATCCTATGTGAGAGGATGGTGTGTTTTTATATGAGGTTTTGTGATGAATGATGGGATCTATAGCCTCACCTTAAGTGGGAATGTGTTGGTTAGACCACCTTGAGTGAGAGGTTTAGGTACATGACTTAGTAAATGACCCAAACATGGGTTTTGAACATAGATGTTGATGATTACCATGAGGTTAAAGAGTATTATCATAGACCCTACCCCATGATATGGGAAAGTGGTTGAGACTTAGTGGAAAACTTACTTGGAATATTAAGGTATGGTTAATAAATTTATGGATTCCCTAAGGGGACCTGAACATTTTATACATATATATTACATCCTTTTAGATTAATATTAAATTCATATCATAATAATAAATGTCACAAAAATGTAAAGGTTTAGAGTCATGGGAGACTAGATAAATAATAATCTTATTTCATGGAAGTTCTTTAACATCTCCCACAAAGATCTTCTCACTCAATACACTTATTAGACATACCTTACTTAAATCCTTTCTTCACAACCTTGGAAAGAAAACATAAGAAAGGGTGGGATTAGATTCTAATTAATAGTAAACATAAGTGATATAAATCAATGATCACAAGTGAGACCAATATAAGCATAAGTGTATAAGAACATGATCATAACTTACAATAATCATACCTAATCCTCAAAATACCATAAATCAAAAACCATAGCGTAAGGTTTTGTTATAAAAAAATAAATAAGTCATAAGTGTGAGAAATAATCAATAATCAATCATGATCTATGGGAACATATCATAAGAATAAGAAATAAGTTTTTTACATACCAATAAGCATAGAAAACCATTTTCTTAGTCAAGGCTCATATACAAGACTGTCATAGTGGATTTGGTTCAAACTTTGTTCCATCATTTCCATAGTCAATGTTCACTCCTAAGAATTTATTATTGGACAAAGTCCATTACTAAATTGGGTTTTGGCTCCATTCTAGTATTTATTATCTCTTGAGATATCCATCTTTACCCAATGCATTAAAGGGATATATAATTCTTGGACCATATATCAAATAATGAAAACCCTACATATGTGTTCCACAAGATCATAGAACATTCATCATAATAAATTATCATAACCCATGGAAATTAAAATAGTGTCATAAACATTGAATCATTTTATCGTAGAATTACCCATAGAAAATAAATTGGTTTCACAAAGGTTTCATCATAAATTAGTTAACCAATGGTAAAGAAACGAGTTTCATAGAATGACCCTTTAATAATAATCATCATAAGACATACAGTGAAAGGAAGTGTATGGTATCATAAGATAATATCCCAAATGAATAATAACAATCCTTATAATATATTTATATAGATGAAAAATTCTTTTAAAATATAATTCAAACCATTCTTAAAAAATGTGAGAAAATAACCCTTTCTTTTGATAACATTTTAAATAAAAATTCTCACAATATTGAGAAAATATTTTTCATTGAAAATTACCAAAGAAAATTATAAAGTAAGACTCTAATTAAATAATATTAATTATTATAGGAAAATCCATTTAACACTGTAATAATTTTTGATACATTTATTTTTAAATAAATTTAAACCCCGAGTCTAAATGAACCGTAATATAATACACCGCTCGAACCTAACCATAAATTTGGTGGGTATATATAAGACTAAATAAATTTTGATAAGTATATGTTTTACAAATGTATAAATAAATTCATTATCTATCAATTTGTTATAAATAATAATAATAATAATAATAATAAAATCATTTAAATGTAAAAAAATGTTTTTCTGAAAAACTGGTTTTATCCATGCAATGTGTTTATATATTAATAAATTAAATTAATTACTATTGGTGAATTATTTTAATTAAATTTATATATTATATATTCAATGAATGGTTTTATTATTATAATAATATGTTTTCTAATCATGGGATAATAATAAATATGGATTTATGCTTAAAAACTATATTTTTCTAAAAAGCGGTTCCATCACATTTTTCACCCTTATTTTAAAGTTATTTTTTATGAATTTTAGAATTTTTTTTTAAAAAAATGAACTTAAATTTTAAAATCATATTTTTAAGATTATCTTAGAGTTATTAATTTTATAATTTTCGGTAAAGTTTAATTTTTTTGATGAGTAGTGAAAAATACTGATTTTTATTAAGAACCGTATTTTCTTTTAATGAATTTAGAGTGCATAATTTTCATTAAAATTGTTTTAAAAGTAGAATTAGTTTAATTATATAATTTTTAATAGAATTTATATCATTTTAATTAATTTTATGTTGAAATTCGATATAAATGTTTTTATACTTTTATTGTTTTTGAAAACTTATTTTTTTCGTGCTTGAGGGTTTAAATTTAAATTAAATGATGAAAATTATTTGAATTTAATTTGATAAATTGGAATCCATATTCAGAATCATAATTATTAATATTATTTAAAAATGTTAAAGTAATTTTTTTGCAATGAATAGTAAATATAATAGAAATTAATTAACTCGGTAAGGTTAAAACAAGGTTTTGCTTGTTGCATGCGCCTGTGTTAAAATTAATTCTCCACACACATAAGAATATTATTTGATAAATTATATATTATACTTAGAGACATTTCGTCCAATTTTTCTAATACTTCTCATTTAGTTTTAGTCTTAAAGGATAAATTATCAAGGTAAAAAAAATTTACTGTGGAGAAAACTAAATTGGTAAAAGTGAGTAACCATATAGGTTAAATGACTGCCTTATTAAAAAACTATTTTTTTGAGGTGTAGGTGTGGATCAACATTATATTACCTCAAATCTATTATTTATCAATTTTTTAGGTACTTCAGTTGAGAGTGACTTTCCATTATTGAATAGTTTTGGGTATTTACAAAAATGAAACTCCTAAATTACAAATGGGAACCTCCTCCCCTCACCTATCCAAACATATTAATCCATTTATATTAATAAATACCAACCTAAATATCACTAAAAAAACATTATTCATGTTATTTTCTTCTGATACTCCAAAATACAAAACCCCAGGGTCCTTAATAAGAGATTTAAAGGCGGTTTTTCTAAGCAAAGTCAATTATATTCACTACGCTCATTCTTTTTTTACATCTTCTCTTACCACCTTCATTCATGTCTTAATAATTAAAATATAATAAAAATATTATCTAAAATATTCTGATATTTTATTATGTTTATTTAGGAACTTATATGCATATTCTCTTCTATTAAATGGGAAATGAAGCCATCAATCGTGTGTGTGGAGGACTACCACCTCCCTAACAGATGTTGTTCATTTTCCATCCCCACATTTAACAGATAGATATAATTATATATTTAATATATATATATATATATAATATTTATGAAATAATTATACTTATTTAATTTTAATGTCACATATACCTTATTACCCTCCAATCCTTTGGAAAATGATGACATTACTCGTGCGTACATGTGGACTACCACCTCCTCGAAGTGATGTGATTCATTTTTTATATTATATTGAAAATAATGGTAACATGAATAGATTTTATGATCATAAATGATGTATATAATATAATAATGATTATATGAATTTTATTTATTGTCAACCTTTTTTCTTTTCATCTGTCAAAAAAATAAACATAACATTCATGCGTATATATGACATACCATCTCCATGAATAGTGTAACTCATTTTTCTATCTTTAAATTTTACAGAATATTATAAATAATTATATAATGAATATATATTATATTTATTTAATTATAAACATTATTAATATTATTTAACTATGATTAAATTATAAGGACCAAAACTGCCATACCAAGGCATACATGAAAAGTGAAACAATTATTTCCCAGAATAGTGATTTTAACAAATAATTTTAAATAAATGGGTGATAAATATTATAATTAAATAATATAAGATATTATATATATGATCATGGTTATATAATATATTTATAATAAATCAATTTTTATTCATAGGATTTTCAGACACATAAAAAGGAATCCATACTTGTGGTAAGGGTTTATTTCACAATCTCATCAATATTCAGAATTTTTTATGCTTATGTCAATAATGGGGAAATTATTTTATATTTATATCATAAAAACAATAAATTTTCTTATCTTATGGTATTCATATATATTAAAATTTTTCCTTTCAATTTTATCTCTTTAAGTATTTAAGATACCAAAATAGTTTTTTAAGCTAAGGCGACAATATTTTTTCACTTTGTTGGGAATCCTTATCTTCCACTTCCATATATATAAAAGGATATTTTAAAATACTAAAATTATTTATTAAATACATTTATACCCATGTTTTAATTTTTACAATTTTTTTTAAAAATTAATCTTCATATTATTTTCTAAATGTGGTACTTTTTTAATTTTCACAAAAGTTTGAAATGAATGTTTTTTAACTTATAAAACATGAAATGAATTTTACACCATCCTGATGAATCACTTTTTTAAATATTATTTACAAATTTTAAAGGATTTTTATAAATAAAACTTCTTCCTTAATATTTGGAAATATTTTAGTTCCAAAATAAAAAGGGTATTTTCCTTATAAATATTTCAGTGTTATTTTTAATGTATATTCAAATATGTCAAAATTTTTCGATAGATATTATGGTTTACTAGGAATGTATTATTTTGATACGATTTACTATATTATTCTTGATGGTTTATGGTTACATTTATTGATTAGGGAAATTATTAAAATTTCATACGATCGTTTTTCAATATGAATGTTTCTATTGATTATGATTTACCCCTTTCGTGTGGGGAATGAATTTGGCTTGTTAAGTGATGGGAGGGGGTTTTTATGGACCCTAAATTAATCAGCGGGTGTCATGATATAAACTATTTTGGGTATTTAGATGAGTCCTTAGAAATTTATATAATATTTCTTGGAAAAAGGCATCAATAATATGTTTATGATGTCTGATATTACAAATTACATCAATATGAGATTAGTTGTTGATATCCATGTAATTATATGATTAGTTATGATATCCATGGATATGTTTCTAGATTATGTTATTATTTATATGAAATTATTTGGTCATAATTTATTCCTGCCATATTATTCTTCCAGCTCAAGTTATTGATTAATTGAAATGTGTTTTCAGATATTTACCTTCCATGTTGATTATACATTTTTTGTTCATAATAGGTTCAAATATATGCATACTATTGCTGAGAATATGATCTCACCACTTATTATGTTTCCTTTACCTAGGTTTCCAAGAAATGTATTATGATTGATATGCATGGATATGATAAAGGGAATAATTGTGTTCTAAAGAAAATACTATATTTGATTTTAGTTTTTATAATGTAAAGTGAAATTCATGTATGTATATGGATTTCCAATACTACTAAACTATTTGGTCCTTTGGGATGTGACCAATTATATCCAGCACCAATGTAATTAATCAACCATCGAATTTGGGTTATGAGAGTTGGGGTATTTATAGTTGATATCAAATTAATTTTAGTAAAAACCTTGGGAACTAGATTTAGGGAAACATAGATTAAGGAATATTTCCCGGTAAATGACTTCATGGATTAGTCTAAGTATAGAATAACATCTTAAAGATTTGGTAAGGTAGATATTATATAGTATTCCTAGAAATTCATCTCTATCTGGATATTACAATTAGATGTGGATTTTTCATTGTTATACCTTGGGGTAATATCTTTGAAAATGGTGTATTAGTATTTGACTCAATCGTCACCTGGTGAATGACAATAGTCCTTACTGCACACTTGGTTTGACATTCTCGAGAGATATTCTTGGGTTAATTTATATTTTCTTTATAAATGATTATAAGGTATTTGAAAATAATTTTATTACTTTAGAATATTCCCAAGGATATGAATATTATGATACTGAGATTATATAGGTATAAAATTTTCAGTTTATGTAAGTGTTTCACTAGTTTTGAAATTATACATTATGATTCATAATGTTATGATCTAATACAGTGTATTCTAGTATCTAGAAATGAAACCTAGTTGAGGAAATGGAAACTATACCAATGCTTGGAATATATATAGGGATCTCCCTCTAGGGAATTCTAATGAAACTAGACCTGGAGTAGGAGCTAAAAAAATTATAACTATATTAGGGTAGCTAGAATAGGTTATGACCAATAACCTTGCCTATATGGAGTACTCTATTGACCCACAATGTAGTGTAACATTGTTAGACTGCTTCATGCATCATCAATATTTATCATTCAACGGGACAAAAAGACCATTTTTAGCTAATAAATGAAGATATATTTTTTATTTATGAAGTAATGAAAGGGAGAAGGTGGTATTATGTGTTATTAAGACTGAGAAGTAATCTAAAGAGTAGGATATACTATATATTTGATGAGATTAAGTCAATCATTCAAATATAACTAGTCTCCCAATGATTCTCATTATATGGGGATATAGTATTATGTGTTATTAAGAATGAGAAGTAATTATTGATGTCTTATTAATTTAAATGACATTAAGATATGAAGAGGGTGGTTGAGCACTCTGGAAAAGGAAATATGACAAATGGGAATAAGTGGAGGGTGTAATTTCCAACTTGTAATAAATGTTGAAATAAACACTGTGGAACATGCCTACTGGGAATGAAAATTTTCTATATTTGTGTAGAGAAAGGTCATCAAAATCATCATTACAAGGGAAATAAAGAAGATTCAAATGTTCAATTATTTAACTACAAGGAGATGGTGCACTTTGAAAATGATTGTCCTAAGAATCAAAAGAATTTTCCCCAGAAAATTACAAGGGATAAATTATAATCATATGTGATCATAAAAGATGAGGTTTAAGTTCCCAAAGATATAGTGGTGGGTAATTTAATAATATCCTCAAATTTAGCTAATGATTTATTTTATTTTGGATCTTCATACTCTTTTATATCATCTATGTTTTCTAGAAAAATTAGATATTTCCCTAGAACCTTAAGAAGGTGGTTATTAGTCAAGATTCATAGTGGAAGTCTCACTATAATAAGGATGTGTTAGTCAGTTACCATTATAACCCACATACATAATCTATTTTCTGAATTCATTATTATACATATGGTTTATTTTGATATAGTCCTTGGTATGGAATGTTTACTAAAATTTGATCCAAAAATTTATTACAAATAAGAGGAAATTAAAATTCGTGATGAAGATGTGGTATTTCTTATCTTTAGATGGAAGACTTCATTATCTGAGTCATGTATATATCCACCCCTAGTAGCTCTTCTAAATGAGATTCTTAGGTAAGAAGAGTAGACATAGTCTACATATGGAAAAAGTAATCTCCAAATTGAGGATATAGATATTTTACATGAATACATTGGTATATTTTCTATGTAATTACCTAGAATACACTAGACCAGGAAGTTGAGTTTTACATTGATTTAATCTATAACTCAAGACCTATATCAAATAATCCCAATAGAATAGTGATTATGGAATTAGTTTAGTTAAAGAAACAACTAGGGGTGTTGTGTGATAGGAGATTTATACACCCTAGTGTTTCACCTTGGGGAACCCACATTATCTTTATTAAGAAGAAATATTCATCAATGAGGTTGTGCATTGATTCTTTTGAAATGAATACTATTATGATAAAGAAAAAGTATCCTTCACCTCTCATTGATGACTTATTTGATCAACTTCAATGATCTCAATATTTTTCAAAGATTGGACCTTTTCTGGGTATCATCAAATTTGATTAAACAAGGAATATATTTGGAATACATAATTTCATATGAGGTATTGAAATTACGATTTAATAATAATTACACTTGGATTAACAAATAAAACATATTTTTTTATTGATTTAATTAAAATATTATTCGTGGAATATCTTTGTCATTTTATTATAGTGTTTATTGATGATATATTAGTGTACTCTAAGAGATACGAGGACTATGAGAATGACTTAATGATCACTCTTGATACTCATATAATAAAATATTTATATAGGAAATTTAGAAAGTATGAAATCTAGATTTAGAAAGTTTGTTTTTTTAGCCATATTGTCTCTAAGGATGAGATCTTAGTTGATCCTATAAAGAGAAGGTTAGTCCAATAATTTCATACACTAATGAACATAACATAGGTTTGTAGTTTCATTGGTTTGGTAGGGTACTACTAGTGATTTGTTCAAATTTTTCCCCAATTGGCTAACCCCTTAACTAATCTTACTTATAAAGGGGTTAAGTTCATTTGGCCAAAGTATTGTGAAGAATGTTTTGAATAATTAAAGAGGAGATTGGCGAGTGCATTGATTTTAACTCTACCATCAAGAAATAATGGATTTATGATATATAGTAATGCTTCAAAGAGGGTACTTGGTTTCATACTTATGCATAATGATAAATTTATTTCCTATGAATCAAGGTAGTTAAAGATTCATGAAAAAAACTTTCCAACCCATGATCTAGAGTTAGTATCCATAATTTTTTACATTGATGATTTTTATACATTATCTCTATGTAAAAATATATGAGATATGAATAGATAATAAGATTATAAAAAAACATATTTCCATAAAAAGATATAAATATGACCAAAAGGTGATTGATTGAGATATTCAATGATTATGATTTCTAAATATACTGACACCTAGGGAAGGAAAATAAGGTAACAGATGAATTGATTAGGAAAGATAATGGAGTTATAACAAAAATGAGGATCAAAACGGATCCAATGTTCATAGATCTAGTAAATATGGATATGGGAATTATTAGGGGAGGAGAGAGATCACTCCTTTTTATAATGATTTCTAAACTATCTTTTTTGGATAAGATAAAAATTTCTCAACCTGATGACGTGAATTTTCAAAAGAAAATTAAAGCTGTGAATGATATAAAATTGATATAATTCGTTTGTGAATATAGAATTCTGAAATTTCTAAAGTGTCCATGTGTTATATCTATAAATGATCTGAATTTGGATTTTTGGGATGGTTCTCGTAGTTAGAATTTATCTATGCACCCTAGAAGCACAATGATGTATATAGATTTGAAGGAATGTTTTTAGTGGGATAATATAAGGTAAAAAATTGTTGATTATGTGTCCATATGTTAAGTTTTTTAATAGGTGAAGGATGAGAGAAAACATTGTATAGGATTCATGCACCATATACATATTCCTATGTGGAAATAGGATGAAATTACTATATAATTTGTCATTGGATTACCAAATAATCCTGGTAAGAATAATGAAATATGGGTTATTGTTGATCACATTACCAAATATGCACATTTCCTTTCTATAAGAGAATATTTAACATTGGAGAACATTGTGAGAATCTACATTAATTAATTTTTAAGACTTCATGGGGAACCTCTTTTAATTATGTCTGATCATGACCTATAATTTACATTGATATTATGGAAAATGTTCAGATGGATCTTGATACTGAGCTTTGTTTGAGAACCATTTATTACCGTCAAACTGATGGATAGTCTGAAAAAACTATTAAAACATTAGAATACTTTTTGAGGTTGTGATCTTTTGAATTTAAAGGTATTTGGGATTAGTGTTTATATTTTCTAGAGTTTTTATATAATTATAGCTTCTATTCAAGTATTTAAATGACGCCGTATGAAGCATTATATAATAATCGATTTCATAATACACTCTGTTGGGTTGAGGCTGGTGAAAGGAAACTTGTTGGACTAGAAATTTTTGAGGAGACAATGGTAAAAGAAAATACTATTCAAACCCATTTCAGTTCAAAGTAGAAAAAATAGCTATACCAATAACCTAATGAAATATTTTTGATTTCAAGTGGGAGATCACATTTTTTTTGAGAGTATCTCCATGGTAGGGTGTTATAAGGTTTTGTAAAAAATGGAAACTAATCCCAGGTACATCAATTTTTTTGAAATACTAGAAATAACTAGAGTTGTGTCTTACTATTTGGAAATGTCACAAAGCCTCTCTAATGTACATGTTGTGTTCTATATATCATTGAGAGAGTGATGATACCACAAGGGGCGCTGCCACTAGGGGTTTTCCCCATCACCGCCTCCCTCTACCTTGGCTCAGCTCGGCTCTCTCCTTTGATGTTCCCTCGGTGTGACTGTGGCTATGGTTTTTCCTCCACGGAGGCATCAATGACTTCATGGATTTGGCCAGAATGACCTTTCTCTTAATTGTTGTCCTGCTCCCACCTAACTCTATCTTTCAGATAGGGATTGTTATGGCAGTGTGAAGTTGGTTCCGTGGACGAGTTCCTGTTTCCACAACTGTGTGTTTCAACACCATATTCTGTGGGTTCATTGGGTGGTCAGTTGTGGTCTCTATGGTAGTTTTGGATTGCAGTGATGAGACATGGGATCTGGTTTGAGTTGGTGACCTTTTCTGGTGTTTTTTGGTGATTGGGTTGCTAATGATATGGTAATAGATTCTTAGTTCTTAATTTCTGCCTTCGTTTTATTTTTGGATGTGTCTTCTTTGTTGGTGTTTTGGTATTTTTTCTTTATTATGGTTATGGGGAAAGGGTTAGGTTGGTCATGATTTGGTTGGAATGCTCTATGTTTTGGATCTGGTTTTGCTGTGGATTTGTTGATCATGATTGATTCTTGAATTTGGGTTGGTTTCTGTTTCTATATTTTCAACTCACATATGTTTTTTGAATGGTTTGGGTCTTAAACTTCTTGACTATTGGTTGTTATTTGGGTAAAAAAATGGAAAGCAGGACCTGAAATGGTTGAGGGATTTTTGGTCTCCAACAATGGGGAGCGATGAAGTTCTCACAGGTCCGATCTTGGTGTGTTTAGAGTTTTGTGTTGAATGCTTGGTACTAGTGGTGCGGACGGTTGGTTGTGTTTAATGAGTGGAATGAAATTTTTGAATTTTGAATCTTTGGATATCTGCTAATTTGAGGTTTTTGGTTCGCTGCATCTATCTCACAAGGGGCTACTCTAGATGGTGTTTAGTGAAGTGGGTTTCTTTTGGACTTCAGTACGGATTTGACTGTTTGAGAGGGTATGGCTTTGCCATCGGTTCTAGGCCCCTGCATTCATGCATGAGACAGTTTTCCAGTAGCGAGGAGTAGGAGGAAACTTATTTTATTGTCTTTGGTGCTAGGTTGGGGCTCCTATTTCATGGCATGGTGTTTTTTGGCCAAAAACTTTTGTTCCATGGTGATCTGTTGTCTAAGTCATGAAGTCTTTTATGGTTTCTCACTTTTTTCTCAAAAGTGTTTGAATAATAAAAATTTAATTTTCAGTCAATTTTATATATATAATTATTAAGGATGTACATGAGAGATCCAACACATGTGGTCAAATATGAATAAATATAATTGGAACATGATCTATCCTACTGTAAATATCTGATCCAAATTATGTACATTTTACAATAGGTGTTATGGAATTGAACAACTCAAATTTTAAAGGTAATTTTTATAAATCTTAAGACGAAGGAGGTGACGTGGGAACCTGAAGAGATTATGATGAAGAACTACCCAAATATGTTGAAGAGGTGACTTTTGTTAATTTTAAGGATCTAATTGTTTGGAGGGAAGAATATAACATCTTGAGACCTAATGATATATTTCTTTTTCAATAAATTTATCTCTTCGGTAGCTTATGACACACTCAACCCTGAGTATATATCAACCATAATATAGTATATCATTATAACTTGTCCATTAAATTAGAGGGAATGGATAAGAATGAATAAATTTTGAAAATTATATTATTTAAACATGTATATATAAATTTATTGTTTATAAATTGATTAGAAATAACAATAATAATAATAACAATAATAAACATTTGAATGCAAAGTAAATGTTTTCTGAAAAACTGTTTTTATCTGCACAATGTGTTTATATATTAATAAATTTAATTATGAACTATTGGAGAATTATTTTAATGAAATTTATGTATTACATATTTAATAAAATTATTTAATATTAATATAATATTTTTCAAAACTTGGCATAAGAATAAAATGAGTTTTATACTTAAAAACTGTATTATTTGAAAAAGAAGCTCTACCGTGTTTTGCACACTTATTTTAAAATTAATTTTTTCAATTTTAGCAGTTTTTTTGGAAAAATGAAATTAATTTATTAAATAAATAGGTCAAAATTATATTAGATTTATTTTTTGAGAATTTTCTGAAAATATTAATTTTTTTGATGAGTAGTGAAAAATAATATTTTTTATTGAAAACTGCCCTTTCGTTAAAAGCATTTACAAAGTTTTAATTTTTTTAAATTTATTTCACTATAAAATTTTTTGAATTATATTTTTTTAATGTAATTTACATAATTTGAAGCAATTTTGTGTTGAAATTTTATATTATACTTAAGAAACATTTTCTTTGGAAAACCATATTTTTATCGCACTTGCAAGTTTAATTTCAATTAAATTATTCCCCTTATATGTGTTGAATTTGTTAAAATAAATTACATATTTTGAATACTAATAATTAATTTTAGTTAATATGTCTGATTTATTTATTTTTTCATAATTAATATTAAATAGAGAACAATTAAATACCGCAGTCAAGGTTAAAACAAGTTTTTGTGCATTATACGTGTTTGTGTTAAAATTAATTTTCCACATAGATAAATTTTATTTGATAAATTGGATTTTAAATTTAGAATAATTGGATCCAAATTCTCTAATAAGTTTCATTTATTTTCATTCTTATTGGATAAATTACCTATGTAAATAAAAAAACTGATTACCATGGTGTAAACTAAATAAGTAAAAGTGAGTAAACTTAGAGGGTAATGGAATAAAATGTTTATTTTTTATATTTTTTCTAGGTGATGCTTGAACTTATATTCCATAAAATACATTATTTATCAATTTTTATATAGTTGGGTTGATATTGAGTTCCCATTATTGAATAGTTTTTGGTATTTATGAAAATGTCACTCCTCCTCAATTCTAAAAGGGTACCTCCTCCCCTCACTTATTAACACCCATGAAACCATTTTTCTCAACCAAAACCTACCAAAATCCCTCAATAAAATAATTATTAACATTTTTTAGGTTATTTTCGTCCCAAAATACCAAGCCTAGGATTTTTATTAAGTGATCTAGAGGAGTTTTTTCTAAGATAATGTAATTGTCTTCACTATGTTTTTATTTTTTACTTATTTTATTACCACATTTATTATTATATTAATAATAAAAATATTATAAAAATATTATCTAATATATATTGATATTTTATTATGTTTATTACATAATCTATATCCATCTTTTATTCCATCAATTAGAAAATAGTACTGTTGATTATGTGTACGACGGTCAGCGGCCTCACAAGCTGATGTAATTCATTTTCCATAACCACCTATCATGACTGGATATAATGATGAATTTAATATATATATATATATATATATATATATATATTATATTTATGTTATAATTATACTTATGGAATTATAATATCACATCTACCATATTACCTTCAAATCTTTTGGGAAACGATAACGTCGCTCATGCGTATGTGTAGATTATCGCCTCCTTGAAAAGTTGATATTATTTTTCATTTAATTTTGAAATGGATGTCTATAAGGAAGGATTTGATGAAAATTTATTATTTATATTATATATTAATTATTCATTAAAGGTGATGTTTTATTTACCTTTCTTTCTTTCCATCCATCAAAATAACGAAAACAGTGTTCGTGCGTATGTACGACTTACCGTCTCCATGAATGGTGTAACTCATTTTTCATTATATAAATTTTATGGACTATTATAAATAAATAAATAATTAATATATATTATATTTATATCATGGTTAAAATTCTAGAGATAATGGAACCATGATCATTTTATGAGGACCAAAACTACCAAACCAAAACATATATGAAAAACAAAGCAATTATTACCCAAAAATTGATTTTTAAAAATAATTGTTTTTAAATGGGTGATAAAATATTTTTAATAAATAATATAATAATTGATATATATGATTATGGTTCTATAATATATTTATAATTAATCTATATTTATTATACAATAGGTTTAGATATATTTGAAGGAATTCGAACATAAGTTAAGTGTTTATTTTAGAATTTCATCATTATTCAGGATTGTTTATGTTTATGTCTCCACAGAGAAATTATTTTATATCTTTATCTTAAACATAATATACGTTCTTAACTTTTGGTTATTCATATAAATTACTAGTTTTCCATTCAATATCCACTCTTTTAAATACTCATGATATGAAAATAAAATTTTTGAAGAAAATTGGGAGTGTTTTTCTACTCGGCTGAGAAACCTTATCTTATGTGTCCATATTTATAAATAAAGTTTTAACAATCTATAATGCTTTATTAAAGATATTTTTATCCATGTTTTTTACAAAAAAGTTTTAAAAATAAATATTCCCATCATTTTCTAAATGAGAACAGTTTTTACTTTTTACGAAAGTGTAAAAGGAATGTTTTTTAACTTATATGACATGAAAAGAATTTTATAATTTCATGACCACTCATTACTTTAAATATTTATATACAAGTTTCATAGATTCCTTCAAATTAAAATGTATTACTTAATATTTTGTAATTTTTTTGTTTCAAAATAAAAAGTATGTTTTTATCAAGAAATATTCAAGTGATATTTGTAAAGTATTCTCATCAATGTCAACATTCTTTGGTAGATATTATGATTTATTAGGATTGTATTATTTTGATACCATTCACCATATTACTCTAGTTAGTTTATGATTATGTTTATTTATTGGGTAAATTATTAACATTTCATATACAATTTTTTCAATATGACTATTTTACATTGATTATTATTTAACCATTTTATATGAGGAATGCATTGGACTTTGTAAGTGATGAGTGGGTCTTACTATAACCCCTTGGTAAATTAATTGGTCTCATGGGACAAACTAGCTTATGTATTTGGATGAGGCCTTACCCATTTATGTAACATGTATTGGAATGGGGCCTTATTGGCCTATTTATGATGTCCAACATTATGCATTCCCTTATTATGAGATTATTTATTGATGTCTATGTGGTTATTTGATTAATTATGATATCCAAAAATAAGTTTTATGATTATGTGATTATATTTGTGTCATTAATTGGAAATTATTTATTATTTCCATATTATACTTTATGGTCAAGTAATTTATTAAATGAAATTGTTTTCTTGATATTTACCTTTCTATATTGATTATTATTTATTTATTTATGATTGATTTCCATGTACACATATCATCACCATGCATCTTATATCACCCCTTTTTTATGTTTGATTTCCCTAGAATTCTAAGAAATGTATTTTGATTTAAATGTAGGGATATACTAAAGGGAATTTTCACTACCAAACCAAAGGTGCCAAGGCTACAACTCCCCAAGCTTGCCTCCAATATTCAGGGGCTAGTGACTAGTACTGAGTAGGCATATCACAAAGATGGGAGGCTTTTTCCTAAAGTACCTATATATACACACCCAATAATGCCGTAATGAAATTGTGTAGAGATAGAAAAATATGGAATCTAAAATTCATGTATGCATATATCCCAAACCAGAGTACAACATAAGTACTGAGAGAATAAAAGGGGAAAACACACGCCCACTAAAAATTGTAAAATCATCCAACCTACTCAGATAGAGGGGACCAATGTAAAATAATACTATTGGAAAGCTCCTCATCCTATCTCCAATAAACACCTAGGTTGGTCTAGATCAGTAAGCTATACCTTCCTTGTGTCCTCTGGGAAATATGTAAAAAATAATGTGGTCTGAACAAGACACAACATTTGTGGGAAAACCCCACAAAGAAGTGAGTATAACAATACTCATTAGATACCTCAAATATCCAAATGAAAAGAGAGAAAATAAAAGGCAATAGTCCTCTTAACCTAGCCAAAGGGAACCCAATCGATAGAGAAACTCCATCTTGAACTATCCCCAGCTAAACATGACTAGTTATCTTAGTCAATAAGGGTGTCAAAACAGACATGTTACAACACTGTAAGTACTCCTAGAATCACCAAGATACACTCTTCTCAGACTCGAAGTATTATGAGGTTTTGAACTCATAGTCAGTGACAAGATTCTACTTGAGTCTCTACAGGTAACACACAACATGAAAAACACACTCCATGAGCTCGACCATACAAATAGAACCCATTAGAGATATATGTTCCTTCAAAAAAAAAACCTACTAGGTCATTTTATATATCCCAACACCAGAGGCCCTATCATCGCTAACTTATGCTCAAGTTAAGATGAAGAAATCCAAGTGGAGTGTCCCTCCCCTCAACACAAAACATAGTTGATGGAGCACTGATCCTGAATATGGACGGCATGAATCCCCTCCAATAAAAGAGAACAGAGGGATACACACCTTGCCACTTCCACAAAGTTGAGGGAGTACTAGCTCCTAACTATCCCGAGAAACCCCAATAGCTCCTGAATGGAGTGTCCCACACCTCAATCAGTTGAGGGAGCACTGAATACTGACCAGGAATCACTTGTAATTAGTGAAGAAGCTTGCACCTTATAACTATACACAACAATCAAGGGGGATCAAACTCTAATAGAGGACCCGCACCCCGCTACTACTTGAAGATGGGGGAGACCTACTCCGTAGATGAGGACCTGCACCCTGTAGTGATAGGAGAGTACCACTCTATTACTAGAGGAACCACACCCTAGTATGATTGTGGAGAACCAATCTACCAGACCGATCACTATGTGGGAAACAAACCTTAACAAAACAGAGGAGTACTGACCATTGTCTAGAGGGCCCGCTCCCTAGTATGATAGGGGAGTACCAACTCTATCGGAAAAACTCGTACGGAGGAACTACACCCTAGAATGATAGGTTATTTTTAACAAAAATGATAGAAGACCCACACCCTAACATAGTTGGGGAGTACCTACTCTACATAAATTTCACATATGGAGGAACCACACCATGAATCTAAAGGGTAGTACCGACTCCATGGATATAGGAGCCACACCCTAGAATGAGATGGGAGTACTTTATATATCTCGATAATGAGTATATAGGGATCTCACCTTGGGATGATAGGGGAGAACTATCTACAACTACAAGAATTATACAAGGAGCCTTCACCCTGATGCCGCAATGGAGTAATAGTCCCAGTGTACCTATTAAATATCTACACTAATCTATAACATTAGTTGAGAGCCACTGAAAGGAGAGTCACACTAATCATACCTCACATCACAACAAAACCATGGGTAGGGTACCCACCCCTTGATACAATATGGGATCAACAATCTATCAGCCTAAGGAGTATAGGATACCCACATCTTAAGGCGAAATGGGAAGGGTACCGACCCTGATGTCAAACTATTGATCCACCATAATCACTACCCAAGGTTATGCACCCTTTCTACATCGTCATGATCGAATCATTCCGCATCATATCTTATAAGACATTAGAGAGGCCATCATCTGGTTCTATGTGAAAAAATGCTTAGGATAAGCTACTTTAAAGCTTGAATTTGAGTTATGGAGAAAGAGATACACATAGAAGAATATCTCAAAGAATAAGATGGCGTGCACTGGTATCCATACAGTGTGTGACCCCACCCGAACATTTGTCCATGTATCCTGTTTACATGGTTTTTCTAGACAAGTTGGCATACACAGTGTGTACAACCCGTACATAGTGTGTCCTTCCTTACCCAGCCCCCAAATGTGTTCTTCCTATACACATTTTGGCCGCCCCTGCCTTTCACACGTTGTGTATACCTTGATACACAGTGTGTTTGGGATAAACGACCATTTGTCTATGTAGTTTTCTCATGCTTGTGTCCGATACCCCATGTCCATTTAATTTGGCTGTGTAGTTCTACATGGCCATGTACTATCACATGGCTTCCCAGGACATGTCCTCTGTGTTGGAACCACGGTCTTCTATGCATGATTTGGAGTATGGTTTGTGTTTGTTGTAAATCCTCAGTGGAAGTTCAGAATGTGTACCAGCAAAGAGATCATACAGTTAAAGCAGACAACAGTATTGAAGGTGGCGCCATTTCCCAGTGTTTGACAAATTTTTGGGCCTGAAAATCGACAAATGGAGAAAAGTGTTTTTGGAAAAGAGACTTGCGCTCCGTGTACTTGAAGGAGAGGAAACTTGCGCACCATATGTTTTTCAAGATCAGAACATGGGAAAATGGCAAAGGGATAAGGGCCGCGCAAGTTTTAGAATGGACGCACAAGTGACCTATGCGCCGTGAAGAGACTTGCATGTGGATTCCTAGGAGGATTGGAAACTTTCACGTCTATTGTTTTTCAATATTATAACTTCAAAATATGGAAAAGGAAAGAAGGTCGCGCAAGTATTTGTGTGGTCGCGCAAGTGATTAGTGCGACAGAGGCTAGGGAGGATGTGCTGCACGCCGGAACCTGCGCGCCGAGGGATGACTTGCGTGCCACCGCGCAGGGGGTCCAGTTTGCCTATAAATAGAGGACCACCCCTCCTTATTTGTAAGGAAGTTCGATACTTAGAGATTTTTCGAGCTCTCATCGCGCAAGTGGTTGAGTCGCGCAAGTGGTTGTTGGGTCACGCAAGTAGAGGCTGTGCGCCGGCTGTTGGCTGCGCGTCCAAAGTGGTTTGGGATTTAGAGGTGCTGACTCGCACAAGTTTGGAGTTCAAAGAGGCAGTGTTGCACAAGTGACTTGCATGCCATTCCTGAAACTTGCACGCCAGAACTTGGAGAAGCGCGCCAGGGTTGTTAAAGAACATCCGTCCTTTTGAATCTGTATGAAAGCTGGAGGATCATCCGGTACCCTCAGCGTAAAGTGAGATTCATCTTCAGGTGAGAGTTGGACTTCAACAGAGCATCTACATACAACAAAGGATGCATTATTATGCAATGATGCAGAGACCTTCACATCTATAAACTGAGTGTGGCTTCACCAAGGTAAGTGAGCCATGGGGAGTCAACATGAGTGACCTGAGGGAACCAGTGAGCTATCCCTGAACCTTTGTAAAGGCAGTGAGCCTGGGACAGAGCGATTATGCCCAAACATTTTTAATCCATAGATATTGAAGATTAGTGGAATTTGGTACGACCTACAACTTGTCGGCGTATGCTCCTTGGACGTAGCCCTTAGTGGTGAACCAAGTAAAATGTGATGTGTCTTCTCTGTGCATGTTAATGTTTGCTTTCTGATCATATTCATTATACAGGTTCAACAAGTTCCTACCAACGTGGGAAAAAGATCCATCACATTAAAAGAAAAAGTTGTCACCCTGATTCACCCCTCCCCTCTCAGGGTGTCCCATGGTCCTTCAAGTGGTATCAGAGGGTAAAGGTTGCTGGTGTTGAATCTGTCCTTTATCGTCATGGAGAATGAAATCAATGTCAGGGGAATCCCTCACTTTTATGGAAGTAATTTAAAGATATGGAAGAATAGAATGAGATCTCATATAAGATCTCTTGGAATGGAATTTCACTTTTCTGCTGTGCAAGGAATACAAGTCACTGATCCAACAGGCCTGGTTATGACTGAAACAGACCGGAAAATTCTTGATGTAGATTCCCAAGCACAAAATGCACTCACTGCAGCCCTTTCTGATCAGATCTACCTAAATGTGATGAATTTCACCTCAGCAAAATCCATGTGGGATAAGCTCGAGAATATTTATGAAGGAGATAGCAAAGTGAAGGAGGTGAAACTACAAGTGCTGCTCTATCGGTTTGATGATCTGAAGATGCATCTAGACGAGAATGCAGACTCATTCTTCAATCAAATTACTGAAGTGGATTGACAAATTCGGTTTCTAGGCAAAGAAATCAAAGACATTGATACTGTAAAGAAAATATTAAGAAGACTTCCACCTCTGTACAATGAAAAGGTGTCAGCCCTTTAGGAAAGAGATCTTTCCAAACATTCTCTGGATGATCTACTGAGCAGCTTGGTAGCATATGAAATGAGAGTCAAACCAGAATATTCTATGACTCGTGTGAGCAAGGAAATGACATTCAAGGACATGTATAAACTGAAAATCTCAAAATATAGTAGCGGTGAAGATGATGAAGAAAAAGAAATTCTTTCTCTCATTGCAAAGAAGTTCCAGAAGGGAAAAGGGAAATTCAAAGGGAAGTTACCTCTCGAATGTTTTAGTTGTGGAAAAGTAGGGCACATTGCTTCTCAGTGCCTAAGAAAGATCAATGATGAAGATTGTGAAGATGAAAGCTTTGAGAAGCCTCGTAGAAGGTTTTTCAAAAAGGGAGACTTCAAATCGGGAAAGAAAATGAAAAGGAAGAGTTTTTTATGTGAAGAGGAAGAAGATGATAATGATTTCTGTGAAGAAGAAGAACCATAATTCAAAACTGGGAACCATGCTTCCATGATAGCCACTGTTAAAAATTTAGAATATAATGGTGGAGAAAAACAACTGAGTACTTGTGTAGATCCCGAGATGCAACTTAAGGATGCAGTTAGTAAGCTTAAGATTAAATGTAAGAGTTGTAATAAGTGAAAATAAATTGTAGAAGAATCAACTGACTACGTTGATCAACTTGAAGCTGAAATTGAACGACTAGAAGAATTTGTGAAGGTATAGTCTAAAATAATTGAAAGAAATGATGATGTAGTGGATTTGAAGCTGAGAATTGAAGAGTAGGCAAAGGTCATCAATGACCTCACCTCCAGACTAGATGAAAAATCAAAGATTGTAGAGGTTCTTGAGGAGGAAGTTGTTACTCTAAGGAGTAAACTTGAGACTGAATCAATTCCAAAAGAATCGAGGAAGAAAATACAGTTTGGAAGATTCTTAGATGCAGAATTACTAGCAAGAGCCAAGTGTGGTTCAGATGGGGTTGGAAAAATCTTGAGTGATCAAAGACCCGCTTGCATGGGAAAGATTGGAATTGGCTGTGAGGATGAGACATCAACTTTTGGAAGTGAAAATATCCAAAAGAAAGATAAGATGAAAGTTGAACATGTTGAAACGTTGCCTAAAGTGCAGAAAAAGGAACCCTCAATCCAAACTAAAAGGAGAACTGAAAACTATCCTCAAACTTTCAGAAATGACAGACAGTGTAACTATTCTCCCAAGGAAGAAGGTATGAGGAGAAATTCAAGTGAGAGGACATTTCCTCTCATGAAGTGTTAGTTCTGTGGCTATCTGGGCCATACCATGTCTTATTGCGAAGAGGAAAGAAGCTATATGAATGGAGAAGATATAGAAGTTCAACAAAGGAGAACAAATTCATATCCTAATTCTTATATATGAAACAATTTCTATGGATATTGTTATCGTTGTTCTAACTTTGGTCATAAGGTTGCTAATTGCAGGCAGAGAAGGGACATGGACACCTCATACCGATGTTCAAGACAAGTCATGTCTCATCATCAAGATAGTGTTTCTCTTTCAAACAAGTTTTCTCCTATCAACGAAGATTTCAACTATGAAGAACCTGGGTATGCAGAAGAGACAATTGAAAGGCCATTAGTACTATATACTCAAACCTATGTCTCATGGAAGGAAAAGAAGAAGATTGAGAAATCCAACCTTGCAGAGGTGGACCTCAAAGCTACAAAGAACAACATTACCTAGATTCTGGATAGCGGTTGTTCATCTCATATGACAGGTAATGCCGACCTGCTAACATATATCAAAAGGAATGTTGATGGTACAATACGATTTGGTAATGATGGAGATCTGAAAATCAAAGGGAGTGGAAGTACCCAATTAGCTAATGGAGAAATAAAGAATACTGAAGTCCTTTATGTAGATAAACTACGTCATAATCTCCTCAGCGTGAGTCAACTCTATGACTCGGGACTTATAGTTACTTTTAATCAGAAAGGCTGCACTATCAAGGGAAAGACAGGAAATTCACTTATGAAGGGATGCAGAACAAAAGGCAACTTGTATCAGGTTGATAGTGAAGAAAATGTCTGTTACATGACTATTGAAGAAGAAAATAATTTGTGGCATTGGATACTGGGACACATCAATCAACAAGACATGGAGAAAATATAAAAATTGAGAATTGGCATGGACATTCCCAACCTGAATCTTGAACGTGAAAAATCTTGTGATGCTTGCATTCGTGGGAAGATGGTCTGCAGTTCATATCATCCAAAGAAGAAAAGGGCATATCACCTTCTTGATCTGATTCATACAGATGTATGTGGGCTGATAAATGTTGCTAGAACTCATGGAGAAAGGTACTTTGTCCTTTTCATAGATGATAATAGTAGAATGGCATGTGTGATGGTCATTAACAGGAAACAACAAGTCCTTGACTGCATGAAAACATATCGGCGAATCGCCGAAAATGAACTCGATGAACAATCAAAGTGTTGAGATCTGAAAATGGAGGAGAATACACGTCCATTGAATTTGAAAATTATCTGGATAAGCATGGAATACAACATGAGGTAGGTCCTGTGAGAACTCCACAACAAAATGGAGTTGTTGAACGTAGGAATCGACAGGTGAACAACATGGCACAAACTATGCTGATTGAGAGTCATATTCTGTGACATTACTGGAAAGAGGTTGTTCAAGCAGCCGTGTACATTCAGAATTGAACATGTATTTATATGGGTGAGACGAAGACACCATATGAATTGTGGCATGGACAGAAGCCCTCTTTAAAATACTTTCGTGTCTTTGGAAGTAAATGCTTCATTAGGAATAAAGAATGAAATCAAGGGAAGTATGGAGAAAATGCATATGAAGGAATTTTCCTCGGTTACTCAATGAACAGAAAAGCCTAAAAGTGTTTCAACAAGCATTTAATAAGGATTTTGGAAAGCAGTGATGTTAAGATAATTGAAGAGAAAACCAAAAATGCTTCAAGGACGTCATATGATGATGTGATAGAAACCCAGTAAGAAAGTGAACGTAAAGAAAATACAAATGCAAAAATAGAAGAAGCCGTACAAAAAACTCAGCAGTCACATAATGATGTTGACTCAGAAGAAAAATCTGAAGAAGAAACTATGGCTGAAGAGAATGCAACTGAACCTCGCAAGAGAAATCGAAGAGCTGAGATTGATCCATCCAACATTATTGGGGACAAGAGTGCACCCACTCAAACAAGAAGGATGAGGAATAACATGCAATCTGCATTTGTATCAGTTGTGGAGCCATCCTCATTCGAAGAAGCTGCAAATGATGAATCTTGGGTGAAAGTCATGAATGATGAATTAGATCAGATTGACAAGAATCAGACATGGGATCTTGTCCAGAGACCCAAAGGTCACAATGTTATTGGTACCAAATGGATCTTCAAATATATGTTTGATGAGCATGGAAGTTTCATCAGAAACAAGGCACGACTGGTATGTAAAAGATATTCTCAGATTAAAGGCATTGATATTGGAGAAACCTTTTCTTCAGTGGCTAGACTGTAGTCAATCAGGATTTTCCTTGACATGGAACTCCAAAGAGGATATAAAGTATTTCAAATGGATGTCAAGACAACATTCTTTAATGGTGTACTCGAAGAAGAAGTCTACATTGAACAACCAGTGGTCTTTGTTTTGGGTACTGATGAAACAAAGGTCTGTAAACTGAAGAAAGCTCTATATGGTTTGAAGCAGGCACCACAGGCGTGGTACTCGCAGCTGGATTCATATCTCAAGAAGCTGTAATTCAAAAGAGGAGAAGTAGATCACAATCTCTACGTGAAGAATTCTCCAAAAGATCAATTCATGGTTCTAGTCTACGTTGATGATATCATATTTGGTGGCAGTAGGTAGAAATCAGTGGATGAATTTTCCAACCACTAGAAATCAGAATTTTAAATGTCTATGATTGGGGAGCTCACATATTTCTTGGGGCTGCAGGTGATTCAAAAGAAGGAATACACTTTCATTTCTCAGGAAAAGTATACAAGAGATCTACTGAAGAAGTTTAATATGCAAGACTCCAAACCAATGTCAAATCCGATTGCAGTTGGAACTAAACATGGAAAGCATGAGGATGGGGCATCTGTTGATCCCACCATGTATAGGAGGATCATTGGGATCCTACTGTACCTGACAGCGATACGACCAGATATTGTCTTTGCCACATGCCTTGCGGCCCGCTTTCAGAGTAATCCAAAGGAGGAACATATGGAGGCAGTAAAAAGAATCATGAGGTACATTCAAGGTACACATAACTTCGGGTTATTTTTTGCAGCAGGTAGGGACAGTGAATTATCAGCATTTTCTAATGCTGACTGAGCTGGTGATGTAGTAGACAGAAAGTCCACTAGTGGTGGAGCCTTCTATATTGGGTACAAATGTGTTGGCTGGTTGAGCAAGAAACAAGAATGTACTTTTCTTAGTACTGCTAAAGCTGAGTATATCTCTGCCACAAAGGCATGCACTCAACTACTATGGATGAAGAAACAATTAACAGATATTGGTGATGAGGTAAAGAAACCAATGGTAATTTACTGTGATAACAAGAGCACAAACGATCTTACGAAGAATCATGTTCAACATTCCTGTACAAAACATATTGAAACCAAGTATCACTTTATCAAAGAAAAATCTGAACACGGGGTGATTATAATGGATCATGTGGGCACTGATGAGCAAGTGGCTGATATCCTGACCAAGCCACTGTCAGCGGCTGTGTTTGAGAAGCATCCGTTTAACCTCGGTGTTCGGACACCTCCCAGTGCATAAGAAGGTTACGCAATACCCCTCTCCCCGATTATGATAACTGTTTTTTATTTGTTTATGGTTGTGATGCAGGTTTGTGGAAGAGATACTATCCAGGGGGAGTATGGTTTGAGCTGAACGTTGAACAAACTACCAGGCTTTTGGTTTATTGTCAATGGGGGAGAAAGGAATAAATTCAAGCATGTTCAGACTTGTAATACTCCTGTGACACAATGAGAATTCAGTGTCAGTGATAAGATGAGAAGGATAATAAGGAATTCATCAGTCATATAATGATTCTTGGGAATAATTTATAATTCCAAAACTATGGAACCCAATTCAAGCTTCCTCTCCTGTTTTCTACACTGAGCATTGCTCATATAGACTTAGAGTGGTGGATGAATTGATTCTTCCGTTTTTGGTTTGCACATGGATGGAGATCTATTGAATTTATTTTCTAATTGCCAACAAACCCAAAGGGGGATATTATTGGAACCATGGTCTTCTATGAATTATTTGGAGTATGGTTTGTGTTTATTGTCAATCCTCAGTGGAATTTCAGAATGTGTACCAGCAAAGAGATCATACAGTTCAAGCAGACAATAGTATTGAAGGTGGTACTGTTTCCCAGTGTTTGCCAAATTTTTGGGCTTGAAAATCGACAAATGGAGAAAAGTGTTTTTGGAAAAAAGACTTGCGCGCCGTGTAATTGAAGGAGGGGAAACTTTCACGCCATATGTTTTTCAAGATCAGAACATGGGAAAATGGAAAAGGGATAAGGGCCGTGCAAGTTTTCGGATAGTCGCGCAAGTGACCTGCGCGCCGTGAAGAGACTTGCGTACCGATGCCTAAGAGGACTGGAAACTTGCGCGTCTATTGTTTTTCATGATTATAACTTCAAAATATGGCAAATGAAAGAATATCTTGCAAGTATTTGTCTGGTCGCGCAAGTGATTAGTGTGACAGAGGCTAGGGAGGATGTGCTGTGTGCCAGAACCTGCGCACCAAGGGAAGACTTGCGCGCCACCGCGTAGGGGGTCCAGTTTTCCTATAAATATAGGACCACCCCTCCTCATTTGTAATGAAGTTCGAGACTTAGAGATTTTTTGATCTCTAGTCGTGCAAGTGGTTGAGCCGCACAAGTGGTTTTTGGGTCGCGCAAGTAGAGGCGGCGCGCCGACTGTTGGCTGCGCGTCCAAAGTGGTTTGGGATTTAGAGGTGTTGAGTCGCGCAAGTTTGGATTTCAAAGAGGCAGTGTCGCGCAAGTGAATTGCGCACCATTTCTTAAACTTGCGCGCCAGAGCTTGGAGAAGCGCGCCTGGGTTGTTAAAGTTTATCCGTCCTTTTGAAGCTGCACGAAAGCTGGAGGATCATCCGGTACCCTCAGCGCAAAGTGAGATTCATCTTCAGGTGAGAGTTGGACTTCAACATGACATCTACATACAACAGAGGATGCATTATTATGCAATTATGCAGAGACCATCACGTCTATAAACTGAGTGTGGCTTCACCAAGGGCAGTGAGCGAGGTGGAGTCAACGGGAGTGACCCGAGGGAAGCAATGAGCTATCCCTGAACCTTTGTAAAGGCAGTGAGCCTGGGATAGAGTGATTGTGACCAAACCTTTTTAATCCACATCTAGTGAAGATTAGTGAATTTGGTACGACTGACAGCTTATCGGCGTATGATCCTTGGACGTAGCCCTTAGTGGTGAACCAAGTAAAAAGTGTCATGTCTTCTCTGTGCTTGTGAATGTTTGATTTCTGATCATATTCATCATACAGGTTCAACAAGTTCCTACCAACGTGGGAATAAGATCCATCACATTAAAAGAAAAAGTTGTCACCCTGATTCACCCCTCCCCTCTCAAGGTGTCCTGGGGTCCTTCACTCTAGCCACAATACATTGTTTCACTACATGGTGTGGAACCCTAATACACAACATGCAGTCCCTGAAAGTCATATTATTACCTGAATAGAAAGAACACATGAAATTTCCAATAGACTATGTGTTGTGTAGATGGTAATTCAAGATGGGAATTTCCTTACGATTCAACCAATTCACCCCAGTTTTCTCTGAAACCAATACATCAAGCTAGAAGTGATATCTAGAAATTGAAATAGGGATCTAAAACCTTAAAACAATGCATAAAAAATAGTACTAGGACCAAAAATAAAATTCTCCCACCTCTAGGGTGAAACAAAGAAGCTTCGGGTGTCGAATGATGTCTAGATCATGCCGCTATTTGATCTAATGATGATCAATGTCCAGAACAGAGATTGAAAGCACCTCATCACTTTGATTTTTGATCATTTCTATCTTTCATCCAAAGGGGGAGAGGATATGTATTCTCCTCTTGTGCCATGTGCACCTAAATGTGGGAGGGGGAGGGGTTTATGTTAAACTTATTAATAAAATTTCATTTAATTAACAATTCCGCCACACGACGCCCAACCAAATCACCTTTGAATAAACCCCTGGTGATAACTAAAATTAAGTTGTTCTTAGGATAAAAACAACATTATGAACTCAAACGGGGCCTCATATTTTCAATTCAAGACTCCTCTTGAGATTTATTTCACGTTTCAAGAGAAAATGTGTGCACATGACAAAATATATTTAATATTTTTTAAAATCACCTTACTAAGGATCTTCGGGCCTTAGAATCCCCCACCAACTCAGCACCTGACATAGAAAATATTGTTAGGTATATTGAAAAGTCTTACAGCTCCAAACTCAAGTCATTAAATTCCCTATACCTTATGGGTTTTCTTCCCCAAAAAGTAAAATCCATGGTATAAGGGAAGAAACTGATCTCTCAACTAGAACTCTCATGCCAGCTGGCTCGCCAAGGGTTCCCATGATGCTTACAAGCATGCACTAAAGGGAATAACCAAGGCCAAACCACTCCCTTATATAACTCTAATAGGTTCAAAATCATTAAATAAGTACCACATGTCTCCTCATCCATGACGGGTAAAAAAAACCAAGAACCATAGTCCATCTGGGGTCTAGTGGTACACCACCTCTCCAACCTGATCCATACACCGATATAACCTTGTAGTTCATATCCACCCCTGGATGAAATGAACTATGAACTCCTTAATCATCCTTCATTTAAGGTTGACATTGATCATGCGAGGGTACAATCGAACCATACAGGGGGGACCAAGTGTAAGGAATGTGTCTTAGCAGACTGTTCTTATGTAAATCTCGAGTTGTAACATATCCCTCCAAACTAGAAACACCACCATACTCACGAGTTTCATCCCATATGATTATGGATGGTAGGAAACAAAAAAACACTATAGAAACATCATATGGTATAACTCTATCACTGCAAAAGTGTTTTATCTAAGGGTCTCCCTCCACTAGGGATTCCAAGTATAAGGTTTAGGTAGAAAAGATCCACTGAAAATGCTAGGATCTTCTCTGACACTTCTTCGAACAACCCTGCCTCAAACACACAAGTCTAATGAATTCGTATTCCACAACTTGGTAATATCTACTTTGGTTGGCTCTGAATCACAAGCATAGTTTTGATTGTATAAGAAAACATCTCAGTGGGGAATGCATCCCTCTTCCTCATGATTCCAAAGCTACATCATACCACGTGAAATCCTTCTTGAGCGTCTCACATATACATTTGATTCCAAGAACATGAGGGTAATAATAAACAATAATGTTCCATAAAAATTATTACATTGGGTCTTACCAGGCCCTCTATTTTCAAATGACCAATATGAAACCTAGCCCTAAACCAATAAGTAAGAGAGAATCATCCACCACACCTTAATACTATCCACTTTGGTTGGAATTGACTTAGCCTCAGGGGTTAAATCGCATCTCAAAAATATGTTTCTATTGGAGAAGGACCACTATTTGTCATGCATTCAAAGATACATTGAAGAAAACCAACACATGATTACACTGATGCCCTACATCACCCTGGTTAAACATCAAGAAAGAAGTGAAAAGAAAAGATTACCACACAATAATGTCTAACAATTGCTACTGTAGAAAGTAGAAATTACATAAAGTGTACCTCTATTTAGCCTCATAGATTTATGGTAAAAGGACTTTATGACTCACAACTATCCTCACCCTCATCCTTCATATCTCTGAGCCTGACATGGACCACCTGGGGGTGGTGGTGGAAACACCTCAATCCGCTTGAAACCTCCTACTACTCACCCATATCCTCCACCACGTTCTCCATCATACAGAACTCCCTACTCCAAATGCTACCTCTTCTAAGTTGACACATTGACCGACTCCCTATCAACAACAAGATGGGTCATAAAATCTATATTAAGATGTCCCCAGTCGTCGCAAGGGTAACAACACCTCTCTTACCACTAACCATATCCCTAGTGTGGATCCTTTGCCATAAACCCACATGCCCAAGTCCATGAATGTGTATGCCTCCTACACTGCGATACTTTCATCAACCGTCTTCTAGCTATTGTAGATGCCTTAGCCTCATGACCACCACTATAGGCCATATATTACCATCCCTCTACCAAGAAGCTCTCTACTACCACATATATCTCTAGTTCCATTTAATAAGTGGGAAGACACAAGGAAACCACACATTCACATACATCCCTACGAAGGCCCTACTAAAAGGTATAAGCTTTAAAGAATGGGTTTTGAACCATATAAATGGAGTATCCCTAAAGTTTCTTGAACCATGACGAGTAATATTCCTCAATAATTAAACCCTGATAAAGGTATAAAATCTCCTAGATATGCACTAGTTTGAACATGGTTGGGTAAAACTCTTATTTGAAGATCTACTCAAACTCTAACCAAGTGTGTATCACCTCATCATGGGAAAATATCACTAAAATCCACCATCACCTGGATGAAACCTAGAGAAGTGTTTCCTCTAGGACCACAATATGACTGTGAGGTGTCCTCATAAGGTGGAAACACACATGAATTTATTGAGTCAGTCATCAACTACCTGGGGGCCTAGATCACCCGATAACTTTGAGGTCACTGCATGTGGAACTCATAAAGTGAACTATGCCTACACATATCATTGGCCTAAACTATCAACACAACTAGTAGCTCAAAGGGTGGTGACATAACTAATGGACCACCCGAAGGTCCCACCTCAGAACGAGTGCCCTGCACTAAAACCTCATCATGGGGCAGATCTACCTCATAATCACAGAATGGGACCCTGCCTGGATATCGTCATGGTGACATCCCAAAACAGAATCAAGATACACCATGGTAAGAAAGAATATCTATAGAGATGACTCAAGAAGAACATGGAAAAATCTAAACTCAGTTCTATATGATACATGTATGATTATTTTTCTATAACCGGTGTCCTAAGGTATGAAGTCAAAAAGAAGGTTATCAGATTCATGGTGAATAGATATATTGTCCATCACACCAATACTAGAACCTTTGGCCTAAGAGCCAAATTCAAAACATCATCACATTGTCTCTATGAAACCGAAACTAAAATCATGACACCATGGTCCAAAAGTTTTACCTGCTCTGATACAACTCTATCATGACCCGATACTACAGGGCCCATGACACAATTCCCCAAGCCCGCCTCCCACACACCAGGGGCGGGTGACTAGAACCCAGTATGAATATCACAAAGATGTAAGGCCTTTTCCAGAAGTACCTATACACACACAACTACAAATAACTTAATGAATCAATGCAGAGATATAAAATGATGGAAAATAAAATACATGCATCCATCTATTCCTAACTAGAGTACAATAGAAGTATTGGAAGTAGTAAAGAGGGAAAAAATTCACACCAGAAACTATAAACGCATCCAAACTATTCAGATGGAGGGGATCACTATAAAATTCCACAACTAGAAATATCCTCATCCCAACTCTGAAAAACACCTCAGTCGGTATAACTCACTATGATTAGCCTACCTTGGATCCTCTAGGGACTCTGTCGAAAGTCCTGTGGTCTGAAAGAGACACAAAAGGTGTAGAAAAATCTAGTGAAGGGGTGAGTATAAAAATACTTAGTAAGAGCCCAAAAAACTCAAAATAAAAGGGATCAACCGAATGGAAACACTTCACTTGAACAAGCTAGAGGGAACCCAATCGAGAAATAAACTCCATATCGAACCATCCTTGGTTAAACATGACCAGTCATCTCAGTCTGCAAGGGTGTCAACCCAAAAACATGAAAATATACTAAATACTCATAGAATCACCCAGATATAATCATCTCAAACTCTAATTCTCATGAGGTTATAACCTCATAGATAGTGACATAATTCTAATTGAGTCTCTTAAGGTAATAAAAAACTAGGAGAACACACTCTATGAGGTCCTGCATCCTAGATGGCACCTGTCTGAAAGATATGATCCATCGAGAATAACCTACTAGGTCATACTCTAGTGCCCATCCCCATAGCCCCTATCATAGCTGCCTGACACACATTTCAAGCTAAAGAAACCAGAGTGGAAGGTCCCACCACTCACCACTACACACAGATGAGAAATTGTTACTTCTGACTATGAAACATGTGCATCCCCTCTAATGATAGAGAAAAAACATCACTTCAACCGAAAATTCAAGGGAGTAATATCTCCTAGATATACGATGACACCTCTATTGATCCTGAATAGAGTGTCCATCACCTCAATCCGTTAAGGGATCCGCACCCCTCTATTACTAAAATATGAGGGAGTAATACACCATAGATGAGGATATGCACCCTGGCACAATAGGGGAGTACCACTGTTTTTATATTGGATAAAAACCCTCATATGATAGATGAGTACCACTCTGATAGATCGATCAATATGGGGGAACCACAACCTGACACAATGTGGGAGTACCGATCCCAAGCTGGAGGACCCGATGCTTGGTACGACAGGGGAGTACCAAGTCTTTCGGAAGAACATGTATAGAGGACCCACACCTTGAAATGATAGGGGAGTTCTAAATCTAAGGATAGAGGAAAGAGACTCTAAAATAGTAGGAGAGTACCTAATACACCTATAAGTCATATATGGGGGACCTTCACCCTGACTCAATAGGGGTGTACCGACTCCATGGATAGAGGACCAACACACTGGAACAACATGGGAGTAACTACTCTATATGGCCAATGAGTATGGAGGGCCCACACCATATCACATTAAGGGAGCACTTTATCCATTTACATGGATGATATAGGGAACCCACACACTGATGCCACAAGGGAGTAGTAGTCACAGTGTCTCTCATGAATATCTACACTAATCTACAACATCGACGAAGCGCCACTAAAAGGAGCATCATGATTATCATAGCTCTCATCACAACACAACCATGGGTAGGGTACTTTCACCCTGATACAATAGGGGATCACTTCTCTACCAGCCTAATGAGACTAGGGGTTCCACATCCTAAGGTGAAAGCCGAAGGTTATCGATTCTGAAATCAACCTAGTGATCCACCTTGATCACTACCCAAGGTTAAGCACCGCTACTACAACACCATACTTGAATCATGCCACATCATATCGTGTAGGCCACAACAGAGGACACCATCACATTCTATGTGAAAAAAATACTTAGGATAGGAACTCATAAGCCTGGATTCGAGTTATGGAGAAATAGATACACACTCTAGAAGATCTCAGAATATCTCAAAGAAGTACATGACATGCACTACGGTCCACACGACGTGTGAAACTACCCAAGAACCTAGATTTTTATCATATTTACATGTTTTTATTGTCCATGTTTGCATACATGGAATGTTCAACCTATACATAGTGTGTTATGCATCAATCAACCCCAACCTTATTCTTCCTCTACGCGGCTGGCTGCCCATGCCACTCACACTCCCTGTATCCCATAATACATGGTGTTTCCAAGATAAAAAACCATTTGGATATGTAGTATTCTCATGACCATTTTTGGAACCATGTGTCCATGTATATTTTATATGTATTTCTATATGGTTATGTACTATCACATGGCTTCCCAGGCCATGTCCTCTGGCCATCTGACATAGGGTTACTACATGACATGTAACCCCAGTACACGGCGTGTAGACACCAAAAGTAATATTATTCCCAGAAAGTAATGAACACATGAAATGTACACTAGACTATATTCCATGTAGATGATAATTTCAAATTGTAATTACCTTACTATTTTCTTGATTTACCCTGGTTTTCCCTAAAAACAACAAGTCTAACCAGAATGGATCACTAGAAATTGAAATAGGGATCTATAACTGTAAAAAAACATAAAAAGGGTATTGGAAAAAAAAATCCACCTATATAGAGGGTGAAATGATGAAGCTTATAGTGTAGAATGATTCCCAAATCATGTTTAGCCTTGATCTGATGATGATCGATGGCAAGAATGGAGATCAGTAGCACCCCATTGCTTTGATTTTGACATATTTTCATCCATCGGCCGAAGGGGGAGAGGAGAGGGCTTCTACTCTTGTGTTGTGTGCACCCAAATGTGGGAGGGGTAGGGTTTTAGGTTATAATTATTAATTAAATTTCATTTATTTAACAATTACACCACATGATACCCCACCTACTCATCTCCGGCCGAACCCCCAGTGCAAACTAAAATTAATCACACCTAGGGTAAATATGAAATTTTGAACTCAACCACGGCCTCATATTTCCGATTGAAGACTATGATTGGGAGTTATTCCATGTTTTAAGAGAAACTACCCACACATGAAAAAATATATTTAATATTTTTAAAATCACTAAGCTGAGACTCTCCATGCCTCAGAATCCCACACTAAATTAGCACCAGTATTCGAAAATATTCTTTAGAATATTCCCAAGCCTTATAGGTCCAAACTCTAGTCATTACATAATAGTGTTATTCTCAAATAAAGTACTATATTGTATTTTAATTTTTAAAATATAATGTGAATTTCAAGTGTTCATCTAGTTTTTATATGATAATAAAATATTGAGTCCTTTGGCAAGATATCACTTGTATCTAGTAATAATTTAATAAATTAACCATCAAATATCCATATATCTTAAAGGAAAACATTCCTTTCACACTTTTGTAAAAATTCATAAAAATAATTTTTTGGATAACTTTTAGAAATATTCCATTTTAAACCTTTATAAATAAAGTCAATAGTAGTGAAAATTTCTTTTTTAAATTTTTTATGTATAGTTAAGAATTTTCTTAAAACAATTTTTAATAGTATAGACATGGAAGAAAAAGTTCATTGACAAAAGAGGAAACATGGTCTCAATTTCTTTAAAAACATTTTATTGATCATTTTAAGCACCAAAGAGAAGAAAATGGTACTAATATATAAAAAAATGTATAAATAACCAAAGGATATGAAAATATTTAGGATTTAAAGGATAATATTCATATGATTTTCATCAATGTAAATTTATCATAAACAATCCCAAAAATAATTGAAATTATAACCTAAACCATTTAGATCAAGTCCCATCTTGGTTTGTATGTGTTCAAATCTCATATATAATTAAGATAGATTTATTATAAATATATCGAGAACTATATTCATAAATAAGATTATATTTTTAATTTGTTTATAGTTTTCAATTATCATTTTATTTATAATTTCTTCATTAAAATGATCACTTGTGTGAAAATTGTTCCGTTTTCGTTATATGTTTCGATTCGATGGCTCTGATACTTGAAACGTGGACCTAGTTTCATCATATCAATAATATTAATCATGAAATATGCATAATATTTATTAATTATATACAATTTTATAATCATTGAAATAAAAAACAATGAAAAATTAATTACATCACTTCATAGAGATGATAGTTTGTACATACACACAAGTGGTGTTTTCACTTTTAGATAGATGCAAAAAAAGAAAGGTAAAAAATAATTTAACTTTATACAATAATTATTATATAATTAAAATTTTATTTATTCAATAAATAAATACTTATTAAAATATATATAAATGAAAAATGAAAAATGAATCGCATTGCTTTTTGGAGGTGGTAGTCCACACGAACGCACAAGTGGTGTTATCGATTTACAAACAATGGAAACGTAATAAGGTAAATGAGATATTATAAATATAGAAGAATAATTATTTCATAAATATAACATATAAAAATAAAAAATATTATAATAACCATATATGGATCTTTTTGATGTAAAATTAATCACATCACTAGGTGTAGGTGGTAGTCCACAAGTACGCATGAGCGATACTTTCGTTTTCCATTTGATGAAAAGAAGGTTAAAAATGGATGATAAATTATAATAATTGTGATTAATTACATTTAATGTACTAAATTAATTATTTTATAATAGATAAAATATATTTATAGGAGTTATAATAAGAAATAAAATTGAAATTACTTAGTTAATAGTTATACCACATCATTAAGAAACCTCATTTGGGTGACACCTTAAGCCTTGAAAGGATGGTGTTATGATCATACCAGAACCTATAGGAAATATAGAGGGATTTTAGGAAGTAATTATGGTATATATTTACTTATATATAATACTCATTAATTGTGAGTAATATAGGAGAGTTATATCATTTTATAAGGGAGGGAGAGGACACACTTGAAATTTTCCAAAAGATTAAACTATATTAATTTATTACCGATGTTAAGTTGCTCCAAAATTACAAATAATTGAATATAAGAAGGATAAAATAAAAATAAAATCATAAAATCATATTAAATTAGGTTTTTATGATATTTTAAACGTTATATCTTAGGTTAACCACTGATAAACCTTTTTCAACCTTAATTGTGGTAACAAATTTTTACTATTTTTACTATTCAATATATCCAAAAATTAAGTTGATCTTGTTACATAATATTCATTATGTTGATTAAAATATTGAATAAATATTTAATGATCAAATATTTATAATTGTTTGAAATCCATTTTAAAATATGTGTAATAAATGCAAGAAAACCATTTTAGACAAAATTTATTTTTAAGTATAAAATTGAGTTTACCTTCATTCCTTACCATGTAAAAACTTTTAGTCGAATGTCAAATTTTTTGATTGAATATATTATGGAAAAAAGAATCCAAAATCATTAATAAATAAATAATAATTTAATTTATTAATATCAAACGAACTATTCATATAAAAATAGTTTTTTAGAAAAACAAATCCCTTTTAACCTTACATACATTTACTTTAGTTTTAAAAAAATTAAAAAATAATGAATTCAATTTATAAAAATTTAAAAAATTATTTTTCAAAATTTATAAATTCCTATTAATACCCTCTAACACAATTACTATGAAATTACTATCACATTAAATAATAATATTTTAATATTATATCATAGTTTGTTTAAACTCTATATTGTGTGAAAAGAAAGATATCAAAGAAATTAAGTTTATTTAAAGAGAAATATACCATGAAATACTTTGGTATTACACTCTACATGCATAAAATAATTTCAACCTCAAAATTATTTCATTTTGATAAAAAAATGAGGATTCTTATACCTCATTTCATCATTGGTTTTTAGGTACCTTCTTAATATTTATGGATTTTCTACCTAACTTTGACCTGGTGAGTGATCTTTGTTCACAACAATTTCTATCTTTGACCTAGAATATTCACTAGATGTTAATCATAAGAGAGATTATGTTCTATTGGAATGACCTATTAGTTAAATATCTGTGAAGGATCAGGTATGTACTTCTTCAAGAGAGATACATAAAACACAGCATGAACTTGAGGAAGATTAAGTGGAATTTCTAAACAATAAGAAACCGCCCTGATATAATCAAGAATTTCGAAGGGACTGATATAGTTGGGGCTCAGCTTAACTCTATTTTTAAATCTCATAACCTTATTATTTGGATATATTCATATTTATTATTTGTCACCAATGTAAAACTCTATATCTCATTAATGACTGTCAGTATAAATTTTCTATCGATTATGAGGAACCCTGAAGTGCCTCTGAATAACTCTAAATTTATCTATAATTTATTCAGCTAGATTAGAACCCAATAACTTTATTTCTCCTACATCATTCTAGAAATTTGGATTTATGTACTTCCTACAATAAATATCTTCATAAGGATACATCTATATACCTCTGTGAAAGATATTGTTGTAAGAAAATTATACCAAAGGAAGGTATAAATCCTAACCACCTTTTAAATCCATAGAGAAATTTATCAACATGTATTATTGTGTTTTAATTCTATTCTCAGATTGTCATTCGATCTTAAGATGATATACAATATTTAAACTCAACTCAGTATCCAGATCCTGTTGAAGACTTATCCAGAACATTGAGGTAAACCTGAGATCAAGATTAGATACAACATAATTTGGTACTCCATACAACTTTACGAATTACATAATGTATGTCCTACAAAGCTATCATGAGATAAATATTTTTTAATAGAAAGCACATATGATGATTTTGATAAGGATATAGACTATAACCTAAAGATTATTGTACCCTTTATATGTTTTGTGGAATCTGATGATGAAATCCCTTGTAATATTTTTCCATTTCCATTATAGTATATGAAATGGTTGTACATCCCCTCATACTTTTATCTCCCAACCTTAATTTTCAAACATACAAAGCATCAAGATACATACTTTTCAATATCCTTTCCATATTAACCTACTAGAAATACTCTTTTAGATCTCCATACATCATTGCACATCTAAGATAAAAAGATAATCATGTATTATGAGATTTATCCAACAAATTATTCTTCAAGTCTATCATATATAGGACACATAATCAGTTCCTAAAACTTATCATTCCATCACAATCATGGTTTAAATCAAGTACATTTATCACATTCATTTGTAGTTCCACAACCTCCTTCCATGCTTCTTTAATCCTTACATATATGGATGGTCAAACATTCATATAATAAAGATCTGATCTATCCCCTTTCCTCCAAATTTCAAGATCTATCCTATGAAAATCTATAAATATTGGATCTATTTTAATCTTAATCATGTAAAAATTGGCATGGAAATTCCAATTTAGACAATAATGTACCTTGTTCACCTTCTAGGGTGGTAGTGTATTGAGGAGTCTTAATATTTAATCAAATCCAACAATATCCCTTGGCATATATTCAACTTTCTCTACATGAATATACACTTAAATATTTTATTATCTATATATATCACACTATTAACCATAAAGATAATGAATCTATATTTTAAGCTCAAAAATTAATGTTGTCAACTCCAAATCATGATTCCGGTTTGATCATGAATTTTGAATTGGTGAAAGTCATAAGATATCACCATATCATTATGTTTGATGATATATACTTGTCCCTTATTTAATTCACCACTATAGATCAAAATCCATTATCCCATATAGGTAAGTTTAAGCACATGTACATGAACCAACCTTATTTTCAGGGCATTGAAATTTTCCTCGCATTCATCTGTCCAAAGGTACACTGATACCCTTTGAGTAAATTTGGTTATTGTATTGGATAGTTTTGAGAAATCTCTCACAAAGTATCACTAGTATCTTTCTAACCCAAGAAAACTACGTATCTTGGTTACTGTGGTTTCCCTAGACCATTGTTCAATACTTTCCATGTTTGAAGGATCCACTAATGTACCCCCAATAATGTGAATTTCTGCAACCAAAATTCATACTTGGTAAATTTAACATATAAATTCTCGTTCCTCAATGCCTTCAACACAATCATCAATTATTCTTCATTACATTCATTTCTCTTCAAATATATAAGAATTTCATCTATAAAGACTATAAAAAACCAATTCAGTTAAACTCTAAAGTTTCTATTAAATAAATCCATAAAGATAATAGGATCATTGGAAAGTCTAAATGGAATCACTATATATCTATAATGATCGTAACTTATATGAAAATATGTCATAGATATATCCACCTTCTTGACCCTCCATTAATGATATCCTGAATGAAGGTCAATATTAGAAAAAAATTGAGCTCCATATAGTTGATAAAACAAGTCACCAATTTGTGGTAGGGGATATTTTTTCTTGGCAGTGATCTTGTAAAGTTCTTGATAATGAATGAAAAGATGCATTAAAACATATCTATTATTAAAGAAAGAGTACCTGCACCCCGTTGTGATGTACTAGAGTGTATAGACCCCTTATCAATATTTTCCGGAGTTTATTCTTAAATTATCGTAACTCAATTGGGGCCATTATATATTGAGTATTTTAAATTGGTGTAGCACCAGATATGATTTCTTTCGAAAACTAAAATTCAAGGTTTTGAGGAAGACTAGGAAAGTATTTAGAACATACATTAGCATAATACTGAACAATAGACATATATTTAACTTTGAGGTTCTACCTAACCATTTTAGATAAATACCCCTCATGAATGTCTTAAAATACCCATAAAATAGAATTAACTTCCATTCGAAGTTCATATTCATCCTGAAACTGAAAGCTGATTAGTGGTTGGTTTAAAATATCAAATTTGGATTCCTATACTCATCAATTGATATGCGATATATATATAGAAAAAAAATAAATTCCCAAAATCGCATAAAATTAAACTATAGAAAGAATCTTTAAATTTTTAGGAAGTATATTCCCACAAAATTTTATCTAAGAGGAGATATAGACTTGAGATGCGATCATCGTACCATTATGAGTTTTCACTGCTAACTAAATATCTAATCACTATAGTGGTAACCTGCTACCCTTATAAAATTATTCAGATATTAAAGAGTGGATAGATCTAAAATAAAATAAAACATTTCATGTTCTAGGTTATATGTTAAATGTACCATTCACCACTCCATTCTCGTGACCCACTTCAAAAGTTGTGATTTTATGAGCTTTCACTTTGGATATTTGCTTCAAAAGTATCTAAAAATGATTTTTATAATTTAAAATCAGAATCATTCATTGATTGGTGTTATATAAATACTCCTTATAATTATAACATTAAAATGTGGGTGGAACATTCAGTTTATCTTTTTCACCATTCCATTCATAACTAGACTATTCACATTACTTTGGAAGCCTTTTTTCTTGATAGAATTATTTTACACACTTAAAAATTTTACCAGACACCACAAGGAAATTTCCTCCATTCTTCATTAAAAACTTCTAGCATAATAGAAGATTAATTTTTTCTTTATTTGGATTTATTAGTATAAAATCCTTGAAATTGCATCTTTCTATTTTTGTCCCCAAATCCACAAGAACACTGAGAGTCTCCAATTTCTATTTCCATATTTATCAAACATTGATATATTTTTTCATATATATCAAAGCCCTATACATCCAAGGCCTTTCAGATATGTGGTCTCAAACCAATAAAGAATCCACCAACTTTTCTTTTAGGATGAATAATTAAACCAGAATCATACCTTATAAGTTTGGTGAATTTTACCTTATATATACTAACTGATTCATCAACGTTCTACTTTAGTTCCAAGAATTACATTTCCATTTTCATGTGAATAGCTTTAGTAAAATACTTGCTGAAAATAGCTTCTCAAACACTTCCCATGTCATTTATTCAATTTCATATTTTTTCCTCATATTCTTTATAAGATTCCACTATTAATGTAATTTACTTTTAAAATGATATACTACTAGGAAATTTTTTTTATGTTCCATACACTTGATAATGAAAAATATATTTTTAGTGGTACTAATGCATTGTTTCGAAATATTTGGATCAGAGGAAATACTAATGATGGGCAGAAATTTAAATAAAAAATACTCAATAGTGTGTTATTTCTTCATTTGGACATTTGGAATATCATTATAATTCTTTTTACAGTTCATAGCTTATGGGAGTTGGGTGAGAATTTCAATAATATTTTTCATCCCAGCTCCCATTTATCTTGGTTTATCATGAGGATATTCATTTCATATACCTTCAAATTCATTATTAATATAATTATTCTTGGTTCTATTCATTGACTAAGATGAAAAATCATTGTGTGAGTGACACTATTCATAGTGAGTAATCATTTAATCATGAAAGATAATTCATAGGATATAGAAATCATGAAACCTTATTTTCAATATACGTCACCTTAGTTTTAACATAGGTCATTCATGGTTATCGTCTATTAAAAACATTCATAATTTTTTGTAAAGAAAATTTTAATTAACCCAAGAATATCCCCTAGGAGTGACTAGGCAGGTGTGTAGTCTTAGGCCCACTCATCGTGGATTGGTGATGATCGAGTTAATATCCAATATTCCCCTTTCAAAGTTGTTACCTCTAGGGGAATCTATACTATAGCCACATACACATTATTGTTTATATAAATGGATCTATTTTCTATAAAAACCACAAAATATGAACTTTACCAATGTTTTAGGATCTTATCTTATTCTTAGACTTATCCCCAGGGTTTTCAAAAAAGTTCTTTAATATTAATATCTAAATAAAAAGGAACTCTACTCTAATATAAACTTAATAGATCCAAGCATTTTAAATATATATATTATATAATTTTAGGTTAATTTTCAATATATCATATAATAATACATTCCCTGGATCTGTAAATGTTTAGTGTCTTTGGAGACTGGATACATAATCATCTGATTTTATGAGATATCTTTAACATATCCCACAAATATCATCTCATATAGTACACTTGTTATACATACCTTACCTAAAATATTTCTTCATAAACTAGGGAAAGGAAATGTAAGAAAGGGTGAGCTCATATTCCCAAAAAGGGTAAACATAAAAGATTTAAATAAATGATCATAAGTGTGAATAAGATAAGCTTAAATGTATGAGAATGTGATAATGAACTATAATAATCATACCCAATCATTTAAAGTTAATTTATCAAAAATAACAACGTGAGTGTTTTTTATAAAAAGTGAATTAAGTCACAAGCATGTGGAATCATAAATAATCAATCTTGTGATAGGAGTACATATCATAAGCATAAGATATATGTTTTTAGAAAACACATAGGCATACAAAACCATTTACTTAGTTATAGATCATAGACAATAATTTCAAAGTAGATTGGGTTCAATTCCCATTCCATAATTTCTAAAGTCAAATTTCACTCCCAATACTATATTATTGGATAAAAGCCCTTACTAAATTGGGTTCACTTCCCATTATCTTCTATATTATCTCATGAGATATCCATATTTATCCAAGCAATTGGAGGGCTATATAATTCCATGAACACCCTTGAAATAATGAAAACCATTTATATGTGTGCCATAAGATTATAGAATATTCAATGTTACATCATATAATACCCATGGAAGGGAAAATTTTTTCATAAATTTTTTATCATTTCATCATATAATACTCCATAGAAATAAGATGTGTTTCATAAAGGTTTCATCAAAACATAAATAACCCATGGGAAAGAAATGAGTTTCATATAATTATACTTAAATCATCATCATCATATAATATATAGAGAAAGGAAGTGAATGGTATTATATACCATATCCCCAGTGAAGCATAAAAATCTTTAAAGGAATTTAAGATAGATGAAAAATACCTTTAAAATATCATTTAGTTTTTTTTGAAAACATGAGAAAATAACCATTTCTTTTGATAGAATTTTTACTAATAATTCCAAAAATATTGTAAAAATAATTTTCTTTAAGAGTAAGAAAGTAAAATTGTAAGGTAATATTCAAAAAATAATGGTCATGATGATGTGAAAATCTGTTGATGCCATATATATTGAAAGATTTTTTTTCACACTTTTGTGAAAAGTCAAAAATGATTTTTTCAGATTTTTTAGAAAGATTACATTTTAATCCTATTAAATAAATTAAAAGGTATTGAAAATGAATTTTTTTTATCATTTCATGTATATATAAGCACTTATTTGAAATAATTTTCAATATTATGGGCATGGAATAAAATGTTCATCAACCCAAGTGGAAATAAGGTTGCCTTTTATTTAAAAATATTTTCTTGATCATTTTAAGTACCAAAGAGAGGAAAATGGTAATAATAAATAAGAAATATTTAAATAACCTGAGAATAATAAAATTTAAGTTATTTTAAGTATAATATCCATATAATTTCCCTTAATGGGAATTTATCATTGACAACCTCGAAAATAAATTAGATTCTAACATAAACCCCTTACCTTAAGTCTAGTTTTTCTTCACAAGCATTCAAATATCCAGTATAATAAATATATATTTATTAATAATATTTTAAAAAACTATATTCATGCATAACTTTACATAAAAAATTCATATATAATTTCCTATTATCATTTTATTGCCTTTTTTTCATTAAAATGGTCATTTTGGGGAAAAATGGTTCGTTTTCCTTGCATGATACAGTTTGATGGTTCCAGTACTAGAATATTGGCCATGGATCAATAATTTATAGAATATTAATAATAAAATATTTATAATATTTATTCATTATATATAATTTTATGATTATTTATATAAATTGGTGATGACAAATGAATTACATCACTTCCTGGAGATTGTAATTCATAAGTACACATGTGTGATATTTGAAATTTTTGATGGATGGAATGAAGGAAAGGTAAATTATAATTATAATTTATATAAAAATTATTATATCCTTAAAATAATATATATTCCTTAAATATATCATTATTACTATCCATTAAAATGGAAATGAAAAATGAATCGCGTTGCTTTGTGGAGGTGGTAGTCCACACATACTCATGAGTGACATTATCATTTTCTAACAGATGGAAAAGTAAGATTATATATAATATATTATAATTAAAGGAGAATAATTTTGTCATAAATATCATATATAAACATAAAATAAATCATAATAACCATCCATGAATTATGGCGATGGAAAATGAATCATATCGCTACGTGGAGGCGGTTGCTCACATATATAGACGTGCGATACTTTCATTTCCCATTTGATGGAAAAGATGTGGGAAATGGTTGATCCATTATTATAATAACATTACAATAAATAAAATATACATATGTAATTATTTTAGAATGAATATAATATATTTAGAAGTTGTATAATAATAAATAAAATTGAAAGTACTCAGTTAAGTGTTATACCTCTACATTGAGAAACCTCCCTTAGATTACACTTTGAGCCTTGAAAGGATGGTATTATAACTGAAAAAATTCCTATATGATGTGTATAGTGATTTTAGAATGGTATTTGGGTTAATATTGGATGATATATATGGATCATGAAGCGTGATGAAGATAGGAGATGTGGTATCCTTTTATGAGGGAGGGAGATGACACACTTAGATTTTTTTCAAAATATATTAATGTCTTACTCAAGTCAAGTTATTCCAAAATTATAATGATTAAAATATAAAAAACGTAAGCTATAAATAATATAAATCAATAAAATTAAATCAAGTGTTTTGTGATATTTTAATCATTATCTCTTAGATTAACCCCCTTGGTGAAGCTGTTTTAACCATAACCATGATGACAAATTTTTACTATTTTAACTATTCTTTATTACCAAAAAATATGTTGAACTTATTACATAATATTAGTTATTACGATTATAAATATTCATTATATTTTAAATGATAAAATTTATATAGGTGTTATACATCCATTTTAAAATAATTGAGCCAAATTAAAGAAAAAAATATTTAGCAAAATGCATTTTTAACCATAAAGTTGACTTTACCATCATTCCTTACCATGTAAAAACCATTATATGAATATTAAAATATCTAATTTAAAATATTATATAAATTTTAATTAAAACCATTCATAAATAAATATTAATTTAATTTATTAATATAAAAACACATTGTGTGTATAAAAATAGTTTTATAGAAAAGAATCTTTTTTCCCTTCTAATGATTTTGTTTTAATTTCTAACCAATTAAAAAATAATGAATTTATTTTATAAATATTTAAAAAAAATAAAATTTCATAATTTCTTTTATATTATTCATTCCCTAAAATCCAACATTTAGGATATAAATTTCACATTAAATTCTAATATTTTAATAGAATATTTTAATTCAATTAAACTTAGCATTGTGTATAGAGAAAGTGTTGGGTCCTAAAAATTATTCATGCAAGATGAACAAAATATGATTAATTTGAAAAAGGAAAATAATAAATATTAAGAAGAATTTGAACAAGGATGTTCAAAGGGGTGAGGTCTTGAAGGAATGATTGATCCCACAAAGCACAAATCACTTCAAATACCACCACTCTAGTAGGCCTTCTGCCACTTCGAAAAGCATCCCATGAACAAAATAGTTTACAGAATGAGACAAACAACCAGCTCTCGTAAATGAAACAAAATAATTGTCGGGGATTAATGGGGATTTATTCCCCCCTTGAATGACCATCCCCATGAACGTAATTGTTCGCAGGATAAGGTGGTACTAATAGCGACATCAAATGAAACTAGAATCCTTTATGGGGATGGATTGTGATTTACGTCCTTATGAATGACTAATCCTCACCAATGAAGTCATTCGCAGGATGAGGTTTCCTTTTTGAGATAGCACAAAAGAAGCCTCAAATCCCACCATGGTTGACCAACCATCCCTATATCTGGTCCCTCTATTCCTCTATAAAAGAACCCTGAGGGAAACTGTAGGGAGGATGATAGAAAATGGATATCACAAGAGTATAGCTCATATGAGAGAGTAAACACAGATATTTATATTCCTATAAGGTAAAAAAACCTACCAAATAACATTAAAAGGGAAATAATAAATTATCCAACCATCCATGAACGAAATACCCCTTTGTGGATTACATTCTATGGGGGAATAAATGGATGACCCCTTTGTGGCTGAGTAACCCTCATAGAAAAATGATATGTGGGAATAACCCTATCATGCATAGAAAAATGATACATAGGAGGAACCCTACAGCATGTTGCAAGATGATACATGGGAGAAATTTGACCCTACCTAGAAAATAACTAAATGGGTGGAACCAAGTCTCGTGCAACCACACGCTCCACAAGAAGACCCTCGATCTGCATAGCACCATGCTATGCGGACGATACCGTCACCTGTATAGTAACATGCTATGCATAGGGAACACCATACCATATAATAACATGATATGTGTAATGGATCATCCTAGGGTGTTCCACATCCCAACTCCAAGAACTATCTTTTATCATCTCATCGTCCCCCATTTTGGACCCTTTGTAAACCAGTCCGATGAAATCAGGACAAGGCAACTTCTAAAGCTTCTTTACATGTATGATGAGGTCATTAGTCAAACCAGTGTGTCCTTTAAAGTCTACATACCCATGGTATGAGGAGTCATGTGTGTGACCTATGAAATAAGGTGGAATATCAGAATTTATTCGGGTCAAAATTTTTATGGTAACGATGGTTCTGACCTCATATATTCTCATGTGAATATCCCGGTTCCAAGTAGGGAGGGTGAGTATCATGATTGCCTTTACCTTTAATAAAGAATGAGATCCTCCTCCCGGAACCAATTTTAGGGATCCCCTCCTGGAGTAAGCCTCTATACTTTCATGGTAGAGGTGAAACTTTTTCTCCTATTTACCTTATCCTGGGTCATATCCAGGTAGATCACCATATGTGACTATCTTGGTTTTAAAAACAAAAGAGGAGGATGGCACACTCAAGGCCCTCTCCCTCTCCCTTTGGGCTTTAGAGCTAGTCCCCACATGGATGAAGTAGATCATGTGATATTCAGATCTATTGCATCCCCTTGTTTATCACACCGAGAATGACTCATGTTGGAATAGGGGTTAGTGAATATCATAACATCCGCACGATCCCAAATCCAAATGGGCCTCACATACGATATAAGTCATAATCATATCCAAACCCAATGGGTATCTCCCATGCATAATCCCCAACCAATGGGCCTTATCCATAGATGTAAGCACCAATATCTTTTAATATTGGCCTCATATCTAGTTTAATACCCAATAATATCCAATCATACCCCCTTAATTGGGACCCCAATGAGGTGTATTCCACAACTAGGTGGAATACGCGGGCTTTGATTCCTGACTAACTAGGATATGTAGGATGCCTCCCTGAGGTCCAAAACCAACACCAAAATTAAACCAAAAGTTATCCTAGACACATTACTGATAGGTTCATATTCACCTAGGAGACCACATATCTTATGGGTCCATCATGTATCCTTAGTGTAATCCCTACAACAATTTTGGCTGGGCACCTTTCACTTAAGAGTCCTTGATTCACGACTTTAAACTGCATGGTTTGGTCCTTGTCACCCAACCATAAATGGTGATGTTCCCTATTAAGTGGTAACAAACTATGTGGGTTCTTATTCCTTTATAAATGATACACAAGAATCCAATTATATGGGTTTGATCTTGACATCAAAAAAAATTCTATCTCCTGGGATGATAGTAAACTCCAAAGTGCCTCACCTAGTTACTTTAAACTAGATTTTTCCTAATTTTTTTCCAAATAATCTCTGATCCCTATACAAAAGGGATTCCATTGATGGAGAACCTCAGGTTCATATAAATCCTTCCATTGATAGAGAACCTTGGATACATACAGATGATTACAAACCCATTCATTTTCATGATTGATCATTACCTCTGGGTAATCCATATTATACAAACTTGGGAGTGAAAAATGATTCATGAACAAATCATAAATTTATAAGAGACTCCCAGAATAAAAAATAGTCCTCCAGAAGGGTGATATGATCTATACTTCCCATACTCTCAACTAATATGAGTTCTTAATTGTCGTTGGACAAGTTAACTAATGAATTATTTCCTTTGGAAAGTAGGTCCATGAGTCTTCATGGAAATGAGAGCTGTTGGATGTTTCCAGCTCCTCGAACAAAACCCGTTGGATCTCATTCGAAGATGTTGTACCTGATATCAGTGATTGGCCCCAACTCAACCCCCTAAAATCAATCATCGGGGGAAAATAGTTTTCATCAGAAACAAAATGGTGACCCTGGCATGAATCCACAACCAATATGGTAGTGCTAACCCATGTCAGGCCCCTTTTACATCTAGAATGGAAGAAGTAAAAAATGATACCATTAAGTATGCATGTGTTCATGAAATTCTACTTTGATGAGGTTTTTTGGTCTCAAATTGTCATACATATTGCAGGCACTCTTTATAAATCTATTCAATCCAATGGTTTCTCACCAGTTTTCACTGACATGCGCATATGAAACTACACCAGATGAGTCCTCAACCAAACAGAAGACTTAATTTCCCACCTATAATATTCAATTTTGTTTTTCAAATGCATTGGTATGGGAGTACCACCAGAATGGTACTCAACCAACCCTAGTGGAAGCCTGACAATCCCTCAAGTCCATGAGGCCCCATCAATCATTGGCCTAGCGACAGTCAATGATCTAGAACCAGACTGATCCACTGGTTATCTCCAACCATTTTGGGAGTATATCCCCAAAACATGACAATGAGTTTCTCACTTACCTTAGTGAGGCTAAAAAATTCATCCCAATAGCAAAGGGGTCCCACCCAAGGGCCCCTACAGGAAATCATCACCGTCAGTGATGTGCAGCCCATCATACTCACCATAAAGTCGATGTGATCCTATGGGCCCTGACCAAAGTGAAGTGGACCAAGGTCCCTAGGGAGGCCTAAACAAGGTGAATATCATACAATCATGATATTCCATCATCCTTATTCCTAATGAAGAAGCCTCCCAAGTAAATATGGTAGTAACCTATGGGTAGACATATATTCTTTCTCACTCTTATGTGGCCTATCAGGAAAATATGATAGGAAATTGTTAGAATATGAAAATTATTTCTCATTCACATCGAGTCTTCCAAGTAAATATAACGATAACCAACCAGTAGAAAACATATATACCTACTTCTGAACATGAATCTCATCTATCAAATACGATGAAAAATATAAGGAAGTGAGAATTTTTATGAATGCCCCCGAAGATCACCGTGAAAATTGGATGAAAAATTATAGGCAGACAAATATCCCTGCCAAAACCCATCCCACCCATTAGTCAAATATGATGGAAAATGGCCAGATGAAAATCCCTACTAAAAAACATGAATCCCACCAGTCAAATATGATGGAAAAATATGAGTAGATACAAATTCCTTCAGATGCATACCAAGATCATCAGTCAAATATGACACCAAATGAGTAGATGAAAATCATTAATAAAAAATATGAAGCCTTCCATGAAAATATGGTGGAAATTGGAGAACACGGTTGACATATCTTGGCTACAAATTAGGGGTAAACTTATATTCCTACCCTGACACTGAAATGGGTATATATTCCTGGTCTTTCTAAGGACATCTCTCAAGAAATCTTAACAATAATAGAGGGTTAGATATCAATCCATGTCCATATCATACAAACTTTCCAACATATAATCACATTCACAGAAATAGAATGGGGTGGGGCCCACAACATCGCCTCCTCAATTGGGCGACTCATCCACACAATGGAGTGGTCGCTCAAGAGTGGTATTGAATTCCAAATTTCATCAAGGTGGGTCATTTGAAATATTCCATGATTAATAGACAATAGGATCTTGGCCAAATACCCATCCCAATTGGGGGACACCGGTCCACTTTGTTGGCTTCTCTAGGGCAGGCATATATCTCTACCACAATTTCGGAATCTTACACGCATATATCGATATCACCATTGGATCCAATTTAATAGGAACCTATATATAAAGGTCATCACCTATACAAATCATCCATATTTACCCACAATAGAGTGAATAAAACAAAATTTCATCAAAGGAAATTAAAAAATGAAGAGAAGATTCATAACCTTATGCTGTAAGAAGCTGGAGTTCAAGAGGATATCAGAAACCTATCTATGGTGACCCATGATCCTTGAAATTCGTTACCAAATTATAGGGTTAGAAGTAGCAGTTGTTAAAGTCCTCCCCACAACATCATTACCACCTGCTCTGAAGGTCTTTCCTAGAGCATCTACCCCAACTTCTTCCATCATGTGTACAAACCGATCGACCATGAGAGCCTATATACTGATAAGGGTCATGGGATCCCTCCTTGTGACCTAAGTATCAAATATAAAGAAGATCCTCCCCTTACCATCATCCTCCCTTAAGGTCCTCCACAGGGTATACGCTACATAATTTCTCCTTGCATTTGAATATTTAGCTATTATGGTAGTCCTCTCCCTGATGAAATTTGCGATGAAGGTCCTCCCCATAGTGAAATCTCATTTTATCATGAAATTACCCCATTCATTAATCAACCTAAAAGTTCCTCCTATGGAGTATGCTTTATAAATTCTCCCTAAAGTCAAACATTGAGCTATGATAATGGTACTCACTATAATGGCATTCACAGTTAAGGTCCTCCCCGCAGTGACATATCATTTTAGAAAGAAGGTCCTCCCCAAGGTATATTATATTGAAATTATCCATGCATTCAGACATGATGCTATTATGGTAGTCCCCACCATGATGGAATTCACTATAGAGGTCCTCCCTGTAGTGACATTTTGTGTCGGTAGGAAGGTACTCCCCTTCCCAATTCAAATACAATAAATCCATCATATTACGAGACACTTGGAAAGATGGGGCTTGAAATGATAAAAACTTTATCAATGAAAAGATACATACTTTATCAACTAGAATATGGATTATTGAAATTCTTATCCTTCATGCTTCCCCCAGGTTATTCCCATAACAATGAGACCTGCTCTATCCCTGTAACTTGTAAAAAAACTGTTAAGAAGCATCCAAGTTGTTATGATCAAGTAGAGGGGTCTCTATTAGAAGAATAAAATAATATGTTTTTCATGATATGGAAATTTTTTAAGGATGATATGCACACTATGTTTTTCTTTCATCCACTTCTTAGTTTGTCATTCTAGAGGAATTGTCAAAAAAATTCATACACAACATCTGTCTGAATATCTCGACAACTCTCCACCACTTAAAAGAGAAAATTATTTCCTTATAAAAGGTATGTAGGACATATAAAAATATTGTGAGATATTCATCATCAAATTGACTATAAATACCTCCCCTCCATGTGATTACCACAATCAAAGAAGTGGTAGAAAGATCCCCAACTGATATTCCTCAATTAGTTACATGAGTTGCATTGTCTAGTTATCAATGCCCCACCCGATGTTCATATCTCAGGATGGGGGGAATATGCAGATTTATATTTCACCCCAAACCCCATTAAATAGAAATGACGATAAATGAAATAATATAATGTCATTATTCTAAGGAAGATATTAAGAAAAACCCTTGCTCAGGAAAGACAACACACTCAACAAGAATCATCCCTGAATAAGTCTCAAAAGCGTTAGGCCTAATGAGAGAAATCCATTGAAAAAATTATGAATTTCGAAAATATTAATATTCAGTAGGATTCTCTCTTAAGTTAAGATAATTATCAAGCACTTTTAATGTTCTTATAATCAAGAAGTTATCATGCAGAATCAGCCTCATATATATCTTATGCTCGAATAAGGATAATGAGAACCAAGAAGTGCCAATAGTACTAACAACTTCAACAACATGGGATCAGCCCCAACTCACTGGTATGGGGGAATTTTTAACACAAAATACCCTCACCCCGTGGCTAAAAATCTTGTACCAAGGCCCAAAAACATGATAATGGGAGAAACTCCATCCCTCAGTGCTGAGAGCATTTTTACCTCAACCAACCCTCAATGGAAATCAGTCTTTTCCTATTTAGGGAGGATGAAAAGTGGTTAGGTATCCTAGTTTTCCCCATATCGTGACCTTTTCCCCCTGAAGGGTGGAGTATGACCAGGCTATAGAGAGGCACCCTCCAAGTTACCCTTCTCCAAGATGTTTGACGTGGTTCCCAAAAAGAAAGGATGATGTCTATAAAAGGGTGGAAGCAAAGCTCTTATCATTCATCAGCTGGTAGGATGCCTACAGTGCATTATGCATCGATAAATATCATAGATTTAAAACCTATGATTGTCACTAAAAATAAGGAAAATGAAGAAGATAAATGATTATATGGTTCCATCTAGAATGTGGTCTACACCAATAATGAAGGTGTGCATACACAGAATTAGAGAATCAACCTAAATTTGGGTGCTCCCTCGATCAATCCCGTATTGCATCTTTAATTAATCTCTAAAAGAATAAAGGTAAGGTTGTATATGACCAGACTCCCCTATCAATGAGGTGGATATCTCTACACTCAAAGGAATATTAACCCGATAGGAGGAAGAATTGAAAGAGTAGAGGTGAATCAATGATGAGTAGCTACGGGGTAGTGTTCCTATCGAATATGATCCCCAAGAAGAGTCTCAATGTACACTTCTATCAGGTGTATCTCAAAAAAAAAGTTTCATCCTAGTGATGGACCCATGGCTATGAAATCCACCCAACTCAGTTATTAGACCATAATTCTACGTTAACCTGATCATGGATAGATATCAAGATTTTCCTCCATTAAGAAGGCAACTAGAATAGGTTCCTGAAAACTTTCAAAAGATAACCTTAGCTTGATATTATTCTCAAATGATGGAAGAACCAACATGGTAGATCCTACCAATTAATGCACCTATCCAAGATCAAGTTCAATTGTACACTAATTAGAGGAATATCGACACCATCAAGTCATTGGAAGATTGATTAGAAGATGTGAAGGTGTAACATGTACCAGTAAAGCCAGAACCGAAACCTTACCCTAACTGGGTGAGTGACACCCAACCAAAACCAAACTGCAGGATTCCTATGTTTCTAATATTTAATGGTTCAAGTAACCCATAACATCATTTGACACATTATGCATCCCATTGTGATCCCATGATAGGAACTTCCAAGTAATAAGAAGCAGTGAAACTCAAATGCTTAATACGAGCCTAGCAAGGGCCAACCTTCATATGGTACATTAGTTTTTCAGTTTGATCAATCATAGGATGGGAATAACTCCATATAAAGTTTATTTTCTAGTTCAGATCAATGATATAATAGAAAATAATAAATGACCTCTCTAAGTAAAAATAGTGAGAAAATGAGAGAGTCTCAGATTTCATTTCTAGATGGAAAGGGTTAACCTACTCTCTAAACTGACCACTTCCTCAGGATCAAATGACCACTCTCTACATTGATGAACTTGATGATATTATATGAAATACACTCATCCTGGTGATTTAAACAATTAGGTTTCCGGATTTCTTCACCATCACCTAATGAATGGAAGACTTCATACAACAGACTGAGCTCAAGTCCCTGATAACTCCACCTGCCCCAGGGAAAAGAATAGGAAAGGTGGTGGAAATATCCATCACACTTAAGACACCCATCTGCCAGATTTTTCTAAAAAACCTAGATTGTATCATTAAAAACCTCAAGGGAATCAATAGAAACACTCACCTCACCAGGATGAGCATAGAAGTCCCAAGAAAATTCAATTTGATGTATAGAAAAATAAAGTTTACTCCTTCCAAGATGATCAAGTCCATGGCTATTTTATTGCCGCTATGGAAAATGATTTTCTAAACCTATAAGATATGAAGAGGCTTGACCAGTTAGGTCTTGTTTACTAATCATATTATTGTCCCTTCCCATCGGATACTAGGACACACCATTCAAGAATGGTTCATCTTCAAAGAACTCCTACAGAAACTGGTAGATTCTGGGTAAGTAAAGTTGGGAAGTCCACAAGTAAATGTGGAATATGTTTCCACCACTACTCCTAAGGTAGGTGGTGAGTGGAAAGAAATTACTAGTATAAGGGAAAATATGTGTTTGAATAGGATGTGTTGAAAAACTATTTACCGAGTTTATGGTATTCTCGAAGCATAGTTGAAACAACCAAATATGCCCCAGCTGCCTCCTCTATAGCATGAATGACATCATATGCCCCACAATCCACCAAAATCTAATATTTTAAAATGAAGCCTGGATAAAAATATAGGTAGGAGTTGAAGGAGGAAGATATTTCATCAATTCCAAATATGGATTTGACACTATTAGATTTATGCCCTCAGATAGGAAACGATGGACACTAACCCACCAAATGAAACCTCCAGAAATGGTCAAAAAGACAAATTTTTCATCAGATGAGGAGTTGACCTTAGAATATATTAATGTCATTAATGTAATGGATCCCTTGAATAATGATGAGTATCGTTATGAAACAGAGTTCCCCACACCCAATTGGGTAACTAGAGGAAGAGGTGACAAGAGTCGAGAATACCGAGGAAGACAAAGTCATGGAAGGAACTAGAATTCCAAATACACCCCTACTCGGACAGTAAATGTTGCATAATCTCATAGAAGAGCCCTCTCATGGGTCCAATAGGAATAGGAAAATCCACCTACACCTTCCAGAATCCACTTTGACCTGATCACTCTGGAATATTGATCAGAAGAGGAACAAGTGTTCAATCTCCCTTGGTGTGCAAGAATACCTATCCAACCCAATCCATTAAGGATAGGAGAACCTCCAGCTCCTATATTGAGGTCCTATCCATCTACATAAAATACCCAATCCCCTAAAGTTCCTATAAAAGTGAATCCCCACACTAGGAAGTACATTAATTTAGACCATAAGTATGAAATCTTGAAATAGTTATCCTTGGTACTGGACAAGCCATCAATCCTGGATGCCCTGAGTTTGTCAAAAGACCTCAGGGAAAACCTCATAGAGTATTTGATTTTCCTCCAAGAGATTGAAGCTGGAGTGGATGATTCCAAGGTCTATCGGATAGAGGATGATTCTATGGAATGGGAAAAAATTATCTCCTTCAAATATCAGGATGAAGATTCCATTTTATGGGGGAACATCCGACCCTTATACATGCCCAACATGATAAATGGTGTCAATGTCTAAAAGGTGTTTATCAAAAATAACTCTGGTGTAGACCTCATTCAAATACAAACACTTCTCCGGCTAGGTTATGATGACAGTAAACTAGAACCCTTTTCCATAACAGTATAGGGATATGAAAAAAGTGAATAGAATCCATTGGAAAAAATCATGATCCATGCTTTGTTTGGGGACCTCTTGGCCAACTCAAAATTTCTGGTGGTTCAGAATAACACAACCTTCAATGGATTTCTTAGAAGGACCTGGTTGCATCATCACATGGAAATAACCACATACTACCATCAATGCATCAAATAATAGATTAATGGACAAATTGGGGGATTTCATGCCAATAAGGTCTCTTTTGAATACTATAATCTACATTATATCAATGTAGGATTCTATCAAGGGAAAGGGAAACAACCCCTCGTTGATGATGTTGCTTGTCTCACCAACCTAAACTATTTGGAAATGATCCTGGAGAACCACTTCAAACATCATACTGAAGAATATGTTATTCCACTCAATCACATCGAGTATATGAACCGAAATACAGGTGAATATTTGAAAATATTTATGGCTTCAGTCATGAACACTGAGTTCAAAAGTGTTGAAAAGTATCATAACTCCCCAGATAGTGGTTAAAGCTCTGATGAAAGTACACTTAGTTTATCCCATTTCTCTAGGAAATCCCTTCCTCACCAGTTGAGGTGGAATATATTGTACCTTCACTCAATGTGGATGAGGAGACACCTTATCCATCTCTCACTCCATTCTCTCTAGAGTTACTAGGAAATCCCATGATGATGGTCTGGTCAGAGGAAGTTTCTTTATCTTTTGAAAATCAATATATTGACTCCCCTCCTAACTCTTGAGAACATAACCCACTACTTATTCCACCTATGGAACAAGAGGAAGAATGTGAAGAAGAGAAATATGAGGAGGACCATAGGGATGCCCCTCCAGTATTTTAAGAGGGCCTATCTACCACTATTGATGAACTCAGAAAAAAAATATGTGTATAGAAGAATATCAAAGAGACAACTTGACTAGTGCAACAAAGTATTCTGAAGAGAAATAGATATATACCTACTTCTTGATGTAGGATCTGGACGTGTTCACCTAGAACTACAAAAAATGGTGGGCCTAAATCCTGAGGTTTCCACTCCCCACCTTGGCCAACCAGAGGACCACCGGGACTATAAAAAAGCATCTAGAAGGATGCACCCGATACATACTACCAAAATTTAGGCTGAAGTCAAAAAACTAATCAGAGAAAACTTCATTCGGGAGGTACAATACCCCAAATGACTGGCCAATATCATCCCCATAAAAAGAAAAATTGGAAAATAAGATTCTTCCTCAATTTCAGAGATCTTCACAAACACTGCCCAAAAAATGATTTACCATCCCTGATAACTAAACCACTAATTGATGCAATGACCAGGAATCAATCTCTCTACTTCATTGATGGCTATTTGGGATAATATCAAATCTAAATAACCTAAGAAGATGAATAAGCCACCACCTTCAGGTCCTAAGGGAGAATTTTACAGTTCAATATTTCCCTTTGGATTGAATAATATCAGTTCTACGTACCAACGTTCCATGCATCACATCTTCAAACCCTTCTAGGGAATTGTTTTTGAATGATATATTGATGAAATAATGGTTAAATATCAAAAACTCTCTGAACACCTAGAAGATCTTGAAACCATCTTTAACAAATTTAGGTAGCACATCCTGAAAATGAACCTTCTAAAATGTACTTTCAGAATGACCTTATGGAAGTTTCTTAGCCTTTTCATATTCCATTGTAGCATCAAATTTGACCCTGAGATGAAAAATGATATCCTTAACATGTTACCTCCTCGTAACCTCAAACATTTTAGAGGAATTCAAGGAAATTAATCAAATATCTGGTGCTTCATATCCAACCTTGTATGAAAATGTTTTCCCTTCACCAAGTTGATGAAAAGGGGTTGGTGTTACATATCAGTGGATTAATGATTTTCTTGAAGCATTATCCAGTCTTATGAAATATCTCTTAAACCTACCAGTGCTGATGCCACCTCTAAAAGAAAGTCTGATTATTTTGTACGTAACAACCCTATAGTGATCACTGGGTATCTTCCACCGACAAAAGAATGACGTTGGTAGTGAAATCAACCTTCATCACCTCAACCGAACTATTATAGTTGCTGATAATATTTATTTAGATATCAAGAAGAGATTTTTGGCACTAATATTTTTAGTGTAGAAGTTGAGGCACTACCTGCACCATCATGAGGCCTATTTTCTCTCTTTCAGAAACCCACTCAAATACATTCACAGTAGTCTATTAATGATCAGATGTCTGTTATGGTGGGAGACCATTATGAAACAGTTTTAAATTCAGTTTTTTCCTCAAAATGTGGTCAAATGCCATGAATTAGTAGATTTTATAGCTGAGAACCCTTTAGCAGAGATGAATTCATTAGATATTAAACTACCTGATGAAGAGGTTTTCTTAGTTCAAGAGGACCCATAGTCATGGGAAATGTATTGTGATGGTGTATCTATAAGACCGATTGGGAAGAGGATGGAAGAAACCAATCTCAACAAAGTGGGGATGCGAGTTATGGTCATATATATAGTAAAAGAAGTCATACCTTACTCCTTCATAGTGTCAAAGGGGAGCATGAACAATGAAGTAGAATATCAATCTATCATTGTAGGGCTAGAGTTGAAATTTTAGGTGCAAGTAAATCAGAGGAAGATAAAAGGTGATTTCATGTTGGTCATTAAGTAGGTTAAAGATGATTATGATATCAAATAGAAAGAGATAATTACATTTATAAACCATATATGGGTATTAGTGGAATAATTTATTTTTGAACCGATATTGACTCATGTCCTATGGTTGCAAAATACCCATGCTCCCACTTTGGAAAATGCAACCACAACTCTAGAAAATATAGGGAGGGATGAACCTGTCATTAGTATCACATACTACCAGATGGTCACACCTCTTTTTGAATCCAAATATAATAGGTCGATGAAATTATCCCCATCCCAGAGCCATATGGTCCTACCACTAGCTAAATGATACCCATTGTGGACTACCTTCTTAAGGGAGAGATCCCACTAGACATAGATGAGAGAGAGAAAATATTAATAACTGAAATTAATTTTTTTCTATATGATGGAAAGATTCATGAAAATTTCCTCTAAAAATGGTGCCTTGATGGCGTCCTTATTAAGTGCATTGATAGAGAATATACTATTTCCATCATGAAGGAAGTTCTCACTAGAGCCTGTGGCACTCACGAGTTTGGAATCAAGATTTCCCACCAAATATAAAGGTTTGGGTACTACTGGCCCACTATATCACATGACTACATTAAATTCACCAAAAGTTCAATTCCTGCTAGGTTCTTGCCAAATTCATTCATCAACCCTCAAATTTTATTCATATAGCTAGATGATCCTGGCCATTTTCCATATGGGGAATGGATTTCATGGGACCATATTCTCCCACTACAGACAAGTAGTTCAAATAAATTCTCGTAATAACTGACTTCTTATTCAAGTGGGAAGAATCCATACCTCTAAAATAAGTTTGGGAAAGAAATATTGTTAGATTCATGAAATAAAACAATATCATTAGATTTTTTTCCATCATACAATACTAATAGAAAATGAAATTAATTTCTGTTCTATTGAATTGGAAAAAATTTATCAGGAGTGTGACATCATGTCCAACCATTCATCCCAATACCAAGCAATGGGTAACAAAAAAAATAGAGACCTTCAACAAGACCCTATCAAATATACTCCAGAAGTTGGTAGATATGGTTAATAAGTCTTGGTTGGAGAATATCTTACATGACTTATGGAATTATCGAACTACAAATCACACTACCACACATGAAACCCCATATTCCTTAGTGTATGGGATAGAGGAGGTCAAACCAACCGAGGTTAAATTTCTCTCACTCCATATTTCCATCTTTGATGAGTAATAAAAAAATGAGAAATCCGATAAATGGATTGATAAATTAGAGGGATTGGACGAGAAGAGATTTCACTCATTCTATCATTTAGAATTTCATGAAATCTGGATTGGGTGAGCCTTTAGAAAAAGGTTCACTTATGATCATTCCTCGAAGGATAGATAAAATTGGTCCTCAAAACTCTAATGATACATAGAAAGAAACCTTCAAAGATGGAATCGAAGTGGGAAGGACCTGACAACATATATAAGGTCTAAAATAATGGAGCTTATTCCACGATTTAAATGGATGGATAGATTACCACGACCCCCACCAACTCAAGGTTCATGAAGAAGTGTTTCATGTAATCACATGATGTATTCATCTTAATTACACAGCATTAAGATGTATAGTAGATCATCCTTTTTTCATGATGTTAAATTGCATGGTAAATTGTCCCATATTCATGACATTAAACTACATGGTCAGTCTTCATCACTAGACCTTAATTTTTTTACACCATTATCCATGTTGCACAATAATAAACTATATGATATCAAAGTTCTCACTGTATGGCATTATATTGCATGAGAATCATCATTTCAATAAAAGATTTACCACACATGATCTAGATTTGTGTGGGAGAAAGTTTAAATGACCATGTTCCCACATGATAGTAAGATCCACATATGGATTCACTTTCTCAAGAGCTACATATAACTTTATTCCTATCTGCATAAGATATATAGTCATGCCCGAACCCCATGTCCTGGTCCTAGTCAGGAAAAAATGGTTAAATTTCCCCCTCCATGTGTGTGTTAGACCTTTAAAGAGATAGTTACCATCAAGAACTACGAGTGTCATGATTTTTTTCATCGTAGGATACATATTGATTCCTATAACTCATGAGTTAGGCTTAGCCGAAAATCCACCCATTCATAAGTTTATTTTCTTGATAGTCTTTGGTCTCAAGGACTATTTTCACGTCAATATTATGTTTATATATGGTCTAAAAAAATCATCCTTCCCATAAATTCAAGAAATATTCTTCCTTGTCGCATGATGTTAAACAACACACCCATCATTATCCCCACTATATGACGTTAAACTGAATGTCCCTGTCCCAAGTATATGATGTTAAAACTGTGCACTTGTTCTAAACTATATTACCTTATACTAGACACCCAAGTCCAAATATCATGAATTAAACATATATACAAGACTCCTTAGGAATATGTATGTGGTGTATGGGCCTCATTGTTCCTCACTTGTGTTGGGGTTTTTATGCCACTATATTATGCACATCCCTTTTTGGAGTGATCACCCCTTGTTCCTAACTCTATAACCTTAAACTATGAGTAAACATCCACAAAAAATGATGTTAAATTACAGTCCTAACCTAAAAAATTTAGGGATTCCACTTAAACATATAAGAGATGATTCCTACCCCATGCTATAAACATGGGATGCCACACAATGATTGTGGGTTGATTTAGTTACCTCACTGAAGAGGAGTTCCCCCACCAGTGTTGGTCTCTGAAAATTTTGTTTTCAAGAATTACATACATCTTGATTCATTTCCTCATAGGATACACAATGATGACTATATTTTTCATCCTAGTCTTGCCATTGAAAAGAAAAAAATTCCCCTCCCTATAAATAGATCATTCACACACATGGTTTTTTTCTCAATAACTATGTGTGGATTGATTTCTATAATCCCAGGATACACAGTGATTATATAATATAAATTCTTATGCCAGTTACAATAATGCTTCTTCCACATCAGGTAACCCCCTTTCCTTATTGCAAGATGTTAAACTATATGGTTCATCAAGAACTTCATGTGGATTGATTCCTATTCTATTTGATACGCAACAACACTCAGAACTCATGTCCTAGGCCAAACTATGAAATAAAGGAAATGTGTCCTCCCCTACACATAAACTAAATCAATACTGGGGACTCCAAATTGGGTTCCATTTTCTGGTCCATTTCTAGGAAGGTGACCTATCCCTATACATGAGTCAGATCTATGTAGGGAAGTGCATTTAGAACTACATGTGGATTGATTCCTTGACAAAAAATTATATGTAGTGATGCCTGAATCTCCAATAATGGGTCTAGATAATACAATAAAACAATAAATGGGAAAAATTCTCTCTATGCATATAGATCTAACCTACTTAGTGAGTTCCCATTCAGAACTTTGTGGGGCATGATTCTTTCCTATTCATGATACGTATTGATGCTCGAATCACCAATACCAGGTTCAGTCAAAAAAATCAAATGATCGTTGAAAAAAATACACCCCTCTATGTATGGATCAGACCTGTGTAAAGAGTTACCATTCAGAAATACGTGTGGCTTGATTCATGTCATCACATGATATGTTGTGACACTTGGATCACTAATCTTGGGTCCATCCAAAACAAAGGATAATAATCCCATCCTCCTTGTGTATGTATCATATCTACATATGAATCTTTCTAAGAACTATTTATGGATTGATTATTGTTGTGAAAAGATATGTAGTAATTCTCGAATTCATTATCTGAGTCCAGCCACCAAAAATGAAAAATGGACCTATCCTTCGTTGCATCACCTCCGTAAGGAGGAATAAACCTTTTCCACCCCCTGTTTCTCACACCAATCACAAATCACATGTGATGAAGAGTTTTAGTTGGGGATTACTCACATAATCAAGGAATATCAATCCACATTAGTGTTTCCATGGTCCTAGTAGAAATAACTTAATAGGAACACCAAATATTTCGTGTTCACTTTGAGGGACATACATCTTTACTACATGACGTTAAACTTCATGGATCTTGAAGAACTATGTGTGGGTTGATTCTCACCAAAATGAGATACATAATGATGAATAGAACTCATGTCCAAGTCCCATCCATAGGGTAAAGAAAAAGAAAAAATGTTTCCATCTCTTGTATACAAACAAAGACCTTTGTCGGATATCTCAATTTTGGGTTCCTCATTAAGGGATCTATCAATGAAACAAAAATGAACCCTACATATGAGTCATATCTATGTATGGAATTTTAAACTTTGTGGATAATCACAATTTGAATGTTTCTTATGACCTCAAACACATTCCTTACATTCATCACACTTTGTACCCCATGAAATTTTGGATCTCCATAAAATTATCTGTCTATCGAAAATTAAGGGTCAATGTTCTAAGGAAACCTTTATTTGAATATGCACAATATGACCCAGTTGGCTCTACATAGGTTTCAAACAAAATGTCCTATCATCCAAAGGAAAATTCATCCCTAAGAGAGGCCTCTTATATCTCCCTAAGACCCGAAGACATTTGTTCCCCATATCATTTTTCTTAATCTAAGAATCCCTGAAATCATGCTTTACACATTTTCTCTCTCATGTTCGAGGCATGTCAGAAGATACCAGCCCAGTAAAACTTATGTTTCTAATCATTTCAATGACGCATGGTTCTATTTATATAACCTAAAACTATAGGACCCTATGCCATCCTGTCCACTTCATGTTAAACTGCATGATTGATGCCCTAGTCACATGATACTAAACTGAATGAATTCCACAACTATGTGTGGATTGATTTCTTATATATCAAGATATATAGTGAAAAATGAATATCTAATCCTTGGTCCAACCATAACAAAAGTTAAAAATTACCTTTCCTTATGCATGGGTCGGACCTACACGGGGAACCCAATAATAATGATGTTCGACCTGATTCTCACTTTGATGGGATATATAGAGAACCCCAAATCTTATATCCCAGTCCATCCATGATAATTTTTACCTTTATCTCTTATTAATGAGTTAGATATGCATATCAGGGTCCAATATGTGATTCACCCTATTCATATGAGCTCGCATTAAAAACAACATTCCATTTTCTCCACTGAAGAGTTTGATTGTGGCACGGGGAACACTTTTAAGAACTAGTTATAGGTTGATTATTGTTATCACATGATACATAGTGGTACTAGGATCCTCAATAATAGGTCTATTCATGAGGTAAAAATGAATCCCCCTTTTTTCATATGTATGGGTCAGAACTTCACATTAAGTTTTAGGCACAAGAGAAAAATATGGATTGATTATTATTTTGATGAGATATGTAGTGATGCATGGGACTTATATCATGGTACCATACATAAAAAATTCTTCCTACATATGGGTCAGACATTCATAAGGAAAATATTTTTTACCCCTGGAAATTTAGACATGAAATACCCCTTTTAGGTTCAAATACTCTCATTTAACAAACCAAACTCTATGACCGGAAAGTTCTAAATCACTATAAACCTCCCCAACCATTTGAAATGGGGGGTCGATTGCATGGGGAAACGTTTTTTTGACTATGAACAATATTCCTTAGTTGTATTTTCATAGGTTACTGAAAAAAAGTCTTATCAACCAAATGAAATATTTTCCCCAGGAGAGGATTTTCTTATCGTCATACGCCCCAAAGACGTTTACACCCCACATCACTACTTAGATTAAAAACCCCTAGATTATACCTTTAAACTTTCCCCCTTAATATATAGATATGATAGAACATTCTCAGACAAATTACCATAAAAAGGAAAAATATTTTATCCCACATTCAAAGATAAGTGACCTTAAGCCTCAGACCTCAAACATCCATACAATAAGATGTTAAACTGCATGTTCCATGTGTGAGTTTCACGATATTAAAATGATCCATGATCCATCCAACCTTTAAAAAATAAAAATTAATGTAGGAGTGTTTTCTCAATCATGGATAGTTTTGATATAGATTCCCTTATCATTTTCAGACACCATTCCCTCAACAAGACACCTGTTGTGGCCTCATGAAATCCAAATGTTTACAAACTACCTGACCATAAAAAATTGAGGGTTGGTGTTTAGAGGACACAATTATTTTACTATGAGTAATATTTCCTAGTTGGGTTTACATGAGTTCCCACCCAAAAGTCCTATCAAACAAAGATAATTTTTTTCCTAGGAGAGGCCTTTTCTCCTCCTGTACGCCCCAAAAACATCCTACTAGAAAAAATTCTTACATTTAATCCTTATGTACTTGTCCTATATCATGTATTAGGTCTAGAAATCGAAAAACTAAGGTCCAAAAATCCCTTATTAATGTCTTAAAAATACAGGTACATTCTTGGTTGTTAAACCCAAGTGGGTTCCTCACCCCATAATTCATTATCAAAGCTATTTGAACTAAAACATCAATTGCATTATTCTAGTTTATAAGACTCTAAAATTCTCATGAAAAGAGAAATAAAACTCCTTAGGTGGAAAAACCACAAAAGGTAACCCAATAAAAACTCAATTTCTATCATACCACACCCAAAATTTACATGGTTTGGGGAATAATCGAGTAATCAACAATTAAAAAGAAAAAATATGTTAAATTGAAAACCCATAGAGTGATTCCTATGAAAAATCCAAGTGACACCCACTAATACTGCACCATATTAGAATTAGGAAAAAATATGGGTGGTTTCTGAAAAGACACAAGGTTCATATGATTTTCCATATAACCCTAACACCAGTTTAAATTATGCTCACGGAGTCCCTTGGATTAGAAAAAATTAGAGAATTACATGATCATATCAATTTGGTAATCCCAGGTTGTGATTGAAATTGATATCTAGTGAAGAATCTTTTCAAGTTATTTAATACATTATATTTGCAAACACATTGCAAATTGTGATTGAGGGAAATTGTAAGAAAATAAAAAGGGTAAAAATTATAGGGAAAACAAGTTCTTATTTTATTAAATGAGAATGAAGGAGAATATATATACTAGAGTATATCCATGAAACTACCTAAAATAAAAAGAGCAAAGAACAACCAAAATGGTTATAGTGAATCTTGACCCACTTTAGTTAGCAGATCAACTACTTCTTGACGCAAGCCATCAAGGGTCTGATCCAAACCTGTCCTTTACACAGCTTTGGTTTTAACTATTGGGAGCATCTGTTTAATAACAGCCTTGATATGTCAAACCTTTCACTTTATGGATTCAAAACATTCATTTTTTGATGACATCCATGCCATTAATCTAGCTATGTGAGCTTCACATTCTCACAGATCTGTATTATGTGAGACCACTTAGTCTTAATATCATGTTTCTTCAATAACTTGGCAATGAAGATCAGAATTAGTGTCCCATAAGGATTCCTCTTGATGATGGAAAAATTAAATTGAGCAAGTTCACACTCACAAGTAGCTAAGTCCTCTTAATGAATGGGGACCCGGTGGATAAGAATCTATAGGTGTCAACCATTTTGTCTCAAAAGTGTTTTTGAAATAAAAATTTAATTTTTAATTAAAAATAAAGGTTCTAGTAATCAAACCCACTTGATTTTAAATAAAGAAAAAGTTAGAGAAGGCTGTCTAACCAGTCAGGAATTTCTAATAGGGGTATTTGTGAAAATAGTGAAAATTTTGTGTAAGGCCCATTTTCATTTAACCTTGTGTTCGATAGAAATGTTGGCGTGTTGTCCCTTCTCACTCGCTACCACAAGTATGTAATATAGAATTGGAAAAAAAATAGACATGTTCATTTTAAATAATGACTCTAAAGTGAGAAAATATTCCATATCTACCTCCTATTGAATCTCATGAATTAAGATGATAGGCCTAACATGAATAGGGGATTTTCAAAAGCTATTATGCTAGGTCTAACATCAGTTAGAATACAGAAAAAATTTGTTGAAAATTTAGCATCTGCACCACCTTAATTAAGGGGGGATCTAGAGGATGAGACTCCAATATGTCACATAGATCTTCAGAGCATGAGGTGTTCTCCAATTTGAAAATCATGAGGAAGGTGTATCAGGAACAGAAATAGTAGAGGCCCATAGTTTTGGCACGTTTTTGGTTGACTTCCCCAAAATCTAATCAGGATAGTATTTTGTCCACATTTTGGCATAATTATGTGATATATTGATGGGAGTTTCTATATAAGTAAATGGAAATTTTATGACACAATCTTCACGCATCATCACCATCCACAGATAGAGAATGATAACAGGGTGTGACTTCTTAATCCAGGGATGAGGCAGAGGGGAAATATATTTCATATAACCAAATTGTTGTGAGAATTTTTAAGGTGTATATAGCCTAGAGATGTTTACTCCATTAATACATGAGTCCAGGATTCCATCACGCAAAGAGATGAGGTAACAGAGTTCCCGCAAAGTCCCCTTACCCTTATAAACCCCCATTACGAAAGGTTTAGGGTAAGGGATAAAAGTAAAGTGGGAAGAATCAATTTACAAATTGACAGTGCCATCAAGGATTAGGGGTTTCGATAAAATGAGAATAGTAAAGGTAAGTTTAGGTGAAATGGAAGAATAATTAATCATTGCGTTATACTAATATTCATAGAATCAAAATTGTTTAGCCACCCAAACGTATAGGAATTGTAATGTCCTATAGAGATAATGTGGAGATATAACTTCTCAAATATGGCCCAATAATTTATAAATACGAGTAAGGGTGGGTACAACAAAATTTAGGGTTGTCCCTCCACCAGTTCGGCCACCATCACTAGATTAAAGACTTTGACACCAGTGTAGGCTTGACAGGTTGGGAAGAGACATCCATTCAGGAATATAGAGAAAGATCTGTCCAGTTAAAAGTATGGATGGATTCTATAACCCCACATGGTTTCTGACCTGCTTTAATAGTATCCCTATATGAACCCTAAATTCCACATGACTGTTGAGTTAGATAAGTCATGCTATGATGAACATTCTGTCTTAGACCACTAACTTGCAGCATCAACTTTATCTAATCATTACATGGAATGAGTGGGAAGGTATAGAGTGGATAACCAATAATTTAATTTTCTATGGTTAATAGATCCCATGAGAATAGATATACTTGTTCATTGTTTTCCTAGTCATTGGTCATAGGTAGAAAACTCATTATACATGTTTATGATAATAGAGAGTCCCCCTAATTATTAAATATCCCATAAGTTGACCCTGGATTCACCGTGCGAGAGGTGGAAAGTATTGGAGATCGAACACTAGTCAATGATAAATTCAAGAAATATCATAGTTGATGAGTAAAATAAGAACTATGAAACCCATATTTCCTGATAAAATCCAAAATCCTCCAGTGGTCTGTGAAATTCCTATCAATTCTAGTACACCCAAAAAGCTGAAGACCATTAATATGAGAAAGTACCCTTAGATTGAATGTCCCACTTTAAGCTCCAACCTCTATTGAAATCACACCATGAGAGATTGAAAATTGATTGATAATATAAAATGGTGGATTTTGGGGATATATCATGAATATGTTGATTGTTTTTAGTTGATAGAGAACAATTTAGAAAAAAGAGTTTCTCCTAACCCGACACAAAAATGATTTTACCTATAGTAGAGATGTTCACTTGGGTATGATCCTTAGATATCTATAACCAAGAATATGGGATATTGTGATCAATTTAGGGAATTGGATCCTTTTATTGAATCCCAAAGTTGTAAAGTGGTATTCGTTTGGACAATGGGTATGTTTGAAGCTCAAGGGCGAAAAGGTTCTTCAGAATGTCCTCCTGAGGGATGATATGGTAATGAAGATTGTCTTCAATATTATTAGTCATGGAATTTTGTCTCCTAATCATGGTTATTAAGGTGGAATAAGGATCCATTTTATCTATGTGATGAGTTCATAATATTTATGTGAGATCTATGGAAAAAGTTTATTTCAAAATTTTAAAGAGGATGCTATGTTGGCTCGTGAACTATCAATTCGTGAAGTGTAGGCCCGCGAACCACCAAACCATGAGGCGTTTGCCTGTGAGGCACTGTCCCATGAGGCACTGGCTTATGAAGAATTGTACAATGAAGAAATGGTCTATATAATGTGATATCCAAGAATCATCCACTTGCTATGTGGAAATCACAAGTTACTATTCACTGATATCAAACTTTAGTTCGCTGAAATCGTGTCTGTAAAGGAAACATAATGTGGAAGCAATTACGATCAGAGATTTTACAGATCACTCAGTTCAATGAGAAATATAGTTGAAGAAAATTAAGATAGCCCCTAATTTATAGGCCTGATCCCCTCTTGAGGTTCCACCTACAAACTGCGAACCAGTTCAAAATAGGACCACTTTCTACATCGGAATAACCTCCTATTTTCCTAGATTGGAACCCATTCCAATGGGGTGAATTTACTGGGTCTTGAAATTTTTTCATACAATAAGAAGATAATCCCATTAATTTTACATAGTAAAATAACATATATAAATATTAATATGAAAAAGGATGTTCAATGATTTGATTCTATGAATGAAGTATTGATCCCGTGAAGTGAAATTCATTTTGCAGACTGCCGCTCTACATGGAGTTTTTCCACTTCACGAAGAACCCCTTGAATGAAATAGTTCATGGGTCAAGATGGACCACCTAATCTTGAAAATGAAACAAATTTTTTAAGGGATAAATAGTGATTTTATCCCATGAATGGACATCCCTACGAATGAAATCATTTTTGGGATGATGCGGTACCACCGACACTCGCAAATGAAACCAGAATTGTTTGTAGGGACGAATGGTGGTTTTATTCCATGTAAACGACCGCTCCACACTAGAGAAGTATTTCGAGAGTTGGGTTTCCTCTTTTGGATCCTTCCAAATAATCCCTATAGGAAACCACGAATGAATTCCCATCTTGGTATCCGATCCCTCCATTCCTCTATAAAATAACCCTGAGGAGAACTGAGGGGAAGATGAGGGAAAAACATAGACCACTAGAGGAGATCCTAGATTAGTGTCAAAACCTGAATATTTCTATTCCCAATAAGTAAAAAAATACACTTCATAGTATTATTGAAGAAATAATAAATCGTTCATCCATTCATGAACTAAAAACCCCTTTACAAACAACATTCCATGGGGTAGAAACAGATAACCCCTTTTCATCCCAACACCCGACATAGAAAAATTCTATGCAGGTAGATTCCTACCCGGCGTAGAAATATTATTTGTAGGTGGAACCCTATCCGACATAGAAAAACGTTACATGGGAGGAATTTTAACCCACATAGAAAATCACTTTGTTGGAGGTACCTAGTTCCCCATAGCAACATGCTTCACTAGTAGAACCCTAGTTCATGTATCACTAGGATTCACAGATGGTACCCTCACTCGCATATTAATATTCTATTCAGAGGTAACCCTATCCTGTATAATAACATGTTATGCTGAATTGGGAATCCTAGGGTGTTCCAAAATCAAACACCAATCACTCCCTTCCATCTTCTCATCAACCCCTATATTGTCCCCTCCATGAAACGATCTAATAGAATTTGGACAAGGCCTCTTCCAAAGCCATCTAACATGTATGATCAGTTCATTGGGAACACATGTATGTACTTTTGTGTCTACATAACCAGGGTAAGTAGAGTCATGTGTGTAACCTCCATCACAAGGTGGACCCTTAAAACATCTTTGGGTTTACATTCCCATGTTAACAGGGGTTCTGACCTTAGAGATGCTCATGTGAACCTCCTGGTTCCAAGTGGCAGGGTTGAAGATCATGATTAAATTTCCCTTCAATACGGGATGAGATCCTCCTCCCAAAACTAATTTTAGGGTATCCCTTATGGAGTAATCCCTTAGTATTTCTTGTAAAAGGTGAAATTTTTTCTCATATTTTCCTCAACCTAGGTCATAGCCAAGTAGACTACTATATGTGACTATCTCCATTACCAAAACAAAAAGGTGATGGCCAAAAAAATAGACCTCTCCCAATCCCTTTTGGATTTAGACCTAATTCATAAGAGGATGGATTGGATCATGTGATCTTCATATCTACTGATTCTGATTGTTTCTCACTTTGACCATGAAACATGTGGGCTTAGGGTTTATTGGTGATCATGACATCTTCATGATCCCAAAACCAAATGGGACTCTTATATGGTATAATCCCCAATAATATCCAAACCCAAAGGGTAGCTCCCATCTATTGGCCGAAACCATATGTCCCTTATCTATAGATGTAATACCCAAACTATGTTCACATGGGCCTCCTATCTGGTATAATCCCCAAAAATATCCAATCATGCCCCCTCAATTGTGCCTCCTTTGAGGTATGAGGCCTAACTGAGCAAACTATGTGGGATTTGATTCCCGACTAACTGGGATATATAGGAAGCCTCCTAGAGGTCCAAACCCAATATACAAATTAACTCTAATGTTCTTTGATCCGTATTAATAGTAGGATCATATTCACCCTGGAGACCACATCTCTTCCAGGTCCCTCATTCTACCTCGGTGTAAGTCCCACACCACCTTTGACAAGACACCTTTCTCCTAGGAATCCTAGCTGCACGATGTTAAACTACATGGTTGGGTCCTTATCATATGACCTTAGATGGAGAAATTCCCTATTAAGTATCACCAAACTATGTGGGCTCTAATTTATTTCCCAAGGATATGTAGGAATCCCATTATATGGGTTTGATACTAACATCAAAACAACTTCTATCTCCCTAGACGATAGTAGACTCCATAGCGCCCCACCAAGTGATTTAAAACCAACATCATACTTATAATGGAACAAATATATATGATCCCAATATAAAAAGTGTTCCATTTATGGAGAAGATAGGTTCATAAAAATACTTCCATTTATGGAGAACCTCCAATACATATAGATGATTCAAACCCATGTGTATTCATAATTGATCATTTCCTCAGGGTATTCCATATTATAAACACTTGGGAGTGAACAAAGGATTCCCAAACATGTTTTAAATCTATAATAGAGTCTCAGAATAGGAAATAGTCCCCCCAATAGGGTTTGATGAGCCTGAATTCCCATCCTCTCGACCAATGTGAGTTATTAAGCATCGTTGGTTAAGTTACCCAAAGAACACCTGCCTTTGGAAGGTAGGTCCATGAGTCATTGTGGATATGAGAGCTATTGTATTTTTCAGGATCTAAAAAAATAACCCATTGGAGACCATTAAAAGATGTTGTTCATGACATCAGTGATTGCACACAATCCATCCCATTTCAATCAATCATCAAACACAAATGGGTTTCATCGAAAATAGAAAGATATCAAAGAAATTTAATTTATTTAAAAATAAATATATTATAAAATTTTAATGTATTACACAACCTAACCTACATATTTATGTATGGGTTGAGGATTTTTGTGATTTTCTACCTTGAGTATTTTGGTATGGGATAAGATGAAAGTTTTTTTTCATGAAGCAACATCTCCCTTAGCGTTAGCGAACTTAGGTAGGTTTGGGAGTCCAGGTTACTTGGTTAACACAAGATGATATCCCAAACATGATTGTGTGCTTAATTTTTTTTTCATTTATTTTCCTCACATATAAAAACATATATTAAAGAGTATATTAGGTTCACTTGGTGATACCTTACTTAGTTTTATGCTCACACCCTACATTGGAACCCTACTGTGTGTGAGAATATTATGTCTAGTTTAAAACTTAGAGCACACGTGATGTAGTTGAATGGGTTAGGGAAACTTGATAGGGTAGTGCAGACTGTGAGGGAGACACGACTCATGGGTATCAGTTCAGCCTTGGTACTTTTTTATGTTTTATATTATATTGTATCACTGGGTGATCAACTGAGATGTATTCTTGTATAAATTCATTACATTTTATTATAACATGATTATGTTTTATTGATTTTTGATCTTTGATTATTTATTTGGGATGATTTTTGGTCATTTTATATGTTATTAATGGTTTTGATATCAAGAGAAAAATCTCCCCAATATATGATCTAGGAACTCACTAATAGTTTTAAGCCTCTGGGGTATGGGGAGGCTTTATTGAGTTAATGTCGCATGACAGGCATGACAATGATTTGTGGGTTTTGGTTTGGAAGTTACAATATCAAAATGAATATCATATATAAGATGCCTGAAACCCTTTCATGCAATGTCTTAGAATCATATGAAATAAATAATCCTCATAAGAGTGAACTTATATAGAGAGAGAGATATATATATATATTAAAACCAAAAATTTCAAGACAAGGAATACTCCTATAAGTTAGTTTACATTCTGACCCAATCTCCCTCAACCAAAGATACATATAAAAGCCTCAGACCTGCATTCCAAGATCTGGTACTAAAAACATAATCAATACATTTATGACTTAATACTGATAAACATGACCTAATTTTGGTAAAAAAAAATAGTAAAAGGGAATATTGGATCACTGACATGCCCAATAAACTTTTAGGTTTATAGTTTTTGGGGATTAAGATAAAATCTTACATAAACAATTCCAATGTCTTCAAGTGAGTGTTTCTCCCACTAAACCCATTTTTTATTATTTCACATTAAGTCTTCATCATTATCCATATGAAATTTTTTTAGAAATAATTAATTTTGAATCATTATAGATAAACTATAAAAAAGGAATCATAATAAGGGTGATCTCAAATACTTAGTATGGGTAAACATAAGGATTAACAATTGATTGTAATCAGTAATAATAATATGAGCATAAGGGTATGATGATATAGTCAATCTTCATGAGAATAATATAAGAAAAATTATACCTATAAAACTTCGATCAATACATTTGTGGCATGGAATAAATTTTTTACAAAGGAAAGAGTCATAGGAATCAGTAATAACACACCATGTGTAGTCAATATTGATAGAAGGAATCATTAAAAACCCATATAAAGTTTAAAGTAAATGTGTTAGCATCTTAGAACATTATATTCATTGAATCCTTTAAGAACCCTTACATAACCTTTAAAAATGGAATAAACATATAGTGAACTTCCACACCCAATGAATTGGAGTACTATCTAGGTGCACTCATTATATAAGATTAATCAGGATCTCCTATGATATATAATGGGGATCAACCCCTAATAAATAATATAAAAAATCTATAACATGAATAAAGTGTATAGAACTTTAATCTTATCATAAACCCCTAAAAAATTCCGTTATTACTTTCATAACTTGATTAACCCATGGAAAAGAAATAGGTTCCCGGAAAATATCTTTGAAATATGATTAAATTATTGAAAATAAATGGGTTCCATGAAAATATCTTTGAATTATGATTAACCGAGGGAAAAGAAATGGGTTCTATGAAAATATCATTGAAACATGATTAAACCATGGAAATGAAACAAGTTACTTGAAAATATATTTGAAACAATCATAATCCATCCATAGAAATAAATAGTATGGTATCGTTACAAATTATACCTAATAGAGTATAAATAAAATAAAGGGGTTTTGATATTTATGGATGGAAGTACCATTAAAAGATCATTAAAAATATTATTGATTACAATTCTCATTTTTTACTTTGAAAATCACTTTTAAAAAGTAACAATTCACAAAATATTGTGAAAATACATTTATTTAAAAATAAAGTTAGAAAATTGTAATGGACGTTCAAAGAAAATAATGTTCATGATGGTGGGAAAATCTATTCATGTCATATATGTCAAAAATGAACATTGTTTTCAAACATTTTGTAAAAGGAGTAAAAAGTGAATCATTTGGAAAACATTAAAAATTTTCCCTTTTAATTTTTTTAAAAGAAGTTTAATAATCATTTAAAAAATATTTAAGGATATTAATTAGGTTTGAAAAATAATAATATTTAATTTTTTTAGAAAATATAGATATGGAATAGAAAGAATCATAATCTAAAATAATATATAATATTGATATCATTAACAAATTACTTCCGTGACATTTATTTAATAAATAAGGTAGGAAATGGAAATTTAACATGTAAAACAAATTCCAAAAAAAATGATAATAAAAGATACGTGGTTAAATAAAATAATATCTTATGATTTTATCCAACTGAAGCTTGAAAATAAACAATCTCGAAAAGAAAAAATATTATAACATAAAGACTTTTCTACGTTGGTAAATTCTTGATCCTGATCCCCATTAAATAATAACTTCAATTGAAACTTTTAATATCATGAAATTATCATGTTATAAATGTCAAATTGTTAGTAGATACACCGTATAAAAGAATATAGGTTCATATTATAGATATATTTCCCAAATAAAGGGAATTTGAGATGAATATACCATACAAATATCATATCATTGAAATGAGAATTAATTAATGTAGTGATTATGTGTAAAAAAAATTAAAATATAGAAAAAAAGTCTTAATATAGAATAAAAAAATAGGTGCTAATACATACATAATATTGTCATAATAGAGTTAATAAAGAAGAGTTGTATATCAACGAAAGGAAATCGAGTTGAGAAACCCTTTACCACTTAGTAACTTTTAATTAAAATTTATATTCAAGAAATAATTAAATTTTAAACTTACAATACCTTTAATTATAAAGGAATAATTACATTACACACAAAAATAGAAGTATTTATAAACCTTATAAAATAAATTAGGTTCATTATAATAAAATATGCCTCAATGAATGTAAATTGAGATGAAGTCCCTTACTACATTGATAATGTCTGGATCAAAACCTCATTAAATAGAGAACATTATATGGATTTTTAAATTATAATAATTTTATTTAAAATAATACTAAAATAAATTCATGGACTATATATACACCACATGATATAAATAAGTGGTGAATATGACCTATGACTCTTAAAAATAAGAGAGAGATGAGAAACCCTCACATTGAGTCCAAAATTTACATGTGTGACATTTAAATAATGTATAATAAAATTATATAAATAATTTAATTTAATAATACCATTTTATAGGTTTAATAAATTATAATTAAATTACTTAATTTAATGAAATATTTAGTTATTTTATCAGTTAAGTCCATGTCAGGTGTTTTGAGGATATTCAGTCCATATTTTCAAAATAACTTTGATATATTGACCGTGGTCAAAGGGGTAATTATTACATAGGTCAAAGAATAATAATAATTAAAAAATTATCATTTTTATATATCAATAATACTTTTTAAAGTCAACCATGAATAATGTTGATGAAAAATGAACTACATTACAGTCATGGGGATGATATACCATACGTATGCACGAGAAACATTTTCAATTTTCAATGATCAATATGGAAATATGGTATGTATTATTTTATCTTAAAATAATTATCATATTATCATAATATCATAATTATAATATAATTACAGTATATAAACTTATATATATATATATATATATGATCCATGTTATCTAGTGATGAAAAATGAATAACATCTCTTAGTGGTGGTGGTAGTCCACACACACACACAAACAACGTTATCTTTTTTTTGAATGTAAAGTTAAAAATTAAATTATATATTATATTTTCAGAGTTATTAATATTTAATTAATATCACATATAAAAATTAATTCTATCATTATAAACAACCATGATAGGTTACTGTAGAAAATGAATTACATTGGTTTATTAGGTGGTAGTCCGCCGTACACATGAACAATGATTTAGTTTCTCATTTGATAGAATATGAGATGGATGCAGATTATTAAATTAACATATTAACATAAAAATATATGGGATATAATTATTTTTTTATATCATCATTATTTAATAATATTGGAAAACTTTCTACTAAGAAAAAAAACAAAGATGCTCGGATAAGAACAACATATCTTCTTTGGACCACCTCTTTATGATTATACCTAAATCCCTTTTAGACTAGTTTTATGATCAAAGTAAGGTATAAAGGATGTATCGAGGGAAGTAATTAAGGTATATGGGTAGGTATTGACTGAAAAAGGGGTTTTAATGTTTGAATATGGGAGGATATGGGGTGTCCTTTTATAAGTAGGGGAGAGGATACACTTTGATTTTTTGAAAAGAAAACGTTATACCCACGTTTTATAGACGACGTAAGAAACAAAAAATAAACCATTATAGATACTTGTACAATATAAGGTCAAAATATGGACATAATATAGAATTTATAAAAGTTTTTAAGTCCTTTGAAACCTTATTATTTTATTTTAATCCCCAATAAACTCGTTTTCACCATAACTACGATTTTTTTATTTTTTTCACCATTCATTATGAACAAAAAATTAAATTTATTTTATTATATAAAATAAATTATTATTATTCCAAATATAAAATAAATTTTATCTAATTAAATTTAAATAATTTGGATGAAGAAAATTTAAAATAAAACCCATAAACATGATAAAAAAGCAGTTTTTCAAGAAATTTATTTTTCAAGAATATGATGATCTTATATTAAATTTATGACTTGTAAAAATCATTATATGAATTTAAATTAATATTTATTGATATATAATATATAAATTTAATTTGAATAATTATTTTATATGATATATTTTAATTAATAAATTAGGAGAATAATTATGCACTTTAAAACAGTTTTCAGAAAAATGTTTTGTTAAGACTAAAAATAAACTTATACTAAAATCTAGTATAAATGGGTTTTAAATGTAATTAATTGGATTAAATATAAATAAATAATTATTATTTTACTTTAAATAAAATTTAAAACATAGTGATACTTTTAAATTACTTAATTTATTTAAAATAAATGGGAGTTTTACAAAAATCCATATTTTCACCATTCCCTAAAAAAATCATTTTTAAAAAAAAATACAAAATATTTAACCAAAAAATAATTTTGATATGATGATTTAAAAAATTAATTTTATTTTATCAAATTAATTTTCTAAAATTTATATAAATTAATTATAATATTTTCTCCTAAAATAAATAACAAACATTTTTGAAGAAAACATATTTTTGAGGAATAAAATGATGTTATTGAAAATTGAGTGATAATTTATTAAGAATTTATAAATAAATTAATATTGAGTAGGAATTTTATGTTTATATTTCAAAAATTAGTTAGTCCTATTATTACTCTCAAATTTAATATCTATTTCATAATAGTCATATATTTTGCAGGTAATTCACTCTCTGTGTTGCATGTCATATATGCTATAGAACATAATGTTATTCTTTAAAAATCTTGAGGTGTTACATTATTCCCCACTTTAATAAATTTAATCCTCATAATTTTAAATTGAACTCTGTAAATATAGGTTTGAAATTTCAAAATAACCTTTTTGAAATCCCACAACCAAAAAAGTGTAATAAAACATCCACTTGGAAAGAGAGAGAGGGAAGTAAAAAGGTCATATGGAATAACACGTAACTAGGTTTCCATGTAAGAATACATTAGTGGGAAGTGAGTATATCAATGAGGAAGAAACGTTTAATTCCAAAATAATGTATATAGAAAATTATCATTGATCACAAGAAAGTGATTGATCATGAGAAAGTTAACAAACACAAAACCATAAACTAAAGAGGTGTGAAAAAGATTATTCTCTCATCATAAATGAAGGTAATATGAAAACGTTTTAATTTTCAATATCATTTTCTCAGATTTGAAGATTTTCTTACTATATTGAATAAGAACATAAATATATTATACATAATTTATAAGTATAATTTCATAATTTAAACAATTTCCACTATAATTAAATCTTTTTCTCCAAATGACAAGTATTCAAGATTTTTTTTTTATGATTGACGACCTAAAATATACTACTAAAGGATTTTATACTTCTTCAAAAGGATAAAAATATATTCCTATTATATTTTGTCATTAACCAAAACCAAAATTATTATCACATGGTAAGATATTTACCAAAATGAATAAACCTTCATATTATGGCAACCCGCCTTTTTATTTTATAAAATTTTCATTACATTGTACAAAATTGAAGAACTTTTAACATTTAGTTTCTTAGAAATAGGGTATATAATATATGAAAAATTATGAAAATCATCTAAAAAACAAGATATTATTATCCAAATTTCATCCTAATTAATTTTAATATATCCCATAACCTGGTGACATACATCAAAGGAAAGGGTGAGTATAAATCCCAGTTTGGGGAAATAATAGAAATAGTTTACATGTGATATTGAGAAATGTTGATAAAATCTTGAGGAATATAATAAAGACATGAGAAAAGGAAAATTATGAATACCATAATTAAAATCACTTGGATAATAATGTGTAAATGAGGATATAATATTTAATTGATTCTTTCATAAGAATATCACCAAGGTTTTTCATCGAGGTTTTGTAAAAATTACCATGGTTATTCACCAAGATATCATACAAATGTCATATATAGATATTAAATTATTTACCCAATGCATTAGAGCACTATCAGATTAAAACATTCATATTTATTAATTAATTTTATAAACATATATCATAATATATTTATTTTATAAATAAATCATGGAGAATAATAGAATTTGGGTTCATATCAAAATCCTGATGGTTTTAAGATGTTCTTGAAGACAAGTTCATTATGTATTTTTAAACCCACGAAAAGGAAAAGCGGTTCCCATTTTTATCAATCCCTGAATAATGTTGATAATTTTTACATATAGTTAGATTCCACTATAAAATAATGTGTTTTGTGTATTGAAAAAAAGAAAACAAAAAGAGATTTTTCTTAACAAAAAAAATAATTTTTAATATGAAAATTCGATAACATAATGGTATGTGACATGGTTTTAGAAAATGGTAAAAATATTGGGGACATGGGTTTCAAATTACTAAAATAATCTTAATATAGTAAAGGTATAGAATAAAATGTATAGAATAACATTTTTTGTAAACTTTAAAGTCATAGCACATAAAAATGGAACTTGAAAGGAAAATAGAAGTTGAGATTTCCCTTACCTTGAAGAGTAACTCCTAAAACATGAAGATTGGGACCTTGGGGTCTTGAGTACACATTAAGAGGAATCCTAGGAAGGAAAAAATGTCAAAGAATCATGAATTATGAATTGTTAATGAAAAAAAATGGAGAAATGGGTGGGTATTTAAAGAAAAACAGGTTTATTAATTTCCCAATAAAGGCATTGGACACCTAGGTAGTGGTAATTGAAAAAACATGGGCTTTCCAAAAAATATCATTTTTAAGTTAAAGATTCCTTTTTAAAATTTGTAAAGTATATTTTATATTGTAAATTGAATAAAATATATTAAAATACTTGATATTAATAAAATAACATAATTTGAGTCATGGATTAAGTTTAACTAATTATTACATCAATATGAAATAAATACGATGTCATTAAACTTACGAAAAAACTCAAACTATATGTTTACTATTTATTGAAAAACAAAATATGTTATAAAATTATCATAAATTTACCCTAACCTTATTTCAATGTGATAATTTCAAAAATGATATTAATTTTATCATATAAATTCTCTAAATATGATAATTTTAACTTTTAAATATAAAAATCGTTATTATTAAAAACAATATCAGATAGAAAATGCATAATAAAATTTCTGACACCTGAAAAAAAAAAATTATTTTATCATTTATATTTAAATAATATAGTTTTAATAAAAATATTTATTTAAAATAAACATCATTCATAATATATTTTTTATTATAATAATTATATCTTTTCTAAAAAGAAAAATGTCTGTCTGAAAAATCAATTTGTTACATTCATCATATTTTTAAGAAAAAATTACCTCAAAATGAAGTTGATGGAATAAAAATTTTATTTTTAAAAAGGGATTATACAATAAGTAACCAATTACTTGACACATAACCCCTTATAACAGCCGTATACAACCTATGGGTAAGGTGTGTGATGGTGATTGATTAATTTAGCGAATCTGCCAACGTTTCCCAAGTTGTAAATTACACTAACTTGAACGTATACCATAAGAAATTTCATTCAACCCTCACTTATTAAATACCAAATTGGGATTGGTCAAGAGTGAGGCCCAATTATGCTATCTCCCTCCCAAGATCTAAAAAATGGGCTTCATAGGGTATGATTTTACTTGTTGAGGCTATAGTTTCTCCTTTCTGCATTAATTATTCTTTGTCATTACTACTTAGAAGCAGTAATTATGACATTAAAATTATGATTAAGAGTATAGTTTCAAATGGAGATATTGAACAAAAATCACAATTGAACAACTGTCATATAACAGTCCAAACTCGAAGGTCACATTTTAAAATATACTTACATTATTATAAAATAGACATAGTTTTATTATGAGTAAAATAATATAACACACATTTTAAGGAAACAAATATCATTAAAAAAATTTAGTTCATTACATTCTTATACCCTTAATATATTTCATTAGTGAAATTTTACCCCATTCCATCAGTTGAGAAAAGGTTTGGGTACTTCTACCTCTTTTTTCCTTTGGTTCCCACATCGTTTCTTCATATTTTTCTTTCCTCCACAAAACTTTGATGAGGTGGGTAGTATTTTTGCGTAGAACCTTATCCCTACTATACAATATATCCATCGGTTACTCCTCATTAGATAGTTTATATTTGAGTTGTATCACTTTCAGATTCAGTACACGGGAAGGGTCCGGTATGTACTTCTTAAAGAGAGATACGTTGTAACGACCCAAACATTTATTAATGAAAATTATTTTTGATCCAATTAAATGTCTGATTATATAAAATGGTTATATAAAGAATTTTAACCTCCTTGGTTTTATGTTTTGGGATTTTAAAATACCATTAAGAATTTTTACCATTGCTAATATTGTAGTTGAATAGTGATCACCTAATTGGTAAAAATATAGGGATTTAATAAACCCAATTTACACAGAGAAAGGAAGAGATGACCTCATCAAGTAGAATTACTCCATAAAAATCCCATTTTTCAGATCTTTGGAAGGAGGTAGTGTCACTGGGATTTTCTCTGGACTAATTCCATCCCAGGGTTCAACACGTTAAGCTTGAACAAAATCACCTATGGGAGAAGTGGACGTTAATAGATATTACCACCAAAGCAATGTTATCAGAGCTGCCCTAAGAGACTACCACCATCTGACACCTTACACTTAGGTCATATATGGGTTTTATAAGGGGTTATGTAACAAGACTCTAGAACTATGATTGTGTGCATTATTTTTGTAAAGAATAAAAAATATACATTCATTTTATTATTATTACTTTGTTAATGGGTTTTAAAGCACAAATAGTATTTTTAGTTAATATTAAATTAAGAAATATATTTTAATGACTTAATAGATTTTTGAATTAAATAATATTTTAATAAAATATTATTACTAAATTAATTTTTAATAAATATAAATGATCATATAATTTTTATACAATTGTAATTTTTATTAAGGTTTGAAAGTTATTTTTATCAAAACCCATGAATATTAAATAAAGGTCTGTTTTTTATTTTAAAAGTTAAAATTCAAATATTCAGAAATTTATTTAGATAAAATGCATATTTTTGATGTCGAAATTATATAAAAGTGAATTTTTCATAATTTTTTGAGATAGTCGACTTTTTGGGTAAAAATTAAATACCATTTAAATATGTAATGTGTTTCATGACATCATAATGACCCAATAGTAAGGTAATAAAATTATATAAAAGGAATATTCGACCAATATATGTTTTACCTTTAAAATAAATTGATTTTAGATTTGTTTGATTAATTTTACAATGCCTTAGTGAATCCTCCAAGACGTATAATATATTTTAACATTTCAAAATGATTTATTGGAGAGTGTGACTCACCTCTACATAATAAAGCCTAGTATTTTAATACTTTAAGCCATTTTCCTTATAAAATATTGTTTTTCACTCCCCTTTGGAAAAAACCATGGGAAAAAACATTGCTGTGGTTTGTGATTTTGAATATTTAATTATATTGATTGCAAAACCTATGTTTGTGAAATATTTAAGAATTCTCCTTCCATTTCCTATATAAACCCATCCAAGCTCCATCTCACTTCACTCAAAATACTTGGATCACTTCCATACTCTAACATCCCATCTCTATAATTCTCCCAAGTCACCCCAAGCTCTCAATATGTCCTTCCTCAAGCTCTTGAAGTCACAATTCCATGTAAGGGATCCTCACATTACTTCCTTATTTATGTCCAAGTTTCCTTATATTGTTATGCCCTTTTATTTTCAATTAAAAATTTTGGGGTATGATTTTTTATCTTCTTTATACATCCCTCCTTATTTTTGAATGATTAGAGACCCCTTTCTCTCTCATTAATTCCATCTATGTACACCCGTTACCATGTTGAAATTCCATAAGTGATTTTCTCTCCTCATTTACATTCAACCAATTATTTTATATTATGAATATAAATTCCAATAAATATGTTGTGATATCATGTTACATGACCCCATCACTTTCCATTTAATGTATAAATTATGAGAGACCCCTTTATCTCCCATCAACCCATTTCAAAATTTCTATTTGACATCGTTATTCTACTGAAGTTACACCAACATTTCCCTTGCCAAAATCATTGAGTAAGTGATTACTGTACCCATTTCTCTATCAGGGGTATTAACCTTCATGAACATTTACTAGTTTATTGAGTAATTACATTAATTTATTCCATAATGTTTTGAGATAGTCGAATTTTTGGCTAAAAATTAAGTTTCATTTAAATATGTATTATGTTTGATAACATCATAATGACCCAATAGTGAGGTAATAAAATACTATAAAAGGGATATTCAGCCAATATATGTTTTAAATTTAAAATAATTTGATTTTATATTTGTTTTATTAATTTTAAATTTTCATAGTGGACCCTATAAGACTTATAAAATATTTTATCATTTCTGAACGATTTCCTTGAGAGTTTGACTCACCTCCACATAAGAAAGCCTAATATTTTAACATATTAATAAATTGTCCTTGTAAAATAATTTTTTCCACTCCCCTTTTTCAAAAACCCTGGGATGATTTCTGGTTTTGAATATTTAATTATATAGATTCCAAAACCTATGTTTGTGAAATATTAAAGAATTCCACTCTCATTTCCTATATAAACCCTCCCAAGATTCCACTTCACTTCTCACAAAATACTTGTAACACATCCCTACTATTACCTCCTCTATCTAAAATCCTCCCAAGTCTCCCCCATCTCTTAATAAACCCCTCCTCATGCTCTTGAAGTCACATTTGCAAGTAAGAAGCCCCTCCTTTTTTATTTATGTCTGAGTTTCCATATATTGTTATTCCATTTTATTTTCAATTAAAAATGTCCGGGTATTATTTTTAACCTCCCCTATACTTCCCTACTTATGTTTTAATGATGATATACCCCTTTCTCTCCCATTAATGTCTACCATGTACACCCGTTACCATACCAAAACTCCATAAGGTATTTCTCTCTCCTCATTTACATTCAATAAATTATTTTATATTATGAATCTAAATTCAATTACATATGTTAGGATATCATGTTATATGACCACCTTACTATCCATTTAATGTATAAATGGGGAGATACCCCTTTATCTCTCATCAACCCATTTTACGATTTCTATTTGACATCGTTATGATGCTGAAGTTACACCAAATTTTTTCATGCCAAAATCATCGTGTATGTGAACACCATACCCATTTCTCTATCAAGGCGATTCAACTTTAGACACATTTACTTATTGATATATGAATTAAAATTATGTATTACACATATCTTATTCACGGAATAAATTATTATGTTTAATGAATCCATGTTGTATGATCTATTTGGCACACTTATGCATGAAATGGAATGATTAAGAAGGGTGCGCTCAGATAGCGCTCCAATGCATTGGGTAAAGAATAGTATCATGATTATTTATGTTCAATGAGTGTTTAAACATTATAATTCATGTGCAATGAGGGTTTAATCATGATCCATGTTCAATGAGCCTTGACTCACACTAATATCATGTTAAATATTGTTGCCATATCTCTATGTTATGACAACCTTGTTATATCATGCTTTTTTGTTCATGTTTCTATTATGCTCCATTGATATACCTATTTCCTAACATGTATTATATTATTAATTTTTTCCATTGTTTACTCCCTTGCCAGGCTTTACATATCACCCCATTCTAATGAATTTTCTCAGGTTATCCCATGTAATGTTAAGTACGAAGGAATGTTGTGGTCTTGTAAAAGAAGTTTTCAATAAAGATGTTATATTTTATGTCATAAGTTGTATTTTAAGGTTCCTAAGTTCCCAAGACACTAGAACTCTTGATCCTCAAAGTTGTCTTAAGTTCATGTTTATGTAATAAATCATGTTAAAGTGTGTTATAAAGAGAAGAGTTATTATAGTTGGTATTAGAGGATAAGTTTAGTTATTTTTGGGATTAGGATTAGAAAAACCTAGTGAAAGACTTAGGGATAAGACTAAGTATAATAAAAACATCACTAAATTATGTTGAGTATAGAGTAAGTGCTTTATCAAGAAAATAAATCTCTGTCTGGATACAAACAAGTAGAAGCGGCTTTGGCACATATGTTTCTATGGGTGAAACCCGAAAACACCACTTTGAGCTAGACTTGAATGGGAAATGGTGCATAAAAAAGAGCCCTGTTTTACTCTTGGTTTGAATCTCCCAAGGGATATGATTCGGTAAATTCATAAGCTTAGTATGAACCATTATTAAGGGAATATAAAAAATTCCCCTAAGAATATATGTTGGGAAGTAGATCATGGATAACATAGATTGAAGCATAAAAATTCATAAGTTAATGAAATAAATGTAGTTTATAAGATATCCCTTTTTTGTCAATGGATTCACTTTATGTGTTACCCTAACTTTAATTTTATTCCATTGAATGGATGGTAATTGGATGACTCAAGCTAACAATTGATGCAAAGATCAATGTGATGACTATTCTAATGAGATGCCCAATCCGATGGGAGCAGAAATCACAAAAGTTGTCATAATAATCTCTCAATTAACTCAAGTTTTGAATAGAAACATGGGTAAAGAAGAAGATACAAACCCCCTAAGAAATAACAAGATATAATCAAGAGCTTCATGAGACAAAGGCATCCTACTATTAATGGATGATCTGATCCCTTAATCACTGAACAATGGATCAACTCCATTGAGAATATCTTCTCCATCCATCAATGTTTAGAAAAAGAGAATGTTCTTCTAGATACTTATTATTGGGAGGGTGAATCTGATCATTGGTGTTCATTGGTAAAAAAATGTATCCTGATGAAGAGATAGAGGCATTGAAATGAAAGGATTTTTGGAAAATGTTTTTCGATAAATATTTTCCTCGCACACTCTGACGTAAGATGGAAAGGGAATTCCTTGACCTAAAGAAAAAAGATGACGAATTCATCAGAGCATATAAGGAAAACTTCACAAGGCTTGAATGATATGCCTCTGCCTTTGTCGTTACCCCAAAATTCTAGGTTGACCACTTCTTTGGTGGGCTAAAACCTAGCCTACAGAAAGCCATAACGATCTGTGACTTTGATAGATATGAGAAAATTGTCTGATGTTCTCTTAAAACTAAATTGAAGATTGGAAAATCTCATGGTTATAATGAGGATAAGAATCAGAAATTGGACTTTAATTTTGGTGGTCTGATGGATAAATCCAATGATGCTAAGAAATTATAGCACCCCACTTGCCAAAGGTGTGAAAAGAAGCACCTTGAGCATTCTATAAGGGATTTCTCTCTCCTAATTTAAATTCAATCAATTATTTTATATTATGACTAAATTTGATTCCATATGTTGGGATACCTTGTTATATGAACCCCTTTCTTTCCATTTCATGAGTAAATTATGTGAGACGCTTTTCTCTATCATCAACCCATTTTATGATTTTTATTTGACGTCGTTATGCTACTGAAGTTACACCAAAATTTCCAACGCCAAAATCATCATGTAAGTAAATACAATACCCATTTATCTATCAATGATGTTCACCTTTATGAACATGTATTTATTGATTAAGGACTTACATTTTTTTATTCCACATCTCTTATTTAGGGAATAAATTATGTTGTTTAATGAATCCATGTTGTATGATATATGTAGCACACTTATGCATTAAATGAAATGATTAACAAAGGTGTGCCCTGATAGTGCTCCAATACATTGAGTATAGAATAGTATCATGACAAATCATCTGAAACTAGTGTTGAATCATGATAATTCATGTTCAATGAGGGTTTACTCATTATCTATGCACAATGAGCCTTGGATCCTGGTAATATCATGTTAAATGTTGTTTCCACATCTCCATGTTATGATAATAATGCTATATTATGCCTTTTTGTTCATGTTTATATTATGCTTTATTGATATTCCTATTTCCTAACATGTATTATATTCTTCACATTATACCTTTTTTAATCCTTTACTGGGCTTTATAGCTCACCCCTTTCTTATGAATGTCCTTAAGTTATCCCTTTCAATGCTAAGCATGAAAGAATGTTGGGGTCATGTAAAAGATGTTTTCAATAAAGATGTTGTATTTAATGTCTTAAGTTGTCATGTAATGTTCATAATTTCCCATGACACTAGACCTCTTTATACTTGGAGTTTAATTAAGTGGAATTTTATGTAATAAATCATGTTAAAGTGTGTAATAAAAAGCATGGTTTTTATATATGTGGAATGCATCATGAACTTGGGATAGGTTTGGTGGAAGTTCTAGCTGATAGTCCACTGCTCCTATGTAATCAAGGATTCCATAGGGGAAAATGAACCTAGGGATGCGATTCCCTTTCATCCCAAATATCAATAATCTCTTCCAAGGTAAAATTAAAAGGAAGAATTTGTCACCAACATCAAACTCCAAGTCCCTTTGACGATTGTCAATATAGTTCTTCTGCTGACTTTGTGTAGCCTTAACATCTTGTTGGATAAAATGAACCTTTTCCATAATCTCTTGTATAAGATCTAGCACATGAATCTTTCTCTCACCAGTTTTATCCCAAAAAGTTGGAGTTCTATAACACTTTCCATATAGAACTTCATAGGCTTTCATTTGAATACTCTAATTGAAACTTTTGGGGTTTGAGAACTCAACTAATGAGAGATGTTGAACCCATCCACTATTAAATTCCATTGAGAATGTTCTCTGCATGTCCTCGAGTTTTTGAATAATCCTTTTAGATTGGACTTCAGTTGGAGGGTGATAGGCCATACTAAAATTCAATTCAATATTCAAAGCATATTGAAGACTTCTCCAAAATTTTTATGTGAACCATAGATCAGGATCATAATTGATAGAAAGTGGCACTCGATTCAACTTTACCACTTTCTTAACCAATATCTTGGTATGTTTATCAAGAGATAATTCTTCCCAGAGAAAGATAAAATGGGAAGTCTTGGTGAGATAGTTTACAATAACCCATATCCCATTGTTTCCTTTGAGTGAACTTGGGAGACCAGTGAAAAAGTCCATAGTGACATTTTCCAACTTCCATGTTGGTATGGGTTGTGGTTTTAATACCACTTTATAAATTTTTCTCTCCATGTTCGCTTTTTTTACACACTGAGCACCTTGATGTGTAGTTAGAAATCACCCTTTTCATTTATTCCCACCAATAATGATCATGGAGGTTCGTTTACATTTTAGTGCTTATTGAAGGTATAGAGAATCCAGAGCTATAAGCTTCATCCATTATCTTTTTATTTATTTATTGAATATATGAAACACATATCCTAGTATGAGATTTCATTACACCTTCTTGAACAATATTGAACTCAGGAATCTTCTCATTCTTCACATCCCCTATATTCTTCGGTAATAAAGAATCTTCTCATTGAGATTTCTTGATCTTTTTTAGTAACAATGGTGTATAAATCATTTGGGATAGGGTTTATTATGTACATTCCATTACGATCCCCACGTCCAGTATTACTAGGTCTTTTATAAAAGGATATCCTTTAATCCTTGTCATTTCTAGAACAACAATGTCTTTTTTACTTAATGCGTTAGTGGATTTGTTTTCTCTTTTGGGATGATAATGAGTTAAATAATCATAGTATTTAAGATGTTCCAACAATATCCTATCTATCATGTTCAATTATTTTTCTTGTGAAAATATACTTAAAAATTTGGTGGTCTATGTATATATCACATTTATCCCCATAAAGATAGTGCATCCATATCTTTAGAGGAAAAAAATAACAGCTAGCTCCCAATCATGCTTAGTATAATTCTGTTCATGAGGCTTCAACTATAGAAATATATAAGCAATCACATTAAATTTTTTCATGAGGATTCACTTAAGACCATTCAGAGATGCATCACTAAAAATAATGAATCTTTATCCGATAGAGGGTAGAGCTAATAATAGTACAGTAACCAATATCTTCTTCCTCTCCTAGAAAGTTTCTTCACACTCCTTTGTCTAGATGAACTTGGCCCCTTTTCAAGTGAACACGGTTAATGTATTAGAAAGTCGTGAGAAGTTTTTCAAAAACCTCCTATAATATCCTACTAAACCAAGGAAACTATGAATATCAGTTACTTTTTTAGGATAATTCCACTCCCCCACAAACAATGTCTTTATAGGGTCAAGTGAGATTACTTTATTGGTTACAATGTTCCCTAATAAAGAATCTTATTGTAACCAAAATTCACATTTACTAAAATTTCCAAATAACCTCTCCTTTGTCATATTTTTTAATATAACCCTTAGATGATCCTCATAATCCTAAATACTTTTAGAATATATCATAATATCATCAATAAAAACTACCAAAGTTATCAAGGTATTACTTAAATAATCTATTCATCATATCCATAAATATCTCAGTACCACTAGTCAAGCTGAAGGGAATAAAAAAAAATTATATTGAACATATACTGATTGGAAGGAGGATTTTTTAATATCTTATTTCTTCACCCACAATTTATTATAAATAGATTGAAGATCAATCTTGAAGAAGAATTGATCCCCACAAAGCTGGTCAAATAAATCATCAATTCTTGGAAGAGGGTACATGTTCATCAACATGATCCCATAATGTTCTTTATAATAAATTCATAGCCATATTTAGCCATTATTCTTCTTCATAAAGAGAACATGCTCCCCCTAAGGAGACACACTTGGTCTAGGTAACTCATCCGAAAATAATTTAATGTATTCATAAATGACTGGGACACTTTATATTCACATATTTTCATTTCCTTCTTTATATTCACAGATCATCTGTATAAATAAGGCTACAACGGGTGCTTTTAGATAAAGATCAAGTTGGGATATCTCTCCTTTGAAAAAAATTGTAGTTTTTTCCTTTCAAGACTACAAAGATTTCATTAAATTTGTAGTTGATCTTATTATTATGTTTATAGTGAGAGTCTATCCCTAGTATAATGCTGAATTCCATCATGGTAATGACTGCATGATTTATGATGAGATTATGCTCTCCAAATTATATACTAGTGTTTTGATACACTATTGATGATTGGATAATCCCTCAAGAAGTATTGACTGATAAATTTATTTCTAGTAGTCAATGGAGTGATTATATATTCATTGAAAACATAAAGAAAACAAAGGAATGTGTAAAACCAAAATAAAAGTACTTACTTGATTTTAGAGAACAATGAGAATACCTTCCACCACATTATTTGGAGTTTCCACTTTATCTATAATTGTAGAAAAATCCCATTTATTCACCCTTGGATTATGGTGTGGTTTATGGTGATTTTCCTCTATTAAGATTAGATTTAGACAGTGATTAGAAAATTACCTAAGCTCTCTACAAATGAAGCATTAGAATTTGGGTTTGGGATGCACCATATTACCTTTGTCATTAGTTTTAAGAAGATGATGCTTCACCTCACTAAAAAATTTCCAAAAAATATAACCATATCCTCCATACATGTAACATTTATCTCTCTTGAGAAATTTGTTACTCGTGTGATTCTTCCCACATTTATTGCACATGGGAAGTTTCACTTGCTTTCCCCCACATCCATGATCAAAGCTCCTCCACAATTTTGGCTCCAAATATCTTTCATTTTCATTCAATTTTTGAGGACACTACATCTCACCAAACTCCAGTTCAACCATCATACCACTTCTCACTATCACCTCCTTGATATCATAGTCACGATTGTCCAGATTATTCTGTAGACGCGGTCTTTGTCCACTGAAGAATATATCGAAATTTTCATTAGGATCCAGGACAAAACTATAGGTGTAGCGATAAACCCTAGTAAATTTTATAACATAGATTCCCACAAAGTCATTCTCCTTCTACTTCAACTCTAGGAAATCCTTCTCTATTTTTATTTACTTTTAATGGGGGAAATAGTTTTGGAAAAAGGTTCCCCTGAACTCATCACACTCTATAACATCAATCTTCCTTATTGGATTTTTATTTTAAATCATTGTCTATTACTGATCAGCTTCTCCCTATAATAGGTACACATCTAAAGTGGATTTCTCTTATTTTTAGAAACTAAGTACAAGGATGATCTTTCTATAGATCTTATCCATTATTTGGAAATGAATTTGTAGGTAGATCCATTTATTGAAGGTGGTTGTTAACACATGAAGGACTCAATCAAATTTTTTCCCTCTAAGGTGAATATGATATACCAGCTTAATTCATGCTGTTGATAATAACTCGTGTTAGTTAATTCATAATTCTTAAGAATATTTCCATTTTGGTTTTCATCAAAGGGTCATTAACGCTTGGTTCATTGAGATCAATATTTACACAGTTCCTCCTATTTCCTTCCATTTTCTAAATGAATTAAAACATAGTGAGAAATGTTTTTATTTTAAGAATATTATAATTCTAAAGGAATTTTTATTCATTAAAAAATCATGATTAAATATTTTATTCTTTAACAAAAATTACATTTTCTATAAATACTTCATAATGGTTCATTAAAATCTTGCGATTAACCAAACATATCCCCCAAGAGTGTCAAAACAGGTGGACAGTAAGGCCCATTGTCATGTACTAGGTTATGCCAAGTCACGCATGATAAAAATTTTCAAAGGTTTTACCCTAAGGTGAATCTGTGCTAGAACCACATCAACATGTTCATATCCAGACAATGATTTCTTTTAATAGAAACTAGTTACAAAATACTTTACCAAAATACCAGAATGTTTTTCTATATTTTAACTTCTACCTAAGGTTCTTCATAATATTTTAAAATCATAACTTAAATAAATAAATAAACCATCCTTCGATACCAATTGTGGAATCCTGCTTTTTTATTTCATAAAATTTTCATTTTATTAAAAAATAGGGGATATTATTATGTGTAGTTGTGTAGGAACAAGTAAATAATACATGAAAACTTAAAACATTATTCTATATAACCTGAAATTATTCTTCATGGTTCATCCTTATTACTTTTACTGCATATCATAACCTGGGGTCATACATCAAAGGAAAGGGTGATAAAAATCCATAATAAGGGAAAACAAGAGAAAACATTTACTTATGATCTTGATAAATATTAATAAGAACTTGAGGAATATCATAAAATCATGAAAAAAAGAAAAAAGGGGAACATAATAATAAAAAAACTTCAACAATAACATGTAAATTTGGATACAACCTTTAATTGAGTTCTTCATAATAATATCACTAAGGTTTGTCATAGAGGTGTCGTGTACATTTACAGGGTTATTCACCAAGGTATATTAAAACATGCCATCTCTAGAGATTAAAGTATTTACCCAATGAATTGAAGTTATATTAGTGGGTACCATTAGTATGTATAAATTAATTTGAGACACATATATCATAATAAAACATTTCATAAATAAACCATGGAGATTAAAAGAAACTTTTTTTTATGTTAAAGTGATTATGTTTTTAAGAAGTTATTAAAGACAAGTTCATTGTGTCTTTTTAAACCCAAAAAAAGGAAAGTGGATCTCATGAATGTTAATATATATATATAATATATCATTTTTACATCTAGGTCAATAAACCTAGAAAATAATGAGGTTTGGGTATTCACAAGAAGAAAACAAAAAGAGAATTTTCCTAAGAAAAAGAAGAAAAATTTAATAATAAAATTCAACAACATAACGATATGAAACATGGTTTTAGAAAATGGTAAAAAGAGAGGGGAAAAGGGTCTACTATTCATAAAATAATATTAATAGATTATAGGGATAGAATAAAATGGATATAAGAATATAGTTTCGAAAAATTAAAGACACACCATATAAAAAGAAAAATTGAAAGGAAAAAAGAAGTCGAGATTTCCCTTACCTTGAAGAGTAACTCCTAAAACTCAGATATTGGGAACTTGGGGGATTTAGGAAGCCTTGAAAGGCATTTATAGGAAAAAAATATCATAGATTTATGGAGGATTAATTTTCAAGGAATAAAAATGGAGAAATGGGTGGGTATTTATAGAAAAAGAGGATAATTTGTTTATTAATTTTTAAATAAAGGCATTGGGAACCTTGGTAGTGTTAATTAAAAAACCACAATCTTTAAAATGGTATTTTACCATGGTATTGGGAAATTTTATCATAATTTATGTTATTTTATCCCAAAAATGTTGACCATAATTTTATATTACTTATTTTTGTTGATTCAATAAGGTTTTCCTTATGACTTTTCCATTCCTTCTTGTTTTGAAAATCACAAACACCTTATACTTAAGCAAATATTATTATTACTCAAATAAGGAAAATTTACTTCCTTAAAGAAATTTACCTTAACATATATTTTCTTATACATAGCTATTTTTTTCCCTTAAAGCAAAAAACCGGAATCACAACCAAATTGTCGGAGCCTTATAATGAAAAGTTGGAGTATTCTGTTTTTAGGATCCGAATCTTGGATGTGATCTATAATATAGTTTTAATCCGAATTCTAGACTCCAAACTCTTTAGAAGTTCAACTCCGAACTCTTTAGAAGTTCAACTCCGAACTCTTTAGAAGTTCGACTCCGAACTCTTTATAAGTTCGACTCTGAACTCTTCATAAGTTCGACTTCGAACTCTTTAGAATTTCGACTCCGAACTCTTTAGAAGTTCGACTTCGAACTCTTTAGAAGTTTGACTCCGAACTTTTAAACAGTTCGACTCCGAACTCTACAGATTTAGAGTCCGATTTCTGATGAAACCAGACTCTGATTTCTTATAAAATAGAATCCGAATATTTCTTAGCATAGACTCCAAACTTCTTTTTGGTTAGACTCCGAACCTTTGACTTGCTTACACTCCGAACTATTAATTAGCCTTTACTTACGTATGCTTCATTCTAAAACGATGTCGTACATTCAGTTATACAAAGTTTGTTATAAAACGATGTCGTCTGTTTTGTTATAAACTAACCGTTGTCTAAGTGAAACGTGTACAGGTCCCTCCGACCTTTAAGGAAAATATGAACATTGGAGAAGGAGCCGACCTTACCTATAAATAGGAGCTCATTTGAAGGAGCTGCTGCTGCTGACTAGCTGCATAAAGGATGACTGATCTTCGAGTCATGTGATTACATGCTTGAAGTAATTTCTAGAGAGAGAGGCTCTTATTAACTCTCAAATCTTCGTGCGACTCCGAATGTTGGTGATCACATTCGAGGACTTCCGGGGATAGGAAGACAGAGGTGCCGACTACCTTGAAGTTCGAGGGCTTCCTGGCTGAAGAAGACAGAGGTTGCCAACTACCTTGAAGATGAGGGCTTGAGGGGATAGCAAGACAGAGACTCCTATCTTCGTATCGAGGGCTTACCCTGGTCTGGGCAAGATAGACTTGCTTGAAAGTATAAATCAAGGGACCTTTATCCAAGGTTGTTGGATACCCTTCTCTTTGGGTTAAAAGACTTATATCTTGTTACTATTAGTTATACTACTTGTTTATATTCCGCTGCATTTTGTATTATAAGGAAAGTATAACTTTCTTATACTTCCTTACTTGTACTCTGTTTCATTTAGATTCTATACGCTTTAAGGTAGAATCTCATATTTTAATCTTTTGTTAAGTTTCAATTTTCGGAACCATATTTCCGGAACCTACTTTCGGAATGTCTTTCCAAGCTTGCATTTGGTGTTAGAGGTATTGTGAATTTTCTTAGTTTAACTATGTTAAACTTAGCCCTTTCCTTTACTTAAGGAAAATATAGTTATTCATAACTAAATTTAAAAGTTCCAAAGGAATTTTTAAAGTGTACAATTCACCCCCCTCTTGTATTTTGAGCATCTACATCACTATTTCGATCCTACAATTGGTATCAGAGCAGGTTTCTGAAATACTTATACTTACGAATAAGTTTTTCTTGCTCACTTTGACATTCCGAAATTTGACATTCCGAGCTTTTCTATTCCGAACTTTTCCATTCCGAAAATTCCCAGTCCGAACTTTGTTATTTCAAAACTATTCCTACTAACAAGTTTGTGTATCGAAGGTTTCTAATATGGAAGGAATTAATGTTGGTTAGATTGATAATCTAAATCCTACAAGACCCCCAATCTTTGATGGTAATGATTATGAATACTGGAGAGATCGAATGAGGACTTTTTTTATCAATACTAGAGTAGATAATTTTTTTATGATTACTGGTGATTATAAAATTCCTGACAAGGAAGTTAGAACTTTTACTAACTAGGAAAAGTAAGAATATCAACTCAACTATAAGGTACACAATACTTTACTTTGTTCAATGACTAGAAATATATATATCCAAATTTCTTCTTATGAAGCAGCTAATTGTATATGGAAGAAGTTAGAAGTTACACACTTTGGAACTTATAAAGTGATTGAGACTAGGAGAGCTATGCTTATAGCTGAATATCATGGCTTCAATTTTCCTTATGGTGAACCAATCTGTAAAGTGCAACAGAGATTCATGACTATAGTAAACAACTTACAATCTATGGGAGAGAAAGGTTTAGATGATGAAGCTCTTGTGGATAAAATAATTGATATTATGCCCAATGAGTGGGAATCCAAGAGAACAGCTATAGATGAGAACAGGAAGGTCACTCAAATTACTCTTGATGAATTATTTGGAACTCTTCTCCAACATGAAACCAGAATGAAGAGAGATGCTGACAACATCAAAAAGAAAAATGGAAATGGTACTCTTGCTTTTACTACAACTTCAAATCAGATGAAAGCTAAGACTCCTGAGAGAGTAACCAGATCCAAGTCCAAGAAAGTTATTTTTCAATCCGAATATAGTGAGAGTGAAGTATTAGAAAATGAACTAGCAAATCTTGCTCGAAGGATGGACAAGATAGCTGGTTAGAGAAGTTTCCAATAAAAGTATAAGAAAAAGGAAAGGAAAGATAGAAAAGATGGAGAAGTTACTTGTTATGAATGCAAGAGAGCTGGACATATAAGACCAGATTGCCCTATGCTCAAAAAGAGAGAAAGGAAAGAGAGGCATTCAGACAGGAACAAAAAGAAATATTATAAAGCTAAAGCTAAGAAAGTTTTGAAAGCCAATGACACCTGGAGTGCAAGTGGTGGTGACTCTTCAGATGAATCTTCTGATTATGAATCTTCAGGATAGGAGAATCTTGGTCTTATAGCCAGATTACCTATTGATAATCATTGTTTTATGGCTAAGGTACGAAATGCTGAATCATTGACCAATGTTTCTTTAAATTACAATGATAGTAAGTATTATAACTCTTCTGATGAAGAATCATCTTCTGATGAGGAAAATACTTTACCTACTTATGAAGAAGTCTCTAGGTTTGCTGAACTTCTTGAAATTGAGAATTCCAAACTCAATAAAAAACTTGATAAGGAAAACTCTAGGAATTCTATTCTTACAAAAGAGATATCAGATCTTTCTAAAGATCTTGATAAGAAAAATGCTGATTTTGAAAGTATTTCAAAAAATCTTGAGGAAGTATGTTCTGAGAAGAACAAACTTTTCAAAGAATTAGAAAAAGTAATTTCTAATAAAAATGTTTTTGAGCCTAGCACTAGTTCTAAAACTAATGATTTTGAGGATAAAAACTTGGTTGTAAAACTCAAGTCCAAATTTTTTTCCTTAAAGAGGTGTTTATCAAACTTTACCCATGGTAAGGAAAATTTTGATAAAATGTATTCCCAAATACGACCTTTAAGAAACAAATCTGGATTTGGCTATACCCATGAAAAACCAATTTTTAGTAACAATTATTTTGTTCCTCAAAGTGCCCCATTTTGTACCAAGTGTCAATGTGGTGGTCACTGGGCAAAGAATTGTTCCTTAAACAAAACCCAATCTTTAGGATTTCACAAAGCTTACTTCTCTAAGAAGACGTGGGTTCCTAAAATTTTATTATCTGGAAATCTCGGATCCAAACAAGTTTGGATTCCGAAAGTCTAATTTTGTTCTTGATTTCAGGAAAATAAAGAAAGTACCAGCAACAATACATGGTACATGGATAGTGGATGTTCCCGGCACATGACTGGTTACAAAAGCTTTTTTGAAAAGATTATCAAAACGAAAGGAGGAAAGGTAACTTTCAGAGATAATGCTAAGGGTGAGATTGTTGGTATTGGTAATATTGTTCTTCTTGGTAAAACCTTGATTTCAAATGTTCTTTTTGTTAAAGGTCTTAAGCACAACCTCATTAGCATAAGCCAGTTATGGGATGAAGGTTACCTTGTGAATTTTAGGAATGATAACTGCTTAGTTCACAAATCCAAGGAATAATTTATTCTCTAATCCAATAGGCAAGAGAATGTTTACACCCTAAACTTAGAAGTCCTCAGAAGCCAAGATTTACCTTGCCTAAGTGCAATGGAAGATCACTCCTGGTTATGGCATAGAAGACTAGGTCACTGTAACCTTAGGAACCTATGTAAACTCTCAAATAAGAAACTAGTTAAGGATCTACTGGAGCCTAGATTTGATTCTTCTAAAGTTTGTGATCCTTGTCAAAATGGAAAGAAACATAAATCTAGTTTTAAATCAATCGGTGAAGTCTCAACAACTGATGAATTACAGTTAGTGCACATGGATCTATTTGGTCCAACAAAAACTGAAAGTATTGGAGGAAAATAATATGTGTTTGTTCTAGTTGATGATTACACTAGATTTACTTGGGTATATTTTCTAGAAAAGAAGTCTGATTCTTTTTCATATTTCAAAAGTTTTAGAGCTCAAGTTAAAAATGAGAAAAACCTTCCGTTGTAAACTATTCATAGTGATCATGGAGGAGAATTTCAAAATTCTGATTTTGAAACTTTTTGTAGTAAAAAAGGTATTAATCACAATTTTCAGCACCTAGAACTCCTCAACAGAATGGTGTAGTTGAAAGAAGAAATAGAATTCTTCAAGAGATAACTAGAACCATGTTGAGTGAAAATTCTATTGCTAGACATTTCTGGGATGAAGCTGTAAGTACTGCTTGTTATACTATAAATCGAGTTTTGATTAGAACTTTTCTTAATAAAACTCCTTATGAGTTATGGAATGGTAGAAAACCCAGACTATCCTAATTCAAGGTTTTTTGTTTCAAGGTATTCATTTTGAATACTAAAGATAACTTACATAAATTTGCACCAAAATATGATGAAGGAATTTTCTTAGGATATTCCTCAACCTCTAAGGCTTATAGAGTTTTTAATAAAAATACTTGTACTATTGAAGAAACAGTACATGTAAGATTTGATGAGTCAGATACTTTTGTTTTTAAACCTCCCCTACCTACATCCTCTGATGTTTTTTCAAAAACTGATTATCAACCTTTGATAGAAGAAACTTATGATAAGGATAATGTTCTAGAAGATACTTCTGAAACATTTACCCCAAAAGACTTTCTACTCTATGTTGATGAACAGGTTTTACAAAACTCAAATCATGTGTCTCTTAAGAATCATCCCAATGATAGTATAATTAGTGATGTAAATCAACCTGTAAGGACTAGACTTTCCTTAAGAAATGAAGTAGAACATCTAGCATTTATTTCCCAATTAGAACTAAAAAGCACTGATGAAGCTTTAGGTGATGATGATTGGATCAAAGCCATGCAAGATGAACTAAATGAATTCGAAAGGAATAAAGTCTGGACCTTGGTTGAAAGACCTAAGTAAACTTTTTTTATTGAAGTAAAATGGGTTTTCAGAAATAAATGTTATGAAAATGGAGTCATAGTTAGAAATAAAGCTAGACTTGTTGCTAAAGGCTATAATCAGCAAGAAGGAATAGATTATGAAGAAACCTATGCTCCAGTAGCTAGACTTGAATCTATCCGTATTCTACTTTCCTTTGCAGCATTCTTTAATTTCAAACTTTTCCAAATGGATGTGAAATGTGCTTTTCTTAACAGTTATGTTCAAGAGGAAGTTTTTGTTGAACAACCTCCTGGCTTTGAAGATACAAAACATCCTGATCATGTTTTTAGACTTACCAAAGCTTTGTATGGACTTAAACAAGCCCCACGAGAATGGTATGATAGACTCACTGGATTTTTGCTTCAAAATAACTATGTTAAGGGAAATGCAGATCCAACTCTTTTTATAAAGAAAGATAAGAAAAATGTTTTGATTATTCAAATTTATGTTGATGACATCATATTTGGTTCAACTCAGCAATCTTTGACCAAATCTTTTGCAAGTCTAATGAAATCTGAGTTTAAAATGAGTATGATGGGTTAGTTAACATTTTTCCTTGGTTTTAAAATTTCTCAAAAACCAGAAGGAACCTACATATCTCAACATAAGTATATTAAAGATCTTCTTAAAAAGTATGGTTATGACAATACTAAGAGTATAAGTACTCCCATTGGTACCTCAAATTCTTTAGATCTTGATGAAGCTGGGAAACCAGTAGATCAAACATCTTTTAGAGGTATGATAGGAAGTCTACTTTACTTAACAGCTAGTCGACCAGAATTAATGTTTTCAGTATGCTTATGTGCAAGATATCTATCCAATCCTAAGGAATATCACTTAAAGGCAGTAAAAAGAATTTTTCGCTACCTTAAGGGAACCATGGATCTAGGATTATTTTATACTTCTGGAAATGATTTTGTTCTACAAATCTTTTCTGATGCTGACTTTGGTGGATGTAGAATGGATAGAAAAAGTACATCCGGAACTTGTCATTTCTTAGGAGATTCACTAGTTTCTTGGTCCTGCAAGAAGCAACATTCTGTAGCACTCTCCACTGCTGAAGCTGAATATGTAGCAGCTGGAAGTTGTTGTGCTCAAGTGTTGTGGATGCAACACACACTCACAGACTATGGCTTGAGTTTTACTAAAACTCAAATTTTGTGTGATAAAACAAGTGCCATTGCCCTAAGTAAGAACCCTGTACATCACTCCCGTGCAAAACACATAGATATTAGGCATCACTTTCTTAGGGATCACACACTTAAAGGAGATATCATTTTTCAATTTATCGGAACACAAGATCAACTTGCTGATATTTTCACAAAATCCTTGCCTTCTGATAGATTTGAATACATTAAACAGAAGTTAGGGATGATAACCATATGGTAATCCTTCTTAATTAACCTTCTATTGAAAAAGTATCCTTACAATAATAAACTCCTTTTCATAGGGGGAATACATTTGTTTGTTAGAATAAATCTTTTTCAAAGGTTGTTTTCAAACTTTTCGGAACTAAGATTTCCGGAATGGAAATTTACGGAATTGAAATTTTCCGGATCAGATTTTTTTTATTAAAAACTTCCAGAATGGAATTCTCGTACTGAAAATTTTCAGAACAAAGATTTTCAGACTGGGCTTTTCGTAACGTTTTTTTATTAGACTTTTTAATAATTTTTTTTGGAAGAATATTACCAATTTCAAATAATATTTCTTATCAATCCGTATGTTAGGATTTTCCTATCTAGTTTTATAATCAAATTTTGCTTACTGGTATATTCATTGTTTAGTTCGGATTCTATTTTTGCCTCAATTCCGAATGTTTTTTTTAAAAAACATAAAAAGATCGGAGTCATTTTTTTCTAGGGGTTATTCTCAACCGTCAGATCAGATCAAAGTTTTTTCAACCATTGGATGACCATTGGAAAACCAACGGTCATTCTCTTTGCCCATAAAAATGGGGTCCCGAGACTCCTCCCACATCGGTTTTCAAGATTTTGCGTCTCGAAGCCCTGCTGCTCCTCTTAAGGCCGGTTCCGAACCTTGTGAAGCTGATCCGAATCCTACAGTTTACTTCACTCCGAATGTCTATTGAAGCAACTTCACAAGATATGTCAACTACGAAACCAATTTCAAAGTGGTTAGTTTACAGAGAAAGGTTAGTTCATCCGGATTTTTATAAGCTTGATTCTATTATTTCAAAGAATATTAGACTAAATGGATGGGAAGACGTCTGCAAAGCCAAGTCAGAAAAACAGGATCCGGTTTACACTGATTTCTTGATAGAATTTTATGAGTCTGTTTCCTTCCTAGAGGAAGATGACAGAGAAAAATTTTCTTTTAAGTCTTATGGAAAGACTTATAAACTCTCTTACACTAAGGAAACAATCCTGGTTGGTATAGCCTATGTGGGAGAAGCTGAATTTTGCTCTCACAAAATTCCAGATGTGCAAGGAAGTTTCATTAATGAAAAAGCACTGCAGTGTCTTGGGCTTAAGGATGATTCAACTACCAATATTGCTCGGCTCGCTCTGAATAATAGAATACTCCAACTTTGGGTGCAAGGTTTTTTGGTTCCGAGAAGAGGAGATAAAGACAATCTGAATAAGAGTGATATATATGTCTTAGATTTTTTGGTAAATCTAAGAAAGATAAATCTGATAAGGCATGTCTTGGTTATGATCAAGAATATCAATGAAGGAAATCTGAGATCTTAGATTATAATGTATCCATCCTTATTATCAAAGTTGATTGTTTGATGCTTAGAATCTTTCAAAGTTTCCTGCAAATCAAAGATCCGGAATTGAAAGCTCATGCTTGTCAGTGATGATCCGCTTAAGAGAATGAAGATGGGATATTCTAGTGAATCCGGAGAATTTTACCCCCTAACTGTGGAAGAATTTGAAGCAGCTGAAAAAGAAACACAATCTCCGGAACCTTTAAAAAAGCAAAGGAAGAAGATAAAGTCTAAGGAAGTAGTTACTGATGAAGAATTTCCTCAGCCGAAGGAAACTGAATCTGCACCACCCAAACCGAAGAAGCAGAAAATCTATACAGATGAAGTAGCAGCAAAATGAAGGAAATATAAGGAAATGAGGAAGGAAGGGGATCCTCAATTCGGAATCGACCCTGCTGAGGCTAAGGCTTTAAAGGAAAAGGCTGCTGAGGAGTTGGAAAGACAAACGAAGGAAAGAAGTTGAGGAAGAAGATGACTGAAGATGAACTAGTTCAATCGTTGCTAAAAGGTACAGAGTTGGCTTCTGAAAGGCTTCCGGTTCTGGAAACTTTCGGAGTCGAACCTTCTTTACCAGAAACATCAGCGAAAATTTTTGTCACTCCGGAAAAGAACAAGGGTAAAGAACCTACAGTAGAAGCTGAGAAACAAGGTGCTGAAGCTATTGAGGAAGAAGTAGAACAAGTAGAGGAAGAAGAAGAAGAAAAAGAAGAGGAGAGTTAAGATCTAGATACCTTGATCAAACAATTTCAGGATTATAAGGCTGAATCCGGAAAAATAGTATCTCTAGGGAAGGGAGATGAGGAAGCCGACAAGCAACACCAAGAGGAAGAAGAAGAGAATGAGCTATTTGATGAAGAAGAATCCTATCAAAGGAACTATCTTGAAGAAGGAAAAGAAAGACGACAACCAGATGAAGATCAGATTGTTCAAGTTTCTGAATCTGAAGAAGTTTCTCCAAATGTGCATTCCATTCAGAAATCCGATAAAGGCAAGCGAACTTTAATGGAGACACCTATTAAGGATATCATTAGAAAGAAAGAGGTTGGTGGTTCCTCTAGAAGGAAGATGATGCCAGTTGAAGAAGAGGAATCTCAAAAAGAAGTCTCAGATTCGGAATCATCATCCCACATGCATGATTTTGTGGTTCAATCTCTGAGGAAGCTGGTGGACACAATACTGATTCTTCCAACTATAGATTCTAGATTCCAGTTGCTGCAACAATCTATGAATCAAAAATCGGATTCTTTATCCATGGTAATGGATAAGTGTGTGAAGTTGGAAGCTGAACAGAAAAGTTTTATGATCGATTATGATGTGCATAGGAAATCTTATAGTAAAGTAACCAAGTGTTCTAAGAGAGTGGACAAAGATTTAGTACACTTTGAAAACTTTCAGGCTAATGTTCAAAGTGCTTTTGGAATGGAGGACAAAAAGGTTACGGAAATTTCTGAGAAGTTGACCCAGGAACAAAATGTCCAAAGGAATTTTTAAAGTGTACAATTCACCCCCCCTCTTGTATTTTGAGAATCTACATCACTATTTCGATCCTACAATTTTGTCAAGGAAAATTAAAGTTTCCACAAAATATCATTTTTAAGTTAATGTTTCCATTTTAATGTTTGGAAAGTAAATTATATATTTGGAATTTATTAAAATATACTAAAATAGTTTATATTAATAAAATAAAATAATTTTAGTCTTTTATTAAGGTTAAATAATTATTACATGAATATGACATAATTATGATGTCATTAAACTTATTCAAAAACACAAACTGTATTTTTACTATTCACTGAAAAACTAAATATTTTTATAAAATTATTGTAAATTCACCCTAAACTTATTTTGAAGATATTGTTTTAAAAATATTATTTATTTTATCATATTAATTCTCTAAATATGATAATATTAACTTTAAAATAAAAAAACACTTTGAATATTTTATGAGAAATTTACGACATTTGATTTTTTTTCATAATTTATGTTTAAATAAGGGTGTTTTTATAATAATATTTCATTAAAATAAAAATTTCTCATAATACCATATTTTATTATAATAATTATTTTTTTTCTCTAAAAAGTGAATTTTTTGTTCGAAAGATCAATTTTTGACATTCATCATATTTTTAAGATAAACTAATCCCAAAACGGAATTGATGGAACAACCATTTTATTTATAAAAAGAGATTATACATTAAGTAACTAAAGTATTTAAACATATCCACTTATAACACCTACATATGTCCTAATGGTAATGTGTGTGATGGTGATAGATTCATGGGGAAACTTGGCTAACATCACCAGAGTGGTAATTTATACTAACTTGAACTTCACTTATAATAGATTCCATTCAAGCCTCACTCGTTGAAGATATGTTTAGGATTGGTTAAGAGAAAATCCTAGTGATCCTGCCTCCCTCAAAAGCTCCGAAAAATGGGATTTGTAGGTCATGAATCTACCAGTTCAGGTTATCGTTTACCCTTTCTACATTAATTGTCCTTTTTTATTTCAACTTATTAACAGTAATTATAACATTAAAATTATTAAGAAGAGTATAGTTTCCAATGGTCGTATTGACCAATGGTCATAATTGACCAAGGATCATAAAACAGCCAAAACCTAAAGGTCACATTTCAATTTATGCTCACTTCATTATTAAATATATATAGTTTTGTTGTGTATGAAATAATATAATACCCATTTTTAGGAAAAAATTATCATTCAAAAATTTTGGGTCGTTACAAATATCATTAATCTATAAAATTCAATATTAATACCCAAAGTTCAAACTATATCATTATATAAATAACTATAATTAATATTATTAAAAGTATTCAAAAACATTATTTAAACTCAAAAATCATAATGGTTTGATCACATATTCTTACTGGATTTATTTTGAAATTATCACCAAATATCACTGATCAATTTTAACGACTCCTTCCAAAAAAGTAATATACCCCAATAATATAATCTCTAAGATATACTTATCATTTCCATAAATAAATTGAATCCCCATAAATCAACAGTAAAATCATATATGATTCCAAAATTTAATTAAACCTTTATTCCTCAAATAAAATATCCTAATGTTCTATTTACCTAAATATTATAATGTTCCCTGAAATAATGAACTTATTCATTAGTCACATTTTACAAAATCTATTTTAAATCCCATGGTTATTTATATTAAATGTTCCCAAATTTTAGTAACCAATAATTAACTCAACCTCAAATATATGATGAAAACTAATAGTCACCAACACAATTAACCTTATATCCATAAAAGTAATGGAATTACTGCTCAAATAATACTTCACTTTAAACCAAACAGGTACATATGCCTCAACCCAATAAAACAACTCCAAAAATTTCATTAATCAAATCAAAATTTCACTTTTTAAACCAAAAAATAGTTGTCTAAGAATATGAACTTACAATTAACCTTAAACTTTTAAACCCATTGTGGATTCCATAACTATTAAGATAACCTCACAAGAAAACATATTAATCTACAAAGTTATCTTAACCCTGCTCTGATACCTACAATAACATCCCTGGACCCGCACTCATAGACCCAGTGCTGAATACATAATCATTACATTTCTGGATAGATATGATAAATGTGACCCAATTTTTATCATTTAAAACTTATAAAAATAGAATGAAATATTTGATCACTTACATACCTAATGAATTTTTAGGTTTATAGTTTTATAGAATTATGAAAACTCTTACATAAGAAATACCCATGTATTCGGGTGAGTGTTTCTCCCACAGAACCCATATTTTTTATTTTAGGTTGAGTAATCATAATTATCTATATAAAAACCTTTAATAAATAATTCATTTAATATAAATATTGATAACTTAAAAAAAAGTAAACATAGGAAGGGTGATGTACAATTCTCAGTTAGGTTAAATATAAGTATTCACAGTTTATTTTCATAAGTGGTAATAAGTTGATCTTAAGGTAATGATGACATAATCAAAGTACATGATTAGAATATAATATAAATCATTACCATCAAACTTGGATTAATATACATGTGGCATGACTTAAATCTTTAACAATGGAAAAAATCATATGGATCAGTAATCATGATCCACGTCATGTCAATACTGATCAAAGGATTCATTAAAATCTATAGAAATAATGAAGGAAACATGTTGGTATCTTGTAACATTATCTTTATATAAACCTTATAGAACCCTTACAAAACCCTAAAAAATTGAATAACTATACAGATGACTTCCATACCCAATGTATTGGTGTGATATATGGGTGCACCCATTGTATAAGCTATATTAGGATCACCCATGATCTATAATGGGGATCAAAACTTCATAAATAACTTATAAGAACCATAAACTGAATGAAGTAAATAAAACTTTGATATCATAATAAAATTCATCAAAATATCCATTATTCAAATCATAATTTTATTCACCCATTAAAAAATGGGTTGCATGAGAAACTCATTAAAATATGATTAACCTATAGAAAGATAATTGGTTCCATTAAAATATCTTTGAAACTTGATTAAAATGTTGAAAATAAATGAGTTCTATGGTAATCTCTTTGAAACAAGATTAACGAATGGAAAAAAATGTGTTTTTTGAAGATCTTTTTGAAACATGATTAACCTATGGAAAATAAATGGGTTCTTAGAAAACTTATATGAATCAATGATAATCCATCCTGATAAAGAATAAGTATGGTATCATTAAAAAATATCCCTAGTGTATCATATGAAATTTAAAGGGTTTTTTATGTTGATGAATGAAAATACCCTTAAAAGATCATTAAAAAAATTATTAAGGAAAATACCCCTTTTTAATTTGAAGCCACTTTTAATAACTAAAAGTTCACAAAATATTCTGAAAATACTTTTCTTTGAAAATAATGTAGGAAAATTATAAACTAAGGTTCAATTAAAATAATGGTCATGATGGCAGGAAATTTTCTTTATGCTATAAATGTTAAAAATAAACATCATTTTAAAACATTTTGTAAAAGGATTCAAAGGTGACTCCTTTGGAAGAAATAAAGAAATTTCCTTTTTAAAACCTTTTAAAAGATGGAAAAAGATCATGTAAAATAGATTTAAGGAAATAAGTATTGTTTAGAAATTATTTTTTTGAAACATTTTAGAAACCATGGATGTGGATGAAAATGATCATCGACTAAAAAGAAGGTACACGATGAATGTCACTTGAATAAGAATTTGTAGATGTTTATTTAATCAATAAGGGAGGAAATAGAAGTTAAATATGTAAAAATAATACATAAAAATAGGATAATAAAATATATTTGGTTCTATAAAATTATAACTTATGATTTCCTCCAAAGGAACCTTGAACATAGAGAATCCCAAAAACAAAGTAGATTGTGACATAAAGTCGTTACCACTTTGGAGGATTTTCAATTGTAAGCCTCATGAAATAATACATTCAAATGAAACATTAAATATCATGAAAATAATGATATTCCTGAAATACATGTCAATGGGGAATTATATACACCAAATAAAAAAGATAGGTTCATATCATAGACGTATGTCGTAATGAAAGGAAATTTTTGATGAATAAACCTTATAAAGGTCATATCATTAAACTGGGAGTTAATCAATAAACAGATTATGTGTAATAAATTAAAATAAAAAAAAGTGGGAGTATAGAATAAAAAAAATTTATTGATCAATTAAAACATAATCATGTCATAATGGAGTCAATAAAGAAGAGTTGTATCCTAATGAATGGAAATTCAGTTGAGAAACCCTTTACCACTAAATAACATTCAATTAAAATACCATTAGATGAAATAATTGAATTTGAAACTTATAATACAATAGATTATGATATAATAATTATATATAAAAAATAAGGGGTAATACATATGGAACTTATAAAAGAAATTAAGTCAATAACAATAAAATATATCTTAATGATAATAAATTGAGATGAAATCCCTCACTAATTTCGTAACATTTGGATAAAAAATTCACAAATGAGAGATCCTGATAATGATTTCTAAATCCAATTAATTTTAATGAAAATAATCATAAAATACATTCATGAGAAGTATATACACTACACAATAAAAATAATTGGTTAATATGGAAAATGAATCTCAGAAATAAAAATGAGATTTGTAACCCTTACCTCATGTCCAAACTTTCCATGTATGTCATTTGAACCTTGTATAATAAACTTATATTAGTTATTTTATTTCATATGAAAATTTTAAAATTTTATTAACTTATACTTAATTAATTAATTTTATTTATTTTCATAGATTCTTTAAATATTTAATCAGTTAAGTCCACATCTGGTGTTTTTAGGACATTCGGCCCAAATTTTCAAAACTGATTCGGTATATTGACCACGGTCAAATGGGTCACCGTTCCGTCACATATATAATAATAATAATGAAATTATTATAATTATTATAAATTAATTATACTATTAAAAACAAACATGAATAATGGTTATAACTGAAAGTTAGAATTTTTATTAAAGAAAAGAGAGAGGATACACGTCAAGGCAGCCGAAAATGATGTAGGCCCAGGGCATCACTCCTAACAATTGAACTAAAGCCTTTTAAAAAAGAACCAATACTAAATAATAACATGAAGGCATCATTAGGACCAGCTTTGGTGGCTAAATAATCAGCTACAAATATGACTTCTCTATAAATGTTCCCAAACCTCACTCCTAGATCCATAATATTCCTCCCTTTCGTAATCATATTAGCCAACCCCCAAGGAGAGGGTAGACCATACACATGTATGGGTAATTTTTCCATTTTTCAATGATAATTATGAAAGGAAGTTAATTAATATAACTATAATTATATTATAAATATTATATTATTACTTTAAATACACTTATATATATATCATCCATCTGATGTGATGATAAAAAAAAATCATATCGCTTTGTAGAGGAGGTCTTCCATACGTACACATGAACAATATCATCATTTTTTTTAATTTAAAGGTATAAATTAAATGATATATTAAACATTCATAAATAGAAATAATTAATTAATATAATATATAAAAATTAAGTTTTTCATTATTAATTGTTGTGAGAGGTGATGATGGAAAAAAAATTATGTCGGTTCATGAGGCTGTATTCTGACGTACACATGAATGATGGTTTTATTTCCCATTTGATGGAAGAGGAGATGGATTTAGGTTATAAAATTAACATAATAAAGCATAAAAATATGAGAGATAATTATGGTAATATATCATCATGATCTAATAATATTTTAATGGGGTTGAATGAGAAACAAAATAAAGATGCTCGGTTAAGAACGATTCCTCTTCTTCAGACCACCACTTTAGGATTATACCTAAATAATTAATAGATTGGTTTTTCATAAAAAAGGATTTATGATGTGAAGATGGATGTGATTAAGGTATATGGGGAAGGATTTTTAAAACCAAATATTGTGAAGGAGTGCAATAAATATTACAGGGGTGGACTTTTACAAGTGAGGGAGATACCAAACTTGAAATTTCTATACCTACGTTTTATTCATGAAAAAGGATACAAAATGGACCATTATAGATATTATATAATATAAGGTAGAAATATTTCAAGACTATAAATTTTTTATGAGTTTTTAGTTTATTTTAACCAATATCATTTTAGTTTAAACCCAAGGTAAACCCGTTTTCAACTTAACCGCGGAAAAAGATTTTTACGATTATTACTATTCATTATGACCAAAAAATTAAGTTGAACTTATTATATAATTTAAATTATAATGAATTAAAAAATGGAATCTATTTTATAAAATTCAATTAATATGATTGGAAGAATATAATTTTAAAAAAAGTTGTAAATGTGAGGAAAAATCAGGTTTTCAAGAAATTTATTTTTCGTGATTATGATGATCTTATATTAAATTTATGACTAGTAATAATAATTATTTTAATTTAAATTAATATATATAGATTAATAATAAATAAATTTAATTTAAATAATTCCTCATAAGGGGTATTTTAATTAGCTAAAATGGAGAAACATTATGAACTTTAAAACAATTTTTAGAAAAGTGTGTTTTAAGGTAAAAAATAAATTTATTCTAAAATTCATTATAAATATGCTATAAAAGTTAGATTAAATATTACTAAATAATACTTATGTCACATTAAATAATATTTTAATCCTAATTTTACTTCTAAATTACTTAATTTATTGAAAAGAAATATCAGTTTTACAAATATCTGTATTTTTCAGTATTCCTTGAACAATCAATATTTTTCAAAAAATATCTTAATTTATCCCTAAATTAATTTTTATATGATGATTTATAAAATGAAGTTCCTTTAAAAATATTTTTTTCTAAATTTTCTAGAAATTAATTATAATATTTTCTCATAAAAATCAATGGAGATCATTTTAGAAGAAAACATATTTTTGATAAAGTAGTTAATAATGTAGTTAATACACTTCATACTGATTAATTTAATGACTAGGGTATACGAGTCATTCTTTTTGAGTCATTAACACTTTGTATTTTATATTGTATACACAATAAAAAATAATCCTATTATTTTAAAATGTCAAGGTGTTATAATACTTTACTCAAGAGACACCATGGTTCTATTATAATTCTAACACCTAATAATTTTAAAATGTAATAAACCTTAAATTCAACCAGCTAACCTAATATGATCCAATATTAAGTTAGAATAAAACTAAATAAATTATCATCCCTAACATGTAACTTCTTATATGCATGTTTTATACCTTATAAAAGATGCATAACCCTTTAAACTAAAGCATACATCAATTCATAATATAAAATTATATTTTTGAATAAAGAAAAGAATAAATAAATAAATGTACATTTAATATATTTATAGTTGAAATATATATGTATGACCAATTAATAAATAAACCAATTATAAATACATTATAATTAATAATTAATTCCAGATATTTCAAAATCAAATAAACATAAGTAATTTATTTTTTTCTCAATATGAACTCCTTCATATTATCTTTTTTATGAAATTCTACTAAAATATATGAAATTAAGTGAAATATAAATATTTTATAGTCAAATTATATTATGTAAAAATTTAAATAATCTAAATATTAAATATTTAATAACATTTTATCCTTGAACATATAAATTATCAAAACTACTTTTTGATATGGTTAATTGTTTTTTTCAAATAAGGCCTTTAATGTGAATAATTCCAATTAATTATTATGAACAATTCATAATTTTAAAAATTAACATATTTATATTTCTGTATTATTTTTTAATTTATAAAGATATTATAAATTTCCTTTATAATTTATAGATAAAAATTATTTATATAAAATATATGTCATGCAATATAATTTGAAAAAATAATTTTAATATTAAAAATCAATATTATAGAATATATATTTAATAAGTATTTCATAAATAAATAAATAATTAATTACCATGAAATTATAATTAATTATCTTTTAAACACATTTATAAATTAAAAAAAATCCCAAAATACATTTTTTATCATTTATAAACATTTTATAATCGTTTTAAATCAATTCATAATTGAAATTTTTAAAAATAAAATTTTTCTATATTATTTTTAACGATATAGTATTTATCATTTTCAATATTTTAATCTATATCATAACCCATGGTATAGTTTAAAATTTATACCATTGTTTACAATCGATACCCAGTCCCTATGATAGATAATTCATTTGTTATCAATCACATGGTATAATATGTCGACTTTCATAAGAATTAACCTACATGGCATAACATTAACCTATTGTTTAGAGACCTGCTTATGATATGTGACCCATATAAGAGTAAATAATTAATCACCTTAGCTATATAGATCTAAAAATTTTATCAATGGAAATTCTCTTATCATTATTATTTTATATAGTATTAATCACATTAAATCACATAAATAACATAATATAAACCTTATAAATGAAGAATGAATGAAATAATAAGTATTTATAGAAGTTAAGAAATCTCTAATGATGAAATAATAAATTAACCTTTGGAATATTAATGTTCCCTTTATGAGTAGTAAACAAGACAATATAATTGTAAACTTTCAAAAAGAAAATATAAATAAAATTTGGGAATCTTATAAATAAAAATATGATATAATTATATCATAGTTTAAGTAAATAAATGTTTTAAAAATTATTAATTAAGTGTTGGTATTTTATAAGTCATAAATATTTAATTAAAATTTTATGATTAATTTTATAATTTAAAAGAAAATTTATTTTCATATAATGTATTCATAAATTAATATTTTATTGTCTAATGATTTTAAGATAACTTTTGGGACCTTATTTAATTTTTCAAAATATTTTAAATTTAGTTTTAATTTTAAAATCTGTGTTTGATGATTAAATGATGATTTTAATTTAAAATTTAATTTACCATATTTAGAAAATTATTTTCATAAAATTATGTTAGTTTTTAATTCTTTACATTAAAAATAGTCAGGGTGATTTTTTAGGAATTTTCTAAAATATTTGAATTTTTTGAAGAATTGTAAAATACGATAATTTACAGTATATATACATTATAAGTTAAATACACTATTCCTTATGTCATGGATGCTGTAATAACCATTTTTCCAAACTAAAATGGTCTAATTACTCTATTTAGACACAATATTCAACACTATTTCTTGTCTTGAGAAAAACAATAAACTAATGAATAAAATAATGAGAAAACACCCCACTCCTCTCCTGTAAATACCACTCCTCACACCTCTTCTCCTAACACATTCCAAGTTTTGATCCTTGTCAAAATTATTCCAAATACTCTTCCAAAACCTCTTCCCCATGTCTAGGAGATTATGGTGTCAAGAAAATACCTAAACCTCTTTTCTAAAGAGGCTCTCAAGGAGGAGAAATTCTAAATGTAAATTCCTCTTTTATTTTCTTTTATTTTCTTTTCAAGTTCTTTATTTTCTTATTATATCCTCACCTATCTTCAGAAAAATGTTATGATAACTCAAGTTCCTTATATTTATTATAATTTTATTATGTTTCTTAAATAATCCATCATCAATTATTTCCCATACGCTTAAAAAAAATGAAAACATCGTCTGTGATGTATTAATTTATCACATTCAAGGATGACGAGTTTTCAATTTCTATTACCATCATAATGGATGGTTTGGAAACCATTTTTATGGTTTAAAGAGATATCAATATAATCATTATATCTTATGTAATGTTCTAGAACTATTATATTCACATGATATTAAATAATAGAACAAAACAAGTTCATTGTGATCGAAAATCTATTAAAATTAATTCAAATAATCATCATTAACTTGTTATCTGATGATTCATTCTCATATCTAGATAAATAATTATATATAATTACTAGAAAACTTATTATTGTTCATAAATAACATATAATTACAATTCTGGGGAATTATACCCTTTCTACATGAACTTTTATACCCATGTACAAGCTAACCAATCACGAAAACTAAGAAAATGAACACTACCAAATGATGAAATTGAACACTATAACTCATCAAAAAAACCATAAATGAACTTAATAAAATTATAAAAAATAAATTTAATGTATAAAATATTCTTTAATTTTTAATTAATTAATCTAATTTGATTATTTAGGATATTACGTTCAAAGTGCAGAACCGTTTTGGATATAAGGTAAGGGATCCTTTCCGAACTTCTATAATTCCTTCAGGTTGAGTTTTATCTCTATTTACCCAATGTAAATCTTCATTATTTTTAAATAATGGTTATAAATTATATTTCTATGTTCAAAACTCATGAATCCATGTCTTATCATCCTTCTTTGATGGAGAAATACATGTTTCAAAAATGGTTCCCCTTCCCATTTCTTCCTGATAAGCAAGCCCGATTCAAGAGATCTTCTTGATTTCTTACCCATGCACTTCATTAAATGTTTTAAGACCCCACTATTTTACTAAAATCAATAATTTTATCATTAAAATATATGTTTTTTTCATTTATGGTTTTGAAAAGAAATTATTCCTTTTCCGTTTTAAATAATATTTAATATTTTCCTTAAAACACACTAAAAAGTTTTATTTTTAAAGTTTCTTAAGAACTTTTTTAAAATGTATTAACTTTGACATAACTTATAATTATATATTACTTTACCTTATTAATTTACATTTATGGTTTAAATCATTTCTTTCATGGACACCATTATGATATACCCTTATGCTATGCCTCTTCACATAATTATGATACCCAGTTCTTTCCATGGGTACCCTTTATGTTTATGTATGATTATTTTTGTGTAAAAAATATTCATGAACATGTTATTATGGGTGAATCCAGATATCTCTCTAATGTATTTGGTAATTTTTAGTCTCATGTGACATCATGTGCAATAGTCTTGTTAGTTAGCCTGGACTCGTGCTCCATGTGCAACAACCTTTTGTGGTTATCCTTGACTCATTATCCTATATATGAAATGAGTCTTGACTCATCGTAAAGTCATGTGTTATATTTCTACCACAATACAATTATTCCATGATTATATTATTCCATGTTCTATATGTTATGATTCCATATTTTTAATCATGTTTTATGCCTTTTTATATCCTATGTTATGTATTCTAACCCATGTGCTAAGCTTTATTTAAATGTTTATTTCCTTACAGGGATTTTTAGATCATCCATTTTTTATATATTTACCTAGGTAATACTATCTAAATGTAAGGGATCAAAGGAAGTTATGATCTTTTTATAAATATTAAATAGAAGAAGATCTTATTTTTGAATCATGGTGTTTAATTATGTACCTAATCTCCAAGAAACTAGGATTTATGATCTTTGTGTTTTAATTTTAAAGTTAAGTAAGTTTAAAATCATATATCGATATGTATAAAAGGATAGGGTTGCTATCATTGATATCAGTGGAAGGTCTATTTATTTTTAGAGACCAGGAATAGAAAAATTTAGTAATAATCCTAGTTATAGAACTATCTATAAGAAACCATTCTAAAATTTTGGTAAGTTTAAAGTAATTGGTTTATCAAGAAAATACACCTGTACATGGATAATACAAGTGGATGTGGTTCTGAAACATATGTACCTAGGATTTGAAACTCTGACTAGGTATTCTGGGCCATACACGGGGTAACATGGTATATGAAAACAGGCCTTACAATGCATCTGGTTTGACACTCCCAAGGGACATGATTTGGTAAATTTATAAGATCATTTAAAACCATTATTAATGGAACAAAAATTTTCCAAAAGAATATATGTTAGGAAACAGATCATGGATAACTTATATTGAAACCTAGGGAATTAAAAGTTAGGATATAATTTTCCTTTACATGTTTATCCTTTTATGTTCATAGTTTCTTTTATTATTCTTGTTAGTTAAGTATTCAATACCCCTAATTATACTTTCTTTTTCTTAGTAATGGTTGGGAATAAAATAACTCATACCAATAATAATTATTATAGGAAATGTTACTACTTTCCTAATGATATACCAAATATATTGGGAATGGGTGCTCAAAACATCACGACAATAGTTGCTCAATTGAAAAAAGTTATTAATAATAACACGAATCATGTGAAAAGACCTCATTCTCATAATATAGAGCAAATTTCCATCAAATAATTCATATAGAATAGTACACCCTTGTTTAGTGGATCCTTTGATAACCTCCTTGCAGAAAAGTGGATTAACTCCATTGAAAAGATATTCTTTGTCCTCTAATGCTTAAAAGAAGATAAAGTTGTGTTAGTTGTCTATAATTTTGACGGGGAAGCAGATTTGTGGTTGAAACTGATCAAAAACACAAAGTACAAGAAGGAAATTGATTCCATGGAGTGCGAATATTTCATGAAAATATTTTTTGATAAATATTTTCCCAAAACCCTCCATCTAAAGATGGATAAGTAATTACTTAGATTGAATTAGAATGGATATGAGTCTATATGGGTGTATGAAGAAAACTTCACAAGTATTTTAATATACACCTTCATCTTTGTTATGGACACTAAAATCAAGGTATATCATTTCTTTATCAGACTAAATTCATGTCTATGAAAATTTTTAGTGATTGGAGAATTTGATATCTATGAAGATATTTTATATTGTTCCCTTAAGGTTTAAATGAAGACCAGAGACTCTTAGTGATATCTTAGGTCCGATGATATAAATAATAAAATAGAGTTTAATATGGGTGGATTAGAAAATAAATCCCATTATACAAATAAAATCCAATATCCCACATGTCAAAATTGTGGGAAGAAGAATCCTGGGAACTATCTAAATCGAACTAGAAAATGCTTCAAATGTGGAATAATGGGTCATCTATTTAATAAATTCCAATGGGATATGAAGAATCCCACTAATGCCAACGAAAAAGGGATGGTTTAGATCAACACTCATCTTGTAGTGTAGTGTTACAACTGCAAGTATCATAATGTTGAAATTATAATAGATTTTTTTCAAAATTTATAGGTATTCAATTTTAAAAAATTAAAATTTGTAGAAATAAAGATTGTGTGATTGATAAGTATTATTAGAGATTGATTTTCGTACTTGGTTATACCATTGCCCAAATTCACTAAAGATTTATAGCCCTCACAAATAGTCTATTGTCCCTTGGTGATAGAGAATATGAGATGATTACCCTATAAAAAACTACTAACATTATACCTAAGGAATTTGAATAAAATAGGAAAAATATCAATGATACTAATCATATTAAAAATATAATCTTGTATGATTTGATCAGAATACTCATGAAATATGAAGATCAAATTAAGAGGGACCCTATGAAATAAATGAAGGAAAATGATGTTTATTTTGATTTAACATTTGGAGTTTTAACTTTTAAAGCTCAAAAATTCCAAGCAAGGTACATCGAGAGTAACCTATAAAAATTATTTACATAAAAGTGATATGGAACCTAATGATGGTGAAATTTAATATATGGATATAAGGGGTTGAAAGTAAAGAAAGTATAAATATGAAAAGCATTATTATTTAGAACATACCTTCTATAAGTGTAATAAGCCTGGTCACACACTTCCAGACTGTCTAAAACTTAAGAATAATGAAATGAAATTGAAAAGAAGTTATGAAATGAAAGTAACGAAAGAATTTAGAGAAAAAAATGATATTTAGAGTGACAGTAAATATCTATAATTTTCTTATGGTTATTGTTTAGACAGTGAAAATGTGAAAATAATATCAGATTTTATACTGAAACTTTTCAAAATGAAATGTACTCTATGGGAAAAGTTATAATCAAATCTATTATGAATTTTTATCTAAATCCATACATTTATTTTTTCAATAGATTATGAAATTGATGTTTAATAGAATAGAATATCTCAAAGTTATAATGATATGAAAGATTAGTTTTTGGAGGTTGATGATATGTATCAAAATATTTACAAGATAAATACGAATCTAAAATTTGAGGTTTTTGAGTAGAAGGATGATACAGTTTAATATAAGACTGTATAATCCTAGATAAGTTCTGAAATTAATGGTAAGGTTGTTTCAATTTATTAGGCCAGTTTTGAGATTATTGAGTCTAAGAAGAAAATTTCATGATTTTCTTTGGAACATAAATTCTAGTCTATTATAGTGTCAAATTTGGAAGATAAAATAGAAGTTTTAAGGTGATGTTAGAAGTAGAGAGATTGAAAACATTACTCTCAAACTTCATTATAAGAAATAAAAGTTTTGGGAAAATTTATTAATAATGGATACTACAGAAGAAAAATTATAGACCTGGATGTAAATCCACTTGAATCTATCACTATCATAAGATTTTTTATATTCCCTATAATGCACCTTTTTTACATAATTATAAAAAGGTAGACATTGGAATAACAAATTCTCACTAAATAAATTCCCCTCCTACATAACTCAATAAGATTATATATCAAAGGAACTCATGGTTGTAGAACATAATAGAGTTGGAATATTTTAGTACCTAAAATATTATTTTCCAATATATCTAGACCTAAGAGGTATAAATTCCTTGATCATAACTTCAAATCAACTAAAAAATAATGTGTACTGGTAACTGAACTACAATATCTAATACCACATAACAAATTAATTTTTTTCAAAAGTATTTAATTTTATGTTTCAAATTTTCACCTTTATAAATTTTTATGTTAGTCTTATAATTTTTAAGTTACTGCTACATTTTAATAGTGTTCTAGAAATTAATCTATAACACTTTAATATTTTACGCTTTTGTTTTGGAGCCCTGTACATAATATTTTTATAGTTATAATTTATTTATTTTATCATACACTTCTTATTTGATGGGAGTTTTTATTTTTTGGTTAACATTCTTATAGATATATTTTTCTACTAATTAATATAATGTAATATATGAACTTGATTTAAGAGAAAATTCAATTACCATATTATATAGAAGAATATAAATCAATAATTTAAGAAGATAACTTCCATGAGGTTTAATTTTTTTATTATTATCTCACAAAAAATTTTATTTAATGGAAGATTACTTTTATTTTCATACTAATGTAGATTCTTGTATATTTATGTCTTATCTTGAGAATTTAATTTGTTAGAAGGTAACCATTTTTTTTAAATTACAAAATCTATTTTTGGTGAGATTTTTCATCATATTTTATCACAAAGTATTATGGATCTTGAGTTCAGATTTGATCAATGACAAAGAGGTTTTTCTATATAAGATCTCATAGACCCAGATTTGGTTGTTTTCATTGAATAAAAATCTATATATCTCCCATATTATAACTTTTAGATTATAGTTAGTATTTTTTTAAATTATAATGGTATCATCTAGTGATATTAATAACATATTCATTTCTCATGAAAAGATGATTGATATAGATTTGTACTCCAAGCAGGAATATTTTATGAATCTAGGTTATCAGAATCAAAGGATGAGGGTCATTAGCCCTAAAAAGTAAGGAATATCATTTATTCTATTTGATTATTATCTATGTATTCTATGAATATTAATTCTTTGAGGATTTAGATGGTTGGAAAAAAGTAAAATTCAAGATACATGATTGATAATTAATTCTAATAATGAAGGATTTCGTGGTAGTTATAAATTTACCACTTAAATTTGAGTTTATTTTTTATTTCACATAAACTTTTAGAAATTTACCAATCTTTTTTCCAAGAGAAATATTTAAATAGTCTTTTTCAATTTATGGAAAATGTTTCTAATGCCATATTTCTATATCTGAGAGTTAGAGTTATCTTCTAATTTATTTTAGTGATATGAGTTACTAACACCCTTATGCAACCCTAGTCACAATGATATGACTACTTATTATTTCATGATGATAGTTTCCACTAAGAAAACCAAGAATATGCATGAATGAATTAAAACAATTTGCCTCTTATAATGAAGAGTGGGATGTAAAAAATTTGGTACACCACTATTATTCATTCTCTTAGAATCTCTAAAGTAAGACTTATTATAATTTTAAACAAATATTCTCTCATGAGAATATTAGAGATCTAGAATTATGAAATGATTCCCATGGTTAATATTAACCTCTATAATATAAATAAAGTATATTTGGGAACTACTTTGGGTAAGTAATTTGATGTTTCTCACCTCAACATCATATATCCAGGTAATCACTCCTAAGATAATCTTAAGAACATTGTGTTAGATATGTGTGATATTCCATAAACACTTCCTTGTGTAAGTAATAATACTTTTGATGAATATTCTCATTAGAATCCTATAAGAATTTTTTATGGTCGTTGTATTAAAATGTTTTATTTTGTTTATTTTGAGTCTTTTTATCACTGTTGAGTTGAGTATTTCTTGAACGGGTGTGTGTTGTTTCTTTTGGAAATCAAATAAATAGTTTGTATCAGTATCTTCTAATGGATTAAAGAATTTTTACTCGAAAGGAAAAACATAGGGAGACAGTAATGATTCAAGAAGTCTAAATGATTTAATTTGTCAATGACATGATAAAGTTCAATCCAGTGAAGTTAATATGGGATTGTATAGAAGATTTTTTTTCTTTTATGGTAAATTCCAACATCATACTATAATCATATACTTTTAATAGGATTATTGTGAAAATATTGGAGAATAAAGTAGTTAAAAACCTCATGACTCAAGAAAGGGTTCAGGAAAACCCTTTGAATAGTGAAATGATATCCAAGATAAAATAAAATTTAATATCTAGATGAAAATAATTTTACTGAAAATTAAACTAAAGTTACACTCTTTATATTTTAAGAGAAAAAGAAAGTAACTACATAGAAGATAAGAAAAGAATCCGAATCAGTTCGTATAGATAAATACACTTCATAAAAAAAGAAGAACAATTCTTTTGAATAAAATATAAGATCAATTGATAACAATGGATATTATTTTTAAATAAAGGTTACTGAATTTAGAAACAATATTTAATAATTAAAATCAGGAAAACCTTCTATCAACCTACTTAAATCCCAACTTAATGTGATGTGATAAGATTTAGTTCCCCCTGAAGAGTCTGAAATGGGAAAAATTTTTACTTAAAAATAAAGATGTATCTAACCATATTTCCCTATGTAACCATCATGTAACCTATTTAATAGGTTCAAGGAACTTTGGGAAGTGTTTTAAATTCTAAGAAAGATAAATTGGGAAAAGTAATTTTTTTTAATATAAGTTGAAGGAGAATATTCTTTTGAATTTATTCCAAAACTGACCTTCAAGTTAGAGGAAGTGGTGAGAAAATCAAAAGAAGTATAGATATGGTGAAATTTACACTTAAACCCTAATCTAATCAAGAAGTTTCTTATTAATTATCTTTAAAATGTAACTCACTATTATATTCCAGTTTATCTAAGTCAGCTAGTATTTTAGAAGATGAATATGAGGAGATAAAAATATTTTTATTAGATAAAGTAATAGAGTTGAAGAAATATTATATAAAAAATGATATTAACTAGAGAAATTTGTAGATTCAAGGTAGTTGAAAAATATAAAATATGCAAATATTTTAGGGTTGAATGGAATTGATTTTACAAAAGTAGAGGAATCTCAATACTCTCTTAATTTTGATATCATGAGTGTTTCCCATAATCATAAGGATCTACAAGACATTATGCATATTTTATAAGATATTTGAGATGAAATATATTATTATTTTTAAGATAGTTCTTAAAAATATTGAAAAATAATTAGGTGGATTGAGAAGTAATAAAACAAGAAGTTAAAACAACTGAAAATGTTTTATTAAATCATTTCTATTATTCTCTATATTGATAGAAGGACAAGCATTATACAGGATAATGAAATTGATGATGATTTATCTTAGATCATATTGATTATTCTTGTTTACCAAGGGAAGATTAAATATAAATTTCTATGTTTTAAGTAAAACATCATGATACACTTATAGAACATAATGAAAATTGAAAAGTATGAAAATAATTTGGATAAAAAATTCATTATTTTTAATTACAAGATGTTTCCATAAGGAAGGAAGTGTATGAAGATAGCTTTGTTTTATCATCATAAGGACTAGAAGTTATTATTTTAAGGATTAATGTTAAAAAATTAATTTATTGAAGTCATTAATTATTCGAAATAGTAGACATACAAGATAAAAATTCAAGAAAAAATTGTTTCAGAATCACTAAAGAAAGAATATATTATCAACTTTTTTCATTAATCCTTTTGTTGTAAATATTTTTTAAAGGTTTAAATTTTATTTAATTAATGAATTTATTGATAAATGAACCTTTTGAAAATACTTTACTTGATAATTATTATCCCACAAAATGGATAATGTTTGTTGTTTGTCTTTTATAGTCTGAGATAATGAGAGATTATTATAAATAATAGAGATGAAACTTTTTTATACAACTATTAATTGAAAATAAAAAAGTGAGATGTATATCCCTTGGTTATAAATAGAAATATATAGGGAAATATCTATTTCTATTTTATTTATGTTTTTATCTTATGGGAAATGTTTTTTATATTTCTATGAATTTTTTTTTGAAAACCAAATATGATAAAATTGGAGGAATGATAACTTTTTCCTTATTTATGGGTTTGAATTTTTTTTATTAATAGTTTTTTTAATTTGAGTTTTAATGATGGAGAAATATAAGTCTTAAGATTTATAAAATCTAGGGGGGGTGGGTGGAGGTTATTGTAACTTACAGTGTGTTGTTATTTTATGTATCCATCAAAATTTCATTTGTCATTTATGTTTATTGAATGTATAAAAGGGAACAATTTTTGAGTCAATTGAAGAATTTTCTATCATTTTTTTTAGAATCACAATACACTCATATTGAATTTGGTTTATCTTGACTTTTTATTTGAATTTCCTTTGTACAAATTATAATTTTTGACTTTTTATTTTTATGAAATGAGGTGATCTATAAAATTTTCATAACAAACTTATGTGCTATGATACAATTCAAAATTCATCACAAGAAGATTTTTATACTCTCCTAAAAAAGATAGTGTACCTTATGATACTATTACAATTTAACATGAAAAACTCAAAATATGACCATTGATTTTGTTTATAAAAATGAATAAAAATTGAATCAATTCAATAAGGGATGGAAGATAGTGGATGATATTTAAATTTGTGTGATAATATTGAATATGTGAATCATCTTGTTTTTATAAGAGCTTCTGATTGTATTTATCCATCCATGTAATTTTATAATAGATATAGTTTAGTGATGTTTCATTGCAAAGATATTAGTTTTTATCTCTCATTATTTATCTTGTGATATTCATAATCAATGAGATTACAATAATGAATCTTCTCCTGCTTGTCACTGTGATCAATGTTTTTTCAAGTCTAGGAAAATATAACTTTCGGTCTATAGAGTTCAATGAAGTATAGGGTACTTTAAATTACTACCGATCAAAGAGATTTAATTGGTAATTAGGGATACAGCTTCTTATAGTTGATTTATTTATCAATGTGGTTCTTGGTGTGGATTTTTTTGTTGCCAACTAGCATAGTTCATGAAGTTCCATTGTTTGAAATTTGTTGATACATATGAACTGGTCTATTGATTTACCAATCACATTGGTCTAAAATAAAATACATCCTATGTTTGGAAGTGTTTGGAAATGAAATGTACTTTATAAGATTATTTGGATTATTATCCAAAACATTTTCTTTCTCATAGAATTATTTAAATTTTGATTGGTTTACATGTTAGTATTTTGGTTAAGTTTATTAACTTTAGAATAATGAATTTTTTACTTTACATATACTACTAATTTGATTACTTGGATTTATTAGAATTTATATATTCCAATTGTTTAACTATTGACGAGGGATAAAAACTGTTTTTTAGTTTTGTGAGGATAATTAACCCATATCATAACTTTTATATCATTTATAAAGTGGGATAAAAAAATCATTAACCAATTATGAAAGATTAAAGATCATAGAATTATATTGACACCCAGAATTATATTAAGCAATAGAATCATTCATGTTCTTTATAATGTGATGGAGAAATGTGAAGATCCATTTAAGATGTTAGTTGATTTACTATAAAAGAATATTTTCAATAATAAAGGTAGAGTTTGTGTTGTTGCAACCAAGGATTCTTGTTGCTAATAATGGAGGTTGGTTTGTTTTTGTTATCAATCTGCATGTGGATGAATATTGAGATTGCATAGAATTGTGCCATACGTTTGAGGATGAAAGAAATATTAAAGGTGGCACAGTGTACCAGTGTTCACCAAATTTTTGGGCCTAAAAAATCAGGAGTTTTGTAATATTTCATAGAAATGTTGCATGGTGAAGGCATGATATATGAGAAATGGTACGCAGAACAAAAAACAATTCATTAGGATGGTACACGGTGAAGGCGTGTAATACAGGGAATGGTGCGCAGAGCAGAAAACATTTCATAGGGGCGATACATGGTGAAGGTGTGCGGTACACAAAATGGTGGGTAAAATGGTTCACAACAATGGTATGTGGTGAAGAGATGAAACACATATACTGATAGACATACAGTATGCGGAAGGCTAACAGTACGCAGATGGAGTTCAGTTTAAATTGAATATTGTCGCACATTAAAAATTTGGGTAAATCAGATTACTACAATTTGGGGAGTTATGTGACAATTTATGGAGTATTAATCCCCTTTATTAAGGGATGAGATTGAAGATTAAAATTATGGGAAGAAATTTAGTGAAGTACTAAGTGGTACACAGAGGAGAATATGGTACACGGAGAGAGTCATCCGCATAAGGAAGATATTTTGAAGATGAGAGTGCGGTTTGCGCAGGAATGTCTCACAGTACATGGCTGAGCAAGGTAGTACAAAAAACAGGATGGTAAGTGGAGGTGTGGAGCAGTATGCAGAGTATGGCATTATGGGGAGAAGGTCAGTTCATAGAGGAGCATGACAGTATGAAGAAACAGTTGGAAGATATACAGAAATATCAGCAGAATGCGGAAACAATTGCAGTACGTGAAATCTGCAGTAGTACATCGAACACCCAAGGAAGCCTAAAAATTGGCCAAATAAGTTTAAAAAAGTAATTTTCATAACATATCAGTGTGTGGGAAAATAAATTACATATGTGAGTGATTATGGGACTTAAACAGAGCACCCATTGAAAATTAAGGATGCATGAATTAATGAAAAAACTTTGAAGTGACCTTTAAGTCGTTAAACAGAGTGAAGATTCTTCCAACACAGTGGGGAAGGGGGAGTGAGAAAAAGTGGTCCAAGGGACGTAGTTTGCTACCTCTAAAATCTTGTAAAGGAAGTGTTCCTGGAATTTAGTAACTGTTCTAAACTCTTGTAATCCACAACCAATGAAGATTAGTGGTTTTTGTTACGACCGACAGACTGTTAGTGTATGCTCCTTGAACGTAGCACTTAGTGGTGAACCGAGTAAAATTACTATGTCATTGATTTTCATGTGGTTGTTTATTTTCTGCACTTCCTCTTCAAACAGGTTTAACAGGTTATTACCAACATGGGAACAAGATCCATCATTTTAAAAGAAAAAGTTGACACCCTCATTCACCCCTCCCCTCTCAGGGTGTTCTGGGTCCTTCAGGTGGTATCATTGGATAAAGCATTATGGTGTTGAATCTGTCCTTCATGGAGAATATAGTCAACATTAGGGAATTTTCCCTCTCTGATGGAATTAATTTTAAAATATTTAAAAACAAGATGATATCTCACCTAATATCTCATGTAATGTAAGTCTTATTTTCCACTACGTTGGGAATACAAGTCACTGATCCTACAGGATTGTCGATGACAGATACAGATAGGAAATTAATTAATGTTGATTAAAAAACATAGAATGCTCTCACTACTACCCTTTCTGATCAGATTTATCAAAGGGTAATGAGTTTCACATCTACCAAGTCAATGTGGGATAAACTAGAGAATACTTATGAATGAGATAAAAAAGTTAAGGAGGAAAAAATTGAAGTACTAAAAAACTGGTTTGATGATCTATATATTCACCCTAATGTGAATGAAAATTTCTTTTTTAGTTGAATTATTAAAGTTGTAGGAGAAATCTGAGGTCTCAGAGAAGAAATCCAAGACATTAACATAGTTAAGAAAATCTTTAGAATAATTTCACCCCTTTACAATGAAACGGTGTTAGACCTTGAAAAAAGAGATCTCTCCAAACTCTCCGTGGATGATCTTCTAAGCAATATGTCAACTTAGGAAATGAGAATGAAACCAAAATAAGCTATGAATCGTGTGATCAAGGAAATGGAATTCAAATCCATGGATAAAATAAAAGTTTTAGGAGATATCGGTGATGATGATGCTGATGAAAACAAAACTATTTCTCTCTTTTCCATTAATCGAAAGAAGGGAACAAAGAAATTTGATGGCAATATACCTCTAGAATGTTTTCACTGTGTAATAGTTGAGCACATTTCCTCTCAGTGCTCAAGAAAATTTTATGATGGAGAGAGTCAAGTATAAAACATAGAAAATCCCTAGAAAATATTTTTCAAAAAATGGAAACTTCAAATTTTCAAATAAATTACATAAGAAGAGTTTTTTCTTTGAGGAAAAAGATGATGATAATGAATTCTTTGAGGAAGAAGAACCAGAATTTAAGACTAGAAACCATGCCTCCATGATGGATACCACTAAAATGTTAGAACCATTGATAGATAAATCTATAGATAACTAGTTTACTACTAATTATGATTCAATGTTGCAACTAAAGGATTATTTTGGTAAGATAGAGATTAAATGTAAGAGATAAAATAAGTGGAAAGCAATAGTGGAGGAATCATCTTAATATTTTGATCAGTTAGAAGTAGAAATTAAATGAATGAAAGAACTGGTGAAACTACAATCATCAATCCTTGAATGCACTGATGATGTTAGGAAACAAAATCATAGAATTTAAGAACAAGAAAAGGTCATTAATGACCTTACCTTAAGGCTGAAGGATAATTCCAAGACCGTTGACGGACTCAAAGAAAAAGTTGTTACTCTGAGAAGTAAACTCGAAAGTGAATCAATTTCAAAAGAAGAAAAGAAAAATAAAATAAAATTTGGAAGGTTCTTAGATGCAGAGCTGCTAGAGAGAGAAAAACGTGGTTCTGATGGAGTTGAAAATATCTTGAGTGATCAAAGAGCCACATGAATGGGAAATAGTGGAATTTGTTTTGATGCCAAAACCTCAAATGATATAAATAAATTGAGCCAGAATAAAGGCAATATGAAAGTTGATCATGTTGAAAATCCACCAGAAGTGCTGAAAATAAAACCCTATAATCAAACTGAAAGAATAATTGAAGATTATCCTTGAATTTCCAAGAATTATAGACAGTCAAACTATTTTCATGAGGAAGAATGCATGATAATAAATAGAAGTGAGAAAACATTTCATTCCATGAAGTATCCATTTTGTGGATATATGGGCCATACCATGTCATACTGCAAAAAAGAAATAAGTTTTATGAATGGGGAAGAGTTATGAGTTCAAAAAAGGAGAACATATTCATATGCTACTTATTATAGAAGAAATGATTTCTATGGATATTTTTTTCACTGTTATAACTTTGTCTATAATGTTGTGCATTACAGGCATTGGTGTGATAGGATAAATTCTTTCAATTTTTAGATATGAGTCAATAAATGTCATATAGATAATATTACTATTTAAAACATGTTTTCCCCTATAGAAGAAGAATTTAAATATGAATAACCCATGTACAGAAAATAAAGAATTGAAAGGCCATCAGTGCCCTACACTCAATCTAATATCTAATGGAAAGAAAATAGGAAAATTTGAAAACTACAATTTTTCTGAAGTATCACTCAAAGCTACAAAGAAAAAAATCACTTGGATTCTTAATATTAGATGTTCATCCTACATGATAGGTAATGTAGACCTATTAATGAATATCAAGAAAAAGGTTGATGGAATAGTGAGGTCAGGTAATGATGGTGCTTTGAAGATAAAAGGAAGTGGAAGTACTGAGCTAGATAATGGATAGGTGAAGAGAACTGAAGTCCTGTATATTGACAGTGGACATCAAAATATTATTAGTGTGAGTCAACTCTGTGTCTCAGGTCTTATTGTGACATTCCACAAGAATGGCTATATTATATGAGGAATGTATTTGAATTCTCTCCGGAAAGGCTGTAGAAGATAAGGTAACTTATATCAGGTTTACAATGAAGAAAACATTTTATACCTAACATTTGGAGAGGAAAAAAACTTATGACATTAGATATTGGGACACATCAATCAGCAATACATGGAAAATATATCTAATTTAAAGATAGTCATGGATATACCTAATATTATGCGTGAATGAGATATTACCTATGATGCTTGCATATGAGGGAAACTGGTCTGTAGTTCCTACCAACCAAAGAAGAAAAGATCATAAAATCTCCCTGACCTCATCCATAATGATGTATGTGGATTGATAAAGTTTACTGGAAGACATGGAGAGAGGTACATTGTTCTTTTCATGTATGATTAAAGTAGAATAAAATGTGTGATCGTTATACACTGGAAGCGAAAAGTTCTTGATTGCATGAAAACCTATTGATGAATTGTAGAGAATGATACTGGATCGAAGATAAAAGTACTAAAGTCTAAAAATGGAGGGGAATACACATACATTGAATTTTAAAATTACCTAGAGAAGCATGGGATACAACATAAGGTCGTAGCTGTGAGAACTCCACCAAAAAATGGATTTGTTGAGTGTAAGAATCGACAGGTAAACAACATGGATAGAACTATGCTGATTGAGAGTCGTATTCCTCGATATTACGGTAAGGAGGTACTATAAGGTACAATGTATATTGGAAATCTAATTTGGATATACATGGGTGAAACAAAGACACTATATGAATAGTGGAAGGGAAATAACCCCTCTTTGGAATATTTTGTTTATTTTTTGGAAGAATTTTTTTTATCTGAAACAAAGTAGGAAATCAAGATAAGTATGGAGAAAATACAGATGAAATAATATTTCTTGGATACCAAATGAATAGAAAAACCTACATGTGTTTCAATAAGAACTTGGGAAGAATTGTGGAATGTAGTGACATAAAAATCATTGAGGAGAAAAACCCAAATTCTTCAAGGAATTATTATCCTGGTGTGATAAAAGATGAGGAAGAATGTGAAAATGGAAGAAATTATAATTTAGAGGTAGAGGAAGGTGTGAAAAACTCTCAGGAGTCGCATCATGATGTTTACTCTAAAGAAAAATCAGAAGATGAAGCCATACCTGGAGAGAATTCAGTTGAACCCCAAAGGAGAAATTTAAGAGCAGAGATTGATCACTCCAACATTATCAGGGATTGAAATGAACCTACACAGATAATGAGAATGAGGAATAATGCACAATATGTATTTATATCAGTTGTGGAACCGTCCTAATTTGAATAGGCTGCAAAGGATAAGGCATGGGTGAAAACAATGAATGAAGAGTTAAATTTGATTGACAAAAATCGGACATGGGATCTTGTTAAAATACTTAACAATCATAATGTGACTGGTACGAAATGTATTTGCAAGAATATATTTGATAATCATAGTAATGTGATAAGAAATAAGGCACACTTGGTCTATAAAGGATATTCACGAATTGAAGGCGTTGATGTTTATGAGTCATTTTCTCCTATAGTGAGACTGGAGACAATCGAGCTATTTCTTTCCATGGAAATCTAAAGTGGTTATAAAGTGTATCAAATGGATGTTAAGACAACATTCGTAAATAGATTATTGGAAGAATAATTCTACTTTGAAAAACACGTAGGGTTCTTGCTTGGAAAAGATGGATTGAAGGTTTAAAAATTAATGAAAGCTCTTTATGGCATGAAATTGGCACCACGAGCATGGTACTCTCAGTTGGACTCTTATATAAGAAAGATTGAGTTTAAAAGAGGAGTGGATCACAATCTCTATATGAATAATTCTTAACATTATTATTTTATGGTATTGGTATACATGGATGGTATTATTTTTAGTGGAAGTAGACATGGATCATTGGATGAATTTTCCAATCACATGAAATCGAATTTGAAATGTTCATGATTGGTGAACTCACATACTTTTTAGTGTTGCAGGTACTTTAGAAGAAGGATTACACTTTCATTTCTCAAGAAATGTATGCAAGAGATCTATTGAATAAATTCAATATGCATTATTCCAAACCAATGTAGACTCCGATTGTAGTTGGATCAATGCTCAGAAATCATGAGGATGAAACTTATGTGGACCCCACAATGTAAAAAAGAATCATTGGAAGCCTACTGTACCTAATAAGGACATAACTAGATATTGTTTTTTCAACCAGCCTTGTGGTCCACATTCAGAGTAATCAGAAGGAATAACATATGGTGGTAGTGAAAAAAATCATGAGATACATTCAGGTACACATAATTATGGGAAATACATTGCTGTTGGAAGAGATAGTGAACTATCAACATTTTCTTATACTGACTAGGAAAGAGATTTAGTGTACATAAATTCTACCAGTGGTGTAGGGTTCTATATTGGGAAGAAATGTGTGGGATGGATAAGCAAGAAACAAGAAAGTACTTCACTTATTACTATTGAAACTGAATATATATATGCTACTAAGGCATGCCCTTAGTTACTTTGGATAAAGCAGAAAATAAGTGGAATAAGTGATGAGGTGAAACAACCAATGGTGATTTACTATGAAAATAAGAGCACAGTTGATCCTACAAATAATCATGTTTAGCAGTCTCATACGATACATATTAAGATCAGATATCACATCATCAAGGAAAACGTTGAACAAGGTGTGATAAAAATGAACCATATCGGAACTAATGAACAAGTGGTTGAAATTATGACAAATCCACTATTAGCAGCTGTGTGTGAGAAACATCGGTTGAACTTAGGTGTTCATACACCTCCTAGTGCATAAGGAGGTTATGAGAATCCCATCTCCCCAGTTGTTTTAACTATTTCTAATCTAGTTGTGGAAATGATGCAAGTTTATAGGGGAGATACGATCCAGGGGGAGAATTTTGTTTCACTCTAAAAGTCAATATTTAGTTCATTTGGTTTATTTCCAATGGGGGAGAATTGATAAATTCAATGGAGAGTTTTCTATTTCTTTCTGGTTATGGGAAATATGGAAAATAGAAAAATCTAGAAATAAAACTATGGGGGAGAAAGGAAAAGGATGACAACTCAATTCTTGTCCTCTCTCTTTTTTACATCGAGCACTGCTCAAGTAGACTTAGAGTGATAACTGAGGTGTATTTTGAAGGTTCATGTTTTTATTGTTGTATGAGAATCAGAGAATTTATCTAGAGATTTACAAAAAACCCAAAAGGGGAGATTGTTGGAACCAAGGATGCTCATTACTAATAATGGAGGTTTGTTAGTGTTTGTTGTCAATATTCACATGGATGACTAGGGAGATTTCAAAAAATAGGGTCAAACATTTGAGGCTAAAATCAGTATTAAAGGTGGCACATTTTTCTAGTGTTTTCCAAATTTTTGGGTCTAAACAATAGTGAGTTTCGTAATTGTTCACAAAAATGGTACACAGTAAAGTCGTGAAGAATGTAGTGAAGGTGTGCGGTACGCGAAATGGTTCACAAAACTGAAAATAGTTCACAATGACAATACATTGTTATGGTGTGCATAATGAAAAACGCCCTTGAAAACAGTTCCCAGTGAAAATATGTGGTGAAGAGATGTAGTACAAGAACTGACAGACATACGGTATGCAGAAGTATAAAATTACACAGATGGATTTCAGTTTATAGTGAATATTGTCGCACATTGAAAATTTGGGTATATCAGATTACCGAAATTTTTCGGATTTATGTGCCTATTTAAGGAGCGGTAATCCTCTTTGTTAAGGGATGATATTGGAGATTATAATTTTGGGAAGAAATTTAGTGATGTTTGAAGGGGTACGTAGAGGAGAAGATGGTATGTGGAGAGAATGATATTATTAAGGAAACCATTCAAGGAAGAGAGCGTGTTTCATACAGGAAGATCTTGCAGTATGGAGATGAGCAGGGCAGTACGTGGAGCATGATGGTATGCGAAGGAGTAGAGTAGTATGCGGAGTAGGGAAGTACACACGGAAGGAAAGTTCACAGAGGAGTTGGACGGTACATGAAAATAGTTGGACGATACGAAGGAACACCAGTGGTACATGAAAACAGCAGTGGTATGCGAAAACAGCAACAATACAAGGAACATCGAAGGAAGCATGAAAATTAGCCAAATAAGTTTTAAAAATTAATTTTAATAACATGTTAGTGTGTGGGAAAATAAATTACATCAGCGAATGATTTTGAGACTTCAATAGAGAATAAATTTACAATAGAGGATGCATGAATTAATTCCAAACCGTTGAAGTGACCTTCATGTTTTTAAAATGAGTGAAGATTCTTCTGATGCTGTGAGAAAGGGGGAGTAGGAGGAAGTGATTAGAGGGTTGTAGTGTGATATCCGTAAAACCTTTTAAAGGCAGTGAACCTAGCATAGTGTGACTGTGCTAAACTATTGTAATCCACAACCTGTGAAGATTAGTGGTTTTTGGTAAGACCAAGTCACTATCGATGTATGATCGTAAGATGTAGCCCTTAATAGTGAACCAAATAAAATTGAGGTGTCATTTATTTGAATGTAATTTTTTATTTTCTACACTTCTCTTTAGAGAGGTTTAATAGGTTCCTACAAACGTGGGAACAAGATAAATCAGTTTAAAAGAAAAATTTGACACCTTGATTCACCCCTCCCCTCTCAGGGTGTTCTGGGGTCCTTCAGGCTGGTGATTGATTACATGAAAGGGCAGTCATGATTAATAATAATATGAAAGATACTATTGAATATCAAATTATTAATTTTTCAAACATGTTAATGACCCAAAAGGACATTGATTATATAGTGAATATATATATAAATACACAACATGTTAGGTATTTTTTTAGACAGATGGGGTGTGAAAAGTATATGTGTTTTATAGCTAAATGAAACTTAAGGCATAAGATAAATAAACATAAAAGTCTAGAAATTTATATATTTATTATGTTTAAAATGTATAATACATTTTATGAGAATATTTAAATCACAATTCCATGAATTTATCATCAAGTATGAAAAGGATCACAACAAAGGAGACATATTGGAAAAGGATAGTGTACGAAATCATTATTAAGTGGGATGTGAATGTAGAATCAATTTCCAGAATTATAACAAGCATAAATTACATTAAATAAGGTGTAGTATGTTTTTTAAAATAATGAACAATTAAGGATAATTAGCTTTAGAAAATTTAAAATTTTATTCAAAGGCACGAGAGACATAAATTCCTTGGTAGTTGAAGTATTTTTTAATAGTTTGGAAGTGTTTTATGATTATGTAAATTTGGTCGTGTAATAATTTTCATCCAGAATTCTCCTTTCATTAAAGGAAAAAATCATGCAATTTTGATGTAAGGGAAGAAAATTAAGTTGGATCTCTATATAATTGGTAAATAATAATAATTATACTTCACATCCAATGAATATGAAAATACTTTATTTCAAATAAGGCTAATATAGATGAGAAAAAAAATCCTTGGAATATTTTGTGAAGAATGATAGAGCTCTTGAAATACCTAGAGTTTCACATGATCATACACACATATGAAATATTTTTTGAATGGAAAGATAATTTAAAAGAGTTAAAATATAAGGGATTTTTTTTTAAGTTTCATTAAAATAGTAAAACAGTTATAATGGAAAGTGATGAAGAATTGTGTTGCTCAAGGGGAGCATACAGAGCTGGTGATGATTCTGAAGAAGTCACTAATGGTGAGAAAGTTGAAGAAAGTTCACTCACTTCAACAAAGTAAATAATCAGGGATATAATCCAGGAATAAAACAATATTAGTGATTTTATATCATTAATAAAAAATATATAATGAATTATTTAAGTTTACAAATGGGTTTTGTTGAAGATATTTGTTGTATAGCCCTGAGATTTTACAATAAGTCTCTTTTTAAATAAATCTATTATATTTCTGGAATTACATGGAGTATTAGGTTCAAAAAAACTATGATATATTATTATGTGAGAGTTATAACCTATAATGTAAAATTGGTGGGTATGAATATGAATAAATAATTTAGGAAAAGTATATGTTTTACATATTTGTTAAATAAATTCTTTGGTTATTAATAAAAATAATTTGAACGTCAATGAAATTATTTTATAAAAAACTATTTTTGGGTGCACAATATATTTATATCTTAATAAATCAAATTAGAAAATATTTATGAATTATTTTAATTAAATTTACATATTTTATTTTTTATCAATTTTTTAACATTCATCTAGTGGTGTTTCTTGGAATAGGATAAGAATAAATATTTTTTTATATTTAAAAAATATTTTTTAAAAGCGTATTTTGTCATGTTTTTTGGAGTTATTTTAAATTGAATTTATAAAACTTATCTAATTTTAATATTGAAAAAATAGATTCAATATTTTTAATTAGTAGGAACAAATTTGGTAAAAAAGAACCTTTTATTTGTTGTTAATATGAATAATAACTTTGGTAAAATTTATCACCTCATTAAAGGGTAAATTGGGAAAATCTAGGTCAAAACTAGGTGATGAGGTACTAATATTTCATATTACTTATTATTGGATAAATTTAATTTTAACCATATGACATTAGTATTGAAATTTATATATTTAAGGGACACTTTTCTGAGAAAATGACTAGTATAATATTTAAATCAAATAAATTTATAAAATGTCACTCTCTTTGTTTTAAATATATATTATGTGTCCCTATATGGGAAAATGTAAGTTATGAATGAATAAAAATTTCATTTTGTAAATAATTAAATTATATTCCTGATGAAAATTTATGTTTAATTTTTAGGTACTATTCAATTTCCATAAATTCTTCCATAACACCACTACAATATGTATTCAATTAATGGATAAATAAAATAAATAATATTTAAAAAATAAAAGTGATATAATTTTAGTTATTTAAATTTGTAAATTATTACATTAGATTAATGTGCCATATTATTTTTGTTTAAATTAATTATATTCTAAATAAAACATTGTATTTATGTATTTACATTCAATGTAATGGAATAGTTTCAAAATTAACATTAATGATAATTTATCAAAATAATATTTTATTAAATTATTAAAAATAAGTAAAATATTTAATTAGAATAATGTAGGTAATATATGGTCTAAAATATCACCCCTTTTATTTTTTTGAATCAATAGTGACATAATATGTAAAATTATAACCCTTTAAATGTGAAAAATAAGTTATTGCAGTTATTGTTAAAATTGGTTAATGAAGGGATTGAAAACATAAAGGGTTTAAAACATCACAAAAAACTATCCAATTATTTTGTTTTGATGATACTTAATCCATATAATACCCTAGGTTACAAATATAGTAATTTTTATGCATTTGGATTGATAATTACTTTATTATAATTTTATATTTTAAGAAATTCTATAAGTGCCCCTTACCACAATTATAAAAGGGAACCTCCTCCCTCAATTATTTATACAACATTGAGACCTATATATCAAAAACACCCTACCAAAATACCATATTAACTTCCTCACCCCCAATTTATAAGTTATTTTCTTCTAAAAAACCAAACCTTGGACCCTTAAGAGGAGATTTAAAGGAGTTATTTTAAAGGAGAGGTAATCACCTTAACCGATCACTTTCTTTTTTAATTCTTCTTTACCACATAAAAATATATGGTATTTATAATTAAATAATAACATCATTATACTCAATATAATGAAATTTTAATTTTATTATTAAATGATAATTATCCACCCCTTTTCCCATCAAATTAAAAGTAAAGGTATCACTTGTACATGCGTACGACTAACCGTATCTACAAAAAGATACAATTAATTTCCACCACCATATTTAATGGATGGTTATTATGATGGGTTTCATATTTTTATATAATAATTATAAAAAGTTATACCCCTATCATTATAATATCCAATCTACATTTTCACATTTCAATCTGTTGAAATACATTAATGTTTCTCATGTGTACGTGTGTACTACTACCTCCATGAAGTGATGTGTTTTGTATTTCATTTACATTTTCATTGTATGGTAATAAGTATGGATTTAATTATTATATATGACTTATATGGTATAATAGTTTTTCTATAAATGATAATTATTTTTTTATTATCTTTCACTCCATCTATAGAATAATGAAAAGAACATTCATGTGTGCGTATGGCCTACCATCTCTATGAATAATGTAATTCATTTTTCTCTCTATACCTTTTATAGATGACCCAAAATTTTATTATATTGAATATAAATTATAATTATATCATTATTAAAACTATGGATATTATAGAACCATGATCAAATTAAAATGACAAGAACTACTGATCTAAAAGATACATGGAAAATGAAGTAGTTATCACCAGAAAAACTAATTTCAATATATACTTATTAGTAAATGGATGGTAGATCATTTTAAGTTAATAATATATGGTGTGATTTATATTAATACAGTTATAAAATATATTTTTTATAAATTTAAATTTATTATACCATAGTTTGGAGTACCTACATGGGAATTCAAACTTGAGGTAAGATATTTCATCTCAATTTCTGCTCTATTGATATATATTTGGTAATGCGTACCTAGTTACTTTAATGTTGTGTATATTCTACCCATTTTAGTAATTTAACATGAATATATATATATGATTATTAATTATTCAATTCAATTTACTCTTTCAAAATTAATGTTTAAATGAAAAGATGATCTCATTTCTCTTCTTGATAAGGTATATTTGTCTTCCACGTGCATATTTTTCAAAATTGGTTTATAAAAATCCTTTTTATTTACCAAAAATATTTATAAAGTATATTTTATGTTATGTTTTAATATTTATATAGTAAGAAAATAATCTATCTAATGTTTTCATGAAATGGGTCTCTTTCAAATTTCTTTATAATGAGTAAAAATAATTTTCTTAACTAATAAAATGTTAACAGAATTTGCCGCCACCATAGAGGTTTTACAGCCTTGATTTTATTCTAAAAGTTTTTGAATGGTTTAAAAAACAAAAATATTTTATGAAATATTGTTTTAAATGTTTAATTTCCAGTTTTCATCTATTCTTCAAAAGAATCGATTTTACTATAAAATCTACTTTTTTATGGTCATATCTTATCTCTTGATTAATATCGTGAGAATTAACTTTATTTTGAGACATAAAATTTCTTATGATCATTTAAAATTACATTTCCATCAAAAAAACATATTCTTTTTTTTCATGGGTGTGATTATTACCAAAACCATTTACTATTTTACCTATGGTGTTTTAATTTCAAAGTTATTTGATTTACTATGGAATTATTGATAATCTATATTCATTACTAGATATAAATATTTATTGATAAAGAATAATATTCATGATTTAAAATGATCATTTGATATATGTGGAATGGATTATACATATAGTGGTGGGTGGGGACCAAAATTATGTATCCCCTAGATGTATCAGAAGGTGTCATAAGACAAATCTGTAAGCTAGAATTAAATGGGTATTTACCCATAGTTTTAAACTATCTTAGTGTAAGGTCTTGATGGTAAATATATAATAATGTCTGAAATCATGGTGTCCAACAGTTTTTATTTCATTCATTGAGTATTCATTTATTATTATCCTGGAGACTTCTACATCAGTGTTATCCATAGTTTCTTTTTACACTCAAGTTATTGATTAAGTGGAATATATTTTCAGTTATTTACATTTCCATATTATGTATGCCTTATTTAGTTATGAAATATTATACTATATGAAACCCTTTCTGAGTATTTGATAACAAAAATATTTTTTCCCTTACTTTTGTTATGAATAAGAAATATTTGAATGAGTTTCCTGGATATAAAATATTTACTTTTGTTATGTTTATATTTTATTCTTTATGTACAATGGGTAACATGTATGTTTTTGTGTAACATGTTACTTTTAAAGGTAACATGTATGTTTCCTTGGGATTTGACGCTTTCTATTTATTCCAATTTAATAAAGGGGACACTGGCTCCGTGTTACTAGTGTTTAGGTTTCTACGTTTGTGTTTTTTTATATTTTTATCAAAATAAAAATAAAGAATATAATTAAATATTTGTTGTAATTGAGTGACGATAAAGATCACAATTAATGAATAATTTATATTTATTAAAAGAATCTTGGAATGTTTATGTGATAGTTGAGTGTGATACATGACATTTTACACTGCATTAGAGATCCATTCATATGTTGTAAAATTAACTTACATGAGTTTCTTCCATTATAAATAATTGAAATGAAAAAGGAGATGTTATTTTTTATTGAAGTCCTTGTATATTTAGATTCAATGAGTCATATTATAAGTATAATGATTTTATATATAAACTTGTATGAGATTTAATGAAATGGGATAATGGTTGTTATGATAATTTCGGACTACCTATTCTTGAGGAATTTAAAATAGTAGTTGTGATTGAAGCTTATTAAAGAAGTCAAAAATTGGATAAAAGAGTTAGGAACAATCCTTAGATTATGTATCATGGAAGATGATATAATAAAATAGAAAATACCTGTTATATGATGATGGGATAGATCTTATTTTTAATAAAAGAAGTATTGAGGAAGTAAAGTTTTCTGAAAGGAAATAAATGGTGTAAAAATATGCAGAAAAATTCATGGGGATTGTGATGAAGAGTTTTGAGAGACTTTGATATATTTATATACTCATTTGAGTTGGTTTTTAGTAGAAATAGAAAATATTTATAGAAATTAATACTTGGATATTATTGAAGAAATTGAAAAAGAACCATATACATAAGGGTACTCTTGAATATTAACTGAGAAAATAATGGTAAAATTGGTTTATAAAATAATATAGAAAGGATTTAAAAATGTAGAATACTAGAAATTAGAAAAGTATCGAGTCCCACTAAGATAACTAAAAGTAAGTTACTTGATATGTAAGTGTTATAAATTTTTTCGAATGGATACATATATTGGGAATCCACAAAACCCCAATGTCTAGAAGTTATCCATCAGTCATTCCTTATATCAGTAATTGAACCTCCAAAACTTCCTTGACCATAAGGAATAAAACTGATTGATATATCAAAACTTAGGATAAAAATGCCACACCCTATATCACTACACCAAGTCATCCTCCTCGGACACACTCACACAAAGCCTCAAAACTATTCAGGCAAATAGAAACTAAATAAATAAATAAATAAACACTTTTAGGTTTATGTGGTTTGGGTGTGATTCCTCTATATATGGTAGAACATTGTTTCCATAATTTATAATAATAAAAAGAAGTAATTACAATAACATTATCTAGGTAACCTACTTATATAACTAATTATATGTGATCCTTTTACCACATCCTACCATTTTTGAAAGTATCCCCTCCTACTTATAGGGGGCCCCAACTAATCATCTGGAAGGAATAAATTTAGATATTCCCAAAAGAACCTCCATTGAGAATGGTGAATACAGAATTCTTGTACTAAGTCCTTCTACAACCTCTGACCATTAGTGAATGGTCCAAATGTATCTTTCATTCCACTAAAAGACACTTACAGATCAAACCATTTATTGAAAAACATTCTATGATTGAATTCAACATAACACTATTCATAATTCGAAATGTAGACACATAACTTCTATTTTAACCTTCCAAACCACTATCAATTTCATATACATTCAAATATAACAACTTTTTATCTACCCACATCTCTGAATTCTAAATTCCACTTCTTTCTTTATTTATCCAAATAAATCATTTAAATCTTCTCATTTTAGTCAAACTAAATAATAACTTGAAGAGGATTCATATTTCAAACAATATGCCACTTAAAATACAACTTTATGCAATAAATGAAAACTTTATGACATTTAGTAAAACAAATTACTCACTTCTACAACATACAATATCTCTAACCCCCCTCCATCCACACATTTTAGGATAAGGAAATATTTTTTACATAGATTTTTTTGGGCTATCACCTTAGTGAATATGTTAGTAAGATTTGGATTCCTAGATCTCTTTTATAACTCCTGTACCCTTTACCACATCATATTCTAGATAAAGTGATATTTTAGGAAGATGCGTTTTGTATGTGAATGAAACACCATATTTTTCACCAAATTTATTACAGTATATCTATCATATTTGATAAATCCACCCTAATGGATTCTTTTAAGATTCTATAAAAGAAACCTCATCCCGATCAATTCATTCCCTGCTCATGTTTCTTCCTCATACTGAACTTCCATTATGAAAAAAGTAATAAATAATTACAGCTATGATATCCATTGAACTGCCATTTCTCCATATGTGAAAAAGTATTTTGATTATATTACAAGTGTTGAAATCCCCATAAAATTAAGCATCAATATAACCCTATAATGGATCATCCATCATAATGAATATAGATGTATATTTCAAACCATGGAGATAATAGATGCTCTTATTTACAAATTTTCAGTTTTTATTCCTTGGATTTTACATAAAACAACTCACAAATCTCAATGAAATGGAAATATGTGGTCTCATATATATCATAGTTTATAACAAACTACCTACCATTTATGGAAATGAAAACCTCACTATATACTTGACCACATGTTCCATTTTTAGTTATTTGTACTTGGAAATTTTGATGCATCCGACCAAAGGAGTTAAGAATAAATTATACCTAGACATTGAAAACCTTTTAATTATATTATAAATACAGTATCTTTGAGATAAAATGAGATTTAAAACTTTTATATCTCTCTCAATATCCAAACCTAATATTTTCTTTTGGCCAGATCGAGATCTTTCATCTTGATTCTTTTGGAAAATTTATCCTCTATTTCTTGAATCCTCTTAATGTTTGAACCATACAAAAGAATATTATCTATATATAAGAGAGTGAGGATAAAACTCCTATCATCCCATATCTTTAAATTAAAAAAATGATCCACATTTCTCAGAGTGAAACCTTCATAATCCTTGAAAGTATTAAATTTTTAATTCCACTACCTTTGTCATTAATTTAAGTCATAAAGATTTCTCTTTTGCTTACATGCCAATTCCCCATTTCAATAATCCTTAAAACCAGCTGGTTGCGTCATATAAATTTCCTCTTCCAATTCACCGTGATGGAACATAGTCTTTATATATATCTGATCTAAGTATATTTTTTACTTGCAACTATGCTCAGTGTTATCATGATAATATAATTTCCCAATGAAATTATTTTTAACGTGTTATTATATTTTTCTATTTAAATATCTTCACCACCAACCACTCCACATAACTTTTCCTATTGTTACACTCTTACTTGAAACAAAACACCCATTTTTCTTTTGTTTTTTATTCCCTTTTAGAAATACTGTCTACTTATATATTCTGTTAGAATCTAATAAAGATATTTTTTCATTCACAGATAATCCCCTCTTTCTGATGTCACTGTGTGTTGTAACTTATTCCAGGATTTGAGGTTCTCCATAATCCATTAGAATTAATAAATTCATGTAATCTCCAAACCTATAAACCAACCTTCTAAATTAGTAGATATCCTCAATTATGTTATCAACTCTGATCTTTTTGGATCTACAAATCTTGAAGCCTCAAATTTTAGAGATCCCTCTTTTGAAACTCTCACTAAAGATTCAATATTCTTTTAGTATTCACGTAAATCTTCATCTAGTATATTTTTTAGACTTTTAGTGTATCCATATAAGTTCTCAATAACTAGTGTTGTCCTAATATTCCTAATCAGATAAATATAGACATGGGTAATTGGTTCTTTATTTTCAACTCCATTTTTATCCATGTTATAGTAATTTCAAAATACCTTCTTATTGAAGAGAACCTACTTTCACTTGATTATTTTTCAATGATCGTCAGTGATGAAATCTGAAATTTTTATCATAATATCCCACAAATAAACATGTCCTGGGATTTTCTTCAAGTTTTCCCTATATCATTAGCATCAACATCGATTTCAGTGACACTCCCTAAAATATTTTATGGATAAATTTCATAGGTTTACCTGACCACAACTACTCTAGAATCTCCAATCCCAATGGATTATATAGACTTTTGTTAACCAAGTACACTACCATGTTCACTGATTCTAACCAAATTTCATTAGGTATTCCTAAATATAACCTCATGCTATACACCTTCTCTATTAATGTCTAATTCATTTACTCTACAAACAAAATCTATTGAGGTGGACTGAAAATTGTTTTCTATGGAATGATACCTTTCATATAATATAATTTTTAAAATTATCTTCCACTATACTCACCATAGTTGTTGGATCCTAGGAACTTTTAATTCTGACCAGTTTTCCTTTCCAATATGGCCTTCTCTTTAATTAACACTCCATATAACTCAGATTTGTGTTTGAAGTAAAACTATGATTATCATATTACATAATAAATGAATGTCAAGAAGATAAGTAACCGTATGTGATATTGGACTAGGGATAGAACCCAAATATTCAAGATAACAAGTTATAACTTTTTGGATCTAGGCTTGCTTCTACTTAGGTTGAATGATGACCTCTTATACTTCTTAATTCTAGATATATCAAAAATTCCAAACTCCATTTAATCAATATTCAACATTACTTTTTCATTTTAACCTTCATGTTCCTCTCTATAAATTATCAGAGGTGATAATGTAGAAAAGAATCTCTCAAAAAATGATAATTCAAAAATTATTTCTCCACATGGCCTTCCAATTAGATATGGTGTATGAGCCTTGGCATCTCAGTCTTCCAAAATAGATCCTCAATAAATATTTTAAACTTTGTAATAATTGCTTGTACCAAACCCATCATCATCAATATGTCCTATATAAATTAGATTAATCCATATTTTTGAGATGTGAATCATTTATTTAAATTCTAAGAAGCAATAATTTTCCATTTAGCTATTATAATATACTATCTAAACAACTTTACCAGCTTCATAATCTTACAAATGTAATTTCATGAAATATCCAAATATATAATTGACTATTCACCCTTTATCAAATATGAAGTGAAATAATGTACTAAAATGAATTAGTCATAATTATATAAAAGTGTTAAAACATAACAAAAAAGTATCTATACCCATCAGATGAATTCATTGAGAAAGAACTATTAGAAGCTATCCTTCTAAATTGCTCCATATGGTTCTTGAAATCCTTCTTGAGATGTTTTCTTTTCCTAAAATTATAATATAGGAGTCTATGTCTCAGTAACTTTCCTTGGATCCTTTCTTTGGATCTAACTTCCATTCTTCCACAAACATTTTGATGATGTAAATATCCTATACGTTACACATTTAGTGTGTTTAATTTAGGTGTTTGGACTTCTCTGCATCCATGTTATTTATTTAATATGACATATCTAAGTTCTTCAAATACTAGTCCAATGTTCCCAAAAGAATTGATCATGGTAGTTAGCATCACATCCAAACATTCCTGTAATAATGATAACAACAACAGTTCCCATAATTCATTATAGAACTTTAAATTTCTACCAATTTGGATCTGATTCCCTTGAATTATAATCCACCTATTCAAACAACCTTCCAATTTTATTATCTATATACTTATTTGAAATTTGTTATATATGGTATTTATGATGAATAAACTCTCTAGACCCTCGGTTTCAAGAGTGTGTACTGAGATTGATGTTTCTCAAACTCTCCCATATTAGATCTGGATCTAGAATGGTAATTATGATTTTTTACGAATTGGTGTATGAAAACCTTCCCAATTAATATAATATTTTCCCTAATATTGGCCATTTGTAGAATTATTGCATCTACAGGGCAAACCAAACTACCATCCATAATGATACATGGGTTGAAAAGGGGAAAAAATCATGGCCTGATAGAGTTCAAGGACAGTATCTCAATTGATGCTGGACCTTCTACGATCCAGAAACCTAATGGGGGGCACCATGATGTTGTTGAGAATACTGATGAGGATAATGTTTTAGCTTTGGATAAGGACCACCCTAGGAAATCTATGAGTTATTCAGGAGAGGCAAATAATTTATCAGATTTTTTAAATTCTATTTGCAGCACTATAAATGACATTAATTACTCTCCCACCCAGATGAGAGATCAAGAGGAACAAAGTAAACATAATGATGTAGTCATTGAGGAACATGAAAGTTTCCACTCTGAGTCTAATGATTCTTTACATTATACTAGTGACCAAGCTTGTAAAATGTAGGAGGATTATTTGAAATTGAGTTCTAGGAATGGTAAAAAACTAATGAATGACCCAGATGGGTTCATCAATCTGAATCCTAGGAATACTCAAGAGTGTGGAGATTATACTAACTTATAAAGGAAAATTTTCACTAGATTCTTTAATGCTAATAGGCATCAAAATATAGATCCCACCCCACATCCGATCAATAACAAAACCTCTTTTACTGTCGCTAATGATTTTTTTCCAAAATGATTATTTTTTTATGAAGGCGTTGACCCTGATTTGAAGGATACATATAGGTTCATAGAGGATCTTGGGGAGGAACTGCTATCTTGGATAGAGAAAAAAGATGCAGCTATTTAAAAAAAATATAATGATGGTGATGTCATTGTGGATTTTTATCATCAAATCCCAGAATGGATGATTTCTAGAGTGGAGGAATAATTCTAATGAGATCTTATTTTAAATATAGTGAAATTACATGGAAATGAATCGACTTATTTTTTACTTATGAATATATGTAGACCTTCTGGTGTTTTGAAATAATGGATGGATCAGTTTTAATGGTGAAACAAGTATTAGGTTTCAATTTTTTGTGGTTTTTTTATTTTACTCCATTTTGTGTCTCTTATGCTACAACAAGATATTTAGGAGGATAATTCTTATCTATTTGAGCTCTTTGATCAAAATTAATCTAACATTTTGAAATCTGTGCTATGTTGTGTCCTTAATTTTTGGACTTGTCTCAGGCTGGCAGTTCACTTCTTGTGACTGGATTTTCTTCAATTAAAGAGTAGTTTGTCTTGGTTTTTTCTAGGATTATGGGATTTTATGACAATTGTTTTATTGTTTCTTGAATATTATTTACTTGTGTTTAGTTTATATTTCATTGAGTGTTTCTATTGTTGATCAACTAGAATTTGTTTCAGTGAATTGGAATTGTTGGATCACTTAACATGGGCTCCTGGATGTGTAAGATGTCCTATATTTTTTTATTTATATCAAATGTGTGTTCTTTTTGGGCTTTCATGTTCTTACAGGAAATTATCTTTAGCACTAGATTTTTAGCACAAGATAGTTTCAGGACTTTTAAGAATGATAGATAATAACTAATTAGAAGTGGTGAAATTCAAGAATCATATACACATGATATAATTAATGCTTTCAAGGGGCCTTCTTGATGTCTGAAGGCCGGAGACAACTGTGGTGCAATGAACTCTTCTGTGCAGTTGATGTGTCAGTGTTGGACTCCTTTGGCGTCAAGAGTGCCAGAGGTTCTGGTCATTGTTCCTGCATCAGCCCTATTTTTTCTCTTCTCTAGATCCAGGTTTTTACCTTTCTCTTTGAGGTGGAGTTGTGGGGTGGTCTCTTTGGATCTTTGGGAAGTGAGTTTGAGTGGGTGCTTCAGGAGGTGATAGTGTTGATGATCAGTCACCAGCGAAAGGTTGTGTTCGTCTATGGCGAGATGATAATGGTGATTAGTAGTGAAGCGACTGATGGTGATCGCCTGATGTGGGCCGACACATGGTCTGATAATTGTGGTGATGATATCCCTTTTGAATTTTAAATATCTAAAATTCATGATCATGTGTGGTCCTTTAATTTTAAATTTATAGTGGGCGGGATACTGGTAGTAGGTAGAATATGGGTTTACTTGGTTGTTTTTTTAACCTGGTTGAGTTGTTTTGGTTTAACACTTTTCCTTTAAAAGTGTCACTAGAAAATAAAAATGTGGATTGTGGCATTGTGTTTTTTAGTTGGGTTTTTAGGTCTCTAAAAATCTGTATTTCCTTCAATTCCTTGATGATGTAATATCTTTACACATCATGATTGTACTGTCAACTTTTAGTTGTAAAAAATTTCATTGGGGCATGAATTGGGTGAAAAATTCATGTCTCACATTGATAAAGAAACCTTTACATCACATACACCTTATTCAAAGAATTTATATTTTCATACATGCCCTCCATTGATTTACTTATCTCTTCAATGGATTTTACCTATTAAATTTAAAAGGAAACATTATATACTAATGAAATTTGAATAAACCTAAGTGATCTTCTATTTATGCATTTCCTTCACACTTTCTCCAACTTATTAGGTTTTAATCCGGCCAATGAAACTTCCACATACTTTTAAAAGAGGTAATCCTCCTTATAAATTCTCCAAAATCCAAAATCTATTCCATCAAACTTATCTATCCTTACCTAATTTCCTTATGACACTATATATAATAGTAAACCATCACAAAATTGAAAAATTTATAATGAAATATAATGATTAATGATTATTCTATTGTGTGTGTGTTTCTGATTCCTAAACCAAAATATATGATATAACCTATTGGGAATAAACAAAATCATGAGTTTTAGATATTATCCACTAGAAGTTTCTTGTATTGGAAATAGATCCACTGGAACTTCCTTGATAAGAAGGAATATAGTGACTTGATAAACTAGAACATAGGAAGATAAAGATGTATCCTAAATCAATACACTTAGTCACGTCATCGCACACACTAACTTAAAGCCTCAAAAACCTTAAAAAGGTAAAATTAATGAAAATAAGAAATGAGAAATTCTGGGATTATATGGTTTTAGCATTATTCCTATATCAATATGAGAACTCTAGTACCATATTTCATAATAATCATAATCTATAAGAAATTATAATCACTTAAAATAATTAATCAAACTAGATAACTAATTACAAGTAGTCCATTCATCATATTCTACCACATGAAAAGTGGTCCCACCCACTTATATTAGGTCACATACGGTCACTAGGTTACACAATTTTTAGATACCCATTGAAGTGTAGGTTCCGGGCGCAACGGAAGCGCGTTGGTGGGTTCTCCCAACTTTAATTTTAACGTTAAACAATGTTCAATCTGAGATCCATCACGATATAAAATGCCGAATCTTTGGAATAGAACGAAGAACGAAAAGAAAAGAAGAGTCCCAGAACCCTTGAGGAGGATCCTCATATGTTGATTATAATTTATTTAATTAATGCATAAGAATTACCTTGTTGGAATTCTTTCTTCGTTGATGTGTCCGGTCACGATTCGGTGATCCGTCATTGCGTCGTAGAATCCAAGTTTAGGATTCCTCTAGCGGTGATCCACACGTGTGTCACATATCTCCGGACATCACCGAAGAGATCTCCGGGTGCTAGCGCGGAAGAACCTTCGCTTGCGATGTCCGCCTTCGACCGCCTTGATCCGGTGGAGGATCTTGCTCTCGTAACATGAGGGCATTCTTGGTGGAAAGGGAATTCTCTCTTGGCTTGAGAGTATTTCAAAATCCGTTGTGCACAACAATGGATCTCAAAAAATGTTGGGGTTGCGAGGATATTTATAATCAGTTTTGAGGTTAATAGAGTTATGACAATAAATAAACGCGTTACGCATTTTATTTATTTCATTAACTCTTATTGAAAACCCCCATGTCGAATTATTAATTCCTTGCCATGCACCCACGCTGATTATAATAAATATCATTTAATAAATCAATTTTAAATCCACAAAATCCCAATTGGAAAAACTACACGGCGTGTAATAATTAATACACGGCGTGTACTTGTTTTCCATAAAACTACACAGCATGTATATTTAATATACATGGTGTGTACTTTTATTTTCCATTTTTCTCCACCACATTTATTAGACCTTGAGTAATGACTATTTATTTCTTAAATAAATGTAACTGCATTACTCGCTAATAAATATATTATTTTATCCACAGTATATTCTCTCGAATAACTAGTGTCAAAATAAATGCGATCAGACATACTTAAATAATTATTAAACCACAGTCGGGAATAATATTTATTTAACTTGTTAAATTAATATTTAACTGAGATACATGGACACACTTAGTGTGTGACCCTCTAGGCCTCTTTCTCAGTGGCATTAGGCTGAGCCTGCCTAAAGTCCAAGGTTAGCATCTAGCAACACGCCAAGGCACCCATAGAGAAAGTAGTTAATGCCGCAATGACGTGTCACCTCCTACGAACTCTTACCGTGTAATATAATCCCTTTGTCTTGATATCTCCAATCAAGCGGGTTGCATGCTAGTGCCATCAACCCATGTGCTTGATTATTATTTCTTTGACTTCCCGGAATTGAACTTGCCCATACCTTACCATGGCCATGGATTTATTTAGGGTATATCAATTCCATCATAGGGCCTGAGATATCTACTTCCGTTATGGAATAGAAGGGACAAATACTTTCTCGCATTATCTATTAATGCGGTGTTACTTGTGACGCACCCAACGTATCCTACCTCACTGCGAACAGTGTTTCGTCACATTTTTTGTCAATACATCTAAGTGCGCGAGTTGTAATACCCATTAATCATAATCTTAAAGTCTAAGGATCAATACACACGTCCGTAGATAGGAACATCCAATGACACTATGAAATGTGGATTTCCTACTGGCGGGTCTCGTTGTCATAATATCCTCTTGGATATTACCATGGGCGCACACCATGAGAAGGTTCCTCAAAGTTTTATGAGTCCTCACCCCTAATGAACTGTATTATTTATGTCCCTCAAATAATATCATCCGGCCATAGAACATACATTCAAGAACAGTGTTATGGTACTTTCGGGTTCTCATCATAGCAGAGATCCGCTACGACCCTTTAATGCAACAGCTGTCCTTAGGATATTATCACATGACATTTCACGCAGAAGAACAATCAAGATGTGATAAGGATTTTATTTAATGAATAAAGTACAAAGTATTTGGTTATAGACCACCAACTCTAACAGACTCCCACTTGGACTAGAGCCAACTGCTAACAACCTTTAACCTGCTAGCTCTCACATGATATTCATGCTTCTGCTGAGATAGTCCTTTAGTCATGGGGTCCGCCACGTTCTCTTTCGTGGACACTCTGCTCACTGCAACTTCACCCCTTTGATAGAAATCCCTCAAGAGGTGATACTTTCAGAGTATGTGCTTTGTCCGTTGATGTGACCTTGGTTCTTTTGCAAGAGCCACCGCTGCAGTATTATCACAATACAATGTAATGGGATATTTACTGCTAGGCACCACATCAAGCTCCTGGACAAAGTTTCGAATCCAAATGGCTTCTTTGGCTGCATCAGAAGCCGCTATATACTCGGACTCCGCTGTAGAATCGGCGACAACTAGCTGCTTTGAACTCTTCCAGCTCACAACTCTTCCATTGAGACAGAAAACATATCCAGATTGTGACTTCAGATCATTCTGATCTGTTTGAAAACCAGCATCAGAATACCCTCTGATGACAAGCTCCTCGTCTCCTCCATACACCAGGAACATATCTGTAGTTCTTCTCAGATACTTAAGGATAGTCTTAACAGCAGTCCAATGCTGTTCTCCTGGATCTGCTTGATATCTGCCTACCATGCTCAGTGAATAGGCAACATCAAGCCTGGTACATAACATGTCATACATGATGGATCCTATAGCCAAAGCGTATGTGATCTTGCTCATCCTATCTTTCTCCTCTTGTTTCCGGGGACACATTTTCTTAGAAAGATGCAAGCCATGTGACACTGGAACCAATACCCTCTTGGATTTTTCCATACTAAATCTCTTTAGTATTTGGTCAATGTATGTACCCTGACTTACTCCAAGCAGCCTCTTGGATCTATCACGAATGATCTTGATCCCTAGAATGTAGGCTGCTTCTCCTAAGTCCTTTATGGAGAAACACTTGTTCAATCAGTCCTTAACTGACTGTAAGGGTGGTACTTCGTTTCCAATAAGCAATATGTCATCAACATATACCACTAGGATGACGACCTCATTCCCATTAAACCGCTTATAAACACATGGCACACATTCGTTCTTAATGAAACCAAATTCCTTTATGGCTTCATCAAATCGAATGTTCCATGACCTGGATGCTTGCTTCAATCCATAAATGGATTTCTGTAACTTGCAAACCCGTTTGGATTCAGCTCGTGTCACAAACCCTTCTGATTGTGTCATGTATACATCTTCATAAAGGTTCCCGTTAGGGAATGCTGTTTTGACATCCATCTGCCAAATCTCGTAGTCATAGTAAGCTGATATGGAAAGTATGATTCTTATGGATTTAAACATGGAAACTGGTGAGAAGGTTTCATCATAGACAATTCCGTGATGCTGTCTGAATCCTTTAGCCACTAGCCTTTCTTTATAGGTGCTAACTTGACCTTCCATGTCCAGCTTTCTTTTGAATACCCATTTGCATCCAACATGCTTTACATCAACTGGCTCATCGACCAGAACCCAAACTTGGTTCTGATACATGGAATCCATCTCAAAATTCATAGCTTTTAGCCATCTTGCAGCTTCTAAGCTTTCTACTGCTTCCTTGTAGGAGAGAGGTTCATCATTGTCCAACAATAATGATTCACCATCCTCAGTGACTAGTAAACCAAATCTCTCTGGTTCCCTTACCTCTCTTGAGCTCCTACGTAGTACTTGTGTTTCTGGAACCTCTTCCACAGGGACCTGTGGAACTTGTTCCTATACCAACTCCTGTGTATCTTGAGCATCAACTTTGTCGAAGTCAATCTTGCTCCTACTATCCTTCTTGAGGATTTTCTCCCTCTCAAGAAAGACGGCTTGTCTGGCGACAATCACTTTCTTGTCTTGGGGGTTATATAGGTAATATCCTTTTGTTTCCTTGGGATATCCTATAAAGATACACTTCGTGCCCCGGGGTGCTAGTTTTTTTCCTGAGAAGGCCTTAACAAACACCTCACATCCCCATACACGTGTGTGCGACAAAGTGGGTTTCCTTCCATTCCATAACTCGGATGGAATTCCATTTGCCGCCTTAGTTGGTACCCGGTTTAATGTTTATGCTGCAGTTTGTAATGCATATCCCCAAAAGGATAATGGAAGATCCGCATGACTCATCATTTACTTCACCATGTCCAACAAGGTGCGGTTCCTCCTTTCACTAACACCATTCCACTGTGGTGTATAAGGAGTAGTGAGCTGAGATAGAATCCCAGACTCCCGTAGAAGATCGATGAACTCTTGGTTTAGATATTCTCCACCTCGATCCGATCGAAGCTTCTTTATCTTCTCACCAAGTTGATTCTCTACTTCATTCGTGAATTCCTTAAGTTTCTCTAAGGACTCTGACTTATACCTCATTAAGTAGACATATCCATATCTACTCAAATCATCAGTAAAAGTAATAAATTAAGAATATCCACCTCTAGGTTATTCTAGAAATGGTCCACACACATTTGTGTGTACCAATCCTAGAAGCTCTGTGGCCCTTTCACCTTGTCCACAAAAAGGCGGCTTGGTCATTTTTCCTTGTAAACAAGCGTGACATCTATCAAGTGGTTTTAGCTCAATAGAGTCTAAATAGCCATCTTGGCAGAGCTTTGTCAAGCGCTTCTCGTTCACATGACAAAGGCGGTGATTCCATAACTGGGTGATGTATGAGTCATGTGAGTTTGTTTCGTTATCGATTGCCAACACTTGGTTTTCGTAATTTAATACATACAAACCATTATTCAAATGTGCCATACCATAACATACGTTGTTCTTATAAAAGAGACAACCCTTATTTCCAAACTTGAAAATAAATCCATCCATATCCAAACAAGATACAGAAATTATGTTCTTGGTAACACTAGGCACAAAATAACAGTTTTGTAAAAATAAAATCATGCCAGTGGGCAATGAGAGGTGATAGTCGCCAATAGCCAATGCAGCCAGCCTTGCGCCATTGGCATCTCGAAGATCCACCTCTCCTCTGTAGATCTTTCTAAATCTACTTGGTTCCTGCATTTGAATATAGATGTGAGCCCCACAAGCTGTATCTAATACCCAGTGTGTAGAAATAGAAAGATTGCACTCGATAAAGAACGGACCTTTAGCATCCCCACGCTTCTGGGTTCAGTTCCTCTTCCAGTGGCCCTGCTTGCCACATGCAAAACACACTGCTTCCCGTTCCTTTCCCTGCCTCTGGATCTTCCCCTTCTTGGAGGGATGGTGCTCGGGGGCTTCAGACTGTTTATAAGTCTTTGGCCCCTTTGCCTTGTCCTTCCTTTTCTTTTTCACCATAAGGACCGTGGGTTTGTCATGCCCCATGTCCTTATCTACCTGGCGAATCAAGGTCAGAAGCTCCGATAGACTCTTCTCATTGCCTCTCATGTTATAGTTGACAATGAAGCTAGATAAGGTCTTGGGAAATGATGATTGGATGAGATCTGTACGCAACTCATCTGGGAATTTAATCCCTAAGATGTCCAAGCGTTCAATGTAGCCAATATGTTTGACCACATGAGGTCCAGCTGGCGCAGACTCTCCAAGCTTCGTGGTAAACAAAGCATTGGAGATCTCATACCTCTCCTTTCTCGCCTTCTCTTGGTAGAGATCTTTAAGGTGAGACATCATGCTATACGCATCCATGTTTTCATGTTGCTTGAAGATATCATTAGACATGGCTGATAGCATGAAACACTGGACATCTATGGCATCATCCATGTGTTTCATGTAGAGAGATAATTCCTCATCACTAGCCTCTTTCGCAGGCGCAACTGGAATAGGCTCTTCCAGCACATATAATTTCTTTTCATGGAGAAGAACGACGCATAAACACCTCTGCCACTCTTGGAAATTGGTGCTGGTGAGAAGGTTTTCTTTTTCGAGTTTGGTGCGCAATGATATGTTTGAAGTAATTTTCTTTCCGTTTCTACAATTTAATATGAGCAAAGGTTTAGTACTTTATTATAAAAATTGAGACAAATAAATAAATTAATACTTATTAGTCTCCCACTATTTTATCGAAATCCAATAGCCCTCACCATTGACTTCGGAATATTCTATTGCATGAATATTCTTGTGGTAAGGATCCATATTTCCCTTCGTATTACCCCAACTAGGGTTGGTCAAGCAACTTGAAGGGTTTTAGGTAGGCATTCCAAATGCCAACTGCATTAACTCGCAGTTCCTTGATCTGCTGAGTGGACTCCCCAATCCTAAAACCCTTTTTGGATTTCCTCAACCTTTGCCTCTTGGTCACACCAAGTCCTACTATGGCAGTCAACCCTTGATGCGAACCAAGTCAAGTCAACCCAAAACCTTGAATTAGAATTCCCCGATAATTGAAAGCACCCCAACTAGGGTTGGTCAAGCACTTTGAACTATGGTTCGATTCTAACAAAGATTATGGAAGGCTATGCCGACTTAATATTTATTTTGAGGGATTTTATCCTTATACGTAAATTGCCATTTTATTATCTTTGATTACATGCTTGTTAATATTAAGTGGGATATACTTAAGTGATTAACCATGTCTAAGATAATATTTACGTATAAGCCAATTTTATTTTAGTTCCATCTTGCATGCTCATTTAATTCAATAATGGTGTGATCGTGACAACACACCCACAATAAATAAACCATGAAACTGACAGAAATAAAATAAATGGTATGATCATGAGCTTTTCTATTGGTTAGTTTATCTAGCAGTTGATAAACTAACCCAAGACCTAGGGGAGAAACACCTTGAACCTTTCGGGTGCATGTTTACAGCTTTCCACCTGTCCACCTTTGTATCTCCTTGGATTGGTTTCATCTTGGCTCTTGAATTGAGCCGCCTCCACTAGCTTGGGAGCTCCATAAATTACATATGCATTTATCTCACATGCAGGTGAGGGGAAAAGAGGTTTTTACATAAAAGAATCCTGGGGCATGCATGCCCTACATATTACTGAGGAGATGGCTCGCAGGCCAACAAATTTAATTTAAATAAATTAATTAAAAGAAACCATTCACATACAAAGGTCTCGGTCAAGCTCATGATCATCCATACATGCAACGATATTTACGAATAAATAAAACTAGCATTCAATTCTTTAATCGTTCTTGTTTAAGATAAATCACGCTCGAATCAATTAATTATTTTTAATTAATCAATCCTTTTATCTTAAATCCATTTTCTAAATTTCCTTGAGATTCTCATCCATCATAATTTTAAACAAATAAATTCATTTAAAATTATCCTTGTACACAACTTGTACCTTGGAGGCAACCCGATGAATTCCCATTTATTACGCAGATGTTAAATTAAACACATATATATAAAACACCTATCACGTGTTGTGCCTCAACTTTACGCCTGCACCATGGTACACGTCCCAAGGGTTTGTATAATATAATAATAAATTTTAATAAATCTTCATAATTTGGGTGAGTACAGGGCCTGTAGTTCCGACTACACAGCGTGTACTTTTTCTTCACCGTCCATCCGAAGTACACACCCGGGGATAGGGCGTGTTAATGTACTTCAGAAATTTTCGGAGTACATGGCATGTACAGTGGGACACACGCCGTGTAGTTTCTGCGTTACACAGTTTCCAGCCGGGCAGGCTACGTACGGAGTACACGACCCAACCCTAACCCGAAGGAACTACACGCCGTGTTCATTGGACCACACAACATGTATTCCGGAAACCGTGTGCCACTTGTTTCTGGTCAACACACGGTGTCTTAAATTCATAGAAAGAATCCAATACACGGCTTGATTTGGCGGATCAGTCAATGCATTGAACCTAGACTACACAGTGTGTACTTCCGAATACACGCCGTGTATTCTGGTGTTATACGGCCAGAAACATTTGGCTCCTCCGGATGAGTTCCTCTATTTTATTTTAATCAAAATTAAAAGAAAAATCCATTTCTATGAGGTGAACGAGAAACGAGGGAGGAGGAACAGTTCTCGATATTCAGATTTCCAGAACGATTAAACATGAATTGAAATAACTAAATTATTAAATGCGTAAATCACCAACAAAAAAACTAAATAATTATAACCAACGATATGACTCCTCTGATACCACTTGAAGGTTCCGGGCGCAGCGGAAGCGCGTTGGTGGGTTTTCCCAACATTAATTTTAACGTTAAACAACGTTCAATCCGAGATCCGTCACGATATAAAATGCCGAATCTTCGGAATAGAACGAAGAACGAAAAGAAAAGAAGAGTCCTGGAACCCTTGAGTAGGATCATCATATGTTGATTATAATTAATTTAATTAATGCATAAGAATTACCTTGTTGGAATTCTTTCTTCGTTGATGTGTCCGATCATGATTCGGTGATCCGTCGTTGCGTCGTAGAATCCAAGTGTAGGACTCCTCTAGCAGTGATCCACATGTGTGTCACGTATCTCTGGACATCACCGAAGAGATCTCCAGGTGCTAGCGCGGAAGAACCTTCGCTTGCGATGTCCGCCTTCGACCGCCTTGATCCGGTGGAGGATCTTGCTCTCGTAACTTGAGGACGTTCTTGGTGGAAAGGGAATTCTCTCTTGGCTTGAGAGTATTTCCAAATCCGTTGTCCACAACAATGGCTCTCAAAAAATTTTGGGGTTGCGAGGATATTTATAATCAGGTTTGAGGTTAATAGAGTTATGACAATAAATAAACGCGTTACGCGTTTTATTTATTTCATTAACTCTTATTGAAAACCCCCATGTCAAATTATTAATTCCTTGACATGCACCCACGCTGATTATAATAAATATCATTTAATAAAACAATATTAAATCCTCAAAATCCCAATTGGAAAAACTACACGTCGTGTAATAATTAATACACGGCGTGTACTTGTTTTCCATAAAACTACACATCATGTATATTTAATATACACGGCGTGTACTTTTATTTTCCATTTTTCTCCACCACATTTATTAGACCTTGAGTAATGACTATTTATTTCTTAAATAAATGTAATTGCATTACTCGCTAATAAATATATTATTTTATCCACAGTATATTCTCTCGAATAACTAGTGTCAAAATAAATGCGATCAGACATCCTTAAATAATTATTAAACCACAGTCGGGAATAATATTTATTTAACTTGTTAAAGTAATCTTCAACTGAGATACATGGACACACTTAGTGTGTGTACCTCTAGGCCTCTTTCTCAGTGGCATTTGGCTAAGCCTGCCTAAAGTCCAAGGTTAGAGTCTCGCAACACGCCAAGGCACCCATAGAGAAAGAAGTTAACGCTGCAATGACGTGTCACCTCTTACGAACGCTTACCGTGTAATATAATCCCTTTGTATCGATATCTCCAATCAAGCGGGTTGCATGCTAGTGCCATCAACCCATGTGCTTGATTATTCTTTCTTTGACATCCCAAAACTGTACTTGCCCATACCTTACCATGGCCATGGATTTATTTAGGCTATATCAATTCCATCAAAGGGCCTGAGATATCTACTTCCGTTATGGAACGGAAGGGAAAAATCCTTTCTCGCATGATCTATTAATGCGGTATTACTCGTGACGCACCCAACGTATCCTACCTCGCTGCGAACAGTGTGTCGTCACAGTTTTCATATATAAATCTAAGTGCGCGAGTTGTAATACCCATTAATAATAATCTTAAAGTCTAAGGATCAATACACACGTCCGTATATAGGAACATCCAATGACACAATGAAATGTGGATTTCCTACTGGCGGGTCTCGTTCTCATAATATCCTCCTGGATATTACCAAGGGCGCACACCGTGAGAAGGTGCCTCAATGTTTTATGAGTCCTCACCCCTAATGACCTGTATTATTTGTGTCCCTCAAATAATATCATCCGGCCATAGAACATACATTAAAGAACAGTGTTATGGCACTTTTGGGTTCTCATCATAGCAGGGATCCGCTACGACCCTTTAATGCAATAGTTGTCCTTAGGACATTATCACATGACATGTCATGCAGAAGAACAATCAAGATGTGATAAGGCATTTATTTAATGAATAAAGTACAAAGTAGTTGGTTCTAGACCACCAACTCCAACATGAAGCCCTTATAATGGGAATTCAGACTACTTATTATCTATATAATGTCCAATTATAATATCTTACAAATGATGAACAATCTATATTACTCTTCCGCTCCATTGTATAATAATTATGAATCAAACCATTTTCTTTAAAACATTATAGGATTGAATTTCATGTATCACCATTAAAAATTTCGAATGTAGACCTATAAATTCCTTTCATTTTTCCCGACAACTAACTATTACATGTCCATCAAAATATATAATATTATAATCAACCAAAATCGATTGGATTATTTACACTGCTACTATATTTTTTTAGGGAAAATATATCTTACAAATATTCTTTTTTCCATTCAAACTAAATCTGATTTTTAAGATTCTTAAAATTCATATGAACTTAAGGGTTCTCAAGGGAAAAATGTGACTTGAAAAAGTAAAAGAGATGCACTATGATACATAAGAGTGAATTTAATTTTTCAGTGTATATAAATGAGTGAACATGAGACTATGTAAGGGTAAATATGATATTCTTAAGAAAATATAAGAGTTTATAGATAAAAAACTATAGTAAAGTTGACACATTCTATTACCCATATAAGAGTTACTAGAAATTTTTAAAGGATATATAAGAGGTTTAAAGATGATGTTCAAGGGTAAATGAAAACTTATAGTAGAGTAGTATGTTCATAGAAATGAAAATATTATATAAAGATAATTTATAAGGTTATTAAAATAGAATTTTTTTTCTAGTATTCAAGTAATAAATATCACTAAGCTAAGGGATTGAGCCATTATTTGATATTATTCATAAGGGAGAATCAATGAGTAGAGATGAAGAGGATATTGGTGTGATAAATCAAATGTTTCAAATATGAATATTTTAAACCATTTATTAATAATAAATCAGGATAAATTCAAGGGTGTAATTTCAACCAATTTTAATGAGAAATGGTATTAATGTAATATTAGTTTAGAAAATAAGTTAGAAGAAGATGTATATTCTAAAATCATGGGAAGAATTTGTTTTTAAAATATATTGATATGGTAAAGACAATGGGATAACGGAGGTAGAGGTAAATTTTACAACAAGAAAACACACGAGTAATTAAAATGATGATGCCAAATATGGTGGATTATACGATTAACTAATTCAACCAATGACAATAAAGTTATTTGTGTGTAAAAAGTGTGTAAAAAATAATAAAATAATTGAAAATAAATATTTTTATTATATTTTAGTTAAAAAATAACCTACATATAATCTTCACACGAATATACTCCTCAATCTTTTCGGAACCCACGATAAATAGATGCAAATTTGGAAGGGTAGTTACAACCCTTTATAACACGCCTTTTCCAACCCTAGAGGCACAATCCCAAAACCACACTTTTTTTAGACTAAGAGGTGTAAACCTAGAACCATCATTTTTAGGTGCAGGAAGAACCAAACTTACTTTAACCAGAATAAGGAACAATAAAAAACCCTTTCTTTTTTACTTGACCCAAGACACAACCAGTGATCCTTATTTTTGTTTAGGTTTTCATAACCAAGTAATATGATTTCTGGAGGTATAAAAAAGTACATGTTCAGGGATTATAAATCGATATAACATTTAAATAAAAATAAAATTTTAATAATAATATATAAGTATTTAAACCAATGAATAATGAAGATAATGTTACTGGTGTAGAAACAAATTAGCCTCAACCCTTTAGAGTAGTTGAACAAATTATATTAAGTAAACCAGAAAGGTAGTGTGTGATCCATGAATCTCTTAAAAATTTTCAACACTTCAATATCATATTAGTATCTTATGTATCAGATATATCTTATCTATTTCAATACTTTTAGCTTCAATTATTTACATATGAGTCTGAAATGGCTATTTACTTGAAATAAAGTTCCCATATCATCTTTAATTTGACGTGGTTGATTTCTTCATTATCTTTATGATCCCAAAACTATTTGAAATAATGAATTATATATATATATAATATAAATAATAATTTTTATTTTCATTTGAACATTCAAAAATTTCAGTCTCTGTTTGTGAAAAATAATTCTTCACCTCTCCATAATTATTATTATTTAAATATCCCTTCAAATATTATTTAAAAATCATCTTTGAATGAAAATTTAAAATATCCCACTAAAATATTCATTTAAACATTTGAATAATTATGTAAATTAGGTGATAAAACTGGATATTAATAATTAAAATGTTAAAATTTCAAATAAACATCATTTCATTTGTATATTTTGTTATATAGTAGTCATAAAATGTGATAAAAAAACTCTGCATGTTCTTTATCTATTCACAAAATTATATTCTTTATTATAGTCATGATAATATTTATCTCTAATGAAAGAGAAAAAAATCTTCCAAATTCCTTAAGATCTGAAAAGCTAACTGTTAATTATAAGATAATTTTTTGTTGAATTTGTGTAACATACCGAGTTCATAAGAGTAATAAATAATTACAGCTATGATATCCATTGAACTGCCATTTCTCCATATGTGAAAAAGTATTTTGATTATATTACAAGTGTCGAAATCCCCATAAAATTATGCATCAATATAACCCTATAATGGATCATCCATCATAACGAATATAGATGTATATTTCAAACCATGGAGATAATAGATCCTCTTCTTTACAAATTTTCAGTTTTTATTCCTTGGATTTTACATAAAACAACTCATAAATCTCAATGAAATGGAAATATGTGGTCTCATATATATCATAGTGTATAACAAACTACCTACCATTTATGGAAATGAAAACCTAACTATATACTTGACCACATGTTCCATTTTTAGTTATTTGTACTTGGAAATTTTGATGCATCCGACCAAAGGAGTTAAGAATAAATTATACCTAGACATTGAAAACCTTTTAATTATCTTATAAATACAGTATCTTTGAGATAAAATGAGATTCAAAACTTTTATATCTCTCTCAATATCCAAACCTAATATTTTCTTTTGGCCAGATCGAGATCTTTCATCTTGATTCTTTTGGAAAATTTATCCTCTATTTCTTGAATCCTCTTAATGTTTGAACCATACAAAAGAATATTATCTATATATAAGAGAGTGAGGATAAAACTCCTATCATACCATATCTTTAAATTAAAAAAATGATCCACATTTCTCAGAGTGAATCCTTCATAATCCTTGAAAGTATTAAATTTTTAATTCCACTACCTTTGTCATTAATTTAAGTCATAAAGATTTCTCTTTTGCTTATATGCCAATTCCCCATTTCAATAATCCTTAAAACCAGCTGGTTGCGTCATATACATTTCCTCTTCCAATTCACCATGATGGAACATAGTCTTTATATATATCTGATCTAAGTATATTTTTTTACTTGCAACTATGCTCAGTGTTATCATGATAATATAATTTCCCAATGAAATTATTTTTAAGGTGTTATTATATTTTTCTATTTAAATATCTTAACCACCAACCACTCCACATAACTTTTCCTATTGTTACAATCTTACTTGAAACAAAACACCCATTTTTCTTTTGTTTTTTCTTCCCTTTTAGAAATACTGTCTACTTATATATTCTGTTAGAATCTAATGAAGATATTTTTTCATTCACAGATAATCCCCTCTTTCTGATGTCACTGTGTGTTGTAACTTATTCCAGGATTTGAGGTTCTCCATAATCCATTAGAATTAATAAATTCATGTAATCTCCAAACCTATAAACCAACCTTCTAAATTAGTAGATATCCTCAATTATGTTATCAACTATGATCTTTTTGGATCTACAAATCTCGAAGCCTCAAATTTTAGAGATCCCTCTTTTGAAACTCTCACTAAAGATTCAATAGTCTTTTTGTATTCATATAAATCTTCATCTAGTATATTTTTTAGACTTTTAGTGTATCCATATAAGTTCTCAATAACTAGTGTTGTCCTAATATTCCTAATCAGATAAATATAGACATGGGTAATTGGTTCTTTATTTTCAACTCCATTTTTATCCATGTTATAGTAATTTAAAAATACCTTCTTATTGAAGAGAACCTACTTTCTCTTGATTATTTATCAATGATCGTCAGTGATGAAATCTGAAATTTTTATCATAATATCCCACAAATAAACATGTCCTGGGGTTTTCTTCAAGTTTTCCCTATATCATTAGCATCAACATAGATTTCGGCGACACTCCCTAAAATATTTTTTGGATAAATTTCATAAGTTTACCTGACCACAACTACTCTAGAATCTCCAATCCCAATGGATTATATAGACTTCTGTTAACCAAGTACACTACCATGTTCAGTGATTCTAACCAAATTTCATTAGGTATTCCTAAATATACCCTCATGCTATACACCTTCTCTATTAATGTCTAATTCATTTACTCTACAAACAAAATCTATTGAGGTGGACTGAAAATTATTTTCTATGGAATGATACCTTTAATATAATATAATTTTTAAAATTATCTTCCACTATACTCACCATAGTTGTTGGATCCTAGGAACTTTTAATTCTGACTAGTTTTCCTTTCCAATATGGCCTTCTCTTTAATTTACACTCCATATAACTCAGATTTGTGTTTGAAGTAAAACTATGATTATCATATTACATAATAAATGAATGTCAAGAAGTAAAGTAACCGTATGTGATATTGGACTAGGGATAGACCCCAAATATTCAAGATAACAAGTTATAACTTTTTGGATCTAGGATTGCTTCTACTTAGGTTGAATGATGTCCTCTTATACTTCTTAATCCTAGATATATCAAAAATTTCAAACTCCATTTAATCAATATTCGACATTACTTTTTCATTTTAACCTTCATGTTCCTCTCTATAAAGTATCAGAGGTGATAATGTTGAAAAGAATCTCTCAAAAAATGATAATTCAAAAATTATTTCTCCACATGGCCTTCCAATTAGATATGCTGTATGAGCCTTGGCATCTCAGTCTTCCAAAATAGATCCTCAATAAATATTTTAAACTTTGTAATAATTGCTTGTACCAAACCCATCATCATCAGTATGTCCTATATAAATTAGATTATTCCATATTTTGGAGATGTGAATCATTTATTTGAATTCCAAGAAGCAATAATTTTCCATTTAGCTATTATAATATACTATCTAAACAACTTTACCAGCTTCATAATCTTACAAATGTAATTTCATGAAATATCCAAATATATAATTGACTATTCACCCTTGATCAAATATGAAGTGAAATAATGTACTAAAATGAATCATTCATAATTCTATAAAAGTGTTAAAACATAACAAAAAAGTATCTATTCCCATCAGATGAATTCATTGAGAAAGAACTATTAGAAGCTATCCTTATAAATTTCACCATGTGGTTCTTGAAATCCTTCTTGAGATGTTTTCTTTTCCTACAATTCTAATATAGGAGTCTATGTCTAAGTAACTTTCCTTGGATCTAACTTCCATTCTTCCACAAACTTTTTGATGATGTAAATATCCTATACGTTACACATTTAGTGTGTTTAATTTAGGTGTTTGGACTTCTCTGCATCCATGTTATTTATTTAATATGACATATCTAAGTTCTTAAAATACTAGTCCAATGTTCCCAAAAGAATTGATCATGGTAGTTAGCATCACATCCAAACATTCCTGTAATAATGATAACAACAAGAGTTCCCATAATTCATTATAGAACTTTAAATTTCTACCAATTTGGATCTGATTCCCTTGAATTATAATCCACCTATTCAAACAACCTTCCAATTTTATTATCTATATCCTTATTTGAAATTTATTATATATGGTATTTATGATGAAGAAACTCTCTAGACCCTCGGTTTCAAGAGTGTGTACTGAGATTGATGTTTCTCAAACTCTCCCATATTAGATCTGGATCTAGAATGATAATTATGATTTTTTACGAATTGGTGTATGAAAACCTTCCCAATTAATATAATATTTTCCCTAATATTGGCCATTTGTAGAATTATTGCATCTACAGGGCAAACCAAACTACCATCCATAATGATACATGGGTTGAAAAGGGGAAAAAATCATGGCCTGATAGAGTTCAAGGATAGTATCTCAATTGATGCTGGACCTTCTACGATCCAGGATCCTAATGGGGGGCACCATGATGTTGTTGAGAATCCTGATGAGGATAATGTTTTAGCTTTGGATAAGGACCACCCTAGGAAATCTATGAGTTATTCATGAGAGGCAAATAATTTATGAGATTTTTTATATTCCATTTGCAGCACTATAAATGACATTAATTACACTCCCACCCAGATGAGAGATCAAGAGGAACAAAGTAAACATATTGAAGTAGTCATTGAGGAACATGAAAGTTTCCACTCTGAGTCTAATGATTCTTTACATTATACTAGTGACCAAGCTTGTAAAATTTAGGAGGATTATTTGAAATTTAGTTCTAGGAATGGTAAAAAACTAATGACTGACCCAGATGGGTTCATCAATCTGAATCCTAGGAATACTCAAGAGTGTGGAGATTATACTAACTTATAAAGGAACATTTTCACTAGATCCTTTGATGCTAATAGGCATCAAAATATAGATCCCACCCCACATCCGATCAATAACAAACCCTCTTTTACTGCTGCTAATGATTTTTTTCCAAAATGATTATTTTTTATGAAGGTGTTGACCCTGATTTGAAGGATACATATAGGTTCATAGAGGATCTTGGGGAGGAACTGTTGTCTTGGATAGAGAAAAAAGATGCAGCTGTTTAAAAAAAATATAATGATGGTGATGTCATTGTGGATTTTTATCATCAAATCCCAGAATGGATGATTTCTAGAGTGGAGGAATAATTCTAATGAGATCTGATTTTAAATATAGTGAAATTACATGGAAATGAATCAACTTATTTTTTACTTATGACTATATGTAGACCTTATGGTGTTTTGAAATAATGGATGGATCAGTTTTAATGGTGAAACAAGTATTAGGTTTCAATTTTTTTGATGTTTTTTTTATTTTCCTCCATTTTGTGTCTCTTATGCTACTACAAGATATTTAGGATGATAATTCTTATCTATTTGAGCTCTTTGATCAAAATGAATCTAACATTTTGAAATCTGTGCTATGTTGTGTCCTTAATTTTTGGACTTGTCTCAGGCTGGCAGTTCACTTCTCGTGACTGGATTTTCGTCAATTAAAGAGTAGTTTGTCTTGGTTTTTTCTAGGATGATGGGATTTTATGACAATTGTTTTATTGTTTCTAGAATATTATTTTCTTGTGTTTAGTTGATATTTCTTTGAGTGTTTCTATTGTTGATCAACTAGAATTTTTTTCAGTGAATTGGAATTGTTGGATCACTTAACATGGGCTCCTGGATGTGTAAGATGTCCTATATTTTTTTATTTACATCAAATGTGTGTTCTTTTTGGGCTTTCATGTTTTTACAGGAAATTATCTTTAGCACTAGATTTTTAGCACAAGATAGTTGCAGGACTTTTAAGAATGATAGATAATAACTAATTAGAAGTGGTGAAATTCAAGAATCATATACACATGATATAATTAATGCTTTCAAGGGGCCTTCTTGATGTCTGAAGGCCGGAGACAACCGTGGTGCAATGACCTCTTCCGTGCAGTTGATGTGTCAGTGTTGGCCTCCTTTGCCGTCAAGAGTACCAGAGGTTCTGGTCATTGTTCCTGCATCAGCCCTATTTTTTCTCTTCTCTAGATCCTGGTTTTTACCTTTCTCTTTGAGGTGGAGTTGTGGGGTGGTCTCTTTGGATCTTTGGGAAGTGAGTTTGAGTGGGTGCTTCAGGAGGTGATAGTGTTGATGATCAGTCACCAGCGGAAGGTTGTGTTCGTCTATGGCGAGATGATAATGGTGATTAGAAGTGAAGCGACTGATGGTGATCGCCTGATGTGGGCCGACACATGGTCTGATAATTGTGGTGATGATATCCCTTTTGAATTTTAAATATCGAAAATTTATGATCATGTGTGGTCCTTTAATTTTAAATTTATAGTGGGCGGGATACTGGTAGTAGGTAGAATATGGGTTTACTTGGTTGTTTTTTTAACCTGGTTGAGTTGTTTTGGTTTAACACTTTTCCTTTAAAAGTGTCACTAGAAAATAAAAATGTGGATTGTGGCATTGTGTTTTTTAGTTGGGTTTTTAGGTCTCTAAAAATCTGTATTTCCTTCAACTCCTTGATGATGTAATATCTTTACACATCATGATTGTACTGTCAACTTTTAGTTGTAAAAAATTTCATTGGGGCATGAATTGGGTGAAAAATTCATGTCTCACATTGATAAAAAAACCTTTACATCACATACACCTTATTCAAAGAATTTATATTTTCATACATGTCCTCCATTGATTTACTTATCTCTTCAATGGATTTTACCTACTAAATTTAAAAGGAAACATTATATACTAATGAAATTTTAATAAACCTAAGTGATCTTCTATCTATGCCTTTCCTTCACACTTTCTCCAACTTATTAGGTTTTAATCTGGCCAATGAAACTTCCACATACTTTTAAAAGAGGTAATCCTCCTTATAAATTCTCCAAAATCCAAAATCTATTCCATCGAACTTATCTATCCTGACCTAATTTCCTTATGACACTATATATAATAGTAAACCATCACAAAATTGAAAAATTTATAATGAAATATAATGATTAATGATTATTCTATTGTGTGCGTGTTTCTGATTCCTAAACCAAAACATATGATATAACCTATTGGGAATAAACAAAATCATGTTTTTTAGATATTATTCACTAGACGTTTCTTGTATTGGAAATAGATCCACTGGAACTTCCTTGATTAGAAGGAATATAGTGACTTGATAAACTAGAACATAGGAAGATAAAGATGTATCCTAAATCAATACACTTAGTCACGTCATCGCACACACTAACTTAAAGCCTCAAAAACCTTAAAAAGGGAAAATTAATGAAAATAAGAAATGAGAAATTCTGGGATTATATGTTTTTAGCATGATTCCTATATCAATATGAGAACTCTAGTACCATATTTCATAATAATCATAATCTATAAGGAATTATAATCACTTAAAATAATTAATCAAACTAGATCTCTAATTACAAGTAGTCCTTTCATCACATTCTACCACATGAAAAGTGGTCCCACCCACTTATATTAGGCCACATACGGTCACTAGGTTACACAATATTTAGATACCCATTGAAGTGTAGGTTCCGGGCACAGCGGAAGCGCGTTGGTGGGTTTGCCCAACTTTAATTTTAACGTTAAACAACGTTCAATACGAGATCCGTCACGATATAAAACGCCGAATCTTCAGAATAGAACGAAGAACGAAAAGAAAAGAAGAGTCCCGGAACCCTTGAGGAGGATCATCATATGTTGATTATAATTAATTTAATTAATGCATAAGAATTACCTTGTTGGAATTCTTTCTTCGTTGATGTGTCCGATCATGATTCGGTGATCCGTCGTTGCGTCGTAGAATCCAAGTGTAGGATTCCTCTAGCAGTGATCCACACGTGTGTCACATATCTTCGGACATCACTGAAGAGATCTCCAGGTGCTAGCGCGGAAGAACCTTCGCTTGCGATGTCCGCCTTCGACCGCCTTGATCCGGTGGAGGATCTTGCTCTCGTAACTTGAGGGAGTTCTTGGTGGAAAGGGAATTCTCTATTGGCTTGAGAGTATTTCCAAATCCGTTGTTCACAAAAATGGCTCTCAAAAAATGTTGGGGTTGTGAGGATATTTATAATTATGTTTGAGGTTAATAGAGTTATGATAATAAATAAACGTGTTACGTGTTTTATTTATTTCATTAACTCTTATTGAAAACCCCCATGTCAAATTATTAATTCCTTGACATGCACCCACACTGATTATAATAAATATCATTTAATAAAACAATATTAAATCCTCAAAATCCCAATTGGAAAAACTACACGGCGTGTAATAATTAATACACGGCGTGTACTTGTTTTCCATAAAACTACACATCATGTATATTTAATATACACGGCGTGTACTTTTATTTTCCATTTTTCTCCACCACATTTATTAGACCTTGAGTAATGACTATTTATTTCTTAAATAAATGTAATTGCATTACTCGCTAATAAATATATTATTTTATCCACAGTATACTCTCTCGAATAACTAGTGTCAAAATAAATGCGATCAGACATCCTTAAATAATTATTAAACCACAGTCAGGAATAATATTTATTTAACTTGTTAAAGTAATATTCAACTGAGATACATGGACACACTTAGTGTGTGTACCTCTAGGCCTCTTTCTTAGTGGCATTTGGATGAGCCTGCCTAAAGTCCAAGGTTAGCGTCTTGCAACACGCCAAGGAACCCATAGAGAAAGAAGTTAACGCGGCAATGACGTGTCACCTCCTACGAACGCTTACTGTGTAATATAATCCCTTTGTATCGATATCTCCAATCAAGCAGGTTGCATGCTAGTGCCATCAACCCATGTGCTTGATTATTCTTTCTTTGACTTCCCAAAATTGAACTTGCCCATACCTTACCATGGCCAAAGATTTATTTAGGCTATATCAATTCCATCAAAGGGCCTGAGATATCTACTTCCGTTATGGAACGGAAGGGACAAATCCTTTCTCTCATGATCTATTAATGCGGTATTACTCGTGACACACCCAACATATCCTACCTCGCTGCGAACAGTGTGTCGTCACAGTTTTCATCAATAAATCTAAGTGCGCGAGTTGTAATACCCATTAATAATGATCTTAAAGTCTAAGGATCAATACACACGTCTGTATATAGGAACATCCAATGACACTATGAAATGTGGATTTCCTACTGGCGGGTCTCGTTCTCATAATATCCTCCTGGATATTACCAAGGGCGCACACCATTAGAAGGTGCCTCAAAGTTTTATGAGTCCTCACCCATAATGACCTGTATTATTTTTGTCCCTCAAATAATATCATCCGGCCATAGAACATACATTAAAGAACAGTGTTATCGTACTTTTGGGTTCTCATCATAGCAGGGATCCGCTACGACCCTTTAATGCAATATTTGTCCTTAGCATATTATCACATGACATGTCACGCAGAAGAACAATCAAAATGTGATAAGGCATTTATTTAATGAATAAAGTACAAAGTAGTTGGTTCTAGACCACCAACTCCAACATGAAGCCCTTATAATGGGAATTCAGACTACTTATTTTCTATACAATGTCCAATTATAATATCTTACAACTGATGAACAATCTATATTAGTCTTCTGCTCCATTGTATAATAATTATGAATCAAACCATTTTCTTTAAAACATTATAGGATTGAATTTCATGTATCACCATTAAAAATTTCGAATGTAGACCTATAAATTCTTTTCATTTTTCCCGACAACTAACTATTACATGTCCAGCAAAATATATAATATTATAATCAACCAAAATCTATTGGATTATTTACACTGCTACTATATTTTTTTAGGGAAAATATATCTTCCAAATATTCTTTTTTCCATTCAAACTAAATCTGATTTTTAAGATTCTTAAAATTCATATGATCTTAAGGGTTCTCAAGGGAAAAATGTGACTTGAAAAAGTAAAAGAGATGCACTATGATACATAAGAGTGAATTTAATTTTTCAGTGTATATAAATGAGTGAACATGAGACTATGTAAGGGTAAATATGATATTCTTAAGAAAATATAAGAGTTGATAGATAAAAAACTATAGTAAAGTTGACACATTCTATTACCCATATAAGAGTTACTAGAAATTTTTAAAGGATATATAAGAGGTTTAAAGATGATGTTCAAGGGTAAATGAAAACTTATAGTAGAGTAGTATGTTCATAGAAATGAAAAAATTATATAAAGATAATTTATAAGGTTATTAAAATAGAATTTTTTTTCTAGTATTCAAGTAATAAATATCACTAAGCTAAGGGATTGAGCCATTATTTGATATTTATTCATAAGGGAGAATCAATGAGTAGAGATGAAGAGGATATTGGTGTGATAAATCAAATGTTTCAAATATGAATATTTTAAACCATTTATTAATAATAAATCATGATAAATTCAAGGGTGTAATTTCAACCAATTTTAATGAGAAATGGTATTAATGTAATATTTGTTTAGAAAAGAAGTTAAAAGAAGATGTATATTCTAAAATCATGGGAAGAATTTGTTTTTAAAATATATTGAGATGGTAAAGACAATGGGATAGCGGAGGTAGAGGTAAATTTTACAACAAGAAAACACACGAGTAATTAAAATGATGATGCCAAATATGGTGGATTATATGATTAACTAATTCAACCAATGACCATTATGTTATTTGAGTGTAAAAAGTGTGTAAAAAATAATAAAATAATTAAAAATAAATATTTTTATTATAGTTTAGTTAAAAAATAACCTACATATAATCTTCACACCAATATACTCCTCAATCTTTCCGGAACCCATGATAAATAGATGCAAATTTGGAAGGGTAGTTACAACCCTTTATAACACGCCTTTTCCAACCCTAGAGGCACAATCCCAAAACCACACTTTTATTAGACTAAGAGGTGTAAACCTAGAACCATCATTTTTAGGTTCAGGAAGAACCAAACTTACTTTAACCAGAATAAGGAACAATAAAAAACCCTTTCTTTTTTACTTGACCCAAGACACAACCAGTGATCCTTATTTTTGTTTAGGATTGCGTAACCAAGTAATATGATTTCTGGAGGTATAAAAAAGTACATGTTCAGTGATTATAAATCAATATAACATTTAAATAAAAATAAAATTTTAATAATAATATATAAGTATTTAAACCAATGAATAATGAAGATAATGTTACTGGTGTAGAAACAAATTAGCCTCAACCCTTTAGAGTAGTTTAACAAATTATATTAGGTAAACCAGAAAGGTAGTGTGTGATCCATGAATCTCTTAAAAATTTTCAACACTTCAATATCTTATTAGTATCTCATGTATCAGATATATTTTATCTATTTCAATACTTTTAGCTTCAATTATTTACATATGAGTCTGAAATGGCTATTTACTTCAAATAAAGTTCCCATATCATCTTTAATTTGACGTGGTTGATTTCTTCATTATCTTTATGATCCCACAACTATTTGAAATAATGAATTATATATATATATATATATATATATAATATAAATAATAATTTTTATTTTCATTTGAACATTCAAAAATTTCAGTCTCTGTTTGTGAAAAATAATTCTTCACCTCTCCATAATTATTATTATTTAAATATCTCTTCAAATATTATTTAAAAATCATCTTTGAATGAAAATTTAAAATATCCCACTAAAATATTCATTTAAACATTTGAATAATTATGTAAATTAGGTGATAAAACTGGATATTAATAATTAAAATGTTAAAATTTCATATAAACATCATTTCATTTGTATATTTTGTTATATTGTAGTCATAAAATGTGATAAAAAACTCTGCATGTTCTTTATCTATTCAGAAAATTATATTCTTTATTATAGTCATGATAATATTTATCTCTAATGAAAGAGAAAAAAATCTTCCAAATTCCTTAAGATCTGAAAAGCTAACTGTTAATTATAAAATAATTTTTCGTTGAATTTGTGTAACATACCGAGTTCATAAGAGTAACTTCTTATTTTAATCAATATATTTCCAAATTTCCAAATATCCATCCAATTTAAGAGACAAGTATATAAGAAAAATATTCATATAGTTGGATGGATACTATAACATAATAGCTATTCTATAAAAAGTATTATCCTTTGTGAAATTTTTCAAACTCTTAAATTTATAAGAGTAAATAATTAATCTTCCTAAAGAGTATAAGTGTAATATAAAAAAACATTATTTCAAAAGATTAATAATGAAATATGAAAGTATCAAGACTTAGAAATAATTCTAAACACTATAAAATTAATGCGTATTTCCTTCATATTATAATTTTTATGACCATAAAAATAATTCTTAATAATTTAAAATATTTATGAACACCCAAAGAGTAAGGGTAACTTACCAATTCATAATAATATTGTCATTATAAAATATTATCAAATAATAAATTAAAAAAATAACAAGAATAAATAATAATAATAATGAATAAATAATAATTTTTTTAATATCATTCTTCAAGGATAAGAATCCTTAAAACAAAGTGTATGAGGCGTAATTGTAAAAACATAAATAAATAATATGGTAAAGAGATACTTAATAATATCAATAATTTTTAAAATTTTAAAATCAATCACAAAAATAAAAGTCTCTCCCTTTTATTAAATGATCCAAAAGGAAAAATAGTGAAGAGTAAATCAAGTAAATTTAAAAGAATTAAACAGATAACCCCCTTTAAAAATAAATAAAAATTCATCACCATTTTGAAAAAATATTTAAAAGAATTTAAATAAAGTAGTAATTTATAAACATTGACCCCTATATTATATTTTAAACAACTTTATGATTTAACAGAAATATAGAATACATAAATCATTGCATTCTCAACTAAAAAAGAAAATTGTTTTCAATTTATAACATACTAGGAATTAAAAAAAATAAAATAATGTAATCCCAACAAGGTAAAATAATATATATATATAAAATATAAATAAAATAAAATGAATAAATCCACATTGAAATAAAACAGTTATATATTTGGTATAAAATTACAACATAATATTTAGAATTAAACAATATAAATAAAAAAATAATTATTATTCTCAAGAAACATAAAAACAATAAAAATACAGCATGCTATATCTAAAAATAAATGATTGAAATATACAAAAGGATAAAGTAGATTAAATATAAATTGTTTAAATAAAATAAATCCCCCTAAATGCGTGTATAAAGGAAATATTCAGAGTGATAAATAAATATATTAATGTTGTATTAAATCTCCCCTGAAATTATAACTTCTCTTTCCAAAAATAACGAGAACAGTGAATATAGATTTCAAAAAGTGCTCCAAACAACCACATTCAACAAAATTCTAAAAATATGTAAAACTAAAAAAATGATCCACAAAACATTAATGGTATTCAACGAATTAATAAAATAATAATAATTAACTAAAAGGAATTAAAATATTTCCACATACCAATAAACTAGAAAATAAATAATTAGAATGAGCTCACTCGACTTAAATAGAACCTAAAAGAATACAAAATATCATTCCAAAAAACCATATAATAAAAGTAAAAGTGTACCCATATTGGAAATTAATAAATTTTTTATTTATATAAAACAATTTAGGTCCAATGGGATTTGAAAAAGGATAATTTTGTACTTAAGCTATAGTTAGGGTAATAAAATTTAACATTGAAAGCAGATTTAAATAGAAATGATTTCTTTTGATGAACTGACTACACAAATATTAATGAAAAATCAGATGCATAATGACTAAAAGCCCTATATTTAAAAAAATTAACATAAAAAATACCATCCTTTTTAGATTTTATAGAAATATTTTTATACATTTTAGGTATTAGCCTATCATAAGAGAGACCAATCCTATTCTTATTCATCCTTTTCATATACATCATCTTATGATACATTTATATTCCTTGAAAAAAATAGAAAAATGTTTATTCAAAATTTTAATTTAGTTATCAACATAAAAATTTATTTTATAATATCTTCCAAATCATCAAATAATTTATCATTATGGGTAGAATCAGAATTATTTTTCTTTTCATTTATGTACTTCAACTTTTCATTTTCCTCTTTTAGAATCAAATCATCATAATTTAAATTATATTTATCCTTAATTAAGCCATTCTGACAACTTTTTATTAAATATTGGCATATCCAATATTATTGAAACTATTTTTAAACTCATCAACCATATTTTTCATTTTTTTAGTAAAAATTTTAGAATATATAGAATCAAAATTAGAATCCAATTTGGAATTAGAATTAAAAATTTCAATAATAATATCAATTAAAAAATACATCTATATTTAATTAATGATTAACTAAATTCACTTAAAGAATATTATTGGTAAGTAGAAAATAAAATCTTTTTAAAATTATCAATAAGGAAAATATTACCAACTTCCTATTCACTTTAATATTTTTTAGTTTAATTTTAATTTTCTAAATTACTTATTGTTTTCATAACTTTATTCTATTTCTTCTTGAAATTCTTATCATTTATTTGATTTTTAAACCTTATATAATCTGGTTTGATATGTAATTTTTTCCCAAACTCATAAAAATTAATATTTTAATATCTCAAATTCATATTTATTCTACCTTCAGAGCAAGATGATGACGTTAAATCAATTTTATTCTCCTTAAGATGGTGTTTTTGTTTCATTTTTCTTATATAATCATTCAATTTTTAACCATATATAATTCATAAAACTAATGAAAATATGTTTCTTATTTAATATATATTCTCCCATTTTCATTGGAATCCTTTTATTTAAACACTTACCTTATTCAAAATTAGTCACCTTATAATATTTATAAATTTCATGAGCATTAATGAATCTACCTATATAATCAAAAAACATTACAATAAATGATCTCTAAAGAATATTCATAACATTAAAATTAATCTTTTATCTTTCAAAATTTAAACCTTTCAGATTAACTTAATTATATTTAGGAAGGAGAAATGAATTTATCATAACATCCCTGTATGAAATATGAATACTCTCGATATATGATTCCTTAGGAATCTTCCTATGAGAAATTTGTTTTACCATTGCATTGTGGTGGCATTGTAGGATTCAAAGAGTTTTTATTATTAAAAATCCAACATTATGAATGGTCTCCCCCTTTATATTTTTAAGTCTATATTTAGGTTTATAACACAAATATAACAAAAGTTCCAATTATCTAATACTAATTAAAGATGTTTCATATTAAATTTGATAGAGATAAAAATTTAATGGGTATTACACTAAAACAAATAATGGGGTATCCAATAATATAGAAGAGTATATAATTGTGAAAGGTACATGATCTAACACCAATTTTTAGTTCTATATATTGAGATAGAAAAATTTAGGGGTGGGGTTAATTATCAACCTAAAAATGATCTGAGTAATTAAAATGGTAATGTATAATATGGTGGATTATAAGATTAACCACATTAAAAAAATAATTAACTTCATTGGGTTTGAAAAGTGTATAAAAAATATTAAAATAATATAAAATAAATATTTTATAGTAATTTGGATCACACAGATCCTACATACAGTCTTCACACCCCTCAACTCCTTGAGAGGCATGGTACCCTCATAAATAGTCATGATGTTTGAAATGGTGTTACAAACATTTACAACATGGAATTTTATACCCTGGAAGCAAAATCCAAAAACAATACCTTTTCTAAACCTAAACTACCAGACCTAGAAACTTCCTTTTCAAGTAGATCAAGTACTTACCAAAATGTAACATAACCAAGGCACAACCGAAACCTTTTTACTTTTTTCATACCCAAGTTGAAAGTAATTATCCTAATTTTTATTTAGGTTATCATAACCAACATGAAAATTTTATAAAGGCATAACTATTTTTGAGTCGAGTGATTCTATATTCATAAATATTTACAATACAAATAGAATTTAGAATAATGAAATGTTAAAAGTTAAACCAACTAATGACAAAGATGGTGCTTTGGTTTAGAAACTGGTCGGCCTCAACCCTTAATAGTTGTAGAACAATTCTTATTGGGTGAATGAGTTTTTTAGTGTGTAAAAAATAAGCCTCATAAAACGTTTAAATACCTAAATATCTTATAAGTATCATTTTTATTATATTTATTGTGTCTGTGTCAATACTTGTAGTTTTCTCTATTTATAAATGTGTCTGTGAGAACTATTTACTTCAAAAAAATCTCTATGATCATTTCTAACTTGGAATGGTCAATTACTTGTTTATATCTACAATACTAGGATTGTTAAAAATAATAAATAATATAAATAATATTATTTATCTATATTTTAGTTTTCTTAAAATATCAATAATTTTTTGCAAACAATAATTTTTCACTTATACATAATAAACATCATTTAAATCCTCTTTAAAAGTAATAATTAAATATTTATTCAAAATATATCTTATAAATATTCTTTTAAACATTTAAGTAATTTCATAAATAATTTGATAATAGTATATTTTTACTATTAAAATATTTTAATTTTAAATAACAAATATTCCATTTGTATCTTATGATAGATAACAACCATTAAAAGTAGTAGATAATCCACCAAGTTCTATTGATTTTCATAGTATTCCAATCATTATTACATTAGTGAAAATATTTTCTTTAAATGATAAAGCAAACTAATATTTCAAATTTATTAGGTTCTGAAAAAATAATTGATTATTATAAATGTAGTTTTTTTCAATGTGTATAAGTAATATACTATGTTCATAAGAGTAACTACAACTTTAAATCACTTCTTTACATAATTTCCAAAAATAATTTAAATATAAGATTCAAAACTCTATGTGTAAGAGTAATATAGTTCGAAGAATTTTAAAAATGTATGAGTCATTTCATAAAACATAAGAGTGTTGTTCTTTATTATATTTCCAAAAATATTAAATTCATAGGAGTAAATATTGAATCTTATAAAAGAGTATAATATAACTATAAAAAACTATTATTTTATAAGAATAATATTGAACTATTTAAGGATCCATACATAGGTAGAATTCCAGACTTTCAAAATTTAAGAAGAGATTCTTCAAGTCATAAGTCTCATTAATAAAACAAGTATCAATACATAGAGAAATATTTCATTAATATTAAATAATTAGTGTAACTTACTTGTTTTTAATTGTCCTACACTTAGAAAAAAATTCAAACACAGAATGTAAGAAATAACAAAAATAAACAGTAATAGTTAAAAATATATAATAAATAAATTGAACATCATTTTTACAAGAAGAGAATGATTCAAAACGCAGTGTTGGGGTTTAAATTATAAAATAATAAATAAATAAATTGTTAAAGAGAAACATAAAAACAAATCATGTGATTCTACAAAGAAATTGAATGAGAATATTAAGCTTATCACGGTGTTAATTATCATTTAATTTGTATATTCAAATATATAAATTTATAATCATGTGGTTTTGTGAATACAATTCATAATAATAGAATCAAGTAAAAAATAATGATATACTATTCTAGAAATATCATGTGTGTAAATAAATAAGAAAATTTGGTGTGAAGACCTTTCCTATGACATCAATATATCGTAGAAGTAAAATAATAAAATTTATTAGAGAAACAACAAAAAAATACTACATATAGTTTTCATCTTTTTTGAGGAAAGGGGGATGAGGTGTTAATCTATTGAAGGTGTGCTCTGGTGGATAAAGAATATAATGTATGATTTTATGATCTCATTTATATGTTGACAATTTTGAAAGGTTAAAAAGGAGGACAATGATTATACTATACCACAACTAATTATTTGGAAGTCGATGACCAATTATTGGGGAATATATTATTGTGTGATACATAAATATCCATGATAACATTGAAGATATTTTTCATAAGGGTAGAATGAGGACCTGTAAAGACTATGGGGATCCAATATAATCTTATCCAAACAACTACTATTAGGTGATAACATTGAGTCAAGGATGATACTTTCCCAAGGTTAAAATATGATACCCTCCCGCCCCTTGTATGTATATAGTCATGTATGTATTATTTACTTCTATTGATAAATTAATAACAGTCATGTATGGTATGTAATATTATATTTTACTCCATTTATCTATATAGTGAATATCTATGTCTCAAAACGTACTCAAACACAAAAAAGAGATGATTCTCATTTTTGGATTAAAACATTAAATATTTCACATGATTTTATATTTATTTCATTACCACTTTTAATATTGTATTATGTTTTGGGAATTCATGTAAAGATCTATTCATCTAAACTATTATTATGGTTTTAATATAAACATGGGAAATTAAAAGAGAAAATAACTCGGTAAGTGCTAATTCAAGTGGCATAAGAGCTAATTCAAGGTTCATAATTTGTTTATATGGAAAATATCATTCCCATACCCATCAATACTAACATGGATATTTTAGCTAAAACCATGAATACTCTGAATAAAAAGGTAGCAAATAATTTTAGAAATATATCAAAGGTTAAAGAATCTATACCACTAATTGAAGGCAATAAAAATGGTGTAATATATGTTAAATCTATTTTGATTTATACTCTTGAAGTATTTGGTTTTGATAGTGAAGATTATGAATATATTGAATCATTTGAGGACCTCTTAATTAAATTGAAGGAATACTTGAAAAATTTTCATATTGAAATTATTAATTACATATTTATGTTTGATAATGACCATCTAAGATCAAGGTATAACTGAGAGGGAGAGGGGGTGAATCAGTGATTCCATTTTCTTTAAGTTTCATTTATTTTGAAACAAACTTCTTATCCTATTAAAAATTTATCACTATCCTAAAAATAGAAAAATCATAGATCCATAGGAATAAAAAAATTTAAAGGGTTCAATACAAATAAATAACAGCTACATACTTGTTATGGTATGGAAAATATTCAATTCCACATAATCAAGTAGAAAAAAAATCCTTTTGTGTGGATACAAACAAATAGGATATACCCTTAAACTTGTGTAACACTATGATCAATACAAAAATGCATGTTGTTATTGTATCACAAATTATGTAATAAGTGTTTGTGTAATAATTGAAGAAAAATTCACCAGTTAGTTACAAACATGTTACTCTACTCCCTTATTAAAATTCAATTATATAACCTTTAAAAAAATTCTTCACTTTCCTACCTATTAGTAGTTAATAACTTCTCTGGACTTCATAAAGATACTTCATCCAATGTATCAGTCTGATTCCTTAGTCCAATTGCTTAGTCCAGAAATATATGTCTCCAAAAATACTACCGAAATAATTTTGAACTTCTAATGCATTAGTTTGAAAATATCCATCCAATTTACAGACTGATGTCCCATTCCTAAATGATAATTAATAAATTCGATATTTATTATTATTCTTCTGTTTGGAAAACTTCCCAAGTAATTCTCTATATGGAAACCACTTCTCTCTAAAATTTTAGAAATTATCTCTCTTTGTCCCCATGTGAATAGTATCTTGATCTATCAGAAATTAAAATATATTCTATTCCTTTTATAGGTATGCTAAGAGTGGTTTAGGCATGAATTTGAAAAGTTTTTCCCACCTAACCAAATTTCCCAAAACTTAAATTTATCCTTCATTGAAAATATATATCTGACTTATTTAGGTCTTATCAAATATTCTTGATTATTCTCCAACCTTCTCAAGTGTTCTCATACATTCATCATATTTCAAACATTGTAACCATTCTTTAGTCCGTTTTTTATTTTCATTCCAATTTATTCATTATGATTAAGGCATATGGTCACTCTGATTTTCTTGACTCACATTCTCATATATCAGAACTAAATAATTCTCATTATGATGACCACATAACACATCCTTCTATAATTTTTTTGAAACTTCATTAGCCTTCTATTTTTTACCTAAAAATAGAATAACAACTTCTAAGGATATTCATACCATCTTCTAAAATTCTTAAAAAACATGAAACAAACTTCAAACAAACATCAAGCCTCTCTTTTTCAATACATCCACAACCACTTCAAAAAATATCATCTTTTCTTATATTGATCAACAACATCCGAAGACTGATGATCCTGTATCTGATGAATTATTTATTTTATACCACTTCTAATGAATTAGTATATTCATCACTCTAATAGGTCGGTTTCACCTCCAATATAATAAATAAGCACCACATAATTATAAGATGACTCTTGACCCAATTGAAAAACAACCAACATATTTTTTATGATATTATTAATATTGATTCGGTTAGTTGGTTTCTAACTTCCTTCCAGAAATATCTCCTAACAAACTCCACATTCTAATAGGTCCCAACAATATTATCTTATTGATCCACTTCTACAATCTTTTCTACCTATGAATCCCTTTTTAATCTATCTCTGTGTCTGATGTATTAGTTTCAGGATTAGTCTAATGGATCTGTGGAAAATATTATCTGATAAACAGGTATCATATACGAATTCTTTCCTCTCCTGATTATAGTACAAAGAACAGAAATCATCAAAGAAATTATTTCTATGAATTTTTTGGTCTTATGTATTATTGGTCTGATTGAAAAATAGAATCTTCATCTTCTCATGTTTGAAACAAAAAATGAAATCCTTGAAAAAATTCTACATCTGGTGATCACACCCTGATGAACTAAGACAATAAAGCTTTGAATTCACAATATTTATTCTTATAAAAAATCCTACTTGTAATCCTGACTTTCTCATGACTTCTAGGACAAATATATTTTAAAAAGAATCATTTGACTAACAATGTAAAGTAATATTACTTCCCATCCATCCAACTTCTTCTTTCTTTCCAACCATTCCTCAAACTGATGAGAAACACTTATTCCCCCTTTCAATCACTAAGATTTAAACATAAGTTTCATAGATAACTTATTACTATTAAGAACTTAACAAATAGAAAAGAATTATTAAATTTACATTAGAGTCATTCAGAATATGATACCTTTTCTCATTATGATCAAAAATTTCATTCTGTACCCAAGGTGAGTCTGATGAACCTTTTCCTCTTAAATATTCTTCATAACATGATTGTATTTATTAAGATTTTTTCATCCAATCTTCATTATAATTTTTCATCCGATCTTCTGATTATGATGCAACCTTTAATCCTTTTCATATGACCATCAAAAATTAGAAGGTGAATTGATTTCTTTGATTTCGAAACAAAAGATAATACTTTCAACACAAACTTATTCTGGAATCCAAAAAAAAAATCTTCTTAAAAACTTGGTCCCAATAATCTCCCATTTTGTATTTTATTGTCATATAGGGTTCATAAATCAATGAACATTGTTACCTCAAGATATGGATTACTTATCAATGAGTTCTATTCCAATGTGAGCTAACTCATTGTAAAAAAATAAGAATCATTGATAGAATTACCATGCGGTTCAAAAGTAGCGACTCATGAAACATCTTCAACTTTTCTTCACATATTCCATTACTTATTTATTTAACTATTAAAATTTCCTATAAAAAAGTTTCCTACAACTACTACATCAAAATATTACAATAGTTCACACACTTAAATGTTTAGTTCACAACTTACCCACAAATCCACCTACAAACATGTTTCCTTTAATGGTTTAACACATATCAATGGATATATTTAGGATTCAATTATCCCCCCATGAAAACACCATCGAAATAATATATGAGAGAGGGAATAGAAACAAAAACCTCAACCTTGAAGAGAAATAGGTTTGACACCCATGTTCAACCATAGTTTGAAAAATAATTCGTTTGGAAAAGGTTTTGTGAAAATTTAAGCAAGTTGTTTCGATGTAGGAACACACTCTAGATCTAATTCATTACTATCCACATTTTCTTTGAGGAAGTGGTATTTTATGTCAATATGTTTTTGACAATAATATTGTTTCGGGTTTCTTATAAGGTTTTTGGAACACTAATTATCACAACGCTAGAGTAAGGGTAACATTACTTCAACAAGTTAGTCTTCCAAGTGAGTCTTCATCCATATATATTTGGTAGCATCTTGAGTAGAAATAAAATAATCAAATTCAGTCATGATAAGAGTTATTGAATCTTTTTAATAGTATTACAATTAATAAAAATTTTCCCCAAAAAGAAAACTTCACATGATGTTGATCTTCTATCATCAACCCTTCCTTCCCAATCAGTATCTGAATACCCAAACAAGAAAATGGTTTATGAGATATCTGACCTAATTATTAAATCTATTGTGCCTTTGATATACACGATAACTATTTTTCAATCAAATATATGTTATTATTTTGGATAACTTTGAAATTTTACACATAAGGCAACAACACAAACAATGTATGGTCTCGAGGAAGTCAAATTTAACAAACTTTCAATCAAATTTTGAAATTATTTAGATCCAAAAACCTTACCTTATTAATCTTGAGTCAACTTGGTTCCCACTAAAATCAATGTGGAAACTGGTTTCCAATTCCTCAGGATTTCTTCTAATATTTATCAAGTTATTTCATTATTCCATGAAATGATAATTACATTAACATAAACAATTACAATAATATTAAATTATTGACTTTATTTGTTATATAGATTACTATAAACCCTTCCTTTCTTAAAAATAATCTTTCTTAACTAAGTAACCAATTTGGAAAACCATTCCATTTGATATTGTTTTAGCCCATACAAGGATTTATTCAATTTACTCCCATAACATTCATCCTTTCTAATAAAAATGCTACTTGGTTGTTCAATATAAACTTCGTTATCAAACTCACCATTCAAAAATACTGATTTCATATCCCTCTGATTTTTTTTGTAACTTCATTGTGAAGCAGAAGCGAGGAAGGTTCTGATTATTTATAACCTCATCAGTGTGGAAAAAGCCGCAACAAAATCTATGCCTTTAATATAGGAGAAGCCTTTTCAAACTAATATTTCATTTCTCTTATTAATTCACCATCTTTATGAATCTTTTTCGGAACAGCAAATTTGTATCGACAACATTTTTTTCATTTGGAATATGTATGAGTTCCTAATTATCAATCTATTTGATTTGATCTAATTATTCATTCATAGATTGAACCAATTATAAATGCTCAAAAGACTAATTCCCATATTTTGGATCAACTTTTGAATATAAATAAGTATGTATAATAACTTTTTATATTATTATTGTTGTAAACTTTTGATGTTGATCACCAATTATGTTTTGATCTTTAACTTTCTTCCTTGGTCTAGGATGATGTTTTTGACATTCTTATTCATACCTAAAAGTATACTAGTCTAATTCTTATTATTGGGTAAGATTATAATTGTTTACATGCTTATCAAAATATTTTACAAAAATTATTTCATCCTATTCATCTTCCTCATATGCATGATTCTTTTAGAATCTTCCATATATGTCTCAATAACTTTTATATCAACAGAGTCAAATAATAATCCTATATCTTTTTTGGAAATCTATATCCTTTACCTTCTAGAGAATAACTAAGAAAAATTCCATCTTCATAAAACTTCTCATGCTTTACAAGGTTTCCACATTTCTTCTTTATGATGCATGGGCTCCCAAAAACTTCTAAGTTTTTCAAACATGGAGTTTTGTCATAAAATATTTCATATAAAGAATATATGAACTTATATAGTAGAAAAATAAATTTTGAATTTAAAAAGAAGTTCACATTTCTTTCTCCCAAAAGTAATGAGAGAGACCATGTTAAATTAACATAGTTCATCCTATTTTAATATTACTTCTATTTTTAATTTTAGAAAAACCAGTTTTTTAGGAGTGTACATTGTACTGTACTCTTAAAAATTCCAATCTTCTCAAGATTACTTTTAGAATATTTATGGTTGTATTCAACACTATTGTCTATTCACAACTTCTTCACTGAATACTCACATACTTTCTCAACTATTCACAAGAAACTTTTAACAATTTTCAGAGAGTCTAAATTATGTTTCATATAAATAACACAGGTAATGTGAGTAAATTTATTTATAAAATTAATGTAGTTACTATCTATTTGATTATTTTGTTTTCTCATTAGACCACATATATATAAATGGATACGTTCTATGGGTAATTTTGAACAAATTTAGACTTTATTATGCACAAAGTTTTTAATTTTTCCTTTTTGAAAAATTTTGTAACAAAAATTACTTCTTCTTGACATATCAGGTATTCTGCAGACATTTTCTCTCTTTTATAACTTTATCTTATTTATCTAACACATGTGTCCCACAATTTTATTCCACTATGGATTATCTTAAATCATACTTAATTAACTTTAGTTTTAACCCTAAAAAAATTGGAACAAGATTCCTTTTGTACGCTGGCCTATTGTAACTATCATTCTATCTTCCACTCTTTTTACATTAAACCCATATTTTATGAAAATAACTTTTTTAGTTTATTTTTCCTTTTAGACTTATTAGTACCAAAAATTTTAGTAACATTTTTGGACTTAGAACATTTAGAGACTTATAAATTATACAATTTATTATTTTTTTCCACATACATAACTTTCAGTACTTTCTTCTTCTCAAATTTTTTTAACTATCTTCTTAAACTTTGAAAGTAAATTTTGATCCATCTCTAGTTCACCCTTTTCAAAACTTTTAACAACTTTAGAGATATAGTTCCTAAGATGTTTAAACCTATTCTTAGCTTTAGAAAGTTTTTGTGAAGAAAATTATAATTCTTATTCTTTTTCTTTTATCTTTACATCTAGATGTTCCTTCATATTCTTTTATTTATTAATATATTTCTTTAAGTAATTAATCTATTCTAGTAGATAAACATTATCATTAATAAAATATTCTTGATTTTTTCTGTTGAAGAACATTCATTTGTCAATTTCTTGATTTATTTATCAAGGATCCCAATATTCCCTAAACATTATTTCAATTATTCATTCAGATGAAATTCTAATTGAGTTTCTTCATCTTCATGACTTTTTCATATGAACACCTCATTATTAACAATTGAAATAAAAGTATTCAATATAATATTTCAATAGACTTTTCAGATTTATATTATCTATATTTTTCTTTATCATATATATACAAAAAAGTTCTCCTTTTTGGATTTGGAGTATTTTTTATCTTTCCCTTCGAAATAATATTTTTCCTTATCACCATGTTTTTTCTATGATCTTCTCAGATTTCTATAATCTTCATCACTTTTGTCTTTATTATTTATTTAGGGTAAATTGGAATTACTTTTCACAACAACTCCACATTCTAATTATTTTAACGTATGTTTACCTTTATTATTTTTTGTACCTATTTTTACATTTTATTTAAATCAAGGATATATATTTATCAAGATTTTTACATAACTCATTTTGGGAATCAGAATATTCAGTTTCTTCTTCTTTAAGAATATTATTTGGAATTTATTTCTTGGAAGACTTTAAGGACATATATCTATCAAATTTTGTTTTTTTGTTTAATAATATTCTCACTTCTCATTTCATAAGTGATGAGAGTACTATGTAAATCATCTGAAGATAATGATTTTTGAACTCTATCTTACGTGATGGAAACTTTGGCCTCAAACTTGTCCAAGAGAATTATAATAATATTTTTAACAATAGTATAATCTTTTAACTTTTCTCTAATATAGATAATAGTTATAATAATTTTATTCACACAGGTAAGGAAGTCACCAACTGATTTATACTCACCACTCTTGATATTTTCATACATGAATTCCATATTTGTAACTTTACCTTATTTACTTTTCTATTTCCTTCATAAATGTTCTTTTTTTTATCCTAGATACCTTTGAATATGGTAAAACCCTTTAAATTTTGAAAATAAATTTAAAAAAGTAATGAGAGTAATGAATTCTTAGCTCTTCCATCATTCTCAAGATCTTTCTTTTCCACAAATGTGAGAGAAATTTTTTCATCAATAATAGGAAATACATCTGTAGAAGATTCAATAACATCATACATAGGAGAAATAAGATAGGAAAACATTATATATTTTTAGTATTGATAGTTCATAGCATCAGAGACCAAAATCCTCTTACTATTCACACAAATGATATTCTTTATAAAAAAGTTTCATCAAAATGATGAGAAAAGAGAAAACAAAGGGAACCTCCACTCTGACACTAATTTATAATCCCCAGCAATTATTAATGTATCACTGAGAGGGGAAGGGGGTGAATCAATGATATCATTTTCTTTTAAGTTTCCTTTCTTTTGAAACATCATTCATCTCTTGTTAAATATTTATCAGTTTGGTGAAAATAGATATTCACAAATCCACAAACACATAAGAATTTATAACATTCACTACCCAAAAATAGTAGCTACATCCTTGGTATGGTATAAAAATATCCAAAACCACACAATACGTTAGAAAAAATCCTTTTGTGTGGATACAAACATGTAGGATATACACTCAAAATTGTGTAGCTCCATGATCAATAAAATAGTGCATGTGATTCTTTTAGCACAAATAATGCAATGCAAGTTTGTGTAAGAATTTTAAAAACATTCACCAGTTAGTTTCAAACATATTACTGTAATGCCTTATCAACATTCAGTTATACAGACTTGAAACAAAATTGGTTTCCTAACTCCACGTATGTATAAACTTATGTGGATTTTTAATGATACTCAGGATGATTTCCCATCCTGATTCCTCAGTTAGATTGATCTACCCAAAAATAAAAGTATGCCGAAATACTACTAAAATAATTCTAAACAACTTCTACCTTAGTTCATAAATTTCATTCTTATTTCTAGTTTGATGAACATGTTTGGTTTGATAATCACTGAATATGATCTTCCTTCTTCTTCTATCCCAAAAACATCTTTAGTAATTCTCTATCTATAAACCTCTTCTCTCTAAAGAATAAGATATTCTCTCTCTCTCTCTCTCTCTCTCTCTTTATATCTCTCTTTCTCTCTATCACTCTCTTCATCTTCACATGAAATGTTTTCTAATTCGTCAAAAATTTCAATGTACTCTATTCCTTTTATAGGTTCCCCAAAAGTGGTTTAGGTGGGAACCTAAAATGTTTTTCCCGTTAAAATAAATTTCCTAAGACATGACTTACTCCTTAATTTTAAATACATATTTGACTTATTTAGTGCTTCTTAACACTTCTTGATTATTATCAAACCTTCTCAAATCTTCTCATATCAACTCGCTTCAAACTTTATAAACATTCTTTAGTCTGACTCTAATTTTTCATTTTTATTTCTTCATTATGGTGAATACATATGGACACTCTTATTTTACTGACCCACTTTATAAGATATTATAACTAAATACTTCTCATTACGATGATCACATAAAAATTCTACTATAATCATTTTTTAACTTTTTTAGAATTCTATTTCTTTTATTTTTACATGAACATCATCACAAATTCCAATGATACTAGCACACTCTTTATTAATTCTTTGAAAAATCTCTTCAAACAAACTTCTTGAATCCCTTAGTCAACACTTTTGTAACTACATCAAAACATCTAATTTTTTCTTCAATTGTTCAATGACTTCTTGAGACAGACGATCCTGCATCTGATGAAGTATCAGTGTCATTCCAAATATGTTGGATTAGTCTCCTCATCACTCCATTAGATTTGTGTCAGCACCAATCCAATAAGTCCACACCACATATTTGTATGATGACTTTTGAACCCATTAAAAAATAGTCAACATATGTTTTATGATATTTTTTTACTATATTATTGATATTCATTCGGTTGACCGGTCTCTGACTTCCTTACAGTTATCAATCCCAAAAATCTAGACTTTCTAATCAATCCCAAAAATCTCTACATACTAATCCGATTCAAAAAAAATTTCTTCTTTAGATTCAATTTTGAAACCATCACTACATCTTATGGATCGATGTCAAGATTACTCTAATAGATCTATGGCACACAACGTCCAACAAACACGCTTCAAAAATGGATTCTTTCCTTTTCTGAATATGGTATAAACAATCTTACAACATTAAATATCTTATTTTGTGAATGATTTGTATCTTCTGGCTTATTAGTCTGACTAAAAACTAGTATCTTCATCTTCTCATGTTTCACATCACTATTTTAAAACAATTATGCATTCAGTGATCTCATTGAATAACTTATACCAAAACGATTTGACTTCACAATACTTATTATTATAAAATCTCCTTATTTTAATCATGATATACTTACCACTTTGAGAAAAATTATTATTTTCATAGAATCATCTAACTCATTATGAAACATATTATGACTTCCCATCCTTTAAACAACTTATTTCTTTCTAATCAGACCCCAAACCAATAGGCAGATCTTGTTCTCCCCTTTCCTTCATAAGCCTTTCGTCAAAAGTTTCCTAGAATACTTTTGATTATTAAGGACTTTCTAAACAATAAAGAATCATTATATTTTAATTGGATCATTTAGAATCTGATAACTTTTTTCATTATGATGAAAACATTCATTCCAGTCCTGATGTGAGTTCGATGAATCTTTTCTCCCTAAAAACTTCTTCACAACTCAATGGACCTTCATCAAATTTTTTCATCCAATATTATTAAGAATTTTGCATCCTATATTTTGATTATGATGCAACCTCTCACCATTTTTATATTATCATCAAAACGTACATAGAGAGTTTATTTATTTTCTTTGATAAGAAATGATAATACATTCGACAAAAAATCCTTCCATCTTCGAAAATAATGTCTTTCCAATTTAGTCCCAAAAATATTTATCAGAAGAATACATAATGATAAAACACATCCAAAAAAAGATAAAGAATCTATGAATAAATCAGTGATTGAGATGTTTTAAGTGTGAAACTCTGTCATTAAATAAGTGAAATCAAAAGATAAATCCATACATATATATAATGAAATATTCTCTATGGTAGAATATTTTTTGAAAAATATTTCTGATGATAAATATTAGACATGTAAAGCTTGTGAAGTAAGGATCCACAAATTAGAAGAAAATCATAATATTTCTATAGATTTCAATGATAATCAATTATAAATCAAGGATAAAAGGATAAAGGATATGGAAAAATACTTGTATGAAAATTCTAAGTAATATACAGATCATATCGAAAAGTTAAAATGGAAGTGGGAAGATAGAGATATATTGGTTGAGGTTAAAGAAAATATAATCAACAAGAAGTGTCTTAACTTGGAAGTAAAATTGGGAAATCTTGAAATGCCACAAGCTGAGACTACCCCAACTACTGATAAAATATTTACTTCCATGAATGTTTTTCAAAAGAGTATTGTCTCTAAAAATACTCACATTATTGGAAATAAGTGATTGAAATCATCTAGATATATTACCACTATATATTGTAATAAAGTGGTAACCCTGATTCTTGAAATATATATCTATACTAATTTTATTTACATGAAAGTTTCAGGTTGTAACTCAAAATCATGGAAAATGTGGGTGAAAAAAATTCTACGAAATTCGTAATTACATCAAGGGAGTATGTAGAAATGTTTAAGACGATCTATTCATCAAAATTTCTCTAAAAGAATAAAGATTTCACTCAATAAAGGTGGACATGTCTTCCAATTTGGTGTATAAAGGGTAAAATCTTGATTCATGGGTCATTATTGGTGCTGTAGAAGGTTTAGACACATGTACATTTAATGATGGCATAGATTTTTAATTTTGGAAGTCCATAAAAGGAATATATTTAGGAAGATCAAATCAAAATAGAGTCAAATTAAACAAAAGAAGGTAAATGAGTTCATATCAAATAGAGTGGGATGCCTAGAGCATTTCTATAAAAATTGAAACATAAGTTGTCTTTGTAATGTTAAGTGTTGGTATAAGTCTACTAATCATGATTCATGTGATATATGAGTAAGAAAGATACAAAATCAGAACAAGAATAAAATAAGAAAAGGATAGTCAATTTTGGGGTATAAAAAAGCATAATGTTGAAAAAATAACACATACAAAGAGGTCTGATAAGGATGATACACTAAAGAGGATATGCTTATACAATGAGTTAAATGTCCACATAATAGATAATTGAAAAATAATCATGAATATTGAAGATATATGAATCAATTTTTTTGCTTAAAATAGAATTTATCCATGAAATAAATATATGAATTATTTTTGTGGGTACATCCAAGAAAAAGTAAAAAAAATTCTAATGAAGGTTTATTCAAAGATAAGTGATAAGCTATGTGGCTGGTAAAAATAGACACCAAACAGTATTAAAAAACTTATTTAATTGATACCTTGTAAGAATGATATGTTTAGTGTAAATCCCAAGTAAATAAAGAATATAAATTTTTTATATTTATTAATATTTGTGAATTAAATATTAATTTTAATTTCAAGGGGATTCTATTTTTGAGAGCGTACTCAACACACAAAAAATAAGTTTCTTTGAAATCTTACGTTGCACACAACCTTGAGTTATACCGAAAAATAAAATAATATTATATTATTTTAAATGGTAGTTAACACCGAGCCATTGTATTGGAAGGAATGAACATAACTTACTAAAATATTATTAAAAATGTTTATTAAATTTTTTCACATTTATCTCAAAAAAATTTAGAGGCTTAAAATGGGAATGAATCCAATTTTTAGCATAAATACTCTAATATTCTTTAAAAGGTCGATTTACCGCCTTTTTATGGAGAACACATTTTAAATATAGTTTTTTTCACTATTAAATGTTTTATTTGAAAAAAAAATTCTTTTTTATAAGCGGAACATTAAAATTTACTTTGAGTAAATTTTTGGTATTTTTCTGATAAAATTCATTTTTAATGAATAGTGAGAAATACTCTATTTTAACTCAGAAACTGTCTGTTCATATGATTTATTTATATAGTTAGATTATTTTTTTCATTGTTTTTAAATTTAAATTAAATTATATTTTTACCATTTAATCCAATGTTGGTCATTAGAAGTAATTTCACATTATAGTTAGATATAAATATATCAATCTTTTGATAGTTATTATTTCTTAAAAACACGTTTTTTTTTGTTTTGAAAATGGGAATTAATTTTAAATTAATTTCTGAAACTTTTTTTTTTGAATTTGAAAAAATTTATTCCATATTTGGAAACAGGTGGTCTAAATTTTGTAAATAGGTAACTTTTATTTTTAGAAATTGTGAATAGTAACTTCAATAAATATTTTATTTTCCATGGTTAAAGGCTAAATCTGGTAAATAAGGGTAAAAAAACAATATTATAATAATATAAGTTACCCTAACACATGTCTTAATCCTAATGGATGATACATTTCAGACCGTGGTCATCCATGGGAAAATTTGTGGACCCCATGGAGCCACTTGTTAGTGAAAATGAAACTTTATAAAAATTAATTTAAAGTTAAGGAAAATGTAACATAAAAATACATCGCTTAGTATAACATTTATTATAATTGGTCATATAAGCGATATGTTAAAATATAAATATTCACTAGAAATCTAAAACAATTTCCTATATTATGGTATTTTATGTATAATTTTTAGACATCATATAAGTAAATTTATTTATGACATAATAGTGATGTAGTGATTACCTTCTTAATGAAAGATTTAAATAAATGAGATTATAAATATAAAAATAAATTTATTTTGAAGGATTTTATGACATACACTGATTTTAGGGACACTTATGAATTTTTATATTTTAATTAATGAAGTTTATTCGAAATAATCAAGTTGTTATGGATTTTTAAAGTGTCATGATATGAATAATATATAAATTGACAAAAATGAGTTTTTAAAACCAATATTATTTTATTAATTGATATAATAATCCTAGATGTATAATATTCTGACAAATAACATATATGATGATAAAAATTTCATTAATGATCCATTTTTGGTCTCTTTTAATTTTATAGAAAATATATTAACCATATAGTACGAGTATACTAGAAGACATGGAAAAAGTTAAATAAGTTAACAAAGTGTTAAATAAAACAAGATAAGGATTAAAAAAATATCCCAACCCTATCTAATTAATAATGGATTGTTTTATTCTAAATTATATTCATCTTATCTTAAGATATAATTAGTTTTTGACCTTTTGAAACCAAAAATAATTTTAAAATAAAATAATACTTTCAATGTTTCCTAAAGAGCACCTCCTCCCCCTTATAATATACCATCACCTCTAACCCATTTCTCAGACCTCTAAAGACCCTTCTATCCTCCAAACTCTACTTCTATAATCTTACAACATCCCTCTATTCTACATAGAGGACTTAATTTGGGAATAATCCAATTTGATAAATCCTTTTGGTTCAAACCAAAGGGAGTTACCCTATTTAAAGGTAACATCTTCTCTCAAGTTCTTTTGTTTTATTTTCATTATCCACCTCCAAAAACTCTCTATATTATATTATTTTATAACAAAACTAGAATCTTAAATATACTATGATGTTGTTATGAGAAGGGTTCAAACTACACTTCCACACACCTCCATCTAATGGATATGAATATACTGTTTCTGTGCACGGAGAACTACTACCTCACGAAATGATGATGGTTCAGATATCTCCTACCACCTCTAATGGGGGCCATTAAGATAAAAATATATTTATATGTGATATATATTATATTTATAATGTCTCTATTCTTCTGTATTTTTTATTTATGGCATACCTTTATGGTTTCTATAAGGGGTAAATATGATAATTTCATTTGAGGAAGTGCGGACTGCCACCCCCTCAAAGGGATACGAATCGTTCTTTCCATACATGGAACATATAAAGGATGGAGTTAGAGAAATTATATATGATATTATAGTGTAATTATAAAATACCTATGTATCATTAGGTTTTAATTCCATTAAATATGAAATATAAAAGAAATTAGCGTTCATGCGTATGTACGGATTACCATCCCCATGAACGGTGCATTTCATTTCTATCTATAAATGTTATGTAATATTATATATATATATATATACTGGATATATATGATATATATGATTTATAAATCATTAATACAAATATGGAGACAATTTACTTTCAACCACATTGAAAATTTGTAATTATAACAAGTTCATTTTTGACTCAAGTTCCGAACATTGTTAAAATGTCCGATATGAACTCAAATAATTGAAAAATTATAGTAACAAGGTAATAAGTGATTTAAAAGGAATAATAAAATTTAATTTTTTTCTGAATCAAATATAAATTATCTTAATTTTATTATTCAGGAAGAACAAGGAATATACGTGATGAGTTAGACTCAAGGTAAGGGAACTTTTTTACCTAATTTCCATTCATTGGGATAAAATTATACTTCTTGATTATGTCTGTAACAACCCGAGATTTTATGAAAACTATTCTTTTTAATTTTATTAATGTCTTGTGTTGTACGCTACACCAAAAAGAGCTTGCACAACACGCATCCTTGACTTGCCTTGCATTACACGCAATCGCAACCTTCCTCGATAGCGTGTGTAGTACGCAATACCGAGTTTCACTAAACAACGGTATGCTATTAAAATATTATTATAACTAGCCGTTATGAATAGTAATAACCACCTTTTAAAATTTTAGAAATTTTAGCTCTCAAAATGGACTTCATTTTTGGATTCGGAGTATCAAATTTAGCCTAAGGTGAAATTTTGGTACTTTTCGGATAACTTTCATATTCTGATGAATAGTGAAAATTACTAAATTATAATTAAAAACAACTTTTTTAATCGAAATAATTAATAGTGATAAATTATTAATTTGAGTGGTTTTAAAGTATATTTAGAATATATTTTTACAATTTAATACAATGTTGGTCATTGGTTGTAATTTCACATTTAAACCAGACATAATCAAGTGTCAATCTTTTGGTATATATTGTTTCCTAAAAACACGCTATTTATTTTAACAGCGGGATTTAATTATAAAATTAATTAATGAATCTTCTATGTTATGAATTTGGTAAAATAGACTTCATTTTTGAATTCGGAATATGAAATATAGCTTAGGATGAAATTTTGGCATTAATCTGAAAAACATCAATTTTTGATGAATAGTGAAACTACTAAGTGGTAGTTAAAAAAACTGATTTTTTCATAAAACTTAATTTTACCGCTTCTGTGAATAGAATTTCAAAAATCCGAGAGACACGGTTGATGTCAGTAAGTAAAATGTGGTTCAATGAGATGAAAATAATTTTTGGTGAATAGTAACTTTTTACTTTTATTTACCACGGTTAAAAGTAAATAGGGTAATTAAGGGTAAAAATGATATTAATATTACCCTAACACATTTCCTAATTCTATTGGACAAGTGTATTCCAACCAAAAACAACCTTAAGTGTAAAATAATATCATTTAGGCCCACTTGGATTAGATTAGGACATTTATTATTATTTAATTCAAAGAAGAGTTAAAAGAGTTAAAATCAAAGTTTATTTACTAAAACATTTTGTATATAGGGTTGTACATAAGATAAATTCGATTGTAAATATTAATTAGAAATCTCAAAAGATTTCCTACATAATGGTATTTTATTTATAATTTTTAGACTTTAAATAAATTAATTTATTTATGACACAACGATGATGCAGTAATTACCCTTTTAAGGAAATATTAACATAATTGATGTTATAAATGCTCAAATGAATGTAATTTGAGACTTTTTATGAATTCCACTAATTTTATAGGTTACTATGATATATTATTGTTGATATAATCAACTTGGTTCGAACATATAATTCTGTTATGACTTTCACAAAAATCATATATCAAATAGTGTCAAAATTGACACAAAATAGTTTTTAAATCAAATATTATATTATTAATTGTTATTTTATTCCTAAAAATCTAAGGTTCAGCCAAATGACTTAGATAAGGATATATATATTAATAATAAACAATTTGGGGTTCGTTTGGCATGTTATAGTAAGTGTATTAACCATATAGTGAAAGAAAACAAAAAGACACGGTAAAAGTTAAATTATTTAACTTAGAGTTAAATATAATTGATAAGGATAAAATAATACCCTAAACTTGTCTAAATCCTATTGGTTGATAGTATTTCGACCCATCCCCACTTTAGCTTCTAAATAAGACCCTTTGGAACCATTATAAACCGATTTTGACATTAATATAAAATAATATTTTGAGGTATTCCTAAGGTGCCCCTCTCCTCCCTTATAAAAGGGCACCTCCTCCCCCTCCTCCTCACACCAATTTGAGCACTCAAGCTGGGCCAACCCCTGCCAAAATCTCTTCTCCTCTTCCCTAGAAACATCCTAGAGGTTCTGGTCTTCCTCAAAGACCAATTTTAGTTCCCTAAGAGGAGGTATCCAAAAGGCGCTTCAAGAGAAGAGGTAATTATCGTTACCAATTCTTTCATCTTTATTTCTTCTTCCACTTCTTCTTCTTAGGTTGTTTCATTATGAAGTAATAACATCAGTATCACTCATATACTGATATGTTATTATAAGTATGAAAAAACCCTATTTCACCATCTATCCATCCTACGGAAAAAGAAATCACCGCGCGTGCGTACGTACGGAATACCGTCTCCATGCCGTGGTGTAATCTATTTTCCACCACCACCTTACATGGATGGGTATAATGGTGTAAATAATAACTATACATAGTTATTACAACATCATATTGAATCTGATATATTGTATAATCCACTCCAATTCAATTCAATATTTATGGAAATGATATCATCGCTCGTGCGTACGTACGGACTACCGTCTCCACGACGCGATGAGATTCATTCTCCATGTTAACCATTTAAGAATGATTATAAAGTATATATAAGAAATAATAATGAAATATATGACATTATAAAGCTACTGGATTTATGTATATATATATATGTATGACATCTACTTACTTCCATTCAAGACAATAAGGAAAGGAAAACAACGTTCATGTGTACGTACGGACTACCGTCTCCATGAACGGTGTTTTTCATTTCATTTATCTATCTATTATATATATATATATACTGAATATATATGATATATAAATCATATTTTATATTCTGGAAGTAAGTAAATCATGATATAAGTAATAATAATGTCAAGAACAACAAGTCAAAAAACCTACGATAAAAGAAACGATTTTACCCAAAACGCTTCTTTAACATGGAGTTTACAAAAGAACGGGTAATATAATGTCATAAGTGAACCATATATGATATAATAACAATGAATATGATTCTGTAATAAGTCAATGACATTATTTAAACCATTATACAGGAGCTTCGGACACGTACAAAGAAAATCGGACCTAAGGTAAGGGAAATATCACAATCTCACTTTTATCCGAGATTGTTTTTACTTTGGTAATTACTGGGGTGTATTTTATTATCCACATCCATTTTCCCTCAATGTGTAATATTATTTCCATCATTCTACAATAGTTTATATCCAATTTTACCCTTCGGTAAGTTTTTTGTAAAAGATATGAAAGAAATCTTTTGTCGTTTTTCGTACGAGGTACTTTTTGACTTTTCCGACAAAAGTACGAAGAATGTTTTTTTTAACTTAAACGGCACGAACGGATTTTTACGGTTTTATAAAGCCTTATTTTCCTGAAGCTTCCTCCAAAAGATTTCATGACTATTTTTAATAAAATCTCTTTCTTTTAAAATTGCATGATGTTTTGTGAAAAGAAATTGATTTTGAAGAAGAAAGGATATTTTCCTCAAGAATTCATTTCAAGTGTTTTATCAAAATTATTTTCCATCTAAGATAATAAAGGGTTCTGTTTCTATCCATATTTTTACATTTATTTGACTATGTTGTGATGGAATTATGTTTATGAATTCCTTTATCTTATATGAATGGTTTTATGATGTCATGTTGTTTAAGAATCCCATTTTTATGACATGGGTTATGAAATGATGTATGATTTATGATTTTGTGGCACACATAAGAATGGTATCATTATGAGATGGGTGGGACATATATCTCCCTCCAATGCATTGGGTAAGATTTTATATCTCATGAGATAGACATGGCTGGAATGGTAGGTCATACCGGTTCAGTGAAACAGGACTGAAACGAGGGTGACTCGATTCAGAAAGAGACTTTGTCCACTAAGATAGTCTTGGAAATGAGTCATGACTAACAAGAAATGATTCTCTATAATTATGTGTGTATGCCACAAATTTTCATGTTTTACGTTATGCTTATTGGGATTTCATTTCACTACTATGATTTATCCCATGCTATGAAATTATGCTCTCTTTTGCAGGTTAAGATTTCCAAAAGTTATGTTCTTATGAATATGATGTGATTGATTTTTCTTTTTTATACCCTTACTGAGCATTTGAGCTCACCCTTTTATGTTTTCTTTTTCCCAGGATATAAAGAAAGGTTTTAGGTAAAAAAAAGGGAAGATCTTTATGGGAGATATTGAAGATCTTTCACCACGATTAGAAGATTACGTTCTGAGTTTCCAAAGACACTAAACTATTACGATCCTTGTGTGTGTGTGTTTTTGTTATGTACTAAGTATTCCACAAAAGTAATGTAAAGTCTATGTACGTCAGGCTTCGGGTCTCTACAGTTGGTATCGGAGGAAAGGTTTAGTAAACCTTTGGAAACTAGGATGCGAGAACTTTAGTGAGATCCCTAGAGATATTTCTAAGGTATGTCTAGGGATGTCCCTAAGGTTAAGTATACGTATAGGTTATAGTACTAGAACTACGCTAACGATCATAGAATTAAACCTAAGATGTTGGATATTGAAGGTACTCCCCCTTTATTATGTTGTTTTCCCTAGCATGATTTTTGCCTCTCACACTTTTTTTTGGGTTTTAGAAAATGGCTGGAAACAAGATGATTCACGATAATGGGGGATATGATGGACAATGGAATGATATTCTTCATAATGAAATGGGATTTGGAAGTCCAAACATCATTATTATGCCGAATCCGAAATCTCATAATATGATCAATAAAGTAAAATTTGGTAAGTTTCCTGACTCGGATAATAAGAGAAAGATGGAGTTTCATGATGATCATAGAGGAAAGAAAGTTAAATTTCCCCTATGTAAATCATGTGGGAAGAGGCATCAAGGAGAATGTTTCAAAGGAACTGGAAGATGCTTTGGGTGTGGAAAAGAAGGACACAAAGCAAGTAAATGCAAAGGAAAAGGTTCATTTAACAACATGGATGAGGATAATGGTATTGCTACGAAATCAACAATGGTTAAATGTTTTAAATGTGGAATGTGCGGGAATTATGCAAACCAATTCCCTAAGGGAAAGTCTCATGAAGATAATCAGTATGGTCGTATGGGAAGTATTTATGTGGATGATGATGAAGAGACTACAAATGATATGTGAGATGAAAGAATTGTTGAAGCTCGGTCAATGGTTTAAGAATGTAGTGGAATGATTACATGTTTATCATGTGTAATGTTGTATAAGTAATCTCATGGTACTGTAGAATAAAGAGACATGTAAGAATTGTTACACTGTTGTCTGATTAATGTTACTAGTATCCATGAAAGGTTATTCGGATATTTTTGGAATATAGATGATATGCGCATAATGAAGGGATAAGGAGAAAATTAAATGTTTGATAGTATTCATGAGCTCATGATTGATATAAGGACTAAGTGATATCATGGTTTGAGTATATAGAATTTTGAGGATTTAGGTATGTGGAAAGAGTTAACTTTTAATAGAATTCATGTTTTCAATAAGGTTCAATGGGTATTCAAGAGAGTACAAGATTAAGGCCTTTGAATGTTTGGAATGTGACCAACAAGATATATCTTATGATATATGGGGATCAACGATGGTATTAAATCTCTGGTAATCGTTTTCACTATGTTTTGAGAGTGGACTGTAGTATTATGGATAAGCCTAAAGATTGGAATGGATTATGTTGGACATAAGTTAGTATTGTTTAAGGATAGATTTTTTTTCGATATTATTGATGGGATTTTATAGTAATATAGTTTTAGAAAAAGGACAACCTGCAGGACGGGCGACAGCCCATCGCGTCGGAAAAGGCTGTAGGAATCGAACCCACAACCGAAGTGCGACTGGCCTTTATCGCCTACCACTGGCCTACAGGAAGTCCCTGTTTAGTAGAAACTAGTTTTATTATATTAAGCAGTATGATATATGAAGTATAAGTCCATTTTAGGAACCATATATGATTAATCTCACTATAGAATGACTTATGTATATTTAATAACTTTTTCTAACCTTTTGTTTGAGACAGATGGAATGACCTGTCATTCTATCACATAATCTGCTAACACTTCACGAATAAAAAATTCAACTTCATTTATTTAAGAGATGAAGTGGAAATTGTTCAAGGCACGAACAACAGTGAGATTGTTCCAAAATAAAGTAAGTAATTATTCTAATTCAAATTTTCAACTTTAGGGAAATGATCTTGAAAACCAAAAATGTTGTCCTAGTGATCTTATACCTGATGAATCAGATGGTACCTTAGATTGTCACAAATTTATGGCTTTGTGATTATTGGCTTTTCCATAGCCATGTTCTCTACCACTCTCCATCAGAACATGATGGTTAGATTTCTCTTCCATATCCATATTTTCACCTATGTGGAAACCCATTGATTAGTTTATTTGGGTAATCGTTACATTTGATTCGTTAGTTTTTAAAGCCAAGTTTTGGTATTCCTTTTTACGATGTGGGTTTCTATTAATGAAACTTTCGAATAGTAAACTATTTATAACCCCGACGAATTTCGAGGGCGAAATTCATTTTAAGGGGGGTAGAATGTATCAACCCGAGATTTTATGAAAACTATTCTTTTTAATTTTATTAATGTCTTGTGTTGTACGCTACACCAAAAAGAGCTTGCACAACACGCATCCTTGACTTGCCTTGCATTACACGCAATCACAACCTTCCTCGATAGCGTGTGTAGTACGCAATACCGAGTTTCACTAAACAACGATATGCTATTAAAATATTATTATAACTAGCCGTTATGAATAGTAATAACCACCTTTTAAAATTTTAGAAATTTTAGCTCTCAAAATGGACTTCATTTTTGGATTCGGAGTATCGAATTTAGCCTAAGGTGAAATTTTGGTACTTTTCGGATAACTTTCATATTCTGATGAATAGTGAAAATTACTAAATTATAATTAAAAACAACTTTTTTAATCGAAATAATTAATAGTGATAAATTACTAATTTGAGTGGTTTTAAAGTATATTTAGAATATATTTTTACAATTTAATACAATGTTGGTCATTGGTTGTAATTTCACATTTAAACCAGACATAATCAAGTGTCAATCTTTTGGTATATATTGTTTCCTAAAAACACGCTATTTATTTTAACAGCGGGATTTAATTATAAAATTAATTAATGAATCTTCTATGTTATGAATTTGGTAAAATAGACTTCATTTTTGAATTCGGAATATGAAATATAGCTTAGGATGAAATTTTGGCATTAATCTGAAAAACATCAATTTTTGATGAATAGTGAGACTACTAAGTGGTAGTTAAAAAAACTGAATTTTTCATAAAACTTAATTTTACCGCTTCTGTGAATGGAATTTCAAAAATCCGAGAGACACGGTTGATGTCACTAAGTAAAATGTGGTTCAATGAGATGAAAATAATTTTTGGTGAATAGTAACTTTTTACTTTTATTTACCACGGTTAAAAGTAAATAGGGTAATTAAGGGTAAAAATGATATTAATATTACCCTAACACATGTCCTAATTCTATTGGATAAGTGTATTCCGACCAAAAACAACCTTAAGTGTAAAATAATATCATTTAGGCCCACTTGGATTAGATTAGGACATTTATAATTCTTTAATTCAAAGAAGAGTTAAAAGAGTTAAAATCAAAGTTTATTTACTAAAACATTTTGTATATAGGGTTGTACATAAGATAAATTCGATTGTAAATATTCATTAGAAAGCTAAACATATTTCCTACATAATGGTATTTTATTTATAATTTTTAGACTTTAAATAAATTAATTTATTTATGACACAACAATGATGCAATAATTACCCTTTTAAGGAAATATTAACATAATTGATGTTATAAATGCTCAAATGAATGTAATTTGAGACTTTTTATGAATTCCACTAATTTTATAGGTTACTATGATATATTATTGTTGATCTAATCAACTTGGTTCGAACATATAATTCTGTTATGACTTTCACAAAAATCATATATGAAATAGTGTCAAAATTGACACAAAATAGTTTTTAAATCAAATATTATATTATTAATTGTTATTTTATTCCTAAAAATCTAGGGTTCAGCCAAATGACTTAGATAAGGATATATATATTAATAATAAACAATTTGGGGTTCGTTTGGCATGTTATAGTAAGTGTATTAACCATATAGTGAAAGAAAACAAAAAGACACGGTAAAAGTTAAATTATTTAACTTAGAGTTAAATATAATTGATAAGGATAAAATAATACCCTAAACTTGTCTAAATCCTATTGGTTGATAGTATTTCGACCCATCCCCACTTTAGCTTCGAAATAAGACCCTTTGGAACCATTATAAACCGATTTTGACATTAATATAAAATAATATTTTGAGGTATTCCTAAGGTGCCCCTCTCCTCCCTTATAAAAGGGCACCTCCTCCCCCTCCTCCTCACACCAATTTGAGCACTCAAGCTCGGCCAAACCCTGCCAAAATCTCTTCTCCTCTTCCCTAGAAACATCCTAGAGGTTCTGGTCTTCCTCAAAGACCAATGTTAGTTCCCTAAGAGGAGGTATCCAAAAGGCGCTTCAAGAGAAGAGGTAATTATCGTTACCAATTCTTTCATCTTTATTTCTTCTTCCACTTCTTCTTCTTAGGTTGTTTCATTATGAAGTAATAACATCAGTATCACTCATATACTGATATGTTATTATAAGTATGAAACAACCCTATTTCACCATCTATCCATCCTACGGAAAAAGAAATCACCGCGCGTGCGTACGTACGGAATACCGTCTCCATGCCGTGGTGTAATCTATTTTCCACCACCACCTTACATGGATGGGTATAATGGTGTAAAGAATAACTATACATAGTTATTACAACATCATATTGATTCTGATATATTGTATAATCCACTCCAATTCAATTCAATATTTATGTAAATGATATCATCGCTCGTGCGTACGTACGGACTACCGTCTCCACGACGCGATGAGATTCATTCTCCATGTTAACCATTTAAGAATGATTATAAAGTATATATAAGAAATAATAATGAAATATATGACATTATAAAGCTACTGGATTTATGTATATATATATATATATATATATGTATGTCATCTACTTACTTCCATTCAAGACAATAAGGAAAGGAAAACAACGTTCATGTGTACGTACGGACTACCGTCTCCATGAACGGTGTTTTTCATTTCATTTATCTATCTATTATATATATATATATACTGAATATATATGATATATAAATCATATTTTATATTCTGGAAGTATGTAAATCATGATATAAGTAATAATAATGTCAAGAACAACAAGTCAAAAAACCTACGATAAAAGAAACGATTTTACCCAAAACGCTTCTTTAACATGGAGTTTACAAAAGAACGGGTAATATAATGTCATAAGTGAACCATATATGATATCATAACAATGAATATGATTATGTAATAAGTCAATGACATTATTTAAACCATTATACAGGAGCTTCGGACACGTACAAAGCAAATCGGACCTAAGGTAAGGGAAATATCACAATCTCACTTTTATCCGAGATTGTTTTTACTTTGGTAATTACTGGGGTGTATTTTATTATCCACATCCATTTTCCCTCAATGTGTAATATTATTTCCATCATTCTAAAATAGTTTATATCCAATTTTACCCTTCGGTAAGTTTTTTGTAAAATATATGAAAGAAATATTTTGTCGTTTTTCGTACGAGGTACTTTTTGACTTTTCCGACAAAAGTACGAAGAATGTTTTTTTTAACTTAAACGACACGAACGGATTTTTACGGTTTTATAAAGCCTTATTTTCATGAAGCTTCCTCCAAAAGATTTCATGACTATTTTTAATAAAATCTCTTTCTTTTAAAATTGCATGATGTTTTGTGAAAAGAAATTGATTTTGAAGAAGAAAGGATATTTTCCTCAAGAATTCATTTCAAGTGTTTTATCAAAATTATTTTCCATATAAGATAATAAAGGGTTCTGTTTCTATCCATATTTTTACATTTATTTGACTATGTTGTGATGGAATTATGTTTATGAATTCCTTTATCTTATATGAATGGTTTTATGATGTCATGTTGTTTAAGAATCCCATTTTTATGACATGGGTTATGAAATGATGTATGATTTATGATTTTGTGGCACACATAAGAATGGTATCATTATGAGATGGGTGGGACCTATATCTCCCTCCAATGCATTGGGTAAGATTTTATATCTCATGAGATAGACATGGCTGGAATGGTGGGTCATACCGGTTCAGTGAAACCGGACTGAAACGAGGGTTACTCGATTCAGAAAGAGACTTTGTCCACTAAGATAGTCTTGGAAATGAGTCATGACTAACAAGAAATGATTCTCTATGATTATGTGTGTATGCCACAAATTTTCATGTTTTAAGTTATGCTTATTGGGATTTCATTTCACTACTATGATTTATCCCATGCTATGAAATTATGCTCTCTTTTGCAGGTTAAGATTTCCAAAAGTTATGTTCTTATGAATATGATGTGATTGATTTTTCTTTTTTATACCCTTACTGAGCATTTGAGCTCACCCTTTTATGTTTTCTTTTCCCCAGGATATAAAGAATGGTTTTAGGTAAAAAAAAGGGGAAGATCTTTATGGGAGATATTGAAGATCTTTCACCACGATTAGAAGATTACGTTCTGAGTTTCCAAAGACACTAAACTATTACGATCCTTGTGTGTGTGTGTTTTTGTTATGTACTAAGTATTCCACAAAAGTAATGTAAAGTCTATGTACGTCAGGCTTCGGGTCTCTACAATGTCGTGCTATGATTATGTGAGAAATAAATATTGATATCATATATTGTATTTATAATTTATTAATTTGTACTTATAGTGAATACACATAATCTATCTATTTTATTTACAAAATGATCTTTGTAAGGAAACCTTTCACCCTCTTTTTTTAGTCAAAGACTTCTTTCATGTCATGTATTTTAATTTCCATTTTCATATGTTGAGATATGTTATTATATATCCTTATTTTTGTACATTTTATGTTCATGTGATGAGAGAACCTTTTCTCTCTCATCAAATAATTTTTTGAATTTTTATGTGACGTCGTTATGCTGTCGAAGTTTTGTAAGGAACTACGTCTCAACCTCCTTTCATTGAGGCATATCTTGATATTGTGCACCTTTATCATCCTATAAGGTGTATATACTACCCTTAAACATATTATATAATGAATATACCTATTCTCATGATATTATAAGTTTTGTTTAATGTTATTCTTTAATTATTATTATAATAGTATTTTCTCTAGTGTTAAAGGAATCTTTAACTAAAACATCATTTTAAATGTTTTACAGATTTATTATTCTAATTCTTTCACATTAATGTCTATGTTTTAAAAATATTTTATTGGTTTTATTTATATGGACATTAATTTTTTAAAATATTAATTCCTTTAAATGTTTCAAATTGGTATAGGACACTTTGATTCAAAAGTCTCTTTATTAAATGTTTTAAATGGTATTGAAAATGGTTTTGGGAATGGATTGATTATGTAAATATATTGAAATTTTATATTGTGATTTCAGTGTTGAAATGTTATCTTTATTTTATTCTTGTTAATGTGTTATGATTATGTTATGGTTATTGGTCATTATTTACGCATATGGGTGGTTCCGTGATAAATCTTGGGTGGGTGAGCCTGAGATAGCTCTCCAATGCATTGGGTTACATGATAGAGGTAAATGTTAATGTTTATCCTAAGAGATTTAGGGAATATACTATGATTGGTATTCCAAACATAGATCCCTACGTATATTTTAAAGTTACAACGAAAGTATGTTATGGATTACACAAGTTACATTTATGATTTATGATTTCTATGTGTTATTCATAAATCTTATGATATCATTAGGTATGTCAAAGAACTTATGTTTTATATGTATTGATAGACTAATGTTTTATTTATTTATTTTATAACCCTTACTGATGTTTTTATGCTCATCCCAAGTTTTTGAAATGTTTTTTCACAGGGTATAAGGAAGGGTAATAGAAAGGAAGAATTCATGGAGATTTATATCAAGAATAGAACACTTGTTTTATTTAAGGAGTTTTATTATTGTGAAAAATTTGGATAGAGTAGAAGTGTCTAAATTGTTATTTTTGAGATGTAATGTAATAGTAATGGCCTAATTGTATATAACTCTAAACCTGAAAATATCCTCAATGTTAATATTTAACTTAATTCAATACAACTTAATGTTTAAGGCTGAGGCCTTATTGTTGGTATCAGAGGATGGTTTAGACAACTTTAAGGAGTAAGAGTTTTTGTTAAACACATGGTTTGTCTCTATGTATACACCTTAAGTCACATCCTAATTTTTTACTTTTCCAAATCAAGTAATATCTATTACTAATGTAATGAGGAGGATCTCACACAACATTCCTATCTCTTCATGATGACTTTCTTGAAATAATTATTTCAAAGTCATGTTTACAATATTTTGAAACTTTTTTTTAACATAAAACTCACTTGCAAGAAAGTTTTTGAGATATAAAACACCTCCACTATACCTCGATACCATCATGGATCATGGGTTGTATTTAATCAAATCCTATTTTATCAATATTATCATATTTTCAATGAATGTAAATTTTATCATGGCATTTTCAAATATTTTACCTTATCACAAGATTATGAAGCATATTATTATTTTGAAAATGGTGCTGAAGAAGGATGCCCTTGTGAAACATATTTATATTTTCTTTTAAATTGTAGTCTATCATCACATAATTTTTATATTTTAAAAGGACCATTGTTTGAAAGTTTAAACTCAAACTCAGTCTGACTGTTTTATAAAAATAAAGTTTTATCAGATGTTTTGAAATTATATGTCATACACGATTATTTTCTAACACTATTTTTCTGTGAACACCCACATAACCCAAGTTGTAAGAGGTGTATTTGGATAATGGAAGCAGATTATTTTGAACGATCTCTAATTCATTGTTGCAATTCCTGGACCATATATGTACATGAACAAGATGAAGATAAAACTAGGTGGACACCATGATCAATGTAAGATGTTCTTTCTTTGGTAATAGTGTTATTTTATATAGGTAAAAATGTAAATATATAAAATACTTCATGAATTAAGATATTGTGATCATTATTAGTTGGGATGAAAATTATAGGTATAATACAACCGTTGAGGGTAAATCATGTTAGGGACATTTTTGAGTTTTATAAAAAGGGACTACATGAAAGGTGGGTGACAACCCATCGCATCCAGCATGGCTATAGAAATCAAACCCACAACCAAAGTAAGATTGAGATTTATACCCTACCACTGGACTACGTGAAGTCCGTAGTTACTATGAGTAATTATTTTTAGTTAAATGATTTTATGGATCAAGAATAATTTGATTTTGGGAACTTATGTTTTATCAAATGGATAACCTTTTTATAAGAAAATAATTTGGTGATTAAGTGAAATAAGGTTATTTGGGAAGACATTTGATATTTTGGAAACACTATATGCCTAAGGAAAATAAAATACTATACGATATAATTTGTGTGATAATGGTTGATATTTTATTTTGGAAGAATCTATGTTTTTTTGTGGACTTATAGAGTTTTTGGTTAGTTATGGAAAAGATTAACCAATCTTTGAGAATACGTGATTAAGTTAAATATACTTTAGTATGATAATTTAAGAGTAGTTGATGTTTTTTGGGATAAATGTTAAGATTTATTATGGAAGAATATGTGATTAAATCCTTTTGAGTTTCTTGTTTCCATTGTAGTTTGGATTAATTTGAATAATTTTAAGGACAATTGTTTATTGAATGGTCTTTTTTTAACTTAGGTAATTGTTTGTCAAATTTTTGAGATGAAGAGTAGTATTTCTTTTTATGAAGTATTATTCTTTTTGGAGATTATCTGATCTTGTACTAACATTTTTGGTTTTGATTAATGTCTAAAGGCATGGGAAATATGCGGTTCATATTTTGTGGACCATTCTATTCTTTTCAAGTTTATTCTAGCACTTTAGGTGGGACTAAGTTATCTTGAATACTCATCATTTTGGGAAAATATTAGTTTTTCAGTAAAAATTTATTAAAGGATTAAACTGAAATTAAAATGTAAATATATTTCCTTATGTTCTTAGTCAATATCATAAATAAATTCTCCAACTTTAGGAAAGGAAACATAAAATAAAAAATTGTTGTCCATATACTTTTCCTACTAGGAAACCAATGACCGTTTAACCAATCAGAATTTTGTGGTTTTCTAATGGTCAACTTTCTTAGGATCATGTTTTCTATCACTCTTTATTAGAACATAACACATAGTTTCTCTTTTATATCCTTGTTTTCTTACATGAAACCCTAGTATGTGTTATCTGAGGAGACCTTTATAATTCTATATTTTTTTTGAAAGTGATAGTTTTATAGAGTCTTTTTCCAATGTGGGACTTTCAAAGAAGTTTAACAACCCAATTTTAAAATTGCAAGGACGCAATTCCCAAAAGGGGGAAGGATGTAACATCCCAAGTAAATAAAGAATTAATTTTTTTCATATTTATTAATATGTGTGAATTAAATATTAATTTTACTTTAAAGGGAATGCTATGTATGATAGCGTACACAACACACAACAATGGGTTTCATTGAAATCTTACTTTGCACACAACATTGTGTTTTACCAAAAAATAATATTATATTATATTATTTTAAATGGTAGTTAATTCCTAGCAGTTGTATTGGAGGGAATGAACAAAACTAACTACAATTTTAATAAACATGTTTATGAAGTGTTTTTACATTTGTCCAAAAACATTTAGAGGCTTAAAATGTAAATGAATCCAATTTTAATCATAAATATTCTAATATTATTTAAAAGGCCGATTTACTGCCTTTTGATGGTGAACCCATTATAAATCTAGTTTATTTTTCACTTTTATATGTTAATTTTGACAAAATAGAGTTATTATTTTGAATCGGAAAATTATAATTTACTTTGCGTAATTTTTTGGTATTTTTCTAATAAAATTGATTTTTTTAATGAATAATGAAAAATAATGCATTTTAAGTCAAAACTGTATTTTCATAGGATTTTTTTATATAGTTAGATTATATTTTTAATTGGATTTAAATTGTAATTAGATTATATTTTTACCCTTTAATACACTTTTGACCATTGTAAGTAATTTCAATTTTTAATTAGTCATAAACAAATGCCAATATTTTGATAATTATTATTTCTTAAAAGCACGCTTTTTGGTTTTGACAAGGAGAATTAATTTAAAATTAATTTCTGAAACTTTTGTTTGGAATTTTGAAAAATGGATTCCATATTAGGAATCAGGAGGTCCAAATTATGTAAATAGGAAACTTTTATTTTTTGACATTATGAATAGTAACTTCAGTAAATATTTTATTTACTATGGTTAAAGGGTAAATCTGGTAAATTATGGTAAATAAATAATATTATAATAACATTAAGTAACCCTAAAAAAAGTGATAATCCTATTGTATGATACATATCTTACCATGGTTATCACTAGGTCTATTTGGGGATCCCATGGAGCCACTTGTAAGTGAAAAGGCACTTTATAAAAATTAATTTAATGTTAAGGAAAATGTAACATAAACATATATCTTTTAGTAATTTTTTTTATAATTGGTTATATAAGTGATATTTTTTACTATAAATAGTAATTATAAATCTAATACTATTTCATACCTCATGGTATTTTATTTATAATTTTTAGACATCATATAAGTAAATGTATTTATGATACAATGGTGATGTAGTGATTACCTTATTAATGAATGATTTAAATAAATGAGATTATAAATATAAAACTAGATTTATTTTGAAACTTTTTACGCAATAAACGAACATTATAGATACTTATGAATTTTTATATTTGAATTAATGAAGTTTTTTTTCGAAATAATCAAGTTGTTATCGATTTTTTAAAAAGTCATGATATGAATAGTATATAATTTGGCATAAATGAGTTTTTTTTAAAAAACGATTATATTATTAATTGATATAATAATCCTAAATTTTTTTGATTTATCCAAATAAGATATATGATGTTAAAAAGTTCATTAATGATCCAGTTTGGGTCACTTTTAATTTTATAGTAAATATATTAACCATATATTATGGATATACAAGAAGACATAGTAAAATTTATATAAGTTTACAAAGGGTTAAATAAAAAACGATAAGGATTAAAAAATATCCAAAACCTGTCCAATTATTATCGGATGATTTTATTTTGATTTATATTTATCTTAAAATAAAATATAATGAGTTTTAGACCTTTTTAAACTAAAAATATTGTTATAATAAAATAATACTTTCAAGCTTTCCTAAAGACCCCCTCCCCCTTATAAAAGGCCATCACCTCTAACCTATTACTCACACCTCTCAATCCTCTTGTCCCATCCAAACTCTACTAAAATAATCTCTCACAATCCCTCTATTCTACCTATAGGACATACTTTGGGTATAAGGCAATCCGCTGAAGCCTTTTGGTTCAAACCAAAGGGAGTTACCTGATTTAAAGGTAACATCTTCTCTCAAGTTCTTTTCTTTTATTTTCCATATCCAACCCACTAAAATATATTTATTCCATTATTTTATAATGAAAATAGTATACTGAATATACTAGTATGTTTTTATTATAAGGATTCAAACTACACTTCCACACACCTTTATCTAATGGATACGAACATACACTTTCTGTGGACGACGAACCACTGCCTCAAGAAAAGATGATTATTCAAATATCACCTACTACCTCTCACGGTGACCATTTTGATGATAATGTATTTATATGTGATATATATTATATTTATATTGCCTCTATTATTCTGTATTTTTCTTTTATAGCATAAATTGACGGTTTCCATAACAGGTAAATATTATAATTTTTTTAAGGAAGTGCGAACTACCGCCCCCTCAAAGTGATATAAATCGTTCATGCCATACGTGGAACATAAAAAAGATGGTGTCAATGAAATTATATATGATTTTATACTATAATTTTAATATACATATTTATCATTATGTTTTCATTCCATTAAAGATGAAATAGAAATTAAAGTAGTGTTCATGCGTACGTATGACTTACCATCTCCATGAACGTTGCATTTCATTTCTTATCTACAAATGTTATGTAATATTTTTAATACATATATATACTGGATATATATATATATATATATTATATGACATATAAATCATGAATAAAAATATTGAGATAATGGACATTTGACAATATGGACAATTTTTAATTAGAACAAGTTCATTTTTGACTCAAGTTTCGAGCATCGACAAAATGTCTGATATGAACTCAAATATTTAAAAAATTGTTATAGCATGGTAATAAGTGATATAGAAGGACAAAAAAAATTTAAAAAGGTTCTGATGCAAGTATAAATTAACTTATATTTATCATTCAAGAAGAACAAGGAACATACGTGACGAGTCAGACTCAAGGTAAGGGAACTTCTTAACCCAATTTATATTCCTTGGGTTAAACATCTACTTCTTGATTATTTCATGCTATTATTGTGTGAGAAATAAATTTTGATATCATATATTTTATTTATACTTGATTAATGCGTACTTATAGTGAATACACATAATCTATCTATTTTATTTACAAATTGATCTGTGTAACAGAACCTTTCACCCTCCTTTTTAGGCAAAGACTTCTTTTATGTCATGTTTTTTAATTTCCATTTCCATATGTCTAGATATGTTATTAAATATCCTTATTTCTGTAAATTTTATGTTCAAGTGATGAGAGACCCTTTTATCTCTCATTAACTTAATTTTTGAATTTCTAAGTGACGTGGTTAGGCTGTCGAATTTTCATAAGGCGATATGTTTCAATCTCCTTTCATTGAGGCATATCTTGATATTGTGCACCATTATTATCCTATAAGGTGTATATAATACCCTTAAACATATTATATCTTGAATATATTTATTCTCTTGATATTATATGTTTTTTTAATGTTATTATTTAATTATTATTAGTCAAATATTTTCTCAAGTGGTAAAGGACTCTTTAACTAAAAAATCATTTAAAATGTTTTAAAGATTTATTCTTATAAATCTTTAAAATTAACATACATGTTTTCAAAAAGGATTTTTGGTTTTATTTATATGGAAATTAATGTTTTAAAATACCAATTCCTTTAAAAGTTTCAAAGTGGCAGGGGAAACTTTGATTCAAAATTATCTTTATTAAATGTTTTACATGGTATTGAAAATGGTTTTGGGAATCGATTGTTTATGTCAATATATTAAAATGTTATATTTTGATTGAAATGCGGAAATGTTATCTTTATATTATGATTGTTCATATGTTATGATTATGTTATGGTTCTTTGAAGTTTCTTACGCATATGAGGGGTTCCGTGATAAACCTTTGGCAGATGAGCCCATGATATCTCTCCCATGCATTGATTAAGATGATAAAGTTAAAAATTAAAGTTTCTCCTAGGAGAATTAGAGAATATATTATGATGAGTATTCCAAATGTAACTCCCTACATATCTGTTAAATCTACAACGTAAGTATGTTTTTTATTCCAAAAGTTAACTTTATGATTTATGATTTCTATGTGTTATTGCTATATTGTATGATTTCAGGAGGTTTTTTAAAGAGCTTATGTTTTGAATTTATTGGTGGAATAATGTTTTTTTATAACCATTAATGATATTTTTATGCTCATCCCAAGGTTTTGAAAAGTTTTTCATAGGGTATAAAGAAGGGTAAGAGGAAGGAATAAATAAAGAAGATTTATATCAAGAAAAAAACTCTTGTTTTATTTAAGGAGTTTTATTATTGTGAAAAATTTGGATAGAGTAGAAGTGAATACTTAGTTATTTTTGAGATGTAAGGTAATAGTTACGACCTAATTCTCTAAAACGTTAAACCTAAAAATATCCTCATTGTTAATTATTAACTTAATTCAAGATTACATAATGTTTAAAGTTGGGGCTTATATTTAGAAACAAATAAAAAGTACCATTTACTAAATGTGAGAATAATTATTATCAAAAAAATTAGTTTCCCTCGAAGGAGAAAGCTAAGATTGTTCCTACAAAATTTATCATCATATGTCTAACATAGTTTAAAATATAGAAGAAATTGTAGTAAGAAAAAAATAATTAACATGCACTGGTAGATGATGTAAAAAGGAATTAAAATGTATGAATAAATATAAAATGAGTAAAAAGAACACGCTTCCTATGAATCATCATGGTTAAAGAGTTATTATAGGAGAAATAATAAAGAGTTATCTTCAATCTGATGTTGAGTTGTAATGAGTTTTCAGGATGAGAATTAATTCTCACCAATATTTATTACAATAAGGATCTATAAATAACACACTTTAATCCCATATTTTTGTTAATTTGTTCTTCTTTGTGTAGGAAATTAGAGTTGAACTATATTGGTTGAGAACATAATGAAATTTGTGATCTCTTTATAGCTAGAAGACTTATCCATCAATATATACTTTAATTGATATCATGATGTTTCCTTACAAAATTTCAAGTTTTGCTAATGTATTCTTGATATTATTTTATAAGAGAATAAATCATGATGAATAGATGTTGAATTTTGTCAATTAAGGGGTGTTTGAGAAGAAAATATTCTAGAATTTCATTATTTCATATGAATCTATATTTTTTATAAGAAAATGATGTTGAGGTTTGGTAAGATATTTTTCCATCATTGTTTTCATTTTAATCAAAAATAATTATTAAGGGGGTGTAAATGTTAAATAGGAAAATACCTTGGAGTGGGAGTAATCAATTTTCACTTGAATTTTTTTAATGAGTTTTCTAAATTTAGTATAGGAGATAAAATTACTTATAAAATATACTTGAACAACTCATAGAGTGGGAAATTTTAGTTGGTATCAGATGATGAAAAGATTTATGAAAAAATTTGATTCTAAGTTTAAACAATCTTGTTTTTTATTTTTATTTAGATCATGCCAATGTAGATTTTATTAATTTATGTATTATTTCTAAGTTAAAAGTGATTAAACCCTTATGTCAAGATAATCTGTATTTATCATTTTGTAAATGGGAGAATTAAGGGAAGAAGTTTAAATTTCAATTATGGAGAAGGAATGAGATGAGTATGATTTCCCATTTACCTACCCATTTTTATTTATTAACAATAAGGAAAAGAATGATGTTGAACTTAGAATTGAAATAAATTAAATTAAATGGTTATTGATTGTAAATTCACAGGGGTATATTGAAGTGGCCATGCAGATTTTTGATGAGGAGATTTGTGTTTGTTGTATTTGTTGTCATCATATCATTGGAGTAGTAAAGTAAATTTGTTATAAGGTTGGTTGATGATTAATATCTCGATGAATGAATTCATTTAAAGTTTCAGATACATCATTGAGATTTTTTGGGTTGGTTGAATGTGATTCCTAACATTTCAAATTCTGTTCATGATCTATTCACTTGTTGATAATGAAATTTTCTTGAGTTTATTCCATTATAAAGACTAGAAAAGAATAATTATGTAATAATAATTCATAAAGTTCTTATATAATCATATTTTAGGAAGAAACATTCACATCAGATTATTAAAGATATGTCCTAATATGAGATTCAATGAAAAGTGATGATTGATGTTAAGATTACTGTCGACTATATGTTTGTGATGAGTTTGAAATGTTGGACATGATTAAATTTGATTAAATAAGACTAAAACTATCTAGAAGTGTGAGGAACCATCCTTGGAATATTAAAAATGATAATTCTATAATAAAATGGATGATATCTATTTTATAATTCTTTGAGAGATATGAGGTTAAATATGGGAAGTGTTGATGTAGAAAAGTTTCATTAAAATACTCAAATGGAGTACACGCATTCTTTAAGATAGTTTGAGAAAGTGATGAAGAGTTTTGACAGAATTTGATATCTTTATAAAGCTGTATGAGTTGATTTCAGGTGGTGGGAGAAGATTTCTAGAGAAATTTAAAGCTATATATTTTTTAAAAAATTGATAAAGTAAAATATATAAGTGTAATATTTAATTTTCACTAATTACACAAGAGTAAAATTGGTTTTCTAGTTGATAAATAATTATTTTATTGACCATAAAGAATTTTTTTTAGAAAATTATCGAATCACACTATGATATGTCAATGTAAGTTACATCATACGTAAGTGTATTATAGTTTTCAAGGGGATATGTATGGGTACTCAATGGAAGAATGTGATATGAAAATGTACTGACGATGCAATGTGAGATGTAATAGTGACTCTATATTGAAAATGTATATAGAATATTTAATTTGGTGATATGTATGTGTAACTATAATGTTTTGAATAATATATAAGAGTTTATGGAGAAGAATTTTTATCAAAGGCAACATATAAGGGTAATTAATTTTTTTTTTCAGTCCCATCATAAGAGTAATTGAGCAGTTTGAAAGGATATGAAAGATATTTTAATAAAATGTGAAAGGGTAACCGAATAATTATAAAATAGTATTCTATTTATTGAAATAAGGAAAGATATATAATGATAATTTTTAATGGTATTTAATTAGGTGATGATTTAATTATCTTGAAGTGATAAATATCAGGATACTAAGTTATTGAACCGTGATTAGAGTAGTGTTAGAAGAGAGGATTAATAAGTATAAATTGAGGGGATATTTTTGTTATAAATATTGGATGTCAAAATGTAAGGATTTAGAATAATTTTAAAAATTAAAATATGGATTAATTGATAGGACTATTTTCAACCAGTTTTAATGAGAAGAAGAGTATTTATGTAATACTAGTTGAGACAATAAATAATAATATGAATAATATTTCGAGAATTTTGAGAGTAGTCCCATGAGAGTATATTAAAGAATTTAGTGAAAATATTAATGAGGTCATAGTCGTGATAATCAGTGAATATCAAAATTAAAATATGAAAATAATATTCATGTGATTATATTAATATAAGTGATAAAAAGAATAATAAAATCTATATGGCAGAATGGAAGATTCCTACTAGATAATTTTCGATAAGTATATCAAACATTGATAAATATAAATAACAAAGTGATAAGGCTTTTGAAATGATATCAGTATATCATAGAAAATAAAGGATACTATTAATTTGAGAGACTGATTTGTAACTAGTACAGATAGTTTTCATATTCCCCAAGGTAAGAAAGTTGACATGTGGAACTATAGAATACATGCTATTGACGTGGTTAAATACAATGTATACTTGCATACTTCTATGAATACATTGATATTTTTAAAATTTTAAGAATAATTTTGATTTTCATGTTTTGATACTAATAATTATTTAGTATTCAAAGTCTAATGGTTAAGGAAGAAGATCTTACGTTGGGATGCTAGTGCCTCTAGGAGGCTATTGAATATCTTTATAAGTAAAGTGTGGATTGTTTAACACTAGATGGATCTAGTATAATATCATTCAAACAATCATATTCATAAGATTACATTGGGTTATGGATGATACCTTCCCAAGGGTGATGGATGTTTCCTTATAACCCCTTGTAAGTATGGTGTAAATGATGTATTCTTATGTTTTTATGTTGAATTTACAAGAGTCAAGGATGAAATTTGCCCTTATCTTGTAATCAATTGAGTAATATAGTGTATATCCTGTCTAAAACTTGACACAAAGAGCATAAATAATAGATACCCACATTGGGATAAAATGTTTTTAAAATTCCACGTGCTTATATCTTTATTTCCTTTCAGATTTTAATATGGTATAATGTGTTGGGAATGTATGACTGGATCCCTTCATATAAACATATATTGGTTTTCAAAAATTAAGAGGGGAATTTGAAATAGAAATTAATTTTTTAAAATATGTTTATTTTGATTTAAAACCATATAAGATTGATTTCATAGTCCCATTTGAAATTTATATTATCTAAAATGAACTTTTCTCTTATCATAAGTAAAAGAAAATAGTTTTAAAGAGGCTATAAAAGATGTAAGATTGGCCATAGTGATGCATGAAGAATAAATTTTAAAGAATTATACTTGAGAAATTGTTTCAAATCTAGAAGTCAAGAATTTTATTGAAGTATAATTGGTTTTCCATAACAAACATAATGAATAATTAAAGGCGATTTTAAGTAAGTAACAAATTGTGTACAAAGGTTATTCCCATATTTAAGGAATTAATGTAGATGGTAAATTTTCCCCTTTGGAAAGGAAATAGTAAACAATTTTATTCTGGGCAATAACTGTACAATAGAGATTAAAAGTGTTGAAAATGGATATCAAATCTTCATTATTTAATGGATTCCTTGAGGAGGAGGTTCACCCTGAACAAAAACATGGTTTTTTGTTCTGGAATGTGAAATAAACCTTTTATTGTTGAATAATTAATTTTGTTGGTTGAAGAAATCACCAAGAGCTTGGTATTATAAGATTGATTAACTATTGATAACGATTGGATTCTTATGTGGAGTAGTTGATCACTATCTGCAAATCAAGATGGATAATGGTCAAATGATGATGTTTCTCATTTATATCAATGAAATAATAATTTTAGGAATAAATAATACACTCATATAACCTAAACTTTATGTACATAAATATTACATCTTACTAGATTAATATTCATTACATAACATTACAACCCATGATAGAACCCTAAAGGTTTATTGTCCTTGTAAACTTTAATACATACAAAACTAGTACATAAAATATCTAAATAATCTCTAAATATGTTGTTCACAACAATAAAACCTCTTAAACCTGGCATACTAAAATCCATTCTTCACAAACGAGGGAAAGAAAATATAATCAAGGTTAGCTCAGATACTAAGTAAGGTAAAAATTATAGATATCATTCTATGATCATAATAAGATAATAATATGGGTATGATAACATGATAATTATGTATAATAATCATACCGAATCAGTAAAATATTATTAATCATAAATCGTGGCATATGAATTTTTCATATAAATATTCCTAAGTATTAAGTGTGAGGAATCATCAATAATCAATCATAAACCTTGATAAAATATCATAATCATAAGACATAATTTTCGGTAAATCATATAAGTATAAAAAATCACTTCCTAAGTCAGTGTTCTCTCCCAAAACCATCATTGTTGAAAAATTCCCATTATAAATACACATACCTATTAATTTCCAACATTCCCTTGGGAGTAAATACTATCTAATTAATTTTATTATCTTCTAGGAGTATATTAACTCTATAATCACGTAAGAGTTTCTCAAATCTATCATCATTAACCAATGAATTTGTAGGGATATAAGGGATCCACCCATCACATTATCATAATCCATTTATATATAAGGCACAAGGTCCTGACAACAAGTATCATTATATAAAATATCGACCCTTGGAAAATAAAATGGGTTTTATCAATATTTTATAATCATAATAATAAACAACATAGATAAAGAATAGATGTATTTAAATTATATTTTATCCCTATAAAATTATAAGAAACATCAAAGGATTTTTTTATAGATGAAATTTATTTTAAAAAATAACATGAACATTTATTGAAGAAAATACATTTTTCAGTTTGAAATTATCCATCAAAATACAAAAACATAAAAAAATATTAAGGAAAAAATAATATTTGAAAATAATATTTGAAAATTATTAATAAATATTCAATTTAAAGAGTAGTTATGATGGTGGGAAAATAAATTCTTACGGTGTATGGTCACACAATGATTCTTTCCCATTCTCGGTAGAAATTCATTAGTACCTCATTCTGAAAACAACAATAAGATTCATTTTAAATATTTTTATATATAGTAAAAATGGTTAAAATTTATTTTAATAAATATTATTATAATACTAAAAACATTATTGAAAACATTTTAAGGAAAATATGGACATGGAAGATAAAAATTCACAACTGAAGAGAGAAACAAAATAAGTTTTCCTTAAAAAGATTCATTCTTTCTCTTGAGTACTTAAATAGTGTAAAATTAAATGAAAACTTTTAATATATAATAATAACCATAAGATAATAAATTAAATAATATTTTTTAGAGACACATCATTTAATTTCATTATCAGGAATTTAAGCATAAACAATCCCGGTAAAAAAATTTGATTGAAATATAAAACCTTGACATCTTATGTAACTTCAGAGTTTCAATTCCCATGAAAGGAATAAAATAAAATGACACTTTAATTAAAATTAAGATAATGATATTCATGATCTAATTTATCAAATGAAATTTTAATAAGACATCATAAAATAATTTACGTTTATAATATAACATATGTCATAATGATGACAATTTCAGATAGTAAACTCTTAACACTTGAGTTTCGAATAAAATCCCCTTGGATATAATAATTTTTATGATAACTTTAAATAACATGAGTTAAGAATGATACATGATATATTATTTCAATGGATCGGTATATACATCTCATAAGCATAAATAAGTTACTGACATCAAATATGTATCAATGAAGGCCAATTGAGATGAAGAACACTTACACGTTTAGTAATATTTGAATCAAAACTTTGTGAAAGGGAGAACATTATATTTTTAAAATATTGATAAATTTTATGGAAATAATCATCAAACACGTTCATGGGTATTATATACACAAAACAATGGAAACAAGTAGTGAACATGGTATGTGTCTCATATAAATAAAAGTGAGACAAGAAACCCTCTCCTCATATCCGACATGATTTGTAATCATTATAACCTCCTATATATTGAGTTTATATTAATTATAATTATATATAAGAACCCAATTATAATATTTCAACACTTATTTATTAACAGTTTTGAATTAAAATATCCATATTGGGTGTAAAGAGCTTTGTTTGTCATATAAGTTTTATTTTGGAGATTCTAATAATTTCCACTTGATCATGGTACCATAATCCCTAGAATATTAATCATGTAATAAGAATCATATTTAATTAATATATTCAATTTGATAACCAGTCATATAAATCAGTGATGAAAAATGAATTGCATCACTTTGTTAAGATAGTAATATGTGTATACGCACAGAGGATTTTTCTACTTTTTGATGGACATAATCAAATAAATTAAAATGATAATTAAATTTTCAATAATAATAATTATATCATAAAAATAATATTTAATTATTAAATATAACCTTATTACTATCCATGTAATGAAAAATGAAGATCAAATCACATCACTTCATGGAGAAGGTAGTCTACTCATACGCATGAGAAACACTATCATTTTTAATGGATGAGATTACATGAATATAGATAGGATATTATAATTAGAAAATAATATTTATTTAATAACAATAATATGTAAAAAATTAAATCTGACATAATAACCATCCATTAAATATGGTTATAGAAAATTTTTCACATCACTACGTAGATGCGGTAGTCCGCACTTATGCATGAGCGATGACTCCATTTCCCATTTTACAGTGAAGCGGAATGAAATGGTAGTTAAATCATCATAATAAAATATAAGTATATTTATGGAAATCGATTCATAATTTTTTAATGTATGTAATATGTTTTTATAAGGTTTAATAAGAAATAAAATTGAAATACCTTGGTTAAGATTTATATATATTCATTGAGAGACCACATTTGGATTTCACCTTAAGACTTGAAATATTATTCTTTGGAGAAGAAAAAAATATCTAAGATGAATGGAAGTATTCTAGTAATATTTTAGAGTAGTTATTGTATAATATATATTTATTATATTATTTGAATAAGGGTGGATAAGAGGTTCCCTTTTATATGTAATGGGTGGGACAGATGGAGTTAATAAATGATTTCAATAATATAATGTCACTTTCATGTGAAAGTGGCTCAAAATGGCCAATAAATTTAAGGTAAGATAATATAATATATTAACATCTTGAACTAATAATAATTAAACATTTTTGGGTGGGGGGATTTATACCCTTTTCTTTTATTTAACCCACAATACACCCATTTTAACCATAAATGTGGTAACAATATTTTACTAATTTTACTATTCATTATGAGAAAAAATAAATTTGAAAGTATTAAATTATATCCACTATTTATATTAAGAATATGGAATAAATTTTAATATATTAAATTTATATAAGTGTTATAATCAAATTTTAAATAAGAACACACGCTATAATGAAAACCATTTTTAAAATAATGCATTTGTAAGTATAAAACAGAATTTACTTCCTTTCCTCTCCTAATAAAAACTATAAAATGAATTTTAAAATAATTTATTGAGAATATTTTATAAAATTTTTATTTTAAATCATATTAAATAGATATTATTTTATTTTACTAAGATAAAAAATGTTTCCCTCATAAAAATTGTTTTAAAAAAATGTGTTTTCTACCAAAAAACAATCTTATGTCAAAATCAATTATAATGGCGATTATAATGTAATTAATTAGATTATTTATAATTAATGGAGACTTATGTTAATTTAGTATAAAATTAAAAACATAATGGCACTTTTAATTGAAAATAAATGTGAGTTTTTATAAAAATAAATTATTTTTCACTATTTATGGACAAATAAACATTCATAGAAAAAACAAAAAAACTCACCCTATGATAACATTAAAATGTTTTTTTAATTTTTTTTATTCATTTTCTAAAATAAAATTTATATAATTTGTAGATATTAATTATAATGTATGATAAAATATTATAAAAAACACGTTTGTGAAGAAAAAATATTTTTTGATGAATATAATTATCGTAATGAAAGTTGGGTAATTATTTTTTATTAATTTATAAATAAATATTAATTTTTTAGAAAAATTATAAATATTTTTCATAATGAGGTTATTACTTTTCATAGGTCTAATTAAAAGTCTAGGTTTTAATATATTTCTATTCTTTTAAATCTCATTGATACATGTCAAGAAAGCTATTGAACACTTATAATTTTTTTAAGGAAAAATATATTTTAAAATATATAGGTGTTACATGAACAATGAATATAATTTAAAACAATCATGAGGTATAGGTTTGAAATATCAATTATTGGTTAGTTGATTTTATTCCTTGGTTTTTTAGTGATTTTAGTAAGGTATGAAACATTTATTTCTCAATATAAATATGCCAAAGAGGTGATGAAACAGTTTTATATCATGGATTTCAAGGCAATGAAAACAAAAGTTTGTACCTTATTGCAGTTTTCAAGGGATAACTATGGAAAATGGTTCTCTATGATGAAATATGGGAAAATCATAGGAGGCCTATTTTACTTAATAGTGACAAGACCTGACATTCTGTTATCTACTTATCGAGCTATATAATGACAAAGTTATCCATAATAAATCCACATGTAAGTAGTGAAATAAATAATATTATATGTTAAAGTCATATTGGATTATAATTTTATTAAAAAATTAATATCATAATAATATTGTTTTGAAATTTACAGGTTCATATTAAGCCAGTTTATAGAATGATACCAAAATCAAAATTGGGTAGTGCAATTTATCTTAGAGATTTGCGTGTCTCTTTTTTAATAAATTTGTAAGATTTATTCTCATTGGGAATTTTGGAAACTAATTATATAAAAAATACTCATGTATGTACCCAAATTATAGGGATGAAGAATCATCTTGAAGATATTAGAGTTGAGGTGAAATCTCCCATTGCAATCAAGCGTGACAACTCAAGTATTTTTAGTCCGTGAAAAACCCATATCCAAAATTTAAGGAAAAATCATATCAATAAAAAATTCAAATTCATTAATAATAATTTTTATCAAGTTCTAGTGAAGTTAGATAATTTCTCTATACGAATTTGAGTTGGGAATATCATGACTAAGGCACTACCTAAAGAGTTCGTTGAGAGACATTAGCTTTCTCATGGATTCCAGCCATATCCATCCACCTAGATGGTTTGTGGAAGGGAAACCCACTACCCTATAGTTTTTTCATTCTACTCATATTAAAAGAAAGTGGCATCATTACAAATTGGTTCATAGAAAGGAATGATAGCTCTCAAATAATAATTGATTGAGCTTCTAATTTTCAATTTAGACATTTTAAAGAAGTGTTTTTTATGTTCATTGAAAAATGGGGAGATATGTTCAAAATTCATGGGGGAAAATCAACATAAAAATTATTTAAAAGGGAGATATTTTACCCAAATTCAAGGGTTTAATCTTCTTAATCATTGTTGAAAATGTGGACAAATTGCTTAATGAATTAAGATGAAGTTGTTCACTTTTCATGAAGAAAAAAATAATTTCCTTGAGAATTTTATGTTGGATATTACGTGAAGGCTTATTTAGTGGTAATTAATTAAATTTAGAGTGGATTTTTCTCCATACTCAATAAATGGTATCAACATGTTTTATTTTTTAATCTTGGAAACAAGTGTTATCAAAGATCAGGATTATCAATGAAGTGTTTCATGATAAAATTTTCATTTAAATATTGTTTCTTAATATGATCATGAGTCATGTTAAAATACATGGTTAATTATAGTATTATTTATTAAACTATCTAAAAATTTATTTTTCAGCTATTAGAATGGTTTTTGTGGTCAGAAGTCTTATATGGATGTGTGATGAAGTGTTTCAAACAAAAAAAGGGGGAGATTGTCAGTGAAAATCATGCCAAGTATTTTATTTGTGTTTGTTAACAAAGAATCATATATATCCTATAAAATAACCATATTTTATTATTATAAATAACATAGAGTATTTTAATATTTCGTGTAATCTTCAAATTAAGATACTTGAATGTTTTAAAAATAAGAATTCATAAATACCATGGTGAAACATTGAAAATGGGGTGGTGGAAACCATGACTGGTTGAAATTATTAGGATGATGGTGAATCAATCCTGGTTTACTCATGGTATAAGAAATATGGAATCTATGCCAGTCCCTTCCATGGTTTACATAATTTTATCTTTGTAAAGGAAGTGAGCATTATAGTGGTGAAGGATGATTGAAAATGGTATCTTGGTTTCCTGATGGGTGTTCTAGTCACTAAAGTGCATTTAATGTTTTCTTATTGGAAATAGGGAAGCTTGAAATAGGCATATATATATCCGTAGTCGAATCATATATGATCAATAAAAATAAGGACATTGAGTTATCCATTAAAAATTATAAAGATTTTTTTATATGGTTTTTTGGATTATTATAGATATGGGAAGCAAGGAAATTTTGATGTCATTTCAATAATAATTTTCCTAAAAGACGAAAATTCTAGGGTTAAATGTTTGTCACAAAATAGAGGGGGACAGATCTATGATATAAAATTGAGAGATTATTAGGAATCTAGATATTTTAAATGAGGTGTTTTGAGGTCAATGTTTCACTTTAAAATGAAAATGATCATGATAATTGTCATATATACTATGGTCAGCTAAGAAACAATTAGTATCTATATTTGAAATTTCCAATATCTTAAGAGATAATAAGGGTTCTTAATTTATGGAGTTTGACTTAAATCTATAGTATTTTTGTGGATGAAGTTACCTATTATAATTGTTTTTGAAAATGAAGATCTAAAATAAGGGAACTATTGAAATTAAATCATGTTTGAAGAGATATATTACTTTTAAAAAATGTGAATAATTTCAAATATTGAGAATGTTAAAAAAATAAGAATTCAATATCTTATTTGAAGGAAGATAAACAGATCAAGTAGTTTAACTCACTAGAAGTTTGAGGTGTTTTTTATTTTGATAATGGAGGAAAAAAATTAATACACCGTATTTGATGTAATTTATATTCTTGTTTCATATAAGATCAAGGAATCATTTGGATGAGTAGTGATCTTTCTTAGTGAAATGAATAGTTTTTTCTCTATTATTGTGACGATTATAAAACTATAGGGGTAGTGGGACTTATATAAATTTATAACATTAAATTAGTCTACTTAATGTATTTTGGTCCATCATGACATCACTATTATATACTCCTTGGTCATAACCTGAGGTGGGTAAGCCTTGTAAAAATATTTTTCATATCTCCTTTTAAATTTATGACTTCTATACTTTATTTAATAGGGGAGAGTTTTATTCTGATTGAAATTAGGATAGTATTATTTAAAGAGTCACTTGAAATCATCATTCACCAATTAGACCCCCTATTCAAGTATCATAATTTTGTGGGACAAGTAATTTTTTTTTTGGATAAAGACAATCCTTCACATTTAAGTTGGTTGTGATATATATGGTAATAGTTCCCTATTAAAACAGAACATAGAAACCTAAATAAATATATATTTTAATGTTTTATTTTAATCTTTATAAATTACTATATATATTGAAATAATTATAGACATATTTATTTTAACAAAATAATGATTTTTAATTTGATGAAAATATATTTCCAATTTTAAAGGAGGAAAATAAATGAACTTCATAAGAAATATCATAGAAAACAATATCATTATCACATCTTAATCATCATAAAAATTTGAGCAAACAAGAAGATAAAAATATCTATATTTTTATAAATTTAATAAGTCAATTTTATGGTGTATGTTGTGATTTAAAACATGTTAAAAAATTCACTATACATGCTACGAATTTACTTGTTAGAATAGATGTCATGGAATGAAAGTATAATTTTGTTAACAATAATTCATGTAATTCTCTCCCAAAATGTTGTATTTTACCCATTTCAAAGGATAAAAATATTTATAGTAGGGATTAAAACCAAACCATGCCAGTTTAGAATGTAAATGAAGATAAATAAAATTGAAATTTTATTAATAATGACATTCCTTGGGAAAGAATATACTTGAGGTACATTTCATGACTAGGAGAAATGTTTAATAAATTTTATTAACACCATAAGATGCTGGATGAAATTATAAACAAATTTTTTATGTCACATTTTCATATAATGTAGAACCTAATGTTATCATTGATAACCAAGAACCTAAATCATTGGCTCAATTTTGTGATATATAATATAAAGATAAATTTAAAGTATAAATTAAATCTAAATAATACTCACCTACTATACATGAGTTATTTGGGTTTCTTGTGAAAAGCGAAGAAGATATTAAACTAATTAGTTATAAAAGAATGATGATGTGAGGTATAAAGTATATTTTATTCATATAATATTTTCCAAAATATCCAAGATTTATTATTTAGAAATATATTCTGTAACAATCAAAGATTTTATGGCATTCCCCTAAAATTTAATCTATTCAATAAATAAGGATTCCGGAGACATCGAGTTTAAAACTATACTATACTATTAAATATGACCATTGGAATAGTAATACTACCATTAGGAGTATTAATATGGCCAATATAATAGTAAAATCAAATATGAAAGTCTAAATAAAATTTAGTTATCTTATAAATGAAAATTTGTAATATTTATATAATAGAATAAGTAAATAGATGTTTTAAAAAAGATAAATTAAGTGATGGGGATTTTGTGGAACATAAATATTTTTTTTACCATTTTATAATTTATATAATAATTTAAAAGTAAATGTGTTTTCATAAAATATATTCTGGCATCAATATTTTTTTTCTTTTTATTATATGATATTTTTACAATACTTTAATTAATTTTTCAATGTTTCATAAAATCAGTTATAAATTTTAAAGTAGTATTTTTCAAATAAATAATGTTTTTAATTAAAAATTAAAATTATTATATTTATAAAATTATTCTTACAAAATTTAGTTCATTTTTTAATTGTATATATTAAAAAATGGTTATGTCAAATTTTTGGGATTTTTCTGAAATAGTATAATTTTTTGTGAATAGTGAAATACAATAATTTACAGTATATATAAATTATAATATAAATACAATATTACTTGAGTGATGAATGATGTAAAATCCATAATCTTGAAATTCACTTAATTAGTTAATATTTTTTTTTATAATTTTTAAACTATTTATAGTATTGATCTAAAATAATAAACTAATGATTAAAATAGTAAAAAAACTCCCCTCTCATCCACTATAAATATCTCCCCCACCACATTTTCTCCTCACACTTACAAGTTCTTGAATATTTCTTATATTATTCCCATTTCCTCTCGAAAAACTCTCCCCCACATTCTGGTCTACTAGTCACACCAAAATCCCATTTCAATGTTTCTTAAGGAGATTCTCTGGGAGAAGTATTCATTAGGTAAATCCTTTTTCATTCTCTTTCATTTATTTTAATTTATTTTATCCATATTCTATCCCTAGCTATTCTTTAAAAATATAAATTATTAATCAAGTATATTATATATATGATAATTTTTTTATTTCAATGTAATATCCAACATCAAACCCTTCCCCTCCCCCCCTTTTTTTCTAAAAATTAAAATGTTGTATGTGATGTACTGATTTACCATCACCGTGGATGATGTGACCTCATTTTCCATTTATACCTTAAAATATGGTTTTAAAACCATAATTATGGTTAGAAAATAATTTATTATAAATATTATAATTTATTTAGGGTTCTGGAACCAGTATATATACTTGATATTAACTAATAGGGCACAACAAGTTTGGGACAATAAAAAAACCTCCAAAATAATCTAAATGATTATCATTGATGTTTTATCTAATGTAGTATCCTTATATATGGAAAAAAATTATAATATATAATAACTTTTTATCTTCTAGATGTTCATTAATAACAAATAATTTCAATTTTGGAGAATTATTTCCATTTTACATGATATTTCATACATGTATAAAATTGAACCAGTCATGAAAATCAAGGAAAAGAGCACCCCTAAAAGATTAAATTGAATATTATAACTAAAAAACTGGCCATAATTGAAGATAATAAAATTATAATAAATAGAATAAATTTTTATAGGTTCTTAATTTATTTATCAAAGAATATAATTTCATTATCTAGGAGGTTAAGTTCATGTCCCAAACACTTTCAGACATAAGGTTATAGTTTTAACATCTCACTTTTATTTATATGAGTTATTACTAATTCACAACTATTTCTTATGTGTGGTGTATGTATACTACCTAATGATGTATCATATCAGTAATATATTTTTATTCATTGTATTCAATGTCTTATTTTAGGATAATTAATTTCATCGGTCATATGGTTCGACTGTTTTAAAAGTCGTAAGGGTTTCTTCTCAGACCTCCATTCTCCCTTCATGTTACGATTTATATTGATTTAACCTAATGTAATTATTTTTTATTTTTATATACTTATTATAAATTCTATTTAAATGTTCTGATCTCATATATCCATATCATTTAATCTTTATTTTATAGGGAAATACCCAATTTACAAAATCCACTTTTTAATTCCTCTAGACCAGCAAGCTCGATTTAAGGGAACTTTCCAATTTTATACCCCTTTTAAAGTATAATCCATAATTTATTTTAATCCAAAAATATTTTCTTAAAACCAATATTAATATTATTAAGAACTATCTTTTCCTATATTTGGTATATATGAACAATTAATTCCTTTTAATCTTTAAATACTTTTATTTTTTTCTCAAACTGCACTAAAGTGGCCCATTTTCGAAGTTTCCTAAAAAACATTTTTACATGATTTCACTTTTATTGGAATCCATTTCTGACTAAAACATAATTTCATTATACTTAAATTTATTTTATTTCATATACATGTTTACAATTTGATTTTATGAGAAATAAAAATGATATTCCCAAAAGAACTCTTCTTTGTATAGTAAAAATGGGTAATTCTCAAAATAATTATTTGATGATTTTATTAGAGTTTTTTTTATAAATTTCAAAACCCTAAGTATAATATTATGTTTAATTGGGATTAATATTCTACAACATCATATTCTATATTTTATTAAATTGTTTATGATTAGTTTGACTATGGATGTGCTATCTTGATACCATTCAAAATATTACTTATAATGGTTAGTGATTATATTTACTGGTTGGGAAAATTTATCTAAATTTCATATTTATGCTATTTTAATGTTTCATAAATTTAAACAAAGAGGGAATTGGAATTAGTAAGTGATAATTGGGGCCCACTATAGCCCATATATTCAACGGTAGGACTCATGATCCAAAACAGATATGGATTTAGTTGAGGCTTAATCCATTTATTTTAAGATATCTTTGCCGATGCCTCAACGAAATATTTATGATGTATGGTGTTACTAATTCCATAATTATGATACTAGTAATTGATAATAAATGTTATTATTCAATTAGTAGAATATCCATGGTTAGGTTTTATTCTGAAGTGATTATTTATATGGAATTATTTGTTTAGCTTTTATTCCAAGCATATTATTCTCAAGATTATATTCTAATGGAATTGGTTTTTAGTTATTCACCTTTCCTTATTTATTTATATTGGATTCTACTGTATTACATACCCTTAATAAGCATCCGACCTCACCAATTTCACATATCTTATTTTTCCCTAGGATGTGAAGATGTGCATTATGAATGACTAGCTGGGATAATCTAAGAGTGTATGGATGTTTCCAAAGAAGTATCTATGTTTTATTTAATGTCCCATTGTTATGTAAAACTTATGTTGGTATATAGTGTAAACAAATTATACTAAATGATTCACTCCTTTGTGATTTAAACTATTGTTCATATTACCAATGTAATAGATTAAGGCATTAGCTCCGGTATACCGGGGTATGGGTTTTTACAGTTTGTATTAGGGAAATTTTGGAGAAACCATGAAAGAAATATTTAAAAAACATATATTAGGGAACATAACCGTAAGGTAAATTTTTTGGATAAACATCAGAGAAAATCATATAATTTTGGTAATGTAGATATTATGAGCGTATTTCTATAAATACCTCCTCGTTTCGATACTACAAGTGGATGCGATTTTGGAATAGATATACCTAGGGGTAACAACTGTAAAAGGATTTGTCGGGCCTCACTCAGCCTAACTTGGTACACTAAAATGGGACTTACTGCACACCTGGTTTAACACACCTATGGGATATATTTAGGATAATTCCCATTTTCGTTACAAACCATTATAAAGTTTTTAAAAGTAAATATGTCCCCAAAAGAAATCATGTTTATGATTATGGGATTTGCAATGAGTAAAATTTTAATTTATGTAAGTGTTTTTCTAGTTTTAAATTATGTATTATGATTCCTAAAATAATTTATTTATTTTTACATTATTTAGAAATGGTTCTTAGTGGAAGGAATGGAAACTGTATCAACACATGTATTCCATGTATGAATTTCCTCCTATGCAAGATGATGATGTTGGAACTGGAGTTACAACTTGTTCTAATCAAATTCTAACTATAATAGGACAACTGACCAAGGTTATGAATAGTAACCTTACTTGTATATAGAATCTTAATCAGCAATGTGGATGGGAAATGTTGGACCTCTTTATGTGACAAAACCCTCCATCATTTAATGGGACTACAAACCCATTTGAAGCTAAGTAGTGGATAAGATGTCACGACCCGCCCTCGGGGTCCGTGCCGTGACAACCCCAAGCCCGCCTTCCATAGGCCAGGGGCTGGCGACTAGCACCAAGGCGTAAATCCCAGTAAAAAGGGAAGGCATTGCCTTTGTAAAGTAAACAAACACCACAGAGTAAGCAAGCGAAAAGTAAACGCTAAACAAAAGCAGAGTACTACTGAAAGTGCGGAGAAGTAAATGGGCCAGTATACAAACCCAAACTGAAAGTAAAGTACAACTCGAAAGGGAAAACAGCAACTGAAAAGTAAAAGCCGCTACTCCGAGCTGTCCACTGGGAAATCCCACCTGAAGGGTGAGTACAGATAGCTCCTCTGCTCCACGGGTCCCGCCGTCCGCTCCGAGCACGTCTCGCCTAGTGGTCCACCTCCGGGTACCGCCTCGTCGTCACGTCCACCTCTGGGTACCGCCTCGTCGTGAGGTCCTCCTCTGGGTACCATCTCTTCATATAGTCCACCTCCAGGTACTGACCAGTCCTCGAACACTCGGCTTCTGTTAGCACTGCCCGTCGTCTGCAACCAACACAACGAGGTGCGGGCATAGCCCGTGCAGGGGTGAGTATAACGATACTCAGTAGGGACCCCGAGACCCTCAAGGTCTCACTAATCCAACAAGGATAACCACAAAGAAGATCTCAACAGATAACCTCTACTTAGGTATATGCCCATACATATACCTAAGTTATTAAGTAACCCATCTCAATCATGAGGAAACACAAGGATTGTGAAATCAACGGATAACCACTACCCGGGTATATGCCCATACATATACCAGAGTTACCAAGTGACCCATCTCAATCATGAGGTAAACACAAGGTCAAAAGTCTCAGCTCAAACCAGGATTTTCATTATCGAAACCGTAACTACTGAAGAGCTCCGTCTCTGGAGTGTACAGTGGTCCTGTCACGACTCCGAGGTACTGCTCACTAACCTAAGACTGCTGAGGTACTCCTCCTGTCGAGTACTGCGGGTTTGCGGCCAACTACCGGGCGCTCCATCCGCTGAGGGTCTGTCGCCAAATACCGGGCGCTCACCCAGATAGCCTACTGAGGTACTTTTCCTGACGAGTACCGCGGGTTTGCTGCCAACTACTAGGCGCTCCGTCCGCCGTGGGTCTGGCGCCAAATACCGGGCGCTCCGTCCACTAGGCTAGTCGACTCACTCCAAGTCGAGTCGGTCAAGTAGTCGTCAGGTCTCAGCCGGCTACACGGTCTCCGTACTCCGCACGCTCGTCTCCGGGAGGGTCCGCTCCACGAGCTACAGGTCGATACTCCAAGTATCACAAATTCCTGCAAAGAAATATCTCAAAGGACCGTCTCGTCACAGGGGTCTCAACGCAACAGACGGCGCGTCGATCGGACGCCCGGTCTGTGAGTTATTAGCCTTTTCATCCCAGGGCCCCGGTTGGTTTCGTGTGCGAACCAAACCCGGCCGTATCTCAACTGTACCCTGAACTCCCATAGGGTACACTCAAAGGGACCGTTACTCAACGTAATCACCAACGCCGCTGACGGTTCGTCAAACGGACGCTCAGTCAGAAAGATATCAGCTTTTCCGTTCCAAGGGCCCGGCTGGGTTTCGGTGCGATCCAACCCGACCACTATCCATCTGCATCCAAAACTCGGGCGGAGGATGCCAAAAGTTTCGTATCGTCAACAGAAACTCAACGCAACAAACGGCGCGTCGATCGGACGCCCGGTCTGAGAGTTATTGGCATTTTCGTCCACGGGGCGCGGTTGGTTTTTAAGGCAAAACCAACCCGACCGTACTCCACCTGCGTCCAAACCTCGGGCGGAGTATGCCAAAAGATCCGTCTCACTAAGAGGAACACAACACGGCTGACGGCACGTCAATCGGACGTCCGTAGCTCAAGATATGTGCGTTTCCGCTCCGAAGGCCCGGTTGGTTCCGTGAACGAACCAACCCGGCCGAACTCAAAGTAATCCGAAACCTTAAGTGCGATAAACCGAAAGGACCTTCTCGATCCGAGGATCGCGTTGCCGCAGACGGTTCGTCAATCGGAGGTCCGAGGCTCAAGATATGGCCAAAAGACCGAATCTGGTTCGAAACGGGGGGTTTTATACGTTGGTCGGGGGATTAATTCCCCCGGTTTAACAACATCCGGCCGGCCAGCTGGCCGGCCGGTTTTCTTCAACGGGACCGGAAATTCCGGTCCCCTCTTCGGTTTCCGACGCCGGCGGCCCGACCGCCGGTCTTCTTATCCCACCGCGGCCCGGAACCGGCCGCGGTCTCCTCGTCCCGCCGCGGCCCGGAACCAGCCGCGGTGTTCGTCGTCCGGCGCGGTGCGACGGCACCACGCCCCTTCGCCGTGCCTTGATTCCTTTTAACGCGGCGCGACGACATCGCGTTCTTGAAGATTCTTCCTCGGCGTGGCGCGACGTCGCCGCGTAAAATAATTGCACGATTATCCGCGTGGTGCGACGGCACCACGCCACTTTGCTTCCACCCGTAAGAATAAACAACATGAACGATGGAGGGAGGTTCAGCCGTGTTCATGCGGTCCGGCCCCCCTCACGTTAAATAAAAACACAACTAAAGAATAACCAGTTGCCTCACGTTTAGACTTGCTAAAACCACGATCAAGAATGGAATAATTAAACAATAAATAACAACCCCTACCTCGGGTATAAGTTCGAGGATTGTCAACGTTCCGCGGAAGACGACGTCGCGGAGGTCGGGCGTCGCGGTCGTCGTTCGTCAAATCCGTTGACGAAGGGATGCGTCCGATGCGATACGTCGTTGGCGAAACTTCTCAAGTCGACGAAGGAAAACCGAGGAGGAAATGGTGTCTCCCTTTCTTTGACATGGAGAGAAGATAGAACGGCGTGTCGGTGTTCTTCGCGTTCTTCAAGGAGGAAGATGAAGTTCTTCAAAGTGTAGAACCCTTCTTCTCTCAAATCTCCACACAACACAGCAACTCCCCAAAATAAAATAAGCTACACCTTATTTTATTTTCACTTTGCCAACCTTTAAAAATTCAAAAGTTGAATTCATTACATTAATTAAATCTAGAGTTGTCAAAAATTAAATGAAGAGATAAGTTGGCAAGAATTAATGTAGGGGAGAGTCACATAATTTAAGAGGGGGTTTAGAGGGGTTAGGGAATTTGAAAAGGTGGGGACTCGTGTGGGCCCCACCTCCCTCATAACCACACATGGGAAGTTGGGTGGTTGTGGGCCCCACCAACAACTTCCCATGAGAGAGTCTAACCACCACGAATAAAATAAAATTCAAACACAATTTTATTTTACTTATCTTTTAATCCCCAAAACTAACTTTCAACCCGCAACAAACGCAACTTCCGAAAAGGTCTCTTTAAGCGAAAATCGGTGCCGCGAGTTCATTGGTGCCCTCAGATTTCAATTCCGAGCACCGAATCAAAAGTTAGGAAAACCCGCTCGTTCGTTCACTGAACGTACCCGAGCCAAACTTCGGAAAATGATTCAGGGCACTCCGGGCCTCGGAATCAGGTGCCGTCTGAAACCGCGCTCTTGTAAAATTCTAAAGAAAATTAAGAAAAAATTTTCCTTGAATTTTACAGGTCTTTACATTACTCCCACCTCAGGGCTTTACGTCCCCGTAAAGATATATCAAAAACTAGGGAAACAAATGAGGGTACTGAGCACGCATCTGAGCCTCCCGCTACCATGTGCTCTCCTGGAGATTCCCGTGCTGCCATCTGATGCGCACAAGAGGAATCGATCGCCCATGCAAGACCTGCTCCTGTCGATCCTCTATCTCCACCGGGACCTCCGTAAAAGTCTCCCCATCATCAACGTCAAGCTCCCCATGGTCAATGAAGTGCGTCAGGTCATGCACGTATCTCCTCAGCTGAGACACGTGGAAGACGTCGTGCACCCGGTGCAACTGAGGTGGTAGAGCCAGGCGATAAGCCACCTCGCCAACCCTGCTGAGGACCTGGAAGGGTCCGATGAAGCGCGGAGATAACTTGCCGCCTCGGCCAAATCTCCGAATACCACGTCGAGGTGAGACCCGCAAGAAGACGTGGTCGCCATCCTCAAACTCCAGTGGCCTCCGCCTCCTGTCAGCGTATGACTTCTGCCGGCTCTGTGTTGTCCTCATCCGCTCCTGGATGACCTGGACCTTCTCTGTCGTGGCCTAGACCACCTCCGGTCCCACAAGAGCTGCAAGATTTCTTCTTTGCCGACAAGAGAAATCTGGTCTCATCCTCAGGATGAACCACATTCTTTGCCTAAAACAGTCAATCCTAAAATGGATGATACTAATCCATACCAAGGATGACGTCGTAAGGCCTCGACGCTACTACTAAGAGATTCAACCGTTACTCTCGCCTCCAAGGGTTGAGTCACACTGTCGGCATCAGTGTGTGGTAACTGGGTCTCCTCCAGTAGATGTCTCACAAGTGAGGGTCAAGTCAACAGCCAAAACTGGAACCTCCTAGTAACATCACGAAAGAGGACAGGAACGAAAATATCACAAAGGTATGCGTCTTTTATTATTGCAGCTCATAATACAAGACGCTACACAAAAGCAACAAGGACCCAGAAGTACAAAGGATGTATCCACTAGTTCTTCTCCTGTCCATCAGCTCCCAGAGCTCCATGATCGAAGGCCTTGGCTGCCTGAAGCTGAGCTCTCCCCTGCGGTCGGGGTGGACCTCCTGGTGGTGGTGGTGGTAGAGCCTCAAAGCGTCGTCCACCACCTACTGCTCGACCAACTCCTCTTCCTCGTCCGCCTCCTCCCTGCAGACCGCCACGGTCGAACCTCTGCCTCTGCCTAGGTGGTTCCTCATCCGTCTGCTGCTCCTCCGCATGGCGGGTCGGGCAGTCACGAGCCATGTGACCAATCCCGCCACAGGAGTAACACTGCCCACTCTCGGCACGCCTGGATCTGACTCCACCCCGGCTTCCCCGCACAACTGAGCCTGAGTCGTGCAGTCGGCCACTGGTAGGTCTGGTCTGCCTGGAACCCTGAGTCATCTGTCGGCTACCTGCTACCGAAGACTCCGCTACGTGTCGCCCTGCGGTGGGTCTCTGTGCTGGTGTAGACTCAGCAAGGAAGCTCTCGATCAGAAGGGCCCACTCCAGTACTCCTGTCTGAGTCGGTATGCTGAGGGAGATCAGCGATGCCCTGATCTCGTGTCTCAAACCCTGCTCGAAGGTCCGGGCCCGGAAGAATGGGTCCCGTACCATGTCGGTCGAGTAGCGCGAGAGATCGGTAAATCTCGCCGAGTACTGAGCGACCGTCATACTGCCCTGCCGCAGCTGTAGAAGCTCCTGGATACGTACCGCACGAAGGGTGGCTGGGACGAACTCCGAGCGGAAGAGGCTCTCAAAGTCCGTCCAAAGTAGAGATGCCTCATCGTGCACCTGGAGCATCAAGCTCCACCATCGTCCTGCTGGTGCGTGTAGTAGGCTCGCAGCGAGGATCACCATGAGGTCTGCTGGTGTCCTCACTAGCCTAAACACTCGAACCACTGCCTCCAGCCAGTCCTCTGCTGCCTGGGGATCCGTCTCCCCGCGAAACCTGGGTGGTCGTTGGCGCTGAAACTCATGCAGTGCGCTGAGGCGACGTGCATCGTCAGCGGCTGCTGTTGGAAGCATCGGGGGCTCGGCGGGTAAAGCTACCGCCGGTGCCACTACTGGCAAAGGGCCCTGTACCGAGGCCTTGTCGCTCGGTGGGCTGTCGTCTCGCTCGACTCTCGGAACCCTAGCTGGCTGCCTTCGTGGGGCCATCCTGAAAGGAGACAGGTGCGCCACGGTCAAACAGTATACCTGGTGAGCTGACACAAAGAAATCACAAAGAAAACTTTGTAACACACACGCAATCAATGTTTTCGTGCATTAAGTCGGAAATCAGAAGTCAGGGTCCTGGTGTACGGATACGTCGGCCGCCGCACCAACACTGGACTCCCTGGACTGATAACCACACTCAATACGCTAAACATTATTGCTTCACATAGAAAAGATCAGAGTTCGCAGTAGAACCGAACCCCTCTGATACCAATTTGTCACGACCCGCCCTCGGGGTCCGTGCCGTGACTACCCCAAGCCCGCCTTCCATAGGCCAGGGGCTGGCGACTAGCACCAAGGCGTAAATCCCAGTAAAAAGGGAAGGCATTGCCTTTGTAAAGTAAACAAACAACACAGAGTAAGCAAGCGGAAAGTAAACACTAAACAAAAGCAGAGTACTACTGAAAGTGCGGAGAAGTAAATGGGCCAGTATACAAACCCAAACTGAAAGTAAAGTACAACTCGAAAGGGAAAACAACAACTGAAAAGTAAAAGCCGCTACTCCGAGCTGTCCACTGGGAAATCCCACCTGAAGGGTGAGTACAGATAGCTCCTCTGCTCCACGGGTCCCGCCGTCCGCTCCGAGCACGTCTCGCCTAGTGGTCCACCTCCGGGTACCGCCTCGTCGTCACGTCCACCTCTGGGTACCGCCTCGTCGTGAGGTCCTCCTCTGGGTACCATCTCTTCGTATAGTCCACCTCCAGGTACTGACCAGTCCTCGAACACTCGGATTCTGTCAGCACTGCCCGTCGTCTGCAACCAACACAACGAGGTGCGGGCATAGCCCGTGCAGGGGTGAGTATAACGATACTCAGTAGGGACCCCGAGACCCTCAAGGTCTCACTAATCCAACAAGGATAACCACAAAGAAGATCTCAACAGATAACCTCTACTTAGGTATATGCCCATACATATACCTGAGTTATTAAGTAACCCATCTCAATCATGAGGAAACACAAGGATTGTGAAATCAACGGATAACCACTACCCGGGTATATGCCCATACATATACCAGAGTTAGCAAGTGACCCATCTCAATCATGAGGTAAACACAAGGTCAAAAGTCTCAGCTCAAACCAGGATTTTCATTATCGAAACCGTAACTACTGAAGAGCTCCGTCTCTGGAGTGTACAGTGGTCCTGTCACGACTCCGAGGTACTGCTCACTAACCTAAGACTGCTGAGGTACTCCTCTTGTCGAGTACTGCGGGTTTGCGGCCAACTACCGGGCGCTCCATCCGCTGAGGGTCTGTCGCCAAATACCGGGCGCTCACCCAGATAGCCTACTGAGGTACTTTTCCTGACGAGTACCGCGGGTTTGCTGCCAACTACTAGGCGCTCCGTCCGCCGTGGGTCTGCCGCCAAATACCGGGCGCTCCGTCCACTGGGCTAGTCGACTCACTCCAAGTCGAGTCGGTCAAGTAGTCGTCAGGTCTCAGCCGGCTACACGGTCTCCGTACTCCACACGCTCGTCTCCGGGAGGGTCCGCTCCACGATCTACAGGTCGATACTCCAAGTATCACAAAGTCCTGCAAAGAAATATCTCAAAGGACCGTCTCGTCACAGGTGTCTCAACGAAACAGACGGCGCGTCGATCGGACGCCCGGTCTGTGAGTTATTAGCCTTTTCGTCCCAGGGGCCCGGTTGGTTTCGTGTGTGAACCAAACCCGGCCGTATCTCAACTGTACCCTGAACTCCCATAGGGTATACTCAAAGGGACCGTTACTCAACGTAATCACCAACGCCGCTGACGGTTCGTCAAACAGACGCTCAGTCAGAAAGATATCAGCTTTTCCGTTCCAAGGGCCCGGTTGGGTTTCGGTGCGATCCAACCCGACCACTATCCATCTGCATCCAAAACTCGGGCGGAGGATGCCAAAAGTTTCGTATCGTCAACAGAAAATCAACGCAACAAACGGCGCGTCGATCGGACGCCCGGTCTGAGAGTTATTGGCATTTTCGTCCCCGGGGCCCGGTTGGTTTTTAAGGCAAAACCAACCCGACCGTACTCCACCTGCGTCCAAACCTCAGGCGGAGTATGCCAAAAGATCCGTCTCACTAAGAGGAACACAACACGGCTGACGACACGTCAATCAGACGTCCTTAGCTCAAGATATGTGCGTTTCCGCTCCGAAGGCCCGGTTGGTTCCGTGAACGAACCAACCCGGCCGAACTCAAAGTAATCCGAAACCTTATGTGCGATAAACCGAAACGACCGTCTCGATCCAAGGATCGCGTTGCCGCAGACGGTTTGTCAATCGGAGGTCCGAGGCTCAAGATATGGCCAAAAGACCGAATCTGGTTCGAAACGGGGGGGTCCGGGTCCGGGCCGACCCGGCCCGACCCCCCCCTGGGCGGCGGCGGCGCGGCGGCGCGGGGGCGCGGCGGCCGCGGCGGCCAGGCGGCTGGCGCCGCACGTGGTCGGCACGCGGGGGGCAAAGCCCCCGCTGTTTGGGAAGCGGCGCGGCCTTTGTGCCGCGCCTTTGCAACAAAACGGCCCCCACGTGGGGGCCGGTTTGGAGAAATAAACCGGGGGGCTGCTGCCCCCCCCCCTTCATGGAACCGCCCCCCCCTTTTAAAGAGGGGGGTTTTATACATTGGCCAGGGGATTAATTCCCCCGGTTTAACAACATCCGACCGGCCAGCTGGCCGACCGGTTTTCTTCAACGGGACCGTAAATTCCGGTCCCCTCTTCGGTTTCTGACGCCGGCGGCCCGGCCGCCGGTCTTCTCATCCCACCGCGGCCCGGAACCGGCCGCGGTCTCCTCGTCCCGCCGCGGCCCGGAACCGGCCGCGGTGTTCGTCGTCCGGCGCGGTGCGACGCCGCGCCCCTTCGCCGTGCCTTGATTCCTTTTAACGCGGCGCGACGACGTCGCGTTCTTGAAGATTCTTCCTCGGCGTGGCGCGATGTCGCCGCGTAAAATAATTGCACGATTATCCGCGTGGTGCGACGACACCACTCCACTTTGCTTCCACCCGCAAGAATAAACAACATGAACGATGGAGGGAGGTTCGGCCGTGTTCATGCGGTCCGGCCCCCCTCACGTTAAATAAAAACACAACTAAAGAATAACCAGTTGCCCCACGTTTAGACTTTCTAAAACCACGATCAAGAATGGAATAATTAAACAATAAATAACAACCCCTACCTCGGGTATAAGTTCGAGGATTGTCAACGTTCCGCGGAAGACGACGTCGCGGAGGTCGGGCGTCGCGGTCGTCGTTCGTCAAATCCGTTGACGAAGGGATGCGTCCGATGCGATACGTCGTTGGCGAAACTTCTCAAGTCGACGAAGGAAAACCGAGGAGGAAATGGTGTCTCCCTTTCTTTGACATGGAGAGAAGATAGAACGGCGTGTCGGTGTTCTTCGCGTTCTTCAAGGAGGAAGATGAAGTTCTTCAAAGTGTAGAACTCTTCTTCTCTCAAATCTCCACACAACACAGCAACTCCCCAAAATAAAATAAGCTACACCTTATTTTATTTTCACTTTGCCAACCTTTCAAAATTCAAAAGTTGAATTCATTACATTAATTAAATCTAGAGTTGTCAAAAATTAAATGAAGAGATAAGTTGGCAAGAATTAATGTAGGGGAGAGTCACATAATTTAAGAGGGGGTTTAGAGGGGTTAGGGAATTTGAAAAGGTGGGGGCTCGTGTGGGCCCCACCTCCCTCATAACCACACATGAAAAGTTGGGTGGTTGTGGGCCCCACCAAAAACTTCCCATGAGAGAGTCTAACCACCACGAATAAAATAAAATTCAAACACAATTTTATTTTACTTATCTTTTAATCCCCAAAACTAACTTTCAACCCGCAACAAACGCAACTTCCGAAAAGGTCTCTTTAAGCGAAAATCGGTGCTGTGAGTTCATCGGTGCCCTCGGATTTCAATTCTGAGCACCGAATCAAAAGTTAGGAAAACCCGCTCGTTCGTTCACTGAACGTACCCGATCCAAACTTCGGAAAATGATTCCGGGCACTCCGGGACTCAGAATCAGGTGCCGTCTGAAACCGCGCTCTTTTAAAATTCTAAAGAAAATTAAGAAAAAATTTTCCTTGAATTTTACGGGTCTTTACATAAGATCCCTAGAGAAGATATTTATCGTAGTGGGAAGTAATGATAGAGATATGCTTATCATGGAATTTTATTGCCTATTGGGATATGTAGATCAATTATGGTTTTTAATTCAAAACTTTTTGGAGGAGGAATAAATTGAAAATATGGAATAAAAGGATTTTAAGTAAATTTTATTATTAAAGTATTTCCCTCACGAATGATGAACATATATAGTGAGGTAATGTTTTTTTCTGAATCAAAAATAGGATGAAAATGTTTCCATGTATAAATCCAAATTTATAAGGTTGGAAAGCCATTCCATGGACTGTATAAGCAATCAAATATGTATGATTTGATGTATTCTTTGATGGTTTAAAACCATTACCCCAAAGGAAACTTGTCTCCCAAAATTATTCATCATACAAGCATATAGTATCATCTACTATAAATAGAGAGAAATAATTCTATATGTCCCATGTCTTTAAGAAAAAAAAAGATAAGAGGAAGGGGGAAGACAGAAGAATAGATAAAGGTAAAAATAAAAAATGCAATTTTCTAACTTGGAATACTTATAGAAGGGAACACCATGGTGATTTCTTAAAAGGAAAATTAGTTTGTTAAAATTTTGTATGAAAAGGCCATCATTAACATGATTTCAAGGGAAAGAAATTATCTACTGATGTTTAATTATAAAATTCTAAATATACTGGTAATTTTGAAAATGATTTTTCTAAGAACCAAGGACAAATTCTCTAGAAAAGGATAGGGGAGAAAGGCCATGCTTATGCTATCAGAACTACTGAGACTGAAGTTCTTAATGATGTGGTGGAAAGTACTTTAATAATCTACTTAAATTTATCAAAATATTTTTTTAATTGTGGATCATCACATCCCTTTACATCTTCTTAGTTTATTTTAAAAATTAGATATTTCCAATTCACCATAACAAAGTGTTTTTATAGTAAAGACTCCTAATAGAAACCTTATTGAAAAAATATGTGTTGAGAAGTTACTATTTTGACACATAAATATGCTCTAATTTCAAAATTTTACATCAAAACTATGGTTGATTTTGATATAATCCTTGGTATGGATTGTATTTTAAAATATAACCAAAATTTTTTTTATAAAGAGAATGAAATTATGATTTTTGTTGAAGTTATTGAATTTTTCATCTTTAAATGGGAGACATCGTCATCTAAGTCATATCTTGACCCACCTCTAGTAGCTCTTCTAATTTAAATTCTTTGGGGGGAAGAGAAAAAATAATATATGGACGAGGAAAGAAATCTTAACATTGAAGATGCATCTATTTCTCAAGAATACACTAATGTATTTCCATAGTATTTTCCTAGACATCCTCCCAAGTGGGTAGTTCAGTTCTCTATTGATTTAATTCCACTTGAAAGACCTATATCAATGACAACATATTGAATTTCCACTGTGGAATTAGTAGAGATTAAGAAACAACTAGAGGAATTGAGTGATAAGGGATTTATTCGTCCTAGTGTTTCTCCATGAGGATCCCCAATTGTATTTGTCAATAGGAAATATGGATCCATGAGGTTGTGCATTAATTATAGATAAATCGTTACTATTATCGTAAATAACAAGTATCATATGCATTAAATAGATGATTTATTTGATCAATAATAGAGAGTTCAATATTTTAAAAGATTGACCTTCGATCTAGATTTCATCAATTGCATGTAATGAAGGAAGATATTACAAAGAAAAAAGTTCTAACTAGGTAAGAACATTATAATTTATCAACAATTCCATTTGTACTAACTAATGTACCCTTTATTTTTTTGGATCTAATGAATAGAGTGTTCAAGGAATATCTTAATGATATTTTTGGTTTCTATTGAAGATATCTTGATATTTTCCAAAGTTTATGAGGACCTTGAGAACAACTTGCGAGTTATTATAGATACTCATAGAAGAAAATTGTCATATGTGAAGTTATTCAAGATTGAATTCTGGATTCAATCGGTTTCTTTTCTTGGATAGATTTTCTCAAATGATGGAATCTCAGTTGATCCTATGAAGACAAAGGATGTCTGAGAATGGCCAACACCAATGGAGATAACTATGTTATGTAGTTTCATTGGATTAGTTTGTTATTATAAGTGGTTCATTCAGAATGTTTCCTAATTAGCTGAACCGTTTAAAAAGATTACTCATAAATTGTTTAAGTTCATATGAAAAAATAATGGGAAGAATGTTTTGAATAATTGAAGATAAAATTAGTGAATTCTCTTGTCTTGAATCTATAATCGGGAAATGGTTTATTTGTAATTTATAGTGATGCATCAAAGAAAGGAATTAGTTGTGTCCTTATTCAGAATGATGGTGTTATTTATTATGCATCAAGGAAATTAAAAACTCCTGGAAAGATGTATCCAACTCATGATCTCGAGTTCGGTGCTGTAATATTTGCTTTGAAAATATGGAGACACTTTCTCTATAGTGAAATGTGTAAGATATGTAAAGATAAAAAGAAATTGAAATTTATCTTGTAACATAATGAACTCAACATGAGGAAAAATGAAATCACTTGAGCTTCTCAAGTGTTATGATTATTCAATACACCACCACCCATGGGAGGATAATATGGTAACATATGCATTGACCAGTAATGATTGTGGAGTTTTAGATAGGATGAGGAACAACAAGGACCTTGTGTACATGGATCTAGAAATTATAGATATTGGAATTATCAAGGAAGGTGAAACATCATTAGCTTTTCAAATTATTTTTAAAAAATATTTATTGGAAATAATTAAAATTTCATAGTATGAGGATGAAAATTTTCAAATGAAAATTGAAGCTGTTAATGATGGGAAATTGGTAGAATTGTTATATGCAGATATATTTTTTAGATTTGGGAAGAGTCATTATATTCCCACTATACGCAAGTCAAAGAGGGAATTATTGGATGTTTTTAAAGCTCAAATTTATGTATACACCCTAGTATAACTAAGATGTATAGATATTTGTAGCAATATGTTTTGTGGTATAAAATGAAATGGGAAATTGCTATGTATAAATAAAAATGTTTAGTTTGTAAATAGGTGAAGGAGGGAAGAAAACATCCTATAGGTTTCATGAAACCTCTTCCAATTCCTACATGTACATTGTATGAAATTACAATGGATTTTATTACTATATTATAAAAAACTCTAAGAAATAATGATGAAAAATAGGTAACACTTGATCAACCTACCAAATCTGCACATTTTTTCACTATAAGGGAGGATTTTACACTAAAGCATCTTATATTAATCTATTTTAATGATGTTTTAAAAATTCATTGAGAACCTATTTATATTGTTTCTCATCACAATACTTGATTCAAATCGATATTCTAGAAAATTATTCAGAAATATTTAGACACTAAGATTCATTTGAGAATAGCTTATCACCCCCAAAATGACGGGCTGCTTGAAAGGGCCATTCCAACATTTAAAGAAATGTTGAGATGATTATGAATTGACATTAAAGGTATGTGTGATCATTATTTACCTTTGGTAAAGTTTTCTTACAATAATATTTTCCATTCAAGAATTTAAATGACACTATATATAGCATCGTATGGAAGGAGATGTCATACTCTAACATTTTGGGATGAAGTTAGTGAAAGGAAGCTTGTAGGCCTATAAATTGTGGAGAAAAAAAAATAATGTTAAATAATATTAGAACCCACATAAAAAAGTTCCATATAGACAAAAAAGATATGCTGATAACTGAAGAATGAATGTGGAATTTCAAGTGGTAGATCATGTTTTTATGAAAGTATCACCATGGAAGGGTGTTATAAGATTTGGAACAAAAGGGAAACTAAAACCAAGGTACATTATAACTTTTGAAATCTTGGAGAGAATTAGAGTTTTGTATTATCTGTTTTATATACCATCTAGCCTTTCTAAAGTAAACAATGCATTCTGGATCTATTTGTTAAGGAAGTACATGCAAGACCCAACACTTGTCTTCACCTCTGAAAGAATAGAATTGGAACATGATTTATCTTACTTTGAAGAGCCTATCTAGATTATGGAAACTAGAGAGTAGGTTTTAAGGAATTGTATGGCTCAGTTAGTAATGGTACATCGAAAAAATCATATAATTAAAGAGGCGGTGTGGGAACCAGAAGAAGTTTTGATGAAGAACTGCACAAATCTTTTTATGAGGTGAAATTTGGGAATATTCATTGATGATTTTTTTGAAAGAGGGGAGAATTTAACACCCCAGTATTTTATGGTATTCCTCTTTTAAAATTTAATATCTTTGATAGTTTATGCTTCATGTCACATCAAGTATAAAACTATAATATACTATTAAATATGACCGTTTGAATAGTAATATACCATTAGGAATAGTAATATGATTAATAGATTTGTAAACTCACATATAAAAATATAAATACAGTTTAGGTATCTTATAAATGATAATATGATATCTTTATATCATATAATAAGTAAATAAATGTTTTAAAAATGGTAAATTAAAGGTTGGTATTTTTATGAAACATAATTATTTATTTAAAATTTTATAATTAATATAATAATTTAAATGAAAATTTATTTTCATAAAATAGATTCATAAATTAATTTTTTGTTGACTTATTATTATAATATAATTTTATGAGACCTTAATTAATAATTCTAAGTGTCATAAAATCAATTATAATTTTTAAAATGGTATTTTTTGAATTAATAATGATTTGAATTAAAAATTAAAAATTTAATATGTGGATTTTTTTTAAAAATAGATTTCATTTTTGAATTTTACACATCGAGAAATTGTTATGCTAATGTTTTGGGATTTTTTTGAAGTAGATGAATTTTTGGGGAATAGTGAAATATGGTAATATACGATACAAATACATTATAAGATAAATGCACTATTCCTTGAGTCATGAATGATTTAATAATAAAAATATAGAACTAAACTTCATTATTTAATTTATTTAGTTATAATTATCAAACTATTCATATTCTTGAGCAAAAATAATAACTTGAAGAATAAAATAATAAAAAACACCCCTCTTCCCCACTATAAATCCCTCACCACCTCTTCTCCACAATAAATCAGTCACCATATCTTCTCCTTACACTTTCAAGGAATTGAAATTTTTTTATTTTCTTCCCACTTCCTCTCCCAAACCCATCCTCTATATTCTGTTCTTGGTGGTCTCACCAATAGACCATTTCAAAGTTCCTTGAAGAGGTTCTCAAGGAGAAGAAATCAAGAGGTAAATTCTTTTTCGTTCTCTTTCAATTTATTTCAATTTATTCTTTTATTATTATATAATTACATATTATATCAAAAAATTCATGATAAATATAATAAGTTATATATAGTACAATTTTATTTTGTGAATTTAAGATCCATCACCATCCCCTTAACCTCCCCCCTTTTATTTAAAAAATGAAAACATCATCCGTCATGTGCAGATTTACCGCTATCAAGGATGATTGACTTTATTTTACATTAATGCCTCAAATTATTGGTATCAAAACATAATTTATATAAATAAATGTTATATTATAAATATTATAAATTATTTAGTGTTTCTGAAATAGTATAAATACATGATATTAATTAATAATGCAAAACTAGTTCATGAGGATCGAAAAATGACCAAAATAATCTAAACAATTATCATTAAAGTTACATATAATGAATCATTATCATATCAATAAAAATAATATATAATAAAATTAAATCCTCTAAATTTTAGTTAATAACAAATAATTTAAATTCTCAAGAATTATTTCTATTTTAAATGATCTTTTATACAAGTATACAAGTGAATCGATCAAGAAAATATAATAAAAGAACACCCCCGAAGGACAAGATTGAATTTTTTAACTCACAAATAAGGATATAAATAAAATTAATAAGATTATAATACATCAAGTAATTTTTTTAAAGGTTTTGAATTATTTTATTAATGAATATAATTTTATTATCCAAGATTTTAAGTACAAGTGCAGACCACTTTCAGAAATAAGGTAAGAGTTTTCTCATCTCGCTTTTATTTCTCTGAGATATGCCTTATTCACCACTATTTATTATGTACTCTGTATGTATACCTATCATTGATGTATAATATCATTAATATATTCATATTTATTGTATTAAATTTTTTATTTTATGATCATAAATTTTTTGGGGCATATGGTTTGACTGTTTGCATAGTGGTAAGGGTTTCTTAACGAACCTCAATTTCCCATTCAGGTTACGCTTTATCTCTCCTTACCCCAATGAAATTATTCGTTATTTTTTTATATAATCATTCTATGTTATATTTATATCTTTCAAACTCACATATTTATATAATTTCATCTTTATTTCATAGGGAAATACATTATTTACCAGGTTCCCTTTTCAATTCCTCATGATAAGTAAGCCTGATTTTAGGGAAATTTCCCTTTTCGTACCAATTTTCAAGTACAATCCATAATATATTTTAATCCCCAAATATTTTTGTAAAATCACTCTTCATATCATGAATAACTATATTTTTTCATCTCTTGTTTATTCATACAATTAATCCATTATCTTCTTTAAAGACTTTTTTATATTTTCCATCAAACCAAACTAAAGTGGTCTATTTCTAATGTTTCATAAAAACTATTTTTACATGTTTTCACTTCAGTTAGGAATAATTTATTTCTAAAAAATAATTTCCTTGTACATAACTTTATTTTTGGGAATATACATATTTACCATATTATTTTATGAATAATAAAAATAAATTTTCCAAAAGAATGATTCTTTACAGGGTAAAAAGGGCATTGCTCTCAAGAATTACTCGATGTTTTTTTTAGAGTATTTTTATATATTTAAAATATAATAAGTTGAATATTAATCTTAATTGAGATTAATATTCTATGATATTCATATACCATATTTTTTAAATGTTTTATAATCATTTTTACTGTAGATGTGTTACCTTCATACTATTCACCATATTACATAGAATGGTTAGTGATTATGTTTACTATTTGGGGAATGTTACTTATATTTCATTTGTATTTAGTTTTTATGTTTCCCCCAATTAATATGAGTAATGCATTGGACAAAATAAGTTACTTTTGGGTCCCCCTATATCCCCTCGATGCCTCGATAGGTCTCATGTGACAAAATATATATGGATTTGGATGATTCCTTAACCATTTATTTTTAGATGTCTTGGATGAGGCCTAAAAAATATGTTTATGAAGCATGGAATTATGAATTTAATCATTATGATATTACTAATTGAAAATCCAAGTGATTATTAGACTAGTATAATATACATGTTTATGTTCTATTCTCATGTGATTACTTGTATGGAATTATTTATGCAGAATTTTTATTCCTGATATATTATGCCCAATATTATGTTCTAATGGAATGTGTTTTCATCATTCACTATGAATTATTTGTTTATATTATCTTCCACTATATTACTTATCCTTACTAAGAATCTGAGATCACCCCTTTTTATGTTCTATTTTCTCACACGATACGAATAGGTGTATAATGAATGATGTATAAGGATAATCTAGGTGTTTATGGATGTCTTGAAAGGAGGTTATATGTTGTTTTTCATTTCAAGTTATAATGTAAAACATATGTTTTTAACTAGTTTACTGAATATACTAAACTATTCAGTCCTTTAGGATGTGAACTCTTATTCATAGTACCAATGTAATAATGTAAGGCACCGACTCCTGGTTACTAGGGTTTGGGTCTTTACATACTCTTATTTGAGGGATTATACAACTTTTATGTATCTTGAAATATTGGTTATTCTGGAATTATTTAAATTATGTCTTATGGATGTTACGACGAAATACCTATATAGTAACATTGATAATGATTTTTATATGAAAATACCTTAATGATTATATATTACATTAGCATGTATTTAATTTACGGATATTTGTTCTAGTAAGTTTAAATAATCATTATATGAATAAATTTTTTAATGATATATATTTTATAACCACCTGATTGAGTATTTTATGAAATAGGGTTACGAAAATGGTTTATTTTCCCTATGGGTTTTCACTATAAGGGTTGAATATGAATGTATAATAATTGAAATATATATTGATTATTTAAAAATTATTTAACTATTTTTAATTTTTTATTATTTCATTCAAAAAATTTCGAATAAAAATTAGATGGTTATACATATGCCAAATATTTGTATGATTCATATAAAGATAAGTCTAAAAATGGATTTTTTTCATATTTTTTAACAAATAGTTCATAATTGTTTTTGAAAAAACCATTTCTATAAATTCCAAAAAACACATTGAACTTATTTATATTCACAAGGATAATCATGAATATGTTAGTTAAGATTTATAATTATTCATTAAAATATAAACGGTTATAAATTTCATATGAACAATGATACCCCCATAACATCAATTAGGTTAATAATACTTTTATAGCCCAATTAAAGTGTGTTATATCAACTATGATAGTGAATAACCCATGATTTTTCATGTTAATAATATATCATTAGAATAATCCATGAGAAATGGTAAAAAAAGTTGTTGAAAGGAGAAAATAAGAAAAAACATGTTATGTGAGTTTCATTACATTTAAAATAATATATTTTTTATATAACATATGATGATTTTGAAATATTATTTCAATTTTTAATTGTAAATGATTTTTAGTACTTATATGAATAGTAATTTATAACTCGAGGTTCATTTATGAGTATTAAACATTATCTAAGAACACATATTGAGTAATATATTCATGTTCAAATAATAAAAGTTTTATATACCACTTTTTATAGAAAGAAACATAAAACTCAAATTTAATCATAAAATTTCTAATAATTATAAGTGACTAATAGATTGTAAGAAATTAAATGTGTTACAAGGGATCCAATAGATATTATTTATAGTGTCCAATAACCTCACAATTAAACTTATCATAAAATTTGATAATGATTTACAACATGTTAAAATTTACACCAATTATAAAATTATTATTTAAGTTATTTTAAATTTTGATTCTGTTAAAATAAATAGAGTTATCATTAGGAAGATTTATGTGATTTCCGTGATCTATATTAAAATAAGGACACTAAAAAGTAGCAATATTAATAATAGAATATTTTTGGATATTATACAAAACAAATATGGATGATTGTTACTAATTTTTCCAACATTATTATTTTTTGTTATTTAGAAAAGGCCTATAATATATTTAATGAGTAAAAAGAATGTCGAATGACCATAGTAAATTCTTGGTGATTGAAAAAACATAACCCACTTAATTCCCCTAGGACTAGTGGTAAGATAAGTGTTCCACCCCATAATGACCTCTAATTGGCAAGGGTATCATTCATAACATAAAAGAGGCATAATATACATTAGTAAATAACCATATATAATGATTCCCCATAGGTATCCACCATATGAAAATACATATTCATAAAAACAAATAACAAGGTATAACTAAATCCGTGTAAGGGATGTAAAATCCATTATTTAAGTACTCTTAGATCAAAGTCTAAAAATATATATCTTTTCTATGTACCACAATGCACTGCATTACATTAACCAACTCCACTAGATCCACATTTGAAAAATTCACAACTAAAAACTAAAACATTTATATATGGATACCACATGTGGGAACTAGGCCCGTACATGGGTGAGTATAAACATAAAAAATATGATTTTGTACTAAAATCCCATTTTGACTTTACTCACCATTGAAATCCTTAAATATAGAATAAGAATTTAGATGTTCCAAAAATTGTAGTAGCATATAATTATAATGAAAAAAAAGTGGAAATAGAGTTCAAAATTCCATGATAAATTCACACTATGTCAAATCACATTATAAAAAACCTTCACAGACACTGATTGATTGGGAAGAAACATAATCACAAAAATAAAACAACAATGCATGGAATTTACATGATTGGTTAGTTTCTCATCTCCATGAGAGGAACTTTATAATAATTATTAAGAAGAGAATAAGTAGGATAATATATATTAGTCAAAGGTTCAAAATTTTCCAAATGATACTCAAGATTACAATAAGTTAATATTACAACCAATAATCACATTACAAGTAGACCCACCATTCTATTTATAGGTGAGTCTAGCTGGCACATTTTTTAACAATTCTATCAAATTTTACGATTATCCATTACATTGATTAATGAAATCAAAAGTTACCCACTGAGGGTTCATACTGAAATATCCATCCTATATATAGTGACATAGTATTTATTTTAAATTATTTTATATGAATTTCAAAGAATAAATCCCCCATAGGTTTTTTTTGTGTCGAATTACATAAATTTTTATTTTCAGGGATATTTTGTGAATTTCATTGAAAATATATTAATAAATTATTTTTAAGTGTTTTTAGTAATTTATTGAATATTTTTATCAAGCCTTGAATAGTATTTAATTCTCAAAAATTTATGAAATATATATATTTTTGAACATTAATTGAGAAATTTTTCTATGTCTTGGTCCTAGACTTTTATATATTTCCATAATCCTTGATCATAAGTCTTATGAGCCTATCACATGAATTCATCCTCCATTATAAGATTTTTTGTACTTTGAAAAAACATAGAATCCCAAAATTATATGTTTTTTTACCCAGACTATATAAATTATCCTCCACCACGTGATGTATATAGTCTTATGATGAGTAAAATCATATGATGAATCTTCAAAATCCTTATGCTTGAAATTTGGTATAATTATTATGATAGGTTATCACAGAGGTGCTTCCAAGATGTAACAAAGCTTTAACAATGTTGATTAATTTAAAATTATATATTATTATTATCTTAATATTTGACAATTAAAGGTAGGATGAAAGAAAAAAATGTCATGCCTTAAACATGATTAATAAATGATGAAATCCCAGGTCCCCATCCATAGAGAGATGCTACTATAGATGATACATAATGAATTAATTGATAAATTGCTACATTTATTTTAATCTTCAAGAGTGGTTATTGAAGGATATAATAAAATTGAAATAATTTTAGCTATATTTTTTCATAGGGTAAATGAACCATAAATAGAACAAGAGGTTGGTTTTGAAGGAGGGATGGACTGATCATAAAACATGTTATATGATCATAGTATTAAATTATCATATATATAAAAATGTATAAGGAGTAATATAGGTTTAAATTTATCAATTATATGATAAAATACAAGGTGGTTGTGGTAGTTTTATCCGTGGATAAACTTTTTAGAGTTTTTATTTTTCACTATATATTCATTGTATTTTTTGAAAAATGTTTTTGAATAAAGGAGTGTTTCTTCATTACTAAATTCCTTTCTTGTAGATGATATTAAATTTTTATTCAATTTATGAAATAAAAATAATTTTTATCCTTATTTAAAATTACTTTTCAAAATCATTATATTCCGCATAGTGAATTAAATTAGGTTTATTATCTTAGAGGTATTTGAGTTCTGAATCACATTCATAATGGGAGTAACACTAATTGAGAGGTATTTTCATAGTTTTTATGTATATTTAGGTGTATAACTAAAGTTATTTGGGTGAAAAATAAGAAATATAATTATACATTCATCATATATATGGAAGAACTAAGGGTTTATAGGATTAAAACTTTCTATTACTATTGTTTTTAAAATATGGGGTTGAGACATTTATTTTTAATTTTTTTAAATGTGATAAACCCTATTCTTTGTTGAATATTTTTTAGTTTATTTAAACTCAATAAAAAATCCCCGAATTTTTAATTTATATGAAAATTAGAAAAAATGTTATAATATAAAAATTTACTCTAACAACTTCATCATGAGATTGACCCACAAGATTGTTTTACTGTATTCTTTTAGGGGATTAATTTATTGATTAAGGTAACATGACTAAAGACCCACTGCCTAATGTATCCATTTCCGAGGATGTTTTTTAAGACGATTTTAAATTTTTTATGTCAATAAATTATAACTCTATTTTTTTATTTTTGATCCTGAAATTGAGAGAACTTACCACCTTAGAGCTAGATCTATTAGAAATCACCCTTTTTTCAATTGTGAATCTAATAATAACAAAACTATAATAAATATTATTCAAAATTAAGTCATTATGGATGATAATAGAAATTTTAAATAATTTGAATCATCCTATGAATAAATTCAACAAAAACTTATAGAATATCTAAATGCACATATAGTTTTGCAAATAAAATTTTGATTTATTCGCTAACATCCAAAAATTCAGTTGATTTTCTAATGAAGATCCACCAAAACTTTTTCAAGAATTTTGCTATCTTTTTTTAACATGAAACCATAAATAATTTATGAAAATTAAATAAATCTTAGATATTTTCTCTTTTTATTTAGAAATAGCTATTAAAGAATGTTTTTTGGATTTGTATTCTAATATGATCTAATCTTAGAATGAGTTTAAAATAAATTTTCTTGAAATTTTTCTTCTCTTTTTATAGAATCGATTTCATTAGAATATAAATTTTTTGAATTGGGAAAACCACAATAGAAACTTTATGTGAATACTAGGAAAGATTCCTTAGATTTTTTTATTTTCCCCCATTACTAAAAATGTGAAAAACTTTTTATATAATATTTTTATGAATAACTTTGTCTTATTGGAAGAAGTATGATAGGTTGTGTTTTAGTATGAGATTTAGTGGATAAAAAACATGATACTTCTAGAAATTTAATTGAAAACATGTACAGAAAGGTTAAATAGGTTTGTTTTAGAGGCCTGTTACTTGTTAAATCTTCTCAATAAGTCTCCACTCCCACCATTGAAAATAATATAATTGGATTCTAACTTAGTGATGTTACCACTGTGGTTTGACCAATGATGTCATGAAACACTCTACAATACCTTCCCAACCCTGAAAAAACATATCATGTAAATGTTTACTATGAAAACTATTATTTAGATGAAAATTATAGTGACTAATTCCCTCAAATTAATTAACCTTCTAAATATTTTAATGTCATATTACCTAGAGAACTATTTTAATTCAACCAATAAAGATATTTTTGACCCACCCAAAAAATACTATCAAAGTTGTAATAATGAGTAAAATGTTATTTTGGACATATTAAATAGGGAAAAAATATTATTTCAAGGATAATCAAGTAATTATTAATATAGAAACATTAATTTGAATATCAGTTCTCAACATGGAAGTGTTTTGTAATATACTAAGTGTACTAGAAAATCCAAAAATCTCATTAAAAAACCACTGTGGAAATAATTAGAAGCTACGAGGAAATAAAATTGACAGGATTAATACTTTAATGACTAAAGTAATTAAATTAGAAATAGATATCGGTAGCATGATAAATCAAATGAGTGGATATTTACATTCACCACTCTAGGTAAATTGTATAGGTAATGGAAGGGAAAATGTGAGTTTTATTGAATTTAGGAGTTGGACCAAGATAAATAACTCTTAAAGAGAGTATTTAAAATATCATTTTGAATAAAAACCTATCCCATGGTCTTATACACCTCTTTAACCTATTTTAGAACCTTATATATAGAAATAATAAACTGGGGATCTTCCTAAATATTATAAAGTCGTCCAAATTTTTCAATATATTTTGAATGGAAAATAAATTTCATATAAAAAGACATTTTTTTTGGGAAAACTAAGAAAGATAGGAAAAATTTGATTGGTCGTTTTGTGTATAATAATAAAGAGAATTTTAAACCACCACTATCCTATCATAACCTTAACCCACTATAGAAAACAAGTGTTGAAAAATAATTTTATAATGAAATCCTATAAATTATTATAAAAGAGCTAGTTAATATCGCTTTGATAGATACTATTAAAAAAATTACAAAGAATGATTTTTTCAAAATATATGTGTTTTCAAATAAGAAAATTAAAAGGTGTATAGAAATTAAAAATAGGAATATGTTTTCCTCAAGGACACAATATACATTTTTTATTAAATACAAATATCTATGAAAGTTTAACATTCATTTAACAAATAGAGAATTTGAGTTAAAATCTATCGTACTTAAGATTGGAGATTCTATAAATGATTTTCCATGATCTATTTTGTTAACTTTATAGATTGGAGAAATAAAAACTACTATAATAGTCCATAAAATTTCTAATAGAAGTACCAAATAAACTTTCTAGAATTATTTAGGATGTTATTTTTTAGGAATGAAACATGGTTATACCTAATAATGATTTATTATTTTTGACATGGAAGATGATATATATAGTAACCATTCACCTATCATTCCTAAGGAACCTTTATTAAAAACTTCTAGACCACCATTAATGTTTAAAAAGTAATATTTTCATTATTATTTAGAATAGTGTAAGTCAACTTCAATATTTTTCAATAAGAAAGCCCTCAATTTAAGACAATTAATCATTGATGTTCAACATGATTTATTGGATATATATAGAGATGTATTCTAAATTTTCATGGAATGAATCCAAAAATATCTTTAAAAATGAATCATATCGCAATTATGAAGCCTATGATTGAAAAATATTATGATATTGAAAATGATGTAAATAGTTAGATGAAATTAGTGAGAATTGTAAAAATTAAGAATCTAGTGGTTTTATAGAATAATATGGATGTTTTTTAATGTGAAATTAATGATGAATTTATTAAACCTATAGAAACTATTATATGAGAAGTTACTATAGTTTTTAACCATGATCCTATTATTATTTTTGAAACTATGGAACCTTCTTGCTATTTTCAAATGAATATTGATAATTTCACAAGTAGAAACATGAATGAGTATTATTAAATTGATGGTTCTAGGGTTATAAATTTTAATCTCATGTGTCCCTTTAAAGGTAGATTGTTTTTTAATATTTTAACATATAAAAAAACTTATTGATTATATGTTGGCCAACATTTTGAGCAAAAAATGTGCTAGTTTTGTGAGTGAATAAGAATAAAAAATTATGTTACTATGTCATATAAATGATATTTTACTAATGAAAATTTCCCACATTAATTAAAGCTACAACCACTACATGAAAATATCAAATATTCCTAGGTGAAATTGAGAAATTTACTATTATAATTTCCAGGGAGCTGTCATAAGACAAAGAGAAAAAATGATAGGATCCCTGATAGAATATAATGAATCATTAGTATAAAACCTCTATGATATAACTATATTGAACCATTTTAAATTTTATTTGTAGGATTATTTTAGAAAAAAATTCAAAACCAATGAGGCAACGTCAAAGAAGACTAAAGCCAACATTGTTAGAGATTGGAAAGAAAGATGTATAAACTTTATTTGGAATCAAGAATAATATATACCATATATGATATACAATGGTAATACCTTTTCATGTTATCCCAAGGAAATATGACTTTAGAATCTTGATGAATGAATTTAGTGATTTAGTCCCTATCATTCTTAGAAATAGATTAAGAATGTGTATTGACTATAGAGAACTCAAAATGGTGACTTGGAATCAATTAATTGAGTGAATATCTAGAAAAACTCATTATAAATTTTCAATATATATTCTCTTTTTTATTTTCAAATCCACATATCAGTTGATAATCAAGGGAAATACACTTTCACATTCCTTTATGGTACGTTTTACTTTTTTATTCAATTCACCAAGAAAATTTCATTTATAGACAATTTCTATTATTTATAAATCTTTTAAAAAATTTTGTGGAAGAATTTGTGGATGAATTTAACATGTATGGGCCATATTTTTAAGGTTTATTGAATTGTTCTTCTAATCTTCATGAAAAATACATTCATAAACATCTCATTCAGAATTATGGAAAATTTAATTTCATGGTGGAAAAAGGAATTTTATTTGTTTATGTTGTTTATCAATCTAGAATTATGGTTGAAAAGTCTATATAAGAGTTAATTTATTCACATACCTACCAAAAAACTATGATAAATTTCATATCATTCCTTGGTCAGACAAGATAATATATAATATTCATAAAATACTTTATTAAAAATTATTTTCACTTATCACAGTTGCTTAAAAATAATTACTTTTTGTCTTTGATTAAATTTAAGCAAAACTTTTAAGTGTTGAAAAAAAGTAATAACTCCACCCACAATATAACAATATAACCAGGATATATCCATTGAAATAATATTTAAGGCTTCTAATTTTTCTCTGGGAGTTATTTCAACACAAAATATTGAAAGAAAATCTCATGTGATTCCTTATGAATATATATCTATTGATAAATACCATGATAACTATTTCACCACTATAATGTAGTTGTTGGTTATTTTCTTTTACTTAAAAAAGTTTATGTGTTACTTGTTGGGATCTGAAGGTAGTATTTTCACTGGTAATTCAAAAATCAAACTTATAATGAAAAACCATGTTAGAAAACAAAGTATTTTGAGATGGATCTTGTTATTAGAAGAATTTTATGTTGAAAATTATAGTAATAATGGAATAAAAAATCTAGTGGATACCCATATAAGACAAATACCCACTATTTTTAGTGAAACCTGTCAGATCTATCCACCAATCAGAGAAACCTTACCTAAGGATAGATTTTGTGCTATTATGAGTAATGAACCTTGGTTGGATGAGATAATAAATTACATGTTTAATAATTAAACACAATATTGGTTTTCTAAATTTAAAATTTAAAAGATTATATGTGATTGAAATTTTTATATTTTGGTTTCCCTTTACCTCTGGGATATTGGTTGTGATCAAATAAAAAGAATATGCATTCAAAATTCAAAATTTTATTATGTCCTAAATTTTTGTCACACATGAAGTTGTATAGGTCACTTTGAATCTTAACATAATTATTGAAACATGATTATTATTTTTTATTAGAATTACATTTAGAATGTTGTTTTTTAAATTTTCGAAGCCGGTAAAACAAGCCAATTTTGAGAAAATATTAAAAAAAATAAATAAAATGCCACAAAAGCCCCTATTTTTATTTGATGTATTGGATGAATAGGTATAGATTTCATGGTAATTTTTACCAATTAATTAGGATTTTTTACATACTAATCTATATAGATCATGTTTCAAAATGGGTAGAAGCTATTACCATAAGAACTTTTGAAAGAACAGTTACAATTTTGAATATATATTGAATAAAAATGAAGTAAATCATAGGGTTATAACACCCTATAACCAAAAAAATTAATGTAATGGATGAACTATCAAATAGATAAATAAAACAAATTCTGGAGAAAACTGTGAAACCAAATAGAAATGACTTAAATTTGAGGATAAATGATGCACGTTTTGCCTATACTACTAATTTTAAACTCCATTACTATTTTAATAATATATATTAGACTATAGAAATTGTTTACAACTACTATTTTACTTAGAAAAAAATGATATATGGGATGTAAAAACATGTAAAATGAATTTATTTTCTTCTGGAAAATAAAGACACTTTATTTTATTAGAACTATAAGAAATAAAAAGCAATACCTTTTAATGTTATAGGATGTACAAGGAGAAAAAATATATTTTTCCTGATGAAACAATACACACCAAAGACTTAAAATATTCAGATTAGGTGTTTTTATATAACTCTATAATTAAGCACATTTCATGAAAATTTCATTCTTAGTGGACTTGACCTTATGTTGTTATACATGTTTTCCATTTTTATGGTATCTATTTTAAATAAAAATTTGAAGAAAATCCATTTATTTTCAATGGGAACATATTGAGGTTCTTAATGATTTTTTTAGAACCTTCGGGAGTGGAGATCCTCCTTCGATAAGTTGAACACATCTAAAATACATGGTTTTCTCTTTCTTTCTCATATATTTTTGTTTTTTCTAATTTTTTATTACTATTTTTGATATATAATTTTATAAAACAATGAAATTTTCTAGAATATGTGTTGGATAGGAACATATTTTTTCAATATATATTTTTGTGTGTTTTTTTTAAATATTGATTCTATTTTTTTTGTTTTGACAATATTTCTGTTTCATTTCTATAGGGAATTGTTTCATTTTTAGTGTATTTATAAATAATTTTAAGATTAAATACAACACCCTTGTAATCATTGAAACCTCACACGATGAGTGAACTATCATTATGATGTAAGTGAAATTAAATTAATATTGAAATAATTATGTTATGAATTCAAAACTTTGGGAATCCCATTAAAAGGCCATTGAAATCATGCATACCATTTATAAAACCAATATATAATTTTAAATTCACCTACCAATGAGGAATATGAAATGGGTGAGGTACTTCTGTTTTGAAAGATTTCATCATTAGAAAAAACCACACAGGGTGTGAATGGTGTTTTATGGGGGTGGTGGAATAACCGTCATATCAGACTCATATTTCCACATCCCTTGTAGATAATTTACAACAGGTTGTATTTGTGGAACTAAAAACATCCAATGGTTCCGTTATTCGAGATGCTTCATATAATTTCTTTCTAATGGCAGGTGGTTATTTGGAAGTGGCTCCAACAACCCTTAGGGACTCACATTAGTTGATACAATGGGAGGTCGAGATCATCACACAATTTTGGGTAAATTATTTCCCACTTTAGAAATCACATATAGATTTAATATATATTCATGAATCCTTTATTATATCCATAATATAAAATTGGAGACCCTTATGTTGAAAATCAATTATTAGCATGTATTGGATTTTGAATTATCTTTATGTATATGAGGCTATTAATATATTGATATATATATGTATTGGTGGTTATCTATTGATGGTACCATTTGGTATATAGATTAATGATTATTATGGAATTTATTTATATAATATCAGGTTTAAGCCACATAGTGGGTATCTTTATAGTATGTCATCTTCCCTGAAGATGAGAGTTATTTTGATTTGAAGATCGAGCCCATGATTTGGGAGTTTTAAATATCATTTTCAAAGGAATAAAAAATAATGCATTTTAGTTCCACTTAATGGGACACATCATACCTTATTTTTTCATGTAATGAGGACCAAACCATGAAATTTCATGTCATAAAGAAAGGATGGATAGGTGAAAGGTGCTTTGTCAAGGGTTGGTGTGAGACTTCCACTGAACCTAGTAAAGGGATCTAGAAAGGATATATCATCCTTGGTTGGATGTGAACCTATTGGGAATACATCCTTGATATTAATAGTGTGAGTTTTTGTGCTGTGTTTGAACCTCAGGGAGGATTTATATGTATCCAATTTGGAAACTAATTAAAGCCCAAAAAGTTTTTAATTTGGGGTCTTATAATTATATAAGAGGCCCATGTCAAGGTGATAGGAATATCAAAACAATTATTCTCTATAGATAAAAGTAATTCGTTCCTCTTGTTGATTCCACCATAAGGTATTAGTTGTTCACTAGCCATGAATTCTTGGGTGGGGAGCGATGTAGACACTACTATAGAGGATGGGTAATCTGAAGTTCCAAAGGGTTTTCCAATTGGGAATATGCACCATTAAGGTAATGAAATGATTATGGAGTTTATATATACTAGGAGGACCAACAGATAATGATATAGAAATATTTGGAATGGGAATATCCTTACGAGACAAGTATTTCATTGTTCAGTTGTCATGATGATCACTAACATATAAGACCATTTGAGTCATGCTTGTTCTGAGAAATTGGAGGATATTGAAGATACAAAAAAACAATAAATCTCCTTCATCCACTAGTGTATGAGGCTGGGGATATAGAAGATGAGGGGAAATAACCCAAAAATAAATACTAAGGGATTAATCAAGGAGGGATTCCCTAAGAGAAGGTGAGAGAAATATCTATAAAATAAATTTTTTATGTTACAATTTAATCATATTCCACTAGTATATGAGGCTAGAGTCACTTGGGGGAATCAAGTAGAGTGAAATAGATTTTTTGTTCTCATATCCTCTTTTAATTGTAGCCTCAGGGTCCCATTATTCACCCAAATATTGACATCATCCTTACCATGGTAATGTATACTAAAAAACACACTAAGGATCCCACATATTAGGTAGGATATATGATTTCCTTGATTATCATGGGAAGTTATAATTTATAGGACATGTTGATGTGCACTATGTTTTGATTATACATATCTGGAGCCTTTAGGGGTGGCCATGGATTAGTCCCCTTCAGTTGAGAAATCTAAGGGAAGAGGTTCCCTACCATTTTTGGGATGAAAGAGGGATTAAAGGATGAGTCCTATAGGTGAGGGATAGATGATAAAAAAGTGGATCACACATGTGTAGGAAGGGTGAGCGGAAGGTGGATTGCACATGTGGGGGTTGGGTGAGATGAAGGTTGATCACATAGGTGAGGGATGGGTGAGCTGAAGTTTTCTTTGGGATGATTGAAAACCTGGGAAACAAAACTTTCATGAGGCCATGCTCTAGGGTTCAAGGGTCTCCTCAGGTGTATTTATAAGATAGGTACTATAGTCTATAACTCGAGAATGGGACTTTTCTCTAGTTGGTAGCCTCTATAATTTAGGGAGGTTCACTTAAGGGCCTTTTGGAAAACTACGATGGGGAACTAGTTGAGTGGACTTCAAACCGAAGAATTAAAGATTATGATAATATCATTCCATTAATTTAATTTGGAAATTATTTTCATCCCATTTTTGTAACAGCCCAAGATTTTATAAAAAAATATTCTTTTTAATTTTATTAATGTCTTGTGTTGTACGCTACACCAAAAGGAGCTTGCACAACACACATCCTTGACTTGACTTGCATTACACGCAATCGCGACCTTCCTCGATAGCGTGTGTAGTACGCAATACCGAGTTTCACTAAACAACGATATGCTATAAAAATAATATTAAAACTAGCCGTTATGAATAGTAATAACCACTTTTTGAAATCCAGTAAATCTTATTTTTCAAAATGAACTTTATTTTTGGATTCGGAGTATTGAATTTAGCCTAAGGTGAAATTTTGGTACTTTTCGGATAACTTTCATATTCTGATGAATAGTGAAAATTACTAAATTATAATTAAAAACAACTTTTTTTAATCGAAATAATTAATAGTGATAAATCATTAATTTGAGTGGTTTTAAAGTATATTTAGAATATATTTTTATAATTTAATACAATGTTGGTCATTGGATGTAGTTTCACATTTAAACTAGACATAAACAAGTGTCAATCTTTTGATAGATATTGTTTCTTAAAAACACGATATTTGTTTTAACAGCAGGATTTAATTATAAAATTAATTAATGCAACTTTTATGTTATGAATTTGGTAAAATAGACTTCATTTTTGAATTCGGAATATGAAATATAGCTTGGGATGAAATTTTGGCATTGTTCTGAAAAACATCAATTTTTGATGAATAGTGAAACTACTAAGTGGTAGGTTAAAAACTGTATTTTGCATAAAACATAATTTTACCGCTTCTGTGAATGGAATTTCGAAAATCCGAGAGACACTGTTAATATCAAGGACTAAAATGTGGTTCAATGAGATGAAAATAATTTTTTGGTGAATAGTAACTTTTTACTTTTTTTACCACGGTTAATAGTAAATAAGGTAACTAAGGGTAAATATGATATTAATATTACCCTAACACATGTCCTAATTCTATTGGACAAGTTTAATTCGACCAAAAACAAACTTAGGAATAAAATATGACCATTTAGGCCCACTTGGATTAGATTAGGACATTTATTATTAATTTATTTAAAGAAGGGTTAAAATAGTTAAAATCAACGTTTAATAAGTAAATCATTTTTAATATGGGTTTATACATAAGATAAATTATACTATAAATATTCATTAGAAAGCTAAAAGGATTTCCTACATGATGGTATTTTATTTGTAATTTTTAGACATCAAATAATATAATTTATTTATGACACCAAAATGATGCAGTAATTATCTTATTAATGAAATATTGACATAATTGATAATATAAATACCAAAATAAATGTAATTTAAGACTTTTTATGAATTCCACTAATTTTCTAGGTTACTATGATATATTAGTGTTGATTTAATCAACTTGGTTCGAACATATAATTCTGTTATGACTTTCACAAAAATCATATATCAAATAGTGTCAAAATTGACACAAAATAGTTTTTAAATCAAATATTATATTATTAATTGTTATTTTATTCCTAAAAATCTAAGGTTCGGCCAAATGACTTAGATAAGGATATATGTATTAATAATATACAATTTGGGGTTCGTTTGGCATGTTATAGTAAGTTTATTAACCATATAGTGAAAGAAAACAAAAAGACACGGTAAAAGTTAAATTATTTAACTTAGAGTTAAATCTAATTGATAAGGTTAAAATAATACCCTAAACTTGTCTAAATCCTATTGGTTGATAGGATTTCGACCCATCCCCACTTTATCTTCGAAATAAGACCCTTTGGAACCATTATAAACCGATTTTGACTTTAATATAAAATAATATTTTGAGATATTCCTAAGGTGCCCCTCTCCTCCCCTATAAAAGGACACCTCCTTCCCCTCCTCCTCACACCAATTTGAGCACTCAAGCTCATCCAACCCCTGCCAATTTATCCTCTCCACTTCCCTAGCAACATCCTAGAGGTTCTGGTCTTCCTCAAAGACCAATTTTAGTGCCCTAAGAGGAGGTCTCAAAGAGGCACTTCAAAGAAGAGGTAATTACCGTTACCAATTCTTTCATCTTTATTTCTTCTTCCACTTCTTCTTCTTAGGTTGTTTCATTATGAAGTAATAAAATAAGTATCACTCATATACTGATATGTTATTATAAGTATGAAACAACCCTATTTCACCATCTATCCATCCTACGGAAAAAGAAATCACCGCGCGTGCGTACGTACGGAATACCGTCTCCACGCCGTGGTGTAATCTATTTTCCACCACCACCTTACATGGATGGGTATAATGGTGTAAAGAATAACTATACATAGTTATTAAAACATCATATTGATTCTGATATATTGTATAATACACTCCAATTCAATTCAATATTTATAGAAATGATATCATCGCTCATGCGTACGTACGGAATACCGTCTCCACGACGCGATGAGATTCATTCTCCATGTTAACCATTTAAGAATGATTATAATGTATATATAAGAAATAATAATGAAATATATGACATTATAAAGCTACTGGATTTATGTATATATATACATATGTATGTCATCTACTTACTTCCATTTCAAGACAATAATGAAAGGAAAACAGCGTTCATGCGTACGTACGGACTACCGTCTCCATGAACGGTGTTTTTCATTTTATTTATCTACCTATTATATATATATATATACTGAATATATATGATATATAAATCATATTTTATATTCTGGAAGCAAGTAAATCATGATATAAGTAATAATGATGTCAAGAACAACAAGTCAAAACACCTACGATAAATGAAACGATTTTACCCAAAACGCTTCTTTAACATGGAATTTACAAAAGAACGGGTAATATAATGTCATAAGTGAACCATATATGATATCATAACAATGAATATTATTCTGTAATAAGTCAATAACATGATTTAAATCATTATACAGGAGGTTCGGACACTTACAAAGCAAGTCGGACCTAAGGTAAGGGAAATATCACAATCTCATTTTTATCCGAGATTGTTTATTCGTAAGTATTTACTGGGGTGTATTTTATCATCCAAATCCATGTTCCCTCAATATGTAATATTATTTCAATCCTCCTACAATTGTTTAAATCTAATTTTACCCTTCTATGAGTTTTTAGTAAAGGATATGAAAGGAATCTTTTTTCGTTTTTCGTACGAGGTACTTTTTGACTTTTCCGACAAAAGTACGAAGAATGTTTTTTTTAACTTATACGGCACGAACGGATTTATACTGTTTTATAAAGCCTTATTTTCATGAAGCTTCCTCTAAAAGATTTCATGACTATTTTCAATAAAATCTCTTTCTTTTAAAATTGCATGATGTTTTGTGAAAATAAATTGATTTTGAAGAAGAAAGGATATTTTCCTCAAGAATTCAATTCAAGTGTTTTATCAAAATTATTTTCCATATAAGATAATAAAGGGTTCTGTTTCTATCCATATTTTTACATTGATTTGACTATGTTGTGATGAAATTATGTTTATGAATTCCTTTATCTTATATGAATGGTTTTATGATGTCATGTTGTTTAAGAATCCCATTTTTATTACATGGGTTATGCAATGATGTATGATTTATGATTTTGTGGCACACATAAGAAAGGATTCATTAAGAGATGGGTGGGACCCATATCTCCCTCCAATGCATTGGGTAAAGATTTCATATCTCATGAGATAGACATGGCTGGAATGGTAGGTTATACCGGTTCAGTGAAACAGGACTGAAACGAGAATTACTCGATTCAGAAAGGGACTTTGTCCACTAAGATAGTCTTGGCAATGAGTCTTGACTAACAAGAAATGATTCTATATGATTATGTGTGTATGCCACAATGAGTAATGTTTTAAGTAGGGGTTTCATTTTCACTACTATGATTTATCCCATGTTATGAAATTATGCTCTCTTTTGCAGGTTAAGATTTCCAAAAATGTTATGTTATTATGAAAATTATGTGATTGATATTTCTTTTGTTTACCCTTACTGAGAATTTGAGCTCACCCTTTTATGTTTTCTTTTCCCCAGGATATAAAGAAAGGTTTTAGGTAAAAAAAAGGAAGATATTTGTGGGAGATTTTGAAGATCTTTCACCAGTATTAGAAGATTACGTTCTGAGTTTCCAAAGACACTAAACTATTACGATCCTTGTGTGTATATTTTTGTTATGTATTAAGTATTCCGCAAAAGTAATGAAATGTTCATGTACGTGAGGCTTAGGGTCTCTACAATTTTTTTACTCTAATATGGATTTTTTATAACCAATTTGATCTTGCATTTTATTTATCAATCAATGGGGAAACCGTTTTATAGATATAATGCCTTAGTTGTGGTCATGATGGTAAGAATGGTGTCTTGGATATGGTGATGATTGTATGAATATTGTATTGGATATGGTCATAATGGTATGGATAATGTCTTTGATGCTTTCATGGTTGTAATAATGATTTATTTTTATAGTCATGAGGTTATTAACGGTTTCTTGTTTGTGGTTGTGATGTTAAGAATGATGCATTTACTATGGTTATTATGTTAACAATGATGTCTTGGTTGGGGTTATGATCGTAAAAATGATGTCTCGGATATGATCATGATGGTAGGAATGATTTATTGGGCATGTTTTTAGTTTTAAGAAAATTATTATGGTTTCTATCATGATGGTAGGAAGAATTTTTTAGTTGAGACCTTGAATGAAATATTAAGATAGATGAAATCATACATTTAACTACCATGAAATTAGTTATTATTTTTAACGTGATCATTTTTATTATCATGTCATCCATATATTCCTTTCAATATCACATGATATGGTTTATATAATTATTCATACCTTTTTTATTATATGAGAGATTCAGATATACACTACCCCTTATTGGGCGTTTGATCTTACACTTCTTAAGTTTCAATTTCCCCAGGTTGAGAAGAAGCATAATACATATGATATGTATAATAGATCATTTTTTATAGAGAATTTTTGGGACATTTTGATGATGTGGTTTAGATTATGTAATTCTTGGTATAATTGGAAAAATGTCCATTGGATTCTAATGAAATTGATTTTTGGATGTTTTTTTCTTAACTCCCAAAAAATCTAAACCTAAATGGCCCTTATTTTTATGGGTCTAATTATATATTGTTTATATTAGATATATATATATATATATATAAATTTGGTCCACTTTAGTTTTTTTTCAAATCCAGTACAAAAAACTTATGTTTATTTACAGTTGAAAGTTATGTCTCTACAAACCCATAATCCTTACAAGAAAATTAAGAAGGAATATTTTTGATAAATGGTTTTAAAAATGAAAAAACTCAACATATATTTTTTAAGCGGTGAAATATGTGTTTCCTATTATTAATTAAGATATTAAGGTAGATATATCATAATAAAATATATCTCGATTCTTATTTTTCTTATGGAAACCCTTAGCTATTTCCTTAGTGAACGTTAATTAAGCTTAATAAAAAATAATTTATTTGAGGGGGAAAATATAATGCCATAAGATTTTGATATCAATTTTCCTTCAAATAAATACAATGTTCAATATCATTCTCCAAATGCAACAATTAACTAAAACTAACAATGATACATTTGATTAAGATGAAATTATAAGTAGTGAATATAACCTTCATAATGGAAATGTAAAGTCAGAAAGTATAAATAGTTGTAAGCACATTGATATATATTTATATATATATATATATATATAAAGAAACATAATTTACATTTTAATAATAATTAATTGATAAAATTTAATATGTGCAGCTAAATTATTAATAAATTAATTATATATATATAAATATATTGTAATAAAAATTTCCTTTTTATGCACTATATATTATTTATTTTAAAATTATTTTTTATCACTACTATAAATTTAAAATTGTACAATCATTTATAAATTTATAATGATAATGTTAAAATTATTTAATACTGGAAATATAATTTGTATATATATAAATAATTTACCGAGGTTAAAAGTTAATTACCAAATTAATGATAAAAGGGATAATTTCAAATAATTGATTTTATAAGTCATATACCTTAATATAACTAAATTAAATTAATAACTATTAAATTATGACTCTATTGTAATTTTTATATATATAGAAATATATTAGCACTCATTTAATTATCATTTGACTTTAAATTTTCTAAAAACCACTAAAAGATTAAAAATACATTTTTATATAATAAACATTTTGCTATATATGAAATGATTTAATTTAAAAGATAATTTTTTTAAAAATTTTAATTTAATTATATTAAATGGAATCTAAATTTGGAATCATCACATTGAAATTTTTTAATAGGGTTTATCTAATATTTTAAGGAAAAAAATAATTAGTATGGTTAATTTTTAATCAATGATAATATGAGTAAAAATAAAAACATAATGTGGCTGATATTTTACTAAATAAGATTAAAAACTCTTTACAGAAGACCCTTTTATGGTATGAAATTTGTACCCGCTTTTATCCAAAAAATTCCCCACCTAACTCAACTTAATACAATGCAATTCCGTTTTTACCCCTCACTTATCATTTAATTCCAAGGTCAACTCCATATTTTACACCTACAAAAAAGTGGCTAGTTCCACCATATTAATTCCAAACTACTAGTTCAAATTTTTCTCAAATAAATATATATTTTACCTCTAATATAATCTATATAAAAAATTTTCAGTTCTTGGTTATATTAAATTTTCTTATGTTTTCCAATTTTGAGATGTCTTTTAGGATAAGTCTCAAATCCTCAATGTGAGTACTAATAACTCTATAACCCTTTTTATTCTATATGTTTATATGGAAAAACTATAATATACATTAATATACATAGTTGGAGTTTGGCTTAGAGGTAAGCACCCAGTAATCCTACATGAAAAATGGGGGGTTAAAACCCATTTGGTGCTGGTACTGTAGCATTACTGTAGCGTACTGTAGTAACGACGACATTGTAGCAACAATATGTCACTCTAGTGGCGACATGGCACTGTAGTAGTGGCAGGTACTGGGTGGCACTATAGAAGGCCTGTACTATAGCATTATTATTCACAGAATGGGCCTTGAGCCCGAAAATTGGGCCTACTATCCATGTAATGGGCTAAATGCCCACTCAGCCTTCGGGCTATGTAATGGGTCTCCCTCTACCCTGTTAAAGAGGTCTTTTCTTTGCTTTAATAATAAATGAGTCTTCAGAACCAAACTTTAAAAAAACTTTAATATATATTTAAATCAGTATTATTTGTATACTAAAATATTTTTATGACAATGGAACATTCGTTCCCTACCTTTCCCCCTATGAAAAATTAGTATGTTCATCGTGTTGCATGAAGACTACAACCTCTATTAATGGTGGGTTTTATTTTTCTTAAAAACCTTACATGGATCATTAAAAGAGGTATTCAATGAATAAATATTATATTAATTACATTATTAATATTCAAAAAATATTAAAGAATGTCTAACTTATTTTTATTCTCTGTAAAATGAAATTGTAGCCCCTATATAAGTGCAGGGTACTGACCCCATAGAGAGAGATGTTCCATTTTTCATTACTAACATACATGGATGGAAATAAAATATATTTTATTAATATATATGATATTTAGTGGAAATATTTTTCATGAATATGATTCTTAATGTATTTCCTTAAAATTAATTATCTTTATAACGCAATTCATTGATATTGGTATATTGTCCAATTTAATATTGTCCTAAATTCAGTTCTTGTGAAACATTCCAATCGTTTAACTAAAACTAGTATAAATATTTTTATATAGTTTTAAAAAAATTATTTAATATCATTTAAAATCTATAAGTGATGAACTTTGTATCAAAGAACATAGTTCAATATCATCATGGGAGAAACAATCGAAATTACAAATATATGATGATCAAAATAAACATTAGCTAACTAATATATATGTATTGAGGGATTATAATTAATGGATATAAAGAACAATACATAGTAATAAGGCTAAAAATTATTTATTAAGATATTTATGTTTATAATATTTTTATTTAAAGCAATTTTGTGCAATTATCGAGTTAATGTAAGAGTTCTTGTCTCAATTTCATTTTTTGATCCATATGCCATATTTAATTCTTATTTTATTTAATGTGGTGTATATAATACATATTTGAAATATTATTTATTAATTATATCTTTATTAATCATATTTAAACTTACATTTCAAGTTATATCATTCAATAACATTCTATTATATAGTTACTGAAGTTCTAAGTGTTTTTGCAAACACCATTTCCATTCATTGAGTTATGATTGTTCTTATTGAAATTGTTTCTTATATATTGGGTAAAATATAACTTATGATATAATAATATATCACATTACATAATTTTTATAGGTATTTATATATATTTATCATAAAATCTTTTTAAAATATTTTTACATAAATTATTCTCTTTTGAGGGGTTCCTTTCTTAAAAAATATGAAACATGGTTAAGTATAATCCTCATATTATTTAACAGATGTTTCTATTCAATATATGAACAAAATAATTTTAATTTAAGAAATTAATTTATTATTTTGAAACCCTAATATGTATTATCCCATGTTATATTCATATTTACCTTTATCTATCTTAAAAAAATGTTTTAATATCTATTTTATGGTGTGGGTTTTAATATTGTTTTTTTAAAAAATTAAAAAAAGATTTTACTTTCACAATCATATAAATTAATTTTTACATCACAATTACAATGAAATATTTTCATAAATTTTTCAGTTCTCTAATATCATTAATTTTTTAACAGAAATAGTTTTCTAAATTTTTTGTTTCACCTTTTTGAAAATAACTTTTGAGTGTGACTTGTAACATTGTCTTTTACGACTATGGTGGAAACATTTTCTAAAAAAAATTTACAATTTCTTTTATCTTTATCAGAATTATTAACATAATAGAATAATTTAATTTTTTTAAAAAATGGATTTAAATATGGTTTTATTTTAATGAATATTAAAATAAAGGATATATTGACATATTTCTTCAAAATGTGGAAGTTTTATTTTTAAATTCAATTTTTTATTTTGAAAGTGATTTTTAATGGTTTGCATTTATTTAAAAGAAAATGTCTCAAATATAATTATATATTATTATATAAATTCTTTTAAATCATCTTTATTTTTATATTTATTTTTATAAATATACTTTTTGGTTTTTCAGGATGATTTTAATTTTTTTTATCAAGATCAAAGTATTTAATTTTAAAGAAAACACTCTTGACGTGTTTTTAAGAAGCTTAAAAAGGGATGTTTCATTCTTTTTAAAAAGTGGTTTATCTTATAATTATAAAAATATGTATTTAATCTATGTTTACATCCTTGAATGTTTCTAATATTTCATTGGGGATATACTATAATAACACCATTAAACTTATTTATTTCGAAGTTTTATAATATTGTTATTCCATTTATTAACTCGGGAAAATACTAATACCACATATATTTTTCATTCCAATAAAGATGTCTATTGATTACTAGGGAATGTTGATCATGTTTTTATTGACCATTAAATGTGGAAGGCACCCAACATTTTTATCATATTGGATGTATTCATGATAATAATAATATTTTATTTGAAGTGATCATGATCATATGAATTATGTATTGGATATGATCATGATACTAAAAGTGATTTATTTCCTATAGTCATGATGGTATGAATGATGTTTTAGATATGGTCATTGTGGTATGAATGATGCATTTTGAATGGTTACAGCTGTAAGAATGATTCTTTGGATGTGTTCATTGAGGTAAGAATGATGTCTTGTCTCTGGTCATGATGATAAGGATGATGTATTGACTGCAGTCATGATGTTAAGAACGATTTCTAGGATCCAATCATATTGGTAAGAAAGATTTCTTGGATTTGGTCATAATGGTAAGAAAAATTTATTTTTTATGGTCATGAGGGTAAGAATATTTTTTTAGTTGAGGTCTTGATGTTATGATCATGATGGATGAAATTATGAATTTCACCACCATGAATTCAGCTATTTTTATCCATGTGACTATTTTTATTGTTATACCAACAATTTATTTATTTCAATCTCATGTGATTAGTTATATGAAACTACTCAATCTATATGTTCATTCCATATTATTCATGGATTTTTTGTCACATGATATCTTATGATATACACTACCCATTATGGAGTGTTTGAGCTCATCATTCTTTCGTTCAATTTACCCAATATAAGAGGAAGATTAATACATATGATATATAAATAATGAAATAATCTATGGATGATTTTGTAGAGGATTTTGAATACATAATATAAAATATGTAATTATTAGCATCATGGGAAAATTCCCATTGAATGGTAAAGAAATAGGTTTTTTAGATAAATTTTTCCCCTAACACTATCATACTATAAAGATAAAAGCTCATTTTCTATATAACCAACCTTTTCTCATTAGTGACCCATTTCCCCAAAATCTAAAGAATATAGTTTTATCTTGTTAGATGACCCTAATTTTTCATCTCTATACACAAGAATAACACTCTCCAAAAATAAATCCATAAAACCCATCATGGTGAGTAAATTATATTACTATATATATAGATTCAACATAAAAATAAAAATATTTCTAGGTTAGACCCACACCACTAAAATTACAGAGCCTACTAATATGCCCTATTTCCAAACTACATTTCACAACATCTAAGTATAATCCTGAGGGAACACCACTATACAAGCTAAGAATGATAGGACACAATACTTAATGTTATAATAATCCATTATTCACACATATATTATATATCCAATCAGAAAATATTCCATAATTGACATGGCCAAGTTGGGCCTCCTGAACCTAATAATATGTGGTGGCCCCCCACAATAAACAAAACACATGATCTACCTTCATCTTTTTTTAAACATAACTAAACGAAATTTAACCACTCAGAAACCTACTTGATTATAGGAATTGAATTACTATTAAATGAACCAGCAACAATGCCACTTCTACACTGGTCTGATTATAAATTCCATCATGACCTCAATTTTTTACATAGTCTAATTACTAAACTACTATAGTAAATAATATTACTCAAGGGAAAAATATCATATATATATAAATATACTATTGAAATATGATCACACAACTGGTGTTGTTTAAATAGGCCATAAAAAACCCCATATTCTTAGGATACTCATCCATTTATTTCATTCAAACTAGGGATACATTGTGGGAGACAGTGAGAAACAATGCACTGGTCACATAAACACAACTGAGGTTTCAATTACTCCTAATGACATCACTAATATTATAATATGTTTGTATGGTATATTTAATTCTTCACATAAAATTTAATACTCATAAAATTTAATATAATACAATAAATAATTGTTTAAACTCATGGAACCACTTTTCTATTTTTTATAGGTCAAAATTGTCACACTGAGCCCAAAATAACAGTTCTCCAATATATATCTTAACTACACCATCATACCTTTTTACTAATCTGGAAATTTGATAAAAATAAATGATATTTTTAAAACATATAAATAAAAATGACAAAAAAATATTTTTCTATAAGGAAACCATAGAATGTTATTTAGAAAATAAATCACATGATTCTGCAAAACTATAGAAAAACAATAATTTAGTACATCCAAAAAAGTTTAATCCAAACTGAAAATATAGTGGGTAATCATCCAAAATATCCCAAGGGATGACCCACTCATCTAACTTAATTATACATATCACCATTTTTGTTGGAAATGATCCAATCTACTTCATAAAAAAATACCTCAAAAAACCCATAATCCTTACATTTTACACCGATATTGATGGTATTGGGAGTAATCTTGATTAAATTTAATCCTATAGAATCTCTCTCTATCTCTATTTATAAAAATTTCAAATTTTCAAAGAATGTGAGCATAGATATGATCACCACCAATAGGTTGTTTTACTTATCTCTATTCCACAGTGTTCTTAAACATCCCACCCCACCTTATTTGCTTGGGTTGAGGTGGAAGTTCTAGTTGGACTTAGGTGCATCCCCAAGACACAAAAGGAAAAAATAAATGCTAAGGTAACAAAAAAACAATGTAATACAACTCAAAATTAACTGAACTAATAAAAAACCATACCATATGGAAATATGGAAACGAAAACCCATGTGAGATCATAAATCGGAATAAAAAACCACAAAACACAGACTCTGAAGACAAAAAATACATATCTCCCAAAATGATTCATGCTCCAACTCAACAATACATACTAAAGTATCATGATACATCACTAAATAAATGAGATACTTTTCCTATACTGGGATCTTAAAAAAATATCTACAAACACACTAAAGTGACCCTGTAGGGGGTGAGTATAAAACATAGTGGGATTTCTCCCAAGACTAACCTACTAATTACACTGAGATAAAACATGTGAGAACATTTATATAAAACCATTTATATAAAACAATTTAAAATAGTTTATATCAAATATTAAACATTTTTCAAAACCAACCAGTTTCCAAGGAAAGTGACCAAATAGTTCTTTAAAATCATTTATCAAATTCCATTTTGGAAAATCCAATCCATTACACATATCTACAAATACAGATCTGCATGAAGTCATGGAACTTCCTATAATCATGAGTGATGATTAATCCTTTCCCCAAGCTATCACTAAGTGAACAATTTTGACGGGGGAAACTTTACACCCTTATCTATCCCATTTTTTTGATGGGGGTAACATCAAACCCTTATCTATACCAATTTCACATGAATAAACACCAATCATTTATGAAAAAACCCATTCCAAACCAGTTATTACAAACCATTTCAATATAAATATTTTTTTTATTGAAAAAACGATTCAATAAAATTTATATGCATGAAAATGAAATAACCATACTAAAATTATCTTTTTAAATTCACTTGATAATGTTTTTTCATGAAAATTCCATAAACCATAACTAAAGAGGTTATCCATCAAGCATTGCATAAAACATTTTAAATTATAATCATGAAATTCAATCAATTTGAAATAAAGCCTTCAATTTCAAATAAGAGGAGCCGAAAGTGACGCCACTTACCTCACAAACATATGTGAAAATGAATAATGAAACAAAATATTTTTAAAATTAGTATGAAACTCCAAAAAAACCACCATAGTTCTTATTACCTATCAAACAAGTAATAATATCTCACCATGATTGGAATGAATCGACATAGATCTATCCTCAATGGATCAGATTTAGGAATCTAAGAGAGGGAATAAGATTAAATCTAAGTAAAAAACCAAGAACGAAGACTTAACAAGGAATCCGAGCCTCTAACACATAAAGAATGACCGAGATATTACTCTTAAATCAAGGGGATGGGTCTTTATAGCCTTTGGCGGGAGAAAATATTTCATTGTGTTTAACTAGTAGAATATTGAGAGTTTAAGGGTATAATTTATATTATATCCACAATTTCAATAGTACCACCTATATGTCACATGGTTATCCCACATTATTTGGAAAATCGTACACCAACTATGTGTGTGAAACTGCCTTATGACACCCATTGCACAGTTTTCTCGCATGATTAGACAAACTGTAGACCAACCATGCTTTTCCCTCTATCCTGAAAAAGCACAGTTTCACTTGGGTTTCCACATGGTTTGGCCAAATTGTGAACCAACCAAGAACAACCCATGTGACCCCTATTCCCACGTTCACTTTTTCCTGAAGGTGGTTTATGATTTCTACTAACCACGCTCAAACCGTACACCTCCATAAAAGCCTAAAAAACATTCAAAAACGCCTAAAAACATACATAACATAAACCAATTACATTATATACATAAAATATAAAAATAAAGGGAAATTTATAGAAATTTGGGGTGAAATAGTTTTCATGGTCATAAAGACTCATTTTTTTTCTAATAGTTCAACTTAATTGTTTTTTATTTCTATTCAATGGAATTTGAATTATCTCTTATAAATCAATTGAATACTTTGAAGAAGCCTTGAAGGTATTGTTTATGTATTAATGGACATGGTGGATCCTCTTAAGGATGTTGGAAGATACATGGAAGGAAATGTAAGGAAGTAGTGGTTCCTCTTTTTGAATAAGGATACAACATGCGACAACGACTTGCCTATGGTATGGAAAAAACAATCCTCACCCGTTATTAGTTCACCATACATTTAGTGGATAATCACTAATTTTCCATTGGGGGATTCATATTTACTTTTATTATTAGTTTTTTCACATACTACCCTTTGGAGTCTTATAGGTATCCAATGGAATTGAGAAAAAAATCTTCAAGGGATGTATTTAATGTTGGTTATCCCCGTTATTCCACCCATTGATGTGATTAATGGACTTGAATAATTCCAGAATTTTCCATGAAAATATAGAGGGTATAAATATATTATTTAGGATTATTTAATCTTATATTGATCAATTTAATTAACTTGTGTTATGCTCTCCTAGAATCAACGTCAAATCTCTAATATTTTCCAAGAACTCCTCTCATAGAGCCAACTTTCATTTCCAAATATCAAGTTCTCTCACTTTTTATTTCAATATATATCTCCCTATTATCTTCTTAAATTATATTAATGAGATATGATATTGATATTATAACATATTTTCCCCAAGAAAATATTCTCATCTCTTTATCCTACTACCTTTGGTTTCTATCTAACTCCATGAAAGAGAAAGGGTATTCAGTTTCTTTCTATCATCGCTTAAAAGAAAGGGAAGTTAGTTTCTTTTTATCTCTATTTAAATTAAATGAAATTTTATATATTTATATACCTATTATAAATAATGTGAAAATATAATATTTAATATATCTAAAATCTAGGGGTGGAGACGTAGGTGATATTTTTGTAATGTTTCCGAAATCCTAATGAAATTTTGTTTGTATTATATTTACTTTTATGATTTATGTCATACATCTCTATAAACCTATATTTAAAAAAATTAATACACCAATTTTTTCTATAAATAATTTTATAATTAATTTTTATATTATATTTTCAATAAAAATCAAATTTATTATTCATCACTCTATTTATTTCATCGATTTATCATTTCAATATCATTTTGAATTTTCCTTTTAATTTGTAATTTAATTATGAAAAAAAAATACATCCCCCACTTTCCATTTCTACTCCATCTACATAGGTATATCTCATCGAATGGGAACAAATAGATGATATATTGGAGTCTTAAACTCATGAACAATGGCATAGTAAAAAAGGACTGGATCACATTGGTGTTGATGAGTATAAGTTTCAGTGAATAATACTACAATAACACTATGAACACTACCAATAATTTCTAGATAAGATCTATTAATCATGTGAAACCATTCATGGAATGTCTGTTATCACTCTACATTTGATGAATATCAATTGAAGGTGGTTGCGAAGACAACAGAAAGTGTTACAAATGTAAAAAATAATATTGCACAACTACCTATTCAATCGATATTGCCTCATAAAAGGCTACAAACCCTACAATAGGATGATTTTTAATCTCAATGATAAATTTATCTTAATGTTATATATATGAAACATCCTTGGATAAATTTAGGGAAATGATAACCCTATATTAGCCATATTTTGATTATATTAATAAATTTAATACTATTAATACTCACTCAAGGAAGTTGACATTAGATGGAAAAATAAAATGGCACCATCCCATATTGAATCTCACTCTTTGGACCTCACTCATACTCCAGATATTAAAATATTTTTTAAAATAATTTTAAAGGATTAAATAATTAGTAAAAATAAATATGTAGTTTATCACTATTATGATCACCTTAAGAGGGCCAAAGAGTTTCCAAACTCAAACTATCATCAATATCATTGAATAATTTTTTTTAAGAATGGGAACAAACTGAAAAAATTGTAGGGAAACATCATCCTGAGTTTTGAAAATAAATTTCTATTAACGAATAGAAATGTCGTAAAGGGAGATAAATATAAAAACATCATATATTCAATGGGGTTTGAACAAGATATTTAATGAGAGTCAAAAAAATCCAAAACAATCCTCGACTACCTGGGGATTACGCTCTCAATAAAAACCAATGAGGATTCTATAATTGAAATGCATTCTATAAATTTATCCTCTGGGTAGTCTTTTACACCTCATCAAGAACCACTATTTTTTATGAGATGTTATATCCTAAGATTATAATGAAATTACCATGGCCCATAATGTATATATATCTATGAATTGAATCTTTAATACAATGCCTCATCGATAAAGTAATCAACAGGGAGAGCCTCAAACACTAGCACGAGTTCATTATTACCATAACTTTAAATATAAACTTGTCTTTTAAAATATTTAGATTGAATTTATATTTTTGGTTAATTAAAAAGTGACATATCATAGAATGAAATAAGCTAAATTGATTAAAATAAAATCTAATCATCTCTATAATAGTACTTTATTAAAACCGTGAAGTGTTATTCCCACGATACTTGATTTTGTATGGATTTTCGTGCAATTATATATTATAAACATGTGTTTGGAATTATAATAATATTAGAAACTTTCTATTTGATTATGAAATTCATAGAATACAATGATCATTCATAGTAACATACCATTAATATTTGGGAATTTCTCATGAATGAATAGATTTTCTGTTTCCAGTCATTTCTGAAATTTTATGATTCTAAAAATGTTATGTGTTATATGAAATTTAAAAAATACATTTACTTGTATGGATGTTTAAAAGATATATATACACTAATAAGATTTTTGTTTTCATTTTTAAGGATTAGCATGTGATACGAAGAGAAAACATAAACTTCATTCTAATGAGATCACACCTAAATCTAAATGAAGTTTATAAATGTTGATAGAGAATAAAGTTAGAATCCATTTTTTTACCATGAGAGTATTATACTAAAATAATAAAATAAAATATTTTCATCTCTTATGTACTATAAAATAATGTTTTTTTATGATAAAATAATTAAATAATTATTATTTGAGTATGAACAATATATCGTATGAAGATAAAGTGCGAGCATTTGTTTTTGAGCGTATGCCTAAGGGAAATTATTTATGTACCAAATATGAGGATTTATATTAAATTATTTTAATGAAATTAAGAATATGACATGGTGTAATGTTTAATTAAAAATTGAATTGAGATGTTTATATTCCCTGTTGAAAATATTTTTTCTAAAACTGAAAGTAATTATGCAAAATAAATACTAACATGAAATGTTTTCTTAAATAAAATAATTTCTCAAAAGTTTTATGCCTTTTTTTTGAAGTAGTTTGAAGTAATTAATATCCATAATGTTTCCCCTTAGTGCGAGTATATGGTGTTTTTGTAGATAAATATATGATGTCACATTATATAAAGTGATATTTTTTTTGAAAAGGTATTGAAAGACGATACTTATGAATATGAATTTGGGTGATGGTATTTTTATTGGCCACACATAAGTTAATTGAAAAGAATGATAAAATTGTGATTTATAGGCTTTGTCTTTTGGGTCTACTATACATGTATATGTGGTCATTGTTATGTTTTGAGAAACTTTAAGGGAAATTATGGTTGATGTTTGAAATCATAGAACTATTGACTTTCATTTAACCTTTTTGTCATGATATTAGCATTGTTATTATCCTTGGAAGTATGTTCATGGAGGTTGTTTTCAAATTTTATAAGTACCCATACTTCTTAAATAGTGGTCATGTTTTTATAATGAGATATATAAGAGGTATATCATGGGGTTTTTGTTCATAATTCCTTATCTTTCCTTTATTCCCAAGTTTTGTTTTATTCTAAATGACCAGAATAATTTGAGAGGTTATTAGGATAATTTTATAGATTCTACCAACCCATTCCAATCTATTTTTGTAGATAGAAAATGTGTCATTTGGGTGGTTATACGTGTTCTCAAAGTTATAGAATAGTTTCGAAAGTATTGAGGGTCACAAAAGCATTGAAAAATGTGTATTGTTAGTTATTTTGAGTTCTTTGGAGCGGTGATCATTAAGAATACCATTTCAAATAATCATTATAAATGTGACAGGATTATAGAGTTTATTGTGTTGTTTTGGGTGCACCATAGGGAGTGAAATGGATAGAGAGGTCATTTTTGAAGGTGTTTTCTTGAGGAACCGATCTATATAAATATGGAAGAGGAAAATTCTTGGAACATTGGATATGTTAATGAGAGAAGGTGTTGTTAGACCAAGTGTGTGGGAGAGGGACAAAACAACGAGTACATGGTCTCTACACTATGGTATTTAGTGTGGAATTTCTAAATTAATAGATTCATTTCACTATATTGTAGTCTATTAAATAGTGGAAGTCAAGGTTAATTCCTACTTGTGGGAGTGTAGACATTCATATCAGTCTGAGATAATTCTTTGATATGAGTAGTCTATTAGTTCATGTAAGGGTTAATATCAAGAATTTTTCTCTAATGAAAAGTTTGAGTTTTCGGCTCATTTGGGGGTGAGTGTATTTATTCAATGGTCTTCTATGAGTTTCTATAGTGTAGAATCTACGTTAGGGATTGATTCAAGCACTACAATAGGTATTTCATAAAAGTAGATGAATCACATATGGGTAGTATTAAGCTAATGTAAGGGTATTTTGGGGACCATAATTTTAATATATGGTCTATCTTTTGAAGTTATTTATGGTCAAAAAAATATTTTATTATTTCATAAAGTTATTCTATATGCTTCATAAGGATATCTTAAACATACCCTTCCATAGTACATGGTTTAACCTGAAGGTAACAGTTATATAAAAAATTCAGGTTTCATCCTTTTAAATTGGCCTTTGATGATTTTAATGAAAATAAATAGAAATAATATATTAAACCCATTGATTTTAAATATATTATAATGAATATGTTAAACATATTTAATTTTTTAAAATTATATGAGTTTTTATTGGGTCATGTAAGGGAATTATATAGATACTAATTTAATGAGAATTAAAGGGGGTGAGTTTGACTGAGTGGTGGGGGTCATTTAGAAAAAATGTTATTTGTAGTTCCTAAATAGAAGTTTCTTCATTTGTTTATTTCATATTTCTCCCATTATTCTAGTTGATCAATACATCACCATCCCAGATCTACCAACATTATATGATCCGTTCAAGTTCATTCCTATGTTTCTAAGTTCTTAGGTCTATCCTTATTCACTCTTTCATTATTTTAGTGTATCAAATAATAATGATTATTCTATGAGGTAGGGGATTAAACAAACATCTTTAAAATTTCATGCCAATTTTTAGTTTATAATGTTTTTTATTTCCACTCGTATATTATTATGAATCAAATTATTGAATATAAAGTAAATTGGAGGATACCATTAATGAAATAGAAGTCTGTCAAGTGTATCTTATTTATGTTACTTCATTAGTTTATGTGGTTTATTCTCTAATACTATCAAAGAAAAAATATCATGAACAATGAAAAGAAAATATGGAAGTAAAAGTAATAGTGTGTTTATGTATTTAATTCTATACAATAGTTGGGATATTTCCATGACATGTAATCCATTTGATATAGAGAGAGTTTGATGTTCATTTTATTTTTGTTCAGTATCCTCTTTTGAATATTTGAATATTTTTTTTCTAAATGAGTTATTTATTATTGTCTCTGATTTCTGGAAATACCCAATATTAATGAATGATAATTAAAGATTTAATTTAATGGGTTCATTGAATAACTAGGAGTTGAATAATATGTGATCTGTTATTGATGCATGATAGTATTTAATGGTATGAAATTATTAATTATTTAGAAGGGTTGGGTCAAGAATAATATATCATGGTATTTTAATAAAACATAGATGACTTTTTGGGTTGGAAATAAATATATGCGGGCTATCATGGATGTATAATTGCATAATTAAATTTCTAACATAAGAGAATCAATGTTTGTGATTTATGAGAGTGGTATGTTTTTGAATATGGGAAATAAATGTCTTAATAATCATAATATGTTTTAGTGAATGGAAATATTTAATTGGGTGAATGAGTGAATACAAATGAAAATTCTTATTTTTGTGTGAATATTTTGCGTGACTATTGGATTGTTGGTGTAATAGAGGAAATGATTGTTATGGATATGTAGTGGTGATGAAATTTTAGAATAAATTATTTAGTTTAGGTTTGGTTGTGTGCACCACTAGGATGGGATTTTTGTGTATCCATAATATAATACATTTTCTTATACTTTCTAAACACACCAAATTTGAGTTAATTATTTTATACCGACACTATATGTTTGGGATCCATGTGTTTTCTCCAAAATCCATGCAGGAGAGGGAGGATGGATGACTACCCCCTCTTCCCTGATCTTCCTTTAGTAGTAGACCAACTATAAAGGCCTGAGGTAGGTATGATCATGCATGGTGTGGGAGTGGCATGAGGTTTACCTGATGATGTGGTGATGGGATGATTGTTTTATGGTGGGGGTTGTGCATAGTTTGGGGAGTGTACAAGATTGATGTATTCCTTATTCTCAATACCCTTATTATATTTTTAAGGTGATGAATATAGATGTGATGTGGTTATTATTTGATTTTGTGATATGTGGATTTGCATGAGACCAATAAGACATATTGGACCATGTGAGCGTTAGGGAAGTTTGGGTTGCAACTTGACCTATATTAGGAATAAAACGAAGGGAGCATAATATATTTGATGTTGATGTGTGAGAATAAAAAACCAGTAGGTATGTGTTAAAACAAATATATGAATATATCCTTCCCTAATACACAATATTACCCTACCTGGTCTAACTAAGTTCCAAATCCCATAACAAGGACAAAGTTTAAGCTCAGAGCTACTTATTAGAGGGTGATAATAAAGTAGGTCAATATTTTCATCTAGATATCCCACTATGAAACCTAAGGCTTACAATGAAATATAAATGGCGTTGAAACTGTTAACTGACTACACAAATATATATATATATATATATATATATGTTTATATATATGACATTAAAATTATTAAACTAGAATATTACTCCCTGATCATTGAGCTCCCTTAAAATAAATAATCCATTACCCATTAAACACACACACACACACAGACACAGACTCACAATATATAATCCCCTACAATAGGTAACATTCACATAACACATCGATTTTACCATATCATAATAGGCATAATTAAAAAGGGTTTTTCATTTTCTAATGAAACCATTTAAAAGTTACAATTGGGCCACACATATTTCCTTTAAAACAAAATTATATAAAACCATTTGATATTAAAATATATAACATTGTAAATAAAACATTAAAAATTCATTTAAGTTATAATACCTCCTTTAAATTATTAAATTCCCTTCACCATTTAATAAAAAATTTTAATGAGCTAATGGGATATTAAATCAATCACATGTAATATATGAATAACCAAAAAATATTAATATTTAAAATAAAAGGGGAAATTACATTCACATTCATTGAAATTAAAGGATAAAAGAATCTTCCTAGGCATAACATTCTAAATATAATTGATAATAATTATAATGAAAAAAAATAATTCATTATAAATCAATAAGAATTCATGGATTTAAGATTAATGGATCATGCATGGGATAAAATACGCTTAATATCAATAATTTTCATACTATAATGTTAATACACCATGAGAAAGGACTAAAGATACTTAAAAGACTAAGAATAATCTACATAGACTCTAAAATCATTAAATCCCCAATTAAAAATTGATCTGTAGACAAATATATGTCTCTAATATCATGGTTGTGAAAGAATATGGGTGAAAATGAGAGAAGGATAGAGAAGAGGGAAGTGAAAAGAGTTTAACTTGAATATTCTCTTGAAATTATTTAGAAAATAACTTAGAACATCCATTAAGATGATTTGGTAAATGTGGAAGAGCTATCATGGTTGTTCATATCAAATTAAAGAAGAGGGGGAGAGTTTAGTATTAAAAACAAAAGAGGGAAAATATACCAAAATTTATTTTTCAATGACCTAGACAATGGATATGCTTTGACCACATAGTTTTAGAAATTATTCCCCAACTGATCACTCCCACTGGTCACCTAGAGAACTATGAACAGATTGGGTAAATGGTTAAAATAACTTTTCATTAACCATGTGATTTAGAACATCCAATATTTTATCCCTTCTATATAGTTTTCTGTATACTTTTTTCTAGGCATTCACTAACCATACACCATGTATTACATTCCAAAAAACCTAAAATTTGAAGAAAAAATGAATAGAAAAGAGATATAAATAAAAGAGACTGAAAAAGAAATAAGAAATAGATATAACAAAGGTTGGGGTGTAATAATTCTCCCAATCATAAGACTTTATCACCCCATAGAGTTATAAATGAATTATTGGATCAAGGAAAAGAGTAAGGGTTTAACTTACCTTATAGAAACACATTTTAAGAGATGATGAATAAAAAAACAAGCAGTCCATCCTCAATGAATGATATTAAAATATCACCAAGTGAAAATTTGATTAAACCAAAGTCACCCAATTTATTTAATAGAATCCATCACCAGAGAAAAAAACTAACACATATTAAGGTATACAATTAAATGAAAATACATAAATAAGGAAAAATCAAGCTCCCTCATATGTGAAATAAAAAATGATGATAACCTTGACCTGAGCATAAAAAAATAAAACGTGACCAATTATAATATAATAAAAATCTTTATGAGCATCCATAATACAAAACACAATCCAAATCTAGAAAAATGGATCAAATAACTTCATGGATGGGAATAAATAAGGGGATAACCCAAAAACTAAACACCACATATCATAAAGAGGGAAAACAGGCACAAACAATAGGTTCTCCAAGAGATCCATTTGTGGTGTTATCCTACCCATATAAAGAACTACTCATTGAAACCTAACATGAATTTTTTAATAAATCATAATAAAACTCAATGGAACTCTTAAACTGTAAGAAGGAGACATCATAACAAACTCCATTACTCATTTTCTTGAAATTCCGTATTAACCATAATGTATTCCCCCTGTTATCATGTTTCTATATAACCATGAGCATCATATTAAAAAAATATATATATAAATTAAAGGAATAAAAAATTAAATCATAATATCACTATGGAAGAAGAATATGATAAGGAAACCTCAAATACTTATTTCATCAATATCAAGATTGACAGGTTGGGTTTGGTGATCCTTTGAAAGGGTAGATGCAACTCTACCTCTATTATGAAAAATTCCTCTATAGAGTATTTTCATCTATCTTATATTGACACTAGTATGATAAGTATTTAGAGTCTCTAGATATGAATAATTCTTATTCCTTGCCTTCCAAAACCAAGAGAATAACCATGGAATATTTATAGAATATTCTTTCATGAAAAAACCCAGTGAATGTGTGATACCTCTACCAGATTATATAATCCTATCTTGTTTTAGTTTCCATTTACTAAAAATCCCCCGCCACTCCTAGGGATTTGTGAAACATCGACCTCTTATTGAATACTTGATAATCTGGCCTGAATCCATGTAGCATAGTTTATAATATATTCATAAGTATTAAGTCCCGGAGGAGACACTACTGATAAAAAATAGGATTGAAAAACTCTCTAAAAATATCGAGCCTAATAGGATTCTTACTTATATAGGTTCCAAAAGAATATTAAAAAACAAGTTAAACAACAAAAATATTTCTATATTGATCTTTCACATTACAAGAGGAAATAAAATCCCATTTTCCTTAGTATTTTTACCACCCCAAGGAAATACTATTGGATGAACAATGCCTTAAAAATTTCCCATGTGAGGCCCTTCTGAAACTCCGTGTGAATAATATACTTCTAGTACTTTCTACTTGGTGATTTCAAGATGATGGTTTCAAAATTCAGCTTGAGGGACTTAGAAATATCAATTCAAAAAAGGATTCACTCAACATCACAAATACAAAGAACTACTTTATTAGAGTCTGGTTGTAAAAGTGAATGATTAAGAGTCTAATTCAAAAATATATAAAAATGATCCACACATTGATCTAGAAGTGGAAGAATACAAGGACCCATGACTAATGAAATCTTATGTGAAGGGTATTAATCAACCAAATGGTGTTCCATCGGCGAACCATCTAAAAATCCATCCCAAGAATCCATTACTACTAATGAAGGTGTACTCTAAAACAATAATAATAATAATAATAAAATAAAAAAAACACCAATTAAAAACATTGTAAAATTAAACAGAGATTAGTAATTCAAATTACAAACTACAAAACTAAAATAACATTGAATCAAGGATATTTTTTAGAAATTTACTTTTATGTAAATTACCATCATCTTGAATCACCCCTTTTAAAAATTTCATAACATATTGAAAAGTATATCTATGTCCTATTTCATAACAATTTCACAATTTATCCTTTTATAAAAATATATTCTAAAAAATTTCCCATAAACCGTCATGTAAAAATTCTTAAAAAATTATTTTTAGATACCTTTTTGTTAAGTTTAATAATTTCATAAAAAATCAGTTCATTTTTAAAAAATTAAGAAAATCATTTTATCTTCAATAAATTCCAACATTTCTTTGAACAAATTTTTTTTATAACAAAAATTAAATCAATAAAAAATAGAACAAAAAATCCATAATAACACACCAATTCATCCTAAATAAATAGTAATAAAGGATAAATACAACCCAAACCATAAATAATAAAAATAAATTATCACTGAGGAAGTAACATTTGCATATAATTTAGCTGCATACTTTGGTGAACAATTCACATATCATGTGAGGCCCACTAGATTACTTCTAATACCAATTTTCATGGTCTACTAATGTTTTTCCAAACTGGTTATAGTTCCAATAACCCCCTTGATTCCTCCAAAATTTCACTCCAATTCGTATATACTATTCAAATAACTCATAAACTAAAAATGGAAAATGTAAATACTCTAATAAGAAGAAAAAATCTTGAAAATAAACCTAGATTCAACTCATATAGAAAACATCCTTAACGTCCCTATAATCTCAAGTAGAAGCCAAATAGTTAATGATGGGACAAAAACTTGTGTCTAAACATTTTAATCCCAAATTCTATATATAAATTACTAGACTACCAAAATAGATAGGGAGTCTATAGAATCAAATACTTCTTAAGAGTCTAGGATCTAAGTAAACATTATCTCAAACCAAACTGATTCATCCTTGATATAGGCACATATGCCGGCATATGACATGACCCCGATGAATGGTCACATTCAAATTGGACTAAAACCTAGTGCAAAGTGAATCAAATAGTGTTTTATTTGAAAAAATTAACTAAATAAATAAATATAAAGATAAATAATCTAACTCAGAATAATTTCAGGAGCACAATATACATTTAATGACCATTTCACACCATAATATGGTAATCAAATAATAAAGAAAATGAAAAGTAATGAATTTAATTCAAATCATAGTGATAATCAAGGCCAAAAAATAAAAACAAAAAATGCCAACCTCAATAGAAACTAATACAGAAAAACTGAGATAATACATGATACTAAGTACAAAATAGAAATATTAATATTTTAATAAATAAATGATACAAAAAAAAAACAAAGTAAACATATCTATAACTATTATCTCCATGCATTGAATGAAACACTTTCATGATCCATTATTCAATTCCAAACTAGAAACCAAATTAATTCCACTATAACCTAGTGAAACCCGAAGAAGCTATAATATGATAAGTGTGAGAATACAATTATGAGTAGGAATTATAAGAGAAACCAAACCCCATGAATCAAATTGAAACATAAAACCATTTCAATCTGGTTTTTAATTCAAGTAAAAGATAGGTTTTTTTAATTTTTCATTCAGAATAAGAAACAATCTTTATTTCTTTGAAAACCTTTTCCTTTTTAAAAAAGAAACCTCTATTTTATAAAAATTAATGTGTAATTTGTATAAACATATTAATGTGGAAAACTCAATTTTTTTTGAAAATAAGGTCATGGTGAAATAAAAATTATAATATTCACAAGGATAGTCATATCGGGAACCTATTTTCTCAGGGATGATATGGAATGATCTAATAGAAACCAATATAGAGAGTGTCTTGTGCAGGATTCAATGATATCCTTCCCTAACTCTTGGTATTTCCCTATGAACACCAATCAAGGGAAAAAATACCATAAGCAGAATATAGTCCATATATAAGATTACTAGTCAGAGTGTGATACTAAAATAATTCAATAGGTTCACCTAGACATCCCACCAAGCTAACTAATTATTTCCATGGAATATAAATGGATGGGAGCATGGTAAACTAGCACACATAAACAAACACACACACACACACACAGTCACAAAAACAGAATCATATATTACATTTACATCATTATAAAATTATTTTAATCCCAAATACTCAAAATAACATCAAATAAACAACCATTTTCTCATTAAATATATATATATAATACACAATAACATACACTAGAAACCATTCATGTAATATATACATTTTTATAAAACAAAAGGTGTATGAATAAAAATGGATTTTCATTTTTTGATGGAAAAATTTCAAGATAAAAGCTGGTCATGACATCCATAATTTAAAAATTTATTATATAAGACCATTTTAAATTAAAATATATAACATTATTAAGAGAACCATTAAGATACTTTTAATATCCAAGACTAATATTGAATTATAGAAATCGATTCATTATTTAATAAACCTATTTTTTAGTTTCAAAGGGGTGTTTATTCAATCACTTGGTATATATAAAGAACCAAAAAAGACTTACTATTAAAATTCAAGAGGAAATTTCATTCCTATTAAAATAAATTATAGGAGTAACCACTTTTCTTTGGAATAGAATGATAAATATAATTGATAGTAATTAAAATACTCAAATTACTCATTAATAATCAATAAGTATTCATGTAATTCATCCTGAAGTGTCAATAATGGGAAAACATACTATAAAGATCAATTATTTTCAAACAAATATGTTATTCCACCACAATTAAGATCAAAATATCATTAAGGAAGAATAAAGAAACCATAAAAACCATAAAAAAACTAAAACCCGAAAATTAAAATCAATTTTGGAGACAATCCTATTTTAGTAAGACCATAAAAGGGTAGGAGTAAGCATGGAAAGATTTATATATATATAGAGAGAGAAGAGGGAATATTGATGATATTAATAGGAAGATTCACTTATAAAGATTGAATGAATCACTACAAGTACCCATAGGGTTGGAGAAATCAAAGGAAAGGAGATCCTGATGGAATGGATAAAGAATGTAATAAGAGGGAATGTTTTTCATATTTGAAACTAAATAGAAGAAAATTGGTAAAATTGATTTCTTAATGAGATGAACACTAAAACTGGTTTAGAAACATAATTGGGAAAACCATGCATCAATTGTGAAAGTAAAATCCTTAATTCAATTATTTAAAAATAATAACTAGACTGGGTTGTCCATATGGACTTAGACACACCTCCTCATATTCCAGAGGCCACTGACTAGAAACAGTGTCATATGGTGGAAATGTGAAGACATTATATCTCTTAAACCAGAGTGCACAATAATAGAAAACATATCCATCCATTATACATCACGAATAAACTGAAATAAAATAAGATCAACATAACAATAAAAAATGATAAATGATATATAGTAATGGAAAGAACAACCATTCCATACATAAAAATTACTACCCAATGGGAAAATTATATATAACTAATGAAATATATAAAAGAAATGAAATTCTAGATCCATGATATCCCTGAACCATACCTCATACCAAGTGCTATGAACACTTCTAAGAAATTCATCTTGATCGATCATAGGCCTTGGATCAATCTATGATTACAATGAAGTGAACATATTCTCGAGTACCCAAGTGCAATGGAATCCCGAGTAGGGTATGTATCTAAAATTCAATAGGGAACCAAAAATGAAATATCATACTAAATAGAATATACAATGATATGTACATGAAGGATTCATAGCTGAATTATGTTACTACCAAAAATAAAAAATTTAAAAACCTTCTCTATCCTTATTTTTTTTAAACTGGTCAACTATAGGTCTGTTTAGGGGCTAAAAAGGCCACTCTAGGTTAGTACAATACCTCAATTAGATATTGTTATACCTATCATCTATCCACCTAGGTACATTCATTTTTTGAAAAGCCCGACCAGGTCTGATCTCACATATTAAGAGGTTTAGAATCCCTTAGTTTTGTTAAGGTCCCACTGTCCATCATGGTCTAGTCATATCCAGTCACAAGACCCTTCCTCAATGGTGGATCATGGATATTAAACAAGATAAAATAAGTATCAATCATTACAGCCTCATCTATCTTGAGTTTTAGAGGCCAATCAATATCACAATAGTCCAGGTCTCAACCATCAATAAATGAGACGAAAAGCTAGATCCCAAGGGCAGTTCATGACCCTTAGTGTTCAGTCATTTTAAATTATTTATAAAAATTCATTTATGAAAATTAACCAGTGGAGTTACCCTCAGTAGTGAGGCTGTGAATCTACATGCATTACATGAAATAATAAATACTATAGGTAAACTATGTGAGACTGTCTATGAACTTTCAATGATTTTAATTTTTTTTCCAATGGAAGATGATAAATTCCAATGCCTGTCTTGGAACTTAAAAACATATCATTAAAAAACCAAAAACACCTCATCACATATGATAAAAAATCAATAAAAAATCAATAATTTGGTAATCCTAACATTTATAATTAATTAATTAATCAGTTAATTGCAACCTTTTTATTTTTAGAGAACACTCACTTGGTTATCGTGATACATTGTAACCAAATCCAATGAAACCCCATGTGTCTAACCTTCACCCTCATAAATAGGATATTTTAAAACCCCAAAAATCATTTCAAAATTTATATGTAATTAAATTTATTTGTAAAAAAACAAAAGTTAAAATGGCAATGAAACATACCTTTGTCTAATTGATGAGCTACTGAAGAAGATACCATCTCGGGTCACCCTTTTCCTTGGTAGAGTAAAATTTCTATAATACTCAGTTGATTCAAAGATTATTTGGTGTAATTTAAACTGAATCCATAAATTGGGAAACAAAAATTGAGAAAAAGTAATTAGGATAAGAATAGAGGCTAACAGAGATTAAGATGTACCTTAAATTGGTGAAGAATGGCTTCAAAATCCACCCCAAATCAAAGGGAAAGTGGGATAAAAGGGACATAAATGAGGGATGACCATGTTTATAAAGGAAGATATTATAAAGTTGGATACCATGTAAAAATTATCTGGGGGATAAAAGGTCTTTAACCACTTTTAATGAGGGACATGGTTTTCCCATCCATGCGCGGACCATGCCGATGGAACTACCTAAAGTTCTTCAAATCACATGGTTTCCTATGAAACCTCATAGGTTATTTTATAATACCATTCTCCAACCATGATAACTAACTACGATCCTTATAGAATGAACTAAAATTTCATTTAGTTTTAGGGTGTCACATGGTTTCCCCTCAATAGGGAACACCAAACTATACTCCTTTTTTATAGTTCCCCAAAACATATAAAAATCACTAGAACCTCTTAAGGAACACCCAAACACCTGAGGTACCTCTAGTGAAGCATTCCATATCTAAAAGAATCACTTTGAGGCATTCAAACCCTCAAAATTATATTCTGAATATCTAATAAATATTTCACATATATAGTAATTCAAAACGTAAATTTCTTATATTATTTTCCACTCATACAGACATAAGTTCTTATAACCACCACACTTTATTAACTTTCATCCTTGATAAGGCTTTTTAGGAACCCAATTGAACATCCCGACCAATCACAGTTCTGAATTTCCACTCAAATGGTTGTGTTCCATACATAAATGAAATAATTTAATTCTAAAGTTCCACCTTGAGAATAAGACACCTAATCCACAAAAAATGATGAAATGATCAAAAAAACTATCAAAAAATTGAGGTGACACATTCCCATCCCCCTCTAACTCATGCCATGACCACTTTTTCATAAAATTAATCATATGGACCTTGGTTATTCCCTACATAAGACTTACACGATAGCCACCAATTTGGGTACTTGGCACTTCCACCATTAGAATGTTACACTCATAACAATGACTCTGGTTTCCAAATCATTTTTTAGAATGGTTCAGAACTCACAGTGTTGAATACATATGAGAAATCCACCCTTAGTTATAGATTCCAATCCAAGTCATTAAATCTTCATTCGACCAAGCTCAAAACCCAATCATACTGGATTTTCTATGAAAATAATCATTCAACTACTATGACAAACCTGTTGTGTCAAAAATAATGTGACCAATGAAGTTCCTTTTTAACATATCTTTTTACACATGTAAATCATAGTCCAACTTTTGTTGGAATAATTTTCTTGTAATTATTTGGATTATGGTGTTGATGCACCACCAAAATACGTTTATGATGATTTCCCCCGGTATCATCCCAAGATCACCTTCATATACCCACAAAATCCTCAAACAAAATTTTTATGTAAAAAAATTGATGAATCATCTATCGAATAACTCTAAATAAATTCCCCAAATGCAAGCATTGATATATTCTATATCTAAAAAACATTTAGATCATTAAAAGTAAAACTGAGCCTGAGGGCCATGCTCAGACTCCACCTAATTCTGTATCCGGAATTGCACTTAACATCCATGAAGGAATCTTATAGTGCTTGGTATCATTTATCCTATGGAATTAGAGTTGAAAAATGACCATCCAACAATCAGACCCACTCCCACAAGCCTTGTCACATGAGGGTCCCACACTGATGGATTACTTCTCCCTCCCACATTATGAGAATATTTGTTTACACATTATAAAAATAAGATCCAAATTACCTTGGCCCGTTCCATATACATTATGAGGCTTAACGATTTTTGTGGCCAAATACACTCATGCAAAAGCACCAATAAATCAGATTTAAATCCAAACACATGTCCTACTCCTCTTGATCTATGCTCTCCTCATTCCATAAATACCTGATCTTGACTAACAATGATTGATCACACCACCACATCTAATCACACACAGATCTCTCATATATCACATAAGAACATTTATAATTTCCTCAGAACCCTGGGCTACCATAACTTTAAGAATCTGATTTTTTTCCATCAACCCTCATCCCACTCACAACCATCAATATTCCAAAATTCAACCACACCATGGGTAACTGACACATTCCACCTCTAGATCACCAAATTTAATAGTCATATACTCAAATTCCACCTTAATTCAAAAAATGACTCAGGTTATTTGGAATACTCATAACCATGTCTCCACACAAACTCATGAATGCCCATATGAAAGTGTCATACTAATGACTAGTCTATCATCTACCCACTAAGTCCTCTGATGGTGATCAATACCAGGTTTCCTAATAGAACACACCCCTTACACATGGTCACATATTTCAATGTACTCACACCAATCGTGTATTCCAACACCCATGTCAAAAAACATTCCTCATAAAACCAACTCATCCTTGAAAAAAATTCATCAGTAACTTTTTTGAATAATAAAATATCAATAATTTTTAAACTAATATTTTAAAATTTTTACTGAAGGGGGGATATTCTAAACTACACCCAATTCCCAATTTCCAGCTCTATAACCAAAATTAGGATTTCCATCATGAATTAAAAAAACTTTCAAAAAATTTCATGCCAAACATTTAATCAAACCTAAGACATCAATTTATAATCAAACAGAGATGATAGAGAATCCACCTAACCATAATCAGTCACAAAAAACAAATAATAATGATAAAATTATATATATTAAGGATTAAATCATATCCCCTTGCAAAAATTTAATCCAATTTCATAAATAATCCTATCATAGAACATAGATATTCCTTGATAGACAATATCTTTGGATCTAATAGAGAGAAGAAGAAAAGATCTAAGAGGAACAGTAATGACTAATGACTTACTAATGAATCTGAATCACCAATGTTCTTTTATTCACCTTAGAATTACTTTTGGATTGATGGGTATTTCCACACAGTCCTAGGGATGAAAATGAATTTGATATATTACAGTAATTATAAATTAATGTTGGTTTTATGATTAAATTCATATTGGATCTAAAAATTGTAGAGGGACAACTGTACGTTGTATGGTTAGGCCATTTAGTTTGGAAAATGGTGCACTAACCATTACATGCTACTATTTAAAGGATGCACTTTGAATGGTTAGTTCACATGGTTAAGAAATCCATGCCCCAACTATGATTTTTCCTCTATTCATAGCTTCACTGTCTCCCATGGGAACTCACATAATTTTGTGAAACAGTGTGCTAACCGCGCGCCATCCCAACTAACATTTTCTTTCCTTCCATGATTTTTTAGAGATAGTACAAGATTTCTACTAACCATTCATAAACCATGGACTTCCCAAATAGCCCCTAAAACATGCCAAAACCCATCGGAAACAACCAAAACATTATCAAAAAATCATATATACTCTCTGTAAATGAATAAAGGGGCATGTACGTGAAACTGGTGGCGCTACATTATCCCCACCAATAGTATTTCCACCCCTTGAATATAGAAAATTGGTGTTTTACTAAATTAATATAGGCCATTTCAATTATATTTCCTTTTCATGTACCCACATTTATTCCTGAATATGGACATACTTCTATAAAACCCATTCTAGGCCGATGATTTTCCACTCAAGATCTTCCCTTTACTATCTATATTCTATACTAAAAAATGAACCAACATAGGAAATAGCTCTTGGTCAACATGATCCCATTGAATTGCCTAGTATGGATCAGGTTTCTTCTCTTTATATTAACATACATGAAAGACATTGGGTAAAAAATGAATATTTATAGAAATTCCGACTAATATGACACCTCACCAAATCATTAAAGTATATCAAGAGGGCCTTTGTACTGAGGATACAACATTCCCTATTTACTAGAATAATGAAGCCCAAGTCTCAAAGAAATTGTCAAGAAGACATGACCACTCATATCTAATGACAATAGTAGTTTATGATGACCCGTATATGATTTCTGATGACTTTGAGCTATCCCCACCCCCTTTCTAATAGACTAAACTTTATCAAGGGAATATTGAACATTGATAGTTCAAATTAGAGAATTTTCGTCTATTTCCACCCAAAAATGTGGATAATGATATGGATTCCCATAAAATGAATCAAAATTGGCCATATGTATCTATTATTGATAAATTTTATTGTTTGAAAACTCCACCAAAGGAATATGTACCACCCCTGATCCAAAAAATCCATTACACAAGTCATAATAATTTCCTACAACATTTGAATCATCATTTTGGATTGTACTTCCATATGAGGATGATAATTCATGTTTATAGTCAACAAAGTTCCCAAGTATTTCTGTTAGGAATTATAAAAATGGGACACGAACCTAGTTTATTTGTTTGATATAATCGATAATGGAACGTTCTGCAAGTTTAAAATTTCTCAAATACATCATTTAGAAATGTCTTCAACTCTAATAGTTTCATGAATAACTATGAAGTGAGATATGTTTGTGATTCAATACACTATCAACCATAAGATATCTTGTTTCATCACTATCCATGGTATAAAACATAAAAATTCATGAATATCTTCTCCCATTTCAACTCGGGAATTGGTAAAGACTACAACATATCAGCTGACCATTCATGATCTTCCTTGATCTTTTGATATGTGAGGTATCTCAAGAAAAGCTCTTCTATATATCTTATTTTGAAAACCCAAAAAAACTATTATTTCAAAACTTTATACATTTTTTGAATTCTAGGATGGAAAAACCATCTCAAATAGTGGTAGAAAAATGAGATATTCCAGAGAAGACAATGGTACGATCATCCGATCTATAAATCAAAATAATAAACCCCCCTTCATCATTCACACCTCAATATTCTTTCTAACTTTGAGTTTCCAAATCATAGTAATAAATTTATTACCAGATGTATGAGCCTTTTCAACATGGTAAACCAAATCATCAACCCAAGAAACTAAAAATAAAATGATGATGTCACCTTGGTCAGAAAAATCTAAGTGTGTATCTTCTTTGACTGACATTGTTTACTACTAGTATTAAGCCTGTTTATCCAATTGACTATATGAATTCATATACAATACATATTCCACATATTTACCTTCAGCAAATTTTTACATCATGTTGATGTAAAAAAGCTGCAGATAGTCTATCAATCTACGTTTCCTTAAATTCAAATCCCTTTTTGAGAAAATATGTTTCAAACTCTTATAATCTGTAAAAATGTGAATTTATAACCAAATAGGTAATGATTCCATGTACTTAAATCATGGACCAAAAAAACCAATTACGAATCATATATTGGGTAGTTATCCTCATTCATGTATAACTATCGTGATCTATAAGAAACAACTCGATCACCCTGCATAAGCACACAACCTAACCCAGATCCTAATTCATCATAGTAGACTACATAGTCTTGTCCAGAGACTAAAATAAAGAGTATAGGTTCTTATGTGAGTCTAAAATTATGTTCTGGAAAGTATTTTTGATATTAATTGTTCCATTATTAAGGAAGTCATTTCTTTTTAAAAATATTAATTGATGAAGAAAAATGTGAAAAATCAAAAACAAAGTTTCAGTAGTATCTTAAAAGGCCTAGTAAACTATATATATAAAAGATATTTTTCAGTTATTTCTAATAGATAACAACTTATATCATTTCATGATCCACAATAATTCCTTTTTTGAGAAATTAAATGTCCATAGAAACACACCACATGCTTTCAAAAATCACTTTATGATAACCTAGAATAAAGGATATTCTCTCGCAAGATACCCAACACTATATCCAGGTGTTTCCGATGATTTAATTTTTCCCTCGAATATGTCACAATTTATTCCAGTGGGGTTCTTGCTGTGACTCCGCAAGCCCGCCTCCAAGAGACCGGGGGATTGGTGACTAGCTCCAAGTAGACAGAACACTAAAATGGGATTCATTTTCTATGTATCTGTATGAACACACAAATATACAATCCCAAAAATTCTAAAAGAAAAAAACACTAAGAAACAACTGAATGAATACCACTATGCCGACCAAGAGAGTACGATAGAAATTAATGTGCAGTAAAGAAAACTCGGTAGGAATACAAGACCCCCATAAAGAAGGAGTTTTTAAACTACAATGTCCAATGAGTAAACAAAATAGGTACTTGGAGTGATTCTCAAAGCTATAGGAACATGTCGGCCTACCTAAACTCACAAATATTTTTCTAGTACTAGTCCACACTGGACTCCATCAAAAGGCCACTCATATGCAGAAGACATGACACATGTTGGAAATGACTGTGCAGGGGTGAGTATTTCAATACCCAATAAGACACCCTAAAACCATAAATCAATAAACAAAGAGAAGTGCTGTAAGATCAACATATTATATGTCTACAACACATAGAACAAGAATATCTAGATATACTCAAACCAAGACACACATTCGAGAGTTAAGTCACAACTACCGTACACCAGCACTAGGGATTTAATTTGAATATTTCACGAAGTACTCATCGAAGAGAACATACTCTGGAGTATGATAGCACTGATAACGTCCATCTGAGAAGTGTTGTTCTTTAGAAACTATCATGAGAGAGATATACTAATATATTTAAAGAGAGATACGATACCAAAGATGAGGATCACAGCCAGGGCCATGGGGTGATGACAATAACTCCATCTAGATTAACTCGCTATGTAGAGGATACACCCCTGGTGAAGTTGGTCATGGAAATACCAAGGAACCTACATAGGGAACATATAATGAAAATAGGAGCCTGCTCCGGGCCTCTCAGTGGAGATTCTGAAAACACAATCTTGACATTCCCACTGAAGGGATTATACTCTTATGAGTAGGAAACTATACACAACAACCTTCGAGGAAACCATTAGGGACACAATCCCTATTAAAGATTATACATGATAAAGTTGAAAGGATATTTAATCCATTTATAAAAGGGTACATGACATGTATTAGTGTCATACTCTGTGTCACTTGAACTTGGGGGTAATGCCCGTGTACAATGGCCCCTGTCGTTTAGAACATTTTGTGTAAAAAGAGAGTACACATCATGTAGAAATACTTACAGACTGTGCCCTTCCATTTGAGGTCCACACGTGTACTCTGGAAATGTTCTAGTAAATAATTCCAACCCATGTGCCTCTTCCCATGTACCAGTACAAAGGGTTATATGTGTAACTTGTTCAGCAAATCCATGTGGTGGGGTAAACGTCATGGAGGCAACCTGTGTACTCCACCCCATGTCTGCATATCTCCCAAGATACACTCCGAGCGTCAAGGAAGGAAGAACATACCATGTAACACTTTACTACCATCTGAAACCCTATTCACCACTTAGGGAGGCCCACATTCCATGTATTCTAGAATACAAACTGTGTTCTTCGTGATTTTCTATAATCACTATTCGTCCTCCCCGTTCCTCAAACAATCCTATGGTTCTCAATCTGTTGGTCTGTTCAACTAAAAACAAGTTATCCAAGGTCGTATCATCATCATAACACTGAATTGGTGAGTTTCAAGAATTTGATCAACTCTGAAATCCAATTCCGATCACCTGGACAAAAACTTCATGAAGAAAAATATCTCCTGAATCGCTTCTATCCATCTATCGTCATTTTGGTAGTAGCTTCGATAGGTCGTCTCGATGCCAGATCTTCAATTTCAGAACGTTTCACTGAAAAACAAGGGTACAACGATCATCCATTTATAAACCAAGAAGGCTGTGAAGAATGAGAAGAATATCGGGGGGGGAGAAAAGCATAAGAAAAACAAAAGGAACGAACCTCAATTTTTGTTCATTATAGCCTCAATCCATTCTAAAATAATGGTCAAGGAAAAAAATTAAATTATCAAAAAAATAAAACCATGATAATAACCCTTCAATACATGCCCACCTCGCAAGAACAATGAACCATAGATCAACCAGTTCTTTGGTTGATCTGGTTTGGTTGTTGAATTAAAAAATGTGGGAAAATCCAAATAACCACATCCAACCTCAATGTCGACTGTTCACTAAAGAGGATCAATCGTCGCATCAATGCCAAGATAACTCTCGAGGTTCCTCTCTAGATATTCTAGGGAATTCCAAGGTTATGTGTTTAACCCTGGATTCCTGCCTCTTGGTTTATTTTAAAATAAACCGTCATTGCAACATTGAAAAATGATAAAATAAAACATATTCTTCCTTTATTTTATTTATTAAAAATCTAAAAAAAACATTCTGCATTTGAGCAGCATCAACCAATTTTAGGACACACCTAGGGAAAAATTTCTCCTCTGAATGTAATGGTTCTTCGTATTTTTTATCCAAATACCTATTTATAATTTATTCCACAATTTCATAAAAAATTCTCTCACTTTCTATTTAATATATTTAATATATTTCAAACATTTATTCGGAGCACACTGGGCCTCATAATCACATGTTGTCTCAATGACTGGACCCAAAATTTATCCATATAATATTTTAAAATATAGATGGAAAATTTGGGATATGAAATTCCTCTCACCTCAGGGCTTTACATCCCCAAAAAGAAAAAAACAAGGCTACTAAAAAAGATGGGGGTATTGTGCATGAATATATATCTCCCTATAAAATTTTATCTCCTAGAGATTCTCATACTTCTACCAGACATGAACCAAGGGAATCACTAAACCACGAAGGATCCTCTCCTACCGATCCTCGATCTCCACTGGGTGCTCAACAGAAGTCTCTCCATCATCAATGTCTAGCTCTTCCCAGTCTATAACCTGTGACAGTTCATTCACGTACCTCCTCAGATGAGAAACATGGAAGACATCATGAAACCGATTCAAATGATTGGGTAGATAATAGAGGTATGACACCTTTCGAACTCTACATAGTATCTAAAAAGGGAAGATAAACCTCTAAGATAACTTAACGCACCGCCAAATCTCTACAATCCCCGTCGCAGTGAAACTCGAAGTAAAACATGTTCTTCTTCTTCTAACTCTAAAGGCCTCTACCTCCTATCAGCATAATATTTATAAGTTATTTGTATAGTCTTCATCTACACTTAGATGATCTCATCCTTCTTAGTAGAATCTTTCACAAACTCCGAGTGCATTATTGATGACACTCCTCGACCATTCCAACAATTTGGTGACCTATAGGGACTACTTTACAAAGCCTCGAATGGTTCCATACCAATAGTGGAGTGGTATATATTTTTGTACAAAAACTCCACCAAATGTAAGTGATCCTACCAACTATGACTGAAGTTCATCACACAATCCCTCATTATTCCATCTATAACCTGAATGTTCCTCTCCATGTGGCCATCTTTCTAGGGATGAAACACCCTGATCAAGTATAATGGAGTCCCAAATGACTCCTACAATCAATTCCACAACCAATATATGAAATAAGAATCATGATCTGAAACAATCATCGATTGAACTCTTTGAAGCTTAACTATCTCATGTATGTAGAGGCATCCAAATCCCTCTACTGAACTCTACTCCCGGTTAGATAGGAAGTGGTCCGACTTGGTGAGTCAGTCAATGATCACTCATATGGTATCATATCCTATATATATATGGTATAACCATTATGAAGTCCATCGATATCACATCCCACTCCACTTTTTAAGGTAAAGGGGATGACCCAAACCCTCTAGAACCTAGCGCTCTACCTTCACATGCTAAAAAGTGAGGCACCGAGAAATGAAATCTTGTAATCCTTTATTCATTCCTAACCACAAAAACTAATATCAAAGGTCCCGATACATCTTCTCATCACCATAATTCACCACTAAAGTGGATGTATTGAACTCCTTAAAATACTCCCCCTACAATGCCACTTGTTCAATTGTGTATCCTTTGAAGAGAACGTCATGATCCCCACCTTTTGAATATCCATCTAGAGCATGTCCAGTGGATAAATGAGCATGTATAATCTCTTTATTAGTAACCTAAATTTGTGCTTCCATGAATCACTATAAGATTGTAGGGGTAACAAAAATCAACTAGAGGTATGCTCTCCCATCTTCATCTATAAAGTATAACTTAAATAAGGTCAATTTCTCTAACCCGTCATCTAGTAACTGAGAAATCAATCTCTTACTGAGAGAATCTACCACCACGTTTCTTTTTCAAGGAGTATAACTATAAGGCCCCGGCCTTAAACATTACTTAATATTGAATTAAATGAATAATTAAAATTGATTATCTTCTCAGGTTTAGAGTTTTAGAGTTTTATATCATAACTATTACATCTCAAAAGATTACATAGTAGACACTTTTACAAAGTTTCCATTTTTTTTACAAAAAATGAACTTAAAAAAAGTGAGTCATGTCTACTTCCATGTTTAAGACAACATGAATTTTACTTGAACCCATCCTTGACCCTATTCCACATTATGTCCTGTGAAAAACATTGCCAAAAAAAACATGGGGTGAGTATAAAAATCTCAGTAAGGGATACACAAAGAAAGAAAACTATTAGTTCTTCAAAACATCATGTAAACCTTGAATACTTTATCAAAGTAACACTTTTCACCTTTAAGAATTAGTAAATACTCTTCACTGAATAAAAGATCATTACTTACCCTTTTGTAGAAAAATATTACCATAAAACCCATATAAAGAACAAATAACATATAAAGGTCACTTGGGACATAAACATACTTAAATGGAATAACCATACGATCGACTTCCACACATATCACTTAATGGAATTGCCATACGACCAAATTCCATACCCAATGAATTGGAGGTTATAACGTAACCACCTGTCCTGGTATTCACGGCACCACCTGTCATTTGGTTTATCACGTAACCACCTATCAAATGTCCAAGTACCATTATAAAATCATAAGGCATAAACCAAAAATAATGGAAAGAAAAAATTTCCACATTTCAATCACAATATATCACATAAATATATTGACATAAAAAATACATTATAAAAACCATTTTCAATACCAAAATACATAAAAAAGTATATGGTATTTTTTTCATTTTAAAAACATTACGGCTTGTTGAGGAAGCCAAAGACCAAATAATACTCGCGGCAGTGGAAAAGGTCATTGTCACCATGTACATTAAATAAACATTTTGTTTTGTATTTTAGTAAAACGCTTCATAGAAAAATATTCCCTTTGAATGAAATGAAAAGTCAATTTTTTTTATACAACATAGAAAATAAAGTTGTGTATAAAACAAAATATGCCTCAATGAAAGGAGATTGAGACGAAGTCCCTTACCTCGTGTCTGACTTGACTCAGTCGCTCTTTAATCTCCTGAATAATAAACTAGTTTTAATTTCTAATTTCTTAAGAACATTTATCATGCTTATTATTCCTTTAATATCACTTATTTCTAGGTTATAAACATTATATTATCATTTAAGTTAATAATGTTCGTTTTGTCGATATTTGGTTCTTAAGTCAAAAATAGACTTCTCACAATTACATGTTGTTCATGTGGTCAAAGTTTCATTATATCCAAAATTATATCCATTATTTGGATATCATATATATCATATATATCCAGCATATACATGTATTTATAATAGTATATAACATTTAGAGGTAAGAAATGAAATGCACCATTCATGGAGACGGTAAGCCGTACGTACGCATGAACGCTACTTTCATTTATATTTTATATTTAATGGAGTGAAATCATAATGATATAAAGGTATATTATAATTCCAATACAATATAATATATAATATCATTAACTCCATCCTTTATATGTCCCAAATATGGCACTAACGAATCAAATCACTTTGAGGGGGCGGTAGTCCGCACTTCCTAAAATGAAGATATCGTGTTTATATATAATGGAAACCATAAAGGTATGCCATAAATTAAAAATACAGAAGCATAAGGGAATCATAAACATAATATATATCATATATAAATAGAGTTACATATTAATGACCACCATGAAAGGTGTTAAATGAAGATTGAACAATCATCATTTCGTGGAGCAGAAATTCGCCAACCAGAGAAACAATATGTTATTTAACCATTATACAAAGTTGTGTGTAAGTGTAGCTCGAATAATTATCATAAAAACATCCTAGTATGTTGAAGATACTGGTGTTGTTACAAAATAAAGTAATAAAAAGATTTTAGGGGGTTGGAGAAGCAAAATAAAACAAAAGAACACAAGTGAAGACATTACCTTTAAATCGTGTAACTCCACTTGGTTTGAACCAAAAGGGTTTCTTGAAGAGCATTCATCCTATGTTAAGGCTTCTAGGATGAATATAGGGATGTGGAGAGATAAAATGGGCAGATCTTGTTTGAACCAAAGACTTCAGAGGTGTGGGTAAGGAGGTAGAGGTGGGGGCCTTTTATAAGAGGAGAGGAGGGGCACTCTTGGAATGATATAAAATGTTGCTTTATTATATAATGAGTTTTGGATTTTAAAGGTCCCACAATTATATATATTGAGGATAAGGTGATAAGAGTTTGAAATACACCCATCCAATAGGTTTTTGACAATTGTAGGTCTCAGATATTACATTTTGTTTTAATTTTATTTAAAACGTTTAATAACGAGGTAATCGCTGCATCAACATTGTGTCATAGATAAATTAATTAATTTAATGTCTAAAAATTATAAAAAAAGTATCATGATGTAGGAAATATTTTTATATTTATAATTAATATTTATAGTCAAAAATATGACTTGTATAACCCCATGTAAAAAATGGTTTAGTAAAATGATACATGTTTGGGACATTTTTATTTTAACTTTAAATAAAAAGTTATTAACGTCATTTTCATACCCAAGTGGATCAATGGGGTCCCCATGTTGACCCATGGATTTTCTTGGTCGGCCATGACACATAAAATAAGGTTAGGGCATGTGTCAAGGTCATTTCATATTATTAAAACATTATTTTTACCTTAAATTACACTAATTACCTCTAATCGTGATTAATAAAACTTTAAAGTTACTATTCACCAAAAAATTATTTTAATATCATTGAACCAAATTTTACATCCTAATGAAAACCATGTATGTTGGATTTTTTAAATTCAACTCACAAAAGTGGTAAAGTTTCATTTAAACGAAAAATCAGTTTTTTAACTACCACTTAGTGGTTTCACTATTCGATAAAAATTGAAGCTTTTCAGAAAAATACCAAAAATTCACCCTAAGCTATATTTGATATTCCGAATTAAAAAATGATGTCTATTTTAAAAAATTCAAAAACATATAAGTTTCATTAATTAATTTAATAATTAATTCCTACTGTCAAAACAAATAGCGTGTTTTTATGAAACAATATATATCAAAAGATTGACACTAGTTTAAGTCCAATTTCAAAGTGAAATTAATTACAATGACCACTATTTGATTAAATGGTAAAAATATATTATAATTTAACTTTAAAAACAATTAAAAATATTATATAATCATATAAATAAATTAGATTTAAAACAGGTTTTGAATTAAAATACAACATTTTTCACTATTCATTAAAAAATGAACTTTTTTTGGAAAAATACAAAAAATTTACACAAAGTAAATTTTGATGTCCCAATTATAGAGAAGAATTTTATTTGTTCCAATATAATGTATAAGAGTGACCAAAACTATATTTAAAGAGGGTTCTCCATCAAAAGGCGATAAGTCGACCTGTTAGTGAATATTAGAGTATCTATGCATAAAATTGAATTCTTTTATTATTTTAATCCTATATATTCTATTGGATAAATGTAAAAACATTTAACAAAAATATATAATCATATTTTAGTTATTTATATTCATTCCCTCCAATACAACGACTACGTGTTACCTACCATTTAAAATAATATTATTATATTACGAGTGTGAAAAGTAAGATTTCAAAGAAACTCATCATTGCATATCAGGTAAGCTATGGAACATAGAAACCCCTTTAAAGTAAAATTAATATTTAATTCGCAAATATTAATAAATATGAAAATGTATTATTCTTTATTTACCTAGGATATTAAATCCTTCCCCCCTTTTGGGAATTGCATCCTCGTAATTTTATTCACTTATCAAAATAAGTGGGGTATTTGTCTCTCATAGCATTTTCATATTCCCATGTTGCCTCTTCTACCATATGGGTTTTCCATAAAACCTTTACCTCATGAATTACCTTATTTCGCAACACTTTCTCTCTATGGTCAAGAATCTGGACTGGTTTTTCTTCATAAGAGAGATTCTCTTCCAACTAAACTACCTCTGGGCTCAAAACATGAGATGGATCTGGCATATACTTTCTCAACATCGAAACATGAAAAACATTGTGTACCTGGGACAAACTTGGAGGTAAATCCACTCAGTAAGCAACTGATCCAACTCTCTCCAGAATTTCATATTGTCCAATGATCCTTGGACTCAGCTTTCCATTCTTACCAAATCGCATCACACTTTTCCATGGTGAAACTTTGATAAAAACATGATCACATACCTTGAAAGATAGATCCTCCCTCCGGTTATTCGCATAAATTTTCTGCCTTCTCTGAGCTTTTCTCATGTGTTTTTGAATCAACTGAACTTTTTCTGGCATCTCTTCTACCAATTCTGGTCTCATCAGCTTCTTTTCACCCACTTCATTCCAAAAAGCTGGAGTTTGACACTGCTTCCCATATAATGCCTCAAATAGAGCCATTTGTATATTGGAATGAAAACTGTTATTATATGAAAATTCAACCAAAGAAAGATGTTGGTCCCAACTTCCCTGATAATCCATCAAGCAAGCACGTAGAATATCCTTATAGGTCGGAATTGTTCATTCTGAATTCCCATCTGATTGAGGATGAAAAGTTGTAACAAAATTTAATTCATTACCCAACGAATTCTGAAGGCCTTTCCAAAAGTTAGAACTGAACCTGGGATCACCATAAGATACAATGGAGAGGGGAACTCCATGAAACCTGACTATATCTTTAATATACAATTGGACAAGTTTATCTATAGACAAAGTATATCGAATAGGAAGGAAATAATCAGATTTAGTCAATCGATCAACTATAACCCATATTGCATTATTACCTCGAGATGAATTTGGTAATTCCACAATGAATTCCATGGATATATTTTCCCATTTACACTCCAGCACTGGTAATGAATGCAACATCCCTTTCAGTAACTGTCGCTATTCTTTAACCTCCTGACAAGTCAAACACTTCATAGTAAAATCGGCAATATCTATTTTCATTCCATCCCACCAGTAATACTCCTACAGATCTCTGTACATATTATTACTACCAGAATGAACTGAAAACGGGGAACTATGAGCCTCACATAACAACTCATTCTTCAACTGTGAATCAAAAGTCACACATAATCTCTTCCCAAACCTCAAAACACAATCATTATCAATGTTAAATTCAGGAAACATACCCATCTAAACCAGCTCTACCTTTTTCTTAAAAACACTGTCTTTCATCTGCACTTTCTTAATTCTGTCTGATAGAGATGATCTCACTGACACCTGAAACAAAATAGAAGAACTTCCTGCACCAACAAATTCTATGCCAAAGATCATAAAATCAAAAACCAAAGGATATCGTTCCAAACGTAACATGGTTAATGAAGCATTACTTTTTCGACTCAAAGCATCAACCACTTTATTTGATTTTACCAGATGGTAATGAATTGTACAATCATAATCCTTAATTAATTCTAGCCATCTCCTCTGTCTCATGTTCAATTATTTCTGAGTGAATATATAATTTAAATTTTTTTGATTAGTATATATTTAACACTTTACTCCATACAAATGATGCCTCCAAATTTTTAGAGCAAAAACAACACCAGCTAATTCCAAATCATGTGTAGGGTAATTTACCTCATGAGTTTTCAACTGACGTGAATCATAAGCAATTACCTGATCATTCTGCATAAGGACACAACCAAGTCCCTTCAGCGAAGCATCACTGTAAATAACAAACTCACCATTCCTAGGAGGAAGTGCCAAAAATAGAGCATTCACCAATATTCTTTTCAACTCTTGAAAACAATCATCACATTCTTTTGTCTAGATAAACTTAACTCCCTTCCGAGTTATCTAAGTCATTGGACTGGATAACCGTGAAAAATTGTCAAAAAACCTCTGGTAATGACCTGACAAACCAAGAAAACTACGGATCTCGGTTACATTTGTGGGTCTTGGCCATTCTTGAACAACTTCTGTTTTAGTAGGATCAATAGTTATGCCATTTTTTGAAACAATGTGACCATGGAATGAAATTTTTTGTAACCCAAACTCACACTTTCTGAATTTTCCCTACAGTTTCTTTTCTTGTATGGTTTGAAAGATTACCCTTAAATGGCTTTCATGATCCGCTTTACTTTTAGAAATCACCAATATATCATCAATTAAAACAACCACAAACTTATCTAAGAACTCATGGAAAATTATATTCATAAGGTCCATGAATACAGAAGGTGCATTGGTTAACCAAAAAGGCATAACTACAAATTCATAATGGCCATATCTAGTACGAAACACAGTCTTCAGAACGTCTGCTTCCTTTACTTTCAACTGACGGTACCCCGACCTCAAGTCAATCTTCGAAAAATACAGAGCTCCCTAGAGCTGATCAAACAAATCATCGATATGAGGCAAAGGATACTTATTCTTAATAGTGATGTTATTCAAGGCTCTATAATCAATGCAAAGACTCATTGAACCATATTTCCTTTTAACAAACAAGATAGTAGCACCCCATGGTGATGTGCTAGGTTGAATGAAAACTTTATCTAATGACTCCTACAATTGTTACTTTAACTATAAAATTTCAACTTGAGCTATTCGATAAGGGGGTTTTGAAATTGTAATAGATTCAAGAACTAAGTCAACAGTAAATTCAACTTCCCCATCATGAATAATACCAGGCAACTCATCAAGAAAAAACATCAATATACTCATTTACCACGGGCACATCATTAATCTGAACAGTTCCTTTATTTTCAACAATATGTGCAAGGTAACATTCATTTCCATATTTTACTATTTTCTAAACTTCCTGATATGTTATCAAAAGAAAGGGTTCATTCTTTTACACAAACTAAAAATCTTTCTAAAAAGAAACATATTTAGCTCTGTAGTCAATATTAGCATGATAAACAGAAATCAAATCCATGCCCAAAATAACATCAAACTCTACTAGAGGAAAAAAATAAGGTTTGTAGGTAGATTCTTTCCGCACACAAGAATAGGAAGGTTCTTTTAATTTCTTTTTGTCTCAACATTCCCTCCGGGTGTTTTTACCATTAGTTCATGATTCATTTCTTGATATGGAATTCCCAATCTACTAGAAAAATTTTCAGAAATGAAATAATGTGTAGACCATAAATCAAACAACACATTTCCATAATATGAACAAAAAAATAGTGTACTTGATACTACTTCATTCGATGGCCCAACATCTGCTGAAGTAGTTGAAAAGGATTTCACCACCCCTTTCTGCTTGTAGTCTGGCTACTTTCCCCCCGTTGAGTTCTTCATTAGACACTCATTTGAATAATGACCCATTTCATTACACTTAAAACATCTTACCACTGGCTTTTAATTGCCCTCTTGATCATCTTTCTTACAGTTACAAGCAATATGACCAGAATTACCACACCAAAAGCACTTTCCAGACTTGAATAACCATTCTCCAGGATGCATTTTACCACAATTCTCACAAGATGGGTATTTTGTTTTCTTACCTCCTTGCTTCTATGATGAATTCTTCACCTTTGCCTGCCAACTGGACCTCTTATTCTGTTGTTTGTCAAAGAACACCTGATCATCGACAAACTCCATTTCCACCTCTGCCGCACATCGAACGGGTTTTTCCTAAATTTTGAACTCACGAGAAGCTAAATAAAATCGATACTTTGGCTTTAACTCTAAGTAAAAAATGGTTGATTTTATTATCAAGTTCTCGTATGAAATTTGGAGCATACCTTGCCAGTCGAGTGAACTTTGCTTCCTAAGTAGATACTGAGTCATCCTCCTGCCTCAATTCTAGGAATTGTTTTTCCATCCTAAGATGAACAACCTTAGGAAAATATTTCTCAGGAAACATACCTTTGAATTCGTCCCAGTGAAGATCATCAATCTCCTCACTATCCCTGATATTTTTCATCATCAACCACCACTGATAAGCTTCACCTTCAAAACGGTAAACAACAAGACTAACCTTTTGATTTTCTGAACACCCTATGACATAAAAAATCTTATCCAGTGCTTTAATCCACCCTTATGCTAGCACATGGTCAGATAATCCTCTGAATGATGGGGGATATTGCCTCATGAAATGTTCCACCACTGACATGTTCCTCTGCGGTTGATCTAGCTGATCTCGTGGATGGATACGACCACTATTTATAGCCTGAGTCAACTGTGCCATCACTGCAAAAAACTGCTCAGTTCCAATTCCGACCATCTCATGTTTCTGATTTGGAAGGTTGTCTTCTTCTTGAGGTTGTCCCAACATAGCTGCCTTGTTTCCTCTACGGAAAACCATTATGAACAAATATGTCTCAGATGAAGCAGCATGGTAATCTTCAAATTCTATATCATTTCAAATTGACCATTAAAAAAAATATTTTTGGATAATCATTTAATATAATTCTAACTCCTAAATTTGTCTAAACCGACCTCTGATACCAACTATAAGGCCCCGACATTAAACATTACTCAATATTGAATTAAATGAATAATTCACATTGAGGATCTTTTCAGGATTAGAGTTTTAGAGAATTAGATAATAACTATTACATCTCAAAATATTACACAGTAGACACTTCTACAAAGTTTCCATTTTTTTACAAAACATGAACTAAAAAAAGAGTCATGTCTAGTTCCATGTTTAAAACAACATGACTTTTCCTTGATCCCATCCATGACCCTATTCTACATTATCTCTTGTGAAATACATTTCAAAAAAAAATGGGGTGAGCATAAAAAGCTAAGTAAGGGATACACAAAGAAAGAAAACTGTTAGTTTTTCAAAACATCAAGTAAACCATGAATACTTTATCAAAGTAACACTTTTCACCTTTAAGAAGTAGTAAATACTATTCACTGAATAAAATATCATTACTTACCCTTTTGTAACCAAAAGATTACCATAACACCCATATAATTAACACATAACATATAAAGGTAACTTGGGACAAAAACATACTTAAATGGAATAAACATACAGTCGACTTCCACACATATCACTTAATGGAATATCCATACGGCTGACTTCCATACCCAATGCATTAGAGGTTATAACATAACCACCTGTCCTGGTATTCAGGACACCACCCTTCATTTGGTTTATCACGTAACCACCCATCAAATGTCCATGTACCATTATAAAATCATAAAACATAAACCAAACATAATGGAAAGAAAACATTTCCAAATTTCAATAACAATATAACACATAAATATATTGATATTACAAAACCATTATAAAAACCATTTTCAATACAAAAACATAAAAAAACGTATATGGTATTTATTTCATTTTAAAAACATTACGACTTGTTGAGGAAGCCAAAGACCAAATAATACTCACGGCGGCGGAAAAGGTCATTGTCACCATGTACGTTAAAAGAAACATTCCTTTTTGTCGTTTAGTAAAACGCTTTGTAGAAAAAGATTCCCTTTGAATAAAATGAAAAGTCAAAGGTGTTTTATATAGTGTATAAATGAAAGTTGTGTATAAAACAAAATATGCCCCAATGAAAGGAGATTGAGACGAAGTCCCTTACCTCATGTCCGACTTGACTCGATTGCTCTTTAATCTGCTGAATAATAAAATAGTGTTAATTTCTACTTGCTTAAGAACCTTCTTCAAGCTTATTATTCCTTTTATATCACTTATTTCTAGGTTATAAACATTATGTAATCATTTAAGTTAATAATGTTTGTTTTGTCGATATTTGGTTCTTAAGTCAAAAATGGACTTCTCACAATTACATGTTGTTCATGTGGTCAAAGGTTCATTATATCCAGAATGATATTCATGATTTGGATTTCATATATATCATATATATCCAGAATATACTTGTATTTATAATAGTATATAACATTTAGAGGTAAGAAATGAAATGCACCGTTCATTGAGACGGTAATCCGTACGTACGCATGAACGCTACTTTCATTTCTATTTCATATTTAATGGAGTGAAATCATAATGATATAAATGTATATTATAATTCCAGTATAATATCATATATAATATCATTAACTCTATCCTTTATACATCCCACATATGGCATTAACGAATCAAATCACTTTGTGGGGGCGGTAGTCTGCACTTCCTAAAATGAAGATATCACGTTTACCCATAATGGAAACCATAAAGGTATGGCATAAATTAAAAATACAGAAGCATAAGGAAAACATAAACATAATATATATCATATATAAATATAGTGACATGTTAATGGCCACCATGAAAGGTGTTAAAAGAATATTGAACAATCATCGTTTTGTGAGGCAGAAATTCGCCAATGACATAAATAGTATGTTATTTAACCATTAGGCGAAGGTGTGTGTAAGTGTATCTCGAATAATTCTCATAACAAAATCATAGTATATTGAGTATACTGGTGTTGTTATAAAAGAAAGTAATAAAAATATTTTAGGGGGTTGGAAAAGCAAAATAAAACAAAAGAACACAAGTGAAGACATTACTTTTAAATCGGGTAACTCCTCTTGGTTTGAACCAAAAGGGTTTATTGAAGAGCTTTATGCCTAAGGTAAGGCTTCTACGATGAAGATATGGATTTTGAGAGATACAATGAGTTGATATTGGCCGAACCAAAGGCTTGAGAGGTGTGGGTAAGTAGGTAGAGGTGGAAACCTTTTATAAGAGGAGAGGAGGGGCACTCTTGGAAAGTTATAAAATGTTACTTTATTATATAAAGAGTTTCGGATTTCAAAGGTCCCAAAATTATATATTTCGAGGATAAGGTGATAATATTTATAAATACACCCATCCAATAGGTTTTGGACAAGTTTAGGTCTTATATTTTACATTATCTTTTCATTTTATTTAAATCGTTAAATAATGAGGTAATCACTGCATCATCATGGTGTCATAAATAATTTAATTTATTTAATGTATAAAAATTATAAAAAAATATCATGATGTAGGAAATATTTTTAGATATCTAATGAATATTTATAGTAAATAATATGACTTTTATGACCCCATATAAATATTGTTTTAGTAAAATAATACATGTTTGTGACATTTTTATTTTAACTTTAAATAAAAATTTATTAATGTCATTTTCTTACCCAAGTGGATCCATGGGGACCCCAAGTTGAACCATGGATTGTCTTGGTCAGCCACGACACATCCAATAAAAGTAGTACATGTGTCAAGGTCATTCCATATTATTAAAACACTATTTTACCTTAAATTATTCTAATTACCTCTCATTGTGATTAATAAAACTTAAAAGTTACTATTCACCAAAAAATTATTTTAATCCCATTGAACCAAATTTTACATCCTAATGACAACCATTTATGTCGGATTTTTGAAATTCAATTCACAAAAGTGGTAAAGTTTTATTTAAATGAAAAATCAGTTTTTTAACTACCACTTAGTGGTTTTACTATTCATCAAAAATTGAAGCTTTTCAGAAAAAGACCAAAAATTCACCCTAAGCTATATTTGATATTCCAAATTCAAAAATGATGTCTATTTTACAAAATTAAAAACATATAAGTTTCATTAATTAATTTAATAATTAATTCCCACTTTCATAACAAATAGTGTGTTTTTATGAATCAATATATATCAAAATATTGACACTAGTTTAAGTTCAATTTAAAAGTCAGATTAATTCCAATCACCACTATAGAATTAAATGGTAAAAATATATTCTAATTTCTATTTAAAACCAATTCAAAAGATAATATAATCATATAAATAAATTAGATTAAAAAGTGGTTTTGAATTATAATACAACATTTTTCACTATTCATTAAAAATGAACTTTATCGGAAAAATACCAAAAATTTACACTAAGTAAATTTTGATGTCCCGATTCCAAAGATGAATTTTATTTGGTCCAATAGAATGTATAAGAGTGACCAAAACTATATTTAATGTGGGTTCTCCATCAAAAGGCGATAAGTCGGCCTTTTAGTGAATATTAGAGTATCTTTGCCTAAAATTGAATTATTTTCTTATTTTAATCCTTTATCTTTTATTGGATAAATGTAAAAAATTTAACAGACATATATAATCATATTTTAGTTATTTATATTCATTCCCGCCAATACAACAACTATGTGTTAACTACCATTTAAAATAATATTATTATATTACTAGTGTGCAATGTAAGATTTCAAAGAAACTCGTTGTTGCGTATCGGGTACACTATCGAACATAGAAACCCCTTACCTACTTTGTCTCAAGATCAGATCATTCTGAGAGAATATATTATTAAGACACTTATGATAAGAGTATATGACAAACTTCTTATCCATTAGGTAGTTTCACCACATCATCAAGATGAAGACTACCACTGTATGCTCAACATCATGGGTCACATAGTTCTACTCATGTGGTATCAAATGTTGCAAACCATAGGAAATCAAATCATTCCTATAAATTAGGACTCAATAATGTCTTATCCCTAATTCATCCTAGAACACTGTGTACTTAGAACCCTCCTCCGACAGTCTCATGATTGAACCACTCGTCAAACATTATCTTAACTACTAAAAATCCTTCTAGAACTTATTTTTACAAACAAATGGCTACCCCTTTGTGGTCAATTTTCCATAGGCGTTGTTATCATGGAAAAATTAGGTATGAATATCTGGTAACATCCAGCCCGCCCAAGGAAGCTTCACACCTTTTTCATGATTCTAGATGGATCCCATGTTAACACTTTATCAACCTTGGCCGGGTCCACTTCTACTCCATATAATGAGATAACATGTCCCAGAAAGTGGAACAGCTGAATCTAGAACAACTACTTTGAGAGTTTCCCATAAAATTGGTTCTCTTGGATTATATACAGAACTATCCTTAAGTGTCTCGTGTGCTCCTCCTCAGACACTGAGTACACAAGGATATCATCGATGAAGAATACCGTGAACTAGTCTAGGTAGGGAAGAAACATATAGTTCTTGTGTCACATAAACACTACTGGGGAATTAGTTATGCCAAAGGGAATCACCATGTAATCATAATTTCCATAGCGGAATATAAAACCCATCTTCAGTATATCCTCATCACATACTCGCAGCTGGTGATAGCCTGAGGAAAGGTCAACTTTTGAGAACCATCATGACTCTCTCAACTGGTCGAAGTGGTCATCGATCCTTGGTAGTAGATACTTGTTCTTCATGGTAACCTAGTTCAGGTGCCGATAATCAATACAAAACCTCAAACTTCTTTCTTACTTTTTTGTAAACAACACTAGGGAAGCATTGTGAGAAACAATCGGTCTCATGAATCCCTTAATCTACAAATCCTTCAACTGCACCCTCTCCTCGTGAAGCTCTATAGGATCCATCTGATATGCTGGTGATGATATAAGTGCCATCCCATGGTGTAAGTCGATGCATATGTCAATCTCTAGATGGGGAGATAATCTTTGAACTTCTTCTAAGAAGACTTCCTCGTACAACACTACTACTACTGGGAAATGGAATCTCATATAATCTACTACATAGAGGGACAGAAAATCCTTGTGATGAGTGATCGACAACACCCTCCTATTCATGAGTCCATCTTGTGCTAGTTGGGTTTCCTTTTCACTGATAATGAAAAAACTAATTCCATTATTGCAGACACACCACACCCTTCACCTAAAATAGTCAATCCGGGAATGGAATGTGGACAACCAATCCATACCATGAATGATATCGTATGGCCTCAACACTTCCACTAAGAGGTTCCGAACAAAACGATAACCTCCAAGGGTCCGGTCAGATGGTCTGCATAAATGTGTGATCACCGAGTTTTCTCTATTTGGTGTCTCTAAGCATAATTTTTGAGTCAACGGTTCAATCATAATTTCTAGGTCTCGAACATGATATGTGGTTAGAAATGAATGACCTAAACCTTTGTATATAAATATTGAAGATAAATTAGAAAAGATACATATCATACCTCGAATCATTCTTAGAGCCCCTGGGACAAAAGCGTTGACAACATGAAACTGTAACCACCCCTATACTCAAGCTCCCTGATCATGGAATGGACCACCTATGGGTGGTGATTGTAGCAAGTTGAAATGTTGACAAACGCCCACTACTCTCCCACCACCTCTAAAATTTTCGCTTCCCTAGAGATCTTCCAACTTCTTTTTCTACCTCTACCTCAATGGTCCATCCATAGTCTCCTCATCAAATGCAAAACAGTTCATACAGTCTTAAGTGAGATGTCCTCGACCATCTCATGAATATCACTGCCTCTAACATGGCTAACTAGACCACTATATGAGCCCTAAAATATAGATCCTCTATCTTGGAACCTCATGTCAAAACATCTACTATGTTTGGATCCCTAAGGATGATGTCATCTACGTACTGCCAAGGTCTCTGAACCTTCCTGTCTTCTGGTGACTATAACCGGCTGTCTCTACTCAGCCAAAAATCACTCCACCACTAGGGCCCGCTCATGCTCCCCAGCATTTGTAGGAATTCTCAAAGGGATAATACTAGATAAAATATATCTATGTAGACCCCACTCAACGTTTTGTGATCAGAATTAATGATCCAAAACTATATCCATGGAGTACCTAGAATGGTTGGTGAACCTCGATGAATAATCAACTACAATAATACTAACCTACTGGAGCTAAAGAATAACTTGTATACACATACCACTCATCATAACTAGAGAAAAATCCTCTCTGTAGAGGTTCTCAAACTCGTCCCATGAGAGGTTTGCCTCATCATGAGTGTGGATAACTAAAATACACCATCGCCCTATTGATCCCTATAGAAGGCTCACGACCAAAACCACCATCCAATATGCTGGTGTTTGGATAAGGAAAAAAACTCGGATCACCACCTCAATCCAGTCCTCAGCCAAATGAGGATCGTTCTCACCACAGAACTTAAAGGGTCTCTATCTTTGAAACCAATAAATCACTTTCATCCTATTCTCTTCATCTATTGGTATTGCAGTTACCACGTGATGCTTCACATGTGGCGGTATTGCTGGTGCAACACCAGGAGGAAACACCTAGGGAACTGATCCATGTATTTATTTCTTATAAATGATGGGGTCATCCTCGCAAAAAAGATTCTAAATATTAGCTGGTATGAATCTTGGGGGCATCCTATATGAAAAAATATGTACAACGGTCACTGAGTACATTTGGAGAGCTGACTCAAGAAGGACATTGAACCAGAACCCATTCCTATATCATGCATGTACCAATTTTTCCCTACAATCACTGTCCTCTTGTTCTGAGTTGAAAAGAAGATTATCTGAGCCATGGTGTATGGATATGTCGGTTTTCCACACCAACACTAGAGTCCCTGTCATAAAAAAAGAAACTTGAAACACTTAATATTGTTACCCCAAACCAATATCATAGACTCTCAGTCCAAAGGTAGGACCAACAACCTTTGATACCACACTATCACTACCCAACATAGTGGGGCCTGTTCTACAACTCCCTAAGCCCGACTCCAATAGGCCAGTGGCTGGTGACTAGGACAGAGTGGGAATATCACTAACATGGGAGACATTTTCTATGTACCTGTATTCATTTACACATCTCCATGCCCAAAAATGATGAAAGAAAAAACCACTAAGAAAAAAATGCATGCATACCACTATCCCAAAAAATAAATTATAATAGGAAGTAATGTGAAGTAATTTAAACTTGTCCAGAATACAAGGCCACCAAAAATAATGAGTCTGTAATCTATAAATTCCAACCTGTAAACAAAATAATTACTAATACTACTCCCCAAATTTGTAGGAACACATCAGCCTTCCTGAACACACAAAGCTCTTCCCAATCATGGTCTACCTTGAAATCCATCAAAAGGTTACTCATCTACATTAGACACAATAGGTGTGGGAAAATCCCGTGCATGGTTGAGTATAAAAATAGTCACTAAGACACTTCGAAACAAGAAATAAATACACAAAGATAAGTACAATCATATCTACACGATATATGTCAACAACATAGATAACAAGAATATCTAGATATACTCAAACCAAAACACACAGTCTATAGGTAAGTTCCAACTACCATATACTAGCACTAGGGATTTAGTTTGAAGATTCCATTAATTACCCTTTCAATAGAACACACTCCTAAGTACGATAGCACTGATGGTGTCTATCTATGAAGTAATTTTAATTAGAAACCATCCTGAGAGAGATACACTAATAGATCTGAAGAGAGATAACATCCTAAGTATAGGATCGAAGGCTGGTGATGTTGGTCACATAAATACAAAGAAATCTACATAGGTAATGAATTATGAATTGAGGATCCTTGTCCATGACCATTTAATGGGATTCCAATAACTCTATCTATAAAGTCTTTCTGAAGAGATGATACTCCTATGAGTAAGAAATGATTTGCAAAAACCTTTAGGGAAAGGGTCAAGGGAAGAAACCATAATGAATCTTGTCCAATTTATGGTGTACAAGAGATTAAATCCATTTAGAAAAGTGTACATATCATGTAGTAGGTTCCAGCATTGTTTCCCTTGACCCTGGGTACTGCCAGTGTACAACAAACCGTTACCTTTTTAACCTATCATGCAAAAAGAGAGTAAATGGTGTGTAGAAAGACATTCACACCGTGCCATTATATTTGGTGTCCACCCATGTACTTTGACCATGTGCCAGTACACATTTTCATCCCGTGTGCCTCTTCCCAAGTAACGGTTCATGGGGTTATCCACATAACTGGTACAAAAAGCCATGTGGTGGGGTGTACGCCATACATGAAACTAGTATACTCCACCCCGTGTTTGTGTATCTCTTGAGATACACATCGAGTCATAGGAATGTCCCACACACCATGTGATAGGGATTACACATCATGTGACACATTACTACCTCTAAAAATCATATCCACTATTCAGTGGGGCCCACATTCCTTGTGTTCCGGAATACACACCATGTTCTTCGTGATTTTCCAATATATTTTTTCTTGTTCTGTGTGCCTTGGAAAATCCTATGGTGCTGAATCCGTTGTCCTGTTCACCTCAAAACTATATATAAAATGTTGTATAATCATCATAGCATGGAATTAGAGAGTTTTAGGCCTTCGATCAGCTTTGAAATTAGATTGCAATCACACGTATGAAAATCAACCAAAGAACGATATCTCCCGAATCTCTTTGATACATACTTATCCATCATCATCGGACCTCTACTAGGCTATCTCAATGCTGTATCTCTATTTTCAGATCATTTTTCCCTGAAACAATGGCGCAATGATCATCCATTCATAAACCACAAAGAACATGAAGAACTCATAGAATATAAGCGGAGAAAAGCACAAGAACAACCCAAGAAAAAAGGCTGGAATTTTTTTTGTTCTAACCTCGATCCATTCCATAAGAATGATCAAGAATATAAAATAAATTCTCAAAATAATCTATCATCAATAATAATATTGCAATATAATCCCATATTACAAGATTGATGAACCACAGATCAACTTGTTCCTTGGTTGGTCCTCATTCGTTGTTGAATTCAGAAATGGGGAAAAGAAATCTATATAGAACATATTACCTCAAGGTTAGATCATTAAGTAAAGTGGATTGATAACCCCCTCACCACCATTGGAAAGCTCTGTAAAAAAACATCTATCTATCTATGATCCACGTTATGTCTTTGTTTAACACTGAGAGAATTATCTAGGATCCACTCTAGAGCCTCTAGGTAATTTTCGGGTTATGAACATAACACTGGTCCATGAATTTTGGTTTAATTTAAAATAAACCATTGATGTGTCACTACAAAATGATAAAATAAAATAAAATTACCATTATTTTATTTATTAAATCACCAAAAACAAATTTCTATTATTGACATGCACCAACCAATGTTAGGTTCCGCCTAGGGTAAACTCAATAGTTTTAACAAAATAGTTCCCTCAGAATTTTATTCCAAGAACCATTTAGAAGTTATTACTCTATTTTAGGAAAACCACTTATGCATGATATTTAATACATTTAATATATTTCAAACATTAATTCTAGGCACACCGGTCCTCAGAATTGTATACTATCTCAACACCTGGTCTCAAAATTTATCCATATAATATTTTAAAATAATACATGAAAAATATTAGATATTACAGAATACACTAGAATATATTAAACAAATAGGACCTAAATGAATCTAGAAAATTACAAAAAATTCGACTCATTAATTCCATAAATAAATATGATGTCTTTGTAAGACCAACAGGCATAACAAAATATTCTTAATGGACATATTTACTTCTAAAAGTTGTCTTTAGAATATCCACCTTCCAAAATGAAAGTGGGTGATATTCCTAATATAATCCATTTTAGAGATACACTCTGATCCCCTATATTGATCAAATAGGTCATCTATATAAGGAAGATAATATAGATTCTTTATAACGCTTGGATAAGATTATAATGATCCAAAAAAATCCTAAGATTTCCATCCATCTTTTTTAGAAAAGAACCAGTACTTCCCATAAAGAAGTGATCAATCTAATAAACACTTTAATTTAAAAATTTTATAACTAAACCTTTAATCATCTCAATTCCATGTGTTCCATCCTATAAGAAGGAAGTGAAATTGGACTAGTCCTCAGTAGGTGATCAATAATAAACTCTAGGTTTTTTAGTTGAAAACCCCAAGAAGTGTTCTAGAAAATCATCATAATGTTGGTCAACAATGTTTGAAAAATATACATTTATAATCTCATCCATAGATTCCAAAGTTAGAGCCTCCAATGTATAATAGATACTTCCCACCATCGGTACCAAAATTCTAGATCTATTTACCTTTACATCCAAAAATAATTTAAAAAGTGTCCAATGCCATCAAGAGTTGTGAAACTTACCTGTCAGTAATAATAGTCAATGTGGATGTTGAATGAAATTAACCAGTCCATACCCAAAAATCAAGTCATTAAAATCCATCTCATAAATAGTTAAATCTCAAAGCAACACAACCTCATTGATATTATAGAATAATATTTACACATAAAGTCTTGAAACTCTTTTTTTGCAAAAGGAGATTGATGTTTCAAAACCCAACGAATCATATTAATATGAAAATCTATATGATTAATAACATGGTAAGAAATTAAAAATATAGGGGGAACCCATACTAAAAAAATATTAAATTAGGGTATAATTAAAATTAATATTACCACTCATAATCAAAGGACATGATTGATCATCCATGATATATTTCATGGATCTATATAATTTCTTACTCACAACACTTGAATATTTATTTAGCTACTGAGATTTAATAGGTTGAGGAGTCATGGTGTTCCTAGAATCACTTTTCCTTGCTTGATTTTTATGGTGAGAATTATTCTACTTCCCTCATCTGATTGATTCATGTGATGTCTGTAAAACTTGAGTTACATATCTAGCGCTAGACGTCAGAGTACAATGAAGATAAAACTAGAAATATCCCAAATAGTTGTAATTATTTCATGCTCTAGGTGGTTCTATACAATATATCTTGTTGTGACCAGGTAAAAAAATATAAAATTAACCCATGTTTCTTTTTAGCTAAGTAGAAATATTTACTGATCCCTTTCTCTGATTATAAGATATCCCAACAGTTTAGAAGTATGTGTCCATCTTCTTTTTATTCCAAATATTTGAGTTTCCACATATTCCTATAGGGATAAAAAGAATTCCGCCAACCATATTTATTGGGATATCCATTTCTTCCACCATCGATCTATTTACCATTTTGGAATTGTCTATAATACAAAGAACATTAATCGTTTATGAATATCGGGTCATAATAATTACTCAAAAATGCATTTCTATTAATGTTAAACTGACATAAAATTATGATCTAAAAAACTGACTTCATAAACTTATACACATACTTGATTATCGAGTGATTATCCTTTTTCAACATAAGGAAATCATTTTTTATAAATATGAAAATTTTTTAGATATATTTTTTAACAATTCCAAAAAATACTACATGTTATTCCTCAGTCAAATTTATCCTGAGAAACCCCCTTCCATTTTCATGCCAAATCCTTTATCATATTTGTTTCCAATTTTACATTCATTTATACTGGTGTCCCTAGGAAATCAAACGTTTGATTGATCCTATTTAACAATACTTATTCTTTTTTTCCCTCAGAATCCCCTTTAAAATTCTACAACAATGCCAGTAAGAATAGAACCATTTATACTATTTCAAAAATCCACACATTATCACAATTTCATGAACCATTTATATCTTAATGAATAATGGATTCCTAGTTTCAATTCATTCTACCAATGCATTAAATGCAATTATCATCAGCTAAACCCATGTTGAAGAGACGAAAACTCAACTAGACGTGTCATAAAACACTTATATACAAAAACTCCCTTGTAACTTGATGTCCAAAATAAAAGGTTTAAACATATTTTTATGATATAATTTTAATATTATGATGATCCAATCTCATATATACTAACACATCATAAGGAATAAATAATAATGATACCATTTATCCAAAGAAGATTGGATTTTTAACTAATACTCATAGTATTTCTGTCTAAAGGACCAAACAAGATGATACCAATTTGAACATCTCACCTATCCTCATTGACTTGAGAAGAGGAAGTGATGATACTAGACCTTAGATGACATATTAAATACTCAAAAGGCAGAAAATAAATTCCAAGGGATCCACAAAATGTTATGTGGATGATTTTCCCTTATGGAATAAAACAACCATCTAAAATAAACAGTAAACATCCACTCCTCTATATAATGAATGAACAAAATACTTCCAAATTCAAAAATAAAAATAAAAAAATATTACAGTTACAACAGAAACAATAAGAAATAATCTAGAATACCATAATACTCATGATATCAGGACAACCAACTACACATAATCGCCAAGATCCAACTACACATTCCATGCCCATAATCTCAAGATTCATCACTAAAGAAATTTTCTACCATGCCTATTCTAATGTCTCGATAGATGAAATATTCAAATGCACCAAAGTTTAAAATTAGGGGGTGATTATAAATTCAGTATAATTTCCCCAAAAATTTCCCAACTCACTCCACTAAGAAAAAACAGGATAGCATAAATTAAAAAATAGTTTCAAAATAAGTTTAAACAATTTATATCAAAATATTAAACTAATTTCAAATGAGAATAATTATTAAGTTCTAAAATCATTTTATGTTATTCTGAATCCCCATAACCATGTCTCCACAAAAACTTATATATGCCCAAGTTGTAGTTCTATACTCTTGAGTGGTATCTCATCGATCCAACAAGTCATTAGATGGTGGACAATACTGATTTCCCTAATAGAACACGAACCTTCCACATGGCCAAGTACACGAGTTTACTCACAACAACAAGGTATTCAAAAACACATGCCAACACCATTTCACATAAAAAAACTCAACTTTGTGAACATTTAATCATAAACATGTGTGAATCAAAATAATTCCATAATTTCAAACTTACATTTTAAAATTATTCCCAAAGAGGGGGTTTTTTTTGAAATCCATACAATTCCCAATTTTCAAATACATAACCAAAAACTAGATTTTAATTTGGAATAATAAAAAGTTGTCTCAAAGATTTTGTGAAATTTTTTTAAAAAAAACTAAGACTTTATGTTATAATCAGTTATAGATGAGAGAGAACCACCTACCACTCAACGGTTTGAAAAAATATAGAATGATATTATGATTCTATAGATTCATGATTATATATTATTATCTTCAATCAATTAAATAAAATACCATTAATAATCCCATCACTTAAAATTTTGAAATCCCATACATACTATATCTATAGATATATGAGAGATAAGGAGAAAATATATAAGAATAATGATGAAGAATGATGACTTTCAAATGAATTTGGAACTCCAACACTCTTTGATTCACCTAAGAATAACTTTTGGATCGAAGGGGATCGTCTCTCAAGATTACGGATTAAAAGGAATTAAATATATTTTAATAATAGGTGATTAAAATATAATTAATGATTAAATTCATACTAGATCCATAAATTTTTGAGGTCCAATTGTATGCCACATGGTTAGGCCACACAGTTTGAAAAACCATGCACCAATAGTGCAGTGCTATAGTCTCAGGGTTATAACTAACATGGTTGGATCACGTTGTTAGAAAAAACATGCCCCAACCATGATTTTACCATTATTAAAATCTATATGGTCCCCCTTTGGAACTTGAATGATTCAGCCAAAACATTCCCCAATAGTGTCCCTCTCGAGTTACCACTGTCCTTTCATTCATTATTTTTTAGAGATTATGCATGGTTTCTATTAACTGTGCATAAATCATCCACCATTAAAAATACCTCCAAAACCTGAAAACCCCCTAAAAAATTCCCAATACATAATATAAACATCATATGTATTCAAAATACATGAAAAAGGGTAATGTTCCTAAAATCAGTTGTGCTACACTAAGGTCCCATGTAGTAACTAAGGGTCTCTAGGTATCCCACCTATCCCGATCAGTTAAGTTCAACATTTGGATCACTAGATCCAACCAACTAGCTTAAAATCAAAATTTTAATATGTTAAAAAATCTGGGGACTTCATCTATACTTCTATATCTATAACCTATGAAAAAATAATTCCAAATCACCCACTCATTTATATCACACATGAAGACATCACATGACGAACACCACTCACAACTCGATCACCCATATGATCCGAGCATATGCACATCAGAATGATCTCTAGAGGATTGTGTGTCATAGATCAAATCCTTCCAAAACCAATTGAATCATCTAAGTTGAGTCATACAAGGGGAGCCACACACCTATATTTTAGTTAAGTATAATTCCATTACTAGCTATTTGGAAAAGCACCATATAGGCTGTTGCTAAAAATTTTAATAACCAAACCCATAAATACCCTAACCCTAGTATCATAGAGTTGGTGGTTAATTTATTATATTAGTTCTAGATACAAGTGACCCCACCCCAAAGGAACAAATGGTTTAATTGTCATGAAAAACTAGATACATACTTGAAATTCAAATTGCATTTGGAAAATTAGAAAACAACATAATAGTTTATTTGAGAACACCATTATTCCCTTTAAAATATTCTTTCATGTATATCATAATACAATTCCTGGAATCATAGTGAAAGGAGACATAAGAAAATTGAAATACCTAATTCTTAGTAAGGGTATGCATTTAGTGGATTATATCATGAATAAAGAAGGCATAATTAATATGGTGTGGTAAATAACTAATACACATTCCTTTCATAAAAATTAACTAAGCATATTATATAAGTAATAAATGGTTTTCATTATTCTATATAAATAATCACATTGGATTGAAAATTAACAATGGTTATTTTAAAAATTTCAATAATCACATAAACACCAACAAATAATCTCATAATTAGGAAATGATTAATACCATACATCATAACCATAAAATCAAGGCCTCATTCCAAGACATGTTACATAAATGGGTAAGACCCCAACCAAATACCCAATATTGTTTGTCTCATAAGAACTACTGATGCATTGAGGGGATACAGAAATCCTTGACCATCACTTAAGAATTCCAATTCAATCCTCAAGTAAAATGGGTGAAATAAAATCAACATAAACATTAATATTTAAAAACTACCACATGGAATGTGAAAAATTACCCTAATCAATAAACATAATAATAAACTATCCAAAGTAATATGGTTATTGGAATCAAAATAGTACATGCAGAGTCAAAATGATCATAAACCATCTAAAATATAATAAGAATGGTATCATTGAAAAATATTTCCAGTAGAGTATATTTAAAATAAGTGTTATTATAATTGATGAATTTAATTACCATAAAAATGTTGTTTACAACATTTTTGAGAAAAAACACCTTTATAATTTTGAAAATTAATTTTAAAAACTAAAAATTTGAGAATATTGGGAAATAATATTTTTTGAAAACAAACATATAAATATGAAAATTAAGCTTAAAATAAATGAGTGGTCATGACTACTGATAATTTTATACATGTCATATAATAAACTTCCTTTCACATTATTGTAAAAATATTAATAATTTCAATGTTCAATAAATAATTATAATATTAATTTAAAACAATTTTTTATAAATTAAAACATTGGTAAAAATTTCTTTAAAAAATCACTTGATGGATTTTTAATCATTCATAAAATCATTTTTAGATTACATGGTTATGGAAGAAAAGGGTTTTTTTTTACAAAAGTAAGAAATGAATACATTCTTTTAGCCAATTTCATTATTAAATGAACGAAAATTAGAGAAAACATTAATTATACATAAATAAAAATAGGATGGTAAATTTAATGATTTTATTAAAATAAAAATCACAATATTTCATCATCAGAAACCTAATCCAGATCAATCTTGATAAATAAAGTTATTGTAACATATATCTTTACCACTTGGGTATCTTCTGAATTGTACACCCCCTGAAAGAAATTACATCAAATGAAAATTTAAATAGCATGAATATGGAAGGATTTATTATATAATATAATAAATAGGGACTATATATATATATCACTAAAAATAACTAATTGGTGAATATGGAATACATCTCATAGAAGTTTAAATGAGATGAGAAACCCTTACCGTGAGTCTGATTTCCTTCATATTCTTCCATACCTACTATATAATAAATATAGGTTTATTATAAATATGTTATAAATCCATAATAATATATTTTTATGATATATTATTTAATTATAGTCTTTTATAACCTGTTTATTAATAATTATTGGTTAAAATCACTATTTCGGGTGATAATTGCTTCCTTTTTAATGTATGTTTTGATTTTGTAATTTCATCCATTTTACATTGATCTTGGTTCCATGATATCTATATTTTTATAAATGATATAAATATGATATATAGTCATTATATATTTATTTATTTTAGTCCATAAATGTTAGATATGGGGAAAATGGGTTACACCATTCATATAGATAGATGGACGTACATAGGCATTAACTCTATCTTTATTTTTCAATCTTATAGAACGTTAGAAAGATAAATAACATATCAACCTCAGGTAACCATTATTATATAAAATATTTCATTTTATATTCATTAAATATATCCCTATTTTAATCTATTTTTAAATAAATTGAAATACATTTCACATCGCTCTATGTAGGCGGTATCCAACATGTATGCATGATCGACGTTATTATTTTCCTACAGATTTTAAGGTAAGATTTTATATGTGATATTATAATTTAAAAAGTATATTAATTTCATAAATATTAAATAAATATTTTAAAACCATCATTATATCAAGCCGTGAGAGGGGTTGAAGGAAAAAAAATTACTTCAGTTCGCTAGTGGTAGTCTGTTGTACACATGATCGACGATTTCATTTCCCATTTTATAGAAGTGAAGATTTATACAGGTTATGAAATCAACATAAAAGCATATAAGTATATATTAGATAATATATTTATAATTTTATCATAATTTTATAATATTTTAGTGATTGATAAGAATAATTAATATAAAAATGCATGGTTTGGAATATTACCTCTTCTTCAGACAACCACTTTTAATGTATAAATAAAGTATTATGTGATTGAATTTATGATAAAAAATACCACTATTATTTAGTTAGGTATCTAATAAAGATATTTGGGTAGGTAAATTTGGATCCCAAAGGCTTTTGGCGTGTGAATAGTAGAGGAGAGGGGTTGGACTTTTATAAGTGGGGGAGAGGACACACATGGATTTTTTTGAAAAGAAAATGTAATATCTGTATTTTTCACATTAAAAGAGGATAAAAAATGTTTTATTATAGAACCATATAAGAGATATGGTCTAAATATGGCCATAAAATTGGAATTGGACTAGTTTATAGGATATTTTCTCCCTTATATATTTAGTTTAACCTCTGATTAATCTGTTTTAACCTTAAACACAATAATAAATATTTACTATTTTTACTATTAATTATAACAAAAAATGAAGTTGAAATTATTATAAAAAATATTTTTTTTGAATAAAAATATTTATTCCATATTTCCAAATATAGTTCTGAGAAGTGGCAGAATATAATTTAAAATTAATTTCCCAAATGTGATAAAAACAGTTTTCTAAAGAAAAAATTCTCATAAGTATTGAATGTTTTAATTTAAAAAATAAGAATTAATTTTATTATAATGATTTTTATTATATTATAATTTAACTAATTTTAATTTTATTTAAATTATAAATGAAAATGTAACTTGTATGTGCTTTAAATGAAACAATAGTTTTCTATAGAAACCTATATTTTTCATTATTCATCAAACAATTTATCATTTCAAAAAATTATAAAACATTCACTCAAAAATTATTTGGATTAATTATTTAATAAATTAATTAATTTTTTTAAAATAAATTTTCTAAAATTGGAAAAAAATTAATTTTATTGTATGTCCACATAGCGTGACAAAATTGCCTTTTAGAAAAATTATTTTTTAGAAATTATTTATCATTAAAGTAATTATTATTTAATTTATAATAAATAGATAACCATTGAATATATTTTATACATGTCTAAAAAATATAATTTTCATAATATGAAGAGTCCAATTCATACCCTTTAATTTAACATATAGGGTATTATAGTTCATTTATACTTAGGATTGCGTGTACCACAAGATATCAAAGTGATTAAATTTAAATAAATATATTTTGCATGTTTTTCAGAACAATATTGTGTTTAAAATATGATATTGAACACATTGTTATTATTTTTTAATTTGAGGGTGTTACATTCTTACTACCTTCAATAAATCAAGTCCTCACAATTCGAACCTGTGCTTGGAAATTAAGGGTTTTCAATCTTAATATACCATTGATGAAAACCCAAATCATAAAAAGGGTTAAAAACATACTCTGAAAAGAGTAAAATGGAAATATGAAGGTTATATTGAATAACATATAACTATGTTTCCATGTAGGAGAACACTGATGAGAAGGGAAAATATGGATATGGAAGGAAAACCAAAATCATTATGTGGAGTTATAGAGATCATTGATCACAAAAATGTGAATGATTAAGAGAAAGTTAATGAACACAAAACCACACATCTACAATGATTTAAATGTCCATTGGATCATCATATATGAATATAATAGGATAATGTTTTGTTTCATTATCGTTTTCCTAGAGTTGAGGGTTTCTTTTAATATCATGATAGATAAGACCATAAAATATTCTCACAATTTTATTATTGGCTTCTACTTCAATCAATTTCCACTACATTTCTTAATCAAAATAATGAATATAGAAAATGAATTATTGTCATTCTTGAATCAATAAAATTATCTTTTAATGGATCATAAGATCTATAAAAAACTAATGATCCCTTCATATATCAATAAATATTTACCAAAACCAGAATTATTCTCCTGAATTATCAAATATAATACATTAAACTTTTAACCTCAACTATAACACCTAAATTTCAACATAATATATTCCATTGGTATTTATCCATAAAATGTTTTAGTCAAAAAAATTTCATATCAAATAGAATATTACATTGGCTAGTGGTAGGTGATGTATCGTTTTCAGCCTTTAGTTTTGGGTTTATGCCCCACAGCCTTGTCTGATGCTTTATGTTGTCGTGCAACAAGTTGGTTTTCCTTTCTCAAAAACCAGATTAATATAATTTCTATAATGATCCAAAAATTAATTGAATATTATTACTTTAACATGAATGAAAATATTTATTCTAATGTTAATTGATACCCTTTATCTTATTTCCCAAAAATGTAAATATATTTTTCCTTTAAATAACATTTTTCAGTAAAATATATATTAAACCATTAAGCTATATTTCAAAACCTTTTCCCCCCAAATATGATTAATCTTGATCAAAACCCATCAGATAAAACCCAAAAAATGAGGGTTTAATAAATTTAAATTATGATATTCCTTAAGACCAGTAACCCATAATGGTATTCATAATTATATATTTATTTTAGATGAATAAATATACTATTAAAAAAATCAAAACAATCCCTAGATATTTCATGATTATTACAACAAAAATACTATTGGTACAAACAATTCTAAAATATAGTTCTTAAATCCAAATACAGAAGTACAAAAATCATTACACTTAGGATGTATAAATAATGTAAGCTTGACCATGACCCCTTAGCTTATACTAAGTTATATTACCTTGATACCTAAGTAATTAATTCATGTAGTGCACTATCTCCTTACTGTAAAAACACTGAACATTAATATATTATTTCATTCCCTTGAAATCACAATCCATATGGACATTCAATCCCCTATTGAATAAAAATCCTTTTCCATTTAAGAAAGTACATGGGTGTTTCTTTCCACAGTTATCACATGTGTAAAAATAATTCTTTCACTTATTCCCCTATAATTTTTTTTACTAACATCCTCTTCTTATATTACTTACCTTAAAATCCTTAAAATATCAATAATTATTTATCCATATTGATAGATCATGATATTATGTCCTTATGCAATATCCCATCCCAGATTCCATTGAACTGGTTCTTTGAGTCAGTGGTTTATGAGGCCTCAAGCACACCTCCCTATATACTAGAGTCTGATGAATAGTTTTGAAGGCCTAGGGTGTTATAGTGGAGAGTCTATTCCCTCATATCATAGTAATAAAATAGAGTAAATAACTGAGTATCACAAAAATATTAAATTATATCTTGTGAAGAAGCATAATAAACTGAAATTAAACATGCTATAATAATAAAATGTTGAAAAATCAGAAACAACTATGAAATAAAATACAACACTAGTCACCCACTCGACTGACCATATCAATATATAAATACAAAAGAAACTGAAATTAGAAGTAGAAGGATGAATTTTTAACTCTTAACCAGACCACGTACTCAGTCTTCAGACACTGTCAAAATGCACAAACTTGACTAGAAGAACCCTACGAGCACCTCCGCTCGAACATAAAACAATGGGCCTAATCTCAATACACTATACATAACATGTCCCACCTGAAATGAAGACATAAGGTAGGCTTATACATCGAAGTCAACATGCATGGGTGTGAAATAATCTGAGTAGTACACCCCGAAAAGCAACCTATAAATATGATGCTACAAGTGTATGAAAATTTAAACTGAACCTCCTCGATGAGGAAAAACTAAAAAATAAGTAAACTAAAAATGCAACCACAGTATAACCTTTGGTATGTAATCCTGGTCAACTGGGTAAGTGCCACCGTGGATGTTCATATCTATATATGTATAGTCCCATACCTATAGATATATATATAAATATGAAATTAATGATTGGGTGAATGAAATAACATGGAAACCAGTATACAATCAATGATTGGGTCTATAATCATGATCACCTTAACATCTTATACAATGTCATTTATCTGGTGACCAGGCCACTCATTGAGCTGGTGATCATGCCACCAGTCTACAATCAATGCATGAGGTGCATAGAGACTACCTATGATCAAGAAATGTAACCACAAGGGGATAATCATCCTACATGTGGCCTCACCATTACTATCCACTAATCACCAACAAGGATACCATATTCTGATAGTGAATCTTGTAAAAAAGGATTCCAGGCAGTACATCCAGACATCCTATAAAAGGTAACTGAGATAGTCTCCTTGCTGCCCAGACCTATAAATATAGTCCAATGTTTGAGCCCTTGATCCAAGTCTATAGGCGGTCTTGACATTGTGACTGAGATAATTCCAAGGGGCTCACCCGTATAAGATATTTAAAAGGAATTCCCTCTAGACCCAAGTACATTCTTTGAATCCATTCATAAGAAAAGTATCAATGGAACATCCATGCAAACCTAGGGGGAATCATAGGAATCGATCGAGGAGGGTGTAATCATCCATCAATTACAATTCACATCAATAGCCAGGGCCATCATGTCCACCACCTCGATACATGTACTAATTATAGAGAGTGTAATCATCCCCATCATAGGCCGAGGATATATCAATTATCCCCACCACTAGAGAGAGCCTAATCTTTTATGTGTCTTGGGTCTCTATGCCCGTATAAAGAGAACTCACCAGTGAGACACCGTGAAGCACCCCTTGAGTCTAGTAACTAATTGGGGAGAGTGTAATCATCTTGATCATCATATGAGGAGATCGTAGTCATCCCCACCACTCAGAAGAGTGTAATCATCCATGAGTCTTTCGTCTCCATTACCGTATATTATAATCATTGGCTCAATAGTTGAATACCAGTAAACAAATTTGGTCATCCCTATAATATAGTAAACAAATATAATGGTTCAATAGCCTAACCCCAGGTAATAAATCTAGGTGTACATGTAAATATTAGAAATTACATAGATCAAAATCCAGATCCTAGGAAAACACATACGGGAATCCCAATAAGCAATATGGATCCCAGAAAAAATGTCCCTGCATCCAAAATAGAATGAGAGATGCCTCGCGTCAGGATCAACAACCACCAACCAGGAAGAAACTCTGGTAATATCACTATATTAGCAATAAAATCTAAAACATAAAAATGTGTGAGGGTTCCTTGAACATCATCTAAACTCTACAACCACAACCCCATGGGCTAATCAATTCAACACAGGTTTAAGGTGACACTTCATACCATCTCTACGCAAACCCAACATACAAACTCTGGGTCGGTCAAAAAACAATAACCCACTACTTCCTTCAAGCGAATACAATGAATAGTAATCCAATATGGGATCCTCTAGGCAAACACACAAGTAAAGGCATCCTACTTGGGATCCATAGCAATAAAATAATAGGATGAATCCAATATGGGATCTTCAAATTAAAAGAAAAACAGAATCATCCTATAGGGGATCCTCTGAATGATACACATGTATATGGATTCTGTAAGTTACTCCCTAGATCAACACATGAGAAATTTAATGGATTAGAGTATCCTTGGTAACTAGTATGTAGATTGAACCCTCTTAAATGGGATCATCTAGGATAACACATAGTCAGAGGAATCCTAAAGGGGATACCCTAATGTAACTCGTCTCATGGACACTTAGGCCAGAAGGGAACATCTCACAAGTTAGACTTATTTGCTCAAATGTTTCTAAGCACTACTCAAGAGTCATAGACCATGGATCATCTCAGATCAGGGTCATAATTAGGTTGGTCCTAGAACCCAACCTATCATCCACATTCAATTCTCTCCCATAGGATATGACTATATTCAATTACTAGAGGAAGAAATTATCCATTAAGATAGAATCCTCGAAACACCCAATAGCATTCCTCATATTTCTCCTCAGGTTTCAACATCATGATGTACATAGAAATTAATTCATAATGGACTACTATTGCGTCCCATTTCGAGTAAAAAAATATAGGAAAATATTCAGAGGATTACAATGGGGGATTACATGACATGTGTACCATGGTACATGATCTGTACCCAATAAAATCCCCCAGGGCATGTACATAGATGTACATGTCATGTAAATGCCCATTTTCACAGTGTGTGAAATTGGTACATGGTATGCACCCTACTAGGGTACCTTCCCGTGTACCTCAAACTTCCTGGCTTGATACTTGGCCATATCACGTACTTATACACGACCTGTGACACACATAGTGTCTATCTATGTACCCTACATGAACATGTACCCCTACACTCGTACCCTAGTCGAATACTCAACAACATGACCGAGTAACCACACATGGTATGTATGCCACATACATGGTGTTTAATCTTGAAAAGCGATCTTCCCCACCAAAAAATAAACACACATTATGTCTTCCTAAATTACACGTAGAGTTACCTTGATTTCCTAAATGAAAAACCTTTGAAATTCTGAAAAACCCTATTTTTATATCAAAAAAAAATATCAGGCCTCTAGGGGAAACATAAAAGCATAATAAGGGTTTAAATTTGGAAAATGGTGAATCTAAGAGTAATTTTCAGTAATTTCAAAAATTTACTACCTTTAGGCAGAAACTGCTAAATCTTCATTCAACTTTATGGTCCATGGTTTCTGTACGTTAATCCAGCATGTCGAGGGATTTACGGAGGTACCCCTCTTCCCATATATCTACATATTTCTATCCCTCTCCCATTTTCCCTATATTTATGGTGAAGGAGGAGCCACATGAGGCATCTGAGGGAAGGGAGGAATGAAAAAAAGAAATTAAAAGAAAAAAATGTAAAGAAGGAAAATAAAAGAAAAGAAATTTTTAGAAAAAGGGGCCCGACCTAGACCTGATTTGCAACTCATGTTTATATCACATTTAGGAAAAACTCCCCATTCTAGACTCAATAAAGGATAAGAAATCTCAATACAACACTCCATTTATAATATGTGGTAAAATTAACCATCATGTATAAATTAATATTTAATTTTTTATATATTAAATATTAAATATTATTTTTTCAGCTAAAATTCGAATGGTTCAGATTTTTACCAATCTTGTGCCCTTGGGTTAATACCCTCTTCTAGGACCAAAAAAGTGGTTATAAAAATTTCCAAATATTTTATTCTAGGTGAGAATAACATTTTTCCCTTTAAAAGAATCTATAAGCCAAAATTCAAATTTCTTCTTAAAATTGCAGTCCAAAAAAATACAATTCGTTACACCTTTAATAATGAGATGGTTTGGGAGACCAGTTCCCTTTAAAAGATTCGATTAATTGCATAAATGAAATAATTATTCTTAATATTTGGATCATTTAAATAGTCCACAACATTTGTTTTTGTCCATGTAATATTAGATTCATACTTAGAAAAAACTCCCTCTTACTTTTGACTTATACTCATGAATTATCTATCCATATCCTCTAATTGCTCACGAGGGGAATATTATTACATAAATATTTCCTTAAAATCATTATAATGTTTTATATTTATTATTCACTATTATTTTATTTTATCAGTGACCACCATTGATCCGTATGTCCTGAAAGATGATAAATTACCATAAAAACCTTCTCCCTTTCATTAATTATCAAAGAGAAAATTATCTTCTCTAAGTAAATAATACATTTCTCAACTTCAAATGGATATTTATTCCCATAAAATCATAGAGGTTTCTAATGGATAAAGTGGTCTAAAATTGTTACAACAAATGGTGGATCAGATGGATACTCTATAAGGGCTGGTTTATTACTCAAAATCTGAGTGGGCTTCCCCAATGTGGTTATAATTAGACTACAAATGGATATAAATGAAGAATTATTTTTATTATCATCCCTTGGAGGGTAATCACAATATGGATTAGATACATTGATACAATTACCATTCCTTTCATTAGGAACCATTTCTAAATAATGGAATGAACTAGATTAGATCTTTAAATTATGTAAATTAATGTATATTCCCAAAACAAGTGAAATACTTAACATAAGTTGAAAATTTTGTTTATAAAATTGTTTATAATAATAATCACAGTGTAATGGGAATTTGTTTCAATTCATAGAAATATTTTCAAATCCTTTATAATGGTTTTTTAATAAAATGTGAATTATCCCAAGAATATCCCTTAAGAGTGTCAAACCAGGTGCATAGTAAATGTAGTTGTCATGCACTAGGTAAATATCAAGTGAAATACCAACACACTATTTTCGAAGTTATTACCACTGGGTATAACTTTTACAGAACAAAATCCACTTGTAGTAACCATACACTGATTTATTTCTAGGTGAAAAACATATAATATGTTCCTAAAAAAGGTTTAGGATGTTATTCTATACTTATCCTCCAAGCGTATCATAGAGTTTTATTCTGTAATATTTGTTTTTCTAAATCTAGTTCTCAAGGTTTCTAATAATCTTTGCTTGAAACTGGCCATAAATACCCTGACACTGGTAGCCCAGATTTGTTGTTTACATTATTAAAAAGGTTCTAGATACAAGTGATCATATAACAAAGAAATGTTTTTTTATTATTATGGAAAAATCTAGATAGATTTTTGAAATTAAAGATATTTGAAAACATAAAAGAGAAAATAGACTTTCGTTTGAGAACACCATTATTCCCTTAAGCATATCTCTCCATGTCAATCATAATACACTTATTGTTATCTTAGGGAAAGGAAACACAAGAAAGGGGTGAGGTCTAATGCTCAGCAAGGGTATGTGTACAATAGAAGCTATCATGAATAAATCCATAACAATACATATGTAAATGAAAATAATTTCAATGCATGCCACTAAATGAATTACATGAGAATAATACGGTAGAAAGAATTGATGACCAGTATGCTGGATAAATAGTCACATGATCATGAAACATTACCATGGATATTATAAATATTCTAATAATCACATAAACATCAATAAATAAACTTATAATGAGGGTATCAATAATTCCAGACATAATAACAAAACCTTCAAGGCATCGTGCTAATACATCTTATAGAAATGGGTAATGCCATGAAAAAATACATAATCTAGTTCGTCTTATGAGACTTACCAGTGCATCGAGGTGCTATTGCAATCCCCTCCCATCACTATCATATTTCAATGAATTCCACTTTTTAATGGGGTGATATATAATCAACATAAAAATTCATATAGAAAATATATCATAATTTTTTTAATAATTTTCCCAATTAATAAATATAACCATAAACCATCCTGAGTAATATGGTTAATGGTATCAAAATAGTATATACCCGGTCAAAATAATCATAAAAAATATGATGAAATAATTATTATTGTATTATTAACATATATTCCCAATATAGAATAATTGAAATAAGTGTTTTTGTAGATGATTAATAGAAATACGATAAATATTTCATTAAAATAATTCTTGAGGAAAATAAATTTTTAACATTTAAAAACTAATTTTAAAAAATTGAAACTTCCTGAATTTTGGGAACTAATGTTTTTTAAAAGAACCTTATAAACATGTAAAGTAGTATTCAAACTAATGAGTGCTCAATATAGAAGTTAATTCTATAAATTTCATATAGAAAAATACCTTTCATACTGTAGTTGAATGGTTAAAAAGTGCCTCATTTGAAAGATAAATAGAAGATTCATTTCAAACCATTTTATAAAAAGGAAAACACAATTAAAAATATCTTTAATAAAAAAAATTTATAATGTTAAAACATTCTTGAAAACATTTTTAGAAAACATAAATATAGAAGAAAAATAGTTTTTACTCAAATAGATAAAAGAAAACATTATTTTCATTTATTTAATTATTAAAGTGTGGAAATGATATGAAAACATGTATTAATTATATATTACTATATTATAATAAAATTCATGGGTTTCTAGAAATATATATCCTAATATTTCTTCATCTTAATATTAATCATGAATAATTCTAACGAACAATGTGATTTTAATATATATCCTTACCACTTAGTAATGCCAAAATCATAAGACCCTTGAAAAAAATAAAATCAAATGAAACTTTTAATAACTTTGATATAATTAGATTCATGATATATTTTTTCAGAGGGGAATTATATAAATCACATAAAATAACCAAGTGTTGAATAAAAATATTTCTAAAAAAGTGAAAGTGAGATGAGAAATCATTACCTCAGGTCTGATTTCCTTCGTACATGTCCATACATCCAATATAATAAATTTAGATTTATTATAAATATATTATAGAGTCATTATAATATATTTTATACCATATATTATTTAATTTTAGTCTTTTACAACCTTTTTAGTTATTTTTTTGTAAAAATGACTATTTTGTGTGATAATTGCATTGTTTTATATGAAGATTTTGGTTTTGTAATTGTAGTAATTTTTCTTTGATCACAGTTCCATTATATCCAGAAATTTATACAAGATATAAATACCATATATAATAATTATATAATTATTTATAATAGTCTATAAAAGTTTGATATAGGGACATTTATTTACATCGTTCATAGAGACGATAACGTGTATGTATGAATGAACATTGATTCTATTTTTCCAAATGATAGAATGTAGGATATGTAAATAATATTTCCCCTTTAAATAACCATTATTATGTCAAATATTTCATTTATATTAATTAAATATATCATTATTTTTATCCATGTAAAAATAAAATAAAAAAAATTCCACACTGCTATGTGGAGGCGGTAGTCCACACATACTACAAGCAACATTATTATTTTCCAAAAGATTGGAATGTAAGAATAAAAATGTGATATTATAATTTAAAAATTATATTAATTTTATAAATATCAAATATGTGTAATATATATAATTATATCCTTCCATGAGAGGAGGTTATGTAAAAAAAATTGCATAAGTTAATGAGGTGGTAGTTTGTGAGACATACAATCCATGGTGTCATTTCCCATTTGATGAAAGAGGAGATGGATATTTGATATTAAATTAACATAATAAAATGTCTATATATATTATATGTTAGTGTTATTATTTTATCATAGTTTTATTTTATTTTAGGATGTTATAAAAAGAATTGAAATAAAAATGCACTGTTTGGAACTTTACCTCCTCTTTGGAAAACCTCATTAGGTTTATTCATAAATACCAATTAGAAATGATTTTTGAGGAAAAAAGGACTCTAAAATATATAAGGGTATGTAGTAAATATTTTTTGGTAGGTATTTTATAAAAAATATCTTTGGGAATGTGAATAATATTAGAGAGTGGGTTCCCTTTTATAAGTTGGGGAGAGGACCCCCTTATAAATTTGGAAAATAAAAAGAGATAATCCCATTTTCCTAAGAAAAACAGATAGAATCTAGCTCATTAATTGAAGTATGGATGATATAAGGTATACATATATCCAAAAATTGGAATTTCATAAGTTTTTAGGTCATTTTAACAGATATATTTTTTAAACCCCCTGTAAACCTGTTTTAACATTAATTATGATAATTAATTTTTACTATTTTCACTATTCATTATGAAAGAAAGTAAGATGAAATTATTATATAATATTATTTTTTTAATCCAAAATATTAAAACCATTTTTACAAAATTTAATTCCAAGAATTGGTATAATGTTATTTAAAAATAATCCCATACACACGACAGAAAAACTATTTTCCAAAGAGAATTTTTTCATAAGTATAGAATGTTTTAATAAAAAAATAAAAAATAAATTGATTTGAATGACCTAAATTGTATTAATAATAATATAATTATTCTAATTTAACTTTTAAAACAATTTTAAATCAAAATAGAACTTTTAAATTCTACAAATTAAAAAGATGATTTTAATAAAAACTAGTATTTTCCAAAAATCCTTAAAAAATCTATCTTTGTAGAAAATTATCAGAAATTTACTATGGGAAAATTTTGACAAGATAATTTCAAAAAATTAATTAAAAATTTAAAAATAATTTTTTTAAAAGTGGAAGGAAATTGATGTTAATTTATTTTTGCAAAGCATAACCAAATGACCTTTTAGAAAACTATTGTTATTTTATTAGAAAACATTTTTTTTCTTTCCAATAATTCTTATTTTTTCATTATCTATATATAACAACATAATTTTTTTATACCTATTTAAACCATATAATGGTTATAATTTTTTTTCTCCTGTTTATACTAACTAATTTAATATATAGGTTATTATAGTATATTTAGTCTTATTGTAGGGTGTACCACAATATATCGATGAGAGTAATTTTGGAGAACTATATTTCAAAGGTCATTTATGCTCTGTGTAACATGTTGAATACTATATCGATTTTTTTTTTCATTTTATAATCATTGGGTGATAAATAACCTAAATAGAAAGAACCAACAAGGGGTTTATCATTAGGCATCTAATTCCACACTAACCCACTAAAGAGACTGCACCTCCAATGCATGAGCACAATATCCTCAACGTTATCATAGATTATCTCATCTTATATAAACATAAAATTCCATAATAATGAGTTACATGTACGTGTTGGACCAGCTAATTCAAGCTGTATGAGAAGTTTCAGAAACATTATACAACATAGAGCCAATCATTAGTAAAAACAAACACAAGTATGCATACATGTCATGAAAATCCTACATGCCTGATATGATGCATGAGATGATTCTTATTTCCACAAGATAAGAGTCAAGACATATCTTTTTACTATTAAGAACAAAAAAATATTCGTAAATTCATAATAATAGAGAACTTGAAACTTCCATGTGCATATCTCAAGTAAAAATTATTAGAAAATATGACATCGAAATTAAAAATAGTGATACATGCCCTGGTAAAGTAGAAATATTATTTGGTAAAGTGTTATCATCACATGAATCCAATATATATCATAAGATATAAAATATTACTAAATATATATTATATAAAATTATGAAACAATAATATAAGTAAAAAATATATTTGATACAACTTTATAACATCACCACCCTAAATCACTGTGAACTGTAACTGGATTGGGTCTGCCACATGACCCCAGGCGCACCTCCCCATAGGCTAGTGGTGTCCAAGTATAATAAGTGGTATATAGGGGTATTTTCGGGAGGATATAGACCCAATATTATTATTCACAATAATAGATAAAATAAAAAATAATCTTTCGTCATAAATAAACTGAGATAGTGGTAGAAAAATATCACAAGAGAAAATAATAAATGAAATACAATAATGTCCTGAATCATCATTATATTCATTCACCTAACCACCCACTAGTATATATATATATATATAATTAACTTGATAAAATAAAAATATACTAGTTATATGAAATCCTTTATACGTACCTCATCCTAATATCTATGTACACATCTGAACCTTCCCGCACTTGTAAAAAAATGATTTACCCACTAAATTTTCAGGTGAGATATCTAAAACCGATGTAAAAAATTGGTGTCCAACATCTATTATTAAGTAAATGATGTGGTGAATAAAGATTTCATATATTTCACATCATTTATTTAATAAATGACATGAAAAACTATTTTCTAAGTCAGTTATTCAATAATTTATGTGAAAAATAAAACACAAAAAATATTCGACATCTATTATTCAAAAATCGATTTAAAAAACTATTTTTATATTTTAGTTATTGGATATGAAACATGGAAAATATAATTTTCCATGTCAGTTATTCAATAATATATATATATATTAATTATAATTTTTATCAGGGATTAAGAAGAGCCATTTTTTGTTTCATTATTTAATGTGACAGCTCTCATTTTTCTTCCATGTGGCAACCCCAAACCCTTCCGTCTTTTATCCATGGACTAAAATCTATTCATTATCTGATCCATGTACTCAAATAGATTCTCTATTCAATCATTTCGTTTTAATAGATTTCATTTGGTATCGACCACCACCATCAATTGTTATAACCCATATAAATATGTAATAATTTTTTTTCATTTTGGAATTAAATATTTATGTTAATTATAAATTTATAATGAAATCACTAATGAAAAAAAGTCCTCTACCCACATTTTAAAAATATCCTATTTATATTTCAACCCTATACCCATGGTTTTTGAGGAATAATGGGTATACATTTTATGTGGAAAAAGTTAGCGAGAAACACCTATACCCATGGTTATGCTAAACCAGGGGGTATCGGTTAACCCTATACCCACCATTCTTTGGAGAACTGGGGGTATAAGTTTCATGGGTTTTTTCTAGGATGAAATATACCTAAGGTTCTAAAAACATTTGGGTATAGGTTGGGTATACCCACAATTTTTATAAACCATGGCTCTTGACTTTGCATGGGGAAAAAATTTCAACCTATACCCATGGTTCCCAAAAAATGGTGGGTATAGGGTTAACCGATTATCTTTTGATAATAATAATAATAATAATAATAATAATCAATATTTCAATATTAATATTTTAATATAATATATATATATATATATATATATTTGGTATAATATAACATAAAATGTGTGACAGAGTTGTGGTAATGTCACTGGACGGTATGGGGAAGGTGCTGAGATCCAATCCCAACGAGTATTTTTTTTAATAAATGACCTATACCCACGGTTTTCTATACCATGGGTATAGGTATTTACATAAAAAATTCCTATATAAAGAATTTAATAAATATGGTTATATATATACAGATGGATTGGTTCCGAACGGTTCATAAAATCACAGGTATAGGTAAAAATTACAATAGTGAATAATTGATATTTGTATAAATTAATGAATTTATTCTAATGGAATAGTAACTTGACCATTAAGAATAGTAATATTGGTAATAGAAATGTAACCTCACCTATGAGAGTATAAATAAATTTTTTGTATCTTATAAGTGTAATCATTATATATTTATGTTATAGAATAAGTAAAAAATGTTTTAAAATTAGTATTTTTTGAATACATTATGATTTTAATTAAAAATTAAATTTCTTATATTTAGAATATTATTTTCAGAAACTGTAGTTCATTTTTGAAGTCTACACATCCAAAAATAGTTGGGGTTATTCTTTGGGAGTTTGTTTTGAAATACTTGAATTTTTGGTGAATATGGAAATATTGTCATTTACGATATAAGCTAAATACATGATTTATTGAGACATAGATAATGTAAGGTTGATTTAATCCAAAAATATAGAACTATAATTAATTTCTTTAAAACATTTTGTGTTAATTATCAAACTATTCATATTTTTGAGCCAAAATAACAAACCAATGAATAAAATAATCCAAATCCCCTCCTCACCTCCACTATAAATATCACCCCTCACCACCTATTCCACTCACAAATTAGATCATTGTAGCTTATTCAATTTCTACCCAATTACCTTCATAAGACTCTTCATGACTTCCAATGCATCTTGGGATCACTAAAATTCCAAAACCAAGGGCTTTAAGGTGGCTTTGAAGGAGGAAAATTCAAGAGGAAAAAATCCTATTACATTTTCTTTTATTTTCTTTTCAATTAATTTTCATTCTCATAATCTCTTCACCTTCCCTTATCCAAGAGGAATTATAATTCAAGTATGATATATATAATGTAATTATATCATGTTTATGGAAAAATTCCACATCATTCTTCTCCCCCTATTTCTTTTAAAAAAAATGAAAACATCATTCATGATGTGTTGATTTATCAGGATTGTGGATGATGAATTTTCCATTTTATATTACCACCCTAGTGGGCTGTCATAAAAAAATTTAATGGTTGAAAAATATAGTATTTTTTATGATATTATATATTTTATATTATATAATTAACATATATAAATAATATTTAATTATATAACAAAACTTGTTTGTGATTATAAAAGAACTGCAAAAATGATTTGAAATAATATCATTATTGTTTTATATAATATTTTATCATCATATATGAAGAAAAAATTGAAGGAATAATTTCATATTATATAAAAATATTAATACAATATCATTCTTCTTTTGTATTTTTTATTCCATTTGACAAGAAAATCCATTATGAACCGACCATAGAAACTATTTAAAGAATGCACATAAAACAATGGAAATAACATAATATTATTAATAAATTGGTTGAATGATGTTATAAAATGATTATATAAGGTGATATAAAAATTAATTTGTTTTTATATAATATTAATAACACTATTTTAACCATTATACCGACAGTTTAAACACACATCAAGTAAGGACAACCTATGGTAAGGGAATTTTTAAACCAATTTCCATTCTTTGGGTTAACCTTTCACTTCATTGATTATGTTGTACTAAGATTATTTATGAAATTAATTTGGATTATATTATTTTTTATATGTTGATATATATATTATACACATATTCCATTCTTTTTATCAATTCCCACTACAAATATATGATATTTATAAAGGAATTTTATTTAAATACCATCTATTAATTTCTTTTTTTTAAATGGAATGATTTATATGATGTAAGTATTCTTATTTTATGATATGCTCTGGTTATTTGTAATTTTTTATAATGAATGGTAGGACCTATATTTGATCAGGTATGTTTAATTTGGAGGCCATACATATTGTTATTCCATGTGTAATTGTGAGGGTTACACTATAAGGTAGCTCTGAGTATTAGATTGTAAGGTAGCTGTGAGGGTTACAAATAATAAGGTTTCTACAAGGGTTACTATATTAAGTATGTAATTCCTCAAGTTACATATATGGTATTTTTTTGTTTTCTATATTTTATGAGAATCTCATGTTTTGAAAAAGTAACAATATGATACTTATTGGGAGAGAAGTATGTCTTTGTGAAAATTATTTCATATACTTATAAGTATTGATGTACTAATAGTTTCAATACTTCATTTTATAATACATATAGAGGTTTTTGTGCTTATATCATGTTTTAAAATGGATTTTTATAGGGTTTAAGGATGGGTAAGACAAAATGAGAATCCAAGATGAATTTTGTGAAGATGGTTTAAAGAAATATTTCATGTATTTTTAAGAAACATTTTATTATTATGAAAAAAGGAAATTGTTTTAATTATACCCACTTCATATTCTTCTGGGTTGATATGTGTTAATTATGTCCTAATTTTGTAATACTCTGAACCGAAAAAAATTTGGGAATGTAAATAAATGAATTCTAAAGGAGTTTACTAGATTCTATAATGTTTAATGTCAAATTATTATATCAAAGACCACCCATCGTTGACTGATGTTCACACTTCTTCCCATTGGTGTCACTCATCTCAGTTCAGATTTCAATTTATAGTTATTGTTCATTACTTACATTGTCCATGAATTCATGATATTTGTATTTTAAATCCACTTTTTCTTTGGTGTTTATTTATATTTGAGTTTTTATTCCCCATCTTCATATTTTGTTAGCCGCTAATTGCAACTTCTTCCCATTGGTGTCGACTTCTCATTTGTCCTGGTTCTGATATCAATTTATTGTTTGTGTTTATTCTTTAAATTTTTCATGCATCCAATGTATTTTCATTTGTATCTATGATTAAAATTTTCCATTTATTTCACTTTATATTTGATTTTTCTTTTACCACAACCATCCACTTTTATCCATCATCGACCACCACTTGGGGCATCTTCTCGTTGGTGTCACATTCTCAACCATCCAATTTATAATTTCAATTTATAGGTTTTGTTTATTTTTTTTTGATTTTATGTGCATCAAAAGTTTTTTCCATATTATTTTCAGTTCCAATTTTCCATTGATAGGTCTCTATATATGCTATTTATATTTTATATACCGATTATTCACACTTCATATATATTTGTTAATTAATGAATGATTGTTTTTAGATTATTGTTTGTGACTTTTTATTAAATAATGAAAATTTAATATGTTCAAAATTATATATTTATTTATCAATTTTTTCATATTTTTTGTGAAATATTTTATGTTATTTTTTATTGTTATTTATTAATATAAATTCTAAATTAAAATTTTAATTATAATAATTTATTTTAAAAATTTTACATTTTTTATTGATAATAATGAGATGAAGTTGGAATGAAACAATTCAAATGAGTGATGAATATGAGGAAGGTGTTGATTATTTTTAGGAATTTTAAAAATGAAATTTTCCAAATGTAGACATGTTTTTATATCTAGTTCTAAAATGATTAAATATGAATAATTTGATAATAGAAGAGACCAAATATCATTTAATTTTTATTGGGGTTAATCCTAGGTACCACCCTTTGATTTGGAAATGTGAAACTAGGTATAATTTCATATATATCAATGATGATGATTTGCAAGATGATAAGTTTGATCAAATTGAAAAAATGATTTATAATTTGAATTAAAGTATACTGAGAAAGAACCGAAAATTTAATGTCTATATGGGGATACAGAATAACCAATATATCTGGGTTGTAAAAATATTACGGTGTTATTAATAGTGTAAATATTTATTATCTAGAAGTAAAAAAATGGATGGAGTGACAATGGTATTATATAGTTTCTACTATTTATGAAAGATGTACTTCCTGAAGAAAATGATCGTCAAGATTGGTATTATAAATAGAAGAAAATATTATTCCTGATTGGTTTGGGGTGAATGAAAATACATTTCTATCTAAATTAGTATGTTATATATAATAAAGTTTAATATTCCTGTCATAGGATCATAAATGTGGGACATCACATTATAAGTTTAAAGAAAAATCACAGGCTAATTGAGTAGTTATAGGGACTTCATCTAATGAATTTTGGCATATTCTTATAATTTATCATTTGAAACATTTATTTTAAAATTTAATTGAATAAAAATGATTAATATGGTATGTAGATGAGTGGATATGGTATGTAAACTTAGATCATCCTATTGGTCGTCCAGAGTTGAATAAAATTGATCAACAATTTTCTACAATCGGAAGTGAAGTTAGGAATTCCAGACATGGAATGTGTATAAATGGAATGTATCCATATAAAATACATAAAAACACATCGAGTTTATGAACTATTTTTTTGGTAAGTTAAATCTTATTTCCTGAAATTTGTATTAAGGAAAAACATTTCATGTTGAGTTGGATGATATCTGGATTAAAACAGCCTAGAAATGGTATTGATGTCTTCCTTTCACAATTAATTGATGATTTCAAACTTTTATGGGAGTAAGGTATTAGTGTTTTTGATTCTTATAAAATGGAATATTTTAAATTGCATGAAATGATTATGTTTACTATAAATTACTTCCCAAGATATGGAAATTTTTCTAGATAAATTATTAAGGGGAATAAAGCTTGTTCAATTTGTGAATAATAGAATTCGTATTATCTACTAAAACATGGTAGAAAAACAATATATGTTACACCCAAAGAATTTAATATATTTTGACTTTATAATAAATTTTATTTTGTTGTTAGGTTTATTTTTACTCAACACCATGTTATGATTATGATACACACAACATTGAGTTAACATACTTTACATACAAAACAATGTTTTACTTCCTTTTGATAGAGCATCTATTTTGAATGTATATTTTAAAACTTTTATAATTTTTTTTAAAAATTAACTTCATTTTTGAATTTGGAATTTAAAAATTATCTTATTCTGAATTTTTTTTCTTTTTCTGAGAAGTTTCCTTTTTTGATGAATAGTGAAAATACTACATTTCGATTGAAAACAACATTTCTGTATAAATAATTATTAATGTTAAATTCTATTTTAAATTGGTTTTTAAATTCCCAATAGATCAATTATGTATATATTAACTGAATTTAGGTCATTTTAATGTTTTTTACGTTTACTTTAGCTATAATGAATTAATGAAATTTTTGAATATTTTCATTTTAAGAAACCCCTCTTTCTCGCCATGTTTGGTAGATTAGATTTAAATTTTCATTTTTACACTTGTGAGACTTTAATTTGAAAAAATCAACACACATAGTTAAAATAACTATAATATTTATAGTCTAATAAGATAAACATAGTTTTTACCAAAAATATTAGTGAAAGTAATTAAAATTAATTACAAATAAAATGGTAAAATTAAGCATAACAATGGACTAAACCATAACCCTAAGGGTGAAAATGACCCAGATACTTGTCAAAACGTCATTGGGTGCCAATATTTCCACCACATACACCCTTGTTTCTAATTTTTGGAGTTAGTGGGACACATGTTCATGAATATGACCTATATAATAAGTTAATCAAGGAAAAATACAAAAATGAACCTTCCTTACCTTTAACACTTATAAATATTTAGAGTATGGAAGAAACTAAAGAGTTTAGGATATAAAAATTATTTTGAAATTTAATTGAGTTTTTTAGCATTATAATTTTACTACAATTCTTCGAGATATATAAGTAAGATTAAACTCTTAACAAACACTAACACATGGATTATTTAGTTAATAATAGAAATAAAATAGATGATGCAAATAACATTAAAAGAAAATAAAATATAATAAATTTTTGAGCTGTAGTATTTTTTAAATGAATATATCATGTTACACAGTTTTGAACATAAAATATTTTAATTCCATAATTTTTGTTATATTTCTAAATTAAAATTAAATAAATAATTCCAAAATGATGGCATTAATTTATCCTTTACCACTTCTCCTAGTTGAGTATTATGATGGGAACATTGTTTATATATGATATATAAAATACTTATTATGTATTTATTATTCATTAATTTTTATATTACTCATACCATCATGCATTCCATTTTTGAAATTACGAAAACATCATTTTTGGATGAGTGGACTACCTCCTCCTCAAAGCGACGTGATTCATTCACACATTGCGTGGAATGTGTTAAGGATGTGTTTAATTTATCATATGTAATATAAAATAAATATATATGATATTAGTGAAATAATTTAATTTCTATAAATATATTATATCCTTTTAATTACCATCTTCACACAATAAAATGTGATAACATCATTCATGGACTTATGGATTACTGCCCCCTTGACGCGGTGTGATTACTTTTACATCAAATGAATTATATATATAAGTAAATAAGATTAAATGAAATTATATTTATAATATAATTATAATTTGGGAATGATAAAATGTTACTTTCTTTCTTTCCATAATTATAATTTAAAAATTTGAACGTTACTTATGCGTACGTACAACCTACCTTATCCATGATTGTAACATTTGTTCATTTCTGATAGCCATCTATCGTGATTAATTTTAAAAGTATAATTGTTGTATAATTATGATAAAAATTTAATTATTATTATTATTTAGGGATTTATATAATGGCCAATTTGATGATAGTTTACCTACAAATTTCATTTTTGACACATGAATCAAATTTTGGTCAAAGCACCCGAGGTATGCTTAATTGTTTATATAGTTGTAAGAATAATTATAATAAGTGAAATAAAAGTGAGAATTGATTTTAACAAATTTCTCAATAATTAAAAAAATTAAAATATTTTTATAATTATCCTATTTGGAAGTGGTTTAGTGGTAAGGGAGAAGGGTTGTAGAAATAAATTTTCATTGTTGGTATGAGGTTTGAATATTAGGAGCCCTCTCTTGGGGAGATTTCCACCTCCCCTAGTCTTCTCATCTTGGAGGGTGATATGTTCCTTTATTGGGTTGGAAGAAGGGTTCTATCCACATATTTCTTATATTACTGAGTCAAACCATCCCTGATCGAATTTTTACCCCAGGGGATGTTATGCTATCTCGATTAGGAATGAATCCTTCCCAGTTGGGGCTCTCTCTAGAGGGATACATTCATGGGGAAGGAGGATCCTTGGGTGGAGGGTTAAAAAATTCCACTCATAGGGATTCATTGTTTTTATAAAGAGATTATATGTTAATTATTCAAGAAGATAAAGATACACGTGACATATCAGACTCAAGGTTGGGGATTGTTGACTCACTTTTCTTTTCAGCGTGCATACATGTTTTCCACCATAAACTTATTTTTTATGGGGTATCTACAACACATTTTTATATATTATATCATGAATTCTTTTATATTTGTGGTTTTTAATTATTAAATTTGAATTATCTTATCCAAGGAGTTTTAACATGGAAATTTCCAACTAGTATAATGTATCTTTCAATCAAAATTTTTTATGTCATCGTTTACTTTATCTTAAAACAATCACTTTCTAATAATCATTTTTTATTCAAAAATATACTTCTTTATGATATCTATATTCTTAAGTAATGGATATGATTATTTTTTAAACCGTATACCATTTTTAAATATGTTGTTTACTTATAATGTTATATGATTCTATTAAGAAATATTGGTAAATCTGTATCTTTTATTCAATATGTTTATTTGATGATAAGGCATATTTTTTATTAATTAAATCTATTACTCAAAATATGATGAACGATTTGGAATAGAAGACATAGGTGGGGCTTGGTTATATATATCCTCTTAATGCCTCGTCAGTCTCATGAAATGAATTAGTTATCCAAATTAGAGTTGTTCAAACTGTCCTGAGAACATATATTGATGGTATAATAGTTCATGTTTCCGATACATAACGTACAATATTAATGCATTAACTTTATTTATAATTCACTTTTGTTATTATCTTAAGGATTTTCACTATGAAAAAGTTTATGAATTCATTTAATTTTCATACTACTGATTAATTGGCATGTGCATAAATTTTTTACATTTATATATTGTTTATGTGTTATCCATTATTTTAATAGCATGTGTTCTCAGTTATTTACCATTCTATACTAACTTATTTTCATTCATTCATGATATATTCTACTGTAATTAACCCTTACTGATCATTTGATCTCAATGTTATTTTGTTTCCATTCCCCAGGTTATGAAGAATAAATATATGTATGAGTTTTCAAGGATACATTTTGTTATCATTTGTAATTTATTTTGTTTTATTTTTTTCCCAATGTAAAATGGGTATATACTATGTATCTGGTTACCAAAACATCTACACTGATCATTCCTTTGGGATTAAAATCCTATATCTATGCCAATGTAATAATATAATTCACTGGATCTAGGATTATTAGGCTGGGGTGTTATAGTTGGTATCTGAGAAATGTTAGTACAAACCTTTGAAGCTAGATTTTGGTAATGTATATTGGGGAACAAAACCCTATGATTTGCGTTGAGGATAATTATATAAGAACATCCCAAAGAAACCAAGTTTATAATTTTCAAATTAAATACATATACAATTTTCAATTTATGTTTAGTATATCACTATTTTTGGGATTATACATTATATTTTATAGTGTTAGGTTATAATCTAGTGTATGCCATTGTTTATAAATGGAACATGGAAAGAATAGTGGTATCAATAATAATGGCCAATGTAGATGTTTCACTATTGAGAAATATGATATAGCTAGTAATATAGATGATAATGTTATAAATATATTAGAGAACCTTATCCAAGTGATGAAAAATAACCTTTCCTGGTTGGAGAAACATTTTCCACAATAAGATTATCAGATGTTGGATCACATTATGTGATAGAGGCCCCCATCATTTAGTAGGACTACTACCTATTAGTGGATAAGAAATGGATTAAGTATTTGGAGAATATATTTATTCAATTGGGATGTGGTAAAAAGGGTTACACTTGTATTATATTTTCTCAATGGAGACACTTATCAATGGCGGTTTTCAATCCAAAATACTAGATAGGAAGAGAAAAAAACTCAAAGAATTGAAAGATTTTGAAGACACATTATTAATAAAATATTTCCCTCATGATCGAAAAACTGAGATGAACAGAAGTTCCATAGTTTAAAGAAAAAGCTTAATGAAATAGCTGTGGCGTAAGAATCTACTTTTACAGGGTTAGAAAGGTATACTATATTTTTCATGGGCAACCCAGAATAAAAAAATTGAACATTTCTTTGAAGGACCTAAGAAAAGTCACTAACGAGTCCTAGTTTTTGAAACTTTTTCATGATATGATGAACTTGTTTTCATGATCCATAAAAATAGATAAGTAATTCTGAATATCAAAAATATTTAAGGGAATCCTTGAAAAGAAGAAGATGGAAGAGAAAAAATGGATGAAGGGAAGAAGTTAAAGATGGATATTCCCATATGTGATCAATATAGAAAGTATCACTTTGGTAAATGAATGAAAGGAATTGTAATTTGTTATAAGTGTAAAGATAAGGGTCACTACACCAAATAATTAAAAGGGAAGAATAAAAATATACTATTTTGTGTATCAATTGCAAGGATATGAGGTACCATGCAAACAAATTCCCCAAGAATCAAGACAATATAACTCAGAAGAAGCTAAGGGATCAAGGTCAAGATTATGCTACTGATATAGCCGGAGTGAAATGATTAATTTTATCCTATATTGGGATCCTTGAATAATTTTTTTTAAAAGGATGTTGTTGATGATTTCCTGGTTATAAGTATTATAGAATGTATTAGGATTATACTATCCTAAAGTTTCATCAAGAATTTAAAAGATCGTGTTTGTTTGCATTGATAACCAAGAAATGTGATTCAATAGAAAGTTGAAAATTTTGGAAAATACCAGGTTGAAGGAATGATAAGAATCAATATATTCTTAATGTTTAGGTAATTAAATTTGTAAAAATAGATGATTCATATGGATAATGTAAATTGGTAACTATTAAATACTTTGGAAATGATTCTAAAGTGTTGGATCATAATCCTTTGGAATGTTTGACCATTTATCAAATGTATTAAGTTCATATTTGAATGTGGTTTTAGAGATTAGTGTTTTCCATCAATATATGTCTCTTCTTGTGATAAGAGATGAAATATAAATATTTTAAGGTGTAATCAATGGAAAAGTTTATGTTTATAAAAATATATATTTTCTTATATTCGTAGCGAGTGAAATAATTTAAAAAATATTGAAAAATGGATCGGGATATTTCCCCAATTATAATCTTTTTTATTAGATCAATGACCTTTATTAACTCCTCTAGTTTATGGAAATGTGTTCAACAACTTTCTCATGAACATGTTCTCTGTAAATCTCAATTAGACCATGATAGTTCCATTTCTCTTCTTTGTACATGTTTTTAAAAATGTTATATTATTTGAAAACATGGTTTTTAATGTACTTTGAATTTTACTTGAACTCTTATTAATAATATGTGTTATTAAACATAATTTCAATGTGGGTTTTTGGAATATGAGTATTTTCAAAAATCAATCCCTAGAATAATGAGATCAATTTTAAATTGGGAGAACACAATTTAATTAATGTGGAAAAAATGCAACACCCCAAGACATTAAAATATTTTCATTTTAGAATTAATTTTATTTTGTTTAAATATATCTTTATAAATAACACCATGTTATCCTTACAGTACACACAACACTGAGTTTTCTTGTGTTACACACAAAACTAAGTTTTAAAAGTTTTTAATGTAATGCCTATTTTAAATCTAAATTTTGAAAATATTACAAATTTTATTTTAAAAAATAGACATAATATTTTAATTTTAAATGTCAAAATTATATTAGGGTAATTTTTCAAATTTTTTTTGAGAAGTTTCAGTTATTGATGAATAGTAAAAAATGCGGCATTTTTGTTGAATAATGCATTATCATTTAAATTATTTTTAATTTCAAATTATATTTTAAATTATATTTTAAAGTCAAAATTTACCAATTATATATCTATTAATCCAATTTAGGTAAATAGAATAATTTTTATATTTTACTTAGATATAAATACTTAAATAACTTTTGAACAGTTTAATTTTAAGAGACATGATTTCTCTCCATATCTACAGGATTAGATTTAATTTTTTTCCACTTTTATGAATTAAATTTGGGAAAAAGGATATAAAAGGTTATAATTAGAAAATTATTTATAGTCTAATATGATAAAATTAGTTTTTTACAAAAAATATTAGTGAATGTAATTAAAATTAATTACGACGATTAAGGTAAAATTAAGCATAATAAGGGACTAAACATTGAACATAAGGGCCAAAGTTACTTGAAAAGTTGTCCAAAATCCATTGGATGCAAATATTTAGACCATATAACCTCTGGGTTCTAATATTAATAGTTATTAGGACATATTTTTATGAAAGTGACCCATATAACATGTTATGTAAAGTAAATGAAAAAAGGAACCTTCCTTACCTTTAACATTTATAAAGTATTATAGTCCAGAAGAATCTACATGGTTTCATTTATAAACATTATTTTTAATGTTAAATAAGTTGTTTTTATCACGACAATTTAACGTTAATTTTTAGAGATGAATTGGTAAAATTAAATACTTAACAAACACTAAGACATGGATTATGTAGTTTATAATTAAACTAAATAAATGAAGCTAAAAACATTAAAAGGAATTTAAATTTAAGGCATTATTGTGTTCTACTATTTTTGAAGATGATTATGTAATGTTAAACATAATTTTACTAATAATATTTTAATTCCATCAATGTTTTGATATTTTCAAATTAAAAATAAATAAATAATGTCAAATTTGACAGCAATTATATTTTATAATTAATGATATTTATTAAATTATTTAAAATTAATAAAATTAATATCTTATTCAAATATATTTTTATGTGATATTAAGTATAAAATATAGTCCATTAATGGAACAAATGTTCTTTTATAATTGACTTATTGACCCATATATAGTAAAAACTTTGTTAACACGATTTGTGATAAAGTTGTGTTTTTATGCGTTACAAGCGCTTGTTTAAAAAATAATTTCCAAAAAATATGGGATTTTTATTTTTTTAAATTAGATATAATATTTAAAATTAATTTTTTATAAATTTTATAATAATTATATCTTTAATTTTGCTTAGTTTTTATATTCCTTAGGATAGAAAACTAGTATCGTTAATAAAAAAATTGTAAGTGGGAAACTTATAATTTATGGAAAATAATAATAAAAACTCACTTTTTTTAGGTGAAGATATTTATCATGATTCATACCCATTTAAACCAATATTTACCTATTTTTAGTCAGATTAGGTAAGAGAGACCTCCCAATAGTGTATACCATTTGGTATTTACAAGAATGCTATCCCCTCTAATATAAAAAGGCATTCACACTTTCCCTTCCTCACACATTTAAAGACACTATGTATCAAAAAATATCCACCCAAAAATTCACCAAAAATCCCTCCCCACATCCTATAGTCCTCACTATTTTCACAAATCAAACCAAGGAACACCTTTGGTGAAAACCAAAAGGAGTTACCCGAAATGAGGTAACATTATTCAAATGTGCATTTTTGTTTTATTTATTTCTCAACCAATTTAATTGTTTTTATTCCATGATTATATAAAAAATAATTATCTTTAATATAATGATATTTTATTATGTTAATTGTTTTATGTACATGTACACACACTTCCATTAAATGGGTAACAAAATTACCATTCACGAACGGAGAACTACTGCCTCACCAAACGATGTTGTTCATGTTTCCATTACCACCTCTCGTGGTTATGAATAATGATAGACACATTGTTTATATATTATATATATTATAATTATTATTACATTATTCTTATATAATTTTTATATAACACATACTGTTATTATTTTCTTTTTGTGTAAATACGATAACATTGTTTGTGGACGTGTGGACTATCGCCTCCTCAAAGCGATGTGATACAGTCACACATTATGTGGAATGTATGAAGAATGGTTTTAATTTAAAATCTATGACATAAATAAAATATATATGACATTAATGACATACTTTTATTTTTGAAACATAATATATTAGTTTCCAAATTACCCTTTTTAGAGACTTAAAGTGTAAATGGCATTCATGGACGTCAGGATTTCCACCTCCTCTACATGATGTGACTATTTTTACATTAAAAATAGTTATATATATTTGAATAAATAAAATGGTATTTATTATATAATTATCATCATGTAAAGGTAAAATTTCCCCTAATTTATTTCCATAATGATCATAGAAAATTGGTAATGTTACTCATGAGTATGTATGACCTACTGTCTCTATGTTTATAATGTTGGTTCTTTTTTCATAACCACATTCATGAATTGAATTTAAAATTATTATTTATGTAAAAATATTATAATTTTTTTATGATTATTATTCTTTATATGGTTCTATTGTGACCCTTTGTCCATAGTTTTCCTACCAAAGTAATTTTTGACACATAAACCAAATTTAGTCAAAACATCAGACGTAAACATCATAATTTAAGTAGTTGTATAAAAAATTTTAATAAGTGAAATAGATGTAATAATAAAAATAAAATGGTTATAATTAATTTAAATAATTAATATATGTTTATTATTCATGAAGATAAAGAAACATATGAGAAGTTAGACTCAATTTAAGGGATTCTTGACTCAGATTTCTTTCCATGTGGCATACAACGTTTTCACCACTTTGTTATTTTGTGTAAAATATGTACTACCCTTTATGATATATTATATCATTAACACTTTATATTAATTTCATTTACTTTATTAAATTTGATTACCTCATTCAAAGGGTCTTAACTTGGAAACTACCAGTAGGTAAAAATTGTCTTTCAATCTCACTTTCTTTTGTGATTGTTAAACTTATACTAAAAAATCACTTTATCATAATCATTTTTCATTGGAAATTATAATTAATTATTATATCCATATTATTTTATAATATATATTATTATTTACTAAATTGTATTCTATTTTAAAATACTATATTTTCTTTGAAAGCTATATGACTAACTTTGGAAATATTGATAAATCAACATATTTTATTAAATATGAATATTTGATGATAAGAAACATTATTTATTAATTATATTGATAATTTTATATATGAGGAATGAATAAAATTTCTGACACTATTGGGTCCCATTTATAGATATCCCCTCGATACATCAATAGTCTGATGAGATGAATTAGTTGACCATATTAGAGTAGTTTAAACTATCGTGAGAATTGATCTTGATGGTATACGAGCTCATGTTTCTGATAAATAACATCCAATATAAAATAATTTAATTTATTTATAATTCAATTTATTTATTATCCAATGTATTTTCACTTTGAAAAAATATATGGATACATTTCTTTTTCAAACTATTGATTAAATGGAATGTCTTTCTGTTATTTATCTTGCTATTTTGTTTGTGCCTTGTCCTGCTTTTGAAATGGAATGTGTTATCAGTTATTTACACTGAAATTTTGATTTATTTGTATTAATTAATGATATATTCCTCTTTATTTAACCCTTATAGATAATTTGAGTTCCCACTTTTTTCCTTTCCCTAGGTTAGGAAGAAGAGATCTTTGAATGAGTTTTCAAGGATGCATTTTATTATAATTTATTATGTATTATGATTTATTTTCATTTCACATTGTAAAATTGTTATAATATATATATCTTGTTTCCAAATTTTTTAAAATTATTGGTTCTTTGGTATTTAACTCTTTGTTCTATGCCAATTCAATAAAGTAATGCACCGACTCGAGGATTTTGGGGTCAAGTCATTATAATATAGATGGGTCATCAAAGGTTCTTGTGTATGGATAAATGTTATCAAAGATTAATGAAGGTATTTAAAGTATCAAAAGAACTATTTATTGATAAATTTTTTTTTCAACCAATCAATATTTTGAGAGGGTAAAAAAAATTTATGTGATATTCAGGAATGCAATTATTTTTGTAAATGATATAAATATTTGGATGAAAAAATAATTTTTTTGAGATACCATAGTGGGGATATCGTGTAGTCAAACAAAAACCTTCATTCCTTGATTATAGAGAAGAAAATCTATTTAATTTTAATTTGAAAACTGTTAGATATTAATGGAAAGACTAAATATGGGATGAATGTAAGATTTGATTTACTCTCAATAAGAATATGTTTGAAGTTAGCTTCCAATCCTGATGAGAGGTGAACATACATGCCTCCGTCTTGTCATAAATTATCCAAGAGGAATGAAATTATAATTTTCTAGTTTTTTCATGATTTAAAAATGTGTTAGGGTTATTATTTAATTCTAAAAAATTTCATGCCACAAAGGGGTTCGATGTTGAATGGTTTGAAATCTCATTATTTTGACTTCACAATGCAACAAATCCCACTAGTTACATTGTCTGGAATATTTAACATCCATGTCAAAATGAAATTCAAGAAGGTGTGTTATTTATTCAATTGTGTTTTTAATATGGTTAAGGATATGCATTCTTTGATCAATTTTGAGAACACAACCGTTTCTATACTTTGTCAATTGGAAATGTATTTTCCTCTATCCTTTTCTGCTATCACAATGCATTTAATATTTTATTTTGTGTGAGAAATAAAACATTGAAAACCTATATATCTATGCTTCGTAATTCCTTTTGAAAGTTAGAAGAAGATATTAAAGCCTATTTTTTGAACCAATATTAACCTTAAGTCTCCATTATTGAGAATAATTTTTTTAGGTGGTTACAATGTTTTGTACCTATTACTTTTCTATAGTGAAGAACATCAATTTTACGACATCTCTCTATGAAAGAGTCAATTATGGTGGAAAGGGGACATTTGGCTTAAAATTAAAATCTTTGATAGGTGAAAAGATAAATAAGGTACATTTATACATCATGAATTATATCGATGATGATCAACTATATATAACATTGATTATTATTGTGAAAAGGAAATTTAATTCAAAGGGGAATGATAATTAGATTTTGAATGTGCATAATTGTTTTTAATGGTTTAATTAAACCATGTTTGGTAGGAAATATAAATAACGATATGGTTCGTGGGCATCAAAATTTTAAATTTGATAACATATTCCTACTATGACCTTAATGGATATACATTTCATAAAAACATTTAAGAAAAAGTTTAGTGAAGTTAATAATAGTAGTTTATTTTAGTTCACAGAATCAATTCATTTTTCATGTGTAATATGCCAAACCGAAATTTCTACATGAAGTGAATATTTCAAAGTCATTTAAGTAGCATGGGAGCTTAATTAAATTAAATTTTGAGTTCCAGTTTTTTTTAAAAAATTAGTTAATAGAAATAGTAGTTTCATATATGATGAATTCGGAATGCCACTAGTTAATATGAATTACATTGTATACACATGTGATCCTTTTATCATGGATAAAAATCAATATTTTTCTATATTTTTGATAAGTCCAATATGTTGTGGTATATAGTTTTATAACTAAAAAATAATATTAATGATTATAAAGCTAACAAAGATACAGATTTATATGAGGTCCCTACTTCTATGGAATTAATGATAGATAATACTGATAACCATATAATAGATATAGTTTGTGCCATATGGAATTATCACTAGGAAGGAATTTTTGAAAAAAATCCTTTATTAAATTCCTAATATTAAAAGTTAAACAAGTTTATTACTTTTTAAATTTTTTTTTATTTTCCAATTTTTTTTATATATCAACTTTATTTTCTTTATTAAAACTAATATTTTAACTAATAAGTTAATTTTTTTATTTATATTTGTTTAGTCCAATTTATTTTACCATTATTAGTTATACAGAACTTAACTATTTTTTATTTTTATGGAAAATTATTATTTCAAATCTAATATGTTAAATAAAAATATTTTTTTTATAAAAGAGTCTATCCAAATTATTTTCTTTTTGGTGTGACAAATGGTGTAATACATTATTTCATTTTTAGTATTCACTCAACATTTTTGTATTTGTTTTTATTATTTTATGTCCTTTAATCTCTCATTAATATTAGAATTTTAGTTGACTACATTAAGAATTTTGAATAAAAATGTGTTCAGTTTAGTTTTCTTTTTCTTGGAAAAATTTTCATTTTTACTTACTTTTATATTCAAAGATTGATATTAATATTTCTGTACTAATTTTTTGGCATTAACACATAATTTTGGGATTTTTTTCATTAATTTATGTCATTTCATCTCTCAAAAATGTTGTTAGAGTTTTAGTTATCTATAATAAAAATGAATAAAAATGTGTTTTAATTATTTTTTTTATTTTTTTCATTTTTTATTTACATTTTCATATAATAGTTCGATTTTTAAATTTTTGTATAGATTTTTTGTTACATTGATTTTTATAATAATTATAGATCAAAAATATGATCCACCAAATACTTCATGGGAGGATTGAACAAATAACATTATAGAGGAATATACACATACTCTTGTTAACCAGACTCTTCATTCTTCCACACAAGATGCTCCTACTCCCAAAGGAGAAGATATTTTTTGAGGGTCAGTAAACATGGAAGCACATTTTTACCAAAATATTCAGTTTTCTATAGCTGGGAATAGTGGTTACCAGTTTAATTTGATGTAAATTATATCCCAAGGGGTCCAAATTCAAAACTTTTTTTATTATAGTATGTTCTAAAATAAAAGTCATTATTTTATTTCGTATTTGATAAGTGTTGAAAAAATTAATATATCTCAATTATGGGATATAGTTTTGGTAAGATTATTTGTTATTATTTTACTTATCTTGAAATTTTTATACTAATATAGGTTTTCCCCCTTCTTATCTGATGATATTAGACATCCTTGATACTAGAGGAGTCAGGGGGAAAATTTTAACATTGTATTATAGTATACGAAGAGATTTTAAATCATCCTTCCCATCTAATTTCATTTTTTTGAATTTAAAATATCAAAAACCATTTGATATATATCCATTTCTCTATGAATATACATGGATAATTTTTTTGAAAGTAGATGAAAAGAATCATTTTTAAGTGAAATGTTACATTTTAATTTTTTTTGTATTAATAATTATATTAATGATTTATATATTCCTTATTAAAATATTATGAGAAGATATCATCAGGACATATAATCTTGAACCTTATACCCTCATTATTTATATTTCAGAGGGTATATATTATTAGAAGAACAAATGATAGATAAAAAAATTCAAAAATGGAGAGATTATTCTTCATGAACTATAGAGGTTGACCCTCCTCCCATATGGAATTGAAAAATATAAGAGGGATTAAATGAAAAAAAATGGACAATATCTTATGGGAGTGTCGAGGGTTATAGTTGAGAGGATTTTAATTTTTTTTTCTTTATTTAATTTTTTAGGATAAATAAATTATTTGTATATTATGATTCATTATGGATTTTTTGAAATATTTTATATAGTAATCTATTAAGGAATAGAGTACATAGGGGAAAATCACAATTGAGGGAAAGAATAAAATGTTATCTATTGTATTGGGAAACCCCAAACACCTCTGTCGTATTTAAGGATACTCATAATGTGTTTCTATAAAAAACATTTCCACATTCAGAAGTTTCTTTAAATGATGATGTTTATAAAATTAAAATAAAATTATTGGAAGCTAAAGTTATTTATATTCCTAAGATGATGGAGGACATAATAAGATCATCCGTATAGTTAGATTTTGAAGTCATGAAATAAATGTTTTAGGCTACTGATCATACTAATCCAACTCCCATAGTAGATCCCAGTCCCTAACTCCGCCCACTAATCCAAATCCTTCACCTCCTCCTCTACATCTCCCCATTTATTACGGGTTATATGTTTGTAATCCCAAACATAATATTATTTCACATGGGATGATATATTATATTTGATATACTATTCATAATCAAAAGTTATAGACAAGGAATTATAGGGTCATTGTACATGATATAATAAATTGATTAGTAATAATACTATTTCATATAGATTAGGTTAGTTTAGTTAGAAAATGTATCATCCATTTTTTATGTTTTACATATATAATTTCTCCGTAAATTACCATAGAGGAATGTTTATATTATATAATTTATTTTATATTACAACTAAATTTGTTTTAACATTTTAATTTCTAAATACTTATATATTTTATACTAGAAAAGTTTAATCGTAAGGAATTACTATATTAAAAACAATAAATATAGGCTGGTATGACTTCAGACATAGTTTCTTATTGTCTTGATAAAATATAAACATATAATTTTTTTTGGATATTTATGACATTCCCATGGGAGTTTAAATTTTTAGGTCTACAATAAATGTGCTAATTTTAAAAAAATATATCATGTAACTTATAACTAGAAGTTATTTAGAAATAAAAATTATGCAAGTATTTTCCATACAATTCAATTAACATATATATTTCCATTGTTTTTATTTTTTAAAAAGTTATAATTATGTTTTTTATATGAGTTATCTTTATAAAATTTGTATTCATCATGCCATGAAAACAATATATAGATTTATGGACCCACAATTTATTTCTCCTATAGTGAGGACAATGACTGATGTAGAAAAATGTTTTATATTGTCGAAATAATTCAAAAGAATGAAATTTTTCAGTGGTGGATACATCCATATCTCTAAGAGTATGAAAAATATATATCATAAAATGTTTTATATTTTCATAATATAATGATCACTCACATAAAGTATATTTGTATATTAGATTTCATTGGACATTTGGTGTTTTTATCCATGTTAGAAGACACTTTACTGGTTATACACTATCCATGGTGAATTGATAGATAATTTTATGAATGTATTGGACATGTAAGTTTGAATATTTGAATACTTGTATATATTATAATAAAACCAAAATTTATTTCATACATATTATTTTCAAATAGGGTATAGAATTACGTAATATAGAAAATAAGAAAACCAAGCACAAAGTTCAAACATTAATGCTAAAATGTGACCTTTCTTTTATAATTAATATATTTTAGTTTTATGTACTTAAAGTTATTATTATAAATTAAAAAATAATTTTAAAAATAATTTTCAGAAATTAAGGGTAAAGGAATTTGGATTCAATGTTCCAAGAGCTATATTTGAAATAATTTCAATAGGAACAATTATAATTTCCAAGAAGGTAATATTTTGTTATAAAACATTCCTTTAATTTTTCATTTGTCATATTTAGAATACCTATTATATAATTTATTTTTAATTAGTATCCTTTTTTATAACCATTGGAATTTTACTATAAAAGGGGAAAGAAAATTAAACAGGGAATGGATTAATCATTTCATAGGTCTAATTGGGTATTAGTTTATTTTATATCCATTGTAAAGTTGAATGTTTAAATTGTAAATGTTTATTTATGTTGTTTTTATGCTACAAATTTTCTAGTTTTTTCCTATTTTCCTTCTATTTTTTTCCTTTTATTATATTTTAATATGTGGATGGGTTGAATAATTGAATTTTATTTCACAAAAAATTGTTTTTGAATCATTTATAAATAATCTTCCCTAAAAAGTTTAAAACAATATTTACTTTGTCAGTTTATCTAGAAAACTGATGTTATAAATGTTTTTTCAGATCGGTTATATTAAAACTGATGTGAAAGTTTGTTTTTTAATTATTTTTCATATAACCAAAATGAAAAATATGGTACGATAGATAATTCATGTCGGTTTAAAAAAATGTAAAATATATTATCACATCAGTTATATTATAACCTACATGAAACAATATTACAAAATGTATCCATAAATTCTATTGTCATTAAATGCTGTTAAAACGTATTTACAACATATCCAACAATCATTTCATGTTGTAACTGATGTGAAAATTATTTTTCTACAAGTTCCAATTGATTGACCCTGATCCTCCTCCCAACATTTTCATGAAGCCATGGGAATGTCTGGTTGGGTGCCCAAGCAAAGTAGAAGCTCGAGCAAGGTGTGGGTATAACACTCATTAGTGCACCATAAATTATTCCCCATACCAACCATTATGTGCAGTGATATATTCATGTGATGTGATCAGTTGAAATAATTGATGAATGAAAATAAATTATTAAAACATATTTATTGATCTTTAAGACCATGACTATAACCAAACATCTATGATTTAAAAAGGTATAGGGTTTCTATGAGTGTGTTATGATGAAAGTGCCTCCAAATTAACATGGATGATCCAAATCCATGGTATCCCCAACCATATCCTAAAAAGATTAAGAAACCATCCCACAATTGTCCTTAAATCGAGGATCTAGATCTGCAATAGTCCCCATTAGTATCCTCAAATATTTGAGGACATAACCCATGTTTATCCATTCATCTGAGTTCCAAATCCATGGAATCCCCTATTAGTATCTATGAGATCTTGGGTATGTACGCCAAGATAGTCCTATAATCCATGATATTAATCTAATGCAACTCCAAATATGAAATCTAGGATCTAAATCCATGGAATCCCCAAACACATCCGAGCCAAAAATCTAAAACAACTCTTATTATTAAGCTCCAAATTTGTGGAAGCTCTAATAATATCCAACTCTATAATGTGGCAGCTCACCCATACAATATCTAATCATGGTCACCAATCTATATTATATAAAACCTAATGGTACATCTCATAACCCATTATGAACAATGAGAACAAGGGGACTAGTCGCATACCCATACCCAAAACCATCATTCGAACACCGTTTGGCTCATGATTTTTGTACGTGTTCCATGGTGTGACCTAATCACATCTCATTTGAACATGCTCAAGGCTAATCATTCAATAGGGCACCCACTACTCCCCACTCTCAATATAAATGAGAAACCCTTGCATGTGTCCTTGGTCTTGGTTGTGGTATTAGGTCAACACTCAATGCATAAGGACATCACATCCCTCAACATTATTAACTTGGTATCATTAAATCACTGGCTACATGGGACTCTCCACATTGGAAAAATTCATGATATGGCCTTCATCCTATATCAGTTGACAAAATCACTCTAAGTCAGTTTTCTCACCCAAATTGATCTTAGTCATCCTTAGGTCTATCCACCTAGGCCTGGGCACGGATTAACGAGCACCACTGGTTTTAGCCTTAATAGTCTAGAGGTCTATAATCCCTTCGGTATCTCAAGGCCCACCAGACCTTAAAATCCTATCATATCAGTCACAAAACCCTTCCTTAAGGGGTGATCAGGACCCCTATACTAGTGACAATATAACTCATTAGTTTTTCCTCACTTGTCTAGTGTTCTGAATGACATCCAATATCACAATAGTCAGGGATTCAACCATATGTGACCACAAATAAAAACTATCACCCAAGGGTTGTTCATGAACCTCAGTGCTCACACATTTAAATACAAAATTTTAAGTTAATAAAAAATTAATTGAGTTAAATTATCCATGGGAATGTTCCTCGGTGTAAATACAAGAATCCACATGAAATCCTCAAAATCATAAATTTTATATGGAATTAATGCAGATCACCTTACTCTTTTAAAAGATTTTCCAATAATCTCCATGGATCGACAATAGCTTCCAAGGCCACTATGACATCATCTTTTAAAAACTAATCCCACCTCAACCCCTAAGCTTTTAACTCTAGAAAAATATCAATAATTAATTTATGTTTAAATTTATAAATAATTAAGTAATTAAATTAACACTTGAAATATTTTTTAGAAACTCATCAAGTTATCATGACACATTAGAAAAACCTCCAATGGAACCCCAAGGGTCCATCCCACCACCCAAAACTTATTCCATGAAAAAATACAAATATTCAAATACAAATCAATCAAAATTTTACTATAATTTTATTAAAAATACTAAAGATAAATTAATTATTCCATGTAATGTGGTCAAATCAATGAGATACCATGTGTTGAAATCGTTCCCTATCACCATATTTCTAGGAAGAGAGAGATCCCCATCAATCTTGGTTGATTCCACTATGATTTGATGAAATCATAACGAAATCGATTTACTAGGAACCAAAAAATTGTGTGATTGAAAGGAGGAGATGAGAAGTGTCCAACAGACTTGGAGAGACACCATAAATCACTAATGAAAATCTTAAAATATAACCCAAATAAAAGGGAAATAAGGATTGAATTGAAATGTTGGAGGGATGATCGTGCATGAGGAGGTGGATAAGAGAGAGAATGAGTGGGGGGGGGGTCCATTAAAAATTCAGTAGGGAAAAATGTATATTACAAATTTTAATGAGCTATACATTTTGGTCTCATAATTTTTCAAACCATGACCCAAATGTGCAGATAAAATTTTCTCATGTCATTCACCTCGCATAACTGGGATTCGTGGTTTACCAAACTATACACTATCCATGTGGGTGGCTATACCAACCTCTAAAACTCTCACACATTTTCCTCTGTAACCACACATGGTATGTCAGAAGTCATTCACTAGATAAGAAATTAACTTTGGTCCTTACAAAATGAATTGAATGTTCACTAACGTTTAGGGTGCTGGATAGTTTCCCCAAAACTGTGTACCGAAACCATTCCTCATTTTCAGAGTTCCCAAAAACTGCCAAAACATAGACAAAGATTACATGGCCACCCCAAATACTCAATCTACCTCCCATTCATCTTTTCACATAAAAAATAATCACCATGAGGCATTATAACTCTTAAGATTCCATTTTTAATATCTAATAAAAATTAATCCCCTCCGTTAATTAAAAAACAAATTAATTAAGAAATTTTAAACATGTACACACACACATGTTCTAATAGCGCACCTCCAATTGGTCACTTAGATAACCACACTTATGTAGACTGTATTTTTAGACTAAAAATGTCCCAACCATCCTATTTAGCAGTTTGAATGATATAGGCAAGTCACAAAATTGTCCATTTCGTTAGTTCTAACTCTAAAACTTGCACTACTTGGCCAAAAACTCTATATTTCAAGAAATAATTGTTGGGATTGACAATGAAACAAAAGTGCATAAAAAATAAATAGTATAATAGAGATAATGGAGTTAATGGTGCATCAAACCCCACTATTTCATATAACACTAATAGACACACATTTTACCTCATAGTAGATATATTTTATGATTTTCATTTATCTCAACCATTTATATGAATAAATATTCCTTATTTTGTTATAGGATACATATATACTTATATTTAATATATTTATTTTCATGATAACATTATAAACCAAATACAAAAACAATAATTGTTATGAAAATAATCAATATGAAAAATCAATCAAAAGATTATTATCCTTTAACACAATTATTTTAACCCAAGATACATTTGGTTCCATAAGTTATTCAATATAAAAATCCTTTACTTGAATCTAAATTTCATTAAAATTTATCCTCTTAATATCAACAACCTAATACCTTGAAATAATTAAACCAAAATTTACCATGATCTTCCTTACTGTATTTTGAAATTCATTGAAATTTATACTCCTATAATTAAACATTACCCTTTTCCAAAAGAAAAATAAAATATATATTCAATGAATATTTAATTAATCAAAAACTCATCAAAAATATATTATCATTTCCCCAAAATTCCCAGAATTAATTTATCACTAAATAATTTTTCAATCCCCACAATTATATATAATCCTCAAATTATATTCCCTTTTTTTATTAACCCTTTGATGTAATTAAAAATAATTAACTCAAAATCAAATCAACTATGAATCCAAAGTTTTTTCTCTTCCTCCATAATCTATTATTCTTAAGAAAAATATATGTTTCCCATAATATCATTATTCACCTTAATATACAATTGAATATGTCCTCAAGGAGATATATATTACAATGAATGTACAATCAACCTTTATCTTTCTAACCTACTATGGAATCTATAACTATTAAAATATACCCAATTTATAACATCCTAATAACTAATTTTCTCAAATCATTTCTCAAATACCAATTGAGACACCCCACACCAAAACGCCGAGATATATTTCTAAAAACATATTATTTCTATGGTGTCTTTGATACCAACTAAAAAAACCAGAATATAACCATATGTAATTACTATATAAATGACCAATATTAGTTAAATTACCCCCAATAACATTTTAGTTTAAAGTTTTAGAGGTTTAGTAAAAACAATTAACTAAAAAAATGTATTTATTTCTGAAAAAATTGACATTTTTCCCATTATACAAGGAGTTTATTATTCCAAAACAATCCTTTAATATCACCCAAAAAACTCTTAACATATTACACCCTTTCAAATATCATTTATATTACACTTCTTCAAAACCTGGTAAAATTGAAACATAAGAACAATGTGATTAATCACTTATTAAGGTCAAACATAAGCGACAACGATCAAGTATCATAATTGAATATATGATGATCATGTGGGCATGAAAGAAAATTATAGTGCAATGAAAAAATAAGATAGAATCATAAACAATAAAATATAGAGAATTAATTATGGGTCCATGTATAAATAATTTGGTATAAGACATGTGTAATATTTTTGTAAAAAAATGATTCAATAGTTATCATTCATAAAAAATAACAAAATCATTTGAATGATTCATAAGGATGTGACATAAAAGTAAGTATAGAAAAACATATCATTATGGAAACACTAACTAAAACCAAGTCTAAGAATAAATTTCAGAACACAACAATTTCCATACATCATGTTGTGAACATAAAAATAAGTCCTTTTCGTCAATGAATGAACATAATAATTATTTCCATTTACAAAAATCATTATCTAATTAGAAAAATTTAGCTGGTTTATGGGAGGTATTTATCATAACCTCCCATCACATTGTAATAATTAATTAATCTGTGTTACTTAATAACATGAATGAATTTATCATGCCACCATATTTTAATTGACTCTAAGTGAAAATAATGAGTTTCATGATAAAATGGCCTAAACATTATCATAGTACATCTATAGAAATAATGTAAATGGAAACATTATAATATATCCCTATTGATTTATAATAAACATTAAGGGATATTTCCATCGATGATTTTTTTAAATGATCTGTTACCTAAAAAGTTTGAATTGTATCACAAAAAATGAGGTCTATAATTATATAATTGGATATAAAAAGTTCAATTTTGAATAAATCATAAGATAAATTAGTTGGTAATATATAGAATATAACTTCTAAGGTAATATAAATTTTTTATTTTTACCATAAAATAGATGTAAAATAAAAAATCACAATGATTTTGTAACATGGATATAAAAACTGTCTTATAAGTCTATTTTAAAAAATAAATTTTGAGGTTTAATAAGGGTACATTGAACATATAAATTTTAATAAAATTCAATATATTTAGACCTTAGAAATAAATAAATTTAAAAAAAAGAAATTTTTAGTTGAAGAAAAAAATATACATAAGATGATCTATTATTTTTTCAACTAAAACAATAACTTTATTTTTGAAATTAAAATTTTAGAGTATACTAGAAATATTAATAAATTTGGAAGACTTTGAAATATTGTAAATGAATATTTATTAAAATTGTATGAACATAATCATGGGGTAATTTTTCATGTGGAATTTTTAAAAAAATAATATTTTCCACTTTTGTAAAGAATGTAAATAATTGACCATGCGAAAAAAAATTAAGAATATTTCATCTAATTTTTCTTAAACAATTATAATTTTAATGTAACATTAATTGAATAAATAATTTAATTATATATAAGAACATAATTTTACTAGTATAGAGAATATGGATTAGAAGGGGAAAGATTCCCTACCAAAACGAACTGATAAAGTTGGTGTCACTTATGTGCATTAGATTAGGTAAATAATTAACCAAAGGTAATTTAAATGATAATAAGACATTTAAACCTCAAAAATAACATATTATAAGAACATAGGTAGTATTTTATAGATAATTAATACAGAACTTATTTAAATAATAATTTTTACATAAATAATGTTGAATTCAAATTGATATTGGAAAATAAACCATTACGGCTTTTATAACCATTGATTGAGAATCCCATTAAAGATATATTGTGAAATGGGACATTAAATAACCTGAATAAAAAAATCATGGTATAAAATGCTTAGGATAAATTATATATACCATATAAATGAAAATCAGTTTATAATGAAAAACATTCCTCAACAAAAGAAATTGAGAAGAAAAACCCTTACAACCTTGGTATTATTTGAATCAAAATTACGTGTGAGGAAAATAATGGGGTACAAATAATAATTTTAGAACACATTTTTTTATTATAGACGAAAAAATAGATAATGAAGTATAAAATATAAAATAAAACATGGAGAACAATATGAAACATGTTGCAATGAATTGGAAATGTTAAAAAAACCCTTATCTTCAATTACTACTCAGTTGAATGTGCTCTAAACCATTATCTAATGATAGTAGAATAATTAAAATCTATTTTGGAAAATTATTCCAATTTATTACCTTTTATATTAATATTTTATACTCTTTTTTTGATATATTTATTACCTATATTTAGTTATTATTGATCATCTTTCTTAGATGTTTTGAACATTCCATTTTTAATCTGATATAACTATTTCGATTGCCATTCCATTTTCATGAGTTAATTATCTCAATAATTTTAATGGTACTAAAATTGAGGCTTCATAATGTTCTATGATGGTCTAGGATCATTCTATGTTTGTTTTAGGTACGATTATTGAAAATGGAATCCAAGACAAGCTTGGCTTGGTAATTTTTAATGAAAAAAGGTGGTATATTTACAATGATTTAAATATTAAAATCATCATTAAAAAAACATTATTTAATTATATTGAAATATCATTCTAGAAATTATATTTCTGTAACCACTCATGAAAAGAATTTTTAGAATCATTATTTTTGGTGGTTTAACAAGAAAAACAAGGACATGATATAATTGATGGATTATTATGATTATGAGATGATTTTATCTTAGTATCACCATTCCAAAATCATAATAAAATTATTTATATGTTATTGAAGAGGTATATTTGAATTGATAAGATGAGTATAATGAAGATAAATGAAAAAAATTATAAGAAGGTTTCATCATCATCATCATGTAAATATTTATTAAGAAAGGGAATGTACAAAGGGGATGGTAGAGGGATTATTTTATATGTTTGATGAGGGAAATTTATGTAAATTTAAACAACATAATAAAAAAGGAATTTCATATTAAAATAAAGTAGATGATTTTTTTTTAAAATTTGACAATATATGATTTAATTATTGAAATCAACACATCTACCTATTTGGAGATAATAATTTTTGATATTTTGGGTCTTTACCTGTTGATCTACCACATTATCGACATTTTAGTTTCTATTATAGGGACCCTTTTTAAGTTGGGAATTTATTTTTAATACCAAAATTAAAGTTTTTTTATGTAATTTGATCATTTTGATTCCAAATATGATAATAAATTCATTATATTAAATTTATACAATTTATAAAAACTAAATATAGTATAATAAATTTTTAACATATAAAAACAAATTTTAGAAAAATATATTTTTAATCCGAAAAATGAATCTGGAATTTTTTTTTGTATAGTGTTAAATTGCATTAAATTTATTAGATTATAATTAGTCAATATAGGTTTATCCTATTTTAAAACTAACCCAAATCTCAGTGGTCCCTTGTGAATATGTTGTTAAAGGAAAAAGTAACAAAAAATAAATTTTTATTAGAATAAAATATAACTTAGGTTCCAAAATTTTAATCATAAGTCTATAAATTCCACAATATTATTTTTAAATATCTTATTTTACCCCTTTAATACATGTTTTGTGTGGAAATTTTCTTCCTAAATTTTTAATGTAATGACCTGGAAATTTCAAGGATTTTTTTAAAAATTCTTGTAATTTTACGAGTCTATGGCTTCTGACGGCGCTTGATTCTGAGGCTCGGTGTGCCCGAAATCAATTTTTGAAGTTTAGCTCGGGTATGTTCAGTAAAGGAATGAGCAGGTTTTTCTATCTTTTGAACCGGTACTTGAAATTAAAATCCGAGGGCACCAATGAACTTGCAACGCCAGTAATTGCTTAACGTGATCCTTCCGTAGATGCATTCTCAATGGAAGAGAAGTTAATTATTGGGGGATTATTTAAGAAGTAAATAAAAATTGTCAGAACAATTTTTATTTTATAAGGAGGTCATTCCATCCCATGGGTAGTTAAGGGTGGGGCCCACAACCACCTAACTACCCAAGTGTGGATGTTATAGAGGTGGGGCCCACACGAGCCCCAACTATTTTATTTCACCTAAACTCATTAAAAACCCCTCATTAAATTGGCAACCCCCCCATTAAATGCCAATCTCTCCACCTCACTCCATTAATTCTTGTCGACCCATATTTTAATGAGGATCCTTCCTCTTTCCCCATTTTTTTATTTAATTGCCAACACGATTAATAAATTGGGACCTTCCCTCTCCATTAATTGATTTTCAACACGTTTTATTTAATGTGGTGATTTAATTTTGGGAGAGTGGGTTTGCGTGTGTAATAAAATAATAGGAGGAGCCAATTACTTTATTAAGGGGGATAGCTTTCGTTGTGCGAGGAAGGTCGAGAGAACTCATGATGTTTTGGAAGAATGTCGGCCACCAATGAATAACGATGAAGAATGCCGATTCCCCAAAGAAGAAAGATGTGCCACCAATCCTCTTCTTCGCGACAAGAGAGGAGACACCGCTTCCTCCTCAGTGCACTCCGACGACGCCTACGAACCCTTTCCCCATGACGCCGTCTACCGCAACGCCGTCTACCGCGATGCCGATGTTTGTCTTCAATTGTTGAGGTAGGGTAATTTGTATATTTCATTATGTGATTTATACCCTCGGCATGGCATGTAATTGTTGGGTGATGTATTGAACCACTAACACGGTGGGTACCGACTAACAATCAAGTCCTAACCCACCGCTATTTTGTTCTTGATGCGTGGAATATTTGGCGACAATGAAGCAGGACCACAATGGTGATTGGAGGCCTTCGCAGTGATGTATGGTTCCCAAGACGACCGCTGGTGCAAACTGGAGTAAAATTAGACCACCAGAATGACTTCGGTAGCCCGCGAAAACCCCCAGCGGCGCGGGTCTCCGGTGGCGATGCCCTGGCACGCCGCCGGCGGAAGGCCGCCGCAGCGAGGGCGGGATCCAGGGGATCCACCAGCGCCACCCTGGTGCCGCGTCCGCAGAAAGCGGGGGCCGTGCCCCCCGCGCTGCTCGCTGGCCGAGCCAGCGCAACCCCCCCAGCCGGGTCGGGCCACACCCTACCGGGCTGGACCCGGTTTGGGCCGACCCAGGGGGGTTGGGCCGGGTCGGGCCGGGCCCAGACCCCCCCCACTTTGGACCATTTTCGGTCTTCTGCCCATAACATGAGCTACGAACCTCCGATCGACGCACCATCAGTTGAGTAGGAATCCTGAGATCAAGACAATAATTTCTGTATATTACACTCGAGGTTTTAGCAATGTTTGTGTACGTCCGGGTTGGTTTGATCCCGAAACCAACCTGGTCTTTGGAGCGAAAACGCTTATAACTTAAGGACCAGACATCCATTTGATGTACCGTCAACTGCGTTGAATTCCTCTTGATGAAACGGTTCTTTTGGATTACTCCGCTTGAGGTTTGGATGCAGCTGGAGTACGGTCAGGTTGGTTTTAGATTAAAAACCAACCGGGCCCCTCGGATGGAAAAGCCAATAACTCTCAGACCAGGCATCGGATTGACGCACCGTCTGTTGCGTTGGGTTTATTTTGACGAGATGGATCTTTTGGATACATCAACACTAGAATTCATGGCAGTTGATGTATCAAATCTTTTTCTCGAGGAGCGGACCCTCCCGGAATCGAGCATGCTGCGTGCGAGAACCCTAGAGCTGGCTGCGACTGCATCAACTACTATACTGGAATCCTCGGTGGGTTTGATAGCGATGACTACCATACTGGAATCCTCCATGGGTTCAACAGGTATGACTACTATTCTTATATCCTATGTGGTTTCGGCAGTATTGAACTCTGTATTTGTATCCTGTGTGGGTGTGGAAGAGTAGCTGGTCTTGTCTCCTATGTGGGTCCGACAGGTTAGCTGGTCTTGTATGTTGTGTGGGCCCGACAGGTCAGCTGGTGTCGTACCCTGTGTGGGTCTGACATCTTAGATGAATCAGTGACTACATCTAATCATCTCTATCTCCACACGAAATATGTATACCTATTTGAGCTGAGTCTTGATTTTCATTCATTATCATCGATGTAATTGACTTATTTTCCGGTGTGGACTGGGTTGTTCTTGGGCTCAAGAGTTGGAGACAAACTGTAATTGATGATTTAGGTATATGTGTGGGCATACAGCTAAGTAGAGTTGGTTGATTCTTTGTGATTGTATCTTTCCTTTGTAGTTTATCCTTCTTGGATTTTGAGGGACCTTCAAGGGTCTCGGGGTCCCAACTGAGTATCGTATACTCACCCCTGCATGGGCTATGCCCGCATTACATTGTGTTGGATGCAGACGATGGACAACACTGATCAAGTTGGAGGCTTGTGGAGCTGGATGATACCCAGAGGTGGACCACATGGCGGGACGTACACGAAACAGACGCTCGGACCTGAGGAGCTGAGGAGACTATCTGTACCCACCCTTCAGGTGGGATTTCTAGAGGACGACTCAGTGTTGCTATTTTACTTTACTGCTGGCGTACTTTCATTTCAGTTGTAATGTACTTTCAGTTGGGTTTTTATACTAGCCCATTTTCTTTTCAACACTTACCATGTCCCCAATTTTACATAGTGCTTACTTCACTTGCATACTCTGTTGTGTTTTTGTTTACTTTATAAAAAAGGCCATGCCTTCCCTTTTATCGGGATTTACGCCTTTGGTGCTAGTCGCCAGCCACTGGCCTATGGAAGGCGGGCATGGGGTTGTCACGACACGGGCCCCGAGGATGGGTCGTGACAAATTGGTATAAGAGGAGTTGGTTTTACTGCAGAACTCAGGACTCAGATCATTCTTTTATGTGAAGCAATAGTGTTAAGAGTATTGAGTGTGTTTTTCAGTCCAGGTAGTCCAGTGTTGGTGCGGCGGCCAAAATTTCTATACACCTGGACCCTGACCTCCGATTTCTGACTCAGTGCACGAAAACACTGATTGCAGGTGCATTTCATTCTAAATGTTTTCTTTGTGATTACTTTGTGTCAGATCACCAGGTATACTGTTTTACCATGGTGCATCTGTTTCTTTTCAGGATGGCCCCACGAAGGCAGCCAGCCAGGGTTCCTAGTTACTTGTGGGATGGCAGCCCACCGAGCGACGAGGCCTCGGTGTAGGGACCCATTATAGTAGAGGCACCAGCGGTACCACTACCCTATGAGCCACCGATTCTACTAGCCCTAGTGATGGAGAGTGCACGCCGCCTAAGCGCATTGCATGAGTTTCAGAGGCAGAGGCCACCCAGGTTTTGTGGAGAGACGGATCCTTAGGCAGTTAAGGATTGGATGGAGGCTATCTTCAGAGTCTTCAGATTGGTAGGGACACCAGCAGACCTTATGGTGATCCTTACAGCGAGTCTCCTGCATGCAGAAGTATGTAGATGGTGGAGCCTGATGCCCCGTGTGCATGATGAGGCATCTCTACTTTGGACGGACTTCGAGATCCTCTTCCGCTTGGAGTTTGTTCCAGCCACCCTCCATGCGGTGCACATCCATGAGTTGCTACAGCTGCGGCAGGGCATCCTGACAGTAGCCCAGTGCTCAGCGAGATTTATCGACCTCTCGAGCTACTCCACGGACATGGTTCGAGACCCATTCTTCTGGGCCCGGAACTTTGAGCAGGGACTGTGGCATGAGATCAGAGCTTCGATGATTCCCCTCAACATCCCGAAGCAGGAGGGGTTGCTGGAGCGAGCCCTATTAGTGGAGAGATTTCTTATCGAGCAGCCACCAACAGTGAGACCCACCATAGGACAGCACAGAGCGGAGTCTTCTGCAGCTGGCAGTCGACCGATGTCGCAAGGTCCAAGAAGATCGGGTCGCCCGGTGGGAAACCTCATGATACAGGTTCGGCTGTGCGTGACACATGACATAGAGCCATCCTTACAAGGACAAGATAGTGCTATGGATGCAGAGGGAAGGACAACATGGCTCACGACTGCCCGACCCTCAAAGAAGATGAGCAAAAGATAGTGGAGGGACCTCCCAGGCAGAGGTAGAGGTTCGACTGTGGTAGTCCGCAGGGAGTAGGCGAACGAGGCAGAGGAGCTGGCCGTGCAGCGGGTAGGGGACGATGCTTCAAGGCTCTACCACAACCACCCCCAAGAGGTCCACCCTGACCATAGGGAGATGGCGGGCAGAGGTAGGCTCAGCTCTAGGCAGCAGAGGCTTATAACCATGGCACACCTGAGATGATTCGAGGTACTATCTGTGTCTACTCCACCCATGATGCAGTTTTTATAGACACATGTGTGAGTCATTCTTTTATTGACGCTACCCTTGTTCGGAGCTCGGAGATTCCGACAGAGCCATTGGATCAAACCTTACGTCTAGAGACTCCTATGAGAGAAGACACGACGATTACGTATTGGTGCCGACAGTGTGATCTTACTCTAGGAGGCGAGAGCTTCGGATGGGATCTTCTTGTAGTGGCGTCAAGGCCTTACGATGTCATCTTGTGAATGGACTGGTTATCTACAGTCCATGCTTCGATTGACTGTATTAGGCGCAAGGTATGGTGCGTCCACACAGATGGGACTAGGTTCACCTTCACCGACGAGAAGGGAACCTTCACAGCACATGATGGACTCACACAAAGGAGAGGGCAGCCGATCACACATCAGTTGGCTAGTCTCATCCTCAGAGCAGTTGACGTGCGGAGTCCGAGTTTTCCTGTTGTGGTGGATCAGTATCCAGACGTTTTTCATGATGATGTTCCTGGACTACCTCCTCATAGGGAGGTAGATTTCTACATAGACCTGTACCCCCGGACATCACCGATATCTATGTTGGAATATCAGATCGATCTCACCGAGCTTTGTGAGCTACGGGTATAGCTGGAGGACTTATAGGGGAAAGGTTTCATCCGACCCAGTGTTTCACCCTGGGCTTCTCTGATTCTATTTGCCAAGAAGGCACATGGGAGCTTGTGACTGTGTGTGCACTACCGTCGCCTGAACCAGGTGACAGTGAGGAACAAGTATCCGCTTCCAAGGATTGACGACCTCTTTGATCAGCTTAAGGGGGAACGATGGTTCTTGAAGATAGACCTCAGGTCGGGCTATCATCTGCTCAGAGTTTGGGACGAGGATGTGCAGAAGACGACCTTCAGGTGTCGGTATAGACACTATGAGTTCTTGGTAATGCCCTTCTATGTTACCAATTCTCCAGCAGTTTTGATGAGTCTCATGAATAGGATCTTCCAGCCCTACCTCGATCGTTTTGTCGTAGTCTGCATTTAAGACATACTGATATACTCTACTACCGAGGAGGAGCACGCCTACCACTTATGAGTTGTACTGGATACAATCCAAGAGCACCAGCTTTTTGGTAAGCTCTCGAAGTGCCAGTTTTGGATTCTATAGGTTCACTTCTTGGGGCACGTCATCTCAGTGGTGGGAGTTGCAGCAGATCCTTTGAAGATTGTGTCAGTACTTGATTGAGAGCCACCCAGGAGCGTGACAGAGGTGCGGAGTTTTCTGGGTCTAGCTGGGCACTATCAGAGATTTTTTCCATACTTCCCCAGAGTTTTAGTACCGCTTACAGCTTTGAAAAAGAAGGGGAAACCCTTCATGTGGTCATACAGGTGTCAGCAGAGCTTTCAAGAGCTGAGGCAGAGATTGACCAGTGCGCCCATCTTGAGGCTGCCAGAGGAGGGTGTAGGGTACATAGTTTACTGCGACGCATTAGGGACCAGACTCGAATGCGTCCTGATGCAAGGGCGAGTAGTGATCACTTACAGTTCACGCAAGTTGAGGAAACACGAGCAGAACTATGCTACCCATGACCTGGAGTTAACAGCAGTGGTCTTCACCCTGAAGATGTGGCGGCACTATCTGATGGGAGAGCGCCTTATAGTCTATTCTGACCAATAGATTCTCAAGTAAATTTTCTCACAGAAGGACCTGAACCTGCGACAACGGTGATGACTTGAGTTCCTTGAGGATTACGACTTTGAGATTGTCTATACTCATGGGAGGGGGAACATTGTGGCTGATGCTCTCAGCAGGAGATCAGGCATTCAGCTACTTGGAGAGGTGATGAAGAAGTTAGCCGCTTTGCAGATATCCTTTATGGATCGAGATGAGGTAGCCTATATACAGTCCCTCACAATCACTCCTCCACTACTTCAGCAGGTCAGAGAGGCACAACGTAGGGATGTTGACTGTGAGATGCGACGTGCTCATGTTTCCACAGGACATGTGCCTGATGAATTTTCTGAAGGGGGATAGCACGTCATCATCTTCAGGGGACACACCACGGTACCCGTTTCAAAGCATGAGGATGTACTGAGGGAGTTTCACACTTCCCCACTAGCGGTACATCCTGGAGTAGTGAAGATGTACCAGGACCTCAGACGACAGTACTGGTGGCCAGGTATGTAGAGGATTGTAGTAGAGTTCGTGTCACGATGCCTCACTTTCCAGCAAGTGAAGGCGGAGCATCAGGTACCAGCAGGCTAGGTACAACCCTTAGAGGTTTCAGAGTGGAAGTGGGATGGTGTATACATGGATTTCGTGACGGGGTTCCCACGTACTTCTAGATGACACGACACCATCTAGGTGATCATAGACCGACTCACCAAGTCATCCCACTTCCTACTAATCAGAGAGCATGGCTCAATAGAGAGATTAGGATGCCTCTACGTTCAAGAGATCGTATGTCTTGATGGTGTGCCATCGTCTATCTTCTCCGATAGAGACGCTCGCTTTACTTCCTGTCTTTGGGAGGGGTTGTAGGAGGCTTTTGGGATGCAGCTACACCTAAGCACCGCCTTTCAACCTCCGACGGATGGCCAGACAGAGAGAACCATTCAGACACTCGAGGACATGCTCCGTGCATGTGTCCTTGACTTTGGTCACAGCTAGGAAGATCACCTACCCTTGGTTGAGTTTGCGTACAATAATAGATACCACTCCAGCATCAGGATGGAACCATACGAGGCACTGTACGACTGACCTTTCAGATCACCTATGTGCTGGACTAACCCTGGGGAGTCAGCACTCGTAGGACCAGAGATAGTTCCGGCTATGACGGAGAAGGTGAAGATCATTCAGGAGCATATGACGACTGCATAGATCACAAAGAAGTCCTATGATGATAGGAGGCAGAGACCACTGGAGTTCAAGGATGGTGACCATGTTTTCTTACAGGTCACACCTTGACATGGATTGCAGATATTTTGTCGGGGCGGCAAGTTATCTCCATCCTCCATCGGACCATTCCAGTTCCTCAGTAGGGTAAGCATGGTGGATTACCACCTGACCCTTCCACCTAAGTTGCATCGGGTGAGGAACGTAATCCACGTATCTTAGCTGAGGAGATATGTGCATGACTCAACACATATCATCGACCACGAGGAGCTGGATATCGATGACGGGCAACTTCTGTGGAGGTCTCAATGGAGACCGAGGACCGACAAGAGTGGGTCCTACATGTATGGTCGATTCCTCTGGTGCACATTCGTTGGCAGCACATGAACCTCCAGGAGAGCACATGGGAGAGGGAGGGTCAGATGCGTGCTCAGTACCTTCATTTGTTTCCCTAGTTTATGATTTATCTTTATGGGGATGTAAATCCCTAAGGTGGGATTAATGTAAATAACCAGAAATTTTAAGGATTTTTTTTAAAAATTCTTGAAATTTTATGAGTCTATTTTTTCTGACGGCGCTTGATTCCGAGGCCCTGTGTTTCCGAAATCAATTTCCGAAGTTTAGCTCTGGTACGTTCATTAAACGAATGAGTAGGTTCCTTTATCTTTTGAACCGGTACTTGGTATTAAAATCCGAGGGCACCGATGAACTCTGAGCGCCAATAATTTCTTAACGCGATCCTTACCATAGTTTCATTCTCAATGGAGGAGAAGTTAATTATTGGGGGTTTATTTAAGAAGTAAATAAAAATTGTCGGAAATTTTTTTATTTTATAAGGAGGTCATTCCCTCCCATGGGTAGTTAATGGTGGAGCCCACATCCACCAAACTACCCAAATGTGGATGTTATAGAGGTGGGGCCCACACAAGCCCCAACTATTTAATTTTCCCTAAACTCATTAAAAACCCCTCATTAAATTGTCAACCCCCCCATTAAATGCCAATCTCTCGACCTAACTCCATTACTTCTTGTCAACCCATATTTTAATGAGGATCCTTCCTCTTTCCCCACCTTTTTTTATTTAATTGAAAACACGTTTAATAAATGGGGACCTTCCCTCTCCCTTCCTTAATTGATTTTCAACATGTTTTATTTAATGTGGTGATTTAATTTTGCAAAAGTGGCTTTGCGTGTGTATTAAAATAATAGGAGGAGATTATTATTTTTTTAAGGGGGAGAGCTTTCGTTGTGTGAAGAAGGTCAAGAGAACTCTTGAGGTTTTGGAAGAACGTCGGCCTCCGAAGAATAATGAAGAAGAACGCCGATTCCTCGAAGAATAACGACGCGCCACCAATCCTCTTCTCCGCGACAAGAGAGGAGACACCGCTTCCTCCTCAGCGCACTCCGACGATGCCTACGAACCCTTCCCTCGTGACGCTGTCTACCGCAACGCGAAAATTCTTCTTTAATTGTTGAGGTAGGGGAATTTGTATATTTCATTATGTGATCTATACCCTCGACATGGAGTGTAATTTTTGGGTAATTTTTTGAACCACTAACGCGGTGGGTATGGAATAATGAATAAGTCCAAACCCACCGCTATTTCGTTCTTAATGCGCGGAATATTTGGCGTCAATGAAGCGGGACCGCAATGGCGATTGGAGGCCTTCGTAGTGATGTACATGTCCCGAGACGACCGCTGGCATAGAAACGAGTAAAATCGGACCACCGGAATGACTCTAGTAGCCCGTGGAAGCCCCCGCTGACACGGGTCGCCTGCACAGCGGCCAACCTATCCCTTGGAGTGGGGGGGGGGGGGTGGGTTGGGCTGGGTCGGGCCGGACCCAGACCCCCCCACTTCAGACCATTTTCTGTCTTTTTCCCATAACTTGAGCTAATGACCTCCGATCTACGCACCATCAGTTGCGTAGGAATACTTGGATCGAGGCGATCATTTCGGTATATTACACTTGAAGTTTTGGAAAATTTTGTGTATGGCCGGGTTGGTTCGAACCCGAAGCCAACCTGGCCATTGGAGCTGAAACACTTATAACTTAAGGATTTGACATCTGTTTGACGTGCCTTCAATTTCTTTGAATTCCTCTTGTTGAGTCGGTCATTCTGGCATGATCCTCTTCAAGTTTTGACAGAACTGGAGTTTGGTCAGGTTGGTTTTAGCTTAAAAACCAACCGGACCCTTGAGATGGAAAAGCCAATACCTCTCAGATCGGGCGTCCGATTGATGCACCGTATGTCACGTTGGGTTTCTTTTAATGAGACAGAACTTTGGGATAGATAAACTCTATACTTCATGACAGTTGATGTATCAAATATTTTTCTCAAGTTATGGACCCTCCCAGAATCGAGCATGCTGTGTGCGGGAACCCTAGAGCTGGCTGCGACTGCATCGACTACACGGTTCCCCAACCACTAGAGTAGTGGGTTGATACCTCACATATTAAGAAGAGAAAAATCACAAAAACAAAATAGGTGGTCAATCCCATTGTTGAAGAAAAGACCACTCATAGTGTGAGTTCCCTTCATTAGTTTTCATGAATGATATCCTTGATGTTTTCGGGCAAGTTAGACCCTATTGATGGAGAGGGATAGCTAATGTCCATTAATTTTATCTTATATCTTGTTTTCACACCCATAAATTTGATTATTGTTCTTGATAATCCATATCTATATAACAATAGTCAATTGGTGTAAATTTATAATAAAAACCCATGAGTAGGCCACCCCACCTTTTGAAAAGTTTTATAACCTATTTTGAGAAGAGTACTGCCCCAAAAATATGTGGATTATATTGGTTTATAATATATTAGTCCTCATAAAAGGTGGTATTTAAATATCTCAGTATACTATAAGGTTTATAGATCACATGATTTTTCAAAATATATTATTCATTATATATATCTTCATGCTCAGAATATTGAGAATGTTCTTCAATGAGATATTTGACATGGGACTGAAACTCTGTTCTTTCCCACAAATCATGAGGTACCAAATTTAACAATATTGATTGACTATTCTCTCAATCATACTCATGAAATGACCAAGGAAGGTTATATTCTTCATGGTTTGATTTAATCTATACATGATATCCAATTCTAGGTGCCAATTTCACAGAATCTTTATTCAAGATCATAGTCCCTGGAATCATCCAAGAATGCATCTATGAGGGGTCCAACTATTATAGATAATTGAATTTATTATATTGTGATGGTTGAATAATCATGTACAGAGACTTCCTAGGTAGTCAAGTGGTAAATGATGGTTTGGATAGAATAACTAATTTTACTCCTTAATAGAGGCATCATGTACAAAAAATACACCCTTTAGGTGATCACGTTGGCCCTCCCATAGGAATTCACGGTTTATGAGTAGCTAGAGTTGGGAAATGCATTGATCTTCCACCATGAAGTCAAGGTTTACCACACGAGACTTGTGGTTAAGGTCATAATATAAAATAGATATAGGAAAAGAGGGTATCAAGTAAGCTAAATATATATTTCAAGAGGTAATGAAATTTATTTTTTATGCCATAACAGTCATACTCATATGTATTGGTGTGATTCGTTAATTTACTACCCAATATATATTTTTCACAAGATAAATATTCTAGTTGATCTCCAAGAATGAACAATTTGGCTAAAGTCTCCTAATAGTAGGTGTCAGTCTTTCTATATATATATATATATATGTATATATATCTCATATTGTTCATCAGTGTTAGGAAACCATCATCAAGGTGATGGTATCATTAGACATCATCATAGTAGATATGAAACCTTATGATTTTATACTTCTAATGGAATGATTATCTACAATCTAGGACATAGAGGATTGTAATAGAATTAAATATACACACTTTGAGAAGACAGGTCAGGCTTCACCTTCAATGTTGAAAGGGACCTTTTTTTGAGAGATAAAAAAGGATGAACCTTATATTATTAAAGTTTATCACATATAAGTTGATCAGATAATGACTATATATATTAATTTTGTGGTAGATTACATGTCAGGATTAATAGAGTTGCATGTCAATTTATTTCTAGTGGAACTCATTGTGCATAAACCTTATCATGTGCTCAATTATAGTATCTATTTTTACCTCGGGTCCACACTGATATCTTTGGGGACTTATTAGATACCCACTAATGAGCTCAAAAAGGTGATGGTATAGATAGGGTCCCTTTTTTAGGTATTCTTTATCAAGCCCAATGTGCCCCTAGGTTGCTTCATTTCTACTTTCTTTTGAATAAGGATGAGGTTTTGAGACCTTTTATTAACAATAAAATCTTGAACCATGTTAATATCATGAAAAATAATCAATTATAATAATCCACGTTGTATTTAACAAGAAGAAAATAGACCGATGGTTCTTAGAGATTGATCTTATGTCTGGGTATTACTTTCTCTAGGTTTGAGAGGAGAATATCCAAGAGGCAATGATCATGTGTCACTAGAGACACTATGAGTTCTTAGAGATACCATTTGGTATGATTAAAACCCTTTTAATTTTAATAAAACTCCTAATCTCATTCATTTTTCTATACTTGTACCTCTTCAAAGTTGTTTGCATCAATGAAAAGATAATTTATTCCTTCATAGAGGAGGATAATGTTGAGCATCTAAGTATTGTCCTAGATAAATTTTTTATCATTAGTAGTAGTAAAATATCTTAATGTGCATGTTATATATTTGGTAACTTCATATCCACATGTATTTATTTTAAGAGGGTAGTTTTGTAGTTGATGTAACATTGATGAAGGTAGTTCTATCCAAGGATCCATACAAGATAGGCATAGAATTGTTCATTTTCCTCGATATTGTGGAATATCATCCGTTATTTAGGTTGGAATTATCCTATGTCGAATCCACTATGACTACCCTTACCTAAATGTTATGAATGATAATTGTTTAGAGTATTTTCAAATAGCATTGGAGAAGATGATGTTTATAAGGATGAGAGATTTGGGAAAGACACATTCTAATAAAGTATAATAGTACAAGGTTTATTAAAAAAATTCCATGTTTGGGAATGGTTGTATTCTAATGGATTGGTGAACTATAAGGACATATGATTTCATGAAAATAGGATCAGACGAGTAGAAATACATCACACATGAATTGGAGCTTGTTATGGTTTTATTCCTTGAAAATATGGAGACATTATATTCTTAGTGAGAAATTTTTGATCTTCATATATCCAAATGAAAAACTATATATTTTCATATAAGGACATCAATTTAAAGTAGAGGGGATGGTTATGATTACCATAAAACTATAATATAAATATATTCAATCATATAGGTAAGTGAAATAATGTATCCAATATACTTATAATAAAATACATTAATTAGATATTATAGGAAGTGTTTCCATTGTTGGAACCATTATATTGGAGCCACATGGTATTGAGTTTCATTTTTTGTCAATAATCTTGCTATTAGTATATCTTGATAAGTAGAACATGAGAGAATATTTCCAAAGAATATGAGATGAGGGTTTTATAATAATATTAGAGTTACTAAAAAAAGGTGGGAATATTATTTGTATTTTAGCACAATTTATAACACTTTAAAACTATATATTTTAAGTTATTTTAGATACAATTCACGTAAAAGATGTTTGTTAATAAGGTGGAAGAAAAAAAGTAACTTAATACCATTAGATATTTTATTAGAGATATATTCACATGAAAATATTATTGATAAGATGGGTAAGTTAAATAGTAATTATTGATGTGGTGTAAAATGCATTGAAATAATCATAAGAGTATTTACATTGTGCATAAGCTTTGTATATATTCTTGTAACAGATTAAGTTAATTTATTGTTATTCGAAACTAACTTGAAGTGTTTGATATGTTTATATTATATTTGATATTTCTTCTATATAATTGATGATATTTAAAATATTTTTGAAGTGATTTTAGGTAGATAATAATTCTTGGATATCAATTCAATAGTATTAGAGTCAATATAGAATTTTTTGATATGTAAACTAGATAGTTAAATTCATATTTTAGAATAAACATGAAGTTTTATAGTTTATTCTTGATTAAAATTATTATTTGAAATCTATGAAAGATTCATTCTATGGTGAAGAAGATGTGTAAGAATTTAATCAATCCTATGAGGGACCAAACACATGTAAACTAACTTGGGTAAGACTAAAGAGGCGTAAACTTTGTTTCCTAGGAATAATAAGGTACTAAAAATGAACTATAAAAGGTGATATAGTTAAATGATGAAAACTCTCATTATATAGATATATATATATATTTTTAAAAATAATCCTCAAATGACATGGGATATTCAATAGGAGATAATTATGGCATTTAACTTTGAAAAAATATAATAATTTAGCAATATAATAAATAATGGTCACACTATTCATCAATTATTTTAAAAAAATGATTACTATTATAAATATGATATGGGATAGTGTAATTTTTGTTGAATATTAAATAATAATGAATGTGTTTCATTTTGAATAATTTTTTCACTCTATAATAACATGTTTTGAAAAATACGTATAATGATGGAATGAGATTGAATAGTTGTTCATGCTTTAAAATGAGTACCCATGCTATAGTTTATTATTCCATTCACATGAAGAGATAAATTTATATCATGATAATATCCTTCACACTGTAATTTTTTCATTTCATATTACAATTTTATTTTGTATTATGAATATGTGGATTTGTTTTGGAGAGTTAATGAAAAAAGAACGTGGTTGTGATACATAGAGAATATAATTAGGATTAAATATTGAGTCTCAATGATGTTAAAAGGATGATTTTAGAAGAATTAAAAATAATATAGAGTATATAATTGTTTAGATAATAAAAATTTGTATAGAATTAAATATAAATGAAATAACTATTGTAATATTTTTCGGAATATTTGACAAACACTGAAAAGAATAGTGAATTAAGTATAGAGATCAAGAGACCCTGATTGGTGTATTTTTCATATTTTGAATATGTGAAAAGAATATAAACTTTTTAATTAACATTTTGTTAATTTTATGAATAAAAATCCAAAGTGTAGGAGGTGAAAAAAATATAGACCTCAAGAGACCTTAAATATTACTATTTAGTATTCTATAATTTAATGAAAATGGGTGGTCCAAACCTACTATTCATAAATATCCATTTTGTTAAAGATGTAGCAGAATAAGAGAATATATAGAACCCATCCTTATATGATTTTTTATATTAAAATTAATGTGAGAGGAGGTCAAGTGGTTATAAAAGAAGACATCATTGAGAAATGGACTAGAAAATAATAAAAGAGGAAATACCTAGGGATTATGTAGAACTGAGGTAGTTATTCATAATCTTTTTTACATAGGACAATCCATATTATTTTTGTGTATTGAGGAAGAAAATAAAATCCTATTTAGTCCACAAAACACTTTTATTTTACTACTTATAACTATTTTAGTAAAGAATAAAAATTATATTTTAAGAGGAAGACCTAGTTAGTGATAATGTATAAGGATAGAAAGTTGGTTCTTTCTTTTCCAGTTTTTTCCATGCATTGTACCAAGTTGATGAAAATATAATAGGTTCAAGGTTATACCCTTGTTTTTTCTTCTAAAAGATAATAAATTTTAAACTAAAATTGGTGGGGGGTGGGGCTTTAAAACCACTATACAATGGGGTCATAGTAAGTCATCGTTGATGTAAAATCTTTCAATAAACATCTATATACCATGTTATTTTTCCATAGTTTTTATATTACTTAAATACAAACCAATGGTTTTGAGAGAGAGAGAGTGTGTTTGTGTTATATTCACAAAATATGTTTTGATATAATGCTTGAAAAAATGGATTAAATTAATTAAAAAGTAAATTACATTATTTCACCCCTAGTTTCAATGTGGTGCAACAATCCTGGTAAAAACATTGTATCAAGACAAAGATTTTACTTTTAATTGAATTATTATTAATATAAAAATTTATGGATTTTTCTCCCCGAGTTCCCCCAACTGAATTATAAAGAGTATATTTAAAATGGATGATTGATTTCTTATGAATATAACTATGGAAGAATGTATGAGGACATAGTTGAATAATAAGAATAATTATTCAATGAAATTGAGAAATAAATTTTCTATGAATGATTATTCACCTCTATTTGAAGGAAATGAAACTAGAAATTTATCTATTATATCATTTGATAATTTTACTCTTAAATAAAATAGTGATTAAAACAATTATGTCCTTTGAAATGTGGCTAAAAACATTGTCTCGACGTGTGGTACTAAAAAAACCAACATGCCTAGCTAGAAGGATTATAAACTGGTTGTTAAATCTACTTTCATGTTGATATAAAATAGTTCACTATTCAAAGAATCATTTTTTATATAAAAAAATGAATTTAAATATTTCTATCTAGATTAACATTTCTCTAAATAGGGCAAAAGTGGTGGAGATGACATATCTATAGATTCATAAGCAGAATAAATTATTATTTTACATGAAAACTTGTATAATTGTCCAAAAAATGTAGTGTATTTTATTTGGGTATCTTTTTAAATATTCCTAGAGGGTATCACCCATATTTATGGTGTTTTAAATGGATATAAATGGATTTAAATACAAAATTCTTGAGTTTTATATTAATCCTTAAAAAATTATGTGACGTAAGTTTTTAAATTATAAAAATGTAAAAAAGAAGCACAAAATTTACAATTGGTTAGCTAAATATAAACAATGAAAATAATAAATATTAAATAGAGATGTATAAAATTATCTATAATTCAAAATAAGTAATTAGTTTCATGGATGTTGAGTTGGGTATCAATGTAAATAGAATTTTAGATATTGATATTTCCTTACATGATGAGAACCATATAAATAAATATAAAGTATAAAAATAAGAAGAGACATTGAATAAATTCTATGACCCACTTAAGATGAGAATAATTTACCCAAAATGAATTTCCTAGTGTTATAATTAAAATAAAAAATTGGATAGTGACATGATTTGAGTCTGTACTGGGTGTTGAGTAATGAATCTATAGAATCAGAAGTAAATGGTGAATATTTGTGTTAAAATATATTTAATATTTGAAAAAATAAACTAAAATTATTATATAATATAATAAATACATTAAAAATGAATGTTCTACCATACATTCTGGAAAATATGGTTGTGCTAATTAATTTTACATTTATTGTGAATGATTTATATTAGAATCTAGGAAAATATAGTTGAAGAAAACTTTTTAGAAACACACTGCTGCACCAGAGGTGGTCTGAAATTTGAGAAAAAATAATGAGCCCTTTTAACATCCAAATCAATAGAAGAAAAGGCATAAATTTCACAAAATACTAAAGAAATATAGATTTCTTAAAATAATAATATCCATGTATAATTGCTACAAATAGTACTATAGAAGATTTATCCATAAAGGAATTTGTAATTTACATGATGTTTCCACCCATGTAATCTAATAAAGTCCTACATCTGGGGGGGGGGGTTAATGGTTATTTAATACATTGTTCATAGGGGTATTAGAAAAATAATTCCATATTTAGATTATAGGAATTTATTAGAAATATTTTGAATCATAGTGTCCATTGTGAAGATAAATTCTGGTCTAAATCAAATAGTCTTATGATAAAATCATTTTATGAAAGAAGACCACAAATAATGAGGAAAAATAATTTGAAGAAATATGTTCTGTAACCAATAGGTTATAAGTAGAAGAAAAGTGTTAAACATATAACACAAAAGAAGAGAAATAAGATTGATACACCAATGAAGAGAAACTACATATATTATTGAATAAGTGAACATATCATGTATAAATATAATAATACCTTTATGGATGGTAATAATGGAGTCAAGATAGATAATAATAGAGAATCATTTCAAAAAAGAGTAAAACTAATGACTTTGTGGAAGGAATTTCCAGAATAGAAGAAAAAAAATCTTATAAGAATTTAAAAAAATAGGAACTTGAAAATTCATAATTAACCATGATAAAGATCCATGGAATCTTAACATGTTCCTAAAGTGTGTCAGCTTATCTTCCCTGATTAATTATAAATGTAGAAAAATTGAATTAACCAATAGTGAATGATATTTCTATAGGGAAACAATAAATTTCACAAGATGAAGAAAAATATTTTATTGAGAGGATTCTAAAAGGTAATTAGCTAAGAGTTATTTGGAATCTATGAGGTATTTATAAGAAGTCAATAGATAATTCTAAGAATTGTATGGCCATACCTATAGCCCAAGTGGAGATGAAAAATTAGATAAAATATTCAACAAAAATTCCATGTTCTTTGTTGGATAACTCATGGAATAATTTCATACATTTGTATGTAGTAGAAAATGTAATGAATAATATGAAACCAATGGTGAATGAAAGTTGGAATAACAAAAAATATATTATGAGGATATATCCCAATAATGAAGCTAAAAAGAATTGAGTATCATGGTTAAGAAGAAACTATTATCCTTGTTACTTTCCTTAAGAAGCGTTGGAGAACTAGCTGATTCCTACAGTTTTATGTTAGTTTTTTTTGAGATAGGAATTAATGGTGATTGATAAAGGGGAGTGTTAAATTTTAATGTTTTCTTATATATTATTTGAGTAAAAAATTTTATATCATGTATGTTATCCCAAATTTTTATTCCTTAAAAGTTTTTTGATAAAGTGAAAACCTATGAAGAAGATGTTAATGGTGTATACCCATTGTGGGGGAGTATTTTAAGAAATCTCTTAGAAGCTAATGTTTCATAAATAAGTTTAATTCATGTAAAAGTTATTATAATGTCTAACTGATATTTTGTTTTTCATCTTCTATTTTCCTAGTTTTATAATAATAATTTTTTTAGTTAAATGTGGAAGTTGGGTCAATCAATGGCTTGTATAATAAGATGAAATTGAGAAATTAAACTGCCTATTTCTGAAACTACACCTTTTTGGTGATTTGAATTCATTAAATATGTTGTTAATAGTATTTCATAGATCATGGATAAATGTATCATGAGAACATATTAAAAAAAATTCATTAATTAAATATATTTTAATAACCCAAGTGTAATGATTTTTAGTTCGTATCATATTATTATTGGTTATATATTGAATTATTATCTAAGTTAGTTCCCATTGTTTTCTACTCTAATAATTTCTAATTTATACCTAGATAGGAATAATTAATGGAACACTGATGTAAGTGAAATAATACAATCCACTATTTGAATTATTTTTTTATTATCAATAAGATGGGAGATAACAATTTTCAAGAAGATATATTGATATAAATATTTTATATAGGTTGTGATTTTAAATTGAAAGGTGTGGTTATTAGACACACTTCAATATGAGTTTTATTTATTGTTAAAAATTATTTTTTTCAATATTAATTTCAATGAGAATATTGGAAGAATAATTCAAAAGCCTATGAGATGAGTGTGTAGGATGAAGAATGGAGTTCCTAAGATAATATATCAATTTTTTTAGATTTAATCCTATTTTATAGAAAAATATGAATCATAAGGGTTGATATTCCCATAGATTTAATTTTTGTCAAATTAGTTTGTTAATAAGAAGGATGAAACAATTTAGGTACAAATATTTTATATCTTATTTTATATCCATTGACAATGAAATTATTCTTGATAGTTTTTGTTACCTTAGGATGAAATATTGAGGTTTTCTAAGATCCATTGAAAAAATATATATTGCATTTACTTCCTGTATATGATTTAAAATAATTCCTATAACGGTTTATATTGATTTAATTTATTTAAAAATTAATTTTAAGTTATATATAAGGAATATATTTGAGACAGTTATAAGGGGTTTGATAATATTTTAAATTTTTTTAAGTGATTTTAGTTTTCTAAGACTACTTGGGGATGTGAAAAAAGAGATTCTAATCAATATAGAAAGTGTAGATATTCCTTCTATAAATATCAATTCATACATGATAATAAATATGAAGTTTTAATTTTCACATATGCACAATTGTTTTTCTTCTAATGCCACATATGTTCCATTTCATGATGATAGAGATTTCTAAGAATCATTTCCATCAATTGTGAGATTAAAACTTCAAAAGAAGACTCTTCTTGGATTAAATTGGTTTAAACTAAGTTGTATATGAATAATGGGGGAATATGGATAAATGAACAAGTTTTTTTATAGAATTTTATTTAGTTAATATATATTTAATCATAGAATATTAATAGATTTATATGATTAAATTATTTTAGAATCTAGATCTATGTGTGAGTAAATTATTTCAAAAATAGAGTCATATTATATTAACTGAAGTCACTTAAAAATTAATGTAAGATCATTTCAAAACATATAGAGTGTATAAAATTAAATGTATTTAGAATCTCAATGATACATAAAATTTTATTGATAAAATATAATATTATTGAATTGATATTTGATATGTAATATTTTGAAGTTCCAATGAAATATTAATCAAATGACATGTGATATTAATTAAGTTATATGTAGGGAATTTCATATTAAAAAAATTGATAATAATGATATGTTTATCTCGATGATGCATGATCTATTCACGAGTGATTTTAATAACATTATTACTCTAAAATTAAAAAAGCAAGATACCAGATTATGTGATAAGTATTAAATAATAAGCAATTTTTTGCACTATAAATAACTATTTCCTGTGATAATGACATGTTATAAAAAATAATTACTATTCATGAATGAAATTCAATTGATTGTATCATTATAATTATAAAATAAACACTTTGATTTATTATTCTAAAAAAATAAAGGAAATAATTCTTCTGTGAGAATAACCTACACACCAGAACAACATCACTAGATGTTATCATGACAACATAGATTATAAAGACGAAAATTTTGTTTATAATTAAATTTTAAGGAAGGAGTCTGTGATAATTAGAAAATATTTCAATGAATAAAATTCAATTATTAATGTAGTCCAGATAAGGATCTTGATTATGACAAAATATCATATATAGGAGATAATTATGGAGACATTTAATGACATTAAATAATGAGATATTAATAAGATACGTCAATAGTTAGTTGGGAAATATTTGACTAGTATAGAATAAGATTCTGAATTGAGGAAGGGTAGTAAGGGGAAAAAATTTATGTAAATTTATTATTTTGAATATTTTAATGGAATATTCATATGATAATAATTACAATGATAATATGAAATATATATATAAAAAGTGAGAGATATGAATAATGGGAGAGGTGGAACACTATTTTCCTTGAATATCCTTTATGTTAAAGAAGAAAGAGAAGAGATGAATATAGAGAACCTGACATAATAGGAATGATTACTATATGTGTTTAGGTGAGAATATATTCTAATTCAATTGAGACAAGATGGTCCTTGAGCACTGAAGAATAAGATAATAAGTGAGGCATCCCAAAATTTTTTCTAAAAATTTGAGGAATTGGTTTGAGATTTTTGTACTCGAGGGACCACATGGTATTTTTAATAATTTAGTTCAAATATAACATCATTTTTATTCTATAATAGATATAAATTCTCATTTGGTTCCTTATTTTAGTGGATCTAGAGTAATCTAGAGATCAAATTGGAAGACCTCATTAGTGCTAGATTATGATGATAAAGAGTAGATGATTTCTTTTATGATTAATTTTTTCTATAATAGTTGGTGAGTTCTTGGATAACAGGTTCATGAATGTACCTTTTTCAATGATTATTTGTGAAAATATAAGATAATCTCTCTATATGGGATAAAAGACATAATATATAGGGGACAAATTTATATATATTAGATAAATACACCATTGAAAAACTTTTGTTTACCTTTTTATTTTTCTTTCATGTTTATATTATTTTAATGTAAAACATTTATTTGATAGTTAGAGAGTGAGAAACATTCATAAAATATGTGTATAGAAAAAATAGTAGTTTGTTTTAATTTATTATATAGTATATCACACTAATTCACTCCACCCTTATTGTTGTGCATTGATCTTGGTGGAAAAAAACATCAATGTTAGAAAATGTGGAGGATATGTATGATTATTAATAATAGTCCATAGCAATGATACCATCAATTAATCATTGGTTTATTAAATATCAAATTTAAAATATGGATTATCACATTATTTTATATTGAATTTTATGAAGGCGGTGAAGAAATACTATTATCCGAGGGTGGACAATCATTCCTACATCAATGTACAAGGAGGTTTTTAAGGAGTTTAATATCCCCCCTCAAGAATAAATTCAAAATTGGGATGTTATAACTATATCCTAAGTGTAATTTCTATTGGTCAAGTATGAAGTGAGTTTTGGATGAGTTTATTTTATAATGAAATACTTTTCAGACTATGAGGGCAGAGCACGAGGTCCCATATGCACGTGAAATACTTTCTAAGGTCCTTGAGTAATGTTGGGAGAGTATAGATATGGATATTATTATTTGGAAGACATGTTTGGATAGGTTCTATTACAATGTAAAGGTTATTGTTGTCAAGATAAACTAGTTAGCTCATATTCTTCCCATTTAGGGTATGGCCCCAATATACAACTCGGTACATCAATACATAGAAGAAATCAAATGTCTCATTGAGTAACCTTAAAAATTTTCCTTAAAAATGTTAGAAATTTTATTTCTTCATTATAAAGGAGTTTATAGGTGGATTTTCAGACTCTGCTATATATAACTCTAACTTCTCACTCATAAAAAAACTACCTCACCAAGAGAACATTCAAATTTCTTGAGGATATATTACAAGAGTACACTTTATATGCCATAAATAGTTGTGTATATCATATACCCTTAGTTGAGTATTAAATAAATAGTTATTATTACTCTACTATAGTGATATAAACTTTTGATTCTTTTTATAGGACACCTCGAAAGTCACCCCATTGTTAGATGGAGATTCACGAGTTATCTTTTATGGAGCTTGAGTATGCACAATTGGTGACATACATGGTTTAAGTGATACCAGGGAATATAAGGTCAACCCATACTTCTATAATTCTTATATAGGAAGAAGATGAAAATCTATATATTTATAGGAGGGAAATTAAGTATTCATGAAGGTCTCACATCAGTGTGGTTTTAATAGGATTTAATGTGGGTATCAAACTATTTCCTAGGTATTTTAGACCATTATAGATTCTAAAAAAGTTGGGTGGATAGTCAAATCACTTAATATTACCTCTTTAGGTGGATTAAGTTGACAATATTTTCCATGTTGAACTCCTTAGAGGATATGCACACAAATTATAATACATTATTGGATGGGGATAAAAAAATATTAAAGATGATATAAATTTTAAGAATCACCATGAAACTATCAAGGATCAATAAGAGACAATACTCTACGGGTGTGTGATTCCCCGAGTTCATATCTTACGAATTCCAGGGAATGTCTCGGAGAGCATGTAGGAATGTGGGAACTAGATACGATCTTAGAAAACTCACCTATTTACTTGTCTAGTGATATTTAGGATAAAAATCCTCATAGATGAGGTGGATGTTTTCATCCTATTTTTATATAAAACACCTTTGAAAACATTCAATATTATTTTTTATTTAGTTATAAATTTTGTTCATTTAATATTTAATTTTGGTCTTTAGGAAGTAAATAATATAAAAAATACATTATTTGTAGCCATTCATGTGTTGGATTTTAATATCCAATAAAATGAGTTACAAATAAAAATTATGATATCATAGTTATATTTTGAAATGGTTATTTTTATTTTATAGGTATAACTTTCTTAGAATGTCATTAAAACTCGAGACAAGGAATATCACCCTTAAAATTATAAAAACATTTTTATTATAAATAGTTGTTTATGAAAAAAGTGAGGATTTTTAACATTACATATAAGGGGAGGTTTCATGTGGTAGTGATAAATAAAATGTGATTGTAGAACACCAATTTTTTTGTAAACCACCAATATTTAGAAAATGGGGATATCATAGAATTTATGAGAGAATGCATAAATTCCATTATATGGAAGTATATAATAATTGTATTCATGATGGGAATTAATATTTCCTACTAGTTAAAGTCATCCCTATTGGAATATTTATATCCATATATTATTTAATCATTGGAGGAATTATTTTTAGGATTTTATTCCCCCATTTTATGTTCCATCATCCCTTACAGAATAAAAAATGAATTCAACATGTTCTTCTTGTCCTTAGTGCTCAATGTGGAGGGAAAAAATGAATCACCATGAATCATTTTCTAATCATTGATCATTGGGAAATAACCAATGGGGTTGTAAATTTTTTTATTTACCTTCTCACCTCATTATCCTCCATTCTAAAACCCTCTTATATTATATAGTAAATTATCAATGATAAAAAATATTTTGTGTGAAAAAATTATGATCACTTAAAAATAAAGGGTAATATTTTAAAATATTATTTTATTGTCTCTTAAAGAACACACAATGAATAATTTCATCATGCCTAAAATATATGCATTGATTGACTTTAATTATTTGAGTTTTCTTATGTTATATAAATAATGATTTATCAAATAAAAAATAGATTATATACTATAATCAAATTATTTTTTCAACACATATGGAAAATGATTTTTTTTGTGATACCAATTATTCTCTATTCATGATACTTTATCTAATTTTTTTTAATTTCCTGAATTGGATGAATGTGTAGAAGTTACACATATGTCTGTTTATAATTTTCATTTAATAGATATCATTGGACTATTTATATTTCCTGGTCTGTTCCATATAATTCTTATTTCATTATGTTTCCTTAAATTCTTTATGTGGATGTTTCTTTTTTTTTTTTGAATTTATTCCCCAATTATATTTATCTTTCCCTCATGATCTTGTATATAATTTCATATTGAATAGTTATTCGTTCCATGTATAAATCATTCTTTAGAAATTTTCAATTTTATTTCATTTTCCTTCTAATATAGTTTGATGAAAAAGTACATGGTTTATTATATTTATTCATATATATGATGAGGTGTGACGATGGATGAGAGACGGAGTGATGGTCATACTGGTGAAAGATAGTAGTAGAATGGTAAAAACGTGGATGACTAGTGGGTTCTTGGAAATTATAACAATGATTATGATAGTGGTGTGGTTGGTTGGTTTATGGTCGGTCAGATTTTGGGATTCTTGAAAGGTGTGGAGGAACTTTTGGGAATATATGATTCATTCACTGGTAGAATGATGTGATAACTGTTTTTGAGCCACGTGATTAGCTGGTGGGAGTAGCGTAAGGAATAGAGGAAACATTTCGTGATATAAATAGAAAGAAACCATTCTATTTAAAATTTCAAGACTACATGACATTTAGTCTCAGGATCACGAACCATGAATATAAGATTCTATGGAGGGAAGTGTCATATATTTTTCTAAATAACACATACCATGTAACATTTGGTCAATGTTTATATTCCCATTGCTACATGAATTGTCAGTGTACTAGTTGTATATGTAGAGCATTATTATACACTTATAGACATAACAATAAAGCATCTGGTCCCTTCAATATGTAGTATTCAACTAAACAAAAATGGAAGGCCTTTATTTAATGTATACACATTCCTATATAGAGAATTGGGGTTTCCTAAGATGTCAAGTATATATACATGTCATATAATTCCAATTACATTTTGGGAAAGGGTATAAATATGTTAAAGTTCATTCTTTGTATGTAATGTTTTCTCACAAACATCTTAGCCATATATGTTCAGTAACCTTGATGTAAATTCCCTATATGTTTACATCACATGGATTGAGATATGATAGTATGTTAATAGACATACCCACATGTTATGTACATTGATATATATAGTATGTTTAGGGATTTAACTATTTGATACTAATTTTTCACATATAATATTTTAATTTTATTATCTTTACTCATAGATAATAATATTAAGATCTAATTTGACAATATTTGTCATTCATAATAGAGTTCAAATAATTTATGGAAATTAGATTTAATATGGTGATGGCTAGTGGAGGTTGAGACAATTGTGTTGATTTTCATAGGACCATATAACATATTTACATGTCAGTTTAAATTGAAAAAAACCCAAAATATTGGAAAAATATTGATAAAAAAAATTCATGAATTTTTTAAAATTTTGGAGGTAAAATATGTTTCCTTAAACCATAATGTTGTTTTTTTTGATATTCATCTCTGTTTTCATGAAGAAGATCTTGTGAGAGGGAACCAAATGACATAACTCCTTCAATGGTAACCAAATATAGAATTGAAGCACTTGATTATTGATTGGAAACCTCTCATCAGTCATTGCATGTTAGTTTCTCATGAAGGAAAAGGTTGAAAATTTTGAGAGCAACAAGATCAAGTTATATTTGAACATGAATCCATGGGAAAGAATATACCACTCTATAACATCAGTTTTTTATATATAGCCTAAGGGTATATCTTGAGAACTAAAAGTATTTATCCATTCATTATAAAACAATTTAGTAATATGTATATAAGTTATTGATTCATAATAATAACAAATCTCCTATGTGTTTTATCTTATGAAAAGGCCTATGTAATAATATATTTAGAGAGTTACTTGAATACATAAATATGAAACATTCCAATTAATATATATAAAATAATATACCTAGTTAGTGACTATGATATGATATATGATATATTAGTCATTCATATTTCATTAATCTTGCACTATGTTACATACACCAATAATATAATACAATATGGCCAATAACTCATTTTTTAGTTAAAACCATTAAGGGTATGTCTTTTAATCTTCATTTTGAACTAAATCCTTCTAAGTTTTAGTCCATTTTACCATATATTGTATCATTTATAATAGATTTTGAATGAATATCCAAAACACCTTAGGGATATTATCCAAAACATTTTTTAAAATGCTATCACACACTTTATCCTGCTTGAAATCTTTATCAACACCATTTGTATACACATCAATTTTTTTGTAAAAAATCTAAAATAGTTTTCAATAATCTCCATGATTCAAGTTCAATCACTATTCAGATATCCAAAATGTTTCAACCCAGATTACTGTTTAGAGTTGGTGAAAAATATGAACCACCATATCTTTACATGAAATAGAATAGTGGTCAGTAGAGAATAATTAGTGCTTATCAAGATTCAAACGAATCTAGTATGATCTCCCATAAGAACATGTTTCTTTGTATATATTTCCACTAATTATATTATATGTATGAATGAATTATTTTATATTACATTTATCCAAGACAGAAATTGAAAGTGAATCACATAGTTTTTCTGCCCATTATAGCCTACCCATACGTTCTCAATTATTTAAGTGTAAACCGACTAGGTTGATTATTACTTCACATGTAAAAAGAATTATGGAAGATAATAACAAATTTCCCTCACCAAAATAAATAATTACTTTATATATAATATATAAGGGTGGCCACCCATTTCATTATCCAACCTCAATCAATAAATAGATGTCATACTCATCATACAAGAGGGAAAATCCCATGTTATTTTAGCACCATCGATGAGATGATCAAGAAAAAACCAAAACACCCCATGATTAACTAATATTAAATTCTTATAAAAGAAATATATCCATTTATGATAGTTTTAATTCATTATATATTTTCAACCTTTGGAATTTGTGACTCCAAATATGCTCTATAAATCCCAAGTATGAAATATACATAATATATAACCCTTTATGCGATATACTTTGTTGGTCATCTAGTTCATAGATTTTGTTTTGTCCCTCATATGACAATTTTTTTTGTTTATACAAGAATCATTCTCAAGAAAACAATCATATTTAATCATAAAAATTAATAATTCAGGGAAGAAGAAAGATTTTCGATAATTAAAGGCCACATATTTAGAGATCAACCGTCATTACACATATAAATTTATATGTCAATATACACACAAATGCATATGAAATGAAATATTCCAAACATATAGATTTTCTTTTTTATAGCATGATATGTTTTATATTCTAAAACTTCTTTAAGAAAACTAATCAAAACCATATATAAGAACCTATATAACATATCATATTTGATATACTGAATATTATCCTTATGTTTTATGTATGTCTTGAGGTTTTTGACTCATTACTTATATTTTTATTTCCCACCAAATATCTACATGACCGTCAAATATGACCCACCCACCAAAGTATTTTTTATTTAAAAACAACAATGAAAGAAACTGTGAATAATTTTGAGATTTGGAATCATATTCATAATGTTCAACTACTTGAAAATATTCAAACTATTTAACTCTATAGAATCTAAAGTTATATTGTCAATAACCTCGATTGTCTATTTAAAACTCAAGTTTGGTTCATCATCATAATTCTTGGAAAGAATTCCATTAAAAATTTTCTATTAAATCTATATAACTATTTATAATAAAACCTAACCAACACAGAGTAATCTATTTTTGGATAATGTAATATTAATTTTGATTTAATAAATAATTATTACTTTTTATATATATTTACAATCATTCCCTAAATTTTTATATACTATAGAAATTCAGTTTATCTTTTAATAAATATTTTAGCCAATATATTTTAACTTTTATAAGTGAAAATAGAATCCAACTGGACTCTGAGATATCATATACTTCTTATAATATAATGATAAGATACAAAAACTCCTTTGTGTTTAAAAAATGTAAATAATTTTATTTTAATCATAATATGTAACGATATTTTTTATGATCATATATAGAATTTTATTTCTTTGGAGATTTTTTTTGAATAATAGTCCATCAATATATTATTCCACCGACAGGTGATCAGAACATATCCATCATATTTAAAAGAAATAGATAGCAAAAATCTAATATCAAAGATAATTTGTTTAACATTTTATTTATTTGGATAAATATTATATAAATTTTTGTATCATGAACAATGCATATAGAATCCATCATTTCATTTTTTTCTTTAAAAATATTTGTTCCTAAATAACTTATCTTATCATATAAGATAATTGGGATAATGATGTATATCCAATATAGTGATCTATATTTGTATGATTTGTTCTTTTTTATCCAACTCATTGATGAATAATATATTTACTTAATCACTAAAATAAAATTATAACGTCTATTAGAAATTAAATTGGATTTTTACTCCTATATATTTAATAAATTTAAAAATTATTCATTTAGTATCAAATAACTGTAATGTCTCAGACCCAGATTCCACCCAATAGTGTCCTGAGCTCGGTTGACCACATGACTTAAAGAAAATATCCCCAATTTCTAGAGGTTTCAGACTAGTGGTGAGGACCTGGGTGATTTAGTGGGGAAGAAATTCCCTTAGTACTAGAGTTTCACAATGGAAGCCAAACATACAATAAATATAGGAAGAGAAATAAACTACAGTCAATTGGACGTAAGATGAGACATGAATATATATCGGTGACAAGGAGTATCTCATATACAAAATTATGCAGATGATATAAGTATCTAGAAATAATCTTTGATTATACATGGAAATACAACACAATTCATGTATCCTAAAAGAACAAAAGAATAAAATGTATCCATAGCATCACAAGACTTATCTTGGTCTTATTCTCCCCTACACCAAATCAAATATCAATAACCTATACTTGGGAGCTTGCCCCTATCATCACCTTCAACCATATAATCTATTTGGGTCCCTGAGGAGGCCAAAATAGGGTGTGAGATAAACATCCAAGTAGGAAACCACCGAGGGTCTATAGAGTTCTAACATCAATTCTATAAGTTCTCTCAAGTGTAAGGGAAGCAGTAAAGAAATAGTGTAGTACCATTGAATAATTCAATAGTGATAAGTGAAGCTTAACAACCTCTCAAGTCTTCCTGGAAGAAGAGTGATCTTCTAATAAGGCTGCTATAGAATATGTAAACAACTCACACAGTCACACTATACATCCATCCATCTCAAGTAATCCACAACCACACTATATAAAGATGTTAATGAATCCCAGGTCCATTCTATATAGTGAATTGTAGATCCAAAGGTCCAGATCCAAGGTATCACATACTAGGGTACCCATGTAATTAATCTGGACCACGAAGGACTGGATCCAAGGAACTCATCCCAGGCATCCACATCGAGTCCGATGGCAATCCTAGTGGAAACTCGATCTAGGCACCAGTTGGGGTCCTATGAGCATGTGTACCAACATGTCTTACATGATTCAAAGCAAGAAAAATCCATTATGTTTCAAATCCTATGGCATCCCATAAAATCATGACCCAAGGGGAAGAGTCAAACCAAGGAATCCACTACCCCATTACAGATCCATAGAGAGCAGTCCATGGAATCTATCAAAACATTCATTCAAAATAACCAATTCAAACCCCATGTGAGTATAACCACTCACACAACCAAGTACATATCATGATTATACCCACCCATGCATTACATTTATCAAACATCATTTTTGTTGGCCTACCATGACATATTCACCATTAAACATGCCATTAGTGAATACATAAAGGTATCCCCACCGATACATTACATTCAAAAATAATAGGTAATCAGCAATAAGCATGGAATAAAAAGATATCACTAAGTAAGTATGAATTACATATCATAAATAGATATTCAAATATCTTAAATCTTCTAAGGGATTCCTCTAACTAGGAAAACATATGAACTCATCACTTAGGTGGTTTAAATAGGCATAAACATGTTAAATCCTTAAGGTGTAACCCACAGGTGACCTTAAAATGAGAAATAGGTTTCAACGTGCCAAAAAAGAACCTATGGTCATCCTCACTAGGTCCAACTAAGCATACCAAGAGTAGCTCGCTCTAAAATGAGGCCGCATAGAAATGTCCAATGGGCCGAGAAAAGGAAGAATGTATGAAAAGCACTCAAAAAACCAAAAGAAAGAATAGAACTCTTACTATGGATCATTAGTAGAGATCTCATCCAATATTGATTCCTCATTCATCATGGTTTATGAGACATCTGAAGAATGGATGACGAATGGGATAGTATAACATATTAGTCAAAAATCAAATAGCACAATCAATATTCTAAATAATATAGAATGAATAAAAAGGAATTCATGAACTACCATTGTGGATCATAAGAGATGATCAATGATCAAAATAAGGGTGTGATGAATGGTTGGGGTCAAATCCTAGCTTAGGCACCAAAGGGGTGCTCCTGTGAATATTTCTGTGTGTCGAGGAGAAGAAAACCCAAAAGGGCATAAAATAAAATTTTAACTTTAATATAATTTTTTTAAAAACTCACAAATAATGCTAGAAAATTTAACACACATGGTTTCCCAAACTATGTGAGAACTGTGCACATATCACTTCTACCAAGGGGTGGTTCACACGTTTACCCCATATGACCTAGAAAACCATGTGGTCATCATGCGGAAACCATCCATAAAAACATAGAACATTTCACACTTCTTTCATGACTATGTAGCCACTACTTATTGGTTTCTAAAACCATGAGGAATCTGTAGACATTTCTCGAACTCTTAGTCTAACCATGAACAATACACTGGAAAAATAGGCACCAGGGCATTTGAAGCCCAAAACATGGTTTCGAGCTCTGAACAAGCCCCAAAGACCTCTAAAACACCTATTATCAAAAGGGGTACATATTTAAGTGCATAAAAAATAATATAAACTGAAAATAAAAGGATATGTACCTTGTATGGAAAATGAGGTTCTTACAATATTCACCCTTTATGGAAATTCATCCCCGAATTGCTCCCTGAAGGGTGGTCATGATTCATATAAGAACAACTCTATCCATTGAGCACAAACGTCAGCCTCCCACTTTCAAGTCTCATCTTGTAAAACATTTTTCTACATTATCACCCATACTAGAGTAACTAACCATCATCAGATAACCTTCGTGCCCCTGTCAACAATATGAATTAGATTATCATTAAAGGTTTCCTTAACATGAAGATCTTACTCATCAAGCTGAAGAACATGATACAAGTACAAATGATAGAGAAACATATGAGATATGTGGAAGACATCATGCATGGATCGGTACCTCTAAGGTACATGCAAAGAAAATTCAACCTTCTGGACTCTCTCTAGAATCTCGAATAGTCTGACATATTGTGGTGAAAGAATACCCTATCTCTAGATCCACCTATGTCCCAACCTCGGTGAAACACACATGAAAACCTGATCCCAATCCTCAAACTCTAAAGGTCATTTGCAGTAATAATCATAACACTTATGATGAGGCTATGTTGTATCCATCCAATTCTTTATCAAATGGACCTGCTCTGAAGTCTCTTACATGAGAAACAATCCCAGAAAATCTACCTCTCCTACGTTTAAGCTGCACAGGGGAGAACAACATGGACTTCCATATAAATCCTCATATGTTTCCCTCTATATTATCACTTGATTACTGTTATTGTATGGAATCTCAAATGGGGGAATATACATCTCCCAAGAGCCCCCAAAATATAGGATGCACGATCACATCATGTCTTCTAGCACCCGTATCATATGCTCTCACTGGCCATCAGTCAGTGGGTGGTATGCTCTTCTTAGAAGCACTACCCTACACCAAATGAAAACTCTTCCAGAAATGAGAGATAAAGTAGGAATATCTATCCCAAAAAAGAGTGCATGGGATGTCATGTAGTCACACCCCCTCATAGATTTACAATCTATCAAGCTCATCCACCCTAAATTTTCCCTTGATCAGAAAGAAATGAGAAACCGTTATAAGACTGTAAACAACAACCCACACAAAATCATTTCATCAAGGAGAACTCAGTAAGCTAGTCACCAAATCCCATGAGACAACACCCTATTTACACTCTAGAATGGGTAGCTTCTATAAAATCCTAGATGGTCACTGATGTTCCTCCATCATCTATGATAAGTGGAACACATCATAACAAAGACAGATACCTGTAGTTTCATTCTCGGCTACCAACACTAACGATGCAAGTCACAATACTTCTCAGTGACACCGGGATGTACATCACATGATGGAGCATGAAACTCCCACATCAACTCCTCACATGTATCCACTAGAACCCAAAAATTCCCATGGATATGAAATATTTCGTCATCACCAACCATTTAACTAGGAGGAGGGTTGTCACCTACCACAGTATCTCATTGAAATAGACCTTATGAATCCTATAGCTGCACCATTCTAACTCTACCTGACTTATTAGAGGTTATAGATAATGATGATAGAAAATTCTGGCCCTTCCAGTCATTAACCTCCCGATGAATCTTAGAAAACAATACCATAAGAATACACTCACTACTGGCCTACTGCACGACCAATATCTAAGTTCTATGGCTTAGTGTATCAGCTACATCATTGTCTTTACCAGGCATGCTGTCGAGCTCTAAGTCAACGGGCTGTAGGTACTCCATCCACCTTCAATACCTCAGATTCAGGTCATGCTGCATAAAGATATACATGAGGATTTTGTGGTATATATATACCAAAATATGTTCTCCTAGTAAATAGTGTCTCCAATAATGAAACACATGTAAAACCACTACTAGCTCAAGATTGTGCGTTGATTAATTCCTCTCATGAGGCCTCAACTGCCGAGACTAGTACACCATGACTCTATCCCCCCACATCAGAACTGCCCCATCACAATACCTAAAGCATAAATGTACGCTGTGTATCTCTTACCCTACTCTGGTAGTATCAGGACTGGTGCTAATGTCAACATACCTTTTAACAGCTGAATGGCAGTTTCTCAAGAATCTGACCACACAAAAATCACACCCTTATTAGTCAATCCAATCAATGGTGATCCTAAGAGTGAGAAGTCCTATAATTTTTTTTTGTAACGAGATAGCCCCAATAAAATCCGTATATCAAAAACGTTCTTGGTATGTTCTGAAGAAACTACTTCTCTAACCATATTTGGGTCCACTGACACTCTTGTATCCGAGTAGATGTTACCAAGGAAGTGAATATGATCTATCCAAAAGTAACACTTTGGGAGCATAACATATAATTGATGATTTCTCAGTGTATTCAAAATGATCTCAAGATGGTTAGAAAGGTCATGTCGATTGTGATAATACACTTAGATATCATCCATGAGAACCACAAAAAACGAGTCTAGATAAGGATGGAACACACGGTTCATCAATTCCATGAAAAATTCTAGCACACTTGTGAGACTGAACAACATAAATGGATTCTTTTATAGACCATACCTAATATTAAAGGATGTATGAGGTATTTATATAGGGAAAATATGCACCTGGTGATATCTAGACCTCAAGTCTATCTTTGAGAATACCTGAGCTCCGACAAACTGATCAAATATATCATCTATCAGTGTAAAGGGATACCAATTTTTAGCCATTTTATGGTTCAATTTATGACAATTCATGCATATATTAAGAGTTCCGTCCACCTTTGTTCTAAAAAATTATCGGTGAAACCCATAGAGAAGTACTGGGCCTGATATACCCCTTTAACTCAAAATCTTCTAGTTGCCTTTTGAGCTCCTGTAACTTTGTTTCAGCCACCCCATAAGAAGAAATGGATATCAGTGTAGCTCATGGAAATAACTATATGAAGAAATAAATATATCTCTTTGGAGGTAACATAGAGAAGTTATTTATAATTTTTTTCCCTAAAGTGCTCAATCACTAGATGGAATTCTTCATCACTCACTCCTTGATCATCCAGAAATAAACTATCAATCTAGGTTGTCATCCTGCCAAGCGCCACGATTCTTGGATCCAACTCGGCTCCCTTGAAAATCACATTCACCCTTGTGAATAAACATTGTACCCTATGGTGATATAAATGTCATTCATCGATGATAGCAATCAATGTACACTTGATAAAATACCTACATGTCTATCTTGAGAATGAAGTCAAACCCTACAATATCAAGGACCTTAACTTCCAAAATTAAGTGATGTCCACCAAACTCAAGTGGACACTTCATACAATAGTTCTCATCACCCATTTTGACTCACAATAGTGTGTCTAGAATCAAAATTCACTTTTAAATAAAAACAAGAAGCTTGGGGCTTTTAAACTCTATTATAGATACAACACAATATGGAAAACCAATATCAAAAAGAGTAGATGCAATAGTAGAAGTTACTAAGACCGTACCTCTCACTATAGGCCATCCAAGATCCTACACTTATTGGGTCTATTGAAAAACATAAGTCTGGCCTATACACTGGCCCTATAACCCACCCTGGCTACACTGAGCTGATCCACCATGTTGTCTCTGAGAACCTTGTCCATGGCTACCATAAACATGACCACCACTACACTCACATCACCAACCTACAGTTGTCCATCTCCTAGCATGACAGGGAGTTGAAAAAATTTCTTCCAAACCTGTTTTTAGAGATAAACCCCTACCAATCGCAGCTGGAGGGAAGGTATTTTAAAACCACTACATGTGCCCCATCCTGCCACAAGATCAGTACTCGATTGTGTCTGAAACCCAATATTTTTTTATGTGGCCACCCCTACCACACTGATGAAAATATTCCAAGCTTTATGCACCAACTACTTGACTTCCAATAACCTCATGGGAAGCCTCAAAACAACGCTTCCTACTAGAATATGAAGATCCCCTGTGGAAAGAAACAACACTCCCTTGTTCTGTACCCCCAACTTTCTCAAGTTCCACTATGTGATAAATTCTTGATTAACAATCTCAGAGATATAATATAACACAAAAAATTTCACCTAAGATTTTATAGCATGTTTTAGTCGTTCCACGAAGCATTTCTCCCTCGATAGCTCATTATTAAGATACATCATCACAAATTCACGCAGCTCAGTCAAGCGTACCGAGTATTCCATAACCATCATAGCACCCTTCTCAGGATGCATAAAATCACTAGCCAACTATTCTCATAGAGTCAAGGGGTAAAAGAATTAAAAGAAGTGTGTTTGTAATTCAACCCAAAATACATTCTATATCCCATCAGCCTGTTTCAGAATGTCACACCAGTGTTTTTCCTGTCCATGTATCATATAAGTCGTGAGCTTGACCCTTCGCTCATGAGGGGTCTCTAGATAATAAAGAATTGCTAAATTCATAAAAATAGACACCTCTATAGATTTTGGAACACCATACTCAGAAAATGTGAGAGGATACTACTGCTGGAACACCAGCTTCAGCTCATCCATGGTCACTACAGGCTGTGTTTCTCCTTGGAATGTTTTAATACATCAAAAAAAGCCTTCGCAGAATTGTACCTCATCACATGTGTCCAAAACAAACCCTATTGCCTTAACTAGAACTAAAGTATTATAAACCAATAGCTTCTAGACCACTATCTCTGATGTATGGTCATCACCTCCCTTGCGGCATACCATTTCAGGTCATCATGGTGAAATGTCTATACAATTCTGAACACATGCCTTAAAAAATAACAACATTAAAGCACACAAATAATAAGTGTATGACTTGTTAAAACCCTCATGGAAACCAATTCAAACCTGAAACCTACTCCTAAAACCTATACTGAATAAAGAATAGTCATAGAACCACTAGAAACAATGCCTCTTTCCCACTATAGCCAGGTCTAGGTCAAGTCTCTATCCATATTTTCAAGCTTCCATATTCATTTGAATTTTAGTTATTGAGTAAATTCCACCAAGTGTTATCAATTCCGAATCCCTGAGGTCCTATAACACATCATGAACCCAAACTTGGTTCCCATTCAAACCACTCATATATCATGTTCTTTTAGGGTTTACATTCCATCAGTGTATCACTTCCCAATTAAAAAGGGTCCAAACTCCTTATGAATTGAAAGATGACTTAATCCTTTATATATACTACACCAAAAATAACACAACAATAGGCATAAATATCACATAAAATATAAAAACGTCATGAAATAACTAATGCATCCAAAATGACATGGCATAATAAATGGAATGTGAATTCTAACAAGTGACTATATGATGTGTGAAATAGAAAACCCTCATCTCATTGGGTGTAAACTGAATTAGAACCCACAAATACATCAATATTAATATAATAAATTGTGTGTGTCACCCAACAGGGGAATAAAATAAAATATAATAGTCAATATCATGAAGATAAGAATTCCGTTCGAGGCAGTTTGGCATTTCCTTATATATGGGGAAACTAATATCGGGCATAGTTTAATAAAAAACTATATTTATTTACTATCTTGGTAAAATGTCACCAAACACTATGCCAGAGAATAAAATAACCCTCTATGATACCACTTTGTAACATCTCAGACCAAGATTCCACCAAATAGTGCCATGTGCCCAGTTGGCCATATGGCCTCTAGAGTATCTCCTCAAATTCCAGAGGCCTCTATCAAGAAGCGAGGGCCCATGCGAGTCAGTGGGGAGAATATTCGCTCATTACCAGATTATCACAGTGTAAGTCAAACATATAATAAATATCAAAAGTGAAATATACAATTGTCAAATAGAGGTAAGATGATAAAGGAATGCATATCAGTAAATAGAAGTATATCATATAAAAAATGATACAGATGATAAAATTACATAGAAATAAGATAGAATAGTACAAGACAATAAAAAATGAAATTATATCCTAAATGACCAAAAGGCCAAAAGTTTCTGTATAATCACAAGGCTTAGATTGAGACTGTTCTCCCCTACTTCAAATCCAATATCAATAACCTATACCAGGGAGCTTTCCCCTATCATCACCTGCAACCATATAACCTGTTTGTGTCCCCGAGGATGCCCAAACTGATTGTCAGATAAAAATCCTAGTAGGTAACCACCCAGGGTCTATATAGTTCTAACATCAATTCTATAAGTTTTAGAAAGTATAAGGGAAGCAAAATATAAATAGTGTAAGCTGATGGTGCAAGTATACTCCGGTAAGTTAAACTAAAGAGCCTCTCAAGGATACCTTCAAGGAAATTCATCTTTTAATAATTCTATTGTAGATAAAGTTAACAAGTAACATGGCCATGATGTACATCCATACATATCAAGTAACCCACATCCACACTTTATAATGATGTTAGTGAATCCCACAACCACACTGTATAGTGTTGTGTAGACCCCAAGGGCTGGAATCACTGTATCATGTACCTGGGCATCCATGTAATCAATCTATACCACGAGGGGCTGAATCCAAGGAACTCGTCTAAGGAATCCACTTCGAGTCTCATGGGAATCCCATTGGAAATTCAGTTTAGGAAATGGTGGGAGTATTAGGATCATGTGTACTCACATGTTCTACGTGAGTCCAAGAATGTTGGGTAAATAGGGCAACAAGTCCAAAGGTATCCCACAGAATCAATACCTAAGGGGTATATTCAACCCAAGGCATCCCCTACTGAATTCCAAATCCATGGAGGGTAGTCCATGACCTCTATCAAACCATTTATTCAAAATAACCAATTCCAACCTAGTGTGAGTATACCCACTGACACAACCAAGTAAAATCCATGAGTATACCCACCCATGCGTTACATTTATCAAACACCATTAGTATGGACCTACCCTCCCATATTCACCATTTAACATTCCATTAATCAATTCATAACGTTATACCCACCTAAACATGACATTTAACAATACCATCTAATCAGGAAAAAAAAGAATGACCTTGAAAGATATCACTAATCAAGGAGGTAGTACATCTCCTAAGAAGATATTCAAACCCATTAAGGAATCAAAGGGATTTATCTACCTAGGAAAGCACAAGAACACACCCCTTATGTGGTTCAAAAAGCATAAACATGTTAAATCCTTAAGGCGCACCCCATGGGAGACCTTTAAATGAAAAAGAAGTGTCAACCCACCTAAAAGGAACCTACATGAATCCTCATTAGGTATAAATAAGTCTACCAAGAGTGGCTCGCTCAAAAATGGGGCTATGCAGAAAAGTCAAACGGGAAGAAAAAAGGCCGAACACTTGAAAAGAACTCAATAAACTGAAATAAAGTGTAGGCCACCTACCTTGGCTCGATAGTAGATAGGTCATCTACTATAAAGTCCTGATTTATCATGGTGTTGGTGAGATCTGAAGAACAAAGTATGAATTTGATATTATGGCATATGAGCCTAAAATCAAGTCGAGTAATCATTGTTCCGAAGAATCAAGAATGGATAATTTTTTTTCTTATCCCAATAAATTCCATCCCATGGATAATTATTCATCCTTGAGAAACAATTTTTTGTTTCATTAACCTAGACCGACTACTTAAATAATAACTATTTGAATTCCCAACTAACTTTTATTTATCTAGTTTAAATATTTGCCTACTTGCACTGTTAACATGACATAAGAACATAGACACCATGTATTTTTCCTCTATTCTGAACAGATTGAGAATATCATGTATAATACTCATTAAGTAATTCACATTGTTTGAACTTTTACATCAATTAAACATGAATTAATTCATTAACCATAATAATAATTAGGGAAACCTATAGTTCCATATAGTCGTTGATATGCTTAATCATATTCAGAAAACATGTAAGGACTTGATATATTAGGGTTATATTGTGTCTAATGACTTTAAACCCCTAAGTGAATTCTTATTATACTTTTTATAAGCCTATAAATTCATATTTTGAACAACTTCAAGATTTTTTATTCAATAATATATTTATCTTTCATATATAACTTATCATATGAACTTTCCTTAAAGTACAAATCATTGATGTTAATTATATTGAGCCACATATTTTTACGGATTAATGTCAATGATTTTGATTATTATTCCATCTATTAAAAATAAATGCATTTATTAAATGATTTTCATGTTTTACAAACATTTAATAAGGATATTTATTAAATTTTATCCCACAAAATGATGAATACTTTTAAACTCTTCATATCCATTAGTGGAAGGAGATCAATTTTTCTCTAATAGATGATATTTTAAAATAATTTATCACACTATCTGTTTATTTATGTTTAGAATCATCCCAACAATATAAAATATGTAACTTAGATAGTAGAGAAGACAACTATTTTCTGAACCCATCATATGGATAAATTCAGTAATTTTCCATCAATGCCTAATTTTATTTCAGTATCCTAGACATGTGTTTCTAGAAAAACTCCATGAATGTTAATCTAATATAATTAGGATCATCCATTACTTGTTTTAAATGCATAAGGTATTATTGGGAACCCAATAATTAGAAGAACTAATTCATTGGATAGCCCTGTCTTGACAAGTGCCACTTTTGAAGGAATCTAACACTTATCATTTTGAAGGGGATTTAATCTCACCATCTTATCTGATGTTATTCCCTATACATGTATGCATTCTTTTATTGACTGTGTTTTTAAATTTTATATCTTACGTAAATTAGCAATTTCAAAATATATTGATGTGAATCTCTTTACCCAACTCATAGAATCTTTTAGCAACCCAAATTAAATGTTAAATATATTTATAAATATCAAAATGAATCTTATTCATGACATACATGAAATACTTTCATGTAATCGTTTATAATTATGTGATATGAATAATATAAACATGATTTATCTGGGAACCACAAATACACATCCCCCACTTTTATAGAACAAGGCATGAACACCTAGTTTAATGAGAATTCCTACCCAAATTTATTCTACTAAGGGATAATTTTCTCAAGAGTGATCACAATCCCATCATAAATCAAATATATTATATGAAAATAATAATAATTAACTACTTAATTGAATCATAAAAATGAATTCAAGATAATGTCAAGGTAGAATAAAACTAAATCCTAAATTATAAAAAGTATTTTACTCCTTATATGCAGGTATAATAATTTTCATAATTAGTTCACAAAAATTAAACTAATAAAAAGACCATTCATAATATAAAAATTTCATTCATGAATGAAACATGAAATAACTTTTAAATAAATGAAAAATCCATATAATTAAACATGATATAAGCATTTATGAAAAATTTATAAATAAATCTAAAGTAATCACTTGATAATTAAACTAATTTTATATCCATTCCTTAATTTGGATTATAAATAATTTTAATTCAATGATAATAAAAAATTATATTATTCATTATATTGAATTTTCAATAAAATCTGATGAATATAAAATGAGTTATATACATTTTATAATTCAATCTATTTTATATAAACCATTTTCATAATCAAAATATCTTATATACAATTTTTATTTAAATATTTATCAAATCAATCTTCAAAACTCATTTGGATGATTTTATATAATTCTTTAATACAAGGATTTAATTTTAACAAATCATATTAAAAATTATGAACAATTCATTATTTATATATTAAATCCTATATGTTTAAAAATATTTTCTCTTATAAAATATATATAAATTTACTTGATAATATCTATGTAACGCCCCGACCCTAGTTACCCAGAGTCGGTGCATTATTACATAACATTGGCATGATCACGAGAAAGATCAAATCTTGAAAGACCGATTGGTTTAGTAGCCTTGAAAACACTAGATATATTCATAAGTTTTACATTACATCATAAAATGAAAAACTAATACAACAACATAATGTTTCCACAATCCACACTATTGACCCCTCATAAAATCCCTGCAAGTCATTCATAACTTACTTCATCACATCCTGGGAAAAATAAAACATAGAAAAGGGGTGAGCTCAAATGCCCAGTAAGGATAACAATATAGCGGAAACTTTCATAAATAAGAATAAACATTTAAGGCAATGCATTACTAAAACAAAAGCCTTTTTAACTTGAACATCAACATAGTATGGCAAAAGTAAAAATGAAATAATGCCATTTACTTATTCACATGGATATTCTACTAATCGAATAATCACATGCAAAAATCAATAACCACTTTCATAATGTTGGAATGCATAATGCCAGACTATCATAACCACATAGTCAAGGCCTCGTACCAAGACTACAAATAAGATTTTGTCAAGGCCTTGTGCCAAGACACTAGTTTTTCTCATGAGACCTACCGATGCATCGAGGAGCTATAGCGGGCTCCACCCGTCACTTATTAAGTCCAATGCATTCCCATATGAAAAGGTTTAAACATAACATAAACATTCATATTAAAACTAGCATACGAAATGTCAATGATTTCACCATAAGCTATGAATGGTATAAAAATAGCACATCCACAGTCAAACATATCACAAAACCTTCAATACAATATAGAAGTTTCGTATCATAATAAATCAACTTCAAATAAGCGTAAAATCCATTAAAGGATGTTGACATAGATGAAATCAAAATTTTTTTTAAAGAAGTATCTCCTTTTATTTTGAAATCATTTAAGATCCATATAAAATAAAACATTTTCTTTGAAAATATTCTTATAAGCTTGTATGGGAAGCTTCGTCGATTTTATAACGGCGGAAAATAACCGCACCCGCCGTATAAGTTAAAAAAAACATTCTTACCTCAATTCTGTCGAAAAGGTTAAAAAGGACCTTGTTTTGAAAACGACGGAAAGATTCCTTTATAAACCTCTTATAAAAAGTCAAACAAGGGTATAAATGACTTTAACCCATATTCTTGTAAATAGTAAAAATGTTTTGAAATACATTTCGAAGAAACATGGATGTGGATGATAAAGAGATCCCAGTAGATTATTACGTATAATACAACCTCGGATAATGAAGAGATTGTGAAATAACCCTTACCTTGTACTTTTCCTTGGTTGGAGTAGGTTAACCTCCTGTATAATAGTGAAATAATTGTTACTAAATTATACAAGAATCATATACATTAATATGATATCATATATGATCTTTTAATATTGATTTGATAATAATATCTTAGTATTATCGCCGTTTCGGGTGTTAACTTACTCATTTTCTTTATATGTTTTGTTACATAAGTCATGTTTGTTGCATCTTATTCATATCCAGAATGATATCATGTCCTTAAACATCATTTTTAAATCATTAAATGATAATTATACTTGAATGGATATGATGGAGAATGAATCTCATCGCGTTCGTGGAGACGGTAGTCCGTACGTACGCACGAACACTACTTCCATTTAATTTTTATTTTAAAAGAATCAAATCCAAATGATACATAGGTATATTACTATTCCAGTATAATATAATATTTTATATATGTTACTTAAGTTCATTAACACCATCCTTTATACGTTCCATGTGTGGTATGAACGAGTCATATCATTTTAAGGGGGCGGTAGTCCGCACTTCCTCAAATGAAATTATCGTATGTATATACAACATGAAACGGATAATGGTATGAAATAAAATGGAATTACAGAAGCTTATATATAAAATATATATCATTAATATCATATTTAATTACAGTGCCATCATAATGGCCACCATGAGAGGCGGTAAGATGTAATTGAACAATCATCGTTTCGTGAGGCGTTAGTTTGCCATCCACAGAAACATTATGTTCATCATCCATTAGATGGAGTTGTGTGTATGTTTAGTTTGAATCCTTCTTATAACAACATCCTAGTATATTGAGGATACTGGTGTTGTTACAAAAGAAAGGAAATAAAAAGAGTTTGGGGGTTGAAGAAGAAAAATAAATGAAAATAATTTAAGAGAAATCGTTACCTTTAATTTAGGTAACTCACTTTGGTTGGAACCAAAGGACTTCTTGAAATGATTTCTGCCTAAGGGGAAGCTTCAAGGAGGAGGAGAGGGATGTGGGGAGCTTAGTTGGGCAGAGTTTGGACGAGCCAAGTGGCTTGAGAGGTGTGAGGAATGAGTATAAGTGGTCTCCTTTTATAAGGGAGAGGAGGGGCTCTTTAGGAAAGAGTGAAAGTATTACTTTATAATATAATTATATTCGGTTTATAATGGTCCAAAAATCATTGAGGTCGAAGATAAGATGACTCATATTATAAATAACATCAACCAATAAGAATTGGACTGGTTTTAGATAATATTTTAATCATTATAATCTTATTTATTTAAATGATTTATTAATGAGGTAAACATTGCATCATTATTGTGTCATTAATAATTTAAATTATTTAATGTCTAAAAATTATAAATAAAATACCATTATGTAGGAAATCTTTTTAGATTTCTAATGAGTATTTATAATCGAAAATCCAACATGTATAACCCTATGTAAAAATTGTTCTTCTAAAAGATGTAAGCTTATGCCATTTTTATTTTTATTTTAACTTTATCAATATAAAGTGTCCCTACCACATACAAGTGGCTCCAAGGGGTCCCCAAATTGACCCAAGGATGCCCATGGTCGGGTATGTGTCCACCAATAAGGTGAGGACACGTTTTAGGGTAATTTTGTATTATTATAATATTATTTTTTAACCCTTATTTACCGGATTTACCCTTTTAACCATGGTAAATAAAATATTTACCACAGTAACTATTCAAAATGTCTAAAAATAAAAGTTACCTATTTACACAATTTGAACATCCTGATTCCAAATATGGAATCCATTTTCCTAAATTCAAAACACAGAAGTGGCAGAAATTAATTTAAAATTAATTCCCGCTGTCAAAACAAAAAGCGTGTTTTTAAGAGATAATAACTATCAAAAGATTGACACTTGTTTATGTTCGGTTTAATTGTAAAATTATGTCCAATGACCAACATTATATTAAATGGTAAAAATATATTCTAAATATACTTTAAAACCACTCAAATTCACAATTTATCACTATTAATTATTTTGATTAAAAAAGTTGTTTTTAATTAAAATTTAGTAATTTTCACTATTCATCCAAATATGAAAGTTATCCGAAAAGTACCAAAATTTCACCTTAGGCTAAATTAGATATTCCGAATCCAAAAATGAAGCCTATTTTGAAATATAAAATATATATGATTTCAAAAAGTAGGTATTACTATTCACAACGGCTAGTTTAATTAGTTGTGGTGTGTGTTAGAACTCGAGGTTGCGTACAACACACGCTATCGCATTATTCGAAGGGAAACGTACCATGGAAGCTTGGGGTGTTACATTCTCCCCTCCTTCAAATAATTGCGTCCTCGCAATTTCTAGGGTATTACTGCATAAAAAGACTTGGGTGGTTCTTCATCATAAGTTCCTCGGGTTCCCACGTTGCCTCTTCCATCTTATGGTTTCTCCACAAAACTTTTACCAGACGCGTCGTCCGGTTTCTCAACACTTGTTCTCTCGTATCAAGAATCTTGACGGGCTCTTCGCAATAAGACAGATCGGGTTCCAGTTCTAATTCCTCATAGGTGAGTACATGCGTTGGGTCAGGCATGTATTTTCTCAACAGAGATACGTGGAACACATCGTGAACTTTGGAGAGACTTGGCGGCATTGCCAATCGGTAAGCTACAACCCCAATTCGTTCTAGAATTTCGAAAGGTCTGATGTACCTGGGACTCAATTTACCTTTCTTTCCAAAATGTATGACTCCCTTCCATGGAGATACCTTTAGGAAAACATGATCACCGACTTGAAATTCCAAATCCTTCCTTCGATTATCGGCATAGCTCTTCTGCCTACTTTGAGCTGCTTTGATGTGATTTTGGATTACTTTCACCTTTTCCACCGTTTCCTCCACCAGCTCTGGGCCTACAAGTTTTCTTTCACCAACGTCATCCCAACAGGTTGGTGTATGACATCTCTTTCCGTATAACGCTTCATATGGTGCCATCTGAATACTCGAATGGAAGCTATTGTTATAGGAAAATTCTACCAGAGGTAAATATTGATCCCACATACCCTGAAAATCAAGTGAGCAAGATCTCAACATGTCTTCTAAGGTCTGAATTGTCTGTTCTGATTGTCCATCTGTCTGAGGGTGGTAAGCAGTGCTCAAATGAAGTTCAGTATCCAGGGATTTCTGAAGACTTTTCCAAAATCTCGAAGTAAAACGGGGATCACGATCAGAAACAATCGATAGGGGTACTCCATGAAGTCTCACAACTTCATTAATGTATAGTCTTGCTAGACGTTCCAGGGGTAGATCTTCTCTTATAGCATGAAAATGTGCTGACTTGGTAAGACGATCAACAATAACCCATATTGCATCGTTCCTTCTAGGAGTCTTTGGTAGCCCCATGACAAAGTCCATCGTAATATTGTCCCATTTCCACTCCGGTATGGGAAGAGGTTGCATGACTCCTCCAGGCTGTTGCCTTCAAGCTTTCACTTGTTGACAAACCATACATCTTGACACAAAATCAGCAATCTCCCTCTTCATTTTGTCCCACCAAAAATGTTCCTTCAAATCTCTATACATTTTGGTGCTCCCAGGGTGTATAGAGAAATTGGTACTATGAGCATCATCCAACAATTCCCTTTTCAGATCAGGTAAATCGGGAACACAAAGTCTCTTCCCGAATTTCAAAATTCCATCTTCATACACAAAGTCTCTCAATCTCCCATCATTCACAGCTTTAATCTTCTTTTGGAATTCTTCATCATCGTTCTGAGAACTCTTAATCCTTTCTAGTAAAGATGGTTTGGCAACCATTTGAAAAAGCATTGATGTTTCACCTTCCCTGGTTATTCCCATGTCCATCTTCACTAGATCCATGAAAATTGGATCCCTTTTAATTCTCATATGTTCAAAACTCCATGGTCTTTTCTACTCAAAGAATCTGCCACCTTGTTTGCCTTCCCCGGGTGGTAGTGTATCGTACAATCATAATCCTTGAGTAATTCAAGCCATCTCCTTTGCCTCATGTTGAGTTCTTTTTGTGAGAAAATATACTTCAAACTCTTGTGATCAGTATAAATCTCACATTTTTCACCATAGAGGTAGTGCCTCCATATCTTCAAAGCAAAGATCACAGCTTCTAACTCAAGATCATGAGTAGAATAGTTTTGTTCATGAATTTTCAACTGTCGTGATGCATAGGCAATAACTCTATCATTCTGCATAAGGACACAGCCAAGTCCTTTCTTCGATGCATCACTATAAATAACGAACCCATCATTTCCTGATGGTAGAGTCAATATAGGAGCATTGACTAATCTTCTATTCAGTTCTTCGAAACATTCTTCACACTCTTTTGTCCAAACAAATTTAACCCCTTTACGTGTGAGCTTCATTAATGGGTTAGCCAATCGGGCAAAATTCTGGACGAAACGTCGATAATAACCTGCCAAACCAATAAAACTGCGTACCTCAGTTATACTCGTAGGTGCTGGACATTCTTGGATTGCCTTGGTCTTAGAAGGATCAACAGAGATTCCATATTTTGAGACAATATGGCCAAGAAAAGAAATCTCCTGAAGCCTGAATTCACACTTGCTAAACTTCCCATATAATTCATGCCTCCTCAGAGTCTTCAAGATAATGCGCAAGTGATTTTCATGATCGTCGTAGGTTTTGGAGTATACCAAGATATCATCAATAAATACCACCACAAATTCATCGAGATACTCCTTGAAAACTCTATTCATCAGATCCATGAATACAGAGGGTGCATTAGTCAATCCAAACGGCATTACAGTAAACTCGTAATGCCCGTACCTGGTTCGAAATGCTGTCTTCGGAATGTCTTCCTTCTTTACACACAACTGATGGTATCCAGATCAAAGGTCAATCTTTGAAAATTATTGAGCTCCATGCAGTTGGTCAAATAAATCATCAATACGAGGTAGGGGATATTTGTTCTTTATCGTTATAGCATTGATCTCCCTGTAGTCAATACATAACCTCATAGATCCATCTTTCTTTTTAACAAAAAGAACAGGGGCTCCCCATGGAGAAACACTAGGGAGAATAAATCCCTTATTACTCAATTCCTCTAGTTGTTTCTTTAATTCGACTAACTCTACAGTGGCCATTCTATAAGGGGTCTTCGATATAGGCCTTGATCCAGGAATCAAATCAATGGAAAACTCAACTTCTCGTTCTGGAGGATGTCCAGGTAAATCTTCCGGAAATACATCTACAAATTCTTTCACAACAGGTACATCCTCTATTTGAACATTCCTTTCCTCACCGACAGTTATTTCATTCTCTTCCTCCCCAATAATTGAATTAAGTTGAGCTACTGGGGGCGGATCTAAATAAGAATTAGGTGGTGACGATTCTACTCTAAAAATAAGGTGTTCCTTATCATTATCATCAAGAATCGTAACCTCTTTCTTCTTACAATAAATCTTCGCATCATAGTCCGAAAGCCAGTCCATACCGAGGATTATATCAAACTCAATCATAGGTATGACGATGAGATCAGCAGATAATGAAAATTTATGTGCTCTAATGGGGACTGATTCACAAAACTTTGTTGCAACGATACTTCCCTTAGGTGTTTTGACTGACAACTCCCTTATTAAATCAAATTGGAAATATCTAATTTTCTTAGCAAACTGGGAAGATATGAAACAATGCGATGATCCAGAATCAAATAATGCATTTTCTAAACTTGAGGAAACCATTAAATTACCTGCCACCACGTCTTTCGGAGCTTCTACCTCAGCAGTAGTGATAGCATAAGCCTGGCCTTGATCCCTTGGCCTTTTCTGAGGTAAGTTCTCCTGACGCTTAGGACATGCATTTGCATAATGCCCCATCTCCCTGCAATTGTAGCACTGAACGTTGGTAGCTTCCTTCTTCCCCTTGCAATCATGAGCTTGGTGGCCTTTTTCACCACACTTGTAACAGACTCCCATTCCCTTCAAGCAAGTACCAGGATGTTTCTTCCCGCATTTACCACAAGATGGATATTCAACCTTTCCTTTCTTCCCCTTATTTCCATTCCCAGATTGATCAGCAGGTCTCTTCTTCTCTTGCTTTGCTTTAAAGTCATAAGACTTAGAGAATTCCTTTTCGGTCTTGATAGCACATGAGACAATGTCTTCGTACGATGAAAAGGATTGTGAGACTAATGCTCGACGGAGAAATGGTTTTAACCCATCAAAGAAACGATCAATCTTACTTCTTGGGTTGCGAATATAATCACCAGCGTACCTCGCTAACCTTGTAAAGTTAGCCTCATACTTTGTGACATTCTCATCCTCCTTTTGTCTCAGACTCAGAAATTGCCTTTCCATATCTGCTCGATGGTCACGAGGAAAATATTTTTCTAAAAACAGATCTTTGAATTCCCTCCATTCCATATTTGATACTTCATCATCTTCCTTCATGTTTTGAATCAATGACCACCATTGATCAGCATCTCCAGTGAGGCGGTAAACTGCCATGATAACTTTTTCCCTTTCACTGCTCCCCAAAGCCTGAAATATTTTCTCTAGGGAAAATATCCATTGCTCAGCTACTAAGGGATTTGTATTCCCATTGAACGTTGGTGGTTGTTGCCTCATGAATCGATCTAACATTGATCCTCCACGCTGCGGATCAGGGTGCTCCATACGGGTAAGGTTATTATTCATAACCTGAGTAAGTTGTCCCAGTATGGTGATTAGCTGATCGGCACCAGTTGTATCACCAGCCCCACTATAATTATCTTGAGCAGGAGGGCAATCCCTACATGGAGTACGTGCATTGATACGGTTTCCATTTCTTCCACTAGGCGCCATTTCTAAACAATGGCATAAACTAGATTAGTTTATGAATGAAAATACATAATCCCATACTTATAAAATACTTAACATAAATTGAACTATTTATGGATATAATCCATAATCATAAAAATGTTTCTTTGAGGAAGTATATACTCATAAACCCTTCATAATGATTTGTAAAGAAAATGAGAGTTATCCTAAGCATATCCCCCGGGAGTGTCGTAACCAAGAGTGCAGCAAGGCCCGTTGTCGTGCACCAGTTCCCGTTCGAGTCTAGCTCAAAGCGGTGTTTTCGGGTTTTACCCCTAGGTACATCTGTGCCAGAGCCGCCTCTACCTGCTCGTATCCAGACAGGGATGTATTTCTCGGAAAACTCACAAAATCTCTACAATACCAAAATTCTAGGAAGTTCTTCTATACTAATCCTCAAAGTTCATCTTAGGTATACGTGCTCTAATTAGAGTTTATCTAAATCTAGCTTCCAAGGTTTGTACTAAACTTCCTCTGATACCAACTGTAACGCCCCGACCCTAGTTACCCAGAGTCGGTGCATTATTACATAACATTGGCATGATCACGAGAAAGATCAAATCTCGAAAGACCGATTGGTTTAGTAGCCTTGAAAACACTAGATATATTCATAAGTTTTACATTACATCATAAAATGAAAAACTAATACAACAACATAATGTTTCCACAATCCACACTATTGACCCCTCATAAAATCCCTGCAAGTCATTCATAACTTACTTCATCACATCCTGGGAAAAATAAAACATAGAAAAGGGGTGAGCTCAAATGCCCAGTAAGGATAACAATATAGCGGAAACTTTCATAAATAAGAATAAACATTTAAGGCAATGCATTACTAAAACAAAAGCCTTTTAAACTTGAACATCAACATAGTATGGCAAAAGTAAAAATGAAATAATGCCATTTACTTATTCACATGGATATTCTACTAATTGAATAATCACATGCAAAAATCAATAACCACTTTCATAATGTTGGAATGCATAATGCCAGACTATCATAACCACATAGTCAAGGCCTCGTGCCAAGACTACAAATAAGATTTTGTCAAGGACTTGTGCCAAGACACTAGTTTGTCTCATGAGACCTACCGATGCATCGAGGAGCTATAGCGGGCTCCACCCGTCACTTATTAAGTCCAATGCATTCCCATATGAAAAGGTTTAAAAATAACATAAACATTCGTATTAAAACTAGCATACGAAATGTCAATGATTTCACCATAAGCTATGAATGGTATAAAAATAGCACATCCACAGTCAAACATATCACAAAACCTTCAATACAATATAGAAGTTTCGTATCATAATAAATCAACTTCAAATAAGCGTAAAATCCATTAAAGGATGTTGACATAGATGAAATCAAAATTCTTTTTAAAGAAGTATCTCCTTTTATATTGAAATCATTTAAGATCCATATAAAATAAAACATTTTCTTTGAAAATATTCTTATAAGCTTGTATGGGAAGCTTCGTCGATTTTATAACGGCGGAAAATAACCGCACCTGCCGTATAAGTTAAAAAAAACATTCTTACCTCAATTCTGTCGAAAAGGTTAAAAAGGACCTTGTTTTGAAAACGACGGAAAGATTCCTTTATAAACCTCTTATAAAAAGTCAAACAAGGGTATAAATGACTTTAACCCATATTCTTGTAAATAGTAAAAATGTTTTGAAATACATTTCGAAGAAACATGGATGTGGATGATAAAGAGATCCCAGTAGATTATTACGTATAATACAACCTCGGATAATGAAGAGATTGTGAAATAACCCTTACCTTGTACTTTTCCTTGGTTGGGGTAGGTTAACCTCCTGTATAATAGTGAAATAATTGTTACTAAATTATACAAGAATCATATACATTAATATGATATCATATATGATCTTTTAATATTGATTTGATAATAATATCTTAGTATTATCGCCGTTTCGGGTGTTAACTTACTCATTTTCTTTATATGTTTTGTTACATAAGTCATGTTTGTTGTATCTTATTCATATCCAGAATGATATCATGTCCTTAAACATAATTTTTAAATCATTAAATGATAATTATACTTGAATGGATATGATGGAGAATGAATCTCATCGCGTTCGTGGAGACGGTAGTCCGTACGTACGCACGAACGCTACTTCCATTTAATTTTTATTTTAAAAGAATCAAATCCAAATGATACATAGGTATATTACTATTCCAGTATAATATAATATTTTATATATGTTACTTATGTTCATTAACACCATCCTTTATACGTTCCATGTGTGGTATGAACGAGTCATATCATTTTAAGGGGGTGGTAGTCCGCACTTCCTCAAATGAAATTATCGTATGTATATACAACATGAAACGGATAATGGTATGAAATAAAATGGAATTACAGAAGCTTATATATAAAATATATATCATTAATATCATATTTAATTACAGTGCCATCATAATGGCCACCATGAGAGGTGGTAAGATGTAATTGAACAATCATCGTTTCGGTAGGCGTTAGTTTGCCATCCACAGAAACATTATGTTCATCATCCATTAGATGGAGTTGTGTGTATGTGTAGTTTGAATCCTTCTTATAACAACATCCTAGTATATTGAGGATACTGGTGTTGTTACAAAACAAAGGAAATAAAAAGAGTTTGGGGGTTGAAGAAGCAAAATAAATGAAAATAATTTAAGAGAAATCGTTACCTTTAATTTAGGTAACTCACTTTGGTTGGAACCAAAGGACTTCTTGAAATGATTTCTGCCTAAGGGGAAGCTTCAAGGAGGAGGAGAGGGATGTGGGGAGCTTAGTTGGGCAGAGTTTGGACGAGCCAAGTGGCTTCAGAGGTGTGAGGAATGAGTAGAAGTGGTCTCCTTTTATAAGGGAGAGGAGGGGCTCTTTAGGAAAGAGTGAAAGTATTACTTTATAATATAATTATATTCGGTTTATAATGGTCCAAAAATCATTGAGGTCGAAGATAAGATGACTCATATTATAAATAACATCAACCAATAAGAATTGGACAGGTTTTAGATAATATTTTAATCATTATAATCTTATTTATTTAAATGATTTATTAATGAGGTAAACATTGCATCATTATTGTGTCATTAATAATTTAAATTATTTAATGTCTAAAAATTATAAATAAAATCCATTATGTAGGAAATCTTTTTAGCTTTCTAATGAATATTTATAATCGAAAATCCAACATGTATAACCCTATGTAAAAATTGTTCTTCTAAAAGATGTAAGCTTATGCCATTTTTATTTTTATTTTAACTTTATTAATATAAAGTGTCCCTACCACATACAAGTGGCTCCAAGGGGTCCCCAAATTGACCCAAGGATGCCCATGGTCGGGTATGTGTCCACCAATAAGGTTAGGACACGTTTTAGGGTAATTTTGTATTATTATAATATTATTTTTTAACCCTTATTTACCGGATTTACCCTTTAACCATGGTAAATAAAATATTTACCACAGTAACTATTCAAAATGTCTAAAAATAAAAGTTACCTATTTACACAATTTGAACATCCTGATTCCAAATATGGAATCCATTTTCCTAAATTCAAAACACAGAAGTGGCAGAAATTAATTTAAAATTAATTCCCGCTGTCAAAACAAAAAGCGTGTTTTTAAGAGGTAATAACTATCAAAAGATTGACACTTGTTTATGTTCGGTTTAATTGTAAAATTATGTCCAATGACCAAAATTATATTAAATGGTAAAAATATATTCTAAATATACTTTAAAACTACTCAAATTCACAATTTATCACTATTAATTATTTTGATTAAAAAAGTTGTTTTTAATTAAAATTTAGTAATTTTCACTATTCATCAAAATATGAAAGTTATCCGAAAAGTACCAAAATTTCACCTTAGGCTAAATTAGATATTCCGAATCCAAAAATGAAGCCTATTTTGAAATATAAAATATATATGATTTCAAAAAGTAGGTATTACTATTCACAACGGCTAGTTTAATTAGTTGTGGTGTGTGTTAGAACTCGAGGTTGTGTACAACACACGCTATCGCATTATTCGAAGGGAAACGTACCATGGAAGCTTGGGGTGTTACAATCTACATAAAAAATGTATTTATAAATCATAAGGAATGATATGAAATATTTAAATGGACATTCAGTATTAACAGTAAATGTGGTTCAATATTTATTAATAATTTTTTTTGAAACATTTAATTTATTTTTTATAAACAATTTATAATTATTCAACTGATAAATTATTTTAATAATTAATAAATGCATCAAAATAGATTTTATAATAATTTATAATTTTTTTTAAAATTATGTAATTCAATTCATAATTGGATTTTAAGAAAATAATTATTCCATTGAAAGTACATCTAATGAAATAGGAGGAATAATAAAATATGATTGATAGGGATAAAACTCTTGAAACTTTTAAGCACTATTGAACATATTTTACAATTAACAACCCAATCACCACTTTTTTGTAAGTGGGTAATCACTTCTATGAAAAATTTTACATCCTAATATTTTTATGTTTTATTCTTATACTAATAAGGAAACAATCATACCAATGGAGAAATCAACTATTATGCATGTTAGAAATAATAAGTAATGCTATGAATATTAATTCTTTCATAAAGTAAAGGTAATACATAGTGTTTACATGATCAATTAATACATATATAAATTGGAATATATAATGTTTACAAGTTAAGTAACCCATACGAATTTTCACCCAACCCTTACTCATGAAAATATCCTGCTCTATAAACCATATGTTTTTGTTTTATGATATTACATATGAGAAAATCCTAATAATAAATATCACCTTTATTACAATTATTATTCTATGATATTTCCTAAATAACCTAGTATTTAATCACAATCTATGATATCTCCCACATCATAGATGAAATACAAAACAAAAACATTTTTCCAAACTCTAATATACATTTTTATAAAAACAAATCATACCATTTGACTAAGATAAAATAAAATAACACATTATTGTATTGTTTATAAACAAATTAGGTTGAATGATCGAACCACTAAAATTATCCCCCTCAATATTTTACACAACATCATGGATTATTATAGAATATTACACACATGTTAACTATTAAAAAAAGATTTTCAGAATTAGATGAATTACAATGCATGGATACCCTTATTGGGTTTCATAAGACTATATAAAACTTCTAATAGGAAGGAGGAATGAATTAAAATACCAAATCTAGGAACACTGTGGAAGATACATGAAATCCTATAAAGTATAAAATGAATTCACTATTGTATGATGACAATACAACATAGCATTACAGTAATGATATTTTTCTTCATATACTTGTTGATTATCACATGAGAGGTACCTGAATGATATCCATAGTTTTTAGGTATCCCTGTCCAATACTAAATCACTAAATAATTTAAGGGAATCCTCTTGTACCCCACAATATTCTAGTTCTTTATGAAGGAAAAGAGGGAAGTGTAAGACTATCATGGTATCAAGGGAGTTTTTTTAAAGGATTTATTCATGAAAATATTCCATCATATAATAGACGAATCTGATATTTAATGAAAAAGAAATTCCTAATAAATATATTTATTTTCTCAAGTGTTACGAAATTCATAAGTAATACCCCATCTAGTTATCAATTAATCATGTGAATGAAGCTCTTTTTCATTTCATCTAATGAAAGAGATTACATAATAATATCCAGTGGGGGTTTTGTGTATGATTAAATATTAAATTTCATAACATATTCATATAAATAATAAAGTAAGGTAGCATTTACATGACCATACATATCAAAGTAATTTATATTCCATGAATTCCATACCACAGTACATACCCTATAATGTACTATGATATGACCCAAAACTCGTCATATTATGTAGAGCCAATCAAATATATCTACTAAATCTTAGAGAAATTTGTGAAATTAATAACTCCCCCATTTTCAAGAGTCTGTTACTCGACATATGGAGTTAGTTACCTTCTTGTATATATACTAATGGTAGAGGACGGTTCCCCATATATATATATATATATATATATATATATATATATATATTAAATTTTGGTATACCCCCATAAATTGAAGATAGGTTTTCTATACATATAGTTTTTAATACCATATGTTTTTATCTATCTATAGAGTCAATACTCCCATGTATATTAGGTCATAGATTAGTAGTTGGGTCTGCCACTCTCTCTATTGACATTCACAATCCTCAAAAAGGAGTTATCCTCTATTATTATTATAAGGGTGTGTCCTTGAAGTTATATATATCAGTACACCTGGAGTATGGTTATCTGGGTTATTAATGTCCCAATTGAACATGAAACCTAGAGATATAATATGTGTGTAGTTAAAACTTTCTTTATTTGTTACCTATTACTATTTTTATATTTCTGGATACATTTTATTGAGAGTAAATCCTTTTTTTCTAAAAACCTTTATTTTTAGGTAGTTTTACTGGGAAAATTTATAATCAACCATATACATGATTTGTACACAAACATTCTTTGACTATTTAACTAATTTACAGTTAAGATATGGACATAAAGGGGTAGGAGGTGGTGGTCAAATTAGTTCTTAGTATGGTTAATAGTGGTCATAGTTAGTGTTTTTTGTTTCTAGAAATTCTCATTCAGGGACATTCAGTTCATATATTCACATTATTCAAGGATAGTAATTGGTTTGGATATTGGAAATTATTTATTTCATTTTTTAAATATTTGGGTTATATTTCCATGCTAAGATATTAGTCTTATTTAAATATAAGCCAAAATATAGTTGGTCACTTTATTTATAGAAATAGATTTTTATATATGTACTAGGTCGAGAAACTGTGTATATATATTGGTATATATCTTATGGCCTCATATATGCGTGTTATTCAATCCGGGTGATTATCTATATCTCCAAGCCTATTGTAGGAATGCTTGGAGTGGAACACATGGTTGAATATTAGCTGGGGTGGTCTCTTATTGGGCTTGGTCATGTCATAAAATATCTCTATGTACCCCAAACCAAAAGAATCTCAATCAAAGATAATTCCATTTTGAAATAATGTAAGTGATTATGTCATTATATATGAAATACGATGGAATTTATTTTGATAATGTATAAAGTGAGTTTATTGATTCATTATGTCAGGTGTGCCAATATATGTTAATATTGTTTAATATTATGTTAGATATGTCAATATTAATGGTATATTTGAGTTTTGGATTATTAACTTTATTTATTACACTAATAATATCTATATTTAGATTCAACATGGTAATGAATAATTTTATTATTTATTTTTTTGAGTAAGATATGTCTTTGATATGTTTTTAAATGGTTACATTTATTATTTTTAATTGGGGACAAATGGGTTATTAATAAAAATGTCACAACTATGATTAGTATTATATTAAGAAAAATGAAAAAAGAATTTTTGAAGTGTAGAAAAAGATCCAATGGTGTGGATTTTCAAATAAATTATCTATTATGAGTTGGAATAAAAATTTAACAACTATGTTGTCTTGGTGTTATATTATTGTATTTATATGTTATGAAATGATTTTATATTTACTATTTTATGGTGGTTTCATGATTTTATATTAAAATTAATTTTAATGATAAACATGTGTTTCTATGATATGAATATTGATTGGAATTTTTTTATGAATTATAAAGATAAAAATGCTTTATAAAGGCTATACATAATGAAACATATATTTTATATGAGTAATTTGTGTTGTAAAAATATATCAATGAATTAATTTAAGTGAATTTATATTATAAATGTATTTGAAAACTCACTACAAAAGATATGATAAAAATTAATTTTGTGTTCATTATAGAGAAGTTATACACCATAGTATATGTATTTTATATTCTAAAATACTAATTTGAAAGAATAATTACTTTATTATAGAAAAAATGACATTCATGGATGTAAATATGTGTCATATAATGAAAACAATTCATACATTGTGACTTGGAGAGAATTAGATTTAGGGAATTGATATTTTTGACGTATTGTTATTTTCCTTAACACATGAAATTAAAAAGATCATAAAAGTAGAATTATACTACACTATCCACTTGATATAATTATATAAAAATTTATTATATGGTGGATATATATAAAAACGTTCTTACTAGATACTAGAAAAGAAGAAAAATTTAGTCACACATTACCAATTTAATATATCATGTAATATATTTAATTTTCATATATATAATGAGGTGGTAAATTAGTCCATGTGATAACCAAACTTCATGCCATAAAATTTTGACTTGAAAACATCATATAATATAATACTAGAAATAATTGTATAATATAAAATACATTCAAGTTTATATTACATTACAAAATTTATTATTATAATTAATGATGAAAATTTATATTATGATATAAGAAATCATAAACCATGGAATGATAAATGGAAGTGTAATATTGGATAGATTATATATAATAACCTATGTAATTAATGGAGTGTTAAAAGTTTAATAAGTCCATGCCAAAGATATATCAAATTTTAAAAATATCAAAAAGTTATATTAATGGTAGTATTAATTTTAGAATCAATAGAATAATTTATAAAATCATTGAGAATTATTTTCTAAAATGTTAATGAATTTTAAATAATTATTTTGATTCCATATATGTGAGACTGTAGGAACTATTGTTTTTAAAATTATATTTTCAACTATTTTAGATCATGGAAATATCATCCATAATAGGTGGAGATATTTTAATAGTATTCAAATTAAATGATCATATAAATTCATATAAGATTTTAGTGTAAATGAAATGGTATAGAATCATAGGTTGTAGAATTTTTTTTAGAAATGATTTACAGAAATTATTCTACATAGTATTTTTAGAGTAGATTACAGATCATTAAAAGTAATGATATATGTCATTAAAAGAAATATGAGTAATGTGGATTCTAATAGATTTTTAAAGAATTAAATTTGGAATTAATGTGTTATTGATAACAATCAATGTGGAATAAATCATGAAAAAGTTCATTGATTATTGATTTTTATATGTTTCATAAATAATGTTTAAAAGAAACCCTTTTTGCACATATGTTTGATTTTAGATATTTGAAGAGACATTAAGGGACATTAAAGTTAATGTTTTATTTTTTTATTTAAGGAATTAATATTTATCAGGATTTGTAGATTATTTTATGTGGAAATTTAAAGTTTTCTTTACAAATTTTTAAATTATTTTTTATATGTTTATAAAATTGAGAAAATAATTATATTAATATGTTTCTAAATAATAATATATGTCAAAATTTTTAATTAATTAAATAATGATAATGTCTCAAGGAACCTATAATAATGTGTTATAAATTCTTAAAAACATATTGGGGATTTGTCATTTAAATTATAGAAATGAATCAAGAGAAGAAATACTACTAAAAATGTGAATAAATTATTAAAACAAGACCCATATATTAAATATAATAGAGATAAAATATAATATTTATCAAGAATAATATTAAAAATTCCAATGTGATATTCATAATAAATTAATGAGGGAAGAATGGTTTTTATTAAATATTATAAAACTATTTGAAAGGGAAGTTCGAGACTTGAGAAAACATTATAATATTATTTGTTGAAACAGTGGAAACATTGAGATAGTTTATTTAAATTTCATTATAACATTTATAATTATTCTGAAAAATATTAATGAATTTCTTTTAGATAATTTATAACAACCCTGAAAGATAACATATGTAGAATATATAATTATTGAATTAAATTAATTTAATTTTGTCCCTTATTTGGGATTTTTTATTTGTGATTAATTAAGAGAAACGGTTTTTTTTCAGACTCAATATTTAATTCATGCAATGTGAATAATACAAGGTAAAAAAATTCATGGTTCTCCTTTAATTTGGAGGTCAATCCAAGGATTAATAATACCAAATTTTTATCTTACCTAATAAATAATCTCTATTTAAATATTATTTAAAAATAATTTCTATTATATAATGTATGTAGCCCATGTTATTTTCTTTCATGAGAACATATCAGATGAATAACCATTCACACTAATAATAAATTTTTCCCTTTTTAATTGGATATATGGCTTATTAAATATTTAACTATGATAATAATAATCTTATTTGTGTGTTATAAATATACAAATAAAATTCTCGTAGATTGGAATTCAATACCATTTTCAATTTTTTCACTTTTAGTTAAAATTATATATTAGAGAATAAAAATTAAATTTCATTAATTATATTATTTTCTATTTTTTAATATAATATATTATTTTATGCAATATCTATATCTTCATATTAAATCATCGTAGATATTTTTACATGCCACCTCTATTGGAGTAAAAATACTTGAAAATTTTATCCATATAAATGAAATGGTAAAACATTAAAAAGCCTATTAGTTTATACATTGAAGAGAGATAAAAAGGTTAGACCTATAAAAAATATTACCCCGAATACTAAGTGTGCACTAAATTTATAAGATTAATTTTTTATAATATCAAATCCCACAAATCCTGAGTATAATCATGGATTGGACATTGAAAATTGTTTGGTTGTTTTCCCTTGACATTTAAACACTGATATATTTAATATCTTTTCATAATGTGGTTTCCTTTTATATTATTGCCTACATGATCTTATGGAAATGGGTAACTCAATCATTACAACTTATCCTTTAGTAAGAATATTTTATACTTCTATATTAGAAAAACTAATATAATATTATTTGATACTTCTCCCTTCGAAAATTCACACAAGAAAAAATATTCTATAATTTTCCATCATAAAAAGGACCATAAAATTTATTCATAAAATTATTCAATCATACATGTAATTATTTTTAAGCTTCATTATCAGTGTCCACCAACACGATGTTGTTAAATTACCTTTTCAATTTCATATTAGAAATTAACTTTTAATAGTACTTCAAATAGAGATCTCCCAGAATATCATCTCATAAAATTATTTAACATAATAATTCTATAAAATATAAATATATTTTTTTATTCAGTAAGGTATTTTTATTTGGCTATATAAGATTAATTAAATTCACATGCTTCACCTGTTAGATAATGACATTGGCAATATTAAAAATTGAATAGTCTATTCTGTCACTAGTAATTATTATTCCATTAACATTGATACTATTATATACATCCCATAAGTTATTTATTGTAATCGAATAAATGAAATTAAAATGAAAACCCCAGTTTTGGATCAATAGTAACCCCTTTTAAATTTCCATCAATACACTATTACATTTCTATTTGAAACACATTACGACCATATGAATATGTTTTATAGAAATAATAACTTAAATATATATATTTACAATTATATATTTTTACTGAATACATTAAATAAAAGTTGACTAAAAATTTTATGCAAAATTCATGGGAAAACAAATGATTAAACCATATTGTCACAAACTTTTAAAAAACATCCAAATAAAAAAACCCTTTTTCAGAGAACTAATTCTCCCTTGGAATCAACAATCGAGATACACTTATATTCAATAAACCATTTAACACCCTTGTTTAATTATCTACTGTAACTATATATGAAAATGAAGATAAATATCATCCAAAATAAATATTTTTTATTATTATTAAGCTAGAGCACTTTTAGGGAAATAATGGTAAACCAGTTTAGAATATAATCAGATTAAAAAAAATGATATCATAGGTAGTAGCTAAATACATAAATTGAGGTTTAAGAATATTGGAGACCCTACCTCTTAGGATAATCCATTGAAGATTTATTTCCTTCCCAGGTTTGGATGAGATCTTATATAGTAATCTTATTTCCATTGAATACATGTTCCAATGATTTAAGTTGTTGTAGGATCTAGTCATCCTAATTCTTGTTAATGTAAGCCTGGATATGCCACCCAAATATCCTTTCATAATAATATTGTGTATAATTTACCTCATGTTCCTTTCTTAGATAATCTTCATTGAAAATAGTAATGGATTCCCAATCATCACACTCCATCATTTCCTTATAACTTGTGTGTGTGTGGGGGGGGGGGTCATTATCCTCAGATTCTATAGATAAGACATTTGGAAATATAGAGGGAAACCATTCTGTAGTATGCGGAATGAAAATAGATTTTCTAGGATACTAGGTGGTGTGATCTCCCAACATATTGCCTTACATTGAGTGTTTCAAGGGATAATGAATTTTGTATTGGTCATTTGGGGTTCTGGGTCCATAATGAGTTAAATAACCATAGTGTCCATTTTGGTGGGATTTTTTTGATGAATAAAGTCTGCTATTTAATAAATCATGGTATAACTTATATCATATAAGTTTTTTTGAGAAGAAGGTATGGTTCTTGGTGCACCATGTTTTGTAAAACGACTTGGGAGGCCATTTTGAGATGGTCATTTAGAGGAGGAGCTAATGTAAGGGTACCCTAAGAATTTAAAAGATCTATTAAAGGTAAACGAGATTATAATAATGAAATTATTAATTAGAACTATGTAAAAATTGGGCCACATGGTTCTGGGGTTCACCTTGGATCATTAAAAAATTTCAATGGCCATCTTGGAAGCCGTTTTAATGGAGAGTTCACTTGAGAGAAATAAGGTCCACTAAAATGCAATGATTCTTCAATTTCAATGAGCTGGTGGTGAGCAGTCATAGATTATAAAGAGAAACCAATTTTTATATAATGGGTGAGGAATTGGTGAGCTATATACCACCATACCATCTGGCATAATGGGTTAAATATTTGGGGGATTTCTCCTTACACTTTAGTGGAAGCTCTTTTTGATGTTTATGGTGAGTTAAAATAGTTTTCCAATGAGTGAGAATCAAGGGGAAAAACAATTAAAATAAATAAAAATAGGATAACACTAGTGAACTTCACTACACCATGGTGGAGGATTTTTGAAGGTTTCTCTAAAAATAGACTGTTAGCTACACCTGGGTTTGATTTTTCTTCTCATATCTCGAAACCTAGTAGACTACTCGGTCTAACACCACCATCTAGGATCCTTCCTTTGAGTTTCCAATCACCTTGGTTTGTATGAGTTTATTTCACATGATTCAATGTTATTTTTCTTGTGTTTTCATCAGTTCTGGTTTGTTATTGATTAGCCGTTCTAGCTCATGTAATGTTGGAATTATAATCTTGGTGTGATATATATATACATCTCTTCTATATTCTGTAAGGATATAAATGAATAGATCAACTATCATTACATTACATTTTTATATTAATGTACCCCTTATTTGATGATTGATATATCTTGATCGGTGTTTTAGATTTTGGGGAAGGATATATTGGAAGCACACTTTAAAGAATAAATTAAGTTAAGATATTGAACTGGATAAATAAATTTTGAATGAAAAATGGGGTTTCATGTGATTTATATTTTTCATTTTATTTTGTCTATATACTAAGCCTTAACATTTATGTGTTCTAGTGGTATTTATGTTACTACTATTTTTGATTAACCTAAAATCCAATATAATTTAATAATTACCTAAACCTGGTAATTTAATTTCGATTGATTGAAATATGAAAATGTGGGATTTTTTTATCACTATTGACTATTTATGTTTGATGTTAAATACGTTTTGGGCCAATTTTTAATATTTATTCACTATTTAAATTATTTAGAATGAAAAAGAATGTTCTTTGTGATGAACATCATTATAGGATGTAATGGATCACACTAGACACATATCTTCATGGGCTATAATGGATCATAATGTTTACATATCTTTATGGGTTTTAATGGATTAAAGTGCTTATGTATTTTCATCGTATATTATGGATTGAGGTTGGTATTGTCATTCAATGTGTGAGAATGTTATATGGAGTGCCCAATGATGTGATGATTATGATGAGATTCTAGATACATAGTGGGGGTCACCTATGCTTGTGGCGAGGCATGAGGTTTATGATATACACAATCATGTTTTTCTACTGTAATGAGGATGAAATAGTTATGATAATTATAGGTTTGGGACCTACATGTAAGTTGGTAACATGGTTTTTTTCTTTTATATTTATGTTAACTTATATAATATGATGAGTAATGTGGATATTGAGAATTTGTTTCGTAGATACATGGTGGTCGTGGTTGTGGGGAGATGAGGTTGTAATTACATTTGATGTGGTTTCTAGAGAATAAGTATGACTGGTGGTGTCTTGTTCTTATTATATGTTATGTTAAGAGGTTTCAATTATATATTCTTCACATTTTCAATCTGTTTGATATTGGGAGACCTTGTTGGTGAGCTACTACTTATAGGGCACACATCTATACTAATAGGTAAGAGTAGTGAATCAAATTACTATGGCTAGAGGATGAAGTGTTGTGGTAATGGATATAGATTTAAATGTTTTAGGGTTATGCCGATGGGGGTGTTTTATGATTCTCATGATGTTGGGGGGGGGGGGGGCGGGTTGGTAGTAGATCGTGAAAAGTTGTAGGGGGATGATGTGACTTCTTTTGATCTTGAGAACTTCAATTTTTTTTTCTGTATCCAATTTACCCAGTTGATATCTATAGTCTTTAATTTAATATCATTATTATTCTATTTCATTCTAGTGAAAATGTTTTGACACTTTTTTAGTTTATTATCACTCATGTATACTCTTTTATATTAATTGAAAAAAATATTTAATTTTTTTATAAGGATGTTCATACTAAGTACTCACAAAGTTCTCCACCCGCCATAGTTTTGTAAATGTTTATTGGAAGCATCATTAGAGTTTAAAGATTATTTTTGGGTAGCATGGGTAGAGCTAGTATTTGGCATGGAGTTTAGTATTTCTCTTTCATGTATTCTACTTGATACTATACCTTTAACATGTTAGTAAAATTTAGATAATGTAAATTTATTTTGGGAAATGGTAATTTCATATGGTGTTCATTGGTGGTTGAACACTTATCTGTTGTCCTCATATCATTTGAGGGTAACACCCCCATTTAATAATTTTATACCCTCATTGATTGTCCTTAAACCAAGTCTTACTATTTGAAGGACTGAGGGCCTCTCCTATAATTCACAATAGGACAGAGAAGTATATTATTTGAGGGGAAGTGGGTCATGAAAAAGTGGTCTCAGAGACGATGAATGCGTGATAAGATAAAAATGAGAGTTAGAAACACGTGATGATTTCATGGGATTTATTGGTAAAAGTGAAAATAAAACCGAAAGTATAATGTGGACTAATGAGATAGTGTATGAAATATATATTTAGGCCCCCTATAATTTGATTCATGGACTTTGGAAACCTACTGAAATTGTTTATGAAATATCATAACCATTGTTTGGTAGAATTCCTAGGGAAGTACATGTCTAATATAATTTGTAGCTTTTAAGATAAATTTATAGATCTTTGGTGTTATTCTATTATCAGAACACATTAATTTAGTTTTAAATGAATTTTATTTTTTGTTTCGAAACTAATTACATTACATTAAAATGACACTTTAAATGGTATTTATAGGAATATATTTCTTAATTTAAATATTTCTGCTAAACTCTAATGCATCACCTTTATGCTTGAAATAAAATGATTTTCATAAAGTGAATTTTATTCGTGTTTTGATATGTATAACCTATTGAAATTTTTCTAGTATTATCAAAATTGTATGAAAATCATTCCTGTTGTGTATAATTTCTTATATTGAAGACATTTATAATGTAGTCTATGAATAATAACCTTTATGTCAATAGACGAATAATACATTACATTAGAACCATTATTAGAAGTGTTTTGATAATCACATAGTTTTATATTCATGGTATTAAATTCATCTCATTATATGTTATTTGAATGTGATTGTAATTCATTGTTAGAATTAAATTTATCCCATTTTAAAATTTAAAAGTTAACATAAATGAAGTTATTTCCTCCTTAAAAACATGAATATTGTTTTATGTTATTGAAATATTTATATTTTAGATATTAAAATATGATTACCATGACATGAATATCTATTATAATATTCATGATAATTTTTGATGATAAAAATGGATTATTTATTTTAGAAAGCATATATATGTTGGACAGTAGTTTGTGTGAAATTCCATGAACCATTCGTTTCATTTTTTTCTTTAAAAGAACATGGTGTGATAATCATTCCTTACTAAGATATTGAACGAAAAACCTGAAATTTAAATAAAAATATGGAAACATGATTTTTTATTAATAACATGACTAAATAATCGTTTTATCGACCATGAAAAATATAGTTCATATGATCCCCATATGTGTAGATTTTCAATTCTATTTTAAAAATTATGTTTAGATTAAAGTATGATAAACTATTTGAAATGTGACTTGTTATTATGTCTGGTACATGATGTGTTGAATGATGAATTATTTCCTTGAGGTTTTAATATTTCTCATTAGAAATCTATTTTATAACAACAAAATCTTCATGCTAAATGCTGGAATGAATAAATTTCTCCCGATGATGTTCCCTGCTTATATGATTGTGTGTTAATAGGGTAACTGAACTGATTATTTTAACCTCTATAAATAGATATTCACTTAAAATTGGTAATGGAAATGGTTTTAAAAAATATCTAAAACTAGGTGATGATGTTCTTAAAAGACATACTTAATCATTATAAAGAAGATGATAAAAAATAGTGATTATCATTGTGATTTGTTATTGGATTAGCTAAAAAATGTGAACACTTGCTAGAATTGGTTATTTAGACTTAATTTCCAAATACATATAAGAACAAAAAAAGAACTATTTAAGTATATAAATATAATGATTTTTTTGGTTTAAAACCCCAAACAAGTGATAACGAGATGTCATAAAAAACTTTTCTTAAATATAAAACCATATAATTTATTAAAGATAAGATCTGTTCTTATGTGTGGGAAGTTTTTTAATTAATAAATAATAGTACTATATTATAAAGGTGATTATACCACGATTTTAATGTATTTTATGCATTCAAGTGTACATATATGGGGGAAAACTCCAACATTTGGACAAGTTCTTTTCTAAGAAATTTTAATATTATGTGGCTGAGTTAGGGTAAACTAAGGAAAATAAAATTTTCATGAGTTTATTAGGTTTTCCTAGAATTTTTTATTGACATATCTCTATATAGACTAATTTGGTGAGGTAATGGATATTATTTGATGTTTTTTTGGTTTGTAAAATAGATATGGTTGTGTGGGGGTGTGGATTAGTATCTTGATTGGATAGAGTAGGGTAGGAAATAATGAAAAATGATGTGTTTTCAATATTTTTTCCCAGGATTATTATGTAAATTATATGGTTTATGATAACCTTTTGGGTTGGTTGAATGTTATTCCAAAAAAAAATCTACATGTTCGGTGTGAAAAAGAATCTGGGTAGGTTCTATGTATATTTAGAGGTTGGATTGATTTAGAACACAACTTAAATGTTGTAGGAGATAAAGTGTAGTGTCTTATATGCGATACATTGGGGGGGGGTATTCCTTGAGTTATTCAAGAGGTATTTTCTCTCCTAGGTACATATATGTGATTATATAAGGAATACTAAATATATTAAATTAGAGGATGTTATTTTTCATAACACATGTATATGCTTCAAGATCTGTTTATTTTTTTTCAGTATATTGTACAAAATGGGAAAGAATAAGAATTGTTCTTCAAGATTGAGTTATGAAAAGATATCTAGTGCTCCTTCCAACCTATTCAGTTCATGTCTTGGGAATCGGTGAGAGATTGAGTGATGGTCATCGATGATATATTATCTATGATGGTAATTTTGAAGAAGGATTAACAGTAGTGACTAGAAGAGATGAGGTGAATAGCTTGAGTTGTGGGAATTAGTCTTCAAAGAAGAATAGTGTGAGGATATATTATAGAGTTAGAGTTTAGTTTCATTCAGTAAGTATGATTAGTTCATGGTTTCTAATATTTAGTGACATTGATATTTTTTTAGTGTAACTATTCAAGGGAACTATAAGTATGACTTCCCCAAGATTCAGTAAGTTTCGTAATTGTTAGTGGAGAGTTAGTTGTGAGATTTCATCTTGTTTGACCAAACCATTTAACTAAAAACCCTTTAATTTATTTCTTATATCATTTGAATTATTACTTTCATCCTTAAATTTAAGGATTTATGATTCCCTTTGCAACGCCATCATGATTTTAATAATTTTTTCTCCTTAAAAAATATGTTGTTTAAATGCTTGTTTCACGTGAAACACCAAACTAAAATGATTAGTAACATATTAGATAACAAAATTATAACGAGAATGAAACCCAATATTGATAATAAGATATTAATCAATTATAAATTTGTACAAAATATGATAAATAATACATAAATATTTATGTGTTTATTTTCAAATAAAAGTTGTTTTTTCTTAATATATATTATTTTTATAAAAAAATGTATAAATTATCGAATTTGAATATTAAAAAACAAAATTTATTTTTTAATTAAAAATTCCCAAAATATCATAGGATAAAATTTTGAGACCTTTCTAAAATAATTAATTTTTGATAGATATTAAAAATTGTTTTTACCAAAACCATACATTTTATGACATTATAAGAAAGACAAAAAAATCGATTGAATTTTTAATTAATAAAAGATGTATTTAAGGGGTAAATATAAGGACCATAGATTTTGCTTCCATTAAATTAATAATATATTAGATATGTTTTTTTACCCACATCACCGAATATATGAATCATCTTACTAGAATGAGGCACAAAATATTAGATGATTCTTATTATGAAAAATATAAGAAAAATATAAATTCTTGTAAACAAAATGATATTCTTCAATTTGAAATTTTTATATTTATAATTTAAATAATTAATAATAAAAATTATTTTTTAAATAAATGTTTTTAATTAATGTGTAATTTACCCAAATAAGTCAAATTCCGCACTTTCAAATAATATAATAGATATGAAATAATATTAAAAAACACTAAATGAAAACAATTTTTTCTCAATATTTTGTTTTTCATTGAAAAACTATATATATAAATTTTACAAAGTAAATTTGATTAATATATTATCATTTTTATATATAATTTCAAATTTTCCTTAATTATGGTTAATTTTTTAATTTCTTGAAGTTAATTTTCTTTTATAGTAAGAGTAAAAAGAGATATTTTACTAAAACCATCAATTTTATAAAATTATCATTGTATGATAATATATTAAATGGTTTCGAAACGTATTTATAATATATATATATATTTATTTATTTATAAGTAAAATAAAACATAGAAAATTATTCTAAAGACTAATTTATTTTCTTATGTTAGTTTTGATCACAAATATAAAATATTCCTAACAAAAATGATTTCTTATTTTTGATCAATATAATTATATTTTTTTAATAAGATCAACTTCATTTTTTGGAAATAGAGTGAGATTGATTAAAATAAGGTTAATTACTATATTATGGTAATATTATTATTTTAAAATTATTATTTTATGTAGTAGTTATGTAATAAAATACATTAATATATTTTAAAAATTGAAATTAATATAAAATTTAAAACTAGGTTTAAATATATTCACAATGTTTTAATTAGAAATCAACACTAAACAGTATTAAGGAAACTTAATGGTAAAGAAAATATTTTTACACTAAACAGTTTTTATATTTATAAAATGTTTTAATTTAAAAATTAATTTAATATTATTTAAAAATTGAAATATATTGGATGTATAAGAAATTAATGTTCAATAAAACATTTTTTATTTGGTTCTTTTTTTATGTTTAGAAAAATGTAAGTTAATTTGGTGAGAACTAGTTTCCCTCCTAAAAAGATAAAAATGTAAAAGTAAAAAATAAGTGTAATTGACTTTAAAAATGTCTAAATAATATGTGGAAATACTAGGTTGAGTATTTTATGCCTTATCTCACCCATACCCCATTATTTCTCACTTTTGGAACTATTTAACCTTGAAGAGTGTCATTCAATTATTGAAAAATAATGGGTGTTTACAATAGAGATCCTTTATTCACCAATAAAAGGGATCACTTTTACCCTAAAAATTATTCAATTTCCCTTAAAAATTTAATTACATCCATATAAAATTTCCACTAATATTTTTCAATTTAATTTCCTAAATCACCTGGTAAGTACAAGTAATCCTAAGTCCTTCAATTCTAAAGAGTTCATTAAGAGAAATTTTTTTCTCGATATAAGTATTACAAGCTCATTACCTTTCCTTCTTAATATTTCACTTGAAAACATACACTAAACATATTAATATAACAATATCAGAATCATTAGTATATTTTATTTATATTATGTTAATTGAAAACCCTTATTTATTACCTCCTATCTACATATAAAAACTAAATAACTTTAAAAACATGTTTTTGTGAACTAGTATCTCTACAATATAATATCTTTCATTTTTTACCACTGTAACTCTTCATGGATTATAAGGATATAGTTGAAAAATTAATGAGATATGTATTATATAATTATTACTGTGATTATAAAAAATATAATCGACCTACATTCCAACTCATTCTTTGAGAAATTAAAATGTTAACCATTAGTTGTGAAGTCTAGACTTAGACTTTCAGAAAGTAATAATTTTTGTTTTTTATATTCTAAGCCCCTTTTATCCTTCAACATCCATTTATCTGTGTCATTTAACATATTTTATGGGAAAGTTTCTTATATTAACAAATATAATATTCCTTGATGAAATACCTTCTCATATAATATTTTTTACATTAGAGGGAACAAATATCAATATTTCCAAAAGAACCTTTACACCATGTCCATATATTCCTTATAACAAATGTTCTTTTTTGTTTTTAGGAACTATAATATTTATTTTTATATGTTATCTAAAAAAATACTCTTTAACTATTTTAAAAATAATAACCTATTATTCTTTTTATGATGAAATACTTCAATATGGGTATTTCAAAATATTAAAAAAAGTTTTCCATTTTTTTAATATCAAATTCTGTATCTTCCAACCCATGTTTTTTCTATTAAACATTTAAGTTTTTTATTCAAGACTCCATAATCAGAAATTTATTATAAAGTAGTTTTCTAATATTTATAATTTTTTTCTTTCATTCATTTTTTAAAAAAGTAATTTTCAAAAGAAAATGTATTATTTAGCTGTTAGTATTTCTTCATAAAAAAAGAAATGAGATGTCCTTTTAAACCATTTTAACAAGAACTAATTTCCATTCAATTTGAAACTTATTTCCCATTTTTAATGATAATATAAAGTTATTACATTTTTAAATTATTATTTGAATTTTATTTTATTTTTTCAGGTTAATGGGTAATTTTCAACTTTATATTCCAAGTAACACACAACTATTCTTCAAATATTTTCTCCATTCAATGGATGATTCATTTACGATGTTCAAAAAATGTGAAACATTAAATATATATAAGTGAAAAGTTCCATGAATGAGTATTTATTTCCATATCATATTCAGTATATAATTATAATTATTCTCGTAATTCATTTCCTCTACGAATACACTATTTTTTATTTCTAAAATATAAGATTCTTCACCTAGATTCTATACATCAATTGATGAGGTAAATTATTGACTTAAAATTATTCCCTTTATCTATACACTCTAAATACCATATGATCCAATATGTTGACTAAATATTATTTAACAAGATAGTTAATGGATATGTTTCAATACAAGTTTATAATCCATGAGTATATCATGTTAATATTATTGATGAAATTATGATTGGTTTACTAATATTATTCCATTTTAAAGGTTATGAGACCCACTTTCTTTCTATAAGTTCTTTATGATATGACGGTGATTAATTTTATGTGGAACACATTTTTATTGATGATTATTTTGGGGGTCCAATATCAGTAAATAATTTATTATTTTATGTTGATATCTGATGGAATAGTTAGGCGTGGACATAATCTGTTTGTTCACATAGGTGTGGGCATAATAGGTTTCCTCACGTTTTCAGGCATAGACACAATAATTTTGTAAAAATATGCAGGGGTATAATGTATTTTCTCAATAAAAAATCTAATTAAATTATATTTACATATCTTTAAGAATATGTTAATTATTTATTTATTTTTTTCCATAATTTTATACTTATTATCGTACCTATGTTACTCTTTCATGGATTATGATAGTTGGAATATGTTTTCAAAAACTTTTAATTCATATATTATATTATTCCAAGATTTATTCTATGATTCATGACTTTTTATCTGTGTTTTGTTTGGGTATGATATTATTATGCAATAATACTACTACTGTTTTCTCATCTTATTCTCACTTATGATAATTGTTAGTTATCACTTATATTTACTATTACTGAGAATTTAAGCTCACCTATCTTTTAGGTTTACAATTCCCCAAGTTTTTAATAAATGTAATATGTCTTATGTGTCTAGAGGTATATATTTTGAAAATAATTTTGGTTAGATGATGAATACTTGTTATAGATTAATCTATGTCTTATATGGTGGATAAAATTCCCCTTATATGTTAAAGGAAAGAGTTTTATCAGTTCCTATTTTGTCCTTATTTTCTAAAACTATAAAAATAAAATATTGTGGGAATGTATAGTAATTAAATATTTTCTTTAAGTTGCGTAGTTGAGATATGCTCATCTAAAGGTAGTTTCAATTGGTTTAAGAGTAGTATTCTGATAGATTTGGTGTTTAGGATGTTATGAATTGAGGATAATTTGGTAGTTAGAAATGTTTTCAATATTTGATAAGTTAAGGTTGATCAATATTACAATGTTATTGACATTTATTTAGGTTATTTGAGTTAATATTGTATAATTTTGGTCTTAGAATGATTGAAATTTGGTGAAATGCCTTGGGATAAACCTAAGGGATATGTTAAAGGGATGCGACTAAGTATAAGATAACATCATAATGTATTGTTAAAGTAAATATTGTCTAGTTCTCCTTGAAATTACATCACCATCTAGATACTATCTAGTGGATGTAGTGGTGGAAGATATTCACCAAGGGAGATTATTATATATATGGATAGTTTAGTATCAACTGAATCTTCAATCGGGTGCCCTATTATGGAGACAAATATTACACACTTGGCTAGAAACTCTTAAGGTATATGATTTTGTTAATTAAAATTCTATTTATATGACATTATTAAGGATTTTAAAATAGTTATGTTAGAAAAAATTATATGGAAGGGTTACAGATAACATATATTAAGATGCAGGGATTCATGATTACATATTAATTGAGATGTGATTTTATGTATGAATGGTAAGTAAAACATTAAGATAATATATATTAAGGATTTTATACCTCAGAATATTGTAAAAAAGTTTATTCTAATCATCAGATTGATCTTTTAAGTATCAGGATAAGAACTATAAGAGGACCTAATGTAAAAAAATACGGATTAAATTGGATGTAACAAGGAAGAATTTAAGGTTTCATTAGAAAAGACATATTAGGGTTGATTTATCTTATTAATATGATCATTTTCCCATATTTTTTTGATAAAAGTTTTGGGATTTGTATTTTAATTGATAAAGGATCAATAGAATGATGATGGGAATTACATATTACTATAAACCATTATTTATTATGGTTGAATAAAGGATTATACTTAAATAGTTTATAATCTTTGTATATTACTATTTTGATAATAACGGTGAGTTTTCTAGTCTTACCTATGGTTGTGTGGTTCATATCCTAATAGAAAATGAATCTTCAAACTCTTATTTATTTTAATTAGTGATTTATATATTAATAATAGTCTATAATATTTCAGATGTTATGTGGATTTTTTAAAACAAGGACGCATTGCCCTTCAATATTCATATGAGGTTTGGAAACATATATTAAATGGTATAAATAAACTTAAAGAGTTATTATATGACAATTTTATATTTTTATAGATAACTATTTGAAAACAAATGGTTGATGTATGAAAATATTTTATGTTTATTATATTCTTGGTGATGTGGTAAGAAAGGTCTGAATAATTTTTGAAAAAATGAGTTTGATTGTATTGATATAATTGTAATTTGTTATTCATTTAATGAGAAATTTATCCATGATATTTTTTCCTATTTAACTCATTTTTTATATAATGACTATTGTGTTACTTTATGAACTAGTGGTTAACACATTTGAGGGTCAATGATAAGAGTTATTTTTTTGGAAGAATATATTATTTCACTATGGTTTAATGTCTTGGTAATTAAAATGGTTTTGGGAAAGGTATGTTATGGATAATAAATGATAAGGATATTTACATAAAAAGGTATATGATTGTATAAATGATTATTATTTTTTGAGGAAAGATAAGTAACTAGATATAACATAATAGAGTAAGGTAGATTTCATATAAGTAATTATATCCCTAATAATTAACATGTTAAGAATACCCTCACCTACTTTAATCAGTAAGTTATAATTAAAAATTGTGAGGTAAAAATTTATTAAGGGGGTAGAATGTTATAACCTCATATTTTGGATACATTAAATTTATAATGTCCTCAATAACATGTTCTAGACACAACAATTAACATATGAAACACTAAACTAAAATAATCCGTGACATATTTGATTATTATTATTAAAACATATATAAGAAAAATTATACATATGGTAAATAAAAAGATATTATTAAATTTAAATTCCATTATTTTAAATATAAATAAATAATGTTTAAAATAAGGGTATTTTAAATAATATATTTTAATTACAATGTAATTTACCTAAATAAATTAAATTTACCAATTTTAATATATCATTATAATAATAAAATGATATTTTAATATATAAACTGTCATGTTAAAATTCTTTAAATGTGAATGAAAGTTAATTTTCTATTCAAAATTAAGAAAGCATAAAACAGAGGTCATCAAGGAGGGAAAATTAAATGGAGACCAAGTGCGTCATTTCTGAAAATAAGTTATTAATCAACAGGTTGAGATCCCAAGATGGTGTAATTTATCAGTCTCTCTCATAGACTTCCCTTGTTATCTAGAAAATCAGATGCATAATTACTTTCTCCCCAATTATTCCATTTAAATTTGATATTCACATGAAATAATATTAATGACACTAATAAATATAAATTTTACTTTTTTTTTCATAATTCCTTAAAAAGATAAAATATATAAATTTCATACATTTAATTTAAATAAATAGAATTCAATTTTAAATTTAGAATTTGAAAAATAGATCAATGTTAGTATTTTGTTTTTTTTTAATATTTTTTTGGTGAATATTGAAAAAATTACAATTTTTCTAAAACAATAACTTTTTTGAACTTATAATAATAAAATAATGTGTTTCATATTTATAAAAACTTTTTACATAATATTTTTATATTTATAAGTAAAATATGAAACTTAAAATTATTATTTTGTATTTATAAAACTCAGGTTTTTTGTTTCAAAAACAAAAATTAACATTAAACTCTAAAACCAACTTATATTATCATAATAGTTTTCATAAATTATAGAAATTAAGTAAAAAATGGATTTAATATTTAGATAAAAATGATAATATTATTCAGTATGTCTTATTATATTTTGGGTATAAAAGAATGATTATTATGAATTAATTTAATAACTAGGATAATGGTATAACTGTTATTTTCAAATAATTGTTTTATAAATATAATGTTATTTTTATCTAATAAAAAAAATTAATATATTATAAAAGTTTTATATATTAAAATAATTAAAAATATATTTAATTATATTATCACTCATTTAATTGATTAATTATAATTAATAATATTAATAATCTGTAATGGTGAAAACATTATTTTTCTAGAAAACAATTGTTCTTTATTTAAAATATTTTAATTAAAAAATAAATGTTCTCTTATTTATAAATTTAAATATATTAAATGTAGATTAATTTTAGGTTCATATCACTTAAATTTAGTCGTTATTTTGTTTTTAGATTTTTAGTAAAAAAGAAATTACTTAAGGTAAAATAAGATACCTCTGTAAAAATTTAAAAAATGGTTGAATTTAAAAATACGATTAAACGACTAAAAAAATATTTCAAACATGTGTGGAGTAAATTTTTTTTCCTTTAAAAACCTTATATCACCCCATATTCTATTATTTATCAGTTTTGGTACTATTGAGCAATGAATAATTTCATTCCATTATTAAGAAACAAAGGGGGTTTAAAAAAGAACTCTTTAAATCACTTTTAAAAGGGTATCATTGACACACTCTCAATGTTCTACTTCCATAAAAAAATATCTGAAACTCTATCCAATTTTACCCTCCAAAAAGTAAATTTTATTTCCTTACTCCCCTTATCATCTCATGTTATATAAATTCCATTAATTATAAAGTGTTCCTTAAGAGTATATTCAATGTATTGATGTAATTAATACATAATTCTAACATTCTATTTCTAATATTTATCTACCAAACCTACTCAAACCATAATAGTATAATGAAATAGATATCATTTGTATAATTAAATTTCTTATATTAATGGAACAACCATTATATATTCCTTTCTATACACTTAGAAATACAAAAGAATGTTGTTCATGCTTTTGTGTGCACTGCCACCTCCAAGATACAATATCGTCTTTTTTACACCAACATCTATGTTCATGGGTTATAAATATTAAATTTAATAATAAATATGAAATATATAATATAATTATGGTTATGGATATTTCAATTAGAATCCATCATTATTCCTGACCGTTTTTATGGAAATGAAAATGTCAACCGTGTGTTGTATAGATTACGACCTCCATAATATAACAATTCTCATTTTGAATATTTATTTTTTTTAATTTATTTAAACTATTTAAAATATTATTAAAAAAATTAAAAAACTTTTAAAAAATATAAATCTTTTTCTTTTTAATTATAATATTAACTTCCTTAACACTACCCACCAATCAAGATATATAGTGTTCATGTTTTTGTGGGTTTGACCACCCACAAGAACAATACAATAAAAATATATCATGGTTAACTATGGCAACATAAATACTAGTGTTATTATATTGAAATAATAAATTATTTTTTTTACGATTCATTTAAGGTGGTATTAAGGATTTAACTTATTATTAAAATAACAAAACTGATCGGTAAAATTATTGAAATAAGATGATACCAATTTATTTTTCATGCATAAATATGAAAAAAGTAAAGAAATAAATATAACATAATAATAAATGGTTCATATTAAAATAAATATAGATTAATGTGGTTCAAAATAATGTATCTAATAAAAATAATTTGTTTATTCATATATTTGGGCACATGCACAAAAACCTATCTAGAATAGGGAAAGAGTTTCTAATATTAATTTTCACCCCTCAAGACATATTTCTTATTATAAACCTTATTTTATTTAGAATGATGTATGTAAATAACCTTAAATCATATGAATCAAAATTATATTATATTTTATAATATTTAATTTTCAATTCAATTTTCTTACTCTCAAGGGGCTTGATTAAAAAATTAGAAAAGTTTTATGTGTTTATTATCCCAAATTCAGTTCCTTGATATACATTTATTATGCGCTTCTAATATTGTTTATATGATGTACGTTTTGAATATTTAATTCATAAAACCATGAAATATATTTTATTCATGGTTATATATTTTCAATTTCAATATATATCTCATTCAAGGGGTTTTTTATTATCACTCCAACCGTAACAGTTTTCTAAACTCAAATTTTTTCTCCTTGATTTATAAATCCAATAGAGGATTATGATATTTGAAGCCCCTTTTATCGTTATAATTAATTTCTTATATGATATACTTAAATTTTATATGGGGAATTGAATTATTTTTAACAATATAGTTTTCTTTGTTTGGGTACCTTCCCTAATAAAAGTTTGATGTCAGAAAAAATAACTCATAGTATTTCCAAGATTTATTTTTCTCCATGTTTATATTTTCTATCCCACAGAAGTTGTCCTATCATTTTGAGAAATATGATAAATATTATTTTCAATGAAACTCATAGTTATCATTTTATATTTTTAAAATTAAAATCTAAGACTCTTTTTATTTTCTAGGTGTTTAAGTTAGGAATTAAAAAATATTAAAAAAAATGTTTCCACCCTATCAAAATCAAAACTTTTATCTTCTAAACCATGCTTTCCCTATCAAATATTTTCTTTCAAGACTCAATTCAATGAGATTTATAAAAAATTAATTTTTTATTGAATGTTAAATTCTTTATCTCATTCCTTTTTAGAAATTTCTTTTTAAAAGAAACTTGTGACTTTTGAAATTAAAGCTCCTTTATAAAAATATTAAAAGAAACACAATTTTAGAACATTTTGTTAAGAATGTATTTACCAAACTTTATTTCCATGATTAATTGCTATAAAAATTAAATATCAATTTGTAAATATTATATGAGTTTTATTTAAATGTGTATTCATGTAAAAGTATCACTTTCATCATCTTTTTGAAGGTAAAATTTGATTATCATTTTAAAATTATTCGTTATCTCTCAGTTGATACTTTACCTGTGATTTCAAAAATGGGGAATATTAAATCTATATAATAAAAATTATCACACATTTTATTTATCTGAACTATTAAACTTAGGTTTATAATCATAATTATTCTAAAAATTCCTATCCGATGCGATTAACCTATTTTGGATTTATTTGTTTTAATGGTTTTCACATCGATACCATACATCAATTGATTTGGGAAATTATTGACTTAATAATATAGCCTTCATATATAATATATAAATACGATATGTTGTTTTATCTTGATAGATCCGTATTTACCTAGAATTTTACAGAATATATTTGGATACTCATTTATTATCCACTAGTATATCATGTTTGAATTATTAATGTAATTATGAATGCTTTATGCATGTGATTCCATTTGAAAAGAATATAAATACCAATTTTGTTCAATGGGTAATTTCTATTATAATGAATATTTATTTTATGTAGCTCAAATATGTGTCGATGAGGTTATGTGGGGGCTCATATCACCCATTAATTCATTAGTTTATGTTTTTATATCATGAGATAGCCAGACATAGATATAAAGTGTTTTTTTACATAGGAATGGGTATAATGAGTTTTCTCTTATTTTTTAGGTACATGCGTAATGACTATATTCACATAGACATGTCAATAATTTGTATTATAATAAGGTTTTCCTAGGATAAAATTATTAAATATTTCCAAGAAAATATTTATGCTACATTTTCAAGTAATGTCATAATTTTATATATTTTCTAATGTATATATTACTCTCTCATGGATAATTATTATTGGTATATATTTTCGTACTACTTTTATTCATGTATTATATTTAGAGATGTTTTATAAAATGAGTCATGAATTTTGATCTATGTTTTTTTGGTAATGAAATTATTAAGAAATTTTATTATACCCATTTTCTCATTTTATGGTCACTTATAATCATTTATAGTTATCTTTTATGTTTATACTTACTGAGCTTTTGAGTTTACCCCTTTTTCTTGTTTTCATTTCCAAAGGTTTTGAAGAAAATTAATATTTTATTGACTAGTAGAGTATATTGTGCAAATTTTTTTTGAAGATGTTTTCAACATATTACAGATTATATAGTTACTTTTATAGTTGGTAAAATATCCCTTATAAATAAAAGAGTTATATTTTGTTTGATAATGCTTTGTCCCATTTCTCTAAAACTATAAACTAAAATATTATTGAAATGTTTTGTGATTAAATATTTTATTTCATAACTATATTTGAGTTGTTATAATTATTAGGAAATTTAAATAACATTTTTAAATTCAAATATTATTCTAAAATTTGAAAATATTTGTTTAACTATTACTATTTATGTATCATTTTATTCCAAATTTTAATCAAATTTTTGCCTTTTATTTTAATTAAAAAAATTTTTGCTAATTTTTTTTCTTGGATTGGTTTCAAAGTAAAAATGAAATAATTTCTTTATAATAAAAATATACATTTCATTAATATTTAAAACATTTATACTATTTAACCTATGAATAAATGTAAGACATAAAAACAAAATTTTCTAAAAATTGCTCTGACTCGTTACATGGAATAATGTTAAAATTGATTTTTCTAGCGTGTATAAATTTCTTATGAAAAAAATATATTTGATATTTTAAATTATTAGGTAAAAATTATCTGTTATGGTCAATTATATTTATAATAATTATAAGTAAATTACTTAGGTAAAAGTTAATAACCAGGGTAAAACCAAAAATGATAAAAGTAAAAATTCTTATGCAAAAGGAAATAAAAACGTCTTTAAAACATGTTTAAAAATGAATGGTTATGGAATTATAGATATTAATTCTTATAAAACTCCATTATTTTAATTTTCTATAGAAACCTAATATTTTTATAATTTTCTCTCTTTATATTAAGTGCTTATAATTATAAAAATTCCTTTCTCCTACTTATAAAATGGGTCTCTCACCACCCATTCAAGAAAACTCAAATATTTTCCCCCAAAATATATTCAAATTTCCCTTACATTATAATAGTATTATTTTTACATGTTCCGATGGTCATAAGAGATTATATTAAGACCACAGGTTATGAGGGATCCTTTATGTATAATGTAAATATTTCAACATTAGAACCCATTTCCCCTAACTTATTTTACTTTCTATGTAAATTTCTCAAATATAATTTTATAATTACAATATGATGAAATTAAAATTGTTTTTATAAAAATTTTATTAACCTAATGGAATAAATATTACCATATATGCCATTTTCTATTAATTAAAAGGAAACCATCATTCGTGCGTTGTGCGGCGTACCACCTTCATGAAGTGAAGAATTCCATTTTTTCATGTTTCTATTCATTGATTAAATGGGTGAAAATAAGGAAAATGTTTTAGATATATAATATAATAATGGTTATAAAGAGATAAATTATAATCCAACATGTTTCCCTATCACTATTTGAGAAATGAAAATTTTAATAGTGTGTTGTGAGGACAACCTTCTCTACAAAGAAACACATCTCATTTTTAATATAAATTCTTTATTATTTATTGTAATATTTTAATAATTAATTGAATAAAAAAATGACTCTGAATAATATCATTATTATTCTATAATATTGTTATTATTTCCAAATATATCATTTTCATAATTATATTCATCCATTCATTATTGTGCGATATTGTTTTTCTTGCTCTAAACACCTACTTGAAAAATGATATAATATATTATCACATATGACTATGAGAAGAAAATTAATAATGATATATGATATTTAAAAGTAAATAATTATTTTATTCTGGATATTGAATGATAACTTTAATATTAATCTCATTAATTAAGACACCACTATTAAATTTTTTAAAAATCATTGTATTGTGCTATTACTAATTTCACATATATGAACCAGAATTAAAAATTTCATATAATGAAATGATTATATTATAAAACATAATAAAAAATAAATTTTGAGTACCTTTTATGATAAATTAATTATGAAATTTTAGAGAATAATAAAGAACAATATACCTACTATGAAATAGTCAAAACTATAAATATTACTCACACTTGATATTAAAAATTGATAACAACAAACTATCAAACATGTGGAGATAAATTATAAATTTTGTTTATAAACTTTTATGGACATTAATAATTTTTTTAAATAGTAGGTCAATATGGTTATGTTAGTTATATTGTAGGTTAGTATGTAATATTCTATGCAAGAATTCAAGGTATGGATTTCATCCCTACAACTTTTAATTCAATATGTCCTAGAATTTCATAATTGAATGAAATTTTAATGATTTATTTAATTATGATAATACCATCTTTCAAATGTTTTTTATTTGTTATTTTTTTTGAAATTAATTATCATCATTAATAAATTCCACTTTGATACAGGTATCTGAAATTAAAGTATAAAAATGGTAATTAAAACTTTCATTCTTAAGAGTCAATATTTTTTTTCTGGGTATTAATTTATTCTATCAGATTTTTTTTAAATAAATCCAAATATGTATTTTCATTTACCTTTTTCATATTATAATTTGACTATTTTTGGAAATTAATTTCTTCCAACATCTCTTTAAAAAATGTTTTCTTTAAGAATAACATAAAAATATTAATAAAGGAGTTTGTTTTAATTTTTTATCAAAGGATAATTATTAGATTTATTATATAATTTCTTTTCAAGTTTCCATTATTTAAAACTCTTTAAAATATGGTTTTTTAATATTAACTATTTTCCATATCAAATTTTTTTTGAAAGAAACTTTCACATTGTATTTTATAATTATTCCTCAATGGATTTATGAAAACTATTTTAATTTTAATTTATATTTTCCTTTGATATTTTTTTATCATAAAGTGATGTTTTGATCAACCTATATATTTAATTATGATATGATTCCTCATGTAAAATGATTTTTTATCGCATCATTTCTTAAGTTCAGGTTATGATATGTTTTTGATATTTTAAGGAACCCATTATTTTCCATAGGTTATTTAATATAATATGATAATTGAATTTATGGGGAACACATATATAAGGATGATGATAAATGTGGTCTTACGTCAACCGCAAATGCATTAGTTTATGATTTTATCTAATGAGATAGTTAGAATTGAAAAAAGTGTTTGTTCATAGAGGTGTGATCATAATTAGTCTTCTCACATATTTCGATACGAAAATATTGATTTTGTTCAAAAATTGGAGTGGAATAATGAGTTTTTTCCAAAAGGATTCCCTAGTCTTGTGATTGTGTCACATTTCTATATTCTTTATCATGTTACGACTCATTTAAATGATTCATTCCATTTTATATATATTCAATGGTTTTCATTTTACACATTAATTTTGAAATTTTCTTCCAAATTATGTCATGCTCACATATTTTACAATTATTAAGATGTAATTTCTGCCATATCATTTCGTTAAAATTATTTAATGACATTATGTTTTTTAAACATTTTCTAGGATTATTATCCATAACATCATGATACTTAAATAATATTTTTACACTCCCTCATATTCTTCTTCATGTTTACAATCTAACAATTTTTTTTATGTTTTTCCCTTATTGAGCTTATAAACTCACCCAATAATTATGTTTCTATTCCCGAGGTTATGAAGATTATTTGATCACATTAAATTTCTTGAAAAGGGGTATATAGGAGATAGATTATGAGAAAATATTTTCACATATTGTGAAATAATTTATTAATATAGTTAGTATACAAGACACTAATGTTATAAGTCATTTGTATATGAGAAAATTTAAGAGTTTTTTTATTTTAAATTGATGAAATAACGTATTATTTATACTAATTATTTATTCGTTCTCTTTACTCTAGTGAAAAAATGTGGGATAATTTTCCTTCAAAAAATATCTATGTTATATATATATTTAAATGATTTTAAGGTGAATAGGGATGTTAGAATACAGTTATTTATAGGTAGGGGTGGTTAGTAGTATGTCTTGATAGTAACAATGATTCAATTTGAGAGGTATACAATTAGGGGGTTGTTATGAGTTTTCCACTTCTTCCTTCCCATCCAAGTTTTATTAATTATAAGGTATGTGATTTAATTTAGATATTTCTAATATAATGAAAAAAAGTATTATGTACCATTAATTTGTGTGTTTTGGGAGATAGGGTATTTGAGTTGATATTAAGTAGTATTCTAGGGGGAGTGATGTAATTTGGGTCACTATGCCATTATATTGGGAATAAAGTTGTTTTTTGTGTTTGGAGTGTTAGTAATGGGATATAAATTTTTTTTAATGGGGGTTTTGGGGTATGGGAATTTTGAGTTGGCTATTTGTTGTTTTGGGTTCTATGATGAGTAAAACGGCAAGGTTAGATGTTTCATTTGGAATTTTCACATGTGTAATGGTTAATATTGACTACATAAATTTATAAACTATTTTGTTCTTAATGGTGTCTGATCTATTTGTATGATTCTTTTTTCATCACTATTGGTGGAATAACTATGGCATAACATGTTGACCCAACAAGCTGTGAGACTAGAGGTCAGACCTGTCACCAAATAGCCTCCAGAGCCCCTCCCAGTATACTAGAGCCTATCGACTAGGAATGTGGTTTCCATGCCAGTAAAATGGGGAGACTATACACTCATGATCTGAGTAGAAATGTAATATATTAATATGAAAAAATTTATAATAGTGGTATCAATATTAAATAAATGAAGGGGAAAAAATATAAATTTAAAAATTAAATAAAAATGTCCATAGGGAATAATGTACAACTATGAATGCATGTCCAAATGATGCTACAATAACTTAGGTAGTAAAAAAATATAGGCAGAATAGAAAATAAGTAAATTATATACTAAATAAATACCAAAGGTGGTCTTTATAAGAATCCTGAGTACTAGTTGAGTCATGTGATCCTAATCAATCATTTAACATGAATATATTCTTAGGTAACCAAGTGTAATGGACTCTAATTAAGGGTGTGAAATATACTTTGTAAGATTCCACCAATAGTGTATAAATCATAAACTAGTTTTTTATATAAATTTTATAATTGTGTGAGTATTATTATCTAAGTATTAAATAAATAAACAACAACAACTATACTGGACCAGGCACTTAAGGGATGCATGTAAGACCATACCTGCTTAATCAAAAATCATAATGCCTCTAAACATATAAAAACAAATAAAAATTTGATATGGGGCATCATTAAATAATTATCAAGGAAAAGTACCAAGCCCATGCATGTGATTTTTCATGGTGGGTATTTCCTTAAATTTAATAAATTATCATTTTTAATTTAATTAAAATATTCAAATATTTTATTCAAGAAAACGAAATCGTGGGCCTATATACGGTGAACCTTTTAAGGGAACCCATGTATCACATTAGGAGTGTAACAATTTTCCATGCCAAAGGATTCTGTCTACAGTGATCCATAAATGGAATCCCAATTATCACTCTCAGTACAATGTTAATAATGTCACCTCTAATATCATCATTGATATCTCACAAAGGGGTCTGATTATCACTCGTGGTATGGTCTAACCATCTTTCCACGAAGCCTGTCAATGGGTTATTCAATAGGGATCAATATCACTTATTTGGAGGTAAGGGACCTGTGTGGTGATCACATCAAAGATATTTATTGTATCACTCTCTACATATAATGGCTCAATGTACCATGAGACAATCCTCTACATTATATAAAAACGATCCAGAGTATTTTTCAAGATACAAATAATTCCTTTAAAATGATTAAATTTAATTTTGAAGAAGGGACATTCCCTTTAGAATGCCTCATCATCATTCATGTATTCTAAGAGGGACACAACCTTATACCATTTTAATTATCAGGTAATAAGTTCTATGAACTAATCATTTCATAACTCATGACAAATCATTTAATTCAAAAAGTATTCCTATCCATTGTTATATAATTTCAAGAATATAACTCATATATATATATATATATATATATGTCTAGGTGAAATTCCCCAAGAAGAAACCCCATACTTTAATAAGGTACTAAATAGGCTATTCCATCAAGAATAACACACAAATAATAATTAAATTCCCTAATTAAAAGAGGATTCCAAATCCCATTAAGTGTTGATATGATCACTAGGAAGTAATATAGTGAAGTGATACCATGCCCAAATTTCTATTTTTTAAACCATTTCATTTTATAATATAGATAAACTCAATGAGGGGTTTTATTATGAAACAATTAATTAATTACAATAATTCAATGGAAACACCCCTTCAGGGTGTTTGAATCATGAGGTTTCGGACCATCAATATAAGATAAGTTATAATATATAAAAGATACTAAAATGTGGGAATAAGGATATAAAGATATGAATTTCATATTTAAGTGGCGCTAAATGGAAATACTTATGTTTGGAACCCAACACAATTTATAAGACTCAAATACATTAATGGTAAAGTTATAGACCATCACCTATATACTGAGGATGTTTTAATTTTTCAATATTGAGGCTTTATTTAGTAAGGTTTAAGAGAAATCGAAGAAATGAATGAAAGACTTGAAAATGAGGTGAATTTGTTCACATGAAAATGGAATAGACATGGAAAATAAAATAGAGGAAAGAGGAAGGATGAGTCATATAATCATTGATGGATAGAAAAAACTCCACATGAAACTAGAATTAGAGACGGGATGTGGGTGATCTCTCTATGGAAGGGGAGTAGAGGATAAGTTCCCACAGAGAAGTTGTTTCATGAGTGGAAAAATATGTTATGGAGAAGAAATAATATTTGAGGGGATTTTTATAAAAATATATCCCATTTAATGAGCCACATGATTTCCCACATGTTGGTCCAAACCATGCGTTGAATTCTGGAGAGTTTCATCCCAAGAAGAAGTGTGGTATCGTTCATGAAAACAATTTTGGAAACCCTAAAAAACCATGAATTTCCAATATTCCACGAGACTTTCATCATGGTACATGGTCATTTGGCATGGTTAGCATGGTTAAAAAACTATGAGACACCCTTATCCCTCTAAAAGAGGTAACAAATTTACCTCTGGTGGGACAGAGATTTTCAGACAAACTGTGCACCCTTACCAGCCCTCCTCAACATGAGTTTTTGGGCATTGGTTCCCTCAAAACTTAATGGAACACTCGAGACACATCTTGGTCATTCAACTGTGCCAAAAAATGGTTCATTTAAGTGTTCTATCCATCTTATTTAGATTTTAATGTTTTTTTAGATATTGGACTATCCAACAAATAATAAAAATCAAATTCCTTTTGAAATTTCAACCTCTCAAAAAACACAGGATTCTATAATATCGCCAGCTTAAAACTTTTCATCCCTGAGAAGCCACGGGAAACGAATAAAGTAAAACATGGCCTAATTTAGTAGTGATGTTTTAGCTCAAAATTCGGGTTTCATTTTCAAACACTGAAACACATTCCCAGAATTTCATAATGCATATGGTACATAATCCATAGAAATGAAATCCAATGATTTTTTTCTGAATTGGAACATCAAGAGAAAGCTTACTCGACCCATTCAACATAGGATGTAATCACATCATCATATATTTTTTCATATGGACTATGATAATTTCCTCCATAGGTTCTACAATTTAATATTGATTTCCCATTCATAGAATCTCCAACATTAGAATTGTCCATTTAAACATTCCCTTAGCTCCATAATCATAATCCTGAAAATATTTGAAGATTAAGAAAATTGTTGAATCCCCATTTACCTCATTATGATTGTTCAAGTTAAAATTTAAATTAAAAAAGTTTACTGAAACTTGTATCACACCTAGATTAACCAGACAGAATGCCTAATATGGTTCCTTTCTAACTGTATTAATTGAAACAAGAAAAAGATGAGTCATGTCACTTCCAGAGGACATTTATCAAAATGACCATATTATATGGACGACATAAAAAAACCTAGAACACAACAACATCCTCCAAGGAACCTCGTCTTTGCCTCAAACATGTACACCAATGACTTTAACCATATTCCAGTGAAATCTCAAGACCAAACACACAGATTTAGTTATTGTGCCTCAGCACTAAAATTGTGTCTACCTAATCCAAAAAACATGGATAATCACCCTTTTAACATCCCATTCATGCCCAAATGAAAATGGATAACTATGGAATAATGAACTAAATTCAAAGTAATCTCTTTCTCAGAAAACCATAATTTGACGCATACATCAGGGGAATTGGTACCATGCCAAACATCCATGTATCAAGAACAATGACAAAGTGAAAAACAGATTCCACTAGGTAGTCATAGGTAAGGACCAAATTGTGTCCATGATTATGTCCAAGGAATTACTACTTGGGAACCCAATTATCCCTTAGGAATTACCCTGACTTGATAACAACCACACTTCTTGTGTGAAACTCTAATGATACCACTTATAAATCCCACAAATTTTAAAATTTTATGAGGCATATAAACGACGCTCAATTAGTCTCCCCAAGACAATTTCTGTATAGGATACATGATCATATATAAAGAAGATTTGAATAAGAGTATTTATAGGTGATATATAGAAAATAACTAAGACAATCCCATCATATCAAGACCATGGGATCAAAATTACCTCAAACCTACTAACATGCAATTAAAGGAATAACATTAAAACCAAACCCAATCGACTTTTCTAAAAAGAGATTGGTTTCACCTACTGATACATCATCACAAATATCCAATCACGATACCTTTAAAACTCAAGGGATCTCATCATAATTCAATAATGACCAGTTATGTCCAACGAAATTATTAGCATCTTCAATTTTTACAATCATGACCAACCATTCCACCGTCGTGCTGCCTTTCAAGCACTGACACATTTTAAAACTCACTAGGCCCAAGGGAATTTTAAAAGTAACAATAAAAATTTCCATATAGTCCTTGGTTGTGTTCCTTATACATGGAAGTAAATTTATTACCTATATTATTGATATGATACCCTCCATATGAGTTTCCTAACAATTGAATTTACCAAAAAGGAACCTCATTCTATGGCCCATGCTTTATTGAACCCTAACCATGGGTCCTTGAGGTGGCCAAAACACTTTCACCAAGAGTTAGTCAAAATGAGAGATATACTATCCTCTTACAAGTTCTAGGTTATATTTACCTTTATATGTACACATGGAAGTCCTCCAGAGTTATGTTCACACATGCCCAATCAGTAGGAGGAAAATCCATGGAAACTGACTAGCGTGTCAAAACACCCGATCCATTTTAATGAAATAATCCTGGGCATTGGGACAAGACTGATTCCCTTAATTTCCCAGACACTGTATGTAATGACCCAAACTTTTGAATAATATTTTCTTTTTAAATTTGTGTGTTATTTCATTTTATACTCCACAAAACTGTATCCTTTAATTAATGATGTGATACTGTTGGGTTTCGACTGTTATATGACCATTGGTCAATATGACCGTTGGAAACTAAACCCTTAACATTACAGATATTTTTATAAATACAAGTGAAATTGTTTAATTAATACTAAAAAAGTGTCGATGTACTTCTCTAGTAGACTCTGGCCGTAAGAAGCCCATTTTTCAGAGCTTGGGATGGTGGTAGCATCTCTGGGCTTTGCTCTTGACCAAGCCCAAGCTACGCTTCAACATGTGATGCTTGAATAGAATTTCCTAAGGGAGAAGTTTAAATTGATTGAAATTACCACTCGAGAAATGTTTTCTGATCCACCCCAAGATTCTATCACTATATCACACCATACACTTAGGTCCTATGCAGGTTTTATAAGCAGCTATGTAATGAGACCTTAGTTATGCGGTGTAATACTTTGGTATAAATAAAATTGTAATTTCTCAATATGTTAAAGTTGTGAATTTAAAATTTATGAATAAAGGTAGTATGAAATTCCATATTATTGATGAATTTTGGAAAAAGGGGTATTTTAAAATATTTTTGTATACTTTGAATAATTAATAATGTATTTTTTTTAAAAATAATGGTCTTCTACAATTGTGATCAGTAAGAAATTTAGAGTCTAATAAGAACAACTTATTTTTTAGTGAATAGTAAAGTATGAATAGTAACATACCCTTATGAATAGTAATGAATATTTAATCAGCCAATAAAATAGAAACTTAACCATTGAATGTATAAATACAATTTCGACATCTTAAAAGTAAAAAATGATCATAGTATAAGTTTTGTTATTTTTGTATGTCAAAAATAATTTTTTTACAATTTTATAATTAATTTAATTATTTAAAATGAAAATTAATTTTCATAAAATATAATCATAAATTGTTACTTTGTTGTCTTATGGTTATATGATAATTTTATGTGACCTTGATTACTTTTTCTAGGTATTACAAAATAAGTTATAGTTTTAGAGTTATTTTTATTGAATAAATAATGATTTTAATTAAAAGTTAAATTATAAATATTTAGAAAATTAATTTCATAAAATGGAGTTATTTTTTTAATTCATAGAATCGATATTCTGTTGGGGTGAATTTATGAGATTTTTATAAAATGAGTTTTTTTCGGTGAATAGTGAAAATGTAGTTTTTGAGTTTTGGGTGTTTAATGATATCATTACTAATGTAATAATGATGTAATCATTATGGTGGACTAGTGAATAGTAATATATTCTATTAGGTGTCCCAAGTGGCCAATACCATGAGAAAATACCATGGTAAGGCCCTTGGTTTTGAAAATACCACCGATGAGGTGTCCCTTGGAAATTAATTAAATATTCCGTCACATTTCCTATAAATATACAGCTATTACCACATTAATTTAATTCAAAAATCTTCATTAATGAAGTTCTCATCTTTTACCTCCCATGTATTCCTCCCAAGGTTCCCTCAATCCCCCCAATGACTCAACCTTCAAGAAATCGAAGTTAATCTTCAAGGTAAGGGAACCGTTCACTCGCCTCTTTTAAGTCATGACTTACTTTATGTTGTGTCTTATAGTTTCCTTATTATTATGTTGTGGTATGTTATTATATATTCATATTTGAGTCTATTTTATGTCCAAATAATTATATACCCTTTCCGCTGTCATAATTTGATTTTCTGAATTTTTAATTGACGCCGTTAGGCTGCTGAATTTTCGTCTCAAAACCTCTCTCTCTTTTTCTAAAAAATTATCTTATTTTATTTTTGTGATTACCCAAACCTATTTAATTTCTAGAGGTATTCATCAAGAAATAATATTGATCTATTTTATTTTGTAATTAGCATACATATAACCCTCATTCCCTTTCCATGGGTTATAAAGGACATAATGATCTTATTTTTATGTACTTTTAAAACATCACAATTTTGAAGTGAAACCCATTTATTTTACTCTCTATGAGTTATTTATGAAATTTGTGATTATGATCTTTGTGGATCAAATGAATGTAGATACATATTAAGGGTGGGACCTCATAGGGCTCCAATGTATTGGGTGAATATTTTAATCTCTAGAGATGACAAGTTTCACGATACCTTGGTGAATAACCTCAGATATTTTATAGACCTTGGGGAGGAACCATGGTGATATGTTCCTAAATTTCTAAATTAAATTTTTTAGCCACATATTCAAGTTATGGTTAAAGTTATTTTCATTACGTTATTCCTCTACTACCATTACTCTTGTCATTATGTTTTTGATCATGTTCTTATTGATATCACAAGTAAACTGATTCCCTTGCTTTCCTTACTGGGCCATCTGCAAACCCTTTCATTTGATGTATGTATACAGGTTATGAGATGAAATAATTGTACATAAGATGAACTTATGATTAATCTATACAAGTTCAGTAGACGAATGTTTTATTTTTTCTTGTTTTATGTTTCCGATTTCCAAAACACTAGACTTTAAAGATCATTTGAATGAAAAATGTAATGAAAAGTAATGAAATAAAAAGGCAGGGTTCCATATTGTACTCCAATGATAAACCATGAGTCAAGTGTAAAATATGAAGATTAAATAATTAAGACCAAACTAAGATGGTTCACTATACCATTTTTAGTAACGCAATGATGTACTGCATGTATCAACGCACACTACACCGGGATTACATGAGAAAAATAAAACAACATTTATACTATACATAGGACTATCAAACCTATGAATTCATTTATCTGGTGGACCATTCAAGAGAATCAGATTATATTTTCAACATCCCATATGATCATAAAATAGGCTGTCTACCTCCCATGTTATCCAACACTAAGAAGGAAGAAGAAGTAGGGTCCCCGGACTTATTAAGGCGATGATCGTTTCCTTGGAATCCCTATTCCACTGAAACTAATCATTAATTGTTTCTCACAACCTGTAATGAGGGTCAAGACACCACATAGACACTCATCAAACTAGGTGTTGTTTTAGAAACTAAGAGTATTATATGGTAAAATGGTAGTCGAATGACACAATGTGTCTGAAACAACAAAATAATTCAAAACGATTTAAAAGTTATGATGTCTCTAGCTACCCGAAGATAAACCCTTATCAAAGAATAAAGAATCAACCCTACAAAGGTTTCACACATGAAAGATCTCTAGGCTTTAGGGGAGATAATTTGGGTTCAAGGTATAGAATAAATGGGGTCAACGGGTAACTCCCACACTCCTGTTATAAGGAAGACTCAAGGGACATTAAGACTACCCTTACTAGAAAACACCACTTAAGGATCCATTTTAAAACATTATATTGATTTATATTTAATCCTTAAGCATTTAATGGATAAATTTTAAAACATCAAGTACTGGCTATAAGATAACTGTGATTGGTAAATTATTTAGATAAATCCATAAGGTACTTAGAAAATTTATACTAAAATTCCTTCAAAACATCATTTATTTAACTAAATTCCAATCATGATTTAGAAATTTAACAAATAAACTTCCTTTTATCCATTTCATTTACACACAAGGTTATCACAAATGGGTTTGGTATAAGGAAATTTCAATTCCAATCTATAGGGGAAGACACCCTTTAGGTTTTATCCCACCAGGGTGCCATGAAGCCATATTGGGTTCCACTAAATGCAACCAAAACACTTTTAGACTATTATATTTAAAAATTCTTTAATGGGTTTTAAAACATATATATAAAACACCTTGAATGAAAAACATGGATTATTCAAATTTATTCGAAAAAATGATACCCAAAATGACCTATTTCCTTATAGTTTTTCATTTTGAAGCATGGTCAAATGGGTCTTCATGCCCCACAATATAGAATTGGATGCTCTTATTAGGGAAGCCAATTTATTTCAAAAGATAGGTTTTTAACCCCTATTATATTTTTATCATTCTTAAAGTATATCATGCAATTATAAAATAGTTTTATTATATGGTTAACCACTTCCCAATTAATAAAGCACTCGTACACTTTAGATATTGAAAACTAGATCCCATTTAATCACAACTATAAATGTTTCAACCCATGCGACCAATGGTTCCTAGTTGAAACCATCACGGTTAGTTTTTCAAATAGATTTTGATCATAATAATTGTAGGAAAACACCACTTTGATTGATTTGGACATTTTATTTGATCTACCTTTTTAAAAAAATTATATCCGAGGAACACAATCTAATGTAATAAATAAAAAATAAACAAGTTGAATAATCACTAAAGAATGAAAAATAACATGGAAGCTATAATCTAAAGAGGTAAAACCCAAAATAATGGTATACATATATAAAATGATGAATAAGTTATAGAAACATTTTCTGAATGTTATCATACAAGATAAATTACACATCAAATTTTATAAACATTAATTCTAATGAACTACCTATGTTGGTAAAAAACTAGGCATGTTATTAAAATTACAAAAATGGAATATAATGTTCATGATAAGAATACATGCTAGAAAGATCAAAAAATTTAAAAAAAACATTAAAATGAAATCTTCCTAGCATAGAATATGCATGAAATATGAATTCCTTTGTGCCTATAATGGTTCAGGTCATGCTACTTCCTTGTCATACCCGGCCAACTAAAAAAAACATATACGCCTGAAAACATATTAAGTTGTGGAAATTACTCCCATCACTGAAGTTGATATCATGATAAGCTATAATAATTAACAAAATGAACAATAATACCATCCTTTTCCACATGGGCTTTTCCCCATAATTGTGTTGATCACTCCCAAGCATGATTACTTTACAAGATCCAACACATTCAATGTTTATTATCCACTAACTGAGAATAGTATGTAAAAGGAAAAGAAACCAATAATTCCACTTTGTAACATCTTAGTCTGACCGAATACATGAACAATCTCTATATGGCCTCAATTACACATCAATTTATACTAGAGGCTTCAAAAAACCATCAAGGTTCTAATAGTCATATTGTGTGGAGACTATACCATCTTTATCAAAGTCGGAAAACTGTATAATTACATGGAAATGATAGACAATAGAGAAAATAATATTACATAAATTAATGGTAAATGAATGACAATTATAACAATTTAATTATAATTTACATAACCATGAATCTAAAACTATGTATGCATGTATAGATGATGCTATTATAACTGAGGTGGTAAACTAAAATATGTAGAACAATACATTACAAAAATAGTAAAAGAGAAAAAATACTAGAGGTGGCTTCTATGAGAATCTTGATTACTAGCTGAGTCCTATGCTCCTAAGATCCCATGTACAACACACAACACAAGCAATAAATCGTGAACCTCTTAACATGAAGATATGTTCAGGTACCCTAATGAAATTGAAGCATGAGAAGGGTGTGAGATATGCTATGTAAGACACCCTCGTCACTACCTAAATCATAAAAAAGTTCATTTATATAAACTACTATAGTGTGTGGGTATTAAAGGTAAAAAATAAATAAATAAACAAAAAATATTGTCGTCTGAGGCTCCTAAGAAATTCTTGGCCAAACAGACCTACTTCAACCTAAATAGGGATGTCACAAAACATAATCAAACATGTAAAAATAGAATATAAGTCATTTAGAAAAACGTAGCAAGGAAAAAGACTGAGTTAAGGCTTCTAATTTGGCCTAGACGATGAGTCCTTTAATTTAATAAATTATATTTTTTCATTTAATTAAAAGAGAAATATATTGTATTAAAGTAAATAGAATCCCAATCCTATCCATTGAGAACTTTATAAGGGAGCCGGAGTATCTTACGAAGAGTATAATAATTATACCTGACGAATAAGTCTATTCATGATGATCCATAAATTTTATCCCATGTATCAATCTTGAAATAAAGTAAATCATGTCCCATCTAAGTCCATCCCTTATATATCACAAAGGTTTCCATGTATCTCTCATATCATGCTGCAACCATCTTTCGAAAGAGCCCATTCATGGGTTCTCCCTTGGAAACAAATATTGATCATATAGAGTTTTGTAACCTGATCAGTGATCCGATACATGATCTATAATTAATCCTTCCTAGTGTGTAACATCTCAACAACCCATGAGCTCATCCATGGAATTATATAAAAAGGAGAATGTGTGTCACTCCATGTTAAAAAAAGACATGGGATCAAATCTGGGAAAGGGATAAATTCTGGATACTATAGTTGTACTATAGTAGGTTACAATAGCAGTAATGTTGCAGCGGCGACACTGTAGTAGTGGCGACACTGTAGTGGAAGAGGGACTATTTGTAAGTACTATAGCGGTAGTAGTACTGTAGCTGTGGGGGTGCTGTAGTATTACTATTCACCGAGGGATCCTTTGGGCCAAAAAATAGGCTTTCAAGATTTGTATACAAGGCACTTGGCCTTGGACCTTCGGGCTATGTAATGGGTCATCCTCTACCCATTATAAAGAGGTCTTTTCTTTAAATAATAAATTGAGGATTCGACCACAACATTTTAATTAGTAAGAAGGGACATGTCCTTAAGTATGCCTCATTATCATTCAAGTATTCTAAGAGGATCATGCCCATAAACCATTTTAATTATAGTGAAATATGTGTTATGAACTAATCATGAAATGAATCATAAAAAAATCATTTAATTCATTAAGTAAAACTCTTTATTATTAATTAATTTCAATCATTTTGTTTATATATATATATATATGTACAAGTGGATTTCACCTAACATAAACACAAAACATGAAAGAGGTATGTAATTTCCCGAACCTCTTCGGTCCATTCCTTTGTGAAAATGTGGGGCTAGAGGTGTTTCGGGAAATCAAGGTGACTTGAAGGCGTGTTTGGGTGTTTTTTTAAGAAAACTAAATGTCCTATAACTTTCGCACGGTTAGCACACGGTTTGTTAAACCGTGCGGCCAAGCCGTGCGTAGCTGGCCTTGATGGCAGTAGAGACCGCACAGGAGGCGCATGGTTTGTCTAAACCGTATCAACAAACCGTCCGAGCTGAGTGGCTAAGGCAGTGGTGACTGCATGGTTAGCGCACAGTTTGTCTAACCGTGCGACTAGGCCATGCGGGCACTTAAAGTTAGATCCTAAATTTTAGGATCTTGACCTTTTAGCCTGTATCTAGGTCGTTTAAGCCCCTAATCATCCATAAATCGGGATTACACTTCCTTGGTGGTAGAAGAACCTCTCCCAAGTGTTTTGGATGCGATCTAGAGGCTTCTCTTCACAAATAAAAGCAGGTTCCTCAAGGTATGTGATTGTTCTTGTTGGGTTCTTAGATCTTCTCAGATATACTCCTTCTCTTCCCTCGGTATCTTAGACCTACACCCGTTATGGGTAGATCTAATTGTGTGGATGTCGTTTATGATGAGTCTTGGTCTTGATCTTGCTAGGAGGAGAGATCTAAGGTGGGGTTTCGGAGAATCGACCCGGGTTTCTTGAGTGTTCTTCGATCGTTGTGGTTTCCATCAAAAACCATTGAGGTTGGGATTTTACATTCGTCTCTCTAATTTGTGCATCTTGTGGGATGGGTGTCCTCTTGCTTTCACAAGACATAGTTGAACTAGTTTAATGAAGATAATAACTAGGTTAAGGAAAGGGGATGGGGAAAGTTGTTATGTTTATCATTGTTATCCTCTTATTATGTTGTGAATTGAATAGGCTTATGCCTACTTAAAATCACGGTCATTGGGGGACTTTTCCTGCACAATTAAATGTTTCCCTATCGTTCTAGACCGTTTTGTGGAAGGAAGAATTGTGGAATATGGAAATTGGTTAATCACGTAAAGTTAGCTGATTAAATGAATACTTGGAACCCTTGTGTGATCACCCCGTTTTAACCGAATGGAATATTGAAAAAGTGGGTGTTGGTTTGGTTACGTAGTGTGGGAAAAAAGGGGTGAATCCTGGGTTATTACAAATAGGATGGGCAACAGGGCTGTGGTAAATGATATTAAAGGGGGAATGATGTGGCGTGAGCCTTGTTTTGTGATATGGATGTGGAGATGTGGTTATAGTGGCAACAAAGCTGTAGTAATGAGTTTTGATGTTAAAAGAAAGTAAAAAGTTGATAAATGTACTATGGGGAACGATGATGAATTAAACACAGGAATAATCAATGGGAATTGATTGATGATAAAAAGGATGGTTTTGTGTTGCTGGTGTTCTATCTAACTTGATTTGAGGTTGGTAGGGTTTTGTTCTATGAAACGCATGATTTGATTAGATAATTTCTCAGTAGTTAAGGAACTAATAAAATAATACCGTTGAAACATGAACACCTAAATGGGGTTGGGTTTTTTTGTTTTATGCATGCTTAGTAGTAGCTGTGTTGGGGCACGTGCTCAATTTCTCTGTTTATAAGCCATAGGTTGGGTTGTGTGATTGGTATACATATATGTTTTTGTTTCTTTGTGTTTTGTCTCACCCCACCCATGTTGAGCACCTAGTGCCGAAAACTCCCATTTTATAGGAGAGGGTGTTTTCCCCCTTAGTTACTAGCTCCTTCCTTCTCCTTCTTCCATAGACTGTGATGGATTGAGGCGAACATACACCCACGACTCTTCGGGTAGGTTTTGATAGGCTGTGATGGCTGGAGGCAACCTTACACCCAATAATTTTCAGGTAGGTTTCGATTGGTGTGATTCTTAGCCCAAGACTCTTCGGGCACGTTTGTTTTCCCCCAAATTTTCGCGATGAGGCCCAGGTGTGTGCGGGCGGGATATTTGGTTTTTGAGGCCCCGGATTGTGCGGGTGGGATATGTGGTTTGTGAGGCCCATGTGTGAGCGGGCAGGAAGAGTGTGGTAGTGTCAGTATGTTAGCCTTTAGGAAGAACAACTAACTAGTCGGGGAAAATGGTGCAGGGTACCCAATACTCTTGTTCTTATAAACTACTACCTATTGTTTTGTGTTTTGGTGAGTGTGGATGGTGAGGTTGGGGGGATAAAATTCCTTGCTAGATTATGGTTCTTCTGTTGTTCTCATGGGACATTAGGATGTCTCCCCACCTGTGCCCGAGAGCTTTAGGTTTTCTTACTAAGTATACTTGTATGCTCACCCTACGTTTTCTTTCAGGTTTCCAGGAGTACTACCAGGGCCGTGCAGGACTCTACTAGTCCAGACAGTTGGATTTGTTGTGGTTTGTTATACTCTTGTTTCTTTTGGTATTGTACTTTTGAGTTTTCTTGTACTTGTACTTGTTTTTGAATTTATTTAAACATGCATGTGGGATTGGTATGGGTTTATTTTCATTTACTTGTTCATTTTTATTTTGTTGTTTGACTCATCCTATTTCCCGATCCTAAATAATAAAAAGGTTAATGCCTCCTATATTTGTGAAAACTCATACCCTTGGTGCTAGTCGCCATTCCGGGGCCTACTGGAGGCGGGACTCGGGGGTCATTATCTCCCTTTCACCATTGCCATCTCATGAGGGGAATCTTTGGTGGGAGGGGGTCATGAAAGAATGGTATCAGAGGCGATGGTTGAGAGATAGGATGGAGTTTGTAGTTAGGCACAGTGAGGATTGCATGGGATGGTAGGGAAACAGTGTTAGGTGATCTTGGTGCGTGACATAGGCCAGGAAAGACTATCTAGGACACAATATTTAGGCCCCCCCGTGATCCAATGCAAGGTCTCTGAGCCTACCTAAAGACCAAGTGAGACTACATTGATTTTAGGGTAGAGACCCTAGGGAAGGCACATGCATCATCTTGTTTGTGTTTTAATTGATTTGGGGTGTTCTGGGAAAGAAATTGAAATAATGCGATAAAACGAAACCTTGAGAAATTTCATTTCTACTTGGGCATAGAAAATCCTTGTTTACTGTACAGCTATGGCACCTGGACGTCGTCCCCAAGTGACTCATACAGTCGAGGCCCAGCGGATTCAGGCGGTCGATTAGTTGAGGATTGACTGAGAGGAGGAAGATGATCAGTGGCAGAAGACTCTTCATTCTTTCCAGCGACAAACCCTAAAGATGTATGAGGGTAGTACTTCAGACATGGAGATGGAGGGGTGGATTGAGGAGCCAGGGATCCCCTTTACTTTGATCCGTGCTCCGAGGGTGTACTGGGTTCCCCTAGTAGTAAGTCAGCTGAGAGGAGCGGCGCGTCAGTGGTGAATGCTCTACCATAGGGAGAGGTCAAAGGCAGAGGTTCCATGGGATGACATTGAGAAGGAGTTCCGAGAGGAATTAATTTCTTCCATGATCAAAGCAGAGAAGCGGCAGGAGTTACTCTCTCTCCAGTAGGGGAGTATGTCAGTACGAGAATTGGGGATCAAGTTTAAGGATCTCCTACTGTTAGGTCCACTAGGCTGAATACCCTGAGAGGGGGGGGGGTGAATCAGGGTGTGACTAATTAAAAATTAAAGCCCGTTCTGATCTTGTTTTGCTGTTAAGAAAAACACTCTTCTCTCTCTTTCCTGCTGCACAATATAAACAGAATGTAAAGTAAGCACAGGACACAACAATTTTACTTGGTTCACCGCTAAGGGCTACGTCCAAGGAGCATACGCCGACAGGTTGCCGGTCGTACCAAGTCCACTAAACTTCACTAGCTGTGGATTACAATGTTCGGGCTAGATCACTTCTATGCCCAGGCTCACTGCCTATACAATGTTTAGGGTCATCTCACTGCTTTCCCAAGGGTCACTCCCTATTTCTCTCTCTCTGGCTCACTGCCGGTGGAGAGGATCACCTTCTTCCTCTTCCTAAGCTCACTGCTCCTGGAAGGAATCCACTCACAGTTTATAGACCTGTAGGTCTCTTCATTTTCATGAAGGAATGCATCTTCCTCTGTATGTAGATGCTCTGTTGAAGTCCAATTTTCACCCGTAGATGAATCTCACTTCGCACCGGATGTACCGGGCAACCTCAATTTTTACACGCAACCCTTACGGTGTCTTGCGCGCAATTTCTATGGTTTGCGCGAAATTACTTTTTCGCGCAACCTCCAAATATTACGCGCGGCCTGGAAACTGCCTTGCGCGCAATTCACTGCTTTTGCGCGATATCCACTTTTCGCGCAACCTTCCTTTTACGCACCAACACCAACTTTCTGCGCAGCCTGAGCTTTCCGCGCAACAGCTGACTTTACGCGCAAACTTTAAGTTTACGCGCAACACCCTTTCTAACTTCAATTTCACGCACCAGAGCTCGGGTATTTTCTATGTCTTGAGCTCTACTGAATGGAGGAGGGTCACTTCATATTTATAGGCAAAATCGACCCCGCGCGAAAAACCCTCCTTGAGCGCGTAATCCGCTTTGATCGCGAAATACAAATCTTCCGCACACAACCCTTTTCCGCGCACTGCTCCATAATTTCGCGCACCTCATGCCTTTGCCATTTTACGAGCTTCGGACCTCGTAACACCTCTTGCGCGAAATACTTCATCCGCTATTTCGCGCGCCACTTCAATTTTCCGCGCACGCCTCCAGAATTTCGCGCGCCTCATGCCTTTACCGATTTTCAAGCTTTCGGACTTGAAACATCTTTTGCGCGAAATACAATTACGCGCAAACCGCTGTTTTGCGCGCCATACTTCAAGATTTCGCGCAACCCGCTAGTTTTGCGCACCACGCTTAATTTTTCCGCACACCTCCTTCATTTCTCTCTCCTCATCCTTCGCCAACAACATATCACTCCATTTTCCATTGGCGATTTTCAGGCCCATAAATTTGGCAAACACTGGAAAACGGCGCCACCTTGTACAGCTCTTTTGTACTGCCTCTAGATCGTCCTTTCCTTTGTCAAAGTTCTTTGTCAACATGGAATGTCAACAACTTCTCGGGAACTCGACAATTATCCATGGAAACCTGCTTTGTCAACAAACAAAATCAACCCAAAAATACTGCAATGTTACCTTGAGGGATATTTGCCCAACAATCTCCCCCTTTGGGTTTGTTGACAATTCTGCACAACTCTGCTCAGAAATATTTTCTGCACTTTGATACCTCACTGAGTCTTCTTCCAGCTGCTACCACCATTCGCCTCTTGCGATTATGATAGCATTCAAGGAATCACTTAACACGTACTCTAATCCCACATGAGCAATGCTCAGAGTGAGAAACAAGAGTAGTATGAAAAGTTCATCAATGAATCACTTCATGTCAGACCACAGTTGTCGATTCCACCCTGATACCAATTCTTAAAATAAAACCAGTTGTTGAGCCACACTGATACCAATTGGTGAAGTCTTAAGTTGATACCAATTGTTGAAAGCTGGACACCGTCTCACACCATTCCAACACCACTGTTCTGCTTTTATCACGATCCTCAGCTGTCGTGATTTATATGATTTGATCGATCACTTCTAGCATCGTCAGATTTGAAACGCTCCCCCTTTCTCATTGCTCCCCCTTTCCGGCTGCTCTACCTGTCTGCTTCTCCCCGTAACAATTATGATTTATCAAATACACGCACTATCTCCCCCTTGAACTAACACTTTTCTCCCCCTTTGTCAAGCACTTTTCTCCCCCTTTGTCAACGAACCCAAAGGTCACGCCTTTGTAGTCTGTAACAGAGTAGAGAACTCATAGCAGCATAGTAGGGAAAAACACAACATACCTCGGGGAGAGGGGGTGTGGGGGACCCAGATCCACACTATTTCAAGTGAGGGGAAACGACTGAACTCCCAGAGCCAGTCGATGTCTCTCAAAAGCTTCCTTGGGTAAGGCCTTTGTCCGAATGTCTGCAACCTGTAGCTCTGTAGGCACATACTCCAACTTCACGATCCCCTGCTCAACCTTCTCCTTGATAAAGTGATACTTAATCTCAATGTGCTTTGTCCTTGAATGATGGACAGGATTTTTGCTAAGATTTATAGCACTTGAGTTATCGCACTGGATTCCGATCGGAGACTTCACTTCAACTCCCATATCTTCAAGCTGCTGCTTCATCCACAATAACTGCGTGTAGGCTTGAGTGGCCGCAATATACTCATCTTCTGCGGTGCTTAATGAAATGCAATCTTGCTTTTTTGCTTAGCCAAGAAATACACAATCCACCAAGATAGAATGCACCACCAGATGTTGATTTTCTATCATCCGCTGAACCGGCCCAGTCTGCATCAGTGTACCCCAATAACTCTGTCTGAGATTTGTCATTGTATGTCAAGCCGAAGTCCACCGTGCCCTTAATATACCGAAGTATTCTTTTCACTGCGAGCATGTGACTTTCCTTGGGATTACTCTGATATCTCGCTGCTTGGCATGTGGCGAATACAATATCAGGCCTTGTTGCGGTTAAGTACAACAGAATTCCAATGATTTGCCTATATTCTGTGATATTAACTGCCTTGCCATCCTCATATTTTGATAATTTCATCCGGGTAGCCACCGGAGTCTTCATCTCCTTGGAATTGTCCATTCCAAACCTTCTCAGGACCTCCTTGGCATATTTAGATTGAGAAATGAATGTTCCATTCCTTCCTTGTGTTACCTGTAGACCAAGGAAAAACGTTAGCTCTTCAATCATTGACATTTCAAATTCATTTTTCATGAATTCGGAAAACTTTCTGCACTGAGCTTCATCTGATCCACCAAATATTATGTCATCGACATAAACCAACACCATCATCCTTGGATTACTGTCATTACTGAAATAGAGATTGTAATCAACTCCTCCACGCTGAAAACCAAGCTTCTTCAAGTACTGATCAAGCCTTGAGTACCATGCCCTTGGTGCTTGTTTCAGCCCATACAATGCCTTATTCATCCTACAAACTTTGTTCTCATCCTCATGAATGAGAAAACCATATGGCTGCTCAATATACACCTCCTCTTCCAGAACCCCATTCAAGAATGCGGATTTGACATCCATCTGGAACACTTTGAACTTCCTTTGCACTGCGATGTCTAGGAATAATCTTATTGTCTCCAGCCTTGCAACCGGTGCAAATGTCTCATCAACATCAATTCCCTCGATTTGGGAGTACCCCTTGCACACTAGACGTGATTTGTTTCGAATCACTGTGCCATCTTCATTCATCTTATTGCGATAGACCCATTTGGTCCCAATGACATTCTTGTCCGCTGGCCTCGAAACAATCTCCCATGTCTGGTTCTTCTCCATCTGATCTAGCTCTTCGTTCATGGCCTGAACCCAGTTTTCATCTTCAGCTGCATCAGAAAAACATTTCGGCTCCACTTGAGACAAAAACGATGCTTTCTGTGATGATTTCTTTCTTCGAGTCTGAACTGGAGCTGTTTGATCAAAATGATATTCTGCCTATCAATCTCAGCTCGTCTCTTTGGCTTCCTCGCAGACACCGACTTGACACATTCCTCTTCATCATCAGTATCTTCTTCTGAGTCAGGTTCTGCCACTTCTGCTCCCCCTGGGTTGCTTACCTCATCATCACTTTCATCCAGGAACTGTTCACTGGGTCGTTGAGCAGTCTGTTCATTTTCGACTATAGTGACATCATTACTCTCAACAATTTTTCCCAGCCTCTTGTTGAAGCATTTATATGCTTTGCTTTTCCATGAATACCCAAGGAATATCCCTTCATCTCCTCGTGCCTCAAACTTCCTATGATGTTCTTTGTTGATAATGAAACACTTACTTCCAAAGATTCGAAAGTATTTCAACGTTGGCTTCTTTCCGTACCACAGTTCATACGGAGTCTTACCTTGCTTCGGACATAACAGGGACCTGTTTGAAACATAGACCGATGTTAAGACTGCTTCCTTCCAAAATTTCTCTGGTAGGTCCTTATCAATAAGCATTGTTCTGGCCATGTTGTTAATGATCCGATTCCTCCTTTCTACCACTCCATTCTGTTGGGGAGTTCTCACTGATGAAACTTGATGCCTTATCCCATGTTTCTCGAGATAGTTTTCAACCTGACTGCTTGTAAATTCTGTACCATTATCAGTACGAAACTTTAGAATTTTCTTCCCAAGCATCTTTTCTGATTCCCTCCTGTACTGCTTTATGCAACTGAACACCTCTGTCTTATGGGTAATGATGAATACCCAGGCCATTCTGCTGTAGTCATCAATGAAAAGAACATAGTACCTTTGCCCATCTATAGTTCGTGGTGAGATAGGTCCACATACATCAGCATGCACCAATTCGAGCACTCGAGTTGCTTTTTGTTGTTTTGGCCTGTATGTCTTCCTGATGATCTTCCCTTGTTGACAAGCATCACACGTATGAGTGCGATCACGTGATAGTTTGGGAAGGTCTCTAGCAGCATCACACTTTACCAGATCTTCCATAGATGGTTGACATAGATGACCAAGTCGCTTATTCCACAACTGATTTTCTTCTTCTCTGGATAAAAGGCATGAATCTTCTTCCCCACCTACCAGGTAAAGATTCCCCTTTGTTCGTTTTCCCTGAAGAATGACTATTCCATCTTTTCCTTTAACAATACCCATCTTCTTGGTAAATAGTATAGAGTGCCCAGAGTCACATAGTTGACTGACGCTAAGCAAATTATGACTGAGACCCTCTACCACCAAGACATCAGCATGTCTCATTTCTTTGCCCCCAAACTTGGATTTTCCTGAGCCAACAATCTTCAGGCCTTCATCATTTCCAAACTTGACAACTCCTTCTTTGTCACATTTTATGCCTGTAACCAGATCCTTATTACCCGTCATGTGGGATGTGCAACCACTGTCAAGGATCCAAACACCAGAACGATCTGATGCTTTAAGGGCAATTTCAGCAACTACGACCTTCTCAGTTTTCTTCTTCCTAGTCCATATTTTTTCTTTCATACTCGGCATGGATTGAGGCTTCTGTTCTTTCTCAGAGTATGATGGACCAGCTTCATCTTGCAAAACTGCAAATCTGTTCTGAACTTTTAAATCACTTTTCGGTTTACTGATCTGCTGCTTGCGATCATTTTGATTCTGCTTTGGCACATTTTTCTGAATGGTCGGAGTGCAGTACCTAGCCATGTGTCCAAATCCTCCGCACCAAAAACAGTGTCCTTCAAAAAAGGTTCTAGAAAACCGTTCTCTGTTTGGCTGCCATCTCTGTTCTTGTTCCCTTCGATATCTTTTGGCTATGGAACACACATACTGTGAATGTCCCATCATTCCACAACAATAACACCTGATATAAGGTGCATTACTTCATGTTACTTCAGCACTACGAGTTTCCCCTTTGGATCTCTGAGTATTCTGATTCTGCTTTGTGCTCAAATCCACTTTCAATCTCGGGACATGTGCTTGCGGTCTAACTTCAACTGCCGTAGATTTTTGTTTCTGATTAAGCCATGAATCAGCCTTAACATCTGAGTTCAATTGCTGCTTCTTTCCTGCTGAACTACTAGGCTCTTCTTTCTTCTTTTCCGTCTTCGTAACGACCTGATTTCCCAAGAATGTGTTGGGATTCAAAGGTTTTTCCTGGTCTTTAACTTTTCTCCGCAGACCGAAAACTTCCTCTTCAATCTCTTCAATACGCTTGACGTGATCTTTCACTTTTCGACTCAAGCAATCGATCTCCCTTTTCTGCTCTTCAATCTCGAGCTTATGCTCATCAACCTTTTCTGTGCGCTCTGGCCTGGAAGACTTAAGATTTTCAATTTCTTTCTCAAGCTCAGACTTCTCTTCTTCTTTTTGTTGCATGTAGAGTTTGGCATCACGTACTATCTTATTGGCCTTCTTTGTTTTTGCTCGCCAAACATCTATCTCTTCAAGAGCTGCTTCTAATTCAGCTTCCATGTCAACTCTCCCTTCAATTTCTTCTTCTTCTTCATCAGTTTCAGTTTCTTTCTTTTCTAGAGAGCTACTAGCAACAGCCACCATCGCATTTTGACCACGATCTCTACATTTTTCTATCTCTTCAACTTCTTCACCCTCAGACTCAGCTGAACTGTCAATTTCTTGGGAAAGAAGATTCTTCTTCTTAAAGAAATTTCTCTTGAACTGCTTCTTCCCTTTCACATAGGCTGAAGATTTTTTCATGGGAATCTCAACTTCATCTTCATCGCTTTCTTCTTGGAACTTTTTGGGGCATCTTGCAGCAAGATGACCAACCTTTCCGCATCGGAAGCATGCTAGTGGAAGTTTCCCTTTAAACTTTCCTTTTCCTCTTTGCAGATTTGAAGAAAGGAACAACATCACCTCATCTGACTCTTCTTCCTCCTGAGAATCTTCAATAGTGAGCCTCTTCATGGCCTTAAATGCCACCTCTTTGGATTTCCCCTTTTCCAAAGCATCATTGTCATCATTTCTCATTTCATATGCAACAAGAGTGCTGTGTAGGTTATCCAATGTTAGCTCTTTCGGATCTTTATCTTCCAACACAGAAACTTTCGGATTGAACCGAGGTGGAAGCTTTCTCAAGATGCGCTTTATGATTTTAATGTCTTCGATAATTTCTCCAAGACCCCGCATGTCTTCTACCACAGCATTTACCCTGTCAAAGAATGCATCAACAGACTCATTCGGGTTCATTTTGAGATCTTCATACTTGTTCCACAACACTTGCATCTTTGCCTCTCTGACTTTTGTATCCCCTTCATAAATATTCAAAAGTTTTTCCCACATGGAATGTGACGTTTTGCATGACATCATCTTTGTATAAATGGGATTATAGAGGGCTCCCCCTAAGGCGTTTATTGCTTTGGAATCAGCATCCAACTCTTTGTGCTCAGCTTCTGATAATGCACCACTAGTAATATCTACTGTGATACCATGCATAGCTACTGAAAACACATCCATTCCCAGAGATCGGAAATAGTGTTGCATTCGATTCTTCCATATCTGAAAATTACATCCGTCGAAGATCGGAATCCCTCTATGATTAGTGACCTCCATTGAGAGAAGACCAACTATTAACCTTTCGCTCTGATACCACTTGTTAGGTCCACTAGGCTGAATACCCTGAGAGGGGGGGGGGTGAATCAGGGTATGACTAATTAAAAATTAAGGCCCGTTCTGATCTTGTTTCGCTGTTAAGGAAAACACTCTTCTCTCTCTTTCCTGCTGCACAATATAAACAGAATGTAAAGCAAGCACAAGACACAACAATTTTACTTGGTTCACCGCTAAGGGCTACGTCCAAGGAGCATACGCCGACAGGTTGCCGGTTGTACCAAGTCCACTAAACTTCACTAGCTGTGGATTACAATGTTCGGGCTAGATCACTTCTATGCCCAGGCTCACTGCCTATACAATGTTTAGGGTCAGCTCACTGCTTTCCCAAGGGTCACTCCCTGTTTCTCTCTCTCTGGCTCACTGCCGGTGGAGAGGATCACCTTCTTCCTCTTCCTAAGCTCACTGCTCTTGGAAGGAATCAACTCACAGTTTATAGACCTGTAGGTCTCTTCATTTTCATGAAGGAATGCATCTTCCTCTGTATGTAGATGCTCTGTTGAAGTCCAATTTTCACCCATAGATGAATCTCACTTCGCACCGGATGTACCGGGCAACCTCAATTTTTACGCGCAACCCTTACGGTGTCTTGCGCACAATATATATGGTTTGCGCGAAATTACTTTTTCGCGCAACCTCCAAATATTACGCGCAGCCTGGAAACTGCCTTGCGCGCAATTCACTGCTTTTGCACGATATCCACTTTTCGCGCAACCTTCCTTTTACGCGCCAACACCAACTTTCTGCGCAGCCTTAGCTTTCCGCGCAACAGCTGACTTTACGCGCAAACTTTAAGTTTACAAGCAACACCCTTTCTAACTATAATTTCGCGCACCAGAGCTCGGGTATTTTCTATGTCTTGAGCTCTACTGAATGGAGGAGGGTCACTTCATATTTATAGGCAAAATCGACCCCGCGCGAAAAACCCTCCTTGAGCGCGTAATCCGCTTTGATCGCGAAATACAAATCTTCCACACACAACCCTTTTCCGCGCACTGCTCCATAATTTCGCGCACCTCATGCCTTTGCCATTGTACGAGCTTCGGACCTCGTAACACCTCTTGCGCGAAATACTTCATCCGCTATTTCGCGTGCCACTTCAATTTTCCGCGCACGCCTCCAGAATTTCGCGCGCCTCATGCCTTTACCGATTTTCAAGCTTTCGGCCTTGAAACATCTTTTGCGCGAAATACAATTACGCGCAAACCGCTGTTTTGCGCGCCATACTTCAAGATTTCGCGCAACCCGCTAGTTTTGCGGGCCACGCTTAATTTTTCCACACACCTCCTTCATTTCTCTCTCCTCATCCTTCGCCAACAACATATCACTCCATTTTCCATTGGCGATTTTCAGGCCCATAAATTTGGCAAACACTGGAAAACGGCGCCACCTTGTACAGCTCTTTTGTACTGCCTCTAGATCGTCCTTTCCTTTGTCAAAGTTCTTTGTCAACATGGAATGTCAACAACTTCTCGGGAACTCGACAATTATCCATGGAAACCTGCTTTGTCAACAAACAAAATCAACCCAAAAATACTGCAATGTTACCTTGAGGGATATTTGCCCAACAATCTCCCCCTTTGGGTTTGTTGACAATTCTGCACAACTCTGCTCAGAAATATTTTCTGCACTTTGATACCTCACTGAGTCTTCTTCCAGCTGCTACCACCATTCGCCTCTTGCGATTATGATAGCATTCAAGGAATCACTTAACACGTACTCTAATCCCACATGAGCAATGCTCAGAGTGAGAAACAAGAGTAGTATGAAAAGTTCATCAATGAATCACTTCATGTCAGACCACAGTTGTCGATTCCACCCTGATACCAATTCTTAAAATAAAACCAGTTGTTGAGCCACACTGATACCAATTGGTGAAGTCTTAAGTTGATACCAATTGTTGAAAGCTGGACACCGTCTCACACCATTCCAACACCACTGTTCTGCTTTTATCACGATCCTCAGCTGTCGTGATTTATATGATTTGATCGATCACTTCTAGCATCGTCAGATTTGAAACGCTCCCCCTTTCTCATTGCTCCCCCTTTCCGGCTGCTCTACCTGTCTGCTTCTCCCCGTAACAATTATGATTTATCAAATACACGCACTATCTCCCCCTTGAACTAACACTTTTCTCCCCCTTTGTCAAGCACTTTTCTCCCCCTTTGTCAACGAACCCAAAGGTCACGCCTTTGTAGTCTGTAACAGAGTAGAGAACTCATAGCAGCATAGTAGGGAAAAACACAACATACCTCGGGGAGAGGGGGTGTGGGGGACCCAGATCCACACTATTTCAAGTGAGGGGAAACGACTGAACTCCCAGAGCCAGTCGATGTCTCTCAAAAGCTTCCTTGGGTAAGGCCTTTGTCCGAATGTCTGCAACCTGTAGCTCTGTAGGCACATACTCCAACTTCACGATCCCCTGCTCAACCTTCTCCTTGATAAAGTGATACTTAATCTCAATGTGCTTTGTCCTTGAATGATGGACAGGATTTTTGCTAAGATTTATAGCACTTGAGTTATCGCACTGGATTCCGATCGGAGACTTCACTTCAACTCCCATATCTTCAAGCTGCTGCTTCATCCACAATAACTGCGTGTAGGCTTGAGTGGCCGCAATATACTCATCTTCTGCGGTGCTTAATGAAATGCAATCTTGCTTTTTTGCTTAGCCAAGAAATACACAATCCACCAAGATAGAATGCACCACCAGATGTTGATTTTCTATCATCCGCTGAACCGGCCCAGTCTGCATCAGTGTACCCCAATAACTCTGTCTGAGATTTGTCATTGTATGTCAAGCCGAAGTCCACCGTGCCCTTAATATACCGAAGTATTCTTTTCACTGCGAGCATGTGACTTTCCTTGGGATTACTCTGATATCTCGCTGCTTGGCATGTGGCGAATACAATATCAGGCCTTGTTGCGGTTAAGTACAACAGAATTCCAATGATTTGCCTATATTCTGTGATATTAACTGCCTTGCCATCCTCATATTTTGATAATTTCATCCGGGTAGCCACCGGAGTCTTCATCTCCTTGGAATTGTCCATTCCAAACCTTCTCAGGACCTCCTTGGCATATTTAGATTGAGAAATGAATGTTCCATTCCTTCCTTGTGTTACCTGTAGACCAAGGAAAAACGTTAGCTCTTCAATCATTGACATTTCAAATTCATTTTTCATGAATTCGGAAAACTTTCTGCACTGAGCTTCATCTGATCCACCAAATATTATGTCATCGACATAAACCAACACCATCATCCTTGGATTACTGTCATTACTGAAATAGAGATTGTAATCAACTCCTCCACGCTGAAAACCAAGCTTCTTCAAGTACTGATCAAGCCTTGAGTACCATGCCCTTGGTGCTTGTTTCAGCCCATACAATGCCTTATTCATCCTACAAACTTTGTTCTCATCCTCATGAATGAGAAAACCATATGGCTGCTCAATATACACCTCCTCTTCCAGAACCCCATTCAAGAATGCGGATTTGACATCCATCTGGAACACTTTGAACTTCCTTTGCACTGCGATGTCTAGGAATAATCTTATTGTCTCCAGCCTTGCAACCGGTGCAAATGTCTCATCAACATCAATTCCCTCGATTTGGGAGTACCCCTTGCACACTAGACGTGATTTGTTTCGAATCACTGTGCCATCTTCATTCATCTTATTGCGATAGACCCATTTGGTCCCAATGACATTCTTGTCCGCTGGCCTCGAAACAATCTCCCATGTCTGGTTCTTCTCCATCTGATCTAGCTCTTCGTTCATGGCCTGAACCCAGTTTTCATCTTCAGCTGCATCAGAAAAACATTTCGGCTCCACTTGAGACAAAAACGATGCTTGCTGTGATGATTTCTTTCTTCGAGTCTGAACTGGAGCTGTTTGATCAAAATGATATTCTGCCTATCAATCTCAGCTCGTCTCTTTGGCTTCCTCGCAGACACCGACTTGACACATTCCTCTTCATCATCAGTATCTTCTTCTGAGTCAGGTTCTGCCACTTCTGGTCCCCCTGGGTTGCTTACCTCATCATCACTTTCATCCAGGAACTGTTCACTGGGTCGTTGAGCAGTCTGTTCATTTTCGACTATAGTGACATCATTACTCTCAACAATTTTTCCCAGCCTCTTGTTGAAGCATTTATATGCTTTGCTTTTCCATGAATACCCAAGGAATATCCCTTCATCTCCTCGTGCCTCAAACTTCCTATGATGTTCTTTGTTGATAATGAAACACTTACTTCCAAAGATTCGAAAGTATTTCAACGTTGGCTTCTTTCCGTACCACAGTTCATACGGAGTCTTACCTTGCTTCGGACATAACAGGGACCTGTTTGAAACATAGACCGATGTTAAGACTGCTTCCTTCCAAAATTTCTCTGGTAGGTCCTTATCAATAAGCATTGTTCTGGCCATGTTGTTAATGATCCGATTCCTCCTTTCTACCACTCCATTCTGTTGGGGAGTTCTCACTGATGAAACTTGATGCCTTATCCCATGTTTCTTGAGATAGTTTTCAACCTGACTGCTTGTAAATTCTGTACCATTATCAGTACGAAACTTTAGAATTTTCTTCCCAAGCATCTTTTCTGATTCCCTCCTGTACTGCTTTATGCAACTGAACACCTCTGTCTTATGGGTAATGATGAATACCCAGGCCATTCTGCTGTAGTCATCAATGAAAAGAACATAGTACCTTTGCCCATCTATAGTTCGTGGTGAGATAGGTCCACATACATCAGCATGCACCAATTCGAGCACTCGAGTTGCTTTTTGTTGTTTTGGCCTGTATGTCTTCCTGATGATCTTCCCTTGTTGACAAGCATCACACGTATGAGTGCGATCACGTGATAGTTTGGGAAGGTCTCTAGCAGCATCACACTTTACCAGATCTTCCATAGATGGTTGACATAGATGACCAAGTCGCTTATTCCACAACTGATTTTCTTCTTCTCTGGATAAAAGGCATGAATCTTCTTCCCCACCTACCAGGTAAAGATTCCCCTTTGTTCGTTTTCCCTGAAGAATGACTATTCCATCTTTTCCTTTAACAATACCCATCTTCTTGGTAAATAGTATAGAGTGCCCAGAGTCACATAGTTGACTGACGCTAAGCAAATTATGACTGAGACCCTCTACCACCAAGACATCAGCATGTCTCATTTCTTTGCCCCCAAACTTGGATTTTCCTGAGCCAACAATCTTCAGGCCTTCATCATTTCCAAACTTGACAACTCCTTCTTTGTCACATTTTATGCCTGTAACCAGATCCTTATTACCCGTCATGTGGGATGTGCAACCACTGTCAAGGATCCAAACACCAGAACGATCTGATGCTTTAAGGGCAATTTCAGCAACTACGACCTTCTCAGTTTTCTTCTTCCTAGTCCATATTTTTTCTTTCATACTCGGCATGGATTGAGGCTTCTGTTCTTTCTCAGAGTATGATGGACCAGCTTCATCTTGCAAAACTGCAAATCTGTTCTGAACTTTTAAATCACTTTTCGGTTTACTGATCTGCTGCTTGCGATCATTTTGATTCTGCTTTGGCACATTTTTCTGAATGGTCGGAGTGCAGTACCTAGCCATGTGTCCAAATCCTCCGCACCAAAAACAGTGTCCTTCAAAAAAGGTTCTAGAAAACCGTTCTCTGTTTGGCTGCCATCTCTGTTCTTGTTCCCTTCGATATCTTTTGGCTATGGAACACACATACTGTGAATGTCCCATCATTCCACAACAATAACACCTGATATAAGGTGCATTACTTCATGTTACTTCAGCACTACGAGTTTCCCCTTTGGATCTCTGAGTATTCTGATTCTGCTTTGTGCTCAAATCCACTTTCAATCTCGGGACATGTGCTTGCGGTCTAACTTCAACTGTCGTAGATTTTTGTTTCTGATTAAGCCATGAATCAGCCTTAACATCTGAGTTCAATTGCTGCTTCTTTCCTGCTGAACTACTAGGCTCTTCTTTCTTCTTTTCCGTCTTCGTAACGACCTGATTTCCCAAGAATGTGTTGGGATTCAAAGGTTTTTCCTGGTCTTTAACTTTTCTCCACAGACCGAAAACTTCCTCTTCAATCTCTTCAATACGCTTGACGTGATCTTTCACTTTTCGACTCAAGCAATCGATCTCCCTTTTCTGCTCTTCAATCTCGAGCTTATGCTCATCAACCTTTTCTGTGCGCTCTGGCCTGGAAGACTTAAGATTTTCAATTTCTTTCTCAAGCTCAGACTTCTCTTCTTCTTTTTGTTGCATGTAGAGTTTGGCATCACGTACTATCTTATTGGCCTTCTTTGTTTTTGCTCGCCAAACATCTATCTCTTCAAGAGCTGCTTCTAATTCAGCTTCCATGTCAACTCTCCCTTCAATTTCTTCTTCTTCTTCATCAGTTTCAGTTTCTTTCTTTTCTAGAGAGCTACTAGCAACAGCCACCATCGCATTTTGACCACGATCTCTACATTTTTCTATCTCTTCAACTTCTTCACCCTCAGACTCAGCTGAACTGTCAATTTCTTGGGAAAGAAGATTCTTCTTCTTAAAGAAATTTCTCTTGAACTGCTTCTTCCCTTTCACATAGGCTGAAGATTTTTTCATGGGAATCTCAACTTCATCTTCATCGCTTTCTTCTTGGAACTTTTTGGGGCATCTTGCAGCAAGATGACCAACCTTTCCGCATCGGAAGCATGCTAGTGGAAGTTTCCCTTTAAACTTTCCTTTTCCTCTTTGCAGATTTGAAGAAAGGAACAACATCACCTCATCTGACTCTTCTTCCTCCTGAGAATCTTCAATAGTGAGCCTCTTCATGGCCTTAAATGCCACCTCTTTGGATTTCCCCTTTTCCACAGCATCATTGTCATCATTTCTCATTTCATATGCAACAAGAGTGCTGTGTAGGTTATCCAATGTTAGCTCTTTCGGATCTTTATCTTCCAACACAGAAACTTTCAGATTGAACCGAGGTGGAAGCTTTCTCAAGATGCGCTTTATGATTTTAATGTCTTCGATAATTTCTCCAAGACCCCGCATGTCTTCTACCACAGCATTTACCCTGTCAAAGAATGCATCAACAGACTCATTCGGGTTCATTTTGAGATCTTCATACTTGTTCCACAACACTTGCAGCTTTGCCTCTCTGACTTTTGTATCCCCTTCATAAATATTCAAAAGTTTTTCCCACATGGCATGTGACGTTTTGCATGACATCATCTTTGTATAAATGGGATTATAGAGGGCTCCCCCTAAGGCGTTTATTGCTTTGGAATCAGCATCCAACTCTTTGTGCTCAGCTTCTGATAATGCACCACTAGTAATATCTACTGTGATACCATGCATAGCTACTGAAAACACATCCATTCCCAGAGATCGGAAATAGTGTTGCATTCGATTCTTCCATATCTGAAAATTACATCCGTCGAAGATCGGAATCCCTCTATGATTAGTGACCTCCATTGAGAGAAGACCAACTATTAACCTTTCGCTCTGATACCACTTGTTAGGTCCACTAGGCTGAATACCCTGAGAGGGGGGGGGGTGAATCAGGGTATGACTAATTAAAAATTAAGGCCCGTTCTGATCTTGTTTCGCTGTTAAGGAAAACACTCTTCTCTCTCTTTCCTGCTGCACAATATAAACAGAATGTAAAGCAAGCACAGGACACAACAATTTTACTTGGTTCACCGCTAAGGGCTACGTCCAAGGAGCATACGCCGACAGGTTGCCGGTTGTACCAAGTCCACTAAACTTCACTAGCTGTGGATTACAATGTTCGGGCTAGATCACTTCTATGCCCAGGCTCACTGCCTATACAATGTTTAGGGTCAGCTCACTGCTTTCCCAAGGGTCACTCCCTGTTTCTCTCTCTCTGGCTCACTGCCGGTGGAGAGGATCACCTTCTTCCTCTTCCTAAGCTCACTGCTCTTGGAAGGAATCAACTCACAGTTTATAGACCTGTAGGTCTCTTCATTTTCATGAAGGAATGCATCTTCCTCTGTATGTAGATGCTCTGTTGAAGTCCAATTTTCACCCATAGATGAATCTCACTTCGCACCGGATGTACCGGGCAACCTCAATTTTTACGCGCAACCCTTACGGTGTCTTGCGCACAATATATATGGTTTGCGCGAAATTACTTTTTCGCGCAACCTCCAAATATTACGCGCAGCCTGGAAACTGCCTTGCGCGCAATTCACTGCTTTTGCACGATATCCACTTTTCGCGCAACCTTCCTTTTACGCGCCAACACCAACTTTCTGCGCAGCCTTAGCTTTCCGCGCAACAGCTGACTTTACGCGCAAACTTTAAGTTTACAAGCAACACCCTTTCTAAATTTAATTTCGCGCACCAGAGCTCGGGTATTTTCTATGTCTTGAGCTCTACTGAATGGAGGAGGGTCACTTCATATTTATAGGCAAAATCGACCCCGCGCGAAAAACCCTCCTTGAGCGCGTAATCCGCTTTGATCGCGAAATACAAATCTTCCACACACAACCCTTTTCCGCGCACTGCTCCATAATTTCACGCACCTCATGCCTTTGCCATTGTACGAGCTTCGGACCTCGTAACACCTCTTGCGCGAAATACTTCATCCGCTATTTCGCGTGCCACTTCAATTTTCCGCGCACGCCTCCAGAATTTCGCGCGCCTCATGCCTTTACCGATTTTCAAGCTTTCGGCCTTGAAACATCTTTTGCGCGAAATACAATTACGCGCAACCCACTGTTTTGCACGCCATACTTCAAGATTTCGCGCAACCCGCTAGTTTTGCGGGCCACGCTTAATTTTTCCACACACCTCCTTCATTTCTCTCTCCTCATCCTTCGCCAACAACATATCACTCCATTTTCCATTGGCGATTTTCAGGCCCATAAATTTGGCAAACACTGGAAAACGGCGCCACCTTGTACTGCTCTTTTGTATCGCCTCCAGATCGTCATTTCCTTTGTCAAAGTTCTTTGTCAACATGGAATGTCAACAACTTCTCGGGAACTCGACAATTCTCCATGGAAACCTGCTTTGTCAACAAACACAATCAACCCAAAAATATTGTAATGTTACCTTGAGGGATTTTTTCCCAACACCTACGCTTTGCTTCAGATCTCTTTTCGGATGAGGAGTATCGGGTGAGATGTTTGGAGGAGGCACTTCATCCTTCGCTCCAGTATGCTGTTACCCCCTTCACCCTTCTGACATACATGGTAGTAAATAAGAAGGAAGATGTTGTAGAGAGGATGCCCTCGCAGGGAGGTGCCGCGCGGGAGAGGATCCAGCCGGGTTCGTCGAAGGGGAAGGCAGTCAGCAGCAGGTCTCCTGCGACATGACCTTCCAGATTCAGGCCAGTAGGGAGCAGGGCCCAGCAGTTTCAGTTCAGATCTTCGGGTCCTCGTACTTTTTTCACGAGCCCAGGACCGAAGTGTTTCTCTTGTGGAGGTTTTAGGAACATTCAGAGTTGGTTCCCTACTTTAGCTCAGTATGATGGAGGTGGGCAGGTTCAGCGCCCGCATCAGCAGCACCGGTTGCCAGCGAGGCCCTTCTAGCAGTAACATAACCGTACTCTTCTGAAAGAAGACTTTTTAGGAGGAGGCCAACCTCAGGGCGCTCCCCAGGGACCTCGACCAGGGCATGGTCAAGGAGGTGGTCGATATCAGATAGGCAATGGAGCTATGCGTGGACAGTTTCACGCAACATAGTTGGTAGCTCTGATAGGACCAGAGGTGGTTCGAGGTACGATTTTTTTTTGTTCAGCACTCTCATTTCTGCTTTGTTCAATGCGGGAGCTTCACACTCCATTGTTTCACCTGGTCTAGCCCATGCTTTGGGTTTAGATGTATAGAGACTTTCCATACCCCTGGTGCTGAGTACACCAGTTGGAGGTCAGACCAGTGTATCATGTGTTTGCCTGGGATGTTGGCTGATGTTGGGACCAGATTGATCTAGTGGGAATCTTCTTTTTCTACAGATGAATCCATAAGATTTCATCCTAGGAATTGACAGGTTTTTTTCTATTAGTGTCGTTATCGACTGCTTCTCAAGAAGAGTCGTGTTCTTCGGCGTGGATGGGAAGCATGTAGTCTTTGTTGGCGAGAGGAGCTATCCGGTTGGAAGCTGGCATGTGAAGCCTCTCCTTTCCTTTTTAGGAGGGATAGCAGTGGTTTTAGCTAATACAGAGATTATGGTTGTCCCATAGGTTGTTGGGGAGTTCCTTAATTTTTTTCCTGAGGAGGTTGTGACTCAACACCCCCCCCCCCCCCGACGTGACGTTGAGTTCGGGATAGAATTACAGCCTGGTGCCCGTCTGATTTCGATGGACCCTTATCGAATGGCACTTTCGGAGTTGCGGGAGTTGCAGATTCAAATTGAAGATCTGATGGAGAAGGGTTTTGTTCGACCCAGTGTGTCACCATAGGGTGCTCCAGGTTTGTTCGTGAAGAAGGAAGATGGTGGTCTCAGGCTATGCATAGACTACCAAAGGCTGAATCAGGTAACGGTCAAGTACCGTTACCCCATTCCAATGATAGATGATCTCTTCGACCAGCTGAGGGGTGTAGGTTGGTTTTATAAGATTGATCTACGATCGAGATTTCATCAGCTGAGGGTAAATAACATCGACATCTTGGATATGGCTTTCAGGTGCAGGTATGGGCACTTTGAGTTTGTAGTGATGCTGTTTGGAGTTACGAATGCACCAGCTGTGTTCATGGGACTTATGAACTTTGTCTTATGAGAGTTTTTAGACCGGTTCGTCATTGGGTTTATCGACGACATCCTGATATACTCAAGATCAGAGGAGGATCACGTTGAGCATCTCAGGGCAGTCTTGGAAGTCCTTCGACACCACCAGCTTTTTGGGAAATTTTCGAAGTGTAAGTTATTGATGCTAGAAGTACACTTCCTTGGGCACGTGGTGTATTAGAATGGAGTGTCAGTGGACCCGTCGAAGGTGGAGGAAGTTGTTTCTTGGGCAGAACAAAAGAGAATGGTAGAAGTTCGTAGTTTCCTCGGGTTGGCAGGTTATTATCGGAGGTTCGTTTCAGACTTCTCTCAAGTTGCTGCTCCATTAACAGCTTTGACTAGGAAGAACCAGGTCTTCCTATGGAGCGAGCTGTGCTAGAAAGCTTTCGACTACCTGAAGGAGAAGGTGGTCAGCACTCCAGTACTCAGGTTTCCATAGGAAGGGTTGTTGTATGAGGTGTTTTGTGATGCTTCTGGCCTTGGTTTGGGGTGCGTGCTGATGCAGCAGAAGGGTTTAATCTCTTATGGGTATAGGAAGTTGCACCCTCATGAGCGTATATATTCCACCCATGACCTAGAGCTTGCAGAATTAGTGTTCGCACTATAATTGTGGCGACATTACTTCTTTGGGGAGCGCTTTGTGGTCGTCTCAAGTCACAATAGCTTGAGTTATATATTTTCATAGCGTGACCTGAACTTACAGCAGTAGAGATGGGTCGAGTTTCTCCAAGACTATGACTTCGAGATCTCTTACACTGAAGGTAAGGGCAACATTGTGGCTGATTCCCTGAGCAGGAAGTTGCATAAGGAAGTGGTTCGGGAATCCGCTGATGCATGGAAGGCGATGGGAGAGTTGGATGCTTTTCACATGGATGAAATAGTAGAGGGTGTTAGAGGCAGTTTGTTTCAGATGATGGTTCAGTCCACGTTGTTGCAGTAGGTGGAAGAGTCTCAGTGGGGAGACTCTAAGGCAGAAGTAATGCGGGATCGTGTCGATTAGGGGAACGCTCTAGAAGGATGTTCAGAGGAGAGCCGACATCGGATACTTTTCCATGGAAGGTTGTTTGTTCCAGAGGTGACGCGTGAGGGAGTTCTCTGTGAGTTCCATAGCTTAGACTCAGCGGTGCATCCAGGAGTTTCAAAAATGTACCGAGGATTGAGGGAATAGTTTTGGAAGCCCGGAGTGAAACGGGCAGTGGCGATGTTTGTGGCTAAGTGCCTAGTGTGTCAGCAAGTAAAGGCTGAACACCGTGTTCCCAGTGGTTTGTTTCATCCTTTAGATGTCCCCGAGTTGAAATGGGATGACATCTCAATGGACTTCATCACAGGACTACCCAGAGCTCAGAGTGGTTATGATGCAATTTGGGTAGTGGTGGATCGGTTGACGAAATCAACTCACTTCTTAGCAATTAAGGAGTCGGGCCCAGTGAGTACCTTAGTACAGGGGTACGTAGGTGAGGGAGCGCATTTCCATGGAGTTCCGAAGAATATCGTCTCCGATCGGGATACTTGGTTTATCTCACGAGTCTGGAGGGGGTTACAACATGCTTTTGGAACCCAGATATGCCTTAGCACTGCTTTCCACCCCCACACTGATTGGTAGACAGAGCAGACTATCCAGACATTAGAGTACATGCTACGAGCATGCATTATGGATTTCTGAGGATCAGGGGTCCGACACTTGCCTTAGTAGAGTTTGCCTACAACAACAGCTTCCACCCTACTATTGGCATGGCACCATTTGAGGATTTGTACATAAGACTATATCGTTCACCGATTTTCTGGGCAGAGGTTGGTGAGACAGGTGCTCTTGGGCCAGAGGTAGTACAGAGCACCACAGAGAAATTTCAGCTTGTGCGTGAAAGGATGAAAGTGGCTCAGGACCGACAAAAGTCTTATACTGATCGTTGGAGGAGGCCCTTGGAGTTCGAGGTGGGAGATCAGGTGTTGTTGAAGGTTTCCCTTTGACGGGGGCAGCAGAGGTTTGGGAACTGGAGTAAGCTCTCCCCTAGGTTCATCAGAACATTCGAGGTGCTGAGGAAAGTTGGTGAGGTGGCATATCAGCTGGCCCAACAACCTCAGTTGGAGAAGGTTCATGAGGTCTTCCATGTCTTCCAGCTTCGTCGGTACATACACATCGACTCTCACGTTATCGACTGGGGAGAGCTAGATATGGGAGATGACACGACCTTCGAGGAACGACCAGTCATAATTGAGGATCTTGAAGAGAAGGTGCTCCGGGGACGAACCATCTTCTTGGTTCGTGTGTTGTGGAGGCATGGCTTCCTCAAGGAGATAACTTGGGAGTAGGATGATCAGATGCATGGTCAGTACCCAGAGTTGTTTTGACTTGTGTTTTTCATTGTTCTTCTAAGCTTTGTTTTGATGTTATACTCTGTACCATTGATTTATGGAAAACATGGCTTGTCAGTTGGAAGAATTTTTGTTTCCTTGTTATCTGGAAGTGTGTAACATGTCCGGATGTGTGGGGAGGGGAAAAAACTAATCCTTAATCAAGTCACATTAATGTGGATGTGCTTGAACTCGTGCAGGTGAGACAGTTCTGCCTAAAGCGGATAATATCTCGACATGGGAGAGGGAATTCCCCAAGCCATGTGTTCGGGCAGTGTGTTGGTTGTACGGTGTTGGGGGCAGTGTAAGTTGGAAAAATCCTAATATATGGAAGTGGGAAGACCCAATTATTAATTGAGATGCATTAATGCAGATGCGATTAAACCCATGCAGGTGAGTCAGTGCCGCCTAAAGCAGATCATATCTCAATATAGGAGAAGGAATTCCTAACACATATGATTAGGGTTGTTAGTGGGATTCCTGTTATAACGAGAGCCCTAAGAGGTATCTTGTTGGGTTCTTCTGTGTTGGGTTTTGAATTCCCGGGGACGAGAATGTATTAAGCGGTATCTGATGTAATGGCTTGGACCTCTCCAGTCCATTCCTTTTTCAAAATATGGGGCTAGAGATGTTTTGGGAAATCAAGGTGACTTGGAGGCACATTTGTGTGGTTTTTTTAAGAAAACTGGAAGTCCTGTAGCTTTCGCAGGGTTGGCGCACAGTTTGTTAAACCATGCGTCCAAGACGTGAGTAACTGGCCTTGATGGAAGTAGAGATCACACAGGAGGTGCACTATTTCTCTAAACCATGCCGACAAACCGTACGAGCTGAGTGGTTAAGCCAGTGATGACCGCACGGTTAGCGCACGGTGTGTCTAACCATGTGACTAGGCCAGGCATGCACATAAAGTTAGATCCTAAATTTTAGTATCTCGACCATTTAGCCTTTATCTTGCTCTTTTAAGCACTTAATCGGCCATAACTTGGGATTACACTTCCTTAGAGGTAGAAGAACCTCTCCCAAGCATTTTGGAGGTGATCTGGAGGCTTCTCTTCGCAAATCAAAGCTGGTTCTTCAAGGTATGTGATCGTTCTTGTTGGGTTCTTAGATCTTCTCAGATCTACTCCTTCTCTTTCCTCGGTATCATAGATCTACACCCGTTATGGGTAGATCTAAGTGTGTGGATGTCGTTAATGATGATTCTTGGTCTTGATCTTGCCAGGAGGAGAGATCTAAGGCGGGGTTTCGGAGAATCGACCCTGGTTTCTTGAGTGTTCTTCAACCATTGTGGTTTCTGTCAAAAACCTTTGAGGTAGGGATTTTAACTTCATCTCTCTAAACTGTGCATCATGCGGGATGGGTGTCCTCTTGCTTTCACGAGACATAGTTGAACTAGTTTAATTAAGAAAATAACTGGCTTAATGAACAGGGATGGGGAAAGTTGTTATGTTTATCATTATTATCCTCTTGTTATGTTGTGAATTGAATAGTCATATGCCTACTAAAAATCACGATTGTTGGGGGCCTTTACTTGCACAATTAAATGTTTCCCTATCTTTCTAGACCGTTTTGTGTATGGAAACTTTGTGGAATATAGAAATTGGTTAATCATGTAAATTTGGCTGATTAAATGAATATCCGGAACCCTTTTGTGATCACCCCAGTTGAACCGAATGGAATAATGAAAAAGTGGTTGTTGGTTTGGTTACATGGTGTGTGAAAAAAGGTGGTGAATCTTGGGTTATTACGAATAGGATGTGAAGCGAGGCTTCGGTAAATGATATTAAAGGGGAAATGATTTGGTGCGAGCCTTGTTTTGTGATACGGATGTGGAGATGTGATTATAGTGGCAGTAGGGCTGAAGTAATGAGTTGTGATGTTAAAATAAAGTTGAAAGTTGATAAATGTATTGTGGGGAACGATGATGAATTAAACTCGGGAACAATCATTGGGGACTGATTGATTATAAAAATTTTGGTTTTGTGTTGCTGGTGTTCTATCTAACTTGATTTGTGGTTGGAAGGGTTTTGTTCTACGAAGTGCTTGATTTGGTTTGATAATTGCTCAGTAGTTAAAGATCTAATAAAATAATACTGCTGAAACATGAAAACCTAAATGGGGTTGGGTTTTTTTGTTGTATGCATGCTTCATTGTAGCAGTGCCGGGGCACGTGCTCGATTTCTTTATTTAGAAGCCATAGGGTGGGCTATGTGTTTGGTATACATTTATGTATTTGTATCTTTGTGTTTTGTCGCACCCCACCCATGTTGAGAACCTAGTGCCGAACACTCCCATTTTATTGGAGAGGGTATTTTTCCCCTCAGTTACTATATCTTTCCTGCTCCTTGTTCCATAGGCTGTGATGGATTGAGGCGACTTTACACCCAAGACTCTTAGGGTAGGTTTCGATAGGCTGTGATGTCTTGAGGAAACCATACTCCCAAGACTCTTCGTGTAGATTTCGATTGGTGTGATTCTTAGCCCAAGACTCTTCGGGCAGGTTTTTTTTCCCAAGAATATTCGGGATGAGGCCCAGGTGTGTGCGGGCGGGATATGTTGTTTTTGAGGCCCATGTGTGTGCGGGCGGGATATGTGGTTTGTGAGGCCCAGGTGTGTGCGGGCGGGATATGTGGTTTGTGGGGCCCAGGTGTGTGCGGCCGGGATATGTGGTTTGTGAGGCCCAGGTGTGTGTGGGCAGGAAGAGTGTGGTAGCTTCAGGACGTTCTCTGTTAGGATGAGAAGCTAACTAGTAGGGGAAAATGGTGCGGGGTACCCAATACTCGTTTTCTTATATACTACTACCTATTGTTTTGTTTTTTGTTGAGCGTGGCGGGTGAGGTTGGGTGGATTGAATTCCTTTCTAGATTATGGTTCTTCCGTTGTTCTCAAGGGACATTAGGATGTCTCCCCACCTATGCATGAGAGCTTTAGGTTTCCTTTCTGAGTATACTTGTATTCTCAACCTACATTTTCTTTCAGGTTTCCAGGAGGACTACCAGGGCCGTGCGGGACCCTACTAGTCGGGACAGTTCGAGTTGTTGCAGTTTTTTGTACTCTTGTTTCTTTTGGTATTGTACTTTTGAGTTTTCTTGTACTTGTACTTATTTCAAAATTTATTTAAACATGCTTGTGGGATTTGTTTGAGTTTATTTTCATTTACTTGTTCCTTTTTCTTTTGGTGTTTGACTCATCCTATTTGCCGATCCTAAATAATAAAAAGGGTAATGCCTCCCATATTTGTGAAACCTCACACCTTTGGTGCTATTCACCACTCTACGGCCTACTGGAGGTGGGACTCAGGGGTCATTATCTCCCTTTCACCATTTCTATCTCAGGAGGTGAATCTTTGGTCGGAGGGGGTCGTGACAAGATATTAGACATGCCCTACCATCAAGCATATAGATCACTAATCCACAGTTTCACTTATTAGAAGAGGATTCCAAATCCCCTAAAGTGGTGATCTGATAACTTGGAAGTATTATAGTGGAGGGATACCCTGTCTAAATTTATATTATTTTGACCATTGAATTTAATAAGAAAACGAAGCTTAGTGAAGGGTTTTATTTCGAAACAATTATTTAATTTAAGGTAGTCAACAGACACATCCCTTAAGGGTGGTTTAATATTGAGGTTCATGACCTTGAATAAGAACTAATTTAATATATTTAGAGGATAATATAAAGAGGGAATAAGGTTTAAAAAATAATAATTCCACATTTAAGGGGAATCACATCAAATGACTACACGTGGCATACATAAGTTTTTTAAAAAACCAATAAATTAATGGTAATTATATAGACCAATTATCATATACCAAGTATATTTTCCACTCCCAATATCATGTATGGATTCAGCTTGGGTCTAGGGAAATCAACTAAATGGATGCAAAACCAGAAAATTTATTGAATAAATGATGAAAAGAGTGGATGAAAAATGATGGAAAGAAGAAGGAAAAGTCATGGCCTCATCGAGGTCAACCAAATCAACTTAAAAAACTCAAATCAATGTCTTGATATGGGAGATCTCTCCATGGATGGATATAACAGGAGAAGCTTTAAAAGATTAGGTTTTACACACAAGTAAGAGGAAAAAGAAGTGGGAAAAAGAAATAAAGTTCTTGGGGTAGTTTTATAATTTCGATCCCCTTTATTGAGGAAAATGGTTTGGTCGTGTGGTTTGAAAAACCATGCGCAATGCTTTGAGATATACTACCCATCATGGGGGGTTGAATTGTTTATGGACAATTTTTGGGAAAAAATTCACAAACCATGTACTTCCCCTAATGAAGAGACCTATAAGACTACACACGAACCTACATCTTGGTGAACATGGTTAGAAAAAACCATGAGGCACCCTCATCCCTCTTGAATATTTTTAAAGGTTAACTCTGGTGGGTTGCATGGTTTCTAAAAAATGATCTCCCTTACAATCTCTCCTCAACATGAGTTTCTGGGCCCCTATGCACCCAAAACACGTCTTGGGCCTTCAAACATGCCAAAAAATGGTTCACTTATGTGTTTTAAAGATCATATATAATTTCCAAATCTTTTCTAGAGATTTTACTATCCACCAAATGATTAAAATCAAATTGTTTTTTAATTTTATCCAGTCAAAAAACATGGGATACTACACTTGGTGGTAATTTTGAGAGGGGTCTTTGGATGAGGAACTCATATATTGTAATCATAAGACTTATGAATCATGTGTAAGGGTAAATTGGAGTACATAAATATAGTCTTAACTTCTCTCCATGTGAAATTACAGACTCTTGGTGGTGGGGGTGTACCAATGGCAGTGAACTAGATTTAACAATCCTTTTTAAGCCATTTTGTGTGGGTAGTTCAACTATGAGGAACAAGGACCATTGAAACAATGTAGTTTTCAATTTTTATGAGTGTGGTGGTTCAATAAATTTGAATTCAAAGAGATAATGGGTTTCAAACAATAGAGGAGGAAACATAGAGCATTATTACACTATGCCATAATCATGTGTGTTGTGAGGTGAAAAAAGCAATATCATATTGATACAACATAAGGGATTGTCATGGGTGTAATTACTGGTCAATAAAATATGTGTTATGATATTTTCATTGATTAGATGGTGGTTAAGGGAGATTTAAAATAGTTTTAAAACATAAGAAAATCAAGGGGATAAAAAAATTCAAATGATAATGAAATAAATTTCCCTTGGACTGGGTAGAACTATGTGCATAGTAAAATTCTCTATGCCATGGTAATGGATTTTGAAGCTTGATTTATAAATAGATGGTTGAAAAACCTTATCTAGATTTTCTATTTTCTATTTTCTCAAACTACACATACACCAAATCCTCTCACTATCCTCCATGTGTATCTCTTGTAAGTCTAACCGTCTGGTCATTCTAATTGATGTTTTGATTCAATGTTTCAGTGATGTTTACTTTACTAGATGTTTGTTCTTCATCATATTTACCTTTTTTGTATAAATTGAACTTCTAATCTAGATAGGGTATTTTCTAGACTATTATTCTATCTTTTTGAATGATATTATTAAATAGAACTAATTTTATTCCCCTTCATGCATATGTTTATTTTCTTCATGACCATTGATATTTCGTGATTGATGTTCTTAATTTATGAGGATTTATGTGGGTAAAATACTTTCAAAAATAAAAAGTTATTAAAATGAATTATTTAATGGATTTTTTTGAGGTAAATATGTTTTACTTGTGTTTTTATAACCATTTACTTTCTATGATTAGATATTATATTTATTGATATGTTGTAGATATGATTACCTTTTATTCCCAGTATTGATGAATTTTTCCATCCCTATAATTGGATAAAATCTTAAACATTGAAAAAAAATGTATTCGTTGGAATCTGAGAAAATGGTAGTGATATATTTTTTCTGTGTGTTTATCCTATTGAGGGATACCATAATTTTTTGTGTGATTTGCGGAACATGGAAGTGTTAATTTATACTATGATTAAATTAGAATCTTAAATTGATATAATCCATAATTTCATAATTTTTTAAATAAAAAAACTCTAGATAATAAATTGTTCATTTGAAAATTTAAAAATTATGTTCAATTGGAATATTCTTTTTGAATAATAATGAATCTGGATTGTGGGATATAAATTAGTGTTTGATAATTGTTTAATGAAAAGAGTGAAGGTCTGAAATAATGTAAGATATAGGGTGTGATGGATTGTAGTGGTCAAATTGATAAATGGGATGTTAAGTCTCATTGTTAGAGTAGACATATAAGGTGTAGGAGTAGCTTGTAGAGTACTTGATAATGTGGTGATGAGGGGATAATAGATACATTATCGGGGACTTGCATGGTAGAGGGATGGAATGAGTTTTATTCTCAACATGGTCATGATACACTACTATGATGAGCATGATATGTTTATAATGATTATTGGTTTGGTATATACATATAAGAAGGAGGGAATTAGGTTGGTTTTATGATGAACCATACTTAACATACATTTAGATTACCAAAAAGTTAAAGAATATTGATTATATAAATATAACAAAGCTTTTATTGGTCCGTATACATATAGTGTATTTAGATTTTTGGAAATATAAATAATAGTATCATAAAACATATTCATTTTCTCCCACTTATTTCATCAAAACTAGACCCCTTTTGGACATATCTTACTTAATACCCGTGTTCATGACCTGTAGAAAAAAAAACATATGAAAGGGTGAGTTCAGATGCTCTTTATTGACAAAAAAAGAGATATTAATCATATCATAATCATAAGACATAATAACATAACATCTGAAAATATTATCCTTAATATGAATGATATTGATATCATACCATGGTATAAATCATAAAAGTTTATAAGAATCAATTAAATTAATATGAAAATTCATAAAATAAGACATGAGGTTTTGTGGAATACAGATAAGAATAAGAAATAATTTCATATTAGTTAAGTCTCATTTCCAAGACAATTATAGTAGAAAAAGACCATTACTTAACTGATTTCACTCCTTCTTCAATCCATGTATTACATAACCAGTATATTTTCCCATTCCATCCCTATTTATCTCATAATATATAAATCTTTACCCAATGCATTGGTGAGAGAAATATGTCCCAAAAATCTCACAATTAAACAATTATTACACGTGTCACGATAAAATAAATCATTCATCATAACCCAAAGAATAAAATTTGTTTCATAACACATCATTACACTATGACATAATTCATGTAAGAAAATGGATTTCATAAATGAAATATCCTCATAAAAACAATTAAATAATATGAACCATAAAGATATTATACTCAGAACATAACCCTATTAAAGAATTCCATCATAGATGGAATTTTTTTTGATATAACACATGAAATTAATTTTTTTGGAAAATACCCTCTCTTCTTCAAAAAAATTTTCATTACACAAAATTTTAATGGAAAAGTATTTATTTGAAAATAAACATGAAATAGTGTAGAGGAATATTCATGTAAATAACACATTATGAAAATGTAAAATATCTGTTAATGTTATATAGGTTAAAAAACCATTCTGCTCATAATTTATCCGGAAAAGTCAAAATATTCCTCGTATAAAATAACAAAAAAATATTCCTTTAATAAAATTTGATAAAACATTACTAATGGGTATAATTGATTTCAAAAAATTGTATAAGAATATAAATAAAACTTCTAGGTATTACATTATACCCCTTAAACATAATTTTTCACTATATTTCATCTCTTGAGGATAAATTGGTGGGGATACCTCTCCCTTATCATATCCTCATGTTCCCACATAATTTCCTCAAAACAGTTGTTCCACTTCAAAACATTAAGCAAGAGTGTGGTCTTGATTCAAATAACATATTCGCTATGATATATAATCTCTATCGATTATTATTCATAAGAAAGATCTTTCAATATTGGTATAAATTATGCGTTTAGAACATGTGAAGGATCAGGTACGTATTTTTTTAGGATAGATTCCTAGAACACAGCAGGAAGTTATGAGAGTTTTAGTGGAAGCACCAATCGGTAAGCTACCTTCCCAACATGATCATCAATTTCAAAAGTCCCCACATACCCGGGGATAAACTAACCCTTATTTTGAAATATAATTACTCTCTTTTAGGGAGATATTTATAGAAATACCTTTTCACACACTTTAAAATCTTGTACATTTATTTAGTTATCAACATAACTTTTTTTTGACTCGATGCTCCTCAAATGTGTTTTTGAATAGATCTATCCTTTTGTGCGATTTCATCAACCATATCATGTCCTAATTGATTTCCTTCCCCAACTTCATTCCAAAAACTCAAAGTTCTGCACTTATTTCTATAGAGTTTTAATTGTCATTTTAGGCTCAACATTTGACTGAGGATGATATGCAGTGCTGAAAAATAACTCTGTATCCTGAGCTAGTTGAGGTCTTTTCTAGAACATCACGGTAGACCTCAGAACCAGGTAAGATATAATGGCAAGTGGTACTCAAAACAATATTACCACTTCTTTTACATTTATCCTCAAAATCTAGTTTGTAGAGAAATACTCTATAATAGAAATGAATTGTACCGACTTTGTAAGGTGATCAGAAGTAACCTATATATAATTATAGACTATAGATATTATTGGAAGTATGATGACAGAGTCTATAGTGATGTTTTACCTTTTCCATTATGGTATGGGTAATGGTTGTTAAATCTCTTTGTAATTCTATTTCTCAACCTTAACACAATGAAAAAAAAGCACATTGAGACATATTTGGCATCATATCTTTTCATACCATCCCATGAGAAATACACTTTTTTATCCTTGTACATATTTGTACTTCTAGGATGAAACGAGAATGAAGAACCATGAGCAATATCCAATAGCTCCATCTTTACATCTAGTACGAGAGGAATATATACCCGGTTCTTAAAACTTATTATTACATCATAATCTAGGTTTAATCTAGGAACATTTCTCACCATATTTTTAAGCTCTATATCTTCTTTCTACACCACATTAATCTTTACTTATATTGATGGTTGACCATTCAATTGAGAAAAATAAGATTTATCCCCTTCATTTAAAATTTCAAGATCCAACCTTTTAAAATCAATAAATATTGGAACTTTTGTGATTCTCATCATGGAATGGATAACATGGTCCTTTCGACTTAAAGAATATTCTACCCTTTCACTTTCTTAGGGTGGTAATGAATTGATCATTTATAATCTTTAATCCACTCTAACCATCCTCTTCGAATCATATTCTACACCTTTTGCGTGATAATATACTTTAAACATTGAGGATCGGTATAATTATCACACCTTTCACCAAAAAGACAATTCCTTCATTTCTTTAGTGAAAATATTACCACAACTGACTTTAAATCATGGGTTGGGTAATTTTTCTCATGGATTTTCAATTATCATGAGGCATAAGCTATCACCATAGAATTTTTTCTGAGAAAAAAACCCATCCTTTTCATGGATGCATCACTATACATAAAAAAATGTCCTCCACTAAAAGGCAGTACGATCATATGTATACTGGTTAACTTTCTTCATAGAACATTGAAATTCTCTTCACATTCCTCCTTCCACAAAACCTTAACTCCTTTCCAAGTCAACATATTGAGTGAATTAGATAATCCTAAAAAATGATTCACAAAAATGTCGATAATATCAAACCAAACCACAAAAAATTCATACCTCAATTATTGTTGTTAGTCTCAGCCATCTTTCAATGACTTCTATTTTTGTTGGATTTATTGATATCACCTCTCTTGAGATTATGTGACCTAAAAATCAAACTATCTAAATCCAAAATTCACTATTGGTAAATTTTTTATGATGATTCTCATTTTTAGGGTCATCAATATAATTATTAAGGGATCTTCATGCTCTACCTTTATTTTCTAATAGTAAAAAATATCATCTTTAATTTCCCCCAAAACTGATCAAGATAGTATCAAAGACTCTATTCATTAGATACATGAAGATACTGGGGGATTTAGTAATACCAAAAGGCATTACCATAAATTCATAGTTTCCATAAATTATATAGAATTCCATATTTGGAATATCCTTATTTTTACCCTTAATTGATGATTTCATAAATGATGATCAATCTTGGAAATGTATTTAGCTCATCATAGTTGGTTGACTAAGTCATAAATATATGGAAGAAGCTATTTCTTTGTTAGTGATATTGTTAAGTTCTCAATAATCAATGTAGAGTCTCATTTATCCATCATTCTTCTTAAAAATCAGAACATTTTCTCCCTAAGGTGACGCACTAGGGAAAATGAATACCTTGTCAAGATTCTCTTGATGTTTTTTCTATAATTATCATATCTAAATTGGGGCCATTATATATGGTGTCTTTGATATAGTAATAGAACCCGATATGAGTTTTATTTAAAACTCAACTTCAAGATTTGGTAAATGACCTGGTAATTATTCTGAAAATACATAATCACACTCCCGTACAATGGATGTATTCTAAACTGTGAGCGTCTCTCCAACAATTAGAGATAGATAACCATCATTTATAGGGATCATGACCCATAATATGGAAGAAATTATGTTCATAATTCCATCGATAGATGTTCATTGATTGATATGGAATTTGAAAGGTGACTTCCATTCCTTGGAAATTGATATGATATCCAAATAGAGAAATCTGATCCATGCTAAGAATCACATCAAACTCCACTATAGGAAGGATCATAGTATTTGAAGGATGCACTTTCCTACAAACTTGAGTCAAAGAAGAATTATAATCTTTTGTTGAAACCATTATTCCATTATAAGAGGTCACAGATAACTCAACATCTAATTATTGAGGTAATATAGTGATACAATTAGAAACATCTTTATTAAAAAAGAGTGGGTGGATCCAAAATAAAATAAACCATTTTCTACATTAGAGTTGATGGTAAGTGTACCATTAAACACCACATTATTGTAATCCACATCACCTACAGTGATCACATGTGACTTGCCTTTATCTTTGGACATAACAGTTTTTTTACATTGATCTCCATCAATAACACTTGGATTAGGGCATGTATTGTACTAATTCTACCATTTCCTTTCACTTGTAACATTTAAGTTTAGGAGGTGAATTTTTTGTAGACTTTTCTCTATACTCATCATTAGAAATCTTTTTCCCCATCACTTTGTCATTCAACGACATGATGAACTTCTTTTCTACACATAACATATTTAATAGTCCCTTTAATGAAATTTCCTCCATGATTCTTGGCACAATTTTATCATAAGGTAAATCACATATTTTTTTTAATGTGGTCTTTTTATTTTCCCTTGAATTCCATTTTTCTCTTCTTATCGACCCCATAATACTAAGGGGTAACTCTAATCTTCATATCAACATTGATAGATTATAGAATGATTTATTCATAGCCATTGAAGTCCCTTATGGACAATTCCTTTTAAGGACTTCGTTTTAAGCCACAAAAGAAAATATAAATTTTAATCTCAGGAAGAATATTAATTCTTGAAATGTACCTTGAAAGTCTTGTAAAATTTCTTTAATAGGCACTAGTGATTTTATAATACTTTTTCTTAAGTTCAAGGAAATCTTTATCCATCTTTTCCTGAAGAATACAAGGAACGTTTTATTGGAAAATATGTTCTGGAACTCATCGCATACCATGTATTAAATTTCATATCTTTACCTCATATTCTTGATATGGTTCCACCATTTATCAGCTTCACCTTCCAAATGATAGACTTATAAGATGACTTTATCATGTTATGAACATTGGAGAACTGAAAATATATTTTCAGTGGTACTGATCTATTGTTTATCAATTAATGGATCATAATACCCACTAAAATAAGGTGGATTCTACCTCATAAAGGACTCAATAGTATGTTGTTCCCTTATTTTCTCATTTGGAAGTCCCGGATGATACATAGATTGAGAAAGTTGTGTGAACGTATCTACACGATTTTTCATTTCTACCTCCCATGACATTTGGTCTCTTAGGAGGAAAATCATTACATTTACCATTGCATTCAGCGTTAATATAGTCCTTTTATGTTCCACCCATTAACTAAAACTAAGAAGAATAGTGTGAGATACACCTATAATAATGGGAAAAGCACACAATCAATATTAAAATTTCAATTTAGGAAACTTTTAGTTTGGTCCTAGGTTATTCATGATCATTTCCAAAACACTAGGATTGTAAAATTTTCTTTTTAATATCCTCTTGGTTGTTACTAAGGTTTTGTTATCATAGTTTTTAGTGGTTAGCTGTACCTTCCTTCTTATTCCAACTATAACGAATCATAATTGAAATATATTAATATTAATTCAATGTTTAATATTATTCCATAAAAAATATATCAATTCCATGACAGAACCAAATAGGTATAGTGTCTCTAGAAACTACGAAATAGGAACAATAGGTTCATAAAACATCTACATTATCACCCAGTTATTTCATCATCTCTAGAACCCATTTGGATATATCTTACCCAACACAATTCTTCATGACCTAGGGAAAAGAAACATATGAAATGGTGATATAATATGCTTAGTAAGGGTAAATAAGGGAGATATCAATCATATCATAATCACAAGACATAGGAACATAACATTTGAACATCTAATCTCGTATATGAATGATCTTGAAATCATGACATTGGATAAATAAAAAATGTTCATAAGAATAAATTAATGTAATACTTAAAGTCATAACATAAAGTGTGAAGTTTTATGGCATATACATAAGCATAGAAAATATTTTCATATTAGTCGAGGCTCATTTCCAAGATCGTTATAGCAGAAAAATTCCATTAGTGAACGGAGTTTACTCCCAGTTCCAGCACTATTTTTCTAAACTAAGATAATTTCAAGTCCCATACTTGTTTATATCATGATATATACACCTTTATCCAATGAATTTTAAAGATATATAGGTCCCACCAATATTATAATGAAATCATTCTTATGTGTTCCACAATAACATGAGTCATTCATCGTAACCCATAAAATTTAATATATTTCATTAAACATAATTCCACCATAACATAATCCCTTTAAAACATATGTATTTAATAAATAACATTATATAATAATCAAAATAAATTATAAGAACAAATTTGATAGTATACTTGAAACATAAACCTATAAAAAATTCCATCTTAGATGGAAAATTAATTTTGGTATTACACTAGAAAATAATTCTTGAGGAAAATATCTTTTATCATTCAAAAAAATTTCATTCCTTGATATTTCAAAAGAAAATAATATATTTGAAAATAAATATGAAATAATATAGAGGGACCTTCCTTGAAATAAGGTGTTATGAAAATATAAAAATCTGCTCATGCCATATAAGTTAAAAAACATTCTCCTCAAAATTTTTCAAGAAAAGTAATAAATTACCACGTATAGAATAATTAGAAAAGATTCCTTTAATCTTGTTTAATAAATATTCACCAATGGGTAAAATTTACTTTAAAAAATTATAGAATAATATAAATGATATTATATATTTTGGAATCCAGTATGTAGATGGTAAATATAGCTCAGTAAATACTTACGTATAAACAATCTAGGTTAATAAGGAGATTGTGAAATTATCCCTTACCTTAGGCTTGATTTCCCTTGAATTTATCTGAAAAAACTTTATAGTGATTAAAATAGTGTAATTAACTTATTTAAAAATCATATTATTTTTTATTATAACATATATGATAACATTATTATCTGTTTGTTAATAACATTTCATTATTACGTGTTATTCGGGTATTAATTATATCATTTTATTTTTCCTATTTTGTCAAATAATTTATGGTTATCTATCATAGATAATCATTATATCATTAAAAAATAATATTAATATTATATATATCATATAGTTTCATTATATGCATTTATATAATCATTCTTTAATGAAAATCATGTGGAATGAAAAAGATCGCATTGTGATGATGGTATGCCATACGTACGTACGAACGACGATATCATTTCCATAATTGTAAATTATATTAATTTGAATGATGTATAATATTTCAAAAAATATATAATTTTATAATAATAATTATATATAGTTATTATTTCCATAATTATACCCATCTAATTAAGGTGGTGGTGAAAATAGATTTCACCACGGCATGGAGACAAAAGGCCATACATACACACGTGTGGTGATTTCAGTTTTTTCAAAGGATGGATAGAAAGTGGAATTTTTTTGTTCCATAATCATTATAAAATCTCATTATATAAGTGATACTGTAGTTATTACTCTATAATGAAACAACTCATGATTATGAAGTATGAGAAGAAATAAGTTTAAAAGAACCGATAGATGAGATTACCTATTCTTCGATGTGCTTCCTTTAAATATCATCTTAGAGAACTAGAGTTGGTCTTTAATAAAGTTCAAAACCTAAAGAATTTAAATATGTAAGTTATAAAAGTAAATTAAAGGGGATGTCTGAGATTTAAGGCTCCAAGTCAAATTAAGAGGTGAGGGAGGAGATGTCCTTTTATAATAGAGGTGAGAAGCACTTTTGGGATATCAAAAGATTCTAATTTATAATGAAGTAAAACCCAATTTAAAATCCACCATTCTGTCCCAATTTTGAATATGAGATGATATAGGGTTGTAATATTATCAGAATATAGAGTTTTGAAATGTTTTTCTGCCAATATAAACCTGATCATTTTAATTGACACTTAGTTATTCAATTTAATTTTTAACGATGGTAAAATATATTTCAGTATTAAAATTGATCAATATTTACTTATTTTATGTCAATTAGACCATAAATAAATACCTTAGAACATTTTAGACCATATTATAATTATTATATATTTTTTTTGAAAAATTATTCTTTTCAAATAATTTAATAAAACATTATTTTGAAACGAAATCTATAGTGTTAATTTTGACACTATTCAAGTTAATGATTTTTAAAAATATTATGATAACACGTTTAATTTTAAAAAATTATTTTATTATATTATTAATAGGTCATGTTCCTTTTAAAATATCATTATACATATTAATTATCCCAAATTATTGTTATTTTAATATTTTTCATAAGAATTACTTTTCATCTCTATTAATAAAATAAATACTACAGTAAATTTATGTAATTATTTAATACATATATTTTTTAAGTAAAAATCATAAATGAAATTATAAGATTTTAAAATATCTAAAAATTTTTGAAAAATATTTTTAGTCAAATTTATCTTCGAAAAAATCCAACATTTAAAATGTTATACATATTAAATTATGAATGGGACAACTTTAACACCACTTTAAATAAAATTATATAAGTGTCACAATCTCTTATATAAGGCTCCAAATGATCACTAATTATACCCTGGTATGGTTATAATCAAGATAAACCCAACCAATAATATTTTTTCAGGTGATTAGGTCTTTTTTTATATTCACATTTTAATAAAAAAATGTTTAATTGATTTATTATTGATTAATTAATTTGTACATCATCAAAGTTCAATTCTTTATGGTAATTATTTATTTCCTAAAAATGAAAAATTAACTACCATGATAAAGGGAAAAATATCTTAAAAATTATTACTTATAATCAAATTTATCTCATGTATAACCTTACATAATTTTTTTTGTTCTTATAATTTGAGTGACACATATTTCAGTTTTCTTTAAATAAAAATAAATTAAATGTACTAATTTCATCCAAGTGGCATCCAATGGGTACCATTTCAACAGAAGGTTTATTTAGGTCGAAATTCACTCATACATTAATATTTATTAAAGTGTTAGTGTAATTTTATTGTATTATTCTTACCTTTAATTACCTGTTATACCCTTTCACCGTATTAATAAACATTTCTGAAGTTACTATTCATAATGCCAAAAAATAAAAATAAAAATATTTACATAATTTGTAAATAATTATTCAAAATATTGAATAATGTTTTCAAAATAAAAAACATATAAGTTACAAGAATAAATTAAAAATTAATCCTATTTTTGGAAAGAGAGAACATATTTTAAAAGTTAAAACATTGCAAAAGATTGAATTTTTTTCATATGTATTCTATGTAAAAATACTGAAAATGAGATAAGTTATATTGAATGAAATAAATATACTATTTGTACTTTTAAAACATAAAAAATTATAATTTATCCATATAATGTATTTTGATGAAAAATGTTGTTTTTAATTAATATTTATTGTATTTTAATTAATCACTTAAATTTTAAAGTTATGAGGAAAATATTAAAATTTCATCCAATGTAAATTTTTATGTCCTAATTCTAAAGAACATGTTTATGCTTTCATATTAAAATTACTAGTGCATAAAAATATTTATTTTAAAGGGGTTCACTTTGAAAATAAGGAAAATTAAACTTTTGAAAAATATGGGTTTCTATACATAAAATAGGGGTTATTATTACCGTAGGACAACAATATATATTAGATGAATATATAATATATTTTATTAAGTATATAACATAAAATTGAATAATTTTTATTACTAATTGTGATTCACTCAATTTATAAACACCAAAATACAATATATAAGAGATTTATATTTTTCATAAATAATTGGTAGTGAATGACTTCACCATACATTTTCATAAGTTAGTTATATTTATTCCCACTAACCTAACATCAAGGTTAAAAGGATAATTTTATACTAAGGACTTCTCCTAGTTCTTATAAACTTATTATTGGGGTTAATGAAATCTATTGAATAATTAAAATGTTATAAAGAAAATATTTTATAAAAACATATGGGTGTTACAAGTTTCCTTCATGGTTACATTGACCTACCACATATATTTGTTGAAGTAAGTATTTCAGATATCGGGTTTAAGATATATAGTAGTTGTGGGTGTGTGTAGATGGTGTTGAGAATATATGTGATATGGTATATGATGTTGGAGTATGTGTTAATGGAATGTAGTTAATGTGGATCAATTTTTCCATTTTTGATTAGATAGGGAGAGGACAACTTTTCTATTAGCTATTATTTCAAGTGTATGTGAATATATTGATAAGAAAGACAATTGATGGAAAATAATCATCATAGGCGAGGAAATGTTTTGGGGATCGAAATGAATTTTTGGTTTCTTAGTTCTTTATTATGTTTCTATATTTTTATTCCCATGATGGGAGGGGGGGTTCTTAGTATCAATTTCTACATAGTTTTTGCGAGATGAAGTGAATTCCTTTAATATTTATGGATCTTAACTTGATATATGTAGTCTATAATTTATTATCATTGTAATTTTTTATCCTGATTTGATCTTGTTTTGATTTTTTTCATGGTAGATTATGACACATTTAAAATGTTGAAAACTTATCAGATATAGTAATTTATTTTTAAAACTATATACCTACTAAGTACTCCAATAGTTCTCACCACACCATAGTATTCTATGTGTTTACCGGATACATGATTGGAGTTTGGGGTTGTGATTTGAGCAGCCTAGGTGGAGTTAGATGCAATAATGGAGTTTAGAGTTTCTCTTAAATGTATTTTTATTTATGTTGTACATTTGAAATTCTAATGTCATTCTATTTTTGGAACTTATTTGTGTAAATGGATGTTTCCTTTGGTGTTAATGGGTGGATCTCTCTTTATCTATCCTCCTTGAATTTTTTTTGGGTAACACCTCCCATTTCAGTGTCATATAGCCTTGTTTTTAGTTTCCAACATTGTACTTACTAGATGATATATTTGGGGTCACTACTTCTCCTCATTGTAGACCCAGGAGGGATACTAGTGGTGGGAGTGCATCATGAAAGAGTGGTATAAAATATTTTTGGTTGAGATTTATGTTACCATTTTGATTTAGTCATATATGATGAATGAAAACATGAAACATGAGCCAAACATGTAATGCCAACCAAGGATATCACCTAGGACCCAAATATTTTTAGGCCTCCTTATGATCCTATTTAACGAATTTATATACCTATAAAAAACATCCCAATATGATAGTAACCATTTTCTGGTAGCAATCATATGGTGGTACACTCATCATGATCATTAGCAACACAAACATTTGCATTCTTTGTATTATGTGTCTTTCAATTATTATACTACCATTTTAGAGTTTTTAAGGATTTGTTCTTTATTAAATAAATAAATGAACTTAAAGGGATGTTTTATTAGATAATTTAATAAAATGTAATACTTTTTTCAAACCTTTTGGTTGAAAATATAATGCACTATCCTTATACTTGAAATAACATGTGTAATTTAATGTTTTTTTCAACCAAATTGTGAATATACTAAAAATATTGTTGTTCTCATAAGATTATTATAATTGTTTTTAAATCATTCCCATTTTCTATGAATTATTACTTTGAAATCATTTATAAAGAATAAAACTAACAATAAACATCATTTAGAAAGACATGGAATGTATTGTTTTAAAAACTTTCATTGAAGTGTTTTGATATACATATAGGGTGATATTCCATGTATTACCTTCAACTAATGATATTTTATAGGTCAGTGTTAGAAATTTATTAAAATATCAAAAATTTTCTATTTAATCTATGCAATTTTTTTGGAAGGAAAAATTCATGCTTCGTAATAACCCTTTCTAAATCTAAAAACATTTACATGAATGAACGTTTTTCTTAATTCAAATCAAGGACACAATTTTATGGTGTCGAAATATTTATATGTCACAAGTTAAAATATTTTTACACACTATGCATAGTTGTTAGAATATAAATTAAATTTTTTATGGATAAACATGGATTTTTTATTTTAAAAGGAAAGTCAAATATTTAGACTCTTCCTTTGAATTTATATAGAATCAACATTCAATATTTCATAGAAAACATGTTGTGTGGTTAGTTTTTCATATTAAAATATCTATATGAATCATGTAATCCTAATAAAATTATGGAAGTATGATTATTTTGTAATAAGAATATTAATTATTATTGTGATTCAGAATACCAAACATAGTGCCTAAATGTAGCATCATGATATATTTTTTAAAATATTTTTTTAAATAATTTATTTTCTTCATTAGCGAGTTTTACATATAGATCCGTGTTTTTAAAAACAAAATATAACATAAATTTTATTATTTAAACATGACCATTAAATCAGAAAGTGTGAGTACTAATAAAAAAATTGGAAAAATGTATGGTTTAAATATTAATAAAATAAATTCATTTGGTATAAATTTAGTGTACTAGAAAATAAAAATAATTTTAAAGTAAAAGAAATGTGTTTTTGAATAACTATTTTAGGCCAATGAAGTGTTTCATCCTAATAAATTAAAATTTTCAAAATTGGCGAATTATTTGAATTAAAATTATATATTATTTATTCAACAAAATATTTTATCATTCATATTTTTTATCTAAACATGGGATAATAATAAATCATATTTTATGTATTAAAAAATAATTTGTCTAAAAAGTGGTTTTGGCACATTCTACACAAATATTTTAAAATAAAATTTTTCCACAAATTGAAAAATTATTTTTAAAAATTATTTTAATTTTTCAAATAAAAATGTAAAAATTATATTAGGACAATTTGTTTCTATTTTATGAAAAGATTAAATTTTGAATCTATAGTGAAAAATGATGTTTTTTGTTGAAAGCTACATTTTTTTAAACAATTTACAAAGATAAATTTTATTTTATTTTTTTGAAGTAAAATTAGTAAAATTATCAAAAAATTAATTCAATTTAGATAATTTGAATCAATTATAAGTTCATGTTTTATATAAAATCTTTTTATACTAAAAAATGTGTTTATTATGAAATCAATTTTTTATTTCCCTTATAGGTTAAATTTTAAATTCAATTCTGAAACTGATTTGTAATTAATTTTTTATAAGGAATTTTATATTTTTGATACACATAATTAATTATAGTTAATTAGGTCAAATAAATTTTTGGTCTTAATTAATAGTAAAAATAGTAAAACATAATTACGATATTTTTGGTTAAAACATGTCTATGAGGGGTTAAACCAAAATATATGAGTATATTTTCCAATTAAACAAATCTAAATTCAATTTTATGGCCATATTTAAAACTTATACTATAAAAAATAATAATTTATGTTCATTATTTAAATTTTTCTTGCGAATGACTTTATCATTTTGGATTATTTTGCGAAATTTCCATGTAGTTTTCAAGTGGGTTTCTTTCCCATTTTATAAAAGGGAATATCATCCCCTATCCAATACACAATACAAGGTAATTTTTTTGGCCATTACATACCCAGATAATTTCGTTAAATCTATTTACATGAAAAATTGGGCTTATTTGTTTTCCAAAAACCTAATAATAAATCTATTTATGTTTAAATAAGGAGAATGTTCGAAGAAGATGTCTTGTTCTTAACCAAGCATTTTTTATTTTATCTCTTCTTCCTAATTATTACAATATAATTGAACTATTAGGATATAATAACAACATTACATACCATATATTTAGATATTATTATATTGGTTTAGTAACTTGATTCTATATTCTATGCCATCAAAAGGGAACAAAACTATCGATTTTTTGTACGATAGACTACCACTCCGTGAACCAATGTAAATCGTCTTCCATAACACACTATTACATATTGATATAATGATATATTTAATAAATTTATATGATATTAATGAAATAATTATCATTATTTCAATATAATATCACATATACCATATTAATATCCATTCGTTTAAAAAAACAATGTCACTTGTGCGTATATGTGGACTACCGCTTTCACAAAGCGTTGTGGTATGCTTTTCATATTATATTGCCATGGATGGTAATAAGGATAAATTTAATGAATAAATATGATAAATATGATATATAAATTATTATTTAACTTTTAATTAATATTTACCATACCAACATTCTGTCTATATAGAGGATGGAAACAACATTCTTGCGTATGTACGGCCAACCACCTCATTGAACGGTCTGATTCATTTTTACATCTCTCACTATTTATGGATGATTTTAAGTAAATATATAAATAATTTTTTTATATTTATAACATTTATAGTTTTTTAATAGGAATTTACAATTATAAATGTAAAATGATCAAAACTACCAAACTAAAACATATATTAAAATGTGGAAATTATTACACAAAATGTGAATTTAACCAAGAATTTATTATAAGTTAGCAATGGAAAGTTATATGAAAGTAATATATTATACTATAAATATTTTTATAGTTCCTTAATATATGTCTAAAAACCTATATATGTTTTATAAAATATGTTTTTATATGTACGAAGAAATTCAACACTTGAGGTAATGGATTTCTAATCTCTCTTTTTTAGGAGACATCTGCAATATTCTTCACTCATTTATTTTTTATGGTTTATATAATACCCATTTGAAATTTTATATAACAAATATAGCTATTTCAATGATATTTAATATATAATTTTATTTAATTATTTATTTTCTCTCTCGATTCAAAAGACTCCATCATTGTAAGCAATTTTTTTCTCACTTTTATTTTGGTGGGAAATACGACTTATAGACAAATTTCTTCTTTTGGGGGGGGGGGGGTGAATACACTAAAAATGAATGTGATTTATGATTATTATAATAAAAAACATGTGAAATAAATATATATATAATATTTCCTATTTTATGGGGATTATCAGTCAAAATTAACCAAAGTGGTAAGGGTTTGATGTTACAATCTCATTAGTTATCATTATTATTTATGATTATTCTTCTGATAATGAAATAATATGGTCTATATCTCAACAAACTCATGAATTTTAATATTCTAGAGTAATTTGTTAAAATTACATGCTTTAATTTCATTTTATTCTTTTTATGTACTCAAGAGTTAATAATACCACATTTGAAGAAAATCTACATTATTTCTCTCTTCAGTCAAAAATCAGTTTTCATCAAAATCTATGTTTCCAAAAAATGTTTTACTATAAATATTTAAAATAATTTTTATCTAATAAATTTTTAAAATAATTCCCCTTTCATTTTCCAATCATGGTATTTTTGACCATTTCATACAAATAAATAAAAGGAATATTTTATTAACATTTAGTACATAAACATTACTTCACTCTATTAGTACTAATAAATGATATATATATATATATTCATTTACCAGTTTCCAAGGATATTATAAAAGAAAATGGTTTCATAAATTTTTTTGATGTTTTTAATATTTTATATAAATGATTTCAATTTTAATTTTTTTTTTGTCAATAAATTTTCCAAGTGATCTTTTAAAATAAATTTCCATATAAGATGTGACCTTTTGATGTCACATAAGATTTAATTTGGATATTATCTATTGATACAGTCCTTATTTTTTATCTAGATTGTTTATGTTTATGAAGAAAATATGTTTCTGAAACCGATTCATTTTATAATATTTTTTCTCAGAGGAAATTTTTAAGAAATTCATTTCTTTTGATGGATTCTGATCTGATGAATGTTTTATAATATTATGGTACAAATATGTACGGTTTTTATTATGTTATTTTTGGAACCTATATATCATTATAAAGCATTTATTTTAGATTGTATCTCATGAGTTTATTATGTTATTCATGTAACTGATTTCATGTTCACAATGTTATGTGTGGGTCTTTTTTTGTGTCCATATTGTAATGTGGGGAACAGGTTTCATTTCAATATGGTTATCCATGGTCAAAGTTTCATGTTTAAAATATTATGTGTGGGCATGTTATTATGTCTATAATGTTTTGTGTAAACCTGGTTATTTGTCCGAAAAAATATTTGTCGTCATGGGTTCATGTCAATTGGATTCTATGAGAGTCTGATTCTATATAATTACATTGATGTGTGACCATGTTTCTATTTATACATGTTCAAAATGTTATCAACATAAATTTTTTCCATGTCTTATGTTTATGTTATTTTCTCATGAATTATGTTATTCTATTTCTTCATTATTCTTTTAGTATGAACTACCATGATTTACTATATTGCTCAAAATTATGATAATATTAATATAAGGTATAATTTTAAAATGTAAAACTCAAGATTCCATGCCCACTAGATCATGTTATTTCTATATGATCTTTTATATCTCACTTTTTTATGCTTAGAGAAAATCTTACCACATCCTATATTATGTTCCCTTTCTCCATGTTATGATAAAATGTTTTTGTAGGGTATTTTGAGGAAGATTACTATTTGGGATGATATTCATGGGAGATTGAAAATATTTCAAGAAATATGATGATCTATTATGTTGCCACCAATGATATTAAAGCTATAAGGGCCTTAGTCATGTATTTTTTAATTATGTTGACCATTAATCAAACAAGATATAATATCTATGTATGAAAATCTTGGGTCACTATGGTTTGTATCAGATCAAAGGATTAGTAAACCTTTGCAGACAAAGGTTTTAAGACTTTGGTTAAATTTTTAGGGATAATTCTAAGTATAAGATAAAATCCTAATGTTTTTGGAAAGGAAGAAATTATGTTATTTTCTAAGAAGTTACATCCATATCTGGATACTACAAGTTTATGTTTCTCTAACAAATTTATACATATTTGTAATAATTCCAAAATGTACACACTAGGATTTGACTCAATTATATCTTGGTGTACGATAATGGGATTGCTTCAAAACTAGTTTGACACACATGGGTTACATGATTTGGTAAATCCATATTTAATTTATGATCAATTATTATGATTTTAATAGATAATAATCATGGATAACCTATATGATTAACATTTTCATTATTATACATTAATTAATGATTTATTATATAATAATACAAATCGCACAATCCAGAAGATTGATAAGACTAGATTATAGGGAAGATAAGTTATATATAACAACAAAATGATTCAATCATTATTGAAAACTTATATAACATGCTTCTAATAATTTATTTTTTTAAAACTACATGGGACAACATGCAGACATATATATGAAATGGGTAAGCTATAAATACCAGTAAGGGAAAAAATAAATAATAACTTGAAAAATTTATTAAATGTTAGGACATTAAAGGGGTGATAATAATAAACATTGAAAATACAACATGATATAACATGATAAAATATATGAATCTTTGGAATATATAAACAACATTAAATATGACATCATAATAATAAGTCTAGGTTAACCAATGAGAAAAAATAACTGAATTTTGTTAATATAACCTCCTTTAAACAATAAATGACGTATCATGAGAATAAAACATTAACCAATGCATTAGAGTACTAGCTGGATGAAACCATCATAATCATATCATATACATTCATATGTGTGCCACATATATCATATAACATAACAACATATTTCATCCTTTTTAATCCTAAGAATAATTTTTTTGGTTAAAAACATGGAAGTACCTAATAAAAGAAGAACATGTACAACTATCTGAATACCTTTGAGTGAAAATGGGTATGGGTGTACACCTCACAAATGTTTATCATAGAAAATCCCAGTGACATTTCGACAGCATAATGATAGTACATGAAGATTCATAAAACGACTCAATGATTGAAAAATGGTTCTCTCATTTATATAAAATAAAAAGTAAAGTATAAGGGATATTTATGAACATTATATAACAACAAAAATTTAGAATTAATAGGCATAAGAAAAAGAGGGCTTTTGGGTAAAACACAACTTGTAAAAATTGCTGGATAATTTCAGTAGGATAACAAGGTTACATGATAAATCATTGGTGGGATTAATGAGAGTGAATGTTGTCACTAATCACTTTTAAATCATAAGGGTAGTAATATAGATGTGGTAAAATGAGATACCATCAATATTTATCGAAATACTAAGTGAATTACATAAATAAGGTTCTTGAACAGAGGAGAAATGGATGATCCGTTACAAAAGTATTTAATAGTAATGACTTTGGTAAATGCTATAAAGAGAAGGCTTTAATGATATTTAAGTTTTAGGACTAAAATTTCATAATACATTTACCTTTATAAGGTCTTTGTTACATAACAAATTGAGATTAAAAAGGTTAAATTCAATGAAAATTTATGAATTAAAAAGAAGAGATAGAGGAACCTCACTTGGGTGGGTGATTCGAAAAGCTTTGGAGGATATTTATGGGAGAATGGGTGAACCTTGGGAGGACTCTAGAGAGTGGAGGTAAGAGTAAGTAAATTCTAAATGGTTTTTTAGTGAAGATAAATGGGTTCTTGTGTGATTTTATATAGGAAAATAGAGAAGAGTTCTTTAATATTACCCAAACATAGGTTTTGGAATCCTTACAATAAAATAATCAAAACAAAAAAAATTACCGTGGTTATTAATCATTATTCACACAAAATAGGAGTGTTTTTAGTTTTTTATTTGTCAAAAGTCTGAAACAATTTAAATATTTACCTTGGTGATATTGTAGTGTTTCATTCTCTAAAAGAAATGATTCTAAAACATTAAAATATTATATCAATTTTAAGGAGTTAGAAAGGATTTATAAAATCAATAAAATAACATACGATAAATTTATTTTAAAATACAAACATTTATTTTGACATGGTTTCCATTTATATTATTTATTAAATAATTTTTTGGTTATATCAATGTTTTAATACACACTCTATATTTATATCCTATTTAATTATTACCTGAAAATTCGAATGTATCAAAAAAGTATGAAAAAATAATTGTTGGATAATTTGGATATTCAAATTATAAAAATTATATTTTCTCCATATAAATTTATATATATATATGAACATTCAATTTTGAAACTATAATCGACTTTTATTGATAAATGATGGTTTTTTTCAATAACTGTTTTTGAACCCTTATAAAAATTATATTTGACTTACTAAAAAGTATATTATCATATAAATTTAATAATAAATATAAATTATTATTATTTTATTAAAACATAATTTATTTTTAAAATTAATTAATTCACAAAAAATAATATATTTATTAAAATTTTATATTATAGGAAAATATAATTTGACTTTTGTTGTATGTAAACTAGTTTTTATCAAACTCATTACTTAATAATTTATATCTGAAAAGAAACATTCAATATATATAATAATGTTTTCATTGAATATTAAATATAAATATTCATACATTATGGTTATCCTTTTTTCCCTTTTTAAATTATTATAATTAAGTTTTTACCCATAATTAACATATTTTACGTTAAATGTGGTAATAATATTTAATATGGTTACTTTTTATATAGTCCAAAAATTAAGTTGAACTTATTAACTAATATTAATTATTATTATTCTAATTATAGAATAAATTTTAGAAATTTTAATTCACATAATTTTCATAATGTAGTTTGAAATAAAATAAAAAACCAAGATGAAATGCGGTTTTTAGAAATATACATTTTTTCAGAGAAATAATGATGTTACTTTAACAATATTACTAGTAATATTCGTCATATTAATTTTTATTTATTTATATATCAATATAATATATAAATATAATTTAAATCATTCCCATTGGGGGTTATTTTCAATTTATTTAAATATAGATACATTAATAATTTAAAAATTCAAAAAAATGTGTTCTCATGCCTAAAAATAATGTTATAATAAAATCTCGTATTATGATTTTTAGTGAAATGAATTGGATTAAATATAAGTAAAAAATATTTATGTTAATTTGAAATAAAATTAAAATAATAAAGGGAATTTAAAATTAATTATTTTATGAAAAGAAATTTTAGTTTTAATGAAATTTTTATTTTTTAATAATTAGAAAAAATCAATATTTTATGAATAACAAAAAACATTTAACCCTTAGATAATTTTAATTTGATGATATAAAAAATGGATTTCTTTTTAAAAAATAAATTTTATTAATGTTCTATAAATTAATTTCATCTTTTAAAAGAATAAATGAAAATCAGTTTCAATAAAACATATTTTTGAAAAATAAAATGACCTTACTAATATTTGAGTGATTATTTACTTAGAAATTATCAATACATATATTTTAAGTAGGATGTATATGTTTATATATTTCATAAAGTAGTTAATACTATTTATACATGAAAATGTAATGTCTAGTTTATAACAGTCATATTTAAATATTTATTGTTTTTTGGGTTTAGTTTTGTTTATCACATTCCTTATCGAACACAATTTTTTCTTTAAAAAACACTAGGTGTTACATTTCCCCCCCTTTAATAAATTACATCATCACAATTTTATCTTGATCTTGGTAAGACATATTTTGACAGTTGAATATATATTTATTGAAATCCCACATTTTAAGAAGGGTTAATAAAACATCCTAATGAAAAGTCAGAAAGGGAAGTATAAAGTTTTTCAGAAAACTAGGTTTTGAAGTAGGTTGAAATTAGTGGGAAGTGAAAATATTCTCATGTAAGAAAAAAAATATAATTCCCAAGAAATAATATGGAGTGATATAGTACATGGTGAGGAGAATTTCATTGAATGAAAAACAATAAATCTAACATGGCAGAAAAGACCATCAATTCATCTAAAATGATCATTATATTACACCAATTTTATTTTAGTAATCTTTTCAAAAAGTGAAATAATTAGTTAGAAATCTAGACTAGGATAATATGGAAATATACTTTCTTGAAAATTATAATTTGATCCTTTAATAAATTTCCACTATAATATCATTTTTTCTCCAAATAATTAGTACTCAAGATGGATTGAATTATGCTCGAACCAGTAGAATAAGCAACAAATAGATCAAATAATCCACCAAATAAAAAAAATCTATTCCTCTTTTCTTTACTAAATCCAATATAGTTAGTATTAATTATGATAATAATTAAAATAAATAAACCTTACTACATTAATCCAAAAAACATAACAAAACAACCCATATGTTTAGCATATATCATTCCTTAAATAAATTCCTCTATATCCCAAATAAAACCAATAACCTCAACATTAAATATTTTTTAACATAAAAGGTTGTATCATGCCCTTAACTAAACATCTTTAAAAACATAATAACATTATTATCATATAATCCTTAATATTAAACCTAATTAGTATATATATCTCAACTCAATAACACATGTCCTGAAATATCATTAATCCTTTCGAAATCAAAAAAGATTTGATCCTATAATATTTCTCCAAAAATATCTTTAACCGTGATAAACATCCCACACATAAATTTCAAAAAGTTGTATCAATTTTTTGAAGCATAATATTATATTTAACATATATTCCCAAGACACTTTATATTTTCCCAAAAAAAGTGTTATAAATAACTCAATTATATATTTAGAAATATATCTCAATATCAGTAAATTGATTTCATAGGTTATCAGTACCATTCAACATATGTTTAAAATCATTAATGATTTTTTTTTTGGAAAAACCCATGGATGTGTAATGATTATTATATCGATAATATCAATGATATACTACTTATATAACAAAATTCTCAAAACTAATACATTAAAAAATGAATCTTTATACTACAATGATTTCTATAGCATATGTACTTCTTTAGTATAGGATTTAACCCACCAGTTAGAGCATTGAATGGAATAAGGAAAATATTTTCCACACATAATATAGTAAACAACAATGGCTTCCATATGATTTAATTTATTTCCTTCCATCATACTATTTAGATTTCTTAATGGAAACTAGTTACTTTATTCCCAATTTTTTCACACTAAAAATAGATTTGAGTTTTTTTCTTTTAATTCTCTTGATGATGATTTCAAAAATTTTGACATAAAAACATGAATAATTTTTTCTTGAACACTATTATCATATTAACATATTTGAGTTCCCATCATTATATTACTTAATTCCCTTGTACATTCAACTATGTTCCAGTTTTTATTGTGATTTTGGGTATTTGGATTGGCATATTCATAATATGTTTTACATGTACTCTTGTATTATAAGTAATATCATTTGGATAGTCACCAAATTTCCAAACACATTGGTTATTTACTTAGTTATTCCTATTTATATCAACTGAATCGAATAAATAGAAAATTAGGGATGAGTAATTTTGAATAGGTAAACAGATAATTGGGATAAAAATAACATTAAAGGTATAACATATAAATGTCATGTATTTCCCTAACTTATGAATTTATAAGATTCATACGATTTATCTATAATCTGTTTCCTAAAATAGAATCTTAAGGGAAATTTTCCCAAAATAATTTTTCTTAATAAGCTTGTGAATTACCAATGAATATCCAAGGGAAGTGTCAAGCTAAGTGAGGTGTAGGACCCAATATCTTGCACCAGTTCCCGATCAATTTTATATTAATATGGTGTTTTTAGGGTTGTTACACCTAGGTAAAACTATTCCAAATTCACATACACTTGTATATCCAGACATGGATATATATTCATGGAAACCAGTTACTCTACACTTTACCAAAACTTTTGGATATTTTCCAATAATTAGTGTTATTGATATGTATTTCACCATAGTTTTGTAATCCTAATACAAAAAATAACCATACTTTCCTTTGATTCCAAATATGATGAACCTTGTCATTATTAAAAATTAATTCATGATTTATTTCTTAATAATACACGTATCATAACCTAGAAGAAGAATATGAATACTTTATTTAGAATATTATTTATATAAAAACAACATTATACATAGATTCAACAACATTATTGAAAAAATACATAACTTTATTCTAAAAATAAATAGTTTTTAATACTTCATGGGATAAACTAGGGTCATACATAAGAAATGGGTGGACAAAGAATCATAGTAAACGATTAAACAAAGAATAATTTAATGTCCTTAACCCCAATATCCTAAAGCATGTGCCTTATTTTATTACATTGGAATAGATACTAGACTAAAATCTGAAATGACTGATTAGTTTAGCCATATCGGATACTGTATTATATACTTGAAACATACATTAAAATTGAAACAATAATATACAACATAATCAATTCTTTTAGATCACCCATATTATCCTAGCTTAACACTGAATATCAATTGTAATATACATCTTAGCATCTGGGGAAAAGAAAAACATAAGATAGGGGTGAGCTGTGATGCTTAGCATGGGTAAAGGTGTAGTGGAAGCTAAATAACCATAATCTTTATGGCATGGTGTATAAATGAAACACAAGAAATGTAAACATAAAATTGGATATAATATAGAAATATTAAATGAAAATAAAATAATTACATATAAATAATCACATGGATGTTCTACTAATTGAATAATCACATAGAATATAAAAAACTAATCTCATAATTGGGGTAATTCATAATTATAGACATCATAAATAAACTATCATGGTTTGGCCAAGACACCATAAAAAAATGTGTAAGGCTGCGGCCAAAACCCAAACTATTTTTTCTCATGAAACCAAATGATACATCTATTGGATGTATTAGGCCCTCCATAAACTTACTATGTCCAATGAATTTCTCATATTTAATGTGTGATACATAAACAAAATAAATATTCATAGTGAAATACTAGAATACAAAATGTGAAAACATTAACCATAAACCACGAATTATATCAAATAACACATACATAGTAAAACATCTAATAAAAAATTCAATAAAATATGGTGGATTGTATCATAAGATATTTAACAAAACAAAACATATTATCAAACAAGTATGTTTACATAGATTAAGATACTCTAATAAAATTATTAGAAATTTCTTGAGAGAAATTACCTTTTTTACTTGGAAATCATTCATTTAAAAGGATGCACACTTTTAAAATAAAAAATTCTCACTAAAATGATTTTTGTAAATTTATAATGGAAGATTTATGACATTATGTCTTCATGACTAAAGAAAATTCTTCTCATTCCATATAAGTTAAAAAAATATTCCTTCAGTTTTTTTTAAAGAATTCTTTATGTACCACATTTGGAAAATAACAAAAAAAATTATTTCAAACCATTTTATAAAATGTATTACATGGGTAAAAAGTCTTTAAAAAATAGTTGGATAATATTGTAATATTAATGATTTTTTATGAAACATGTATGACATATATTCCAATACAGATACTTCTGTATAAACAATCCTGAATAAAAACTACATTGTGAAATTGACCCTTTCATTGTAGTTTCCCCTCTAGTATAGTGGATTAAAGATTGTTATTAACTTAAACAAAAACCATATTAATATTTATGATATCATATATGATCTTTTTATATTATCTTATATCCCATTTGTTAATAATATTTCATTATTACTCTTTTTTCATGTGTTAACTGCTTCATTTTTCTATGCACATTTCATTATGTAAGTCCCAATTCATGTGCATTGGATATAATTATATCATTTACAAAATGATATTAAAATCATACATATAATATTAATTCATTATATAAATTATTATAATAATTTTTTAATGGTGAGTAAGGAAAATAATTCACATCACGTCTTGGAGATGGTAGGTCGTACGCACGCACGAGCGATGATATGTTTCCCTTGATGATGAAAGGGTAAGGATGTTAATGGTATATATTTTTTGAATCTATATAATGACATATTTATTATTAATATCCATTATATCCATCATTATACCCAACCAAATTTTGTGGTGATGAAAACAATTTACACAACGGTGTGGAGATGACATGCTGTACATACACATGCATGGTGATTTAATTTTTTTTGTAGGATAGAAAAATGGTGGAATACAGTTGTAACATAATAATTATAGAATATCAGGATACATATGATCTTAGAGTTACTACTTTATTATGGAAAAAATACATAATGAGGAAGTAGAATTAGAAATGAACTTGAATGATTTGGTAAAAGAATTACCACATCTTGGGCGGACACTGTTTAGATATCTTCTGAAGGCATCTTGGTTTAGTATTTTTGATAGGCTAGGTACTACATAACATGGATATGGATTTTTTGAGGATTGATGGGTAGGCCTTGGTTTAGATATAAGGATCAAAGTTCTGATAAGAAGTGATGGATGTAGTGTTCTTTTTTTATCGAGGTGAGTGCCATTTTTCGAAACTCTCAAAATATTAAATTAATATAAATTACATTCCAACTCCAAATTGATCATAAGTGATGTATCTTAGTGATAGAATGATTATGGGTGGAAACCAACAAATTTTTAACATGGTTAAGTCACATTATTACCCTTATCTTTTTTTATTTAGACATTAGTTATATCTTGTAAATCTTACCGTCACTATGTGATGTTTTACTTTTAAGGGTAAATATGGTTACTATAAAATAAAAAAAAGAACTGTGAAAGAGTAATGGATGATATTATCAACATTATAAAAATATGTAGGACAAAATTTGTTTTTCTATGAATTTTATGTCATTTAATTAGATTTTATTTATTTTAAATTATCATTAATGTCAATTCTAACACTATTCATTGCTTTATTTTTTTTCCAGAAATATCAATACAGTAGGTAAATTTGAAAAAAATCATTAATAAATCCCTAAAATGTATATATAATTTATAAAATCCATGGATGATATTAATTATCTCAGTTTATAATTATTTTAATTTTTAATATCATTTAATTGATATTTCTTTTAATTAAACAATTATTTAATCATCAATGTATTTTCCATTAAGTAAATTATTTATTTCTTAAAAATTGAAAATAAATTATAATGAAGAATAAAAATCAATTTTTTAACTGATTTTTTATAGTCAAATTTATCTTTTGTTTATAACCCTATATTATAAATGATATAGTTATTAAATTTTAGAGTATTCTATCTTAAACATTTCATTAAATAAAATATAATAAATGTCATAATTTCATCCAAGTGTCTTATAATGGTTATAATATCAGCCCAAGGATGATTTTGATTGTCACCCACTATTACAATGATATTTGGTCACATTTTAGGGTATTTTTATAATATTTATAATATTATTTTTAAACTTAATTACATGATTTACCTCTAACCGTGTTAATAAAAAATACTTAAGGTGATATTCATAATTCGGAGAAATAAAAGTGACCTATCAGCATAATTTGAGTCAACTAATTATAAATATGGACTACATTTTTCAAAATTCAAAACATATCATTTTTATTAATTATTTTAAAATCATCTTATTGATGGAATGGGAAAACTTCATTTTAATGCGAAAACATCCAAAATATTGAATTTTGTTATATCAAAATTCAAAGTTATATTGATTCCAATGAACTAAATTGTATTAAATGATAACAATTTGATCTAATTATACTTTAAAAATAACAAATAATACAATTAAACACTATAAATTATTAGAAAAAATACTACTTTTTATTATAATTATGCATCTTTTTACAATTTATCAAAACATGAAACCTACCATAAATATATTGAAAATTGGAAAAAAATTATATTCGTATTTTTAATAAAGAAGTTTATTTTTTTAATATAAATTATAAAAGTTTTAAAAACTAGATTTAAAGAAATGTTCACCATTGAAAGGTAGCAAAGCTAACTTTATAATAATATAGAATTTCAATGTCAAAAATTGAATTCACTCTTATCTTATTCCTATTCAACATTTTTTATGAATTTTCAAATAAATTGGTTTATAATGTGGTCAATAATATTCATTCTCTCTATTATGATGGATATGTTATAACAGTCTCTTATAAATACATTGAGGTGCCTCCAAACTTGGTGTTACGTGAAACAAAAGCAATATAATTTATTTAATAAAGAAAAAGTAACATTACCTTTTGAGGTCTTATATTCTCCCATTATTCAATAAATTTCATCCTCACAATTTTGAATTTCCAGTTAAAAATATAAGGTTTATAACGATAATCTATTTCTGGGAAACCAATATCTAAAATAGGGTTAACAAAACATCCACTAATAAGTGGGAAATATAAATGTGAAGGTCACAAAAAAATTAGGCTTTTGAATAGGAGAAAATTAGTGGAAAATGAAAACATGGAAAAAGTGGAGAAATATAACTATCACGTTCATATTGATTTTTATATAGAACATTTTTATTAGAATGTTAGTGATCACCAAAATAGAAATCTTATGATTTGTTAAATACTATTGATTTCATAAAAAGAAAAGTAATCAAATAATTTTTTATTAGAAAATATTTTTCCTATATTTGGGGGAGTATTTTAAAATTCAATTAATCACTTAATTGATTTATTTTCATTTCCTAATCCTGATATCAACAATTTTTTTGATTCTATTAGTTTCCAATTCATCTCTTATATATGGAAATGTATGGTTTTGTTGATTGCTTCACACAAGAATCACATTATCTATGATTCATTCCTTATTCTTTTAAATGTTTACTGAAACCAAAATTTTTAGCATGGGTAACCCATTATTATGAACAATAATTTGACCTCAAATAATAAAATACTATGTTTTACTTAACCCTATGCACAAGTATTTAATCTTAATACTTTTATAAAATACATCTGTCTAATTTCAAAGACCGGACATTTATAATTAATATCACTAAATTTAGAAAATAAACATAATATTATATTTCCACTAAAAACATAATGTATCTATTATTATCACATGCCAAATATTTTTTTACCTTAAAAAATATAATGAATATTTCAATGATTTTAATTTAAAAAGTCTTAGGTATATTTCTAAAATTCAAACATGTATCAAACCCCAATAAGATAATAAAAACCATCAAATCACAACATCACCAATACAAGATGATAAATATCTTATTTTCATTATTATGTCATTATTAAGAATATATGAAGGGTTATCTTTCCTCAATATTATGTTTTTAAAAATTTTGACATTCCATTAAATCACTTATACTATCCATTGACTCCATTAATCATTTTCTCTCAAATCCATAAATAACAAGTACAACAATAAAATACTTATGTGTTTCATAATTATTATAATGATAATTACATAAAAAATACTTCTTTGATCAAACAACACAAGAAATAATATCATCCTATTTAAGCTATATCAATAAAATAAGATAGACCATGACACGTTAGATTCCTATGAGGTATATTCCCCTAACACTTTGAATTTTTTTTTGAATATTGACACATATCTTTATGGTTGAGACATTTTACATTTCTGGATTCCTTCTTTCCCTAGAAATCATGACCCTTATGATTAGTTTCTCCAACCATGTAGAAAAGATCATTCAGTTCAAGAAAGTACTAGGTTGTTTCTTTCCACAATTATAAAATGTGGGAAAATAATTTTTTCCCCTCTTCCCTTTTTATGCATGTTTCTAGACCATTCTATTCTTGTATTTATTTCCCATAAAGTAATATACCTTAGATAATTTATTCTATATCTTAATGGCACATATGACTATATCTTCATATGATGTGGAATTTTTGGATACCAGTTCTTTTGGGAGAAATGAATTTAACCAATAAGAGAAAAAATAAAATTTACTCTTTGTGTTACATATGATGTTCGCAATATTCCTTGATAATCATAATGTCAGATTCATACATAGAAACATTCTTTTCCTCATTTGGTATTAAAATAGTAAATTTCCACTCTATATCCACTATCTATTCTTGAAGAAAATATTTTTCCATGATAAGTTATTTAAAATCTTTTTATTTCATGTTTTCTATTTATTCATTCTCCTTAGTGTTTTAAATCAATGACCACTATTGATCTAAATCTCCAGAAGGAAGATAAACTACCCTTAAAAAGATCTATACTTCCTTACATCCCAATGATATAAATATATTATCTAAATTATTTATCTATTTCTTAACTGAAAATGTATTTGTAGTCCCATTAAAGGATGGAGGTTGTTTTCTCATGAAGTGGTCTAGCATTGTTCCTCCGTATTGTGGATTAGGATTCTCCACAAAATTATGGTATTGTCCATAAACTAACTTAGTTACACCATTTTTATTTTAGGTTGTTCATCACTAGTGGTATCTTCAGCTCTAAAATTATTATCTTTTGTATAAGTGAAGTCTCAAATGGATTACATTTATTGATATAGTTTTAATTCCTTCCACCATGTTCCATTACTAAAAATTTTTTATACACTAGATTAGATCATAAAAATATGAAACATAATGTATAATTTATGAAATTATGAATCACATAACCTAAATTAAATGTTCAGGTATAAATAATATCCCAATCATAAAATTAGTTTATTTGGATTTCCATCCAAATTATATCATTGGGGTTCATGCTATAATCTATGTTTTCTAAATCTGGTTCCCATGGTTTCTACTTAACTTAGTCTGATACCAAATATAAGTACCCCAACTTAAGTATCCTAGATCTGGGGCCTTACTTTATTACAATGAAATAGATACAAAACCTAAATATGAAAGGACTGATTAGTTTAGCAGTCTTGGAAAATAAATTATATAGTTGAAAACTACAATATAATTGAATGTATAAAATAAAACAATGTCATTCCTTTCATAGAACCTATATTCTCTTTTCTTATCATTGAACATCAATTAGAATATATATATTCGAATAATGGAAAAAATAAAAGCTAAGATAGGTGTGATATCATATTCTCAGTAAGTGTATGTGTATATAAAAATCTATTATTAATAAATAACCCTAAACATTATGGCATGATCTATAACTGAAATACAATCCATTTAAACATATAATTGAGAATAAAATTACAAGAATAGATGAAAATAAAACAATTCAATATAAATAATCACATGGATATTAAACTAATAGAATAATCACATGGTATACCGATCACAAATATCATTATGAGGAAATTTATAATTCCAGACATCACAAATATACTGTTAAGGATTCAGCCTGGACACCATATATAAAAGGGTATGGCCTCAGGAAATACCCAAATTCGATTGTCTCATGATACCAATCGATGTGTCAAGGGGATATAGATGGCCCCTCCCACAACATACTAAGTCTAATGCATTTATCATTTTTAAAGGGTGAAACATAAACAATATAAAAATTCGTAATGAAAAACTAGCATACAAAATGTGAATAATTTAAATATAAAGTATCAACTATATAAAAATAGCACATCTACCAAAGAAATGATAATAAAAACATCAATAAAATATGGTATACGTTATCATAATAGAACATCGTCAATAAAACTTATTATACAACAACTATGTTAAAATAGATGAAAATAATATAATTAAATCATTATAATTTTATTGAGAGAAATACCCCTTTTATATTGAAATAATCTATTTAAAAGGACACACCATTTTAAATGATAATATTTTCATTGAATACAACATAAAAACTATTAAAGGATTCTTATAGAGAATAAGGATTCCTGATTTACGAAAAACCCACTCATTTTTTATAAGTTAAAAAGACATTCCTTCTATATTTTTGTCAAAAAATCAAAAAGTATCACGTTTGGAAAATGGAAAAAAATATTAATTTTAAATAATTTCATAAAAATTTGAGCATTGGTAAATAAATTTTAAACATTTATATGATAATATTAAAAATATTTTAGGAATTTTTCTTGTTAAACATGGACATGTATTGTAAATATTTCTTGACATATACTTATGTATAATAAATAATAAATAATAACGAGATCGTAAAATTAACCCTTACCATGTTCTTTCCACTGGATGAATTTACTTTATCCTATTGTATAATGGTTTAAAAATTTAATTAATTTGTACCATGACAATATTAATATTTATGATATCATATATGATCCTATTATAAAATTTTATCACCAATTTCTTAAAAATATTTCACTATTTCCCAAGTTCCAGGTGTTAGCTTCTTCATTTTCCGATCCACATTTCATTATGTCATTACTAATTCATATCAATGGGATATAGTTACATAATATTACAAAATATATTAATGTCATATATATAAATTTTTTTCATCATATAAATATTTATAATAATTCTTGAATGGTGAACATGGAAAATGAATCGAATCACATTGTGGAGATGATAGGTCGTACATACGCACAAGCGACATTATCATTCCCTTACAAATGAAAGGGCAGGGAAGTGTATGGTATATTAATTTTCAAAGATTTAATATAATTTCATATTTATTAATTATATACATTATATACATAATTATACCCATCCAACTATAGTGGTGATTGAAAAAAATTACTCCCCGATGTAGAGATGGTAAGACATACGTACATACGGTTGGTGTTTTCATTCTTCATTGGATGGATAAATGTTGGAATATGGTTGTACAATAATCATAATATAATTTATAAATATATAGGATACAATAATTTTTACTTTATTATGGAAAAAACATATGATGAAGAAGTAGATGAATAAATCAAGTTGAATTAGTTGGTAAAACAATTACCTCTTGTTTGGCGAACTCCCTTTAGATCTATTCTTATATAATCTATGTTTGGTCCATCAAAAAGAATTAGAAATACATAACATGGAAAATAATATTTGGAGGAGAAATGGAAAGGGTTTTGTCAAGATATATGACTCATAGTGGTGAGAATAAGTGATGGAGGAGGCGTCTTTTTATAATTGATGCGAGGGACACTTTTGGAAACTATCAAAATATTGAATTAATATAAATTAATTTCCAATTAGAAATGGATCAAAAATGTGTTATTTTTATGGTAAAAAGAGTATGGGTCGAAATCATCTCTAACATCAGTTTTTAGACATGTTCTTTTCACATTTGTATCCCTATCTCTTGGATTTAACCCTTATTTAAACCCTTTAACTCTTATCATGAAAACCCAAATTTTTTACTCTTTAATGGTTAATAATAACCACTATAAAATGAAAAAAATAAGAATAGATTATTCATATATGACATTATAAACAATACCCAAATATTTTTATAGAATTATACCTTTTTATTTATTTTATATCTTTAATTAGATATTATTTGTTTTAATATATCTTTAATTTCAATTATATCAAAATTCATTTGGTGACTTTTTAACGAAAATATTAATACATAAGATAATTTAAAAATAATAATAATAATTTAATTCATCCCCAAAATATCTATGTCATCTTTAATTTTTTATGACATTAATTACAAAAAATTATTATTATTTGATTATTTTTAATAACATTTATTTGATATTTCTACTAATTAACCAATTATTTCAAAATTATTGTGTTAGAATTAATGATAATTATTAAATCCTAAAAAATTATAAATAAATTTCCATAATGAATAAATGTCATTTATATTTATAAATACTTTATTATTTGAATTTATATTACCTTTACCATAATATCAAAAATGATATATTTATTATAGATATGAGTATTATATCTTTATCTTTTCAAGATAAAAAATATATTAAATTTCAAACTCTCATCCAATTTTTTTTCAAAGTATATAATCTCTGCCCAAGGATTACTTGGGTCTACACCAAAATATCCAATGAAATTTGGACAAGTGTTATGGTAATTTTACAATATTTGTAATATTATTTTTACCCTTAATTACCCGATTTAACTTTAGACATGCTGATAAAAAATTAATAAAGTTACTATTAATAATTTTATAAAATAATAGAAACCTATTAACAAAATTATTATCCCTTTATTCCAAATATGGAATCCATTTTTCAAAATTTGAAACACAAAATTTACATAAATAATTTAAAATTAATCATGTTGAAAAACTGAGGAAACTAGTGTTTAAATTGAAAACATTCAAACGATTGATATGTTTTTATATCCAAATTCAATGTGAAATTGATTCCAATTACCTAAATTGGTTCAAATGATAATAATTTGGTATAATTATACTTTAATCTAATAAAAAATATAATTTAACACTATAAGTTATATTTCTCAAAAAGATATTTTTAATTAAAATTCATTATTTTATTAACTCTTCACTTAACATGAAAATTATCAGAAAAATTCCAAAAAATTATCCAATTAAATTTTTTATATTTATAATTAAAAAAAAAGATGTTTTTTTATAAAAATAAAAAATTTGAATCTTTTAAAAACTAGATTTAAAATAAGTGTGTCGTCCAAAGGTAGTAAAAATGCCATTAGAAAAATATAGTATTTTTAGGCTTAAAATTGTATTAATTATTATCTTATACCTATAAAATATTTTGGATGAATTTTAAAAAAAAACTGGTTCAAAAATTGGTTATTACTATTCATACCCACCATTTAAATGGAAATATTATAATAATGGATTTTTAATAGATTGTGGTGCATTCGAACACAGGGTTTTTGTGAAACAGGAGTAATTAAATTTATCTAAAAAGATAATGTACCATAAAATATTGAGGTGTTACACAATACATGATGAAATTATAATAGTTTATATAGTAGTAATTTAAATTGGATATTAAAGAGGTGATAATCATAAATATTTATTAATAAGTAATGATAGAGCATTATGACATAAAGACAACATGGGAATGTTGAAAAAACATTAAACAAGAAATCATTAGAATAATTTAATGTTAACCATGAAGAGAAAAAACAAAATGTTCTTAGGATAAACTATTGTAAAATATAGATGACATATCATGAGAACAAAACATTATCCAATTTATTATAGTGTTATCTGGGAGCACCCATCATAATCATATCATGTACATGCAAAAGTTTTCCACATAGATAATTTTATATAAGAACATATTTCATCATATTTAATCCCATGATATAAGAATATGGGTTAAATAAATTTAAGTAAAAAATTAATTAATTATTAGTAAAACTATGTTAATATCCTTAAATGGAAATGGGTATGTGTATAATCCCCACAAATGTTCAACATTAAAAATCATAATGACATTTATGCATCATAACGATAGTATGTAAAGATTAATAAAATGTTTTAATGTTAGATAAATAATTCTCTCAATTCATTGAAGTAATAATGACAGTATGAGGGAAATTTAAGAACATAATTGAATATGAAAATTTTGGAGTTAATTGGAATAAGAAAATGGGGTGTTTGAATAAAAACATGGAATAAAAAAATTGGAGGACAATTTTGGCATGGTAACGAAGGTATATAATTAAATATGGGAGGGATTAATGAGAGTGAATGGGGTAAATAATAACTTTTAATCATATGGTATTTAATAGGGATGATTTAAAATAATAAAACATCAATAATAATTTGAACAAAATGATCATTACATAAATAATGTTCTTGAATAATGATGAGAAAGAAATGACACCTTACAAAATTTTGGTATTGTAATGGCTTAGGTAAATTCTATAATGGGAGTGGATAAATAATATATAATTTTTAAGATAAAAATTTTATATTAGGGGGATATTTATAATTTCATGATAACAAAACCAATTTGGATTCAAAAGGATAAATACAAAGAGGTGCATGAATTGAAAATAAGACAGACATGTCCCTTACTTTAGAGGGTGATTCCAAAATATTAAGAGGGGTTTAATGGGATCTAGGGAGAAACTTGGTGGCACTTTAAGGAGGGTAGTTAAGAGTATGTATGCGATCAAAATATTTCTAGTGAATAGTAATGGATTCCTTGTTGGGTTCAAATATGAAAAGAGATGGGAGTTCTATATTATTTCAAAAAACATTGGTTTTAGAATCTCTACATTAAAATAATAAAAACCAAATCCATACCATGTTTTTACCCATGGTTTATATAAAATAAGAGTTTATTTAACTATTTTTTATGTCTGAGGTACTGTATCATTAAAATATTACCCATGGTGATGTGTAAGTAGGTCATGCTCTTAATGAAATGATTTTAAAACCATAAAATATAATATCAGTTTTGAAGGATTCATAAAGGCTTCATCAAATTAGTAAAATAAAATAAAAAACGCATTATTTTAAAGGGGAACATATATTTGATCATGGATACCATTAATACAATTGATTGTATCACTTTTGTGTCATTATGATTTCATAATACAAACTGTATTTTATATCATATTTAATTTTTACAAAACAATTTGACACTCTGAGAAGTATGAAAAATCCATTATTGGATATGTTTGACATTTTAATTGCCAAAAAAATATTTATATTATCAAAATAACCATAAAAAATTAGTTTACCCTTTTAAAACAAAAATCTAATTTTATTGAGAAATATTAGTTTGTTTGTCAATATTTGTTTTTAAACCATTAAAACAATTACATTTGACTTAATAAAATGTATATTATCAGATTTATTTAATAAAATTTATTTAATACTATTATTTAAAGAATAAAATATTCTTTAAATCCATTAATTCATAAAAATAATTTTCATAACTGAAATTGTATATTTCCCAAAAATACAATTTGAGTTTTCTTGTGTTAAATCTATGTTTTATCAAACACATTACATAATCATTTATAAAATAAAAAAGATAAGGTCTAAATATTATAATTATTTCCTTGAAAATTAAATATATATATATATATATATTTATATTTATATTGTTAGGGTTAACCTTTTTTTCATTGTTAAATTAATATTATTATCTTTTTAACATAATTAACCTATATTACTTTTACTTAAGTAGTGAATATTTACTACTATAACTATTTTTATTATAAAAACATTATATAGAAAGTATTATCTAATATTAATTATGATGAATATAAATATGTAATTCAGTTCCAAAATTTCAATTCACATAATTGGAATGTTTTCATTTAAAATAAAACATGAAAGCGTGACGAATAATGCTTTTCTGAATAATACATTTTTTCATGGAAATTTTGTTTTTAAAATAACTCTATAACTAGTAATATTATTTAAATAAATTTAAATTAATAATTAAAAAAAATATATAATATATATATAATTTAAATCATTACTTATTAGAGGTTATTTTTTATTAATTAATATGAAGAAAAATTATGCATTTTTAATTTTTTTATAAAAACTGTTTTTCCTACTCAAAATATAAAATTATTATAAAACATTAAATAAATGTGGTTTATATGTCATTAATTGTATTGAATTTTAATCAAAAATAATAAATTTAATTTGAAAAAATTTAAAATAATAATGGTAATTTTACATAAATTAATTTATCAAAAGGAATGATAATTTTAAATAGATAATTTTTTCACTAATTCATTATGAATAAATATTTTTCAAAATATCCACAAAATTCACCGTAATGAGATTATTATATGATGATAATAAAAAATGGAGTTTTTTTATCAAATAAATATTATATTTATTCTATAAATTAATTATAATGATTTTTATCAAGAATAAATGAAAATAATTTTTGAATAAAACTTATTTCTGAAGATGAAAATGGAATTGTTGAAAATTTAGTGATTATTTACTTAGAATTTGAGTAATAAATTTATTTTGAGTATTAATTATAAATTTATATATTTCATAAAGTAGTTATCGTATTCATACCCACATATTTACTGATTATTTGATAATTATAATGTTTAAATAATCATTGGTGTTTTAGGGTTTGGTGTTGTATATCACACACACTATCGAACATAATTTTGTCTTTTAAAAAACCTAGGGCATTACAAACAAGGTCAAATATAATATTTTATAGATTGAAATTATTTTATATTTATTAAAACATCTTATAAATTAATTTTATTGTTATTTGGTTTCCCACCGTGACTAATTATTTCCCTCAATGATTCATGGTTTTAGTTAATGGAAAAAAACCGAAGGAAACTTGTGAAGAATAAATGAAATAGTTATTTCAATAAACCATTTCATGAGAAACCAAATGTAATAGAAGCTAGTTTGTTGTATTTTTGGCTATGATAACTCAACCCTCTTAAGTTATAAGTGGTAAAAAGGTTCAATATGAACTTAATAATTTTTAAAGGAAGGATAAGTATAATATTTAATATTTTATGAGACAGTGTCTAGCCCCCTTATATGAGAATTATAATCTACTAGTTGATGAGAAATTGATCAAATTATTTGAAAAGATATCTTCTATTCCTCAGTTCTCCGACCATGAAAAGGATGTCTTAGCCATTTATAAATTTTAGGGTGAATGTTATAAATAGTGGAATAATATTAGGAATACGGGGTAAGGGTTGAAATTGAATCCATGGAATGGGTTGATTTTATGGAATTATTTAGTAGTATGTCCTTCACATATATTCTACTTACAGAAAATGGAGAACTAATTCCTTAAGCTTAAGAATAAGGATGATCAATCTATTGGTACTCGTGAAGAAAATTTTACCTGACCTTTAGGTTATAATTTTTGTTTAATAAAAATCCATGAATGAAAAATTTATCAAATCTATTTTTGGATGAATAGAATTCTTCAAAAGGCATTATACATATATGAATTTAGAACCAGTGAAGGGATTGTTTTATATGCATTGGTAGTGGTAATGAATTTCATAATTCTTAAAGATTATACTGATAAGAAAAGGAATATATAGTTTAATTTATGTAAAAACCTAGATAAGGATTGAACAAATCATCTTTATATTTATAAAATCTGTTAGATAGTTAATTCAGAAATAATTTTTTTAATAATTTTTAATCAAAAATGAAATATTTTATTTAAACACTTCTCTTATAAGGTTTTATATAAAAAAATAATTTATAATTTTTAGAATTTTATATTGATAAAATTAAAATAATTTTTGAAATCATAATATCAAAATTTACTTCAGGTGATATTTTTATTTTTGGGAAGATATTGATTTTTCAGTGACTATTGAAAAATAAATATTTTTATAAAGAAGTGATTTTCTATAAAAAAGTAATTTAAATGTTTCAATATGTTTTGAATATTTTTTAATGTAACCTAATTATTATGTAGTTATATTTAGTCTACATAATTAATTTTCAATCAATTTTATATTATTTTTTAATATAAGTTTGTTTTTGTTTTTAAAACTTGTTTTTTAAACATTTTTAAAAAAATATTGTTACACCTTTTTATTCAATAAAAATAATTCCTAATTGTGGATTTTTAAATGTAATTTATATTCAATATATATATATATATCAATAAATTTTAATTCATTTTCATACAATGATCATTATTAGACATAAAGTTGATATAGAATCATTTTTTCTGAAATATACTCTTATTAAAAACCCACTATCTCATCACGTAAGCATGATTAATATTAAAATTATTTTTTAATTTAATTGATTTGAATTTTGAATCATTAATTCCATATTTTGAATCATAATAAATTTTAATTTTATAATAATTTCATATTAATTTTTTACTAATGTTTTTAGTGAAAACAATTAAAATTATTCACATCGATTATGGTAAAAATGAGAAATACCATGTGACTAAAAAGTAAACATTAGTGGATAAATCAAATATAAAATTTCCAGTAACTCATTTTATGGAAATATTTAGACCTTATCCATTCTATCCTCTAGTTTTGTGCATTATTAGTGATACATTAGTAGGAAACAATGTTAGTGGAGTTCTCTCTTTCAAAAATTTAAAAGTTTACCACTTACTAACCTTTTAAATGGTCTCCCCCACTCCTCCCATCATTAAAACTGCCCATCCATTTTACCTATCCAAGACCTGTGAAAATAAATTTTACACTTCCATTCTATCATAATAGAAGACTTAATTTTGGCATAAATCTAACCAAGGAATTCCTTTGTTGCGAACCAAAAGGAGTTACCCAAAGAAGAGGTAACATTCATCAAAAAGCGTTTTTGTTTTATTTCCTCTACCAACACCGTTAATTATTCTTATAACATGATTATATAAAAACCCAACTACACAAAATGTACTTATATATTGTTATGAAATTTTAACAACCAATAAAACACACACTTCTTTTATATAAGTTATGGAATCATCATCTGTGTCCATAGTTGACTATCGCTTCGCAAAACTATATTGTTCATTTTTAATTTACTATATCTTATGGTTGGGTATAATAATGGAAATATTGATTATATATGATATTTATAAAACGGCTATACCTATGGAGTCATTATACCAAATACGCCCATTCACATTTCATACCAAAGGGGATAAGGGTAACCATAGTATGGCAGATTACCCCTCGCGACGCAATATAAAGAGTTTTCACTGACATTTGATATTAAAGGTAACAAGGGTAACCATATTTAATATATATATAATAAATTAATTTAATATTATATTCTTGAAATAATTATTTTCGTGTAAATATAATATTAAATTTCATTCTTACATTTTGACACATTAAAATGTGATAACATCCTTCTTGGACATGTGGGCTACCACATCCTCGAAATGATGTGATTTATTTTAAATCACAATATTTATAGATATATAAATATATATAATTATGAATCATGTTATTTATGATATAATTATAAATATTTAACAGTAAAATATTACAAACATACCTTTAATAATGATCATTGACAAATGGAAAAGTTACTCACATGTTTGTATGACCTGCTATCTTAATGATCATAACATTGGTTAATTTTTTGAAACAATATTTCAAGATGTATTTTAAGAGTACAATTTATTTATAAATATTATAATTATGCCATCAATGTTTTTTTATACATTTAAATAATGACTGCAATTACCATATTCGACCTACCAAGGTCGGTTTTCACACATAAATCGAATATGTTTAAAACACGCTATATGAACATAATTGATTAAGTAATTGTATATTAACTCTTAATAATTTATGTAAAAGTAATAATATAAGTTATAGATTTTATCATTAATGTATATAATTAACATATGTTTATTATTCTTGAATATAAAAACAAATGTCACAAGTTAGACTCAAAGTAAGGGATCTCATCTAAATTTCCTATTATTTAGGCAATTCTTGATGTTATGAACCTTTATTCTTTTATAAGGTGTATATACATCCCCTTTTACTGATCCAATAATTTCGGTACATTGTTATATCTCTTACTAATAATCTATGCTTATACAAAGATTTTAAAATTTTGTTTACATGATTTAAGGGTGATTAAGGGAAATGAAAAGGTCGAGTTATAAGTAGTTAAGAGATTTCATGAAAAGGGATCACACATTATTTTAAATTTTTTATATCATGGAAAAAATATATATTAATTTGATGTTTCCAGTTTTATTTTATGTATTTTTAATTTGTGAGTTATGGAATAATTATGTAAAACTATAGACCGGAAAAGAACCTCCAAGTGAAAGAAAGTAAATTATTGGAAAAAATACAGATTATATGATGTTTATGGACAGAGACATTTATTTGGTATCATAGTATGATTTAGATAAATTTAGTGGTTAGGGTAATATTTATAGCAATAACTTGAATTTTTTACCCTATGGTTAATTTAAATTGATATAGAATTTGAATATTAACAATGTACGTCTTCTAAAAAATATATATTAAGAGTGATTTTCTATAGAGTAAATAGGGAAGAAATAGTGAAATGGAACTAAGAGAAAGAAATACCTTTAAACGTACATCCTGATATTATGGAAATTGGAAATTTTTTTTACACTTATGGATCAGTTTTATTAGAAAATAAATATTGGTGGCATCTATCGTAGAGAGGAACAATATTTACCATGAAGGAACAAGTATTTTTTGGGTTATTTCATGAGGAAAAAACATCCATAATTTAGTGGATCATCTGACTCTATGGTACCCTAAATATGGATCAATGATATGGTAAATATATTTCAAATCTTGGGATGTTCAAGACATCAAATGGTAACCCTTATCTTTTATCATTTTGAATGTGGGTCTGATCAATGTTGGTATTTGGGTAAAAATACTAGAGAGAAATATGATCATGATGTACTAGAATGGGAAACAGTAAAGGGTATATTTATTGAGAAATATTTCCCTAAATATCTTCAAATCCATTTGGGAAAAATTACAATTATTGAGATATAAAGATGAATTTTTAATTTCTAGATATGAAGAAAACTTCATAAGATTGGCCAGGGATTTGTTGAATTTTATTCATGACATTGACTAGCAGATTAATATGTTTTAAACTAGATTGAAACCAAATCTATGAAGATCCTTAGCCGCATTAGATATTAAAACTTATGGGAAAGTTGTTTTTTGTGTTGAAATGGTAGAGATGGAATTTTTTGAACTGTATGTGTGTCATGATGATGAAATTAAGAAGAAGACATGTTGGAAAGTGAATGTGAAACATACATCAATAAAACATGGAGGTTATAAATTGATGTTCTCATCTTGTGTTAAGTTTGGTAAAAGTCACCATGGAGAATTTATTATGAATTTTGGGAAGTGTTACTAATGTGGAATGTCTGGCCACATTTCCCATGAATTCACGGAAAAGAATCTTAAGGAATCAAAGAATGAGGTAATTTTTATCCATCTAATAAAAATATTTTTTAGTTTCCATGATATGGGTTATTATAGTAATTTATATCCAAAGTTAGTTACACCGGATAAAAATCTTAATGATTGAAAATAGAAGGTTTTAGAGAGGTCATTTTCTACTACTATAGTTGATTCTATACCTTCAAATGAAGTGGTGATAGGTATGTCACTTGGGTAATGGAATTATGACAATAAATTATTTGACTATGGGTCTTTGTATTAGTTCATTTATAATAAATTTTCACATAAATTAAAAATATCCCCTAATTAATTTAAGATAAAACTACTGGTGAATGCTCTGGGTGGACGTATCAAAGAAACCAATATTTATAGGAATCTTCCTATTGTTATCGGTGGGATAGTCTTTCCCGAAAATCCTATTGAACTAGCCATTGTGGAGTTTGATAATATTCATGGTTTGGATGAGATTTCCGATTATCTCGTAAAGATTGGTTATAGTTATTTGAAATTTGTAATCGATGATTTCATGGAATGGATAACATACTAAAATGAGGAGAAATTTATTAGTGATAATGGTAAAATATACCTAGATCACATTGTAGAAAATAAATAAAATGTTCAAATTAGTTAGGTGATAGTAATAAATGAATGTGTGGAATTTTTTCTAGATGATTTCTTGGTGTTATTCTTGATCGAGAGGTTGAGTTTACTTCTGACTCCATACATGATACTAAGAAAATTTATAAAACCCCTTATCAAATGTATATAGTGTAACTTTTAAAAATGAAAAATCTATTGGAGGAGTAGTAAGATAAATGTTTCATCTGAGCTAGAACTTCACCAAGGGGTGATACGGTATTTTTTATAAGAAACGGTTCAATGATACTTTTCATTGATTATAGAGACTTGAATAAAATCATTATTAAGAAGAAGTGTCCTTTTCCTCATATAAATTATTTGTTTGATCATATATATAGTGGAAAATATTTTTGATGGATTACTTGAGTTTGAGATACCATCAGTTGAAAGTGAAGGAATCATACATTTGGATGACTGAGTTTCAGAATGGAATTGGTTACTATGAGTTTTACGTTATTTGGTTTGGGTCATATAATTCACCTACTATATTTATGGACCTTATGAATATATTCTTTCATGAGTTCTTGGAAAAAATTGTTGTTGGGTTTATTGATTAAATTTTGGTATATTTCAAAAGTCAAGAATAACATAAAATAAACCTACGGGTTGTTTTGAAAATCATAAAAAAATAACAATATGAGAAATTTATCAAGTGTGAATTTTTGTTGCAATAAATTTATTTCCTTAGAAATATTGTCTCTAAACATGTCATAACAATTGGATTAGCTAAAAATGTTTTTGATGAGTGGATGAGACCCAAAAATATCAGATAGATTCGTAGTTTTCTTTGATTTGTGGGTCAATACCAGTGGTTTGTTGAAAACATTTCTCTTTTTATAGACCATTGACTAAGATAACTTAAAAATTATTTCTGTTCATCAAGATAGAATAATGTGATGATTTTTTGTAGTAATTTAGATGAATACTGGTGATTGCTGCAATTTTGGACCATTTTTACCCAAATAGTGAATATTTCAGCGACATAGACGCTTCATTAAATAGTCATGGTTTTTTTACTAATAGTGAATGATTTTGTAATTTCATAGAGTTCATGATAGTTGAAACCTCAACAATCAAATTACCCTACACTTGATTTAGAATTATATTTTTTTGTTTTTTCTTTAAAAATTTAGAGGCATCAATTTTATTAAGTACTGTGTATAATATATAATGATCTCAAAATATTAAAGAATCTATTCACATATAAATAATTGACTAGGAGACATAGAATATGGATAATAATAATGAAGGATTATAATTTTATAATTCATTATGATTTAGGAAAATAAAAAGAAGTGATTAATGATTTAAGATGGAAAAATTAATGTTACATTTACCATGTTAAATTTGGAATGAGACTATTTGGTTACTGATTAGATGAATTTTGTCCTAAAAGTTGTGTATGTTAGGATATCCAATGTTTTTCTACTTTTCGTATAATTGACTTCGTTATAATGATATAATAATGCTTAGAAGGAGGACCAATAATTCAATGAAAAGATTGAATCCTTTAAAATTGGAATGCTCAATGATTTTAATATTGATTAAGAATGTGTTTTATCATTTTGAATAAGATTATATGTTCCAAATGATTCCTAGTTTGTAAATATTTATTGAATAAAGCTCAAAGTCCCTTTTTCTCTGTTAATTTTGGTATCAGTATGATGTATAGAGATATTTGGGATTATTACAGGAAGGATGGAATAAAAATGTATATTGCAGAATTTTCCATGACTTGTTTACTTGTATATAAGTTAAAATAGAACAATAGTTACTATAGTGGATTCTTTAAAAATTTAAATTTTCTAAGTAGAAATTGGAGAATATATCAATGTATTTTGTGGTAGGATTGTGGAAGACTTCTCAAGGTACTAATGTGATCTGGGTTATTGCTGATCAATTAACTAAATATTCACATATCATTACTATTCAAGATAAAATATCTTGAGATAATATTTCTAGACTGTATCTAAAGGATATAGTTAGGTTACATGGAATGTATCTCTCCATTATATCATATCGTGATCCCATGTTCTCATCTATCTTTTTGGAAGGACATCATTTGTCATTGGGTTCTAAATTAAATTTCAGTACAATGTTTCCTATTAACGATGATGGAAATCATGAGAAAATATAATTAACTTAGAATATATGTTTCATCCTTTCTCAATATATTTCTTGGGAATTTGGGATCAAAATATTTCATTGGTTAAGTTCTCTTATAAAAAACATTTCATTCCAGTTGACAGATGGAACCATTTGAAGCATTATATAGAAAAAGGTGTCAAGAAAACTATTTTAGGATGATTTTTGGAGAAAATAAGTAAGTGGGACAAGAGCTGTTAGAGGAAATAGGTGTGAATTTTTATTTTATTTAGTAATTCCTGACGATAGCTCATAACTTGAAGAAATTTTGTTAGGATAATCAGAGGATATATCTTTTATTCCAGGTAGGTGAACATGTATTTCAAAATGATTGTCCTTGGAAAAGTGTGACATCATCTTTTATGAAGGGTAATATGAGTCCATGGTCCATTATACCATACCATATCCAAGATAAATTTGGATTAGTTTCCAACCAATGGACTTACCTCTGAATTTATTTTCGATACATAATATATTTTATGTTATAATGTTATGGAAATATGTTCCTGACTCATCTCACTTATTAGGCCCTGAAATATTTTAGTTTTAATAAAATATTTCTAAAAAGTAATATCTAGTTAAGGTTATTAAACATATTGATAAAGTTTTATAGAATAAGTCAGTTTACTAGATTATGGTTTTATGAAAAAATGGTATGGTTAAAGAGGCGACGTGGTAATCTGAAAAATGCTACAAGGGAAAGATATCCCCACTTATTTAATAACTGAATAAAATTTAGAGGATGAAATTTATAAAATGGGTAAGGATTTGAAATCATTTTTAATTATAGAATAATTTTTTTCATATTTATAATATGATGTAGATAATTACTTTAGTTATAAAAATATTAAGAGATTTTTAATCAAAAAAATAGATTAATTTATAATTTTCTTACAAGATTATATTTAATAAAATAATTTATAAATTAAATAATTTGAATCAAATAAAATGAATATCATTTTTTAAAAATAAAAAAATTACTTCAGTCGATGTTTTCGTATTCCTTAGAAAATATTGACTTTTCAGTGAATATTGAAAAATACCATTTTTGTAAAAACGTAATTGCTTTTAATAAATTAAGTAATTTAAAAGTCTAAACATGTTTTGAATATGTTTTTATGTAAACTATGTATTAATTTAAGATATTTAGACTACTTAATTTTCTTTTTAAATTACATTATATTGTTTTTTTATATAATGTTTTTTGGGTTTAAACCCTTGTTTTTGTAATCACTATTTTAAAATGCATATTGTTTTCCATTTTTTACTTTGTTAAAATAATCTAGAATGGGGGTTATTTTAAATTAAATTTATAAAATCTATATCAGAAAATATCAATTGAGTTTCATTATATTATAATTATTAATCTAAGAGATAATATAGTATCATGTTTTTGTAAAAAAATAATCATATTAAAAACTCTCTTTCTCGCCACTTATGCGGGATTAATATTAAACTAAAATTATCCACTTTTGTGATTTTAATTTGAAAAAATGGTTAACTTGTTTAAAATAATCATAATTTATTACAACTAAAAAATTCAAATTAATTTTATTCTAATGTTATTCGTGAAAAAAATTAAAATTAATCACATTGAATAATGTAAAATTGAGAATTACTATGTAACCAAACTTTAAGTAGAAGGGGATAAATGACCTAGAATCTTTTTAAAAACCAATTTCATGGAAATATTTTGACATTAGCCTTTATAATTTTTATTTTTTTCATTATTTTATCCAATTTAATTGAAAAAATCAAGGGTGTAATTCCCACTTTCAAATTTTTAAAAGATTCCCACTCACCTCCCTTATAAAAGTCCACCCTAATCCTCATCTATTTAAAAAGCTCTAGAAATTTGGATGATAAAATCCATTCCTAAATAACTTCTTAACTTACCTAATATCCTACTAGAATCATTAAATTGTGTATAAATCCTATCATATATGTCCTTCGGTTCAATCCAAAAAGAGTTACTTGAGAAGTGTCAAAGTTCATTCAAATGAATTTTCAATTTATTTCCTCCTCCATCAATTTCAATTATTCTTAAAATATGATTATATGATTAAATAAGTATCCAAAATATTAATATATTTTCTTTATGTTATGTTTATTACCTGAAACATTACAAAATTCTATCAAATTGGTTATGAAATCATCATTCATGTGTACCATAGACTATCTCCTCACGAAATAATGTTATTAATTTTTTCATTTCTATCTATCATAGTTGTGAATAATGATATAGATAATATTTATATATAATTTTCTTGACATAATTACTTATGTTGAATCATTATATCATATAACCCATTTTTATATTTCATACCATCAGTGATATGATAACATTAGTCATGTGTTCGACAGACCACCACACCATGAAGCGATGTGATGCGTTTTTCACTAACCTATTATATGAATCCTAATAATTGTAAATATTATGAATATATGTCATATAAATGAAATAATTATCATATTCATGCCATAATTATGTTTTTATAAATATAATATAGTATATTCTTCTAACAATTTCACACAGATAAAAAGTTATAACGTTGTGCTTGGATGTGTGTATTACCGCCTCCTCGAAGCAATGTAATTACATTTAAATCACATGAATGATATATATAAATATATATAGATAAATATTATTGTATTTATGATAATTTTATAATTATGGAATGATAAAATATTACATACCTTCTTTCCATAATGATCATTGAAAAATGGGAATGTTATAATTGTGTACGTACGACCTACCGTCCCCATTATTATAACATTTGTTCATTTTTCTAAAACATATTTCATGACTGATTTTAAGAGTATAATTCATGTATAAATATGATAATTATTTAATTATTATTTTTGTTTATATGTTTAAATAATTAGGCCTTTGACCATAGTCAACTAGCTAAAGTCATTTTTACTCATAAACCAAATATGGTTAAAACACATGACTTAAACTTAATTGGTTAAGTAGCTATATATAACTTTTAAATAAGTCAAATAAAAGTAATAATATACTTTAAAAAGGTTTTAAAGTAATTAAATAATTTACTTAAGTTTATTATTCAGGAAAATAATGTCACATGTGTCAAGTCAGACTCGAGGTAAGGGACTTAATAACAATTTCTTTTAATTAATGCAATTCTTGAAACTATGAAATTGTGTCCGTCTATAAGGTGTATAAATATAACCATTCAAATTATATATAAATAATTTATCTATTCTACTTATATTTATTTTCTAGTTTAATTTAATTCTTCTATGGTGTTTATGAATCAAGTTTTACTTAAATGGTAAGGGGAAATATTTTGAGAAAAAAATCATCTTTAAATGTTTTTCATCAAACTCTACTTCTCTTCCATGTACATGTTTTTTAAAATAATTTTGAAATTTTTTATATGGAAATAAAATATCCATAATGTTCTTATTGTGCCACATTTTCTTTATATAAATGGATTCTGAAAAAAATATTTGTACATGTTTAAAGGGAAAATTATGACAAATGAAAATGAAATGTCTTATTTTTAAAGTATGATGATAATGACCATTCATATTGTTGTGACTTTTATTTTATTTCTTATTTCCATTACATGATTAAAAGTTTTGGTAAATTAAAAACCTTATTTCCATTTTAGGTATTTTGTTATTGAATATGGTTTTTAAAATAAAATTTTATTGTAAATTTAATTTTTTAAGATAATAGTATTTTTGATAATCTAAACGTTATTTAAATGTGAGTTCAAAATAGTTCCACAGTTTTTTTGTCAAAGTGGTGTTCCTAGACATTGTATAGGATAAGTGTACTCAAATAACAATAGGTTAGCTTGATATATATTAAACTATGGTTGTGACTAGATGGGGATCCAATACTCTGGGTAAGGATTATATTCTATGGAGAATTATATTGGAAGTTTGTAGTATGATTATTCCAATTTGTAAGGGTTTTGTAAGAGTTATATGGGATGATGTTCCAAGGTACCTACAAGAATTTTTTTATTCATTATTATTATTTTTCATGGAAATAATTTTCTATTATACGGTAAAATAAATGTTCCTTTTAGTGAGAGATGTTTCCCTTTATGGGAAAAAGTTATGTTTTGAAGAAGGTTTTTTCATGGGTTTTCATGTTTTTACTAAAATAAATATATCCCTTATTTTTGTATCCCTCGCTGAGATTTTTTTCCCATCCAATGTTTTTAAAATATTTTTATAGGGTTCATGGATGTGTAAGGGAAATGAAGAGGTCAAATTAAAATACATGAAGTATTTTCTTGAAAATAGATCCTGATTTTAAAATTTTTATATTATGGAGAAAATAGATACTAAATAGTAGTTTCCACTTTGTATTTTTGGATTTTTTTATGTATGGTTTTTGAACTAATTTTATAAAATACTAATCCTAAAAAGATACTAAAAGTTAAATATATTAAATTATTGACTAAAACACAAGATTTTGTAATTTTTAGGGTTAGGGACTTATAATGGAATCTCTAGTAGTATGTGAAGTGTTGGGAAGAAAAATTTTCAACCTTGTAATTTTAAAAATTATAGGAAGGAACAGTCACGTGAATGCCTAAAAGGAATAATTGTTTATTAAAATATGGGATTCCTATCCATTGAGTGAATTAATATAGAAGTTATATGAATAGAAAAAAATTAAATAAATAGAGATATATCTCAATATTATACGATAACCACACGTTAGTGTAAAAAATTCAAGGATTTTCGGGATTGTGAAAAATAATTCCTTAATCTAAGGGTTAAGTAGTACAATAATCCAAAACAAGAACTAAAGTAATAGGGAAAAATGAAAATCTTATGAAAACACTATAGGTGAAGTGAACCATGATTGTCAGGGAACACTTATCCTCAAATATATATTTGGGGTTTCTAAATTAATGTTTGTATGAATTATCCAAATGAAAATCCTATCCATTAGTGATATTTTATGAGATTATGAGCATTGATGGGCTGTCCATACCAAGATTCAATATTAATTTTGTAAATAAGTGAATCATATTTTGATATTAAAAATTAATGTTCGGTTGTCCAAAATATCAAATGGAAATATTTTTGGATAATATAAGAGCATATGTATGAAAGAAACAGACAATTATATTTTAATTTATTTTTTATAATGATAGAGGTATTTATATTTTTTATGAAACTTTATAAGAGATTAAATTATTTTAAGATAATTTATATATTAATCATGGAAGGATGTGAGTGAAAATCATTACAATCAATGGGATTGAATTGTCTTCAGACATATTTTGGATGAGCCTTATGATTAAATGTTTTTAGAATGGTTATGTTGAACTTTGGGTGTTAAAATTAAAATTTAGGAACCCAATTATTTCTTATTATTCTTATTGGATAACTTAGGATAACCATTTTGGTTTGTGTAAATATCTGGTGACATGTGGAATAAAGGTACATCATTTTTTAGATTTTAAGATAAATTAAATTTAAATTTTAGTGCCTCAAGAATGAAAAAACTTTCATCTAAAATATTCAATTCTTGGAGTAAGAGATGAAGTGGGAATTGTTAAAACACAACCAAAGGATGAAATTGTTATTATGGAATATAATTAAATAAACTAAATATATATTCTTAAGAGAATTCATCACCTTTTTGGAAAATTTACTTGAAATAAAAAATTATTCCTTTACCATGATTTCTGATGAATAAATGGTCTTTTTACTCATCACCAATTTATGGGATCGTGGTTGTTAACTTTCCCCTCACCATCATCTCTCTCACTATAAATTAATATTTTGGATTTTTTTCTCTTATATGTCCATATTTTCACTACACACTAATTTTATAAAATTTAGAATCCTTGTTATGTGTTATTCAAGATAACCTTCATAAATTATTTTCCCTCTTGTCAAGATGATGTTTTCTTGAATATTTTGATGATTTCAGTTTTCTATAAGTTATTTTAAAAAATAAAACCCATTTAGGATAAATCATAATTATTTGGATTAAATTTATCATGGGGAGGGGTGATATATAACACCCGCAGATTTTATAGAATATATTTTTCAAATAAAATTTATTTTTTTGAGATCGTTTGTTACACACCACACAGACTTTTAGCGAGCATTGATATTTCATTAATGTTATTATTTAAACATGAACATTATAAATTAGCTTTTAAATTTTTGGGTATGAATAAGAATCGATAAAATATGGAAAATATATGTTTTACACATGAATATAATAAATAATTTTGATATAAATTTAAAATAAATGATAATTAAAATTATTTTAAATTATAATAAATTTTCTAAATTTTTTTTATACACATGGAGCATTTTTATTTTAATAAATTAAATTATTCAATTTTAATGAATAATTTTAATAAAATTTATATATTGTATATTCGTTAAAATATTTTTTCATTCATCTAATATATTTGAAAAGCATGTGATAATAATAAATCTAGTTTTATATTTAGAAAATGAATTTTTCTAAAAATGAGTTTTGTTAGATTCTTCCCACTCAATTTGAAGATTATATTTTCAGATTTTAGAAAATTTATTCGAAAAATGAATTTTATTTTTGAAATCCACATTTAAAAATTTTGTAAGGATTATTTTTTGATGGTTTTATGTGAAGATTAATTTATTCAATGAACAGTGAAAAAATTTATTTTTATTCAAAACTGCCTTTTATTTTATTGTATTTAAAAATTAAATTTTATTATTAAATGGTTTTAAAAATAATTTTTAAAAATTATCTTTTAATTATTACAATTAATTTCTTTTTAATCAATACTATGTTCAATTTTGATATGAGTACTTTTTATACTTATGAAAATCTTCTCTTTTGAATACCACATTTTTCATCAGGACTGTGTGTTAAATTTGAATTTAAATTATTCATATTATTTGAAATGAAGTTGTAAAAATGGATAACATATTTAGAAACATAATAATTACTATTATTTAATATGTTCAACTTAATTTTGGTTATAACGAATAGTTGAGACATTGACAATTAATAAATGAAAATTAGGTTAAAATGGGTTTAATATGGGTTAAATTAAATGATTAGTGTGAAATTTCCATTAAAACATGTCTAAATACTATTGGATGTAATTTTTAAAACAATATAATATCAAAAATTAGTATTTATATCTATTTGGAATCATTTTTTGGAAGAATTACCTCATCATTTTCTGATTCTTTTTGGTAAATTTCTTTGTAGTTTCCAAGTCAGTTACTTTCCCAAATTATAAAAGGGAATATCTTCCCTCTCATCTCTACCAAGAAATATAATTTTTATTTTCTATAATAAATACCAAAATATAATCCATAAATATAAAACTATCTTCTATATTCTTTAGTATTATTATGTAAACCTCCGAAGAAGGCTTTTGGTGCTAACCGAAGGAGGTTGTTTAAATAAGAGGTATTGTTCTTAACTGAGTGTTTTTAATTTATTTCTTCATCAAAAAACACAATGTTTTATTAATATAAGATGATATTATATCCTTAGTATCTTTATTATAATGATAATTTATTATGTTAGTTTCATAACATTAATCTCTCTCCTCTTTTGTCATATGGGAAACGAATATGTCAATCATGGGTGTGGTGGACTATCGTCGCATAAACCGATGCAATGAATTTTAAAGAGATACTTCTAATGGATGAATATAATTGTGGATTTAATATACTTATATGATATTTAGGACATAATTATACTTATTTAATTATAATATCACATCTAAATTCTCACTTTCCAATACATTGGTTAATGATAACTTAACTCCTGCGTATTTGTGGACTACCACCTCCTCAAAGAGAAGTGACAAGTTTGTTCTGTTATTTTGAAATGGATGGTAATAAAGACATTTTTAATGAATATATATGATACTTATGATATAAAAATTAGTATGGAAATATGAATTGATAATTACATTTTCTTTATTCCATCCATTGATAAAATGTAAATAGTGTTCACATGTATGTATAGACTACCATCCCCATGAATGTTGTGACTCATTTTTATATATATAAATTTTTTGTTTAATTATGAATAAATATATATTTAATATATATGATATTTATATCATTGAAATTTTTTTTATTTGATTAATCCATTATAAAAGTAAGAGGACCAAAACTACCAAACCAAAAAATATGTGAAAAATGAAGTAGTTATTACCTCAAAGAAGACTTTATAAAGGAATTTTTAATAAGTGGGTGATGGAAATATATAAGTAAATAGTATATGGTATGATTAAAATTAACATAAACCAATAATATATATAAATTAATCCTTTATTTATTATAATGTTGGAAAAATTACAAATAATGTTGAGACTTGAGGTAAGAGATTTATTGACTCTATTTAATTTATAAGAGACATATTCCATATTTAACCACCATTTTGTTATTGTGTATATACTACCCATTTCAAATTTTATTTGATGAATAAAACTATTTTAATGATACTTAATGTTTCATTTTATGTTATTATCTAAAAGGTATTATGATTGAAACGTATCCCTAGTAGTATGTTCTTTTCATCTAACTTTTATTTCAAGGGATATATACCTTATACACCACTTATTTCTTATATATAGTGTTTATAATACCCATGGATGTGTTGTACGATTCCTATAATTTAAATTGTGGGTTATATTTGTCCACATAATATCTTCTCTTTTACAGGGCTAGTGATTCAAATGTTACAAATGTGGAAAGGGTTTGATTTTACAATATCATTATTTTTTGGATTATTTTTTATCATGATTATGATGATGAAATATTAACATATATCTCTAAAAAACTCATGAATTTTATAAGTGTCCATTTTTTTTAAAATTACCCGTGTTTTTTTCCAATTTACTCTTTTTATGTTCACTTTAGTTCAAAATAATATTTTTAGTGAAAATTGTCTTTATTTCCCCCATCAGTTAGAAATAATTTTCCTTCCAAATACATGATTTATATATTTTTTTTCTAGAATGTTTTAATATAACTTTTTTAATTATATTTTACCCTTGATTAAATTTTTAAATTTTTATTAAAAGGAACATTATAGTCATTTTACAAACCATATATTTTTTTACATTTATTACTAAAATGAGAAAGAAATTATTGTTTTAATGCATAATTAATGAATGGTATTTCCAACCGTTATGAGTATTCAGTGATTTAAGGGAACCTTTTTATGTTTAAAAGGTTATTTTAAAGACTTAGTTTTTTCTTTGTAGTACTTTTAAATAATTGTACATATATTTTTGGAGTTAGGTTCTGAAACAGGGTATGATTTCATGGCCAGATGTTCCCATAAATAATTTGATATAAATATTAAATATATTTTATATTAAATAAGAAACATTTATTGAAGAAAATGGTATAAATCATAAAAGGTTTCTCAGATCAGAAATACAAGACCATAGTTGAGTCCAAAACATGATTTAATTCAAATGTTTGACCTCAATTGGTCATCACATGGATTTATGGTATGGAAATTCTTGGTAGGGCTTTATATTGGTAAATTAATGAAATTAATATAACAATTTAACCTAACTGAAATTAATATAAATCAACCACAATAGATAATCATATAGGTCCAACCGCAAAACCCCTAGGAGGATTCCATTGTTTTCTTCCTCCTTCAATTGATGAATCATTCTATGATGAAGACAATTCTATGATTTATAGTAGATTAATATGTCCCGTGTGTAATGACATCCATCAATCATTGGAAGAAATGTTATTTATAGATTAATGATCGAATATCTAGGAAGGGTTCTTGAATTCATTGTTTAATTTATTTTTGATTAAATTGATTTGGAAAGATAATATTATTACCATTTATTTGCACCAATTTTGGCCTTTTCATGATCCCCAAAACTGAAACTTCATTAGATATTCTTATTTTTAACCCAGATCTCCCATATGTGTTTGTTTTCAAATTATTTTTGGCCAACAGTTGATAAACGTTTGTTTATTGTTCCACTATCTAATAAAATCATCATGTTATTCACCAATTGAACCTTGTGGTCACAATTCGACATTTGATTTATTGCCAAGCCCAATCAGACCCCCGGTTTCACGATGGATTCATGTGTGAGATACATATAAAAAATAGGTATGATTTCAGATAGATTGTAGGTTGTGGGTGATATTTTTGATGATCGACTTCCAAAACATCGATTATGGGTGATCCCGAGGTGTGTGAGGTGTGCATGTTTCATATGAGATAAATCAAGAACTGAGTTCTAGGAAATGATGTATTAAAATAGTGAATCTGGTGCTTCGCCTTATATTTCAGGAGGCACAGAGGAGAGATCTGAATCCTCGAATGATTCATCTAAAATTGAGAAATCAGATATGAGAATCTATTAAAAACATGACTAGGTGATATGTATTGTAATGAAAACATGTCTTGTATCCCCTATGATGTGGTGAATAAGGTTTTTGGGATTTATAAGGTTGGAATTCCATGTAAACTCTGTACACACCGTGTACATATTACCTGAGTGGATAACCTATTAGGAGTAGCACATGGCCAGATACATGCCATGTGCTCGAGTACATGAACATGGCTAGAGACAAGGGAGACACCCGTGCGAAGAAACATTATAAGTACCAAAGTTCCTAGAAGAAAATTAAGGATAGATACAAGAACATTGGGAAGGGGTAGGGACCCTGACTATCTTAGATATGCCGTGTAGGATCCCAACATGCTGTGTAGTGTTACATGGTTTTAAGTGACATGTACCTCTAGAGACATGTACAAATGATGGAATGGGACCACATATCAAGTGGTTCCCATCACATGTTGTGTAATCCATATTTCCTTTTTTGGAAAGATTCAAACTCTTGTATATCATTCATTTAGACATTACTTTTAGACCGTGAGTAGCCTATCCAAAGTTTTTCTCTACTTAGAACATGATGGTAAAATCTATCATGGATTTTGAGGTTGAATGTGATATTTTTGGGAATAAGGATTTTTAGGTGAGATTCTGGGAGTATGATAGATTTATAGATGATCCATTCCCTACATAGAAGGAGGGTTCCACTCTGATTGTAGATGAACCATGCCTAACTCTGTTGGAGGATTAAACTCTATAAATCTTAAAGGACCCATGCCCATGCCAACTAAAGGTTACTACTATATAAGTATGTATATGACCCATTTCCAGCATAGTTTTATGGTTCCTCTATTTTTTTCTATATAGGACCCACACTTAGCCCTTCTATAGGGTTCATAACTAATCATCGAGGACCCATTCACAGCTCGACATGTGGAAACCCAATAACATTTTTGAGAGATCCTAGGAGTATGAGATCATGACGTGGGCTCAGTATATGGAGCTATTTGTGTATTATTTTCATTCAGGGGTTGAAAATATTATAGGAGGGAATGATATTGATAACGAAATTTATTTGTAATGCTTTAAAATATTTGTAAATATATTTTTAAATATAAGCCCTAAAATGATGTGCGATTATGAGGCCTGATGTTCCTAGAATTAATTTTATAAAAATGTTAATTTATATTATATTACTCATGCATACTTTATTTACGAAGATGGAATAAATCTCAAAAGGAATATCTTATCATAAATCCATGACCACAGTTGAGTCTGGAATGTGATTTTTACAGTAGGCACAACCTAGAATAGTCTAGTGTGGGGGTGTTTGGATATGGAGAATGTTGGTGGTGCATACAGTTGGTTAATTATTTAAATTAATTAAATTAATTTATTAATTTAACATAGCTGAACTATCTATAAATCCAGTTCAATGGAAAATACTTCAGGGTGACCCACATAAACCATGGTAGGATTTTAGATTGTTCTTCGTCCTTTCATTTTAGAATTGACTTCGGATGACGATGAATATCTATATCAAATTCAATTGGATCATAAAAAATTCAACCACTTCCTTCAATGATTTGAAGGAATGTTATTTGACAAATAAGCATCTACTATACTAGAAAGACTCATGGATTCATGGTTTATCATCTTGTTGACTAAATTGATTGAGAAAGATCATCTTCTTACTTATGATCTATAAAAATTGTGGACTTTTCATGAGACTATGTATTGAAATTCAATGGGATATTATTGTTTTATACCCCAGACCCCCCAAATGTTTTCATTAGACATGATCAATTGGAAAATGATTGATAAATTTGTTTTGATTGTTCCTTTTTCCCAAACATTATTCACATTCTTCACTGATTATAACTTAAGGACCCGGTTCAACATTATCAGGTGGTACTGAGTCCAATGAGACCCTTAAATTCACAATGAATTCATGTGTGAGATATGGATTGAAAAACCTGGGATTATTTCAAATAGATTTTGGGTTTTGGGTGATCAATTTGATGATCAACATCCAAAACCTAATTTATAGAAGAACCCAAGGTGTGTGATGTTTGTGGGTTACATGTGAGATTATTTAATGACCAATTTCCTTGAAATAACCCATAGATACACACAATCAATGGATTACCCTTTGATTTTGGGAGGCGTTGAGAAAATATATGAAGTGTCAGAGGTTACAACAAGAATCCCAAAAATAGATATGAGAATCTATAAAGAATTAGACAACACACTATGAACCATGATGTGCACATGAAATATATCCTCTATGGTACGGTGGATTGGTTGTTTGGAATATATAAGGATGGAATGCTATGTACAATTCATACACACAATGTACCTCTTCCATGAGTAGATGATCCATATTTCATAGTATATGGCCAGACACATGCAATGTACTCAATTACACAGTCTAATCCTAAGACATGGGAAACACCCCATGTGAAGTGATACACCATAAAAAAATTATAAAGACACGACTTCTAGATATATAAATTACTAAGGTGCACAGGAAGGGACCTCAAGTGGCTTGGGTACACTTTGTATTCACCCTACATGTTTTGTAGTGCTAAATGGTTTCGTGAGCAATGTACCTTTAGGGACATGGACTAGCAATAGTGTAGGTCCATATGCTGTGTGGGTCCCCTCACACACCATATACCCCTTTCTTAATTTTTAGAAAACTCCAAACTCTCATATCTCTTTCATTTGACGAGGATTATGGCCCACGAGTAGCCCACCCTTGATGTTTTTCAACATAGAACAAGGATTTTCCCAATGTTTAGGAATTTGAGTTATGATGTGAGATTACCAAGAATGGTTCTATTTTAGGTGATGCTTGATGATTATAGTGATTATGAGGGATCACAAGAAGCATTATAAGTGGAACTATTCAAATAGGCTAGGTATGGGTCCTCTATTATTAGAGTGTAACCCTCTATCTGGGGTGATAATGGGTTCTCTACAAACCTTTGGAGTTGAATACCCTAGCTGGTTTGGGCATGGGTCCTCTATAGTCTTGTCGAGTGGATCCATTGAGCTGGGTAGGGTATGTTTCCTCTACAGGCTTCTAGGGTAGAAACATTCAGCTAGGATGGGTATGAGTCCTCTACCATCATCATTGAACCCTTCTATTGGACAGGTAATGTGTCCTCTATCTACTTCTAGAGTGAAACCCTCTAGTTAGAATATAGATGGATCCTCTCTCTATCCACTAAGTGGAACCCTTATGTTGTTCCAGGGATTGAGTCCTCTACCGAGATATTGTGGCTCATAGACTATGAAACATGGTGATGAGGTGTGTCTTATAATAGTTTTTGTTTATGGGATGATGAATGAGATGTTTTGAATCATTTTGGGAAATATGTAATTACTGCTATCATTTTTTCCAAGACTAGTTAATGAGATTGAGGTCCCATATCTCTCATTTTTGGGATTCTTTTTCTGAATATATATATGTATTTATATTCATTTGTATCCATGTTATTGGAATCAGTTACATTTCTACCATGGTATGTGAAGAGGAATGAGGTATTCGATTTTCTTCAAGTTTATCTTCTCATGGTTGAGGTTACTCTTCTACTATGGGTAGAGAAGACACGACACATAGTCCACCTACACGCCTTGTTGATCCCATTGTTCTGGGATGATGTTTCTTTTCCTTTCTTTAGGTTGAGATACATTCTTTTTACTATATACTATCTTTTTATTCCTATTGTATCTCTTACTACACATACTTTTTTATTTTGGAGAGTCCTACTGGGTATGTATATACTCACACCTACATGGTATTTTATAGAACATGTATTTTCTTATTCGGATGGCAGACATGTTAGTGGGGACGTCAGGGGAGATTCGGGATATTGGGTGCTTCAGATCATTTCTGACGATTTTATCTTTGACATTATGGTATAAGATATCTCAGTAGTGTACTTTTTTAGTTTTATTAGGATGGGACATATTTCAGGTTAAGTGTGTATTTTTCCACATTACATTTCAGTTTTCACTATCATAATATTTTACACACTAGTGATTTTACATGCCTATTTTACTTTCTAGAAATTACATATTCAATTACCTTCTCTCTACAATTCTACACTGAGATGGTTCATTGTGTGCATACAATTACATTTAGAAAATACCTCAAATGTAATTTATGTGTTTCGAAACTTGTCGCCACCTCTTGGACTTTGGATGCAGGCTTGGGGTAATTGTTGCTTGAGCCTCAGTTTGGGCCGGGTTGTGATAGTTATTTTCAAGGAAAAAAATTTCCTATAAGTTTTCAATGTTTATTCGAAATAAATAATTTCAATGTGAGATGGTTAGTTTTTTTGAGAGGCATTCCAATTGATCTTTTAAAATAATTTTCCATCTAAGATAAAATCCTTTACTGTTACAAAAGATTTACTGAGGATATGATCTAATGATACCATCATTATTATTTCTATGGATAATATATTCTTATGATGAAAATATATTTATTAAATCCCTTTCTTTTCAACATGTTATTTTATGATTAAAGGTTTATGAAACCAAATTCATTTCATGGATTTTTAAATTGTGAATGTTTTTTGATCTTCTGGAAGAGATGGTATGATATTTATTATGTGACTGGTGGGTCCAACATCTTCCTCCAAAACATTGGTTAAATATGGATAAATCCTGAGTTAATTATGTATTCTGTGAACCTGATCTCATGTTCACAATGTTTTGAGTGGACCTATTTGCACGTCCATGAGTTTATTTTTATCTTGTTTCAAATCCATGAGCTTATGTGTTGAACTTGTTATGGATATATAATGTTATGTGTGGAATAGGTTTCATTTCTATAATGTTATGTGTAGACCTAGATTCGCATCCACAAGGTTATGTGTGCACCTCATTTCATATCAACAAGGTTATAAGTGGACCAGGTTTCATGTCCATTAGATTATGCATGTACGTGTTTTCAGGTATATAATTTTATGTGGGGAATAATTCCATGCACTAAATTTAATGAGTGGAGATGTTTCTATTTTTGCATGTTCATAATGTCATTAACATTCATCTTTTCCAAATTTCTATTTCTATGATATGCCCTAAAGGATTATATTCTTTGAATCATTTTTAATTCATGTATTACAAACTTCTGAGCTTTATTCCATGACTCAATAATTATGATTTCTTTACACAAGGTATGGTTCTCAAGTGTTCAGATCATGTTCTCATACCCTCATTCTCATTTTATTTCAATGTAACCATTTATATCTATCTTTTTTACCCTTACTAAAAATATGGGATCAAAATTTATTATGTTTTTTCCCCGTGGTTACATATAAATTTTTTTGTATGGTATGTCTAAGAACAATATTATTTTGGAAGGTATTTCAAGGAGATGTTTCATATATTCCATAAAATAAGAATACTGAGTATCTAGTCTCCAAAGATAAAAACTATTTGGTCCTCAGGAATTTATTTGTAAATTGTATTTAATATTCATCTAAAAATAATTAATACTTATATATTAAAATCTAAGGTCACAATAATAAAAATCATCCATGTTTATATTTTTTATTCTATTCTGAAAGAATGTTTAGATGAAGGCTTAAAAAACTTTTTGAAATGTGATTTTACATAAAGTGTGGTATATAATATTCTATATGATGATTTAATGGATTTAGTGTTAATATATCATATCAAAAATTATTTTTAGAACTATAAAATCTGATTTCCAAATGATGGTATGAATTTTTTCCCCATTATGATGTTCCCTACAATTTTGATTATTTATTTAATCTCTAATTGAATTGATTAATTCGATTTTAAACAATTTATTATCAATACAATTTGGTAATGGAATGTATTATTTTAAATCTATGAAGCTTTGTGATGATATACTTACTGCCCACAACTAATCCTTATGTAAATAATGGTGAAAAATGGTGGTTACTAGTTTGTTTTTTTTGGGTCAGCTGAAAATTGTAATTCCTTATTGTTATTGAATTTTTTTAGTAAAAAGTCATAAAATGACAAGAACCTGAACATTTTAATGAACCATTTATGTAGAAATCAAGGATTTTTATGGGTATTCTCATAATGTAGATTATTGGACGTTATAAAAAACCTTTTAAATTGAAATTGTTATGTTTATAAAAGCTGAAATCTTCTATTAGGAGTAGGAAGCATGTTTTCCATTTAAAAATAAATTACTTTTTTAAAAGGGAATTTCCATATACATTTAATTTATGTATTTTAAAATATATATAGTGGGGAGGCACCACCTCCATCAAAAAAATATTTTTAGTTACACATTTCAAATTTTTGTGGGTGACCCATAGCCTCATAAAGAAGAAAATATCTAGATGTGGTGGATGAGTTTCCTAAATTTTTTTCTTGTGGAAGCCTATTTTTTGTTGATTTCATTGGTTGTATTGTATGTATAATATTATGTGGTGTTGTCCGCTGTCATTTTCCTTGTTAGATAGAGTAGTGTATGAGTTATTATTTCCTATTATGAAATATTGGGTTTTTTAGGAAGATAGTTTTCCTTGTGTGGTTTATGCTGAATATATTTTTATGGGTTGAAATATTTCCATCAAAATGTCTTTGAAATAATGTGAATGACTAAGAGATAGTGGAATCATGTGATAGAGTGTTGTTGACATTTTGTTGTGAGAGGTTTTAGAGTAATTAGTGGAGCCTCTATCCTTGAATAATTGGATTTTTTGGATGAATATGTGGCATCTTTTGGATTTTTGATGACTCTAGATCAATTTAGAGTTTCATTAAAAATTATCTTATTTCAGAAATCACACCAAAGATGCTGGGAGATGAAGTGTGGGGGATTAGAATAATGTTTTTTGGGATATTTTTTTTGAATTATTCTATATGGACTTCTTCTGATAAACATAGATTCGAGACCATATGAGAGAGATTTGGGTTGTTTCTTAGGGGAATGGAAGCCTATGAATATTTTGGATTCATTTTAATTTTAATGAATGATCATTGCATTTTGAGTCTTCCTTGAGGATGGATATATAGTGTTTTATCATTCCTCTTCAATTGGTGTCTTATTAAGTGGTGAGAGACCAAGAAAACATCATCAAAAGGGATTATCATTTGGGGGAGGGTTTTGGAAATGTTCCGACCCAAGTGACTTGAAACGTTAAGATAAATACATTGAGTTATGGAATACAGAGTTCATGAAATAATAGTGTGATGTGACCCAAGGAGTTATAGAATGGTTCCAAGATATTTGGATGAGTAGTTCTTGGTGTTCGATATTTGGTGAGTTGGTTTGTTTCTTGTGTAATGATATAAGTAACAATCAGTATTAATTCCCCATGATCCAAGAAGTTCCTCAATCTTGAGTGGAGATACAATTTTGGTGAATCATTGGGTTGGACCATCCACTTTAACTAAAATCCTTGCAATGAAATTTTGAACACACATGAAGTATTATTTTCCTTCATATATTTAGTTTTTTTGGATTCCATCATATAAAACCCTATGAATTGTTTATTCGAATTAATTTAACATTATAATAAATATAATGCTTATTGTGAATGGTTATGTCATTGTATAGTCCATTGATACTATGAGTGGTTCTTCGTATGTCCTAATAGTAGTAATTCATTCATTTGAGATGTATATCACATGGTGACTATTTGGAATTTCCCAGATTCCTTCTATTCTAGGTAGTTTTTTAATTCTTGGTGATTAGAATTTTCATATTAGTATCTAATTTAATGGATCGTATCTTAATGGCCCAGAAAATTATGTTTTTTGGGTGATAGAGGCTCCGAGAGGAAGTTTGGTAGTGTTCCTCAAGGGAGTGAACTATTTTTTCCATATTGAGATTCACGACATCATAGTATAGGGTGTGGTATGGAATATTTTGTGTTCCTTAGAGGGGTTTTGATGACACATGATGTTTTTCATTGACTTCTTTGAGATATTGGGTGTTTTGAGTTGGTCATTTGGTGTTTGGGGTTCCATGGTTGGTTGAACAACCACATGTGCTATTTTAGTGGGAATTTCATGATGCATAATGGTCAATATTTTTCTATGTAAATTAATATCCAATATTTTTAAGAGGTTTTGAGTTGGATGTATTGTGTTAGGAGAACCATGGTTGTTGAAATGGCTAGGGAAGAAATTTTTGAGAGGTAATTTTAGAGGAAACACTAGTATAAGGGTACCATTAGACATTATAAGATTTAGTAATGGTAATAGGGAGTACCCTTATAGTGGTATTACCTTTTTCTATGAAAAGGTGGGGCTTCTTTGGGAGGTGGTTCACCATGAGTAGAGAAACGACTTGGATTTCACTTTTAGAAGCTATTTTTCTAGAAGAGTTCACCGGTGATAATGAATGAATATTGAAACAACCTGGTTTTGATATTTTGATTGGAGTACTGGTGATTAATAGTGGATGTCAAATATATGTCTAATTTTATCCAATGGATAAAGGGAAAAAGTAGTATGGAGCTAAAAAAACCATAATTCATGGTGTGGTGGGGTTAAATGGCCAGGTGCTTCATGTTATGCTATAGTGGCCGATCATGGTGGGTGTTGAGGGTTGAAATTCACATGGGAATTTAAGGCTATGGTGGATGTCAAAGATGATTTAAAATGGTTTTAAAATTAAAAAAATATATGAGGGGGATTCAAACTCTAAATAAGTGAACAATGACTTTCCCTTGAAGGACCACATGCATAGTTTGATTCAATACATAGTGGTGCAGGATTTCAAAGCCTCTACTATAAATAGATTTTTGAGCCCCCTTAGTTATATTCAATAGTTTTTATTCTATTGTACTGCATCCTACTCCTTGTCTCCCTACAATCATAACACCACATCTTTGAGATTCCAACCATTCAGTTTATAAATATTACAGTATTGGATCATGATTCTTATGGTGATTCATTAATTGGTGGTTCATTCTATATTTTCCAAACTTTAATAGAGAATATTGACCTCCTAATTGAGTTTGGGGTTTTATGAAATTTTCATTTATCATCTAGAATTATATAAATAAATATACCTACTTTGATTGTCTTATATTCAGGTATTATTGTTATCATTCTTGATGATTGACATTACTTGATGGGTGTTATTGACTTTCTATGAGAATACGAAGGAAATAAAATTTCAAGAATAAGATTAGTTAAGAAAATAACACAGTTAATGTAAGTTATAATGGAATGGGGTGTTTCATTTGATTTCATAATTTTACCCTCGCTTTGGGTTGATCTTCGGTTTCTAGATATGTTGGGACATTTATTAACTAATAAATATAACAAAAGTGATTTTTTCCAACAATATAATTGGATAAAAATATGAACATTGTAATGAAAAGTAATGGTTGATATCTATGATAATTTTGGTGTTATTGTTATTGATATTCTTGTTGAGTGACTCGTTAATTTTATGGGATATTTTGTCCCATGTATGTACTAGTTTCTTATATGATTAAATTTTGTTTATTTATATAATCCCCTATATTTAAATATGTTAAATAAGATAACATGGGTGTTTAATTGATTGGGTGTGAATATAAATATTATGGTGAACTAGAATGGAATATGTATGGTTGAAAGACTTGGAAACTAGAATGTTAGCCGAAAATTAGCATGTTGGAATTTTATACTGCACTGTAAATTTAAATTTTTGTTATCAAACACTTTTAAGGAAGAATGTTAGAAACCGAGTCAAGCACAGAAAGATAAAACAATGTCATGGAAGTGAAATTGCAGCCTGGACGTTTTAACCCCTCTATGAAGTTTCCAAGATATGGTGTTTACCTGGATGTCATGTTTCTCCATCAGATGACCTTCAAATCTGAATTCCAGCTTTCCCTAAGACTATATGTACTCCTCTACATTGATCTTTCCATTGTTAAACTCCCGAACCAGAATCAAATCCTTTTTTTCCATCCAATCACCCTGCTCATCATTGGTTTCCACATTAAGCGTCTTCGTCATCATTGTTACTACCTCCTCCTTAGGAGCGTTGATAATCAGACTAGTTTCTATCATAATATCATCTAAACTCATAAAAATATCAAGAGGATTATTATCCCTCTCCCGTTGCTGGCTTTCCCTCTTGGTGGGGGGGGGTCACAATCCTTCAGTGTGTCCTTCGCCTTCTTCACCAACCGGGTCTCCATAGGTAAGGGTAAATACGAATAATACTTTTTCTCCTTCCATTTTCCCATTCTATTCTTGCTCCACCTCGGACTAGGATACCTTCGCTCTTGGTCCTCGTCCTCTGTATCGCCAATGAAACGGCTTGAATGTTCATCACTGGATTCTCCCTCCGAAGAGGTCTCCACTTTCTCCACATAATTAGGAGCCTCAACAACCATAGCATCAAACCGGTTTTCCATCTCAATATCGTCAACCTCTATAGATCCCCCCCTGAAGGCAACCATACTCTTTCCAGCCTGTTTAAAGAGAATAACACCTCTATCACTCTTACCACCATCCGAGCTTAACACCTCAGCATAAGTGGCCTTGCCTTGAAACATGCATACTCCCTCATCCACCAATTGTAGCACCTCCCGGTTTTGGGCATCACCAGACATATCCTCTGCCTCGCCAGATCCCCCAAGCCCTGAAATGGCCTTCATCTCCTACGAATCGTTCAACAAACCCCTTTCATCAGCACATACTCAACTTCCACATACCACATCACATATATCTAAATACTCATCACTAAATAACCAAAACCACTCTATATCCACAACCCCATCTCCTCAATATCCACATTATAAAAAATATATGGTAGGGGAATGTAAACGTAAACCACATCAACCACACTACCTCTTATTGGGGAAGGTATTTATATGATGATGGGTGTGGATTTCTAGTTTTTTTGGTTATTGATGATGCTACCAATTGGTAATGACCATTATATTTGTGTTCATGGAAGCGATTAAAATAGTGTTGTAGGAGTATGAAGTAACTTCCTATGATCTTTATGGGTTTTGTTTTGATATATTTGGTGTCTTATTTTTTACGTTTCTTATTATATTTAATTATTTTTTTCATGTTTAAACTATTTTTCTTAGTTTTTTTCCTATAATTTATACTTTTTTAGATTTACTGTACAATGATTTTGAATTTTTAGAAGTATGATCCAACTCTGTACTCCAAAAGAGCTCAACCTTCCTAATATTACAAAGTGTTTGCAAGACATATCATTTGGGGTGAAAATATTATATTCATGTATCCTGGGTCGGATTTTTCAGATGGATTATAGTTTACAGTTTTTCTTACATGTATTATCATTGATTATATAAATTTTACACAATAATATCATTAGATTATTATAATTTGTTTTTATAATTAGAAATTTATTTTTCTATAAATTGGTGGATCTACCCTCACATATCTTCCTTCGAATTTCTTATGTGTATTGAATCTGATTTGATCATTTTATTAACTTATTTATATTCACCGACCCAGAGCCTACTAGAGAAAATATTCATGGTTTACTCTTTATACTCACTGTTAGACAAAGAGGGACACCAATGGAGTGGGGGGTCATGGAAGAGTGTCATAAAATATTTCTTTTTTGAGATAAGGTAGAGTTTGGGGTTATGTATTAGTGGGGATTTCATGAGATTTTCAGGTAAATGGTGAATCTTTAGACTAACATGTGACGAAAAAAAGATACCATATAAGACACAGATTGCTAGGGAACCCTCTGATCCGACACATGGACTTTTTCAACCAACTTAAAATTTTAGAAAGGGGAATACCTATTCAAATTTATAAATCTTAAGGTACATGTGTCGTGGTCTTTAGGAGCATGAAAATTTGAATTCTATGTCTTCTGCATGATTACATGATTATGATACAATGATAAATTTGTTAATTAATATTATTTTTCTTATTAAATAAGTTACAATATTATAAAGGGAATATTTATATGATAAATTAATATAATATACTACTTCTCTTAAATTTTTTTTGTTGAAACTATGATACTTTCTCCTCATGTTTACAATACCCCATTTCACTTAAAGATATTTTCATCCTTATTATTGAAACACTAAATCGGTCTTCTAATATGATGATTAATTTTTTTTATAAAATTTGAATGTTTTCTGTGGATTACTACATAGAAATTTTTTATCAATAATTCTTTCAATAGTAAACTTTTTTGATAGAATTGGAATGAAATGAATTAGATATATGATTTGAAGGTTTTTGATACCCATATAGGAATACATTCTTTATATTAACTACTAATCATGATATGTTATAATCATGAGTTTTAATTCCCTAAAAAAATGGAAATTAGGAAATTAAATTATGTAATATTTTTAAAATGCTACTATAATTCTTAGTAAAAACCCTTTTTAAATTCGAAAACATCTACATTAAAGAACATATTTCATTCTTTCTAGAATGAAATTTTTTTTATGTCGAAATATTTATAATCACATGTTTAAAATTTTGATTTTCATTAAATGAATATATATTTATAATATAGAATATCACGTGACAGGATAAATGTCAAATATCGATCAATGAGGGAATTTATAAGATTGGGACTATTTGTGTGATTTACAATAAATACTTCATTTCATATTTCCTTAAATGCTTGTTTTGGGATTATAATAGAAAACTAAAATATTGAAATGAAAAATTTAATATTAAACACAACATGTAAGAATTATTCTTTTGTAATAAATTGATTAAATGAGTTTTTGATTGATCATACCAAGCATAGTGTTTAGAAACCACATATGTTAAAAAAATTTATTATTATTTGAAATCTGGTTTATTTAATCCTTATTATTGTTGGTTGGATGTTATGTCACCAAAATTTCATAAAAAATTTGGGTTATGAAAGGGGAATGGTCATTTTTTGGATTTATCCCTGATGAAATTTAATTGGAAAGAGGAGTTAATGTTATTTAGTGAATCCTTTGATATCAATGATAAGGATTTGTGGAAGGAAGTTAGGGAAATTTTTTAATTGGTGAGTAATGTGAATAAATTAATGTTTCATTGGGAGTTGGTATATTAAAAAATATGATTAGAAAGTTGGGGGATACAATATTTTTTTCTCTCAAAGAAACATTCGTAGTTAGAAATCGTTAATTTAGTCAAGATTGTTTTGATTAAACTATAGATTTGAGATCATATAATGGATATTAGAATGATTTTGTAGGTGTTAAAACATTGTGTAACTTTGGGATCTATTTCATAGATCTGATTAGTATTTTTCCTTGCTATCTACTAGACCTGAAAGAATGAGTGTTATTCACCAAGTCCACCTTGAGGATAGTGATTTATTAGTTTGTCTTACCTCTTTAGTTAATATCCTGGGATATAGTAGGAAGTTGAGAAAAGATCATAGATCTTGGTTTATTTGTGCTAGAGGGTTTTAGAGAAGGATTGTCTGGAGTGACTAGATAAGTTAAAGTAATTGTTTATGTAATAGAATAAAAATTTTACAAAATAAATTTGTGAGGAATTATTTTGCAGTTAGAGAGTGAAATAATTATCTATGGATGAGTAGCTAATGGATTTCGATACATGGTTAGCACATTTTTTACATGATTAATTATTTTGGGAAATATCCATATAAATTTCCCAATATCTAGTAATTTTCTCTCGATCAAATTTTTTGTTGGTTTTGGGAATTCATTGGGCTGGTCCATCCCCTTTCATTGATACCATTATAATTAATTTTTTAACTCATTTGAATTACTCTTATCCTTAATTTATCAAAAGGTTTGTGATTATATCTTGAAGTAACTTATGGGATTTTTATATCAAATATTATTACACATGTAATACACATATATATATATATTATTTGAGGTTGAGGTGAATGGGGATTTTAGTGTTTTTTGGTTGTCAGTAGGGTTGGTTGTTGTTATGTATTTGTGGTAGTGATACTCATATTTCATAGGAATATAAGAGTGTGTTTATTAAAATTTTATCCATTATAATTTTGTTTTTTGTTTTTTAAATTTATAGCGATCAGAATTATTTCAAATGCATTTAATTTTATGTATTTTATTTTTCACTTCCATTAATTTTTGTTCTTTAGAAGATGAAGGATTTTAGAGGAAGTTTGGTAGTTTTCTAAGGGGGTGGGTGATGTGTTATATATATATATAGTCAAAATATCATAGTATTGGGTGTGTTTTTGGGTTCCTTTGTTAATTATCACAGTACATATCATTTTGTGTTGAGTGTTTTGAGGGATTTGTCTCTTTGAGTTGGTTGTTTTATATTTGGGGAACCATGATGATTAAAAAGTTGTACAATTCCTTTTAGGTATGAATTCTTGGTATTATTAAATGTCATTATTTTTTATTTAAAGGTATAAAATTTCTCATTTATTGGTATTTGAGTTGGATGTGTGGTTCTTGATGTGCCAATATTTTTTAAATGGTCGTGGTTATCGTTGTGAGTATGTGTTTTAGAGTAGGAGTTCATCTATGTTTACCAGGAGACTTATGAATCTATGATAAGTGTAAATGGAAGAACCATTAATCTAGTCTTGAGTATTTCTACATAAATGTTGGGAAACATTGCTTTTAGGTTCCATGTGTGCAGTGAAATGACTTTGATGAATGTTTTAGCATCTATTTTGCATGGATAGATCACCTATGAGAAATTAAGGCCATGAAAATATATTAGTTTGGATATTTTAATGGGTGTGGTGGTGAGTCAAGGTGACACATAGTTTTATACAAGATAGTATGAAATGGTGAGATGGAGATCACCATTCCACTGTCCTAGGTGTTGAGAGGTTAAATGGAAAAATAACTTTGTGCTATATTACTGTGAATGGTCCCGGTGGGAATCTAAGATCAAAACCCCTTAGGCCACGATGTGCTGGAGTTCGGGATGATGGATATGGGTGATAAAAAATTTCATCGAAATGTGTTGTAATTTTGGGTAAAACAATCTTCAATCATTGAAGAATAATATCACCATGGGACTAGGAATAACCACACATAGAGTGAAATTCACTATGCCATGGTGGATTCTTTTAATGATTCCTCAATAAATATAGGGTTAACTATAATTTTTTTAATTTAATGTTTTCTTATATACAGTCATAGATTACTCTTAGGCCTCTAACCATCAGGTAACCACAACTATTGAGAGTCTAACCATTCAATTCATCCTAAATTAATTTGTCTATCAAGGTTCTAGTGGTACATAATTCAGATGTATTTGGTTCTAGATCATCTGTTCTTTCTCAAAGAATGTTGAACAATTATTTTTGGAATGGGATTTTTTAGTCCTCTCTTATATATTCTAGAGTGATATTATTTATGTATTTTATATGATTCACTTTCATGCATATATTAATATTCTTCCTCTTCATTGTTGGTATTTTTTTATTTGTGGCCTTGAATTAGAAGGAGATTATGTGGGAAAAAAACTTTAAATAATAAATGTTTCTAAAATAATGAATCTGTTAGTTGAATATGGAAGGGAAATGTGGGTATTATTTGTTTTTATAATTTTACCCATGTTATGAGTTAATATTATACTTCATGATATTTTTCTATGGTGATTACCTAATATTTCTAATTGTAATGAATTTTTCTACTTCCATAATTCGTTAAACACTAAAATATGACAATTAAGTGGAATAGTTATAATCCAGGGAATTGTGGTACTATTTTTATTTCCATGTGGTATACATGTTTAGTGATATAATAATTCTTTTTATGATATGAATTTTCCTTAAAAGTGTGAAATTTTGTTGTGAATAAATTATAATATCCTTTATATGTAATCCCACCGTTAAAATGGATAAATCATAGTCACCTATGTAATGAATTGGTTTTATGGGAATTTAGAAATTATAGTGAACTATAAGAAGGTATATTTTTATTAATATATATATAATAGTATAGGGGGATAGAAATTCTTATGTGATTGTTTTGTAATGATAATATGAAGGTTGGAACTAAAGTGAGACATGAGTCTAACTGATAACAGTGGTAACATATCTTGTGGGGAAGTAATTCATAACAGTGGTAACATTTTTTATGGGATATAATGGCTCGTAGAGGTTATTTATTTCCATTGTACATCATTCGTATATGTTGTCATTATCATGAAATGTATTTTAGTAGTGCGGTTAGTACTCGATGTTGTGATGAATATCAGAGGATAGATATAGGGTGTGGGTTATGCATGGTTTTTGGGGATTGATTTTGATTCTTCTTGATGTTCATGATACACTACTACGATTAGGATGATATGAGTAAAATAATTATAGGTGGCGGTATATGAAAAAGTAGTAGTTTAGAAGGTTGATAACCTTCATTATTATATTACTATACCACATAAATTTGTTAATAAGGGATATTGAGTAAATGGAATGATAGATATGTGGTGGATGTGGTTGTGTGCTGTGAAGTGGCATATATATGATATCTAATATATAGAGGTGGAGTATGTGATGATGGTAAATTATTGAAGTGGATCCATTCTCATGTTCTTATTTAGAAAAGGAGATGCCGATATATCAGTAAGATACAACTTTGATGGTATATGGATCTGTTGACAACTAAAAATATTGACAATAATTACTAGGACAAGTGGAGGAAGTGTTGTGGTGAAGGATTAGAAATTTTTGGTTTCTGGGTTGTTAATGATGGAACTCGGTTATGATTCCTCTTATGTGGAGTTGGAGTGGGATGATGTGATATCATTTGGTCTTTGTGGATTCTATTTTTATACACATGGTCTCTAATTTATTACGATGTTTATTCTTTTTTTCATATGAATGTGTTTTGACCTTTTTCATGGTTTATTATCACTTATTTCTATAATTAAATTATATAACACAAAGATTAATATTTATTTAAAATGAAAATCCTACTAAGTAATCCTAAATTTCACAAAACACCATATTTTTCTCAGTATTTATAAGACATATCACTAGAGTTCTAAGATATGGTTTGGGTAGCTTGGTTAGAGTTGGAAGCAGAACTAGGATTTATAGTTTCCTTTAAATGTACTCTCTCTTGATGTTGTACATTTATCAGGTTAGTATCATTGTATTATATGTATTTATTTATGGAATTGTAAATTTCATTCAATTTTTATTAGTGAATCTATCAATATATCTCCTCCTTGAATATTTTGAGGTTAATCCATCCCAATTGATTATTTTATGCCCTTGGGTATATTTTCCAACCCAGGGCCTATTGGAGGTGGGATTAAAAGATCACTCAATCACTTTACTACCAAATCTATAGGGGTATTAGTAGAGCATTGTTCATGAAATCTATTTTGACAGTAAACAGTATTTACAATTTTATCATTTCTAAACATGTTTTCAAGAATAAAACAACATAGTAAATATTTAATACTACTAAAGTGTATATTAGGAATGAATTACACCATTAAATAGATCAAATGTAATCAGAAACCTAAAATTTCAAAGATCACCATTTATGACATTGAAATCATGACTATAAATGAAGAAAAAAAATGATCATCTTACACTAAAGACATCCGATTCTTTAGAATTTAATCATAGGTTTGACTAAGTTCACTTAATGGAATTGATGTTGATTTATTTTGTTACATTTTTTCAATATCAATTTAATTAAATTCGTTTTTTTCCAATGAAAATGAACATTCAATGGATAATTATTTTATCTTTATCATTTTGAGTTGAAAATATAAATATCAAATTTTTTCATTAAAATTTAAAATTATATAACTGAAATTAATTAACTATTCTTGATATAATCAGAATATAAATTTTATAATAAATAATCATATATTTTTGGATGAATTCAACACATAGTTTTTTAGTGATTTTAAAATACTTTTTTCTTTGTGATGTTGAATAATTAAAATTTCAATGATTACATTTTCAATTTCAATTTTTGGAAAACAATTTATATGTGTAATTTCATATTTTTAATCCAATTGATGTTTTGGTATGCATTTTATTTTTTCATTTATTATTATGTGTTTTAAAATTTCTATGTAGTAAAATACTATAAATTGTTTAATTTACATTATGCTCATAAGGATGAAATCATTTAATATTTATAAGTTAAAATGATATACTATGTTCGAGTCTTTATGGATGATTTGTATGAGTCTAATAGGTGGCTTTATAAGAGTAAATTTCAGCAAGTGTATGAGTCACCCCCTAGAGTGGATAAAACATCATATGAGTAAAAATTAAATATGAGTGATTTTAACATCATTAGATTTAATTTCATATTGGTAAAATTCATCCTTGTAAAATTGAATTTTAAATCAAATGAAAAATAATCTCACTTCACTAAAGCTGACCTTGTGATCAATGATAATGGGTGTCAGCTAAACTAATAGAATCTTACATTGTATGAGTATGGAAATAAACCTAGGATGAATATATTCAGGGGGGGGCTTGAAACCAAGGTTGTATGGACATTGATATCCAATTTATGAAGATATCAAGACTTCATGTATCATACATAAAAAAAGAGATAGATATGATCTTCATCATGTTTTTGACCTCCCCGGGTGGAGTAATAGTACACTCGAAGAATATTGTGATAAATATCACATGATATTGTTATTTAGGAATTAAATAAAACAAGAAATTAAAAACACTAAGAATAAAATGCATTTTAAAAATAAAATAGGTGTTCAAATGAATTAGAGGATAGTTATAATTCTCCCCATTAATTTTCTGTGATATGAGGTGCTAAAACTAAGAAATTTTCTGGGGAAAACTAAATGAAGTTAGAAATGTAAACAATATTTTAGTTCATTTAGTTAAATTAAGACGAATATTAGGGTAAAAATAATTATAGGAACATCATGATTAACATGGAGAATACGATAAAAAAATAATAGCCGCTAATGGGAGTCCTGGAGTGTGAGGAAGAAAATCATCCAAGGTTCATTTCATATAGATAAATTTCCTTTTATATTTTCTTGTAAATCATTTCATTTGTTATCCAGAAATAAAATAATGTTACTATGTAAAATTATAATTTACTTTATCTTCCTTGATCACGGATTATAAAATTATTTTTTCCACATATAACTGTATTACATAAAATATATTTATTTTAATCTTTATCCATTTGTCCTGATATCTCTAGAAATGAAAGACTAAATCATCATCCACTACTAGGAATTTAAATATTAAGTTGTCTAGAGAATTTAATATCTTATAATCTTCACATTTTTCTTTTATCATAGATGAAAAACATGTATTAGTGGCAATGAGACAACTTAATCACTACTGAAATTAGTTTTATTATCTCTTATCCTTTTATTATTTTTTCCTATTATTCATTTTTTTCCTCTCAATTAATCATAATATATGTGGTTTTATGCTTTTATTTCATTGAAATGATCATTCTAGATTGTGATTAATCATCATCTTGGTGATTTTATTGAGAAATTATTGTTATATTTATGGAGGAAACCCCATGAATTTTGAGAAATATGTAGATGAAATGTCAATGTTTTTAACATGATAGGTGAATCAAGTTTAGGAATCACTCATTCATATATTTAGGATGAGTGTAGAGGAGTTTAGTAATTTTTTAAGTCAGTTAAAGGCATTAGACAAGTGGGAAAACGTGGCACAAGTCAAATTTCTTACTAACTTATTCTTCACTTCTTTTCTTTTTTTTCTTATGTATTGTTTAAATTACATTATTTCCTAATATTTTTATTAAAGGTATTTCCAATAATATTCAAATTTAAGTCTAAAATATTTTTTAAGTTTTAATGAAGTGAAGAACATAATTTTTTTAGGAAACCCTTGGGTTAAACAATGTGTTATATCCTGGTAGTTTACAAATTTATTTTTGACCAGTATTTCAATAGTCCCACCAATATATTGGTGAAATTTCTGGGGAGGAACGTTTTTCTTAGTGATTTTTTACTGTAATTATATTTGTTTAAATTGATGGAAACATAGATTTTTTTAACAGATTCACTATTTAATTAGTTATTGGTGGAATAAATATAATAATCCACGGAAGGTATTCAAGATTAAGAGAAATCATAAGTTATTAAAGAACCAGCTAAAGTGGAATTGGTTAGTACTAAGTGATTAATGTGCCTCTTCACAAATGAAGAAATCAATATTCATAAGGATCAGTGGATAAGTATAAAATATAAGTAAAATTTTGAAGATGACTAAGAAGAATAATTTTAAGAAGAGTTGGGGCTTCCAACTTATGAAACTGACTATACCTCTATTGCTAAAATAGAAATGAAAAATAAATAAATTGATAGAGTTATTAAGGAATGAGAAGAGTAGGAACATTAAAAAATTGATGAAGATGAATATAATCTTTAAAATAAATTAATTATTTGTAATATTTATATTGATTTAATTTTCAAATATATATTCTAACACTATTTCATGATTCAATAGGATATTCTAGGTCAAAGAACACTCTTCTTTTTTGTTTTTTTATTACATAATTGATGTTGTTTTTTATAAAAAGATCATATAGTAGTTTGACTACCCCTCTCCTACCTCAAACTTAATCCAATTAGTTCAAATTATTATTTAAGAATAAAAGTTGATGAATTGTATGGAGATGATTATTTTTTGGAAGTAGAAGTGTTTATATTTAATTTTATGTATATTTGATACTATCTTGACATCACCTCTCCCATTGAAATTTTTATGAGTCGAATTAAATTTTTGAGCATCTCGAGAATCAATATAAATCTCAAAATACACATGTTGATGGAAAACTAGAGCTACTGGTCTTGATTGAAAATATATGTGTGGGAGCTAATAAGGCAATAATTGAGTCGGAAAATGTAATAATAAATGTTTCTAATATAAATTATATTTCTTCTCCATTTTTATCAATTAATTGATACTGATATATTTAATTTCAATAAATTGGAAGTTATTTATTTTGTTTAAATTGAATTGGGATGTTTTATGGAGAAAATACAATGTCAATATTTTCCCTCACCACTAGATGACTATGTATGAAAGGTAGAACAAAAATATAAGGTGAGAAATATTCTTATATTATTGATGAGGAACTAGAAATAGATGAATTTAGTGTTGGTATTGATAACATGTGTATTTGTAATCACACTCTAATTATGTTCAGGTGACTATTAATAATTTAGAAGCCACATCCCCTATCCGATTGGGGATGAAATCAAAACAATCAAAATACTGATAGTATAAGTACAAAACCTATTTTGAGGATGAGGATTATCCAAATAATATCTCATTTTCAATTGAAATTCCAATTTTTTGATCTTAGTATAAGTTTTTTTAAGATATAACATTCAAAAATAAAGTGATAAAGTTAAATCTCTTATAATATTAAGAACATGTTACTTTTCACATATAATTAATGTTTGTGATTGTTTTTTTTCTTATTTTTTTATTTTTTTAATATTTTATTTTTTGTTATAAAAAATAGGAAATTTAATTCACAATAATAATGAAAATATTCAACTAAATTTTTTCTAACAAAAGCGAAATGAGGTTTTATTCTTCGACTATAAACAATTTAACTTTTATTCTATTAGAACATGCCCCAAAAAAGGGTGGGGTGGTTTAATAAATTATTTCTTTATGTATCTTGTTATAGTTGTGTAATATAGTTCTTAGTATGTATTAATTTATAACATGCAGAATGTTTCTATTTTTGTGTTAATATAATTGAACTTTTTACTGAAATCATGTGTACCTATTATGGAATAAAATATCTTAATATATTTTCCTGATAAATTGGGAATATGTACTCAAAATGTTGAGTGTTATGTTATATTTAGTTTTTTTTCAACATAATTATGAATCATAGTCGATATCCATTCTTAATAATCTAAATTTTTCATGGGAATATTTTTAATTTATGAAGTTCTTAAAATTCAATATAAATTGATGGAATCAAATTCAAATATTCTATTTTCATGATATCTCTGGAAATACTATCAATTCACACCACAAAGAAATTTAATGTGAACACTAATTATTGTATAGAAATATTTGGGAATAACTAAGTACTATTATGTGGAATATATTTATTACTCTTTTGCACATCCTAATTATTGAAATAATTGTGATTTTGTGGCTAAAGTATTACTTAATTATACAATTTATAAAAAATGATTAATTGGGATTATATTTTACTATTTTTATTTTTATTTTCTAATGATTATTTTTTATAGAAATATTTCAATGGTTTAAGGGTTTATTTTTATGCACTATATTTTTTCATTTTTTTGGTATTTATTGTTTTATATATTAAATTTTTCTGATTTTCTGATTTTTCGGTATATAAATGATTTTATTTTTCATGAATTTATTTTATATTTTTTATAATTGTATTTAAAAGTTTTTAATTATTTGTAATGATTCATTCATCCTTTCATGATGTTTCTTCCAAATTTTTATTTTCATTAATTATAGAATTTTGTATAATTTTTAGCTTCTATAATGCTAATACAGAAAATTATTGGAGTGAATACTAGTAAAAATGGGTTGAATTTTAATCTTTATGAGCATCCACAAGACGAATTGTAAAACAATATGGTCAAATTTTGTTGTCGTTGTCAGGGAAGGGACATGAAACCATGTAATGAATACTCAGAACAAAATCACAAAATAGAAAAAAAATCATTCAACGAAAATGATATGAATTAAAACAGGTAAATAATTTGAAAACCTACAGGACATCACACATTAATGTAAAAAACATTTGAGTTAATTAAAAAAAATGCTCAAAATGAAAAATATTAAGAAAAATAATAATAATAAACAAAATGAAAACCTCAACCAAGATGTAAATGAAAATCAACAATTTCATTGTAATGAGATGATAGATACGTTCAAGATTATTTTATTTAAGGTGCCTATAATTTCACACAACCTTTCTAATAATAAGAAAACCCCTAGGTATGAGAATTTAAAAATTTACTAATTTCACTTGTTTGTGGAACTATATTACTATGGATAACCTATGAAGACTCATTGTACATAATTAGAGATATCTGTGATATATTGAAACAACTCACACTTAGGGGATTTGTGAGGGGGAGTTAAAAATAGGATTCTTATTATTTTTATTAAAGGTAAATGAAAAAATTATTTTTCCATATGGAAAAAATTATTTGATTCATGGGACCAATTTCACCATACTTTTATCCCATAATTTTACTCCAGAAGGCTAAATTCTAAAATTTGTCATAAAATCATAGGATTTTTACAAGATAATGTATATATATTCTATAATGATTGCTATATATTCAATGGAATTCATATTTCGTTTCCCAACCATTACTGTAATCCCCAAATTATTGGACGATATTCTCAATTATAGTTCTGTGGTTAGATAATATTCTATGATGGGAAACATAGAAAATAGACTATTAAATGAAAATACTCAAAAAAGATGAGGATTCTTCTCATGAATTTTTCACATGGTAATATCCAAGATGAGAGATTATGAGAAGTGACCCAGCTGTAAGAATTTAGTATGTTTTGGTGTCATCAAATATTCTTATCTACGAGCATGTGTGGTGGACCATAGACATTAAGAATCATGTTAATGCATGTTATAACTCGAATACATAGATGTATTTCAAAATCAATAATGATAATATATCTTGGAAAATTTAGATACATTGGGTGAATTATGAGTTACATGTCATTAATGAATGAGTTGAGGAATATTTTGTCCGTTCCAACTATATGGAAGCTGATGTCTCAGCCTTATGATTAGAATAGAACTTTAACATTAAATTCCATGGCCATAGCGTAACAATGTGTTTATTTTAGAATGTTAATGAAAATAATATTGATCATATAGGTTGGGGACATAGTTATGCAACCTTCTTGAAGAGATATTATTACAATGTATTATATTACACAGTGATCATTGGAATATGGTTGTTGATGTTTCGAAATTTTGTTATTTCTCTTGGGATCATTGACCTATTTCTAGACTTTAATATTGGATTTTAGGAAAGTCCTCTTAATACCAATGAGAAATAATCATATTGGGTCACACAATAAGACTTTCCATTGATCTTGATTAAATTCTATTTGTTTTTGTTTAATGTAATAAATATTATTCTCAAGTCCGAGGAATAATTTTATTCAAGTTATATTGATCACATAAATTAATTATTTATTTATTTATTGGCATATGAATAAAATATTCATGTTATTTATTGAATATTTTAACGAATATTTATTCGCTAGATTATGAATAAAATATTTATTTAGGAATTAAATATTTATTCTATTGTTCAATAAATGATATAGGAGTTCAAACTGACCAAGACCGAGTCTAGTGGAAAATATTAATTAGCACCATTAAATTATTTTAGATATATCTCAAATTGAAGCAGGACATAGAATAATAATAATATAATTATAATTATTTTCTGAAATTATATTTATTAAAGGTAAAAAAATGTTTTTTAATAGCTAGTATTCTATTGAAGAATATTCTAACTTAAATCCTTAGTCTATAAATAAATAGATATATAGATTGTGTAGAGTATCCAAAATTGAGAATTGGGAGTTGTTTCACATAATGATTTTGATATTAACTCCTCCCTCTCTTTCCCTCTCAAGAATGATAAGTGCAAGCGGTATTTTTTCAGGACTGAAGAATGAGCGATCAAGAATGAAAAACAAAAGACACAAAACTCACCATACTTAACTCATTGATTGAGTGATGTTTTTCAAAGATCATATGAGTGCGTATTGATCACTGCTCAATATATTATATACCTCGATCTTCAGAAAACAACTAAGGTAATCTAAATGGGTTATTTTAGATGACCGAAACTCACTAATGAAGAAAGTTAATAAGTCTGAGTATTTTTTTATATTAAATAAATAAATTATAAATTTTAAGTCAAAGATCCTTGGTCTTGGTTTTTGGAAACATTTTTTTATAGAAATTGTAATATATGTCCCACCTACACATGTTTCTGCTCTGCTCAGATCCATTAAGTGGTAGTTAAGTGGTCACAAGTAAATATAAAAATATTTTTTTTATTGACCTATGAAAAATTGTGGGTATATTCTTAATTCAAGATATTATTTATTGAAAATGAATTGAATTAACATATATAAAGATATTAATCATGCTTGTTCAGTGTTTAATTTTATTAATGTTTTAAGAAAATTGAATAATGTCTAGAGATTCCATTGGGAAGTGTGAAATATTTTTCTGGTAAAACTGGGTTATATAGAGATTTTCTAGGGCACACACTATATACCCATTCTTATTGTATATTGATGAATCGACCAAATGATTACACATAGTGCTTTTAGTGAACAATGTGTGTTTACCATGATAACCATGTACATGAAAAGAAGATATAGGGCCTATAATTGTAATGCACGCACCATGTAGTTGGGCTAAGTTAACACACAGAGGCCCCAGGCATGTGACTTGGATACATGAATGTTGTGGAAAGTGATGTGTATCTCCATGTACAGAACATGTAATCTCCCATTAATTGAATATTTTGAAATTAAATATAATTTGAAAATTGCAACATTGAAACCATATTTTATTGATTGGATCACCTTTATTGGGTTGACAATTTAATAATGGTTTCAAGGAATTTTAAACCCTCAATTAGTTTATTATAATTTATATGTCATTATTGGTTCCTCTATTTATTCACCATGATTTCTATTAATGATGGGTATCCTAAAATAAGATCCTATGATAATTAAATATAAAACTGAATTAACGTAAGCTCATTTCTCTTAAATAATAAAATATAAAATAGAGAAATTAATAGTTGATATTTAGTTTGGTGAATTTATTGAATGTATAATTGTTCATGAGCTTAACCAATGAATGTTTATGCATTGGATGTTTTAATTTAAAAATTTTCCTAGGTTTTCAATTTTTTAATATAAAAAAAATGATTATATATTAGTCATCCCTTCATATATTATTTCTAAACCTGCATGTATAAGGATATTTATGTAACCCCCTTTAACAAATCCTTTGGTTAACATCACATGTGTGTGAGTAATAAATATTTGTAATTAATGGAGCATCCCAAGGCATGTCGAGGTGTTTTAGGATGTATAATAAGCCAACCAAGGTGATACGTAAGTGGAAATGGGGAATTCGGTAACTCATTCCAAGACCAACAATATAAGTTATTTCCCATAGGTCAAAGGGTGTTTTAATATTCACTAATTAAATAAAACATTAGTGATAGCTCATGAATAAGTCATTAAATTAATTCTTTCATTCATTCTATGCTATCATTTATTTTATGGATGTAAGGATGAGATTAGAGAAATAAATGAATAAGCGATAAATGTGTGAAATTAAAGAAATAAATTATGATAACATGTTTTATCCAACATGGTTAATTAATTATGTTATTGCGCTTAATATTAACATTATGTGTAGAGGATAAAAAGATAAAAATTAATTCAAAATAAATTAAAATCCCCCAATTAAATATTAGTTCAATATATGTCTTCTATTATATTATTGGGAAAGAATCCATAGAACCATGTGTAGTAAATGGAAAAAGTCTGGACACTTACTTATATCAGGGAATTTTCATGTCAATTTTGGGTGGAATTAACCAAAATTCTGTTGAGTTTAATTTCCAAAGTCTATTAAACAGAAATTTAGAGGAACATGCTGGGGAAATCCATGTTAGGATTTTAGGATAGGGGGAACCAGTAAATAGATCAAGTATCTACAAGTCCTGACTTGGCAAGACCACCTACCGAATTAATTTATTTGTTTTTTTATAGACAATGTCCATATTATTAATAAATGTAATGTGAATAGTTTCCACTATAATGTTAATGAATCTTGACATTCCGAGTTCAATGGTATGTACTACGGGGGCTTGATAAAATATTTGGAGATTTAATAAATAAATAAATAAAAGAACACATTTAATTGATTATATCTCACTTATTTTGTTATCAATAAGAGTTCTAATAATTGAACCTCTTTAATTTTAGATTAAAATGACATGTTCACTGATCATACTATCCCAACGATCAATATTTGATAAAGATAACCACCTAACATGCATTAACTTCTAGAAGTGGTTTTTATGCCTTTTGGTTTTACTATGACATGAATGGAGATCATACATGCTTTAATCCTAAATACATAATCTTCATGAATAATTATTGAGTGATGAAGGGTTCCTTATCCGTGAGAAACATTTGGGTGAAATGGTTGATGTTCGGATTCTTTGGCTAATGTTTAGCGAACTAATGAATTCTCATGAAAACTTGGATGTGTATAGAATTCTTAAGAATGTCTGTGGTATTCACTAAGAGATAGAAACACAAAAAGAGTATGATATTTCCAAGGAAACCTTTTAGAGAATTGTTGGAGAATGTTCCCTAGATAGACCTCATGTAGTCCAGCTTAGTGGCTACAAAAAATGCTTTGAGATTATAGGGTTTAGAATCATTGATGAACTGGTAACTAAACTCAATCTTTAATCACTCCTGCATATATTATCCCATTTTATTGTAAATTTTAATATAAAAAACATTGGTAAGTCTCTGAAAAATATTTTTACTCTTCTTCCCCATGTATATGTGGATATAAAGAATCAAAAACATTTCATCCATATAGTAAACAAATTGAAATGGAACATGAAGAGATTAAATCCCAAAGCATCTTCACACCCTTCCAAGAAGATGATGTTTAAGGGAAAACATGAGAAAACAATTATTTATACTTCTCATTTGGAAATATGGGACACTATAAGAAACCCTGAACCCAGTCAAAGAAGAAGGGGGAACCTCTAGGTTCATTTTCTAATGAGTTCAATTTATCGATTTCCATAAATTGGTTTTTATATATAGCTTGTGGTGCTCCCTCTCTCTCTCACATATATATATATATATATATATATTCTGATATAGGAACTAAGTATATTCAAAAAATCTAGATAAGGAGAGGTTGATCTTCGAGGAGCCAATGGAGATAAACATATTGTTGTAGCAATCGTGAACTACCAATTCACATTTCCAACTAGAATGTTATTGTTTTTAAATGGTTGTTATTATTTTCCTTCATTAGAAAAAACATTATTTCTATATCCATACATGATTCAGATGGATTTTTTTTAAATTTTGGAATAAATATAGATTTTATTATAAATATATAATTTGTTATAGTAAGGCCTAATTAAAAAAAATATTTCTATGTTGGAATACACGAAAAATATAACGGAAATCGATAATGAAGTTACTTCACATGAATCGCACCGTACCGAACAGTTGCATCATCGACTATGTCATATAAATCAAAAGAGCCTGACTAATTTACATTAGGTTATATATTTAGGTTATTTTGAACTAAAACCTATCAATGTGTGTCACAAATGTTTACAAGAAAAAAAGAACAAATCCCCATTAAGAGAGATAGTTAAGAGTGCTAATGATCTTCTTCAATTAGTTCATACCGATGTGTGTGGACCATTTACTATTGAAGAAAGTGGTGGGTAATCATACTTCAAAACTTTTATTGATGATTTTAGTAGATCTGTATAGGTCTACCTAATGAGGTATAAGTCAGATTCTTTTTAAAATTCAAGGAATACACGAATTATGTTGGGAACCAACTTATTAAAAAGACTAAGAAACCTATCTTAGAACATGGTAGAGAATATCTTTATCAAGAATTCATTGATTATATATGTAATTTTGGGGTTGTATCTCAACTATATCCTGCCGATATTCCTTAGTGGAATGGTAAAAGTGAAAAGAGAAACCAAACCCTTTTGGACATGGTGAGAGAAATTATGAGTAATGTGAGTCTCCCATTATCCTATTAGGGATACACGTTAGAAAAATCAGCATACTTACAAAACTGAGTGCCAAAAAGCTCTTCAAACGATATACCATATCAATTATGGAATGGAAAGAAACTTGTTTTTTCTTACTTATATGTGTGCAGTTTCGAAGTATTTTTTAAGGTCACATACGGTAAAAAGCGTAATACCTAAGGCACAAAGTGTATCTTTATAGGATATTCAAATGAAGCAATGTGATAATAACTATAATATCTTTTAGAAAAAATGATTGTTGTTGAAAGTCATCCCACATTTCTAGAGGAGGATGTTATCTCTAAACGATATAATGGGAGAGAGATAGACTTTAATGAGGTCCAGGATAAAGATATACAATAGTTGGCATAAGAAAAAATTCCACAAAGCCCTGTTCAAGAATAAAATTATCAAAATAGACAATTAATACGTAGGATTTTAAGAGAGGTTAAAGAACAAGAATGATATTGTTTTCAAGTCATCGAGGATGGTGACCCACTAGTAGTTGATAATTATGACCCTCTTACCTATTAGGGGGCACTAAGTAGCACAAAAGTTTCCAATTGGAAGGAATACCTAAATTCTAAAATAGATTCCATGTACCAAAACCAAGTGTCGATTTTTGTAGACCCTCTAGTAGATGTAAATCCTTTTGGGTTCAAATCAATATTCTAGAAGATATTGAACATAAAAGGAAAAGTTAGAATCTAAAAGTCATGACTGAATGTAAAAGTGTATAAATAACATCAAGTAATTTATTTAGATGATGAATTTTTACCAGTTTACATGATAAAATCCATCATAATTATACATTCCATACATCTTTAGAGGATTATCAAGTTTTTCAAATGGATATCAAAACATCCTTCCATAATGTGAAAGTCAGAAATATGTCTATATGTCACAACATGAAGGGTTTGAGACTCCAAAGGTTTTTAAACAGGTATAACAGTTTCAAAGAACCATTTATGGATTATATAATGAATCCATGTCATGAAACATTTATTTTGATGAGGAAATTATAGAATTTTTTTCCCAATGAATGAATGTGTTTCATGAGTCTATAAATGGTTTAGTGGGAGTGAAATAATTTTCCTAATAGTATTTGTGGAAGATATATAACTCATTTGAAATGAAATACAAGTCTAACAGTTTTTTAAGGAGTGGTTGAATAAATCTTTCTCTAGGAAGGACTTGGGTGGGGTATCATATATTGTTGGGATCAAGATCGATTGTGATAAATCCAAGAGGTTAATCAGCCTAAGTCAAAGTACATATAGTGAGATGGTACTGATGAGTTGGAAGAGCTCCAAGAATGCTATGGATATAGATTCTACAATATATTTTGAGTATATTGTGTTTTATGAGGCAGACACAGAAATATTATGGAAGTTAAAATTCATCCAATAGATTGATGTTTTACCAAGAATTAAAGATCTTATCACACTCTATTTTTATAATACTACAGTGGTGGAACTTGTAAAAGTTCAAAGGTCACATCAAGGAACAAAGAACATAATTTGTAAGTATCATCTATTGAAGGATTTTACGTAGAGAGGTGAAGTTTTGTGAGTAGTATTTCCACACAATACAACAAGGAAGACCCCTTTACTAAATACTTGAATAAGAAAAAACATGAATATCAAGCAAGGTCAAGCATAGGGAAGGACTAAGGTAGTTGAATCTAGTCCACGTGGGAGTTTGTTGGAGTTAGTTTCCCAGGTCAAATAGTTTTTACTTTTATTACATGAATACTTGATTCATTTAATATTAATAAATCTTTTTATAACATAATTTTTGTTTTTACACATGAATATAATGTAATAATGTTTTAGAGTATACATCACATTGATATGGTCATAGTAATACCCTGCTATGATGTGAAAATTTATTTAATTTGATAATATTATCATATAAGTTTCTACAATAGGATAACTTATTATGATGGGACACATTTTACTTAGCCTATTAGGTTCGAGTACTCATAAAAAGAAGATAAAGTAGGAAATAAACATGTTTTGGGGTCATCAAATATTCCTACCTACGATCATGTGTGATGGTCCTTGGACATTAGTATTTTTATAAATGCATGTTACAACTCATATACATGGATATATTTCATAAAACAAAACAATTACAGTTCATAGAGAAGTTATATACGTTGGGTGAAACATTAGTGACATGTAATTAATGAATATGTTGAGGGAGGATTTTCCCATACATATTTATGGAATCTAATGTCTCATACAATTGATTAGAATATAACAATAAAATTAAATTCCATGTCCATGATATATCAACGTGTTTATTTCATATAGTTAAAGAATGTCATATTGAGCATATTAGGTTAGTGACATGGTTATGAAACCTTCTTGATGAGATATTATGAAAAAGGGATTATATTACATAGTGAGTGTTTCTATGTGGTTCTTGTTGATGTGACATTAAGTTCATTATCTTTCATTCCTTAAACCATTTCTAGTTAGTAATCTTCCAATTTAGGAAAGCCTGCCTAATGAAAATCAGATGGAAACTTATAGGGTCACATTGTAAGTATTTTTGTGTATCTTGATTAAATTCTATTTGAGTTTCATTAGTTAAATGAATAATATTCTAATGTCCGAGGAAGAATTTTATTCAAGTTACATTGATCACATAAATTAAATCAATATTTATTCATGGGTTTGCGAATACAACTTTCCTTTTATTTATTTAATATTTTAAAAAATATTTATTATATGTATTGAAAAAAATATTTACTTATGAATAAAATATTTATTCTGTTGTTCAATAATTGACATAAAATCTCAAATAGTCCAAGACGGAGTCTTGGGAAAAATAATAATTAACAAGACCATTACATAATATATTTTATAGCGCAAGTGGGAGCATGACACAAAATAATAATAATAATAATAATATAATTATTATTATGATACATGAGGTTTATTGAAGGTAATAAAAGCTATTTAATGGTCAGTATACAATTCTAAAATATTTTAATATAAATCTTAACTCTATGAATAGACGAAATTGTCTATTGTGAAGAGTATCAAAAATTGAGAATAGTGAATTACTGCACATAATGAATTCTCTTCCAACTCCTCATTCTCTCTCCCTCTCAAGAATAATAAGTAAAAGAGGGATTTCTTCATGAACTAAGAAGATGCGATCAATAATGGACAATGGAATAAATTCAATTCTCTGCACTAACATCTAGAGATAAAGTGGTGTTTCTTGGAGATCATATGATAATGTATAGATCACTGTTAGAGGGATTCTCTCCTCGGATCCTCATAGTGTAATGAATGTAATGAAAATGTTTATATTTATATGATAAATATTCACCAATAAATAAATTTTCTACACTCAGCTAATTATTTATTAAAAAAATAAATTAATTAATTATAAATTTGATGTGAAAGATCCTCGCTCTTGGTTTTAAAAAATAATTATAAAAAGAAATTTTAGTATATCTTCATCCTCGACACACATCATTGAATCCCAGAATAATTACATTTTACAATATTGTCACACCATACCACCAAACACTGGATGATCATTCCTCTAGAGGGGAATTCATTGATAAAACTATTGATGTGATGAAACATATTTTCAATATGTCTGAAATAAATTCACAACACAAATGCTCTTAAAGGAGAACCATTTATAGGAATGAAACCACACTCAATCCAAAAAATGATGTTCAATATACTATATTTTAATGTAAAAAGACTAAAATCTATCCTAGGGAAAAATGTCACAGTTATAGAATGTTCAGATATTCACAGGCTTGTTGTCCAAATTTCGATTTAATTAACCCAGATCTTTCTAATGTAAATTTTATGGGTATGGACCCAAAATGAATCCAAAAGATATCCCCTTATCAAATAATTATTACCAGGGATACTATAATCATACCAAAATTTCCTGGAGTGATTGGGGAGTGCTGATAACTACTACTGCCCTTGATTCCAACAATAACCTAGTCTGAAATTCCAACCCAAAAAAGGATAAAACTCATTGTTATCAAAATGATGTCAATTTTAAGTTCAAATAAGAGATCCAAAGGTTTTTGAAAAAATGGAAAAAATTATTTTTATATGACACAAACAAAATCTAGGTTAAAAAAATATTGAATTACCATTGAGAAAGTTAGTTATAAATGATAGAGGTAGAGACAAGGGTAAACTACCAAGAACTATTAACCTCAATCCGTGGGACACTACCATGGATATGAAATCAATAAGGGGTCTTTAAACCCACCATCATGAAAGGGAATATACTAAATCATTCAACAATGAACACTTTGATGCACTATAACTAAAACTATAGAAAATGATGATTCAATAAAATTGGACAACACCATTGGAATTCAATTGAAATTTATTTCACCAATAACAAAATCATATGAAAGTGACATTAATAAAAGAAAATAAATGGAAAATGTAGTTTGTATTATAAATACAAGGAATTCAAATATTTTTTAAGAGTCTTTTCCCAATTAATTCATTCTATTAAAGGCTTAAAAATATGAACCAAGAAACTATGATTCTTATTTGTTTATGTTTTACTGAGAAACTCCATATCAATATACATTTTTTGAAGTATTGAGTATATTCCCAATATAACTCAAGTAATTATAGAAAATTTCATCCAACAAGAAAACTTTAGGATACTTTTCAATTTTTAATATCCCTAAGGAATGTAGAATTATATTTTAAATTAGGTTGACTCCTAAACAACAATATCGTCGGTGATTTTTCAGGCAAAGAATCTTGTGAGAGGGTAGTCTGTTAAATTGTTTGTGTTACCTTTGTTCTTTAACATATTTAATAACTTTATCCTTATTTCAACACACATGATTAGAAAAACCATACCCCACTATAGTTGTGTTACAGTTAGCTATGTGATCAATTACCATCCCAGTTGGAAGAGTTGAGGACAAACTAATTTGGGTGGGGAAGCATTGTTTTCAAACTGATTTCTTGATCTTGGACATAGAGTGTCATAAGGAAGTACCTATCATCTTGTGTTGGTAATTATTTTCTATTTTAGGATATGTAATTAATTTATTAATGGGTTAGACAATTTTTATTCCTGGGGAATAAAAAATTGAATTTAATATCTTTAAAAATATCAAGTAACCATTTTCTGGACAAAATTAAACAAAATATTAGATCATTGAGTTTGAGGACTAGTATTTTAAAAATCAACCTAATAAATACCCATTTAATGATGAAACAAAATTAAAAACTGAAAAAAATAATACTCTATATATCAATTTTGTTCCTACTATGATGAGTGAATTTTGAGGATTTAAAATTTGTATTTTATCTTATGATGTTTTGAGGAGAATTTTAGGATCTATTACATAGTGTAATTAAGGATGAAATCACTTAAATTTTTTGGTAAGAGCTTTTGAAATTTATTTATGAGTTTTTTGGAGGAATTGTTTTAAAATTAAATATGTATTTAGAGAATAGTGAGAAGCATTCCTGAGGTAGTAGTAAATAAAAGCTAAATTCTGATAAGGAAATTAAGAATATCTTGAAATTTTAAACTAAATTTCTAGAAACATTTAAATTTTTTGGACCTACCATGACTAAGAGTCTATCATCTTGGAGCTCAAAACAATTCATTATAATTTGAAATATTCTATTCTGTTTGATTGATCTACACTGTATGTTATCGTCTATTCTGGATTATAGGGAATTCAAGATGAATTTCTACTGGGTATGTTGAGGACGTTTAAGCCTATCACAGTCTAATACATTGGCGACATCATGGATGTATGTCCTTAAAATTGCATGCAATATTTTTCAAGGAACTAGAACATAAACCCAGAGTTCGATTAGAGAGTATATTTACACCCAACATTTAGGATGTAGGAAGAGAGGAAGTGATTGGATTTATAGATATTGGGATAATTTTTTCAACTATAAATTGCCCAAAGGTGATCCCTATTCATGTTTTCCCAAAAATGTTTTGGGTCACAGTTATTACAAATGAAAAAAATGAACAGGTTCACAATGTAAAAAAAACTAAATAGATGGTCTGTATTGATTATTGGATGTTAAATTCTATTGCACCGAAGGACAATTTCCCAATTACATTTTGAACCAAATATTAGTAAAGTTTAATTGGAATTAATTATTCCATTTTATTTATGCATACTATGGTTAGAAACGAATTTATATATCTATGGAGGACTTTGATAAGACCACTTACACATTTCCATTTGGAATATGTTCCTACTAGCGAATACCCTTTGGCCTATATGGGGAAGAAACTAATTTTTAGATATATATGATGGATATATTCTATAACATTATTTAGGGTATTATCTAAATATTTATTGATTATTTCTCTACCATTGGAAGTTTTTTTCATAAACTATTACAAAAAAAAATCTGTTTTGAAAATATATAATGAAACATACCTTTTTTTTAAAGTATGAAAATTCCCAATTCATGGTAACTATGGGAATTTTCCTAGGTCAAAAGGATTTCTAGAGTGGTTTTTAGTATAAAAATTATAATATTGATGTGATACAAAATCTAACACAACTATAAAATGTGAATGGAATTAGAGGTTATTTTGGACATTCCTATTTTATTGGAGATTCTCCAATGAATTTTCAAATATTTCTTGGCCTTTGCACTCAATATTAGTCAAAGATACACACTTTCCATTTTATGAGAAATGTTGGGAGTCTATTATACCACTTGTGAGAAAATAAAAATATATCCAATTATCACATCCCATAACTAGAAGATACATTTTTAACTGATGTTTTATTATAATGATGGTTCTATTAGCTCTTTATTTTTGGTAGAGGAAATATAAGAGGATTAAAGTTATTTATTATTATAGAAAAATATCAATGATTCAAATAAATTACTCTACAGCTAAAATGTAATTTTCACCTATTATGTTCTATCTTCAAATGTTAAGACAATACCTAATTGGATTCTAGGTAATAATTTTCATTTATTGAACTCTTATAAAATACCTTCATCCTAAAATGGATTAAAAAATATGGATTATGATATGGAATCTTCAATTTTATGAATTTTATTTGAAATTAAATGAAATAAAATGAGTTAAGAATATTTCTACTGGCAACATATCTGGGGTACAAAATACAATACCTGAGAAACCCATTGATATTAACACATATTTCCCTTATAAGAAACTATTTATGATTTAGTAAGGAAATATTCATGGTTTGAAGACTTCGAAAACTCTCCTTATATACGTTTCATGACAAAGACTCTTTCCTAACATCAATTAAATAATTAAATTTATGGTCTAAACTACTACTTTTTGGATGATCTTGTACTTTATAAAAGACGTAGTGATGGAATTTTTAACAAGTGTATACTTGAGTAGGAAAAAATTATAATACTTGAGATCCACCATTGATTACCTTGAGGTGAACACCATGGAGGTGATAGAACCTCCCAAAATTTCATCCATGGTGGAATTTACTAAACTAATGTAATAAAGTATTCTAGGAGCCTAGTGATTGGATGGAAAAAATAATAGAGGATGAGAAATATTGGTATAAGAAAAGAGATTTCATAAAAAGAAATTCCGGAGGTTGATGTTTTTAAAGGATGGGTTTTGGACTTCATGGGACCATTTACATCTTATTTTGGCAATGTGTATATTATTTTGGATATAGATTACATTTCTATTTAGGTTGAAGAAATTTAACTTCAAAATAATCATGCATCAAATGTAGGAATGTATGGTAAGATAAATATATTTTTTAGATTCAGATTTCCCAAGGTATTAATCAAAGATAATTTAACTCATTTAAGGAATTATAAATACATTTATTTAATTGAAAAATATTATAATACACTTAGAAATTGAACATCATTTTACCCACAGTTCATGGGGAAAGATAAAATTTCACATTGATAAATTAAACAAATCATGGAATAAATGACGGATATTTTAGAACCTACAAGTTAATTAAATTGGATAATAATTTTTATACTTATTTAATTGAATATGAGATTCATATAGGGAAGTTTCATTATATAATCACCTTTTTAAATACTTTTAATCTTTATATAGAGTTGTGTTAGTGATCCATTTTGGTAGTGAAATACCTATACTCTAATTTTAAGCCATCCAGAGAACGAATTTTAATGGATTTGAGTTATATAGAGGAAATCATGATAGAATAATATGAGAATAACCATATTTACAAAGGGATAATCAAGTACTTTCAGGATTCTATCATATATAATTGAGACTTTAATATTAGATAAAGGGATTGCATTTTAATTTTTAGTTGAATCTGTTTTGAGGAAATCTAAGATCTAAATGGTTCGTTCCATTCACTATTCTGAGAGTGTGGGTAAATGGGTATATTGAATTGGTTGGGAAAGGATAAATTATGATTATAGTTAACGGTATTTGAACAAAACAATATTTTGAGGGGCAGAAAAACGGATTGGATTCCGTCTCTTTTCTTTAAATTAGTAGAATTTCTGAAGTCTATCAGAAGACATTAAATATAGTGCTTCATTGGAGTCAACCCATTTTTCATTGATTGTTTTTATTTACATTCAATTTCCATGAATAATTATGACACTATTTATTTACTCATAAATTTTCTTCCTTTTTTTAATCTATTTTACTCTGAAATTTAAATAAGATGAACCTAATTTGAAATTAATTGGAGGAAAAGAATTCAACTGATATTAAATTAAAATGGGAGGAAATTACTGGAAATATCTGGATTAAAAAATCTCAAAACTTCCACATCTAATTAATATTTTTTTAATGATATGAAAACTAAAATTTTTGGTTTTTTTTCAAAGAGAAATGGTAGAATACTATTGACTAATATTTAATGATAAATTCCCCATATCTGAGGGAGTACTATTTTTAATTAAGAATATTTTTAAATTACATGTATCTCATGCAACATGAGGCTGAAAATTAAGTGTGTTAGAATACCAGTTGTTTTTTAAATCAAATTATAAATGTGTTCTTAACTAGCTTTCTATCTTGATGAAGTCAAGTGAGTTGAAAATCAATTTGGGAAAACATTTGAAAACATTCATGTGCCCTAAAAACATATTGTTTAATAGTTATTTTATTTTTTTTATAAAATATATTATTTAACTAATTTTGGAAAATATATTGTCGATGTTATAATAATCAATAATAATGAATAAAATAATTTTTTTTAAATATATTTGGATGTGTAGAAAGGGATTTTTTAATCCTTCCTATTGAAACTCTTAAAAATTTATTAGCTACTAAATGAAATTATTTTCCCACATTAGGATTCAACATTGTGATAAATATTGAGCTATTAGTTTGTGGACAATTGAATTTCTCAATACCATAGTTATGCTGCAATTATGAACACATAAAAAATCCCACCCCAATTTTGTTTCCAAAAATGAATCCCTTTGAATAATTATTTCAATATGTATGAAAATAAAATCACTTTTTTCTTTATACATAATTTTGTTTGCATATATCTCGGTTAGGAAAATAATAATTTATAATTTCATACCTAGGGAAAAAGACATGATCATTTTAAGGGTTTTTAATTATTCTAAATTTTTTATAATTGAGTGACTACTGAGTGATTATATCTATTTCTATTATAAATATACTACTTTAAAATGTGTAAAGTGAAGTGTTTTAGGTCATATTATTAGTGAATTATAACTATTAATTAAGTAAAACTATGTTTAAAGTTGTATATAGTAAATTAACTTCGGTTAAGTTAACTTCCATAGGAATCTAGATTGAATTATTATGATATATATCCTTTGATGTGGAGTAAAATAAGATGTTTGGATCACACAATAAATCTATGAAAGAAGAATTTTGTTTTTGAATTTTTCTAAATAAATCCAAATTCAATATATTACTTATATATTTCAATTCTCTAATTTATGAATGGAAAAAGTTAAAAATAAGCTCAAGATTCAATAATGTGTACATAAATGTGAGGGTAATATTGAACCCAAATTAACAAGTGGAAAATTAATTTATAAGAAAATATTTTGAGTAGTATGAAAAATATGGATATTGAAACATTTGTTTGTGGAACCTAGGAGAGAGTGAAAGCTCTTATTCCCTCTTGTTATAGCTTTATTTTGACATGAATCTCTCTCATGTATACTCATTAAACTAGAAATTAATATTATTGTGAGCTAAGGAAGTGTAAATAATTAACATAGTATTGATGACATCATTTGTAACAGATGATTCGATTATTTTCTTTAATTCAAACATATACAGTTGATCCAAGCATAGAAGATCATCAATTTTTCTTATAATTATTTATAAATAAAGAAACAGAACGAATTTATTTTATTAGGTGTGTAATTGAATATATGTTTAGGATTTTGATGTGCATTTATTTTTTCACTTTCCCAAATTATACTTTGTTCTATTATTTTTATTTTCTGGATAATGTGTGCTTTATGTCCAGAATTTGTGAAAAATAAATAATTGTAAAAAAATTTAATATATTGGATTTTATTTTTTAAAATTATTATTTTTTGAGCGAAATAGTTAAATTATTTGAGTGTTAATTAGTTTCTCTTATATTTTTTTTCGATTTTTATTATATGAGGGTTTAAGTGTTATTTATTATTGAGTGTTTTGTGTAATTAGGAGATTTAATATTTCATGACATATTTTTTTAGAAATTTGGTATTATAATTTTTTAAATGTTTAGAATTATATGAATTGATTCTTTCGTTATTTTAGGATTTTTATTGAAATATTTTATTTTCATTGATTTTGGAATTTTGTATCACCTTTAGCATCTATAGTAAAATTATTAATAAGGGTTGGTGTCATCGCATGTAAAAATGGATCGACTATTTAACATGTGGTGTGATTGAAAGTTTCAATATCAATATTTACAAATGATATTTGGAAATATCTAAAATAGACTGCATGAACATCACTCATTAACCATGCCCTCTTGAATAATATAATGTTTTACGAAAAGATGCCATTCTTAAAAAGGTTTCACCATAAAAAATTGATAACTTGAGTGACTGTGAGAGTTTTTCATTAATTGAAAGACAAAAATAGAGTGACAAATGGAGTTGGTTATTGACTATGAGTCAATAATGGAGTGAACACATGCATTGATTACTGGACATAAGTTAAAAATGGATCAACCATGTCTATGTAAAATTAAAAAAAATACATGGTACTACTATAGAATAAAAATATTGACCATTACAAAAACTATGAATTTATAGAGGCATGCCATAAAAAAAGGGGAAGAGGTCATGACCAAGATCATAATCAATCATCCTAATTTACCATTCCCTCTTTTTGTGTCGGACATAGTTTTAAATTGTATGAGAATTATGGGATTGAGATGAGCCACTTTACAGAGGAAGATTAACCTCTTCCACTGTTGAAGTGGCAATTCTTCCACCATCTCCAAAGAAGGTCAAACACCATGAAAGGACAACTCACACATTGCTGAAAATAATGATCTATTTTGATTCGACTCCAGCACGAAGGAGATTACAGCTTGATGCCACCATATTGTGAGACCTCCAACACAAGGATGATGTACCCAACTACGCTTCTCCACAAATTTATGGATGGTTACCAAAATATGAAGAAGGATATGATTCCCTAGATGGAACCATCCACCACTTCACCTAAATCAACATTGAACCACAACCAAGACACAAGGGAACCAAACACAGATAGAGATCCAGGGAAGCTGCCTTGTGGTTTAAGAAATATGAGTCCCCAAATGATCCTAATGAAGAAAATAAAAGTTCAAAACCATCCATATAAATGCCTAATTACTCATTTTCTTGAGTGGATGACCATATTCAAATTCTTATTCGGATCTTTGACGAAAATATTGAGATCCAAATTTGGGAGACCACTAAGTGTTCCACTATTTATGGTCATCTAGCACTGAATAAATAGTCTAGTGATAGGAGTTAAAATCTATAGAATGATATATTAAATATCACTAGAGAAGAAAACCTACTATAAACTACAACACTATATATATATGATGGTTTGAATTCACTAGCAGGATAAAAATGTACAATGATGAGGCCAAATAATCAAGGACTTTGATTTTTCTATAATATCCTAGGTAGTTTTTGGAGTCCACTCATAAGACATGTTAAACTCATCATTTAACACCTTAGTTCATAGAATATTGTATCCTAAGAGGTATATATTTCAATCACGAGATGTGAATTTTTTTCTGATAAATATATAAGGGACACAGACAAATGTAATCTATACTATCAAGTTTGTATGTGGTAGAAATCATTGAAATGGAAGTGGGAATGAAATTTGAAAAATGAATCAAGCATACTAGGATGGTTCAAAAGGGTACTAGTGCCTATATTGTATAAAGTATAAAATATTGGAAATTCTCTAAAATTAAAATAAAAAAGGGATAGCAAGATAATAATAATAAAAAGAATATACATTACAATGAGTTGAGAGGAGGAAATAAATATGTAAAATATTGGAAAAATAAGTTGAAGATCTCATCATGAAGTTCTTAATTACTCTTGTATCTTCATTTTGATATATTATCCAATGATTATTTTGAATCTAATGAGTCATTTTTCCATATAAATCATGGTTTTTTGGTAAATTGAAATAAGGGAATGATATTGTCTTGGAAGGTACATTAAACTCATTCAAGTAAAATGTTTTCTTGGAAACTACAATTTTTCTTAATCCAAACTATTAGATGTCATTTATTTTCAAATAACCTTTGAGAACTATTTTATGTGGAATTTGGTTTCATATTTCATGACAATTGGATGTCCAACTATGGTGATGGAAATTCAGATGAGGATAGCACATGAAGATCAACTGAGAAGTTATTTCTATTATGAAAGTAGTCTATTCATTATGTGGGTTAATGGGTATTACAATTGAGGAACTATAAGATCCATTAACCAATATGTTGGATGTTTGAAGAAACTTCATATTTTATTTCCATAAGATCTAATGAACTGAATGAATTAATGAAGGTAGAAAACAAAATAAAAAAAATAAAAAATATCATCTAATCGAATTAACTTTCCTCACATATAGATTATTTCATGATTATTTGAGAATGTTAAACTATTTAGTGTGATATTATTACATCCCTGTATTTTGGTTATTCTCACTCCATAATTTCCACCCATACTATTTATTAACACTTTTTCTTCCATATGAATCTAATATAAATGGTCAGAAATGCACAGAAAATACTTTTTTGAAGTCCTTCCCAATGAATTGACTATTATTTTAATCTACACTCATTTTTAAAATAGTATATATATATATTAAATATACCTTAAAACTAGTTAAAAACCTAAGGATCCAGTCATACTAAATTGAAATTATACACTTTTTTTTCAAATATGTTGAAGTAAGGTGGATTCCATTATAAAGAAATAGAACTATTTATGGAACAGATTCAATCAATTTTCAAGGGCCAAGAGAAGCTAACTACTGAATGATGTAGGAACCACATTCCATTAATCTTAATCTCAATTTACATTTCTTATTCACTATTATTATAAGAATATTATTCTTGATGCGATTATTTTTTCTGGGATCTTGAAATTAGAATCTAATAAATCTTGTTGTTTGGAAAAGTGTAGAAGATACTTTATCTAATGTTCAATTAGTGGAGCTTCTATATCAGGGGAGTAATTTTAATAATTCTTAACACATATTGGCTCATTTTATTAAATTTGTTTTTACTATAATTTTATAATTAAATAATATAAACTTGATTGGAGGGTATAATATTTTTTTGAAATCTTGTGAAAATATATATTGGATACTGCTTTTTATACTGTCTTTTTAGATAGAAATTATGATATTTCATGATTTTCTATGCTTTTTTGAAAATAATTGTGAAACATCAAATCATGAGCATTAATTGTTTTTGAAAGTAAATTATTCATTTAATCTATAATGTATCTATCGTAAAAAATGGAAATATGTATGGTTTGTTAGACATATCATCTTACCATTCCGTGTGGAAAATTTTATTTTTTAACTTACAAAAGGAAGTTTCAATATAATTTATAATTATTGACATTTAAAATTTTCTTTTAACATAAACTATCTATTTTTTTTCTTCTACCAAGAATTTCATCATTGTGTAAAATGTTGAGTTATTTTTATTGCGTGGAGACTTCAATTTACAAATTTAGAGGTTTTAAATATTTCTTAAATGAATGGACTATTTTTCTACGTCAAGTGATTATTATTTCCTTTTCAATCACGAGATTAATCAAGTAACATATTTTCATTTACCTCTCAAAAAAATATTGTTACGGCGAAAATTTGGGAGTATGTTTTATTATCCTTGTTGAATTTTAAACTCTTGTATATAGTTGAAATAACAAAGTTTTCCTTCAATTTTTTTTAAAAATTACTTCTAATCCTGGTAAAGTTTTTTATTTATATTCAAACTATTGGATGAGTTAATTATTCCATCATTTTAATTATTCAATTTTATTAAATTATTATCATATCAATTCATATAGATATACTAATTATACGATTATAGTCACCATAGATAAAACTAGAAGTTTTAATGAATAATTGAAGGAAAAATTTAAGTTAATTTTTTCATTTTAAATTTTTTTAATTAAAAAATATTTGTAAAAATTGAAACCATATTTATTATCATAACGTTTCTTTTTAGAGGGAAATCATTATTAAATACTTAATAAATATACTGGATAAAAATACATTTAAATTTTGTTCTTGGATGAAATTATAATTATTTAATTTCTGGTTGAATTTATTTTTTGAATAACTATCATTACATTATTCAATGAGGATATACACTAATTAAAGTGTGTGATAATTCTTTGTGGTTTTAATTTGATAAATATTTGTGAATAAGTCATCATAGATAGAATAATTGTAAACAAATTTTTGAAATTTTTAATGCTTAATAATGGTAATGACTTTATAATTTTTTTCCTATAAAATTGGAATTTACCGTCGAGGATTCAAAATGAACTAAAATGTTTAACTTTAATTTTTAATTTAACTATTTAATGGGTTTGGATATTTAGAAAGTATTTTAATTTTTTTAATTAAAGAACATTTCAACAAGCTAGTCCTCAACCCAATGTGTCATATGAATCTTTTCCATCCCAAGATAGAGAAGACCAACCAAGATGTCCATGGAGAAATTCCTCCCTTTGGAATAATGTTGAGAGATGTATTGGGAGGAGCTCGTGATGTGATTGGGACAAGAACTAAACAGGATTCATGTGTCGAAATGACCATATTATTGTGTGTGTATAGTATATGTGGGACCCTACCTAGGCATCAAGCATCTCAGTGCTAGATGTGAGGCTGTGTTATAAAAGGAATCAATTAGAAACTCTAATGTTCAATGTGGTATGACCTCTTAAGTTGGTATTGTTATTACTTAACTGAATTAAATCACTTCAACTCGTTTCTTGTCCCTCAACCTTAGAAATTTTCATTCACCGGAACTCTAATTCTCGACAAAACCATCCAAAATATTTAACACACTGAGAAAATCTATATTCAATCCTGAGAAGATCGAGACCAAGCTAAACTATAACTACCAAGGCCCCAAACTACTAGGGAACCTATTCGGGGCCATGGAAAACTCCTATGATACTGAGTAGAATCTACCTATGACATGTTTGATAATAAGAATCTATATATAGTCCCTATGAAGGCTGAATAGTTTTAATATGAAACCTATGTCATAGTAGATTCTATTGTGTCTTGGGCTTTCGAAGGAATAGGTTGTTGCATTGTAGATAAGGGAGATGCATTGTTGGAGCATGTAAATTGGTAGTGGTATGTATTGAGTATGTGAGGAGCATTATGATGTTGTAACACTTTATTTATTATATCCCTAATGAATAATGATATAGGATATGGGTACTATGTTATGGTGTTTGAGTTGGATGTGGAGGTGGTCATATTGGGCGAGTGATGTTTTTGAAAAAATGCATTGTTATAGGCTACACCATGGAGTGTAGAATTACACTATGAAGATTCCGAATATGGTTGTTTATTTCTTTAGGAAATTAATTTTTATATACCATGTATGTCTCATTTACCTATAGGCCAAGAATTATCAATGTAGTAAACAAGTAGTTATACCAAAATTTATTTTTCCTTGCAGTAGAGGTATTCTTTGTTGAAATTTCAAAAGACTCGATATATCTTCACAAATTTAAAAGAATAATATGATCAATAATTGACAGAGATAAATGATGATACAAGATATTCAAACAGTAAAAGTAGTGGGGACCCCTATATATATTGAGGGGGATTTAGACCATTTTAAATTAATCAGAGAATCAATAGATAACCTAGGTTCTACATTAGGGATGATCTGTTTACATTTATTTTATATTGTAAATTTTATTAATTCTTTTTTATAAAACTCATTCATTGTATATAATCCAATATATTATTCTATTTTCATCACTTTGTTTATCACTCTTCCGAATTATCTTCTCTCTCATTATTCTTCTCTTTCTTTGTTCTTACACTGTGACCTCTAACTTTAAATAATGGAAGAATTAATCAAGGCTGGGGATTCTAGGAGGATAAGTGTTTCCAGAATTTTTTTCCTCAATTCAAATGTTTTATTTTTTGTTTATGGTGAATAAGAGTACTGTGTACTTGTTTAGAGATTGATCACTATGAAAAAATTTATTTAAATCTTATATATTAATTTATTTAACTATTTTCTCTCACTTCTATTAAATTTGAGCTATTAATATGATGGGGATGATCAATTAAATGGATTAAATGTAATCTTATGGATTTAGTTCTTGGAAGATGTCATACTCTCGATTGAGGTGTGTTATCAACCTTTATTATTATTGGGGGTGGATTTATGTTTTTTCATTCATTAAATTTTCATGACCAAAAAATTTATGAATACTAATTCAGGCATGAGATTTTTGAATCAACATATCAATCTAAATTTATATAACCTACATGAATAATTAAGGAACCTAAAACCAAACCATAAGGCCATGTTATATTTTCCCAAAACCATTTTTGGTAATTTCATGTTAGTTAAGAAATTAATTCCTATTTTTCAATAAAAAACACGTAAAAAGTAGATTTAGGTGAATTAGAATTAGTATGTGAATAACTATGAAGCTCCTCAAGTTAGAGGACCCATACCATCTATTGTGCTAAACTTGGGAAAACAAAAAATAAGATTTATCACACCCCACGATAGGTGTTCATAAAAAAATTTCATTTTTAGGGAGTAATTTATTATTTAACAGAATTTACTTTTTAAATTTGAAGATATATTACCATTTATTATAAGAAAAAAATCTTTAAAAAAACTTCCTTAATGTTTTCAAATGAATACTATTATGAATGAAAAAACTACTCAAAAGTTTAGGACCAACAACAAGTGGTTAATAATGATGAAGATGAACTCTTACAAAAGTCTAATGATATCATTTTAAGGCAAAACAATATGGCTAGTGGGCAAGAGACTATAATCTCACCATAATAATTGATGTATATGGTCGATAAGGTCCAAACTGACTATCAAAAACTGATGACTATGAGGGAAGCACCACAAGATCATTCTAGTTTCACAGAGGAGGTTCAAGAGGTTGAGGAATCACATGAGGAGTGTACACATCACACCCATATCAATAATTATACCCAAAGATATCATGAAGAGATAGATAATGATAATTATGACTAATGTGATGACATAAATATGATGTTCCATAATCCCATGTACAATTTTGTAGTGATTGGGTATTTTTTTGAAAATCTGATCTCGCTAATAACAATGTAAAATCACAAGAACCATTGTACATCTCTATATAATTTGAATAATTTTAAAACCCACATGTGGTGGAATTTGAATAAATTATGGAGGAGTCTTAATACCTATCTTGATCTAGTTAAATACAACTTCATGTGACACTTTCCATTGAAGAAGGGACTGACTCTAAACTAATATAGAGAGTTAATCCACTCTTTTTATACGTAAATTAACAATTAACTCCTACCATTTATTTTCTTATTTTTACAATACTTATATTGTCCTGTAGAATGATACTAAATAATACCATGCTCATATTTAGGAAGTCATGGGGCCTCCAAAACTTATTGAATATGCATTTAAAGAAGATCATTAGGAAATGAAAGTGGCATCACCATAGGAAAACAAGGTAGCCTCGGCACATGAAAAAATGGATAATTTTTATATTTATTATTTAATTTTGAATATTTTTCATGTTAACTTAACATTTATACTCTACTATTGAGTATTAAATTCTTATATCCCATATTGATAAATAACTGGATATGTTAGAGGATGTTTCACAAGTATAAACCAAGGCTGATGATCCATACATCAACATACCCTTACCATGAAAGATATACTTTATTGAAAAGTGGATGGATTCAATTTTCTCTATCCCTGGACACTTTACAAAGAATGAATAAGTGAACTCTATAAAAAGACTCATGGTGTAGTTTTAATCTTGGTAAATCCACCCACTAGTGAATTATGGATAACAACTCATACTAACGAAATATAGGTAGTTAAAATAATGTATCAACATGGGGCATCATAAAAGGTCTTATCATTTACGTTACTTATAACTATTTTGATTTTACTCATTTTAATTAGTTTATAAATCCCTTACAATTGTTATGTATTAATGATATTATGCTTGTGTTTTAATTGATTGAATACTTCTGTAGGATCTTGATGTCAAAATATATCCTCTAAACAACCAATAAGTGAGGAATAAATATTCACGAGAAAAGGTAGTTCACTTTTTTATTCACTATTTAAACACCCATCATTTTTATTTAAATTATATATTGAGTTGGAAAATCGAAATTTCCTTCCATAATTAGGATTTAATTTTTAATTAAATTATCTTAGAGATACAAATTTATTTAGAATCATATAATTCCTTATTTTGTATTTCAATGATATTTATATTTAATGATTAATATAGAGACTTTAATGATTAGAATGGAGTAAGGATTTTAATTTCATGAATCATGGTTTTCTACAATTGGTTGGTTCATGCAAAATAAATTTCACTACCATTTTTTAACATTGAATTTCAGAAATCATGTTGGTTGGTTTGTTATTAATAGTAATACCATGAGTGGTTGTCCCAAATTATATATTCTAGTCTTGATAGGATTTATAAACTTAATACTTTATGTTATATTATGATAATATTTATTGAGTGATATTGTGACATGTCACCTTATAGAACATTCATTCGAACTTTTAAAATCCAAGACTATAAAAAAACTTATATAAAATTATTTAACCATTTTTATTAATAATCCCTTATCATTAAAACCACTTTACATCAATCCTTGTTTATCCCATTAATACCATGAATGAACTTTATATCCATTATTTCTCTACTCTAATTATTTTTCATGACATTTTAACATTTTTGTAATGTGGTGAATGAGTCATGATATAAGGATGCACTAAATTATTAGAAAAATGTGTGGGGTGATATTTTGGGTATTGAGAAATGATTATGATTTCCCATTGAACTTATATTGTTTTACATTCTTGAGAAAAATTAATAAATTAATTATTATTTGTGACTTGGTAGAATAAAAAATCACCAGCACTAGAACTATGTTTTTTATATTACATGGTTAGGTGGATGATGTGAGGTTTATTCGAATCATTACTTTAGAAAAAGTAAATAACGTAAGTTGAAAATTAGTTTTGAAAAAATAGAGTAAATTCAATTTGTTGAAATTAATTCATCATTCTATAATTTATCATGATTTTATTTTGCACTTGGTATGTGGGAGTTTTAATTTTTAATGGGATATTTTTATTACCCTTTTACTTTTGATGTCATGATTTATACATTAGGGTCAGCCTCTTCTTTTAAGACCTAATATTTTTACATCAATTCCTACTATCCTTAATCCCTAGATCCATTAGAACCAATATTTACAAATACTCATGATTTTTTATGATTTTCTATATTTACAAAGAGGAAAATGTGGTTCCTTTTGATGATTATTTAAAGGTGTATGTATTAATGAAATAAACAAGAATATAATAAAATTTTTATCATGTGTGATGAGTTAATAGAATATAACTGAGGTGGATCTTGACTTGAAATTTTTGATAATAATTAATTGATAAACTTGATGTAATGAAAGGAGAAGATCCATAATTATTATGGGAGGTGGTAAAATACATTAGTTGAGTATTTCAGTGAAAAATGTAATGTTTAATTGATATTTATTTTGGAACTTGGGTTTGACATTGATAAATATTTTAATTTATTTAATTGAGTTTAAAATATTGATATAATTTATTCCCTGATAAATTTAATAGTTATATTTAATGATTGAAGAAAATAATAGTTCATGTTTGGGAGTATGTTATGAACACATTTTAAAAGGAATATTTTTATTTATTAAAATATTTTGAGTGTATTTTAATATAAATAACCATGAATTTTTTAATTTATCTAAAATTAGTGAATTTAAAATTGAGATTTAATGATTGGGGACAAGCATTTTTCAAGTGTGGTGTCTTTGATGAACACATTATAGTATTATTTTGTTTTCATTTTTAATAGTTTTGAATGGTTTTGAATGGAAATAAATATATAACTATTTATTTAACTAAAATTTTGGAATTTAATGTTTTGGATTTAAATGAATTCAATTGGGGGGATTAAATGTTTTCTACTCAATAATGTTTATGTAGAATTACAAATTTTCCTAATGTTCTATAGATAATAAAATATTCCAACTAGGTTATCCCTTAACAAAATGGGCCAAAAGCCGTTGAGATGAACCAAGGGTGGGAATATTGACTAACCAGCCTATGGGGAGAGCCAAATTAGTTGAAAGAGGGTGTGAGCTTGGTGTGGGGGGGGGGATCCATCACTGTATTCTGTCCAAGGATTGCATGTGTATCATGTGTCATGAAATCCATTTAGTGTGTGTGTGTAATACATATGTGGGTCATTCCCTATAGTAGGCATATGAGTGGTGTATTATAGGCATCTTTATAAAAGGAAGTGATTGGATATGCTAAAGTTCAACATGGGATGACCTCTTAAGTGGGTATGATTCATACCCAACCGAATGATGTATCTTAAACTCATTTTATCTAACTCTCACTTAGAAAATTCCACGGTGACACATCCAATTCTTGATGTTGTGATACACTGCATGCAACACATAGAGAACAATAATTTCATCCCTAGTGCCATGGGCTAGCCAAGGAATGCAATGCTTCACCATGGTGAATGGTGGTGAACTATCGAGGTCTGCAATTTTGTAGTGGTATGTATTGAGTGAGTGTGGAGAGTTATGTTGTGGTACCACCAGCTGCATCATAGCCATGAAGAATATATATATGAGATCTTGGTGATTTTCCAAGGTGTTTGAGTTTCATTATTGTTGTTCTCATATTGGAATTGTAGAGTTTTGAGGTGAATATTCTTACTCTAGGATAGACTCTAGATAGTAGAACTCTGTTGTGGAGATTTCTATTATGGTAGTAGATATTTTTTTAATGAAAATAATGGTAGTTCACTAGGGATATTTCATTTCCCCACAACAAATGCAATATTTATTTTGTGATGAATTGGCTACACCAAATGTTTTTTTCATGCCTTGTAGGTATTAATATTTTAAATTTTTAAATCCCTTATATATCTGCATAGATTTAAGATAAATAATCATTAAATGATTTAAAAAGATAAATAATGATTCAAAAAAATCTAATGATTTAAGAAGAGTGGTTCCCAAAATATAAATATAAGGGGGTTGCTTCCACTAAAAAGGAATCAAATAATTAGATTACAGATAGGCTGATGTTGCTGGGAAGCTTAGTTTGATTTTATTTTGTACTATAATTTATATTTTTATTTTTTAATTATGTAATTTATTTCCAAACATATTTGGGGACCATCCCCTTTATTAAATGGATAATGAAAAAATGGGAAATAAAAATCACTTTTGGACTATGCTAAAGGATAAACCGTTAATAATCAAAAGGCTCAGAGGTTCACAACCATAGATTTCAGTGTCTTAAAAGCCCATTGATACAAATCCCACAAAAAGAAATCCCATTAAAAAATTCCAACCCATTCAGGTTTTTAATCTATTTTACAGAATATTTTTACCTCTCTTTATCATTATCATCTCTCACATTCTTATTCTCTTTCATTATTGTTTTACCGTGACCACTTACTTCATATAATGGAAGAGTAAATTGAAACTTTGTATTAGTTCAAGATAGGTGCTTCTTAATTTTTTTTATTCAATTTTGATGTTATGTTTATATTTATGGTGAATTAGAGTGATGTTTACAGTTGTGGAAATTGTCCAACATGACCAATATTTTTAACACATCTCTATTAGTTTACATATATCTTTTCTATACATCCCATTTTATTAGAGTTATTCACATGATGAATTTGAGATGTAAATGAATGAGACGACAAATGATGGAAATAAATCCTCAAATATAACATACCCTCGATTAAGGTGATTTATAAACCTTGATTATAATATGATGTGGAGTTATTTTTTTCTATAAAATCAATATTCCAAAGACAAAAAATTTAATAATTTTATTTCATGCTTGATATTTAAGAATTGATGAATAGAATTGAATTTAAAAAACCCAATGAATAATAAAGGAAACAAAATCCTAACCTTATGTCATGATAATTATTCTCTAACACCATTCTGCGTGAATTGATTGTTAGTTAATAATTTTAATCTGAATGACTCAAAATATAATAAAGGCAAAAAATAAGTATATTTTAGTGGATTAGAATAAGTAAGTGAATAATTTTGAATCTACACAAGTAATACAACCCCAATCAGCTACTCTCATGTACTAGGGAAAATAAAAAAAATATTCCCCACTCCATTATTGATGTGTATCAAAACATATCACTATTTTTGGGGATCCAATGGGGTTTTATATATTTTTTTTCCCAATTTGTAGATGGTTTTTTATTAATGTTATAAAAAAACAAAACCTAAATAAATATTTTCTTTGAGGTTTTAAAATGATTGGTATTATACATGGAACAAGTACTGATAGGTGAAAGACCAAAAAAAAGTTATTTATGATTCTAAGGGTTCCCTATTATAAAGGGACAATGATCTCATGGTACTGCTTAGAAAGATACCAAGTTGACAAGAGATAAGACTCTCCCCTTAAAAATTAATAGACACGGTTGATAATGTCCAAACTAACTATCAAACATAGAAGGCCTCAAGGGAAGAATCAATATATCTTACCAGTTTTAATGAAGTGGTCTAAGAGATTGAGGCATTTCTTGTTGAGTATCCACACCCCAACCATCTCACGAATTACATATGGACCTACCATGAAGAGAAGGATTGTGATGATGAAGAACCATTTTCTCATGTGAATATGAGAGATAAACAAGCCCACAAATAATTAAGGAGTGATTGGGAAGACGATGAAATAAAAACTAATATTTCAATCTTCATAGTAGAAGAAACAACACCATTTCCCTTATCTCTATCAAAATAATAAGAAGAAAAAAAATTGGTGAAATTTTAAAAATTGATGGAGGATCCTAACAACCCAATTTTATCTAGAGAAATCTAACCTCAAGAGATACTTATCACTGAAGAAGAGATTTAAACTGACCCAGATCATAGAGTTGATATTTTTTTGGAATGATTCCAATATACATCTATTCAATATGAATTGATCTATAACTCAAGTATTTTGAATTTTCCTACTTAATAACCTTCTTCTTGACCATGGGAAAGAAAATATACAAAAGGGTGAGCTCAAATTCTCAGTAAGGGTAAACAAAAGAAATATCAATCACATCATATTCATAAGAACATAACATTTTGGAAATCTTAACCTGCAAAAGAGATCATAATTTCATAACATGTGATAAATCATAGTAATGAAATGTAATCCCAATAATCATAACTTAAAACATGAAACTTTTTGGTGTATACACATAATCATAGCGAATAATTTCTTAGTAGTCAAGACTCATTTCCAAGACTATTTTAGCGGTCAAAGTCCATTTTTGAACCGAGTTCACTCCTCGTTTAAGTCCTGTTTCACTGAACCGGTTTAACCAGCCATTCCAGCCATGCCTATCTCATGAGATATAAATCTTTACCCAATGCATTGGAGGGAGACATAGGTCCTACCCATCTCATAATGATACCATTATTATGTGTGCCACAAAATCATAAATCATACATCATTGCCAAACCAATGTAATAAAAATGGGATTCTTAAGCATAGTGGCATCATAAAACAATTCATATAAGATAAAATAATTCATAAAAATAATTCCCTCACATAATAATCAAATCAATGTAATAATTGGGATCGAAACAGAACCCTATATTATCTTAGATGGAAAATAATTTTGATAAAACACTAGAACTCCATTCATGAGGAAAATATCCTTTCAACTTCAAAAACATTTTTCCTTTCTTAACATGTCATAAAATTTTAAACTAAAATAAGATGATTAAAAATAAACTTGAAAACATGTAAATTAAGATTCTTGGAAATAATGTTTGAAAAATCAATTCATGCCGTATAAGTCAAAAAAACATTCTTCACTTACTTTTGTCAGAAAAGTCAAAAAGTACCTCGTACGAAAAATGAAAAATAATTCCTTTCATATATTTTACTAAAAACTCACTGAAGGGTAAAATTGGATATAAAAAATTGTAAAAGCATATAAATATTACATATTGAGGAAACATGGATGTGGATGATAAATATTCCACAGTAAATTCTGAAGTATAAACAATCTTGGATAAAAATGAGATTGCGAAATTTTCCCTAACCTTAGGTCTGATTTGCTTAGTAAGTGTCTGAACCTCCTGTAGAATGATTCAAATATTGTCATTTACTTATCCCTGAATCATACTCATTGTTATGATATCATATATGGCCATATTCTTAGCTTCTTATTAGTAATATTTCATTGCTACTTGTTATTCGGGTGTTTATTACTTTTTGTTCTTATGCATGTTTTGTCGAATAAATTCCTATTCTTCTATTTAGGTTATAGATACCTCATTTCCTGAATGGTATTAGTGTAATATATATCATATTCATTCATTCAATTCATTTATATAATCATTATGCAATGATGATCATGTAGAACGAGTCGCATCACATCGTGGAGACGGTATTCCGTACGTACGCACGAGCGATGATATCGTTCCCATGATCATGGAATTGTATTGGAGTGTATGTATACTATTTCATAATAAATATCACTTTATAATAATCATATATAGTTATTATTTACACCATTATACCCATCTATGTAAGGTGGTGGTGGAAAATAGATTACACCACGGCGTGGAGATGGTATTCTGTACATACGCACGCACGATGATTTCGTTTTCCGTAGGATGGATAGATGGTGAAATTGGGTTGTTTCATAATTATAATAACATACCAGTATATTAGTGATACTTATTTTATTACTTCATAATGAAACAACTAAAGAAGAATAAGTGGAAGAAGAAATAAAGTTGAAAGAATCGGTAACAGACATTACCTCTTATTTAAAGCGCCTCTTTGAGACCTCCTCTTAGGGCACTAAAATTGGTCTTTGAAGAAGACCAAAACCTCTAGGAAGTTTCCAGGGAAGTGGATATGCGAATTTGGAAGGGTTTGGCTGAGCTTTAAGGCTCAATGTGGTGTGAGGAAGAGAGGGAGGAGGTGCCATTTTATAAGGGAGGAGAGGAGAACCTTTGGAAAAACTAAAATTATTATTTTATTATAAAGTCATATTCGGTTTTTAATAGATCCAAATTGATTTATTTCGAAGCTAAGGTGGGGATGGGTCGAAATCCTCTCATCCAATAGAATTTAGACAAGTTTAGGTATCTATTGTAACCTTATCATTTAGATTTAACTTTAAGTTAGATAATTTATCTTTTACAGTGTCTTCTTGTTTTCATACACTATAAGGTTAATAAACTTACTATAACAAGCAAAACTAACCCCAAGTTGTTTATTATTAATATATATAACCTTATATAAGTTATTTATCCTAAACATAGATTTTTAGGAATAAAATAACAATTAATAATATAATATTTGTTTTAAAAATTATTTTATGTCAATTTTGACACTATATGGTAATTGATTTTTGTGAAAGTCATAACAGAAATATTAGTTCGAACAAAGTTAACTAAATCAATACTAACATGTCATGTTAACCTATAAAATTATTGTAATTCATAAAAAGTCTCAAATTACATTTATTTGGGTATTTATAACATCAATTATGTCAATATTTCATTAATAAGATAATTGCTGCATCATCATTCTGTCATAAATAAATTAAATTATTTATTGTCTAAAAATTAAAAATAAAATACCATTATGTTGGAAATATTTTTATATTTCTAATGAATATTTATAGTAGAATTTATCTTATGTATAACCCTATATTAAAAAATGCTTTTTTTATTAAACATTGATTTTTACTATTTTAACCCTTCTTTAAATAAATTAATAATAAACGTCCTAATCTAATCCATGTGGGCCTAAATGGTCATATTTTACTCCTAATGTTGTTTTTGTTCTAATTAATCTTATCCAATAGTATCAGGACATGTGTTAGGGTAATAATAATAACATTTTTACCCTTAATTTCCCTATTTACTTTTAACCGTGGTAAAAAAAGTAAAAAGTTACTATTCACCATAAAATTATTTTCATATCATTGAACCACATTTTAGTCCTGGATATTAACTGTGTCTCTCAGATTTTCGAAATTCCACTCACAGAAGCGGTAAAATTAAGTTTTATGTATATTTGCAAATTCTTCTATGAGGTGGGTAAAAGACGGTGAAAAGTCCAATAAACTTTTTATATATCTAAAATTATTATAAAATGACTCCAATGAATTGAATTGAACTTATATAGGTATTATGTATCAATTTTGACCTAAAATAAATTTAAATAAAATAAATAATTATTTAAATAAAAAGTCGGTTTTTAAATAGTAACCCAGTGTTTTCACTATTCATCAAAAATTGAATGTTTTCAGAAAAATACCAAAATTTTACCCTAGCCTATTTTCGATATTACGAATCCAAAAATGAAGTCCATTTTAAAAAATAAAATTTACAAATTTTCAAAAAGTGGGTATTACTATTCACAACAGCTAGTTTTAGTAATATTTTAATAGCATATCGTTGTTTAGTGAAACTCGGTATTGCGTATGATGCAAGCTATCGAGGAAGGTCACGATTGCGTGTAAAGAAATCCAAGATAGTTTTGTGTGTATGAAATATTTCTTTGAAGATTTTTATAACATAAAAAACAAAATATTTCTTATAAAATTATTGGGTGTTACATTCTACCCCCCTTAAAATGAATTTCACCCTCAAAATTCATCACTTTGTAACAAACATGTGAGGATACCTCTCCCTCATCATATCCTCAAGCTCCCATGTCGCTTATTTAAATTGGTGGATCCTCCATAAAACTTTCACCAAGTGAGTGGTCTTGTTCCGTAGGACTTTTTCGCTACGATCCAGAATCTCTATCGGCTGTTCTTCATAAGAAAGATCTTGCTCTGACGGTACAACTTCTGTGCTAAGTACATGTGAAGGATCAGGTATGTACTTTCTCAGGAGAGATATATGGAACACATAATGAACTTGGGAGAGATTCGGTGGAAGATCCAATCAGTAAGCTACCTTCCAAAGACGATCCAGAATTTCAAATGGACCGATATATCTAGGGCTCAACTTTCCCTTCTTTCCAAATCTCATGACCCTCTTCCAGGGAGATATTAGTAAGGACACTTTGTCACCCACTTCAAACTATAGGTCTTTTATTCGGTTGTCGGAATAAATTTTTTGTCGACTCTGAGCTGCTCATATGTGTTGTTGAATAGATCTGGCCTTTTCTGCCATCTCATCAACAAGATCATGTCCTAATAGCTTTCTTTCCCCAACATCATCCCAGCAAGTTGGAGTCCTGCTTTAATTTCCATAGAGAGATTCATAAGGATCCATCTGAATACTGGAGTGAAAGATATTATTATAAGAAAATTCCACCAAAGGTAGGTGTTTATACCAACCACCTTTGAAATCCATAGAGCAAGCTCTCAACATATCTTCTAGAGTTTGAATAGTCCTATCAGACTGACCGTCTGACTGAGGATGATAAGCAGTGCTGAAACTCAACTATGTATCTAGATTATGCTGAAGACTTCTCCAAAACTTAGAGGTAAATCTCGGATCCCGATCAGATATAATGGAAAGTGGTACTCTATGAAATCTTACCACTTCCTTTACAAATATCTTGGAAAGTTGATCCAAAGAGAAATCCTATATAATAGCAATGAAGTGTGCAGACTCTGTAAGACGAACAACTATGACCCAAATAGCATTATTGCCTTTGGATGTTTTAGGAAGTCTGGTGACAAAGTCCATAGTGATGTTTTCCCATTTCCATTTGGGTGTGGGTAATGGTTGTAACATCCCCTTATACTTCTGTCTCTCAGCTTTAACTTGCTGACAAACCAAGCATCAAGAGACATATTCAGCAACAACTCTTTTCATGACATCCCACCAAAAGTACTCTTTCAGGTCCCTATACATATTCGTGCTTCCAGGATGAATAGAGAATGATGAAATATGAGCCTCATCCAGAAGCTCCTTCTTTAATACTGGGATGGGAGGAACACTAACCTGATTCCTGAACATTATTATCCCATCACAATAAAGGTTGAATTCAGGAATATTTCTCACCATCTTTTGTAACTCTACATCTTCTTTCTCCGCTTCTTTAATCTTCACATGTATAGATGGTTGAACATTCATTTGAGAAAGATTTGAATTTTTTCCTTCCATTATAATTACAATATACATCCTTTTTAAATCCATAAATATTGGATCTTTTGTGATCCTCATCATGGATAAACTGGCATGGTCTAGTCGACTTAATGCGTCTGCCACCTTGTTTGCTTTCCCAAGGTGGTAATGAATTGAGCAGTCGTAATCCTTAATCATCTCCAACCATCTTCTTTGGTGCATATTTATCTCCTTTTGTGTGAAAATATACTTTAAACTTTTATGATCAGTATAAATATCACACCTTTCTCCATAAAGATAATTCCACCAAATCATTAATGCAATGATTACCGCAACAAACTCCAAATCATGAATTGGGTAATTTTTCTCATGGATTTTCAACTGTCGTGAGGCATAATCTATCACCATATCATTTTCCATAAGAACACACCCCAATCCCTTCTTGGATGCATCACTGTAGATCAGAAACCTTTCTCCACTACAAGGAAGTCTGAGTACAGGTTCATTGGATAACCTTCTTTTCAACTCCATGAAATTCACTTCACATTCCTCTATCCAAACAATCTTAACTCCTTTTCGAGTAAACCTGGTGAGTGGATTAGATAATCGTGAAAAATATTTCACAAAATGTCGATAATATCTACCCAAACCAAGAAAACATTGGATCTAGGTTACTCTTGTTGGTCTCGACCATCTTTCGATAACCTCTGTTTTTTCTGGATCCACAGATATACCCTCTTTTGAGATTATGGGACTCAAAAATGAAACTTTTTGAAGCCAAAATTGGCACTTGGTAAATTTTCCATAAAGCTTCTCCTTTCTCAGGGTCTTCAATATAATTCTCAAATGATCTTCATGTTCTTCCTTGCTCTTTGAATAGACAAGAATATCATCTACAAAGACTACCACAAACTAATTAAGATAGTCTCTAAAGACTATATTTATCAAATCCATGAAGATAGCAGGGGCATTAGTAAGACCAAATGGCATCACCATAAATTCATAGTGTCCATACCTTGTACAGAGAGCCGTCTTTAGTATATCCTCCCTTTTGACCCTTAATTGATGATACCCTGAACGAAGATCAATCTTGGAAAAGTATTGAGCTCCGTGTAGTTGGTCAAATAAGTCATCAATGCACGGGAGATGATATTTCTTCTTGATAGTGATCTTGTTATGTTCTCCATAATCAATGCAGAGTCTCATTGATCCATCTTTCTTCTAAAAAAACAGAACAGGTGCTTTCCAAGGTGACGCACTAGGGCATATGAATCCCTTATCAAGATTCACTTGGAGTTTCTTCTTCAATTCCTATAACTCAATTGGGGCCATTCTATAAGGTGTCTTTGAAATAGGCAATGCACCCGGTACGAGTTCTATTGAAAACTCAACTTCACTATTTGGTGGAAGACCCAACAATTCCTCTTGAAATACATCATCAAACTCCCGTAAGATGGGGATATTCTTAATCGTGAGTTTCTCTCCAACCATTTGATATAAATAACCTTCATTTAGTGGAATCCGGACCCATAATATGGAAGAAATTTCCATTGGAAGGTTATGTTCATCCTTGAATCGATAGATAATCATAGATTGATCTAGAATATGAAATGTGACTTCCCTTCTTTGGAAATTGATATGAGATCCATATAGATAATGCCAATCCATGCCATGAATCACATAAAATTACACTATAAGAAGGATCACAAGATTTGCAGGAAGAACTTTCCAACAAACTTCAATCAAAGAAGAATTATAAGCTTTTGATGCGACTGTTGTGCCATTAGGGGTAGTCACAACTAACTCAACATCTAATTGTTGAGGTAATATGGCGATACCCTTAGAAAATTCTTCAAAAATAAATGAGTGGGTGGATCCAGAATCAAATACAACATTTTCTACTTTAGAGTGGATGGTAAGTGTACCTTTCACCACTTCTTTGTCATACTCTACATCGCCGATAGTAATTGCATGTGACTTTCCTTTGTCTTTGGCCTTAAGAGTTTGTTGACGTCGATCATCATTATCAACCCTTGGATTTGGGCGTTGATTTGCATAATTCCTCATCTCCTTGCACTTGAAACATTGAAGTGTAGTAGGTTCATTCTCTGTATCCCTTCCTTTGTTTGCATCATTAGACATCTTCTTCCCAATATTTCGATATTCAATTGCCCGATGACCTTCTTTTCCACACTTATAACATTTTCTTGTCCCCTTAAGAAAATTTCCTCCATGTTTCTTTCCACACATTGAGCATAAGGGAAAACTCATCTTCTTTTCAGTGTCCTCTTTAGATTTTCCTTTGAAATCCATTTTCCTCTTCTTATCAAACCCATATGACCGATGGGTTACTCCAATATCCATCTCAACTTGGAGAGCACATCGAACGATTTCCTCATATCTATTGAAGTCCCTTATGGGTAATTCCCTTCGAAGACTTGGTTTTAAGCCACTAAACAATCGATCGATCTTACTCTCAGGGTGGATAATAATACCAGAATTGTACCTTGCAAGTCTTGTAATATTTTCTTTGTAGGTACCAACTGATTCATCATCCTTTTTCTTTAGTTCAAGAAATTCCATCTCCATCTTTGTTTGGAGAATATAAGGGAATTACTTATTGAAAAATAAGTTCTTGAACTCGTCCCATTCAATGGACTCAATTTCATCACTTTGCCTCATATTCTTAATAATATTCCACCATTGATCAGCGTATCCTTCCAAACGATATACTAATAAGATGAATTTATCATGTTCAGAACATTGAAGAACTGAAAATATCATTTCAGTAGTACTAATCCATTGTTCAGTAACTAATGGATTAGTAGACCCGCTGAATGAAGGTGGACCCTGCCTCAATAAGGATTCAACAGAATGTCGCTCCATCCTTTTCTCGTATGGAAGTCCTATAGGATTCATAGCTTGAGAAAGTTGTGTGAGCATGGATAAAATATTTTGAATTCCATCTCCCAAAACGTTTGGATGCTCAGGGGGACAATCATTGCATTGCCCGTCGCATTCCGCATTAACACGGTTCCTTCGGGTTCCAGACATTGACTAAAACGAAGAAGAATAGTGTGAGAAACACTAATTATTAACGGAAAAACACATAATAAAGAATAAAATTTTACACTTATGGTCATATCATAGGTTATTAATGGCCATTTCTAAAACACTAAGATTGTGTTCAATGCTTAGACTTATCCTTAGGGTTCTTACTGAGGCTTTTACTTCCTAGTTTCCAAAGGTTGATTATACCTTTCCTCTTATACCAACTATAACGACGCATACTTTGCATACATTGTTATTACTTCAGAATTGAAGCACACTTATTACAACATATTACAAAACTAGGAAAAGACCATATAGGTATAGTGTCTTTTGAAACTGGGAAACATAAACAACTGGTTCATAAATCAGCTACGTTGTCTCCCATTTATTTCATCATATCTAGAGTCCCTTTTTGGCATATCCTACTTAATATCCTTCTTCCTGACCTGGGAAAGAAAACATACAAAAGGGTGAGCTCAAATGCTCAGTAAGGGTAAACAAAAGAAATATCAATCACATCATATATATAAGAACATAACATTTTGGAAATATTAACCTCCAAAAGAGATCATAATTTCATAACATGGGATAAATCATAGTAGTGAAATGTAATCCCAATAATCATAACATAAAACATTAAACTTTTTGGCATACACAAATAATCATAGATAATCATTTCTTAGTAGTCAAGACTCATTTCCAAGACTATCTTAGCGGACAAAGTCCATTTCTCAACCGAGTTCACTCATCGTTTTAGTCTTGTTTCACTGAACCAGTTTAACCCGCCATTCCAGCCCTATCTATATCATGAGATATAAATCTCTAGCCAATGCATTGGAGGTAGATATAGGTCCCACCCATCTCATAATGATACCATTCTTATGTGTGCCACAAAATCATAAATCATACATCATTGCATAACCTTGGTAATAAAAATGGGATTCGTAAACTTCGTGACATCATAAAACAATTCATATAAGATAAAGGAATTAATAAAAATAATTCCATCACAACTTAATCAAATCAATGTAATAATAGGGATAGAAATATAACCCTATATTATCTTAGATGGAAAATAATTTTGATAAAACACTTGAACTCCATTATTGAGGAAAATATCTTTTCTACTTCAAAAACATTTTTCCATTCTTAACATGTCATAAAATTTTAAACTAAAATAAGTTGATTAAAAATAAAATTGAAAACTTTTAAAGGAAGCTTCTGTGAAATAATTTTTTAAAAATCCATTCATTCCGTATAAGTTAAAAAAACATTCTTCTCTTACTTTTGTCAGAAAAGTCAAAAAGTACGTCATATGAAAAACTACAAAAGTTTCCTTTCATATCTTTTAATAAAAACTCACCGAAGGGTAAAATTGGATATAAAAAATTGTATAAGGATATAAATATTACATAATGATGAAACATGGATGTGGATGATAAATATTCCCCAGTAAATTCTGAAGTATAAACAATCTCAGATAAAAATGGTATTGCAAGATTTTCCCTTACCTTAGGTCCAATTTGCTTCATAAGTGTCCGAACCTCAAGTATAATGATTTAAATAATGTCATTGACTTATTAAGGCATCATAATCATTGTTATGATATCATATATGGCCATATTCTTAGCTTCTTATTAGTAATATTTCATTGCAACTTGTTATTCGGGTGTTTATTACTTTTTATTCTTATGCGTGTTTTGTTGAATAAATTCTTATTCTTATCTTTTTGTTCTAGATAACTAATTTAATGAATTGTATTAGTGTAATATATATCATATTAATTCATTCAATTCATTTATATAATCATTATGCAATGAAGATCATGTAGAACGAGTCGCATCACATCGTGGAGACGGTATTCCGTACGTATGCACGGGCGATGATATCGTTCCCATGATCATGGAATTATATTGGAGTGTATGTATACTATTTCAGAATCAGTATAAATTTACAATAATCATATATAGTTATTATTCACACCATTATACGCATCCATGTAAAGTGGTGGTGGAAAATAGATTACACCACGACATGAAGACAGTATTCCATACGTACACACGCGCGGTGATTTCGTTCTCCGTAGGATGGATATATGGTGAAATAGGTTTGTTTAATAATTATAATAACATACCAGTATATGATTGATATTGATTTTATTACTTCATGATGAGAAAACTAATTAATAATTAGTCGAAGAAGAAATAAAGTTGAAAGAATCGGTAACAGAAATTACCTCTTCTTTGAAGCGCCTCTTTGAGAACTCCTCTTAGGGCACTAAAATTGGTATTTGAAGATGACCTGGACCTCTAGGATGTATTTATGGAAGTGGATAAGAGACTTTGGCAGGGGTTGGACGAGATTGAAGGCTCAATGTGGTGTGAGGAAGAGAGGGAGGAGGTGCCCTTTTATAAGGGAGGAGAGGGTCACCTTAGGAAAAACAAAAAATATTATTTTATTATAAAGTCATATTCGGTTTTTAATAGCTCCAAACATATTTTTTCGAAGCTAAGGTAGGGATGGGTCGAAATAATCTAATCCAATAGAATTTAGACATGTTTAGGTATCTATTTTAACCTTATAATTTAGATTTAACTTTAAGTTAGATAATTTAACTTTTACCGTGTCTTCTTGTTTTCTTAAACCATAAGGTTAATAAACTTACTATAACAAGACAAACGGACCTCAAGTTGTTTATTATTAATATATATAACCTTATATAAGTCATTTGTCCACTCCTTAGATAATTAGGAATAAAATAACAATTAATAATATAATATTTTTTTAAAACTATTTTATGTCAATTTTGACACTATTTGGTAATTGATTTTTTTAAAAATCATAACAGATATATTAGTTCTCAAAAGTTAATTAAATCAATACTAACATGTCATGTGAACCTATAAAATTATTTTAATTCATAAAAATTCTCAAATTACATTTATTTGGGTATTTATAACATCAATTATGTCAATATTTCATTAATAAGATAATTACTTTATCATCTTTCTGTCATAAATAAATTAAATTATTTATTTTGTAAAAATTAAAAGTAAAATACCATAATGTAGGAAATCATTTTATCTTTCTAATGAATATTTATAGTCGAATTTATCTTTTTTATAACCCTATATTAAAAATGAATTAGTTATAAAACATTGATTTTAACTATTTTAACCCTTCTTTAAATAAATTTATAATAAATGTCCTAATCTAATCCAAGTGGGCCTAAATGGTCATATTTTATTCCTAATGTTCTTTTCGGTCGCATTACACCTATCCAATAGAATTTGGACATGTTTTAGGGTAATAATAATAACATCTTTACCCTTAATTTCCCTATTTACATTTAACCGTGGTAAAAAAAAGTAAAAAGTTACTATTCACCAAAAAATTATTTTCATCTCATTGAACCAAATTTTAGTCCTTGATTTAACCGTGTCTCTCAGATTTTCTAAATTTCACTCACAGAAGCGGTAAAATTATGTTTTATGTAAATTTTCAAATTCTCCTAGGAGGTGGGTAAAAGACGGTGAAAAGTTCAATAAAATTTTTATATATCTAAAATTATTATAAAATTACTCCAATGAATTGCATTGAAATTATATAGGTATTATGTATCAATTTTGACATAAAATAAATTTAAATAAAATAAATAATTATTTAAATAAAAAGTCGGTTTTTAAAAAGTAACCTAGTGTTTTCACTATTCATCAAAAATTGAAAGTTTTCAGAAAAATACCGTAGTTTCACCCTAGGCTAATTTTGATATTCTGAATCCAAAAATGAAGTCCAATTTGAAAAATAAAATTTACCAAATTTCAAAAAGTGGGTATTACTATTCATAATGGCTAGTTTTAGTAATATTTTAATAGCCTATCATTGTTTAGTGAAACTCGGTATTGCGTACGATGCAAGCTATCGAGGAAGGTCACGATTGCTTGTAAAGAAAGACAAGCTACTGTTGTGTGTATTGAATGATTCCTTTGACGATTTATATAACATAAAAACAAAATATTTCTCATAAATGTATCGGGTGTTACACCTAAGGACTGAGAATTTTATTCTTTTTGGAAAACAAGATAGAAACATAAGTTCAACATTACAACTTGAAAAGAAATACAGCATAGAAACTCTAAATAAAACATACATAACTCCTAGGTTATTTCAGCATGTTTTTCAAAGTAAAATTCTTCATTTCCTAAGAAAATGAAACATAAGAAAGGGGTGAGATCAAAATCTTAGTAAGGGAAATCAATACAGTGGAAGATATGTAAACATTAGGCAAGTCGAATAACTAAAAACATATGCCTTTAAAAAACATGAACATATTTTGGAAGGAATAAGAGCTGAGTAAGTAATTCAATAATAAAACATAATGATGGGTATTGTACTAGTCAAATAACCACTTGAACTATCAATACTATTTTCACAATGTGGGAAATCCTAATGCATGATATCATCACTATACCGTCAAGGCCTCGTGCCAAGACTATAAATAATCATTTTGTCAAGGGCCTGTTCTAAGACTGTAGTTTGCCTCATGAGTCCTACCGATGCACTGAGGGGCTATAACAGGCCCCACATGATACATTCTATGTCCAATTAATTCCCCATATGAACGAGGATGAATATAAACAAAAAAAAAATTCATTTTTAAACTAATATATGAAATTTAAGTTACATTCCCCAAAAAATAATCATAAACACTAACCATTCAGTGTAAATCAGTGAATGGTTTTAAGATATCACATCCACAGTCAAACTACCATTCAATAAAACAAGGTGGATAACATCATAATATAAATATCCCAATGAAGTAAATGATTCAAAAAAATTTGTTGACATAGATGATTATACTTTTAAATGATACCATAGAGAAAGATTTGAGGGAAATAATCCTTAAAAATTTAAAAGTGTCACATACCACCTTAAAAAAATCAAATATTAATACCTTATAATATCATGGGAATAAATAAAATTTTGATATTACATACCAAATGTAATTACATAAACCACAATAAATAAATAATTCATGGACAAGGCATATATCTCAAAAAACTAATGTGATATGAAAAAAAATACTTTTTTACTTTTCAATTAAGAGTTATTTTAAAAAAAAATTATATTTTCCATGATTTCAGATTGTAAGCATGAATACAAAATAAAATAAAATACTTGGACATTGGAATTATATTTTAGTAATATATAATATCCCACTAAAGTGAAATCAGGTAAAAAAAGTTCTAAAGATTATTTAGAAATAAAACATTTTAGAGCATTTTTAAAAAAGTATTAAAGAGAATTTTAAAGAAGAATTTCACATTTGTTCTCTTAAATCCAAAGGCAATCCAAGATCATTTTTTAGGATAATAATAGTGTTTTTATAGAAATAATTGTGTCTTAAAACAAATTATGGTGTACACTTAAGAAGGGTGGGAATTTGATTATATCACTTGAATCATGTTTTTTATCGGGATAATTTTTTTGAATGAGCCATTTAAAACAAGTAAATCCAAAAAAATAAAGAAGAATTCTTGGTGGAGAAAATATATATTAAATTAAAACAGACTTTATGTAGAGTACATACTAATAAATAAGAATTTTATTTAGGTATGTAGATAAAAAAATTACCCCGAATAAAAATGAAGGTTTCTGTAGAGATCCCTTAAACCTTTGTAATCAATCAATTCATATGAACCAAAATTAATAATATTACAATGATACATCGAATTCCATGAAAATAGAAATATCCATGATAATTTACATCAACGGACATTATAAATACACCAAACACAAGTATTTGTTTTGAATCCAAAAAATCTCACAAAAATAGAAGTGAGATGAAGAAATCTGTACGTTAAGTTAGAATGTTTTCCTAATGTCTTGGAAAATCAAATGAGTCTTACTAATAACTTATTTAAGAACCTAATATACCTATATTATGTTTATCATAATTCTGTTAGTTCATTTATTCCCTTATTGATAAGTTACAATATTGAATTTTGTCATTCCAGTGTGTTCGTTTTCTTTATTTTCAAAATCGGTTTAGTTGTTCTTACGTAATGGAGTTCTTGTGGAATGGATGTAAATATCTAGAATGGAAATTACATACTATTTATGAACATTAAAAAGTGTTATTGGTAACTTATATCATTTTGTTTCATGGAAATATGATGAATAATTACATAAAATATTTATGACATATAATTAGATTATTTTAGCGGTATTTTGATTATTAAGAAATAGTTTGGTCATATGATTTATTAATATGTACATATAATGTTTAATGAATATTATTTTGGTTATAATACATATATTATAGTCTTTTGTAACCACAAAAATGGTTTCATGACCAGTAATGAAGGTGAAATTTAAGAACGAAACTTCGTCGTCCATGAAGGTTATAAATTAGAACCTAATGGATGTTGATTTCATTTTTAAAATAAAAGAGTGAGATACTAAGGATATTGATTATGGTTATTAAATTAAAATGGAATAATTCAAATATATATATGATAATGGACATATCATGGCCATTTGGACAAAGGAGGTGGGTAGAGGATATCAAAAAAAGAGAAAATTAATGAAACTAAATGAAAAAGAAGGGTTCTTTACCTCTTGAATTAACCTCTTTAATAACCTCTTTAAGGGTAGGGATTTTGGAATTTTTGGAAAGAACAAGAGCTTATTGGACTTGGGGAGTGGATAAGGAAGATTATTTGGGAAGAATTCTGAGGAACTTCAAGGATTTAAGCAGTTAAGAGATGAGGGAGTGAAGGGGGTTTTTATATTGGAGGAGAAGAGGGTTTTCCTAATTTTTTAATAGTTTGTTTATTAATTTCCCTCAAGACCAGTAATAGTGATGATTCCATGACAAAGAATTGAAATAAATGTATTTTATTTCTAACCATGTGGTATTACATCACTTATGATGTAATAAATAGTGTATTTAACTAATAATTTATATATACGATATTTTACCACATGACACAATTCATAAAAAATTTGAGTATTTCAGAAAAATTAAAAAAATTCACCATAAGCATTTTTCTACATGTAGAATCCAAAAATGAAGTCAATTTTTTAAAAATAATTTTATAAATATTGTTAATTTATTATTTAATTAAAATTGTTATTTATTCTAAAAAAACTATTTGAAAACATTTATTTACTCATTCCAAAACATAGGTATATCATACTTCCGCTTGAATATTATTTATATACTATCATAGGTAAGTTTACTATTCATTAGCTTATATCTGTATTCATAAGGGTTTGTTAATATTCATAATGGTAGGTTGATATTCTCGAAAAAAATAACTTTTTCTTATCGGGTTCCAAATAACTTACTGATCACAACTGTGTATCTCATATTTTCTAAATTTACATCACAGAAGTGACAAACTTATGTTTACATGGATAGGTTATAAAAAAGTTGTGTTTTGAGAGACTCAATGATCCATGAATTCTATAATAAATCTATTTTTAAATTCTTGGGGTGTTACATTATCCCCTCCTTACAAAAATTTCATCATCGAAATTTGAAATTGAACTTTGAATGTTAAAGGTTGATACTTGAAAATTCCCTTTTGGAAACCCACATCGGAAATAGGGTTAACAAAATATCCTCCTAAAAATGGTTAAGGGAGATGAGGTGGTCACTACAAAAGTATGATTTTGAATGAGGTGACATTAGGTGGAGGTAAAATCCTGGACATGGAAGAAAAATATAACTATAAAGCTTTGATAGAATAAGATAGAGGACATGTTAAAATGAATTTTGATTACTAAAAAACTATAAACTGAAAAAAATCTTTGATATTATCAATAAAAATAGGAATTGTTTTATTTAAAAAGATTTTCCTTGAGTCGAGGAATTATTCCACTCTATAAGAGTATAAATATACATTTATTCTTACAAACACATTAGTTAATTTCACTTGAAATATCTATACCTCATCACTTAGCAAGGGTCAAACCGTTTGGTGATGCAACACATTAACCACTAAAAAATCATACAATGAACAACTTAAACCATTTCATAAATGGTTAAAACATCCAAAACATAATGATTCAACACATTTTAATGAAGTCCTCTAAATTTCAAAGTTTAACTTATCAGTAACCCTTAATCAAAATGAATCCACTCTAAAATTCACATTCTAAACATGTGAGTAACTTAATCATGTATCCTCTTGGAATATGATAATAACTAGAATTACTCTAAAAAAATATTGGAAACATGAATTCTTCTATATTATTTACTTAAGATACCTATTATTGGATATATTCCCTAAATCCAAAAGTACTGTAAAATCCATCAATGATAGCATAGTACACTTCTCAATATCTCGATAATCAGTTCCAAGGGTACTTATCTGAATCAATCTTTTATTCATTAGAATCCAAAAATTAGATTTATATCCAGGGTTGTCTTTCCCTTAATCATTTATTTTCCTAAATTGATTAACATTCATCTGAATCATTTTTCCTTTATACCATTCACCATATGACCTCAGATCCTTAATGAATTATTACTATACAAAAATCCTTATATATCTCATAATTATTCTAAATAGTACATTACTGACAAAATATTCAAATGACATGATTCATGACTATGAATATTAATCATTTTAATTCATCTGCAGCAGAATCATAACGTGATAGTTATCCAAAATCATCATTTGGGGTATTTTACTTTGACACTTGGGACAATGATCTATATTGTGTCCCATCTCCTTATAGTTGAAGCATTTAATATAGGGAAACTATATAGTTATCTTAAAATTATGAGCATCGTGTCCCTTTTCTCCAAACATGAAGCAAACCACTTTTCCCCTCTAGCATTTACCTAGGTGTTTCCTTCCACATTTATCTCTTTTGGGAAAATAAATCTTTATTTTATTCCCTTTATCCATGTTTTTCCCTGCCATCCTATTCTTACTTTACTTACCTTAAAGCCTTAGGACTATGAGAAGTATTTACATACCAAGTCAACACATGATAAAACTTCCTCATATGATAAGGATACTTGAGAGACTATATTCCTTTGAAATGATGGTATAAAACCATCATAGAAATAATCCTTCATACTCTTCACATCTCATGCATTGGTGAAGTTCTCATTTCTTTTAATAGGTGCCATTTATAATCAATTACATATCATATATTAGTTGGTAATAGTATGAACTCTTTGTGACTCTAATAATGGAATAACACATAGCATAAACTTATGCATCGTAATTACTAGAACCTTATACTTTTATTACATAGGGAGAATAAATCATTCATAATAGAGTGTAAATAAAATGAGAATTATTCTAAGCATATCCCCCAAGTGTGTCAATACCAAGAGTTCATCAAGGCCCATTATTGTGTACTAGGATATGCCAGGTCGAGCCCAAAACACCTTGTCAGAGCATTCTCTCCTAGGTACATCCGTCCAGAGCCACCACTACTCATTTGTATCCAAATTGGGATGTATTTTTTAGAAAGATCAACATAATATAATCCTTGCCAAAACAACATGATGTTCTTGTATGATTATCCTCAAAGACTATCATAGGTAGTTGTTCCCTAATATACATTTTATAAATCTAGTTTCCATGTTTTCTACTAAACTTCCTTTGACACCAACTATAAAGACACGACCCCAGGGTCCCAGAGTCAGCGCCTTATTTTATTACATTGGTATATAAACAAAAATATGCTTCTCTAAGGACCGAGTTGGTTAGTATTTTTGGGAAACTACATATATACATAGGTTCAACATTACAACATGAAAATAAATTCAACATAGAAACTCCTTGCACAACATTCATAACTCCTAGATTATTTCATCATGTCATTCATAATAAAAAGTTTCATGTCCTGAGAAAATGAATCATAAGAAAGGGGTAAGCTAAAAAGATTATTTAGGGTAAGCAATATAGTGGAATATATATAAACATTAGGCAAGTTCAATAACTAAAAACATAAGCCTTTAATAAAAACGTGAACACATTATTGTAAGAATAAGAGCTGAGTAAGTAATTATATAATAAAACAAAGTCATTGGTATTTTACTAGTTGAATCACCACATGAACCATCAATAATATTTTCACAATCAGGGAAAGTATAATTCCGGACATCATCACCATGTCGTCAAGGCCTCATACCATTTCCATAAATAATCATTTTAAGAGGCCTTGTGCCAAGATCGTAGTTTTTCTGATGAGACCTACTGATGCATTGAGTGGCTATAGTGAGCCCCACCTGACACAATAAATTTACAATGTATTCAAAATATGAAAGAGGATAAATATAAACACCATATTCATTCATATTGAAACCAATATGTGAAATGTAAGTAACTTTCCCCAAACATTGAGCATAAACACTTACCATTTGGTGTAAATTGATGAATGGTGTAAATATAACACATCCACTATCAAAATACCATTCAATAAAACGTGGTGGATGAAATAATAGGAGATATACCTCAATAAAGTAAAATATTCAACAATGTTTGTTGAAAAAGATGAAGGAATCCTTTAAATGAGACCATTGAAAAATTCTTGATAGAAATAATCCTTAATCATTTCAAAGTGTCATATACCACCTCAAAACATTGAAATCATAATCCCTTAGAATATCATTAGAATAAAGAAACTATTGATATGATATAACATAGGGCAGTACATAAACACAATAAAAAATAAGTGATGAACAAGGAATATATATTATAAATGTTAATGTGAGTTGAGAAAAATCTCTTTTACTTTTGAAGGATGATTTATTTTGGAAAATCAATTATATTTTCCAGGAAATCAGATCGTAATCCTGAATATCCAATAAAATAAAATTACAGGACATTGGAATTATATTTTAGGCATTAAAGATATCCCACTGAAGTGAAATCATGTAAAAAGAGTTCTTAAGATTATTTATAAAGAAAACATTTTAGAGCATTTTTATGAAAGTATTAAAAGGAATTTTGAAGCTGAAAGGAATGTTTGTTCTCTTAAATCCAGAAATTATCCAAGATCATTTTTAATTATAAAATGAGCGTTTTTATAAAAATAATGGTGTCTAAAAATATATTCTAGTGTACACTTGAAAACAGGTAATAATTTTAAAATATCCCTTGAATCTGGTTTGTCTATTAGGGTAAAATTTTGAATGATCCTTTTAATACATGTAAATATAGATAATGTAAATAAGTATTAAATATTGTAAACATATAAAGAAAATTCAAACAGAATTTATGTGGAGTACATAATAATAAATAAGAATTTAATTTAGTTAAGTAGAGAATAAGAGTAACCTGACTAAAAATGGAGGTTTGGGTAGAAGTCCCTAACCACTTTGTTATCAATCGATTTGGATGCCCCAAAATTAATAATATCCAAATGATACATTTAATACCATTAAAATAAATATATTAATTATATTTCACATCAATGGGCAGTATACATACAACATACACAAGTATTAGTTGTGAATACACAAAATCTCATAAAAATAGATGTGAGTTGAAGAAACCCTTACCTTAAGTTTGAATGTGTTCCGCTCTGGATCTTAAGGTACTAGAATATGAAACTATAATTATTAATAAATTATTTAATTTCCTATTATACATTTATTTATTTTATCATAATTATCTTTAGTTCATTTCTTCCCTTATTGATAAGTTATTATATTTAATTTCGTCGTTCCAGAGTGTTCATTTTCTTTATTTTCATAATCGTTTAACATGTTCTTATGTAATGAAGTTCATGTGGAAAGGATGTAAATCTACATAATTGAAATTAAATATTATTTATGAACATTCATAATTTTTAATGGTCACATATATAATTTGGTTACATGGAAAAGGATGAATCGCTAGATGAAATATTTATGACATTTCACTTAGATTATTTTAGCAGTATTTTGATTATTAAGAACTAGTTTCGTCATATGTTTTAATAATATGTACATATACTGGTTCCCGAATATTAATTTGGATGTAATAAATATATTAATGTTTATTCCAACCATAATAATAGTTTTATGACCAATAATAAAAAAGAAATTGCAGAATGTAACTTCATCGTACACAATGTTTAAAAATTGGAACCTCATGGATGTTGATTTTATTTTTCAAATAAAATAGTGAGAGATTAAGGATATTGATGATGGTTAGTCCATTCAAATGGTATAATTCCAGTATATATATGATTATGGATTTTTATTGGTCATTTGGAAAGAGGAGGTGTGTAGTGGCTATCAATAAAGATAAATTGAAGTGAAACTAAATGAAAAAGAATGGTTCTTTACCTCTTGAAATAACCTTTTTGAGAACCTCCTTAAGGGAAGGGATTTGATCTCTTGGAAAGACTAAGAGCTTCTAGGAAGCAGGGAGTGACTAAGGAAGGGTGTTTGGGAAGAAAATTTAGGATATTCAATGATTAGATGAGTGAAGAAAAGATGGAGTGAAGGGAGTTTTATAGTGGAGGAAAGGTGTGTTTTCATATTTTTTTTATCATTAGTTTGATAATTTCCCTCAAGACCAACAATAGTTATGATTCCATGACCAAGAATAGTAATAAATGAATGCGAGTTCAAACCAAGTGGGATTAAATCACTTATGATGTCTAAAATAGTGTATTGAACTGATGATTTGTATATACGGTATTTTATCGTATTTCAGAATTCATAAAAAATTCTAGTATTTCAGAAAAATACCAAAAATTCACCATAACCTTTTTTCGACATGTATAATCCAAAAATTAAATCCTTATTTTTAAAATAATTTTCAAAACATGATTAATTATAAATTTAAATAAATTTAAAATTTATTCCAAAAAACTATTTTAAAATATTTATTTACTTATTCCAAAACATTGGTATATTATACTTCCACTTGAATATTATTTATATAATATCATAAGTAAGTTGAATATTCATTATATTATGCCACTATTCATACGAGTATGTTACTATTCATAATGGTAGGTTACAATTCACAAAAAATTATGTTATTCTTATCGGACTCTAAAAAACATACTGATCACAACCGTGTATGTCATATTTTCAAAATTCACGTCACAGAAGTGAAAAAATTATGTTTACATGGATAGGTTATAATAATCCAGTGTTTTTAGAGACTCAGGGATCCATGAATTTTATAATAAATCTATTTGTAAATTTTTGGGGTGTTACGACTTTTTTACTTTTCCACATGATTCTGGGATGCGGCCCTTTATTTGGTTGCGTGTGTATTTTTACCCTTTATCCATTTCAGTTTAATTTTATATACTTTTACAATTTAAAAGTTGAAGCACATTTGAGGGTTATATTTAGTAGTGTTGTATCTTTTTTTCCTCTCTCTACACACTTTTTCTTCGAGTCAAATGCATGTGTGTGTATGGGAACATTGGCAAAGGCCTCCCCAAGTTTGTTATGCCTTAAATGTTGGTCTCCACCCCTAGCCTATGGAGGTGGGCTTGGGGTTGTTTTGGCTCGACCCCCGACATGGGTCAGGTCATGAAAAAGTGATATCATAGATGGTTCATTCCATATCAATTTGTTTAGATGCTCCTTAAAAAAGAATTGGTTGGGTTTTAGGGAAATAGTATCAACGTGTCTCGAGAGCAGATCTCAGGAAAAGGAGTCCAATGATGGTGCGATGGTTGACGTACCCATTCACTAGTACCCCGATTACCCGCTTTATCGACTCCGCAGGTTGAGATATCTATTACAGGGGACAATTGTACATGTATCATATAAGATTGAGTCTTTTACTATCATTCTTGAGCCAGATCCCCATTGTTGTTGATATATATATGCTTATCTGATTATGATACTCCTTGTGGGATTCATGATTCCTCATCAATGACATCCAGATAGAATATCTGCTTTGGTTCCTGATGAAGACTCTCTGAGTGTTGATGCCTAAGTTCAGTATCCATCATATGATGCCCTTTCTCAAACGGGCAGGTAGCTGCAGCTCCACCTTCTTTCAAACATTTAGTTTTAGCAGAGAAGGCTTAGGGTGTGCATTTTTTTAGCACACTCCATGAGTTCCAGTGCCAGAAACTACTGAGGTTCAGCGATAATCCAGATCCCCAGGTAGTGGTGGGTTGGCTACATTCGTTGGATCACCACTTTATTCCTATTCTAACATGGATAGATCCGATGGTGGATTTTGCTACTAGTATTTTCTATGGAGCAGGTGAAAGTTGGTGGTGTCTGGTTACTCAAATACATGATGACTTGGTGCTCTCATGGGATGTCTTCTAGTAGCAGTCCCATGGGGAGATGTACACCTCATTCTTATGCTCTGTCTGGATTCAAGAGCTTCTACAAGCTTCATTAGGGAGTTATGATAGGGGAGACATATGAGGCTCGGTTCGCAGACCTAGCTCAGTAGTCTTGGACACGATCCACGATGACAACTTCAAATCATGAAAGTTCATGCATGGGTTTTGTGGGAAGATCTTTTCTACCATATTAATAATTTACATCCCCACTTATGTTAGGGTTATGGAAATGCTGTAGTGACATATAGATTTCTGTTAGGGGAACCATACAACTTCTTGTGGAAGTGGGTGCAACCAAGCTGAGAAATCTGTTGCATTTAGTAGGAATCAAATGAAAATATATTGACATAGTAAGCCTCCCCATAACAGGTCTCATGCACGCAGTTGTATGGGGATGAGGTAACAAATAGCATGGGGATAGTCTGGGAGGGGTTGTGTTATGCTTGTGAAGGGTGAGGTCACATGGAACAAGACTGGCCGACCATACACACTATGCCTTCCAAGAAGAATGTAAAGGGATCATCATGGCTGAGACGACACCGTGATCATGGATTTCCGAAGAGGGGACAAGTTAGACCTTGGGGAGTTGGTGTAGTAAGGGGAGTATTAGTAATTTTGGTTAGTGGATGACACTACGAGGTCCTTCCACCAGCACCCGGCAACCCACATCATGCTATGGGAGCTGGCAGTTAGGGCGCAACCAGCTGCATGTTATGGATGTCTATAATCCTATAGATGATGATATGAAAAGAGATACACCCTATGTATTTTATACCTTTTTTATTGAAACTTGTTAGACACTGGGTGAGGTCCTCTTTTCTCCCTGATTTTTTCTTAAGGTTTTACAAGGGAGACGCGAGGCGTTTGCAAAACCCTACGTCCGTGTTGTTTGATATATCTTTGAATGGATGAGGAAGATGGATAATTCCCAAACTGAGGTGTGTTTTTGGGATGCACACAAAACCATTAGGGAGATTTAGTGCTGCCTAGAGTGGATAGTGTTTAGGTGTGGTGGATAAGTCTCTATGACATGTGTGTTCATGGCAGGGTTATGCAGTGGAGTGTTAGAGACTGTCCTATTATCACAGTGGAGTTTTTCTTCATGCCCTCATTTTTTATTGAGATACCACTTGTGAGTGTAGAAAAGTTTCTTGTTTGAGGATTAATCTCATTCAAAGGGAAGAGAAGACATGTGGGGAATTCCACTAGATTTCTGTGGCCCTCTTCTTAAAGTTGAAAGAGTTTACTCCCCTTCCATATTTGTGGGCACTTTCATGATCAACGTCAACATTGATAAAAAAAGTTATCAAGTGTTATTTGAGGTGATGGAGACCCAAGGAAAAAACTACTTGAATCACTATATGTTTCTAGAAATGGAATTATTCACCCTATGAATGTGGAGATGCTATATTCTAGGAGAGCACTTTGTGGTTTTCTAAGACCACCAAGGATTCAGGTGCATCTTTACCCAGATAGAATTAAACCTTAGATAGAAATAGTGGTTGAAAAATATTTAGGACTACGAATTTGAGATAGTATATACTCAGAAATGATGTGGCATTGTAGAAGATTCCCTTATAAATAAGTCCAAGATTTGAAAAATGTAGGATGTTTTGGAGAAGTTAGCTTCCCTGCCGCTAATCCTAGCAGTGCAGGAGGGTGCGGTTATTCTTCAATCGATGGTGTTGAATCCTTCACTTCTCAAGAGGGTAAGAGAGTCTCAACTCTGAAACATCAACTCATAGATCTGGTGTTGCTCAGATATCCACAAGCTTCACAATAGATGAATATTATGAAGGCAGGAATCATGGGACCTTAATCCAGAGACAATGAGTGGTTCCAGTTGTGATGTGGCTGAATGTTGAACAACGAGTTTCTTCAGGTTCTTACAGCCTCTTGAAACCCCATAGTGTAAAAGGGACAAAATATCCATGAATTTCATAACAAGACCTCCCACACAACTAAGGTCCATGACACTATTTGGGTGATAGTATACTGACTAAAAAATTTGGCACAATTATTTGATATCAGGGAGCAGAGATTAGTGGAGTGTTTGGGGATTTTGTACGTGAAGGGGATTGTCCTCATTCATAGGGGTGCCCTCGAGAATTGTCTCTGATCAGGATGTGATATTTATTTTATGATTTTGGAGAGTCCTATAAGAGGCATTTAGGAACCAGCTGTGGATGAGTGCATCCTTTCACCCCTAGTTGAATGGGAAGACAAAGCATAATATCTAGGTTTTTGAGGATATGCAGATGGTTGGTGAGTTTTTCTACAACCCTGAACTATCCCCCCCATTTGGAGTGGGTGCACGATGTTTTCAACACATCATAGCTAATGAAATATCTCCATGATCCTATTCACGTCATCAAAAATAGAGGACCATACAAGGATAGAGAATCCCCTTCGTTCACGTGTTGAGGAAACATATAACTGTGTTGGGGTGTTCCTGGGAGGGGGAGATCTAGGTGTGAGCTTAGTATCTTAGGTTTTTTTCTCTAGTTTTTATTTTTGGGGATGAATGGCTTAAAGGTGGGAATTATTTAGACACCTAGTTCTTAATTTTTACAACATTGATATATTTATACATATATTTCCAGAGTTAGGAACTCAGATGGTGTTTAATTCCATCGAAATGAGTGCATGGAATAAATTATAAAAAATATTAATTATTTATATACTATATACGTGATTGAAATTTGATATATCTCAAACTGTAACTCAAGTCAGAAATCCAGGGCCACGTTTGAGTCTGTAGTATGGCGTTTTCCCAATGTAGGATATAACGTTTGTCATTGTGCATCTTTTATAGAAACATCCACATAAGGAATTTTCTTAAATAAAATAATTAAATATAATTATTTTACCTTGAACAACAAATCAAGTATCTTTTGACCGGGGATTTGGATTTGGGAATCTGAGACTATAGTTGAGTTGAGAATGACGTGTTTTACCTAAAGGGAAATTAATTTAAGAGGTCATGTGTGGTTCATATTCTGCAACCACTGGCAGTTTACTATAAATGTTCATTTAAGGGAAATGATCAAAGACAGATCATCTCCCTCATGGAAGCCTGTGAGAGATCCTTCTATCTTAATGATGGAGATTTGATGTCAAACCTGAATTGGATTATGATGAAAATGCAGACTCTAGTAGATCAGAGCGCCACATATGCAGTGGCAGATCCAGATCCATGTTGTATTTCTATTATAGATTATTCCACTCCCAAATGGATTAATTTGTTTCTGTTATCAATTTCTATTGGAATTCAGTATTTTAGAATTCTTTTTGGATGGAAGAACTAACAATATCCATCACTCGTTTAATTTCTAGATCATTTGTTCTTTATCATTCTTCACATTCTTCATCAGTCAACTTTTCCACATTCTGAAATAACATCTCAATATCGAACAGAGCATGGTTTTTTTATGGTCGTGATCTAAGGATTCTAGATCTGCAAAAGTTTTTTGTTTTGGGAGTTGGAGGAGTCACAAGGGTGAGTTGAAGATATATCTACTTTTATCCCCATCAAAATATTGAAGGATCATCGAGCGGAGGGTGAAGATATGAAGATATCATACAGAGGATCCAAGATCCAAGATCCAATCAGTTTTTTGAGCACCAGGGCATCACCAGGGGTCTGTGGAATTCCTCTAGTAGCTAGTAGCGATATCTAGAGTCCATTAGCGGTGGTCACACACCACTTGGTGGGGGTGCCACTGTGTGAAGGAGGCCACAACCAGTGGGCTGCAGTGGTACGGTGCTATTGTATAGCGGTCAGCCCAGGTGGTGCAGACTAGCCGGAGCAGGCTGGTCCAACTATTTTGGGCCCAGTCAGACCGATCAGATTTCAAATACCTATATCTCATATACAATGAGTCTATTTTGCATAAAATCTATGACTATGCATTCCTATTAATGAGACTAAACATTTGATGCAAGTTCGAGAACTTTTGTTTTGGTCTCAAAGCTTAGTGGCATGAAACATCCAATTTTGATAATAATAATATAACAATTATTACTTGATGAACCTTGCAACAGACATATCTCCCACATTTGATGTTTAATTAAAATTCCATCAGTGGTGTTGGACCCTGAAATTTAGGTTGACATTTCATGTCCGGTTTCAGTTCGTAAAACGAAATGGCGGTATGAGCCCCACGAGTATCAGTTTTTTCATATGTTGTGAAATGATGATTTTTTACTAAGTGACCATTTGGGATGAATGAATAGCCAATATCATGTGTTTTATGAGAGTATCATAATGGTATAATCTGTTTGATGTGTTTTGGGATTATGGTGTGGGTTACTTGAAACTCCATTCGTGCCCAACACACTGAAATGATGTTCCTTTATCAAGAGTCTATTTTGGAGGAATGAATAGTCAATACAAAGAGTTTCTCCACATGAATCATGACGGTGTAGTCCATTTGTTGATCTAGGGATTTCAAAGGAGGATAGTCTATTATAATAAATTTTCACCCCTTTTGGACCATCGAAGGGCATTGTGCGCTCATCAACTTTTTGGGTTAGAGGTGCCACATAAAATTGGAGTAAATTGGAACTCAAATAGGGTACTTATTCATTGTTTTGGTACTTGAGTATGACTGGGTACAAAACTAAACTATGAGATGAAGCCACATATTGTTTTGGGCTCACATGATTTGTATACCACACTATGAGTCTTCTAACTCTCATATCTCTTTATTTGGGACTCAGAATTTGGAATGTGAGTAGGAAATAATGAGTGTTCTTATATGTAGAATGTGATGGTTCCCTCTATAGTAAATTTCAAGACACAATAAGAGATTTTATGGGTGTGTTTCCTATCCAGGACATACCTAATTACTGCAATTTAGTTCCTCAATGATTATCAAGATGTACCATCTAACATGTATAGATGAAGTAGTAATGGATTAACCTCTAGTGGGGGATGGGTAGCTTTGTTCACCATTTACTCTTCAAGGATTACCCTCCTGTGGGGATACACAGTGGCGTTTTCCGTTTACTCTTCTGAGCATTCCCTCTAGTGGGATTGGGTAGTAGCGTTCATTGTTTACTCTTTCAGGCTTACCATCCAGAGAGGTAGGGTAGTAGCGTTCATCAATAACACATTTTTTCTTACCTCCATCATATTATCATCCAGTAGGACAAGGTCATAACGCCCCGATCCCAGTTAACCTTAGTCGGTGCATTATTAAATAACATTGGCATGATCACAAAGGATCACGTCTCGAAAGTCCGATTAGTTTATTAGTCTTGGAAACACTAGATATATTCATAAGTCTTACATTACATCATAAGGTAAAAAAACTACAACAACATCTTGTCTTCATATCCCCTCATACTATCCCTGTAGATCATTTATAAATTACTGTTCACATCCTGGGAAAAATAAAACATTGAAAGGGGTGAGCTTAGATTCTCAGTAAAGATAACAATATAGCAGAAGCTTTCACAGATAAGCATAAACACTTAAGGCAATGTATAACTAAAACAAAAGCCTTTTAAACATGAACTTCATTATAATATGGCAAAGATAAAATGAAATAATTCCATTTACTTATTCACATGGATATTTTACTAGTCGGATAATCACATGAAAAATCAATAACCACTTTTATAATGATGGAATCCATAATGCCAGACTATCATAACCATGTAGCCAAGGCCTCGTTCCAAGACTACAAATAAGATTTTGTCAAGGCCTCATGCCAAGACAGTAGTTTGTCTTATGAGACTTACCGATGCATCGAGGAGATATAGCGGGCTCCACCTGTCACTTACTATGTCCAATTCATTCCTCATATGAAACGTTTTAAACATAACATAAACATTCGTATTAAAACTAGCATATGAAATGTAAATACTTTAACCAAAAACCATGAATGGTATAAAAATAGCACACCCACAGTCAATCATAACTCATTAGATAAAATATGAATGATTGTATTGTATTAGATTAACCTCAATCGAGAATAATAAAGGATATTGACCTAGATTAAAATAATCATCATACTATTGAGAGAAATCTCCCCCCATTTCTTGAAAACATTTAAAAGTCACACTATTTTTAAAGAAGACATTTAAAATAGATTTTTGAATAAAAGTGTCCCATACCACTTTGAAACTTTTAAAAATAATTTTTATTTTAAAACATTAATGTCTATATAAATAAATCCTTGAAACCATTTTTTAAAACATGGTCATTAATGAGAAAGATTTAGAATAATAAATCTTTAAAACTTTTTAAAATGATATTTTAGTTACAGTTCCTAACCGAAAGAGAGACACTTGAATACAAATAATTGGGATAATAAAAACCTTGTAATATCATGAGAATAAAGGGATTCATGATATACTACGTCAATGTACATTATATACACCATATAAAAGTTATTTGGTGTATAACAACAAAGGAGTCTCAATGGAATGTAAATTGATATGAAATCTCTCATAAAGGCCGTATCCTTAGGTTAAGGATAAATCAACGACATAATTATGTGTGAAAAATATAATTACACTCAATATGATTGGATATTCAGTGTAAAACAATCAATGGACATTCACATATATTATTGTAAAAACAACACCAATGGATTGGATGTTTAACTCATCAAATCAAGATTGAGTAAAAATTTCTCTTATCATGTTCATACCGATGACATGAGAATTTTTCAATGGAGTGATTATGTGTATCAAAATTATATCCACATAAAGGGGAGTGGGCGTTATGATATAATAAAATGAATAGTGATTCCACACATAATCTTGGAGTAAAATAATCAATGAATTATGCGTAAAGATGAATGAGTGGAAATTGAAAGTTCAAATTCCCTTATCGATTTGGTAACATACAAAACATACACCCATGAAAGAAGGATCATACAATGATGATGTAAATATCCATAAATTAAACTATATTACACAATAAATACAATCATGGGAAGTACACACCCCACATGCAATAAATAAGTGGTGACCAATGGAAATCTCACGGAATTGAAAGTGAGATAAGAAACCCCTTACTTTGTACTTTTTACTTGGTCAAAGGTAGGTTAAACTATTTTATAATGGTGAAATAATTGTTATTTAATAATAAAAAAGTCATTTACATTAATATGATATCATATATGATCTTTTAACATTGATTTGTTAATAATATCTTAGTATTATCGTCGTTTCGGGTGTTAACAGATTCATTTTACTTTATATTATTTGTCATGAGAGCCGTACTTGTTATGGATGTTATGTATTGTAACACCCCGAGCTTCCACGATACGCTTCTCATTCAATAATGCAATAGCTTGCATTGTACGCAAGTTCGAGTTCTAACACACCGCAACTAATCAAAATAGCCGTTATGAATAGTAATAACCACTTTTTAAAATTATAGAAATTTTATATTTCAAAATGGACTTCATTTTTGTATTCGTAATATCGAAATTAGCCTATGTTGAATTTTTGGTATTTTTCTGAGAACTTCTAATTTTTTATGAATAGTGAAAAATACATAAAACAACTTTTTTAATCAAAATAATTTATACAGATAAATTATACTATTTAGTGGTTTTAAGGTATAATTAGAAAATATTTTTACCATTTTATCCAATGGTGGTCATTAGAATTAATTTAACATTGAAATTGGACATAAACAATTGCCAAACTTTTGATATAAATTGTTTCTTAAAAACACGCTATTTGTTGTAACAGCGGGAATTAATTATGAAATTAATTAATACAACTTATATGTTTGGAATTTTGTAAAATAGACATCATTTTTGAATTCGGAATATCAATTATAGCTTAGGGTGAAATTTTGGCCTTATTCTGAAAAACTTCAATTTTTGATGAATAGTGAAACCACTAAGTGGTAGTTAAATAACTGATTTTTCGTTTAAATGAAATATTACAACTTCTGTGATTTGATTTTCAAAAATCCGACATACATGGTTGTCATTAAGAAGTAAAATGTGGTTCAATGAGATCAAAATAATTTTTTGGTGAATAGTAACTTTTAAGTTCTTAATCGCGATTAGTGGTAATTAGTGTAGTTTAAGGTATAAATAATACATTAATAATATGAAATGACCTAGACACATGTCCCAACCTCATTGGTTGAGTCATGGCCGACCAAGACAAGCCATGGCCTAACTTGGGGACCCCATGGATCCACTTTTGTTGGGAAATAACATAAATTACTTTTTATTTAATGTTAAAGTGAAAATGACACTAACATAAAATGTTCTACTAAAACAATTTTTAATTGGGGTTATACAAGTCCAAATTTTGATTATAAATAGTCATTGGAAAGCTAAAAAGATTTCCTACATCATAGTATTTGTTTTATAATTTTTAGACATTAAATAAATTAAAGTATTTATGACATAATAATGATGCAGCGATGACATCATTATTTGACGATTTAAATAAAATGAGAAGATAATGCAAACTCCGAGGCTTACACTTGTCCAAAGCCTATTGGATGAAGATATTTCGAAACCTTATCACCTTAGCCTCGAATTATATAGATGTGGGACCTTTAGAATCCGAAAAGCATTTTGAAATAATGTAACATTTCATTACTTTCCAAAAGTGCCCCTCCTCTCCACTTATAAAAGGCCCCCACCTCTCCCACCTTATTCACACCATCAAGCCATTTGGCTCGGCCAAACTCTGCCCAAATACTCTCCCAACATTCCTTCCTTACTCCTAGAAACCTCACTTTGGGCAGAACTCTTCCCAAGGAAGCCTTTAGCTCAAATCAAAAAGAGTTACCCGATTTTGAGGTAATGTCTTTTCTAATGTTGTTTTGTTTTATTTTTCTTCTCCAACCCCCTAAACTCTTTTTATTCATTTCTTTTGTAACAACACCAGTATCCTCAATATACTAGGATGTTGTTATAAGAAGGATTCGATCTACACTTACACACACCTACATCTAATGGTTAAAGAACATATGGTTTCTGTGGATGGCGAATTTCTGCCTCACGAAACGATGATTGTTCAACACTCATATAACACCTCCAAAGGTGGCCATTAAGATGTCACTATTTTTATATATGATATATAATATGTTTTTGTTTTACTTATGCTTCTGTATTTCTCATTTATGGCATACTTTATGATTTCCATTATGGGTAAAACGTGATAATTTCATTTTAGGAAGTGCGGACTACCGCCCCCTCAAAGTGATTTGAATCGTTAATGCCATGTGTGGGATGTATAAAGGATGGAGTAAATGGTATTATACACTATATTATACTGGAATTATATTATACATTTATATCATTATGATTTCATTCCACTAAATATGAAATTGAAATGAAAGTAACGTTCATGCGTACGTACGGCTTACCGTCTCCATGAACGGTGCATTTCATTTCTTACCTCTAAATGTTACGTAATATTATAAATGAATGTATATACTGTATATATATGATATATATGATATCTACATCATTAATATAATTCTGGATATAATGGATATTTCACCACATGAACAACTTATAATTATAAGAAGTTTATTGTTGACTCATGTACCAAAGATCGACAAAACGACCGTTATTAACTTAAATAATTACATAATGTTCATAACATTGTAATAAGTGATATAAAAAGGATAATGAAATTGAAAATGGTTCTTAATAAGGTAGATATTAACTCTAGTTTATTATTCAGGAGGTTAAAGAACGGTTGAGTCAAGTCGGACACAAGGTAAGGGAACTTCTTAACCCAACTTCCATTCTTTGGGTTAATCTCCTACTTTCAAATTATGTCATGATATTATTATGTCCTATCTTGTATTTTTACATTATTTATGTGTACCTATAGTGAATACACATAATAGATATATTTTATTTAAAAATTATCTTTTAAAGTACTTCGTCTCAATCTCCTTTCATTGAAGCATATTTGGTTTTATACACAAATTTCTTTTATACGGTGTATAAACCCCTTTGACTTTTACGGTTATTCAAAAGGAATATTTTTATACAAAGCGTTTTGCTAAACGACAAAAGGGAATGTTTTTCTTTCCGTACTTATGCGGCGACAACGACTTCTCCGCCGCCGTGACCATTATTTGAGTTTCGGCTTCCTCTACAAGCCATCATTTTTTTTATGAAAAATAAATACAAAGTTTTAACTTTCTTTTATTTTGGTATTGAAAATGGTTTTGAAAGTGTTTTTATTATATCGATGTGTTGTATTGATATCTTGTGATTGAAATGTGGAAATGTTATGTTTACATTATGCATGTTTTATGTGATACAATTATGTTATGGTTTATGATATGTTTAAACCTATTCATATGAGGAATGTATTGGACTTAATAAGTGACGGGTGGAGCCCGCTATAGCTCCTCGATGCATCGGCAGGTCTCATGAGACAACTAGACGTGGAATTGGCCGAGGCCCTTTCCCAATTTGATTTATGGTTTTGGCCGAGGCCTTAATCATTTTAGATGTCTTGGCCGAGGCCTTGACAAAATGTTTCAGAATGTCCGGCATTATACATTCCATCATTATGAAAGTGGTTATTGATATTGCATGTGATTATTCGACCAGTAGAATATCCATGTGAAGAAGTAAATGGCATTATCTCATTTTACTTTTGCCATATTATGTTGAAGTTCATGTTTAAAAGGCTTTTGTTTTAGTTATACATTGCCTTAAATGTTAATGTTTATTTATGAAAGCTTCCGCATTATTGTTATCCTTACTGAGCATCTGAGCTCACCCCTTTCAATGTTTTAATATTTTCCAGGATGTGAAGAAGTATTTTATGAATGACCTGCAGGGATAGTCGGAAGAGGATATGAGTGTGGACTATGGAGACTTTGTTATTGTAGTTTTTCACTTTTTGATGTAATGAAAGACTTATGAATGTATCTAGTGTTTCCAAGGCTACTAAACTAATCGGTCTTTCGAGACTTGATCCTTTGTGATCATGCCAATGTTACGAAGTAATGCACCGACTCTGGGTAGCTGGGGTCGGGGCGTTACAGTTGGTATCAGAGGCAGTTTAGTACTAACCTTGGAAGCTAGATTTAGATAAACTCTGATTAGAGCACATAGCCCAAAGATAGACTTTGAGGATTAGTATAGAAGAACTTCCTAGAATTTTAGTATTGTAGAGATGTTGTGAGTTTTCCGAGCAATAAATCCCTGTCTGGATACGAGCAGGTAGAGGTGGCTCTGGCACAGATGTACCTAGGGGTAAAACCCGAAAACACCGCTTTGAGCTAGACTCAAACGGGAACTGGTGCACGACAACGGGCCTTGCTGCACTCTTAGTTATGACACTCCCGGGGGATATGCTTAGGATAATTCTCATTTTCTTTACAAACCATTATGTAAGGTTTATGAGTACATACTTCCTCAAAGGAAACATTTCTTTTTATGATTATGGATTATATCCATAAATAGTTCAATTTATGATAAGTATTATACAAGTATGGAATTATGTATTTTGATTCATAAACTAATCTGGATTATGCCATTGTTTAGAAATGGCGCCTAGTAGAAGGAATGGAAACTGTATCAATGCACGAACTCCGTGTAGGGATTGCCCTCCTGCTCAAGATAATTATTGTGGACCTGGAGATACAACTGGTGCTGATCAACTTATTACCATACTGGGACAACTCACGCAGGTTATGAATAACAACCTTACTCGTATGGAGCACCCTGATTCGCAACGTGGAGGATCAATGCTAGACCGTTTCATGAGGCAACAACCGCCAACCTTCAATGGGAGTACAAATCCTACAGTAGCTGAGCAATGGATAAATTCCTTAGAGAAAATATTCCATGCCTTGGGGAGTAGTGAAAGGGAGAAGGTTGTCATGGCAGTTTACCGCCTCACTGGAGATGCCGATCAGTGGTGGTCACTGATTCAAAACACAAATGAAGATGATGACGTATCGAATATGGAATGGAGGGAGTTCAAAGAGCTTTTCTTAGAAAAATACTTTCCTCGTGACCATCGAGCAGATATGGAAAGGCAATTTCTGAGTCTGAGGCAGAAGGAGGATGAGAATGTCGCAAAGTATGAGGCTAACTTTACAAGGTTAGCGAGGCATGCTGCCGATTATATACGTAACCCAAGGAGTAAGATTGATCGTTTCTTTGATGGGTTAAAACCATTTCTCCGACGAGCTTTAGTATCACAATCCTTCTCATCATACGAAGATATAGTCTCATGTGCTATCAAGACAGAAAAGGAATTCTCTAAGTCTTATGACAACAAAGTAAAGCAAGAGAAGAAGAGAACGGTGGAACAAGAGACAGATAAAGGGAAAAAGGGAAAGAAGGATTTTCCATTATGTGATAATTGTGGGAAGAATCACCCTGGTACTTGCCTAAAAGGAATGGGAGTCTGTTATAAATGTGGAGAAAAAGGTCACCAGGCACGTGATTGCAAGGGAAAGAAAGAGGCTGTCAAAGTTGAATGCTACAATTGTAGAGAAATGGGTCATTACGCAAATGAATGTCCTAAGCGTCAAGGAATATTACCTCAGAAAAGGCCAAGGGATCAAGGACAATCTTATGCTATTACTACAGTTGAAGCAGAATAACTAATGTATTGATGCTTTCGGACTCATGGATTATATTCTGGTTATTAGAATAATGTGATCTATATAAGGATTGTACTGCAGTACTTGTTGGTTTCAGTAAGGTTTTAATATGATTAAGGTAATCATATTTTTAGTATGTGACAATAAGAGAAACTTTTCTTTGTTTGGGGAATCTGATGTTACAATTGATTTTGGAATTAAGAGACCTTTTAGAGAAAGTTTGGACAGAGGTATTTTGGATAACTATAAATGTTGGGATGGATTAAGTTGAACTTTGAATAGTATTGTTTAAGGTTAAAACTTTTCTGAAGATTATTTCTGGAATACTATAATACTATATTTTTAGAAAAATGGACAACCTACAGGGTGGGGAATAACCCGTCGCGTCGGACACAGCTGCAGGAATCGAACCCACAACCATAGTGCGACAAGCCTTTATTTCCTACCACTAGCCTACAGGAAGTCCCTGGTTATTACAAAATCGTTTTACTAATCTAAATGGTATGTGTTAACATTTGGAACCTTATACAATTAGGATAAATAGAATATTTTTGAGTTCCGTTACCATTTGGAGTAAAAGTTGGGTTTGTGGTAAAAATTTATTAACGAATGAAAGTATACATAACAAGTATGTATATTCCCCTACGTTCTTAGTAAATCTCATAAATAAATTCCTCAACATAATAAAAGGTAACTTAAAACAAAAATGTTGTCGGTTAACTTTTCCAACTGGGGATTCAACGACCGTTTAACCAATCACAAGTTTGTGATTTTCTTATGGTTAAACTTTCTCCTAATCCTGTTTTCTATAACTCTCCATCAGACCTTGATGGTTTGTTTCTCCTCCATATCCATATTTTCATAGAATCCTAGAATGGGCTATATCGGGTGACCTTTGTTCTTATCCTGCTTTCTTTTAATGTTATATATTTATTAACCTTATTTCCGATGTGGGTTTTCCACAAAGGTATTTTCTATTTTCAGCCTTTTATTATCAAAGAAAAATTTCAAATTGCGAGGACGCAATTTATTGAAGGAGGGGAGAATGTAACACCCCGAGCTTCCACGATACGCTTCTCATTCAATAATGCAATAGCTTGCATTGTACGCAAGTTCGAGTTCTAACACACCGCAACTAATCAAAATAGCCGTTATGAATAGTAATAACCACTTTTTAAAATTATAGAAATTTTATATTTCAAAATGGACTTCATTTTTGTATTCGTAATATCGAAATTAGCCTATGTTGAATTTTTGGTATTTTTCTGAGAACTTCTAATTTTTTATGAATAGTGAAAAATACATAAAAACAACTTTTTTAATCAAAATAATTTATACAGATAAATTATACTATTTAGTGGTTTTAAGGTATAATTAGAAAATATTTTTACCATTTTATCCAATGGTGGTCATTAGAATTAATTTAACATTGAAATTGGACATAAACAATTGCCAAACTTTTGATATAAATTGTTTCATAAAAACACGCTATTTGTTGTAACAGCGGGAATTAATTATGAAATTAATTAATACAACTTATATGTTTGGAATTTTGTAAAATAGACATCATTTTTGAATTCGGAATATCAATTATAGCTTAGGGTGAAATTTTGGCCTTATTCTGAAAAACTTCAATTTTTGATGAATAGTGAAACCACTAAGTGGTAGTTAAATAACTGATTTTTCGTTTAAATGAAATATTACAACTTCTGTGATTTGATTTTCAAAAATCCGACATACATGGTTGTCATTAAGAAGTAAAATGTGGTTCAATGAGATCAAAATAATTTTTTGGTGAATAGTAACTTTTAAGTTCTTAATCGCGATTAGTGGTAATTAGTGTAGTTTAAGGTATAAATAATACATTAATAATATGAAATGACCTAGACACATGTCCCAACCTCATTGTTTGAGTCATGGCCGACCAAGACAAGCCATGGCCTAACTTGGGGACCCCATGGATCCACTTTTGTTGGGAAATAACATAAATTACTTTTTATTTAATGTTAAAGTGAAAATGACACTAACATAAAATGTTCTACTAAAACAATTTTTAATTGGGGTTATACAAGTCCAAATTTTGATTATAAATAGTCATTGGAAAGCTAAAAAGATTTCCTACATCATAGTATTTGTTTTATAATTTTTAGACATTAAATAAATTAAAGTATTTATGACATAATAATGATGCAGCGATGACATCATTATTTGACGATTTAAATAAAATGAGAAGATAATGCAAAATCCGAGGCTTACACTTGTCCAAAGCCTATTGGATGAAGATATTTCGAAACCTTATCACCTTAGCCTCGAATTATATAGATGTGGGACCTTTAGAATCCGAAAAGCATTTTGAAATAATGTAACATTTCATTACTTTCCAAAAGTGCCCCTCCTCTCCACTTATAAAAGGCCCCCACCTCTCCCACCTTATTCACACCATCAAGCCATTTGGCTCGGCCAACCTCTGCCCAAATACTCTCCCAAAATTCCTTCCTTACTCCTAGAAACCTCACTTTGGGCAGAACTCTTCCCAAGGAAGCCTTTAGCTCAAATCAAAAAGAGTTACCCGATTTTGAGGTAATGTCTTTTCTAATGTTGTTTTGTTTTATTTTTCTTCTCCAACCCCCTAAACTCTTTTTATTAATTTCTTTTGTAACAACACCAGTATCCTCAATATACTAGGATGTTGTTATAAGAAGGATTCGAGCTACACTTACACACACCTACATCTAATGGTTAAAGAACATATGGTTTCTGTGGATGGCGAATTTCTGCCTCACGAAACGATGATTGTTCAACACTCATATAACACCTCCAAAGGTGGCCATTAAGATGTCACTATTTTTATATATGATATATAATATGTTTTTGTTTTACTTATGCTTCTGTATTTCTCATTTATGGCATACTTTATGATTTCCATTATGGGTAAAACGTGATAATTTCATTTTAGGAAGTGCGGACTACCGCCCCCTCAAAGTGATTTGAATCGTTAATGCCATGTGTGGGATGTATAAAGGATGGAGTAAATGGTATTATACACTATATTATACTGGAATTATATTATACATTTATATCATTATGATTTCATTCCATTAAATATGAAATTGAAATGAAAGTAGCGTTCATGCGTACGTACGGCTTACCGTCTCCATGAACGGTGCATTTCATTTCTTACCTCTAAATGTTACGTAATATTATAAATGAATGTATATACTGTATATATATGATATATATGATATCTACATCATTAATATAATTCTGGATATAATGGATATTTCACCACATGAACAACTTATAATTATAAGAAGTTTATTGTTGACTCATGTACCAAAGATCGACAAAACGACCGTTATTAACTTAAATAATTACATAATGTTCATAACATTGTAATAAGTGATATAAAAAGGATAATGAAATTGAAAATGGTTCTTAATAAGGTAGATATTAACTCTAGTTTATTATTCAGGAGGTTAAAGAACGGTTGAGTCAAGTCGGACACAAGGTAAGGGAACTTCTTAACCCAACTTCCATTCTTTGGGTTAATCTCCTACTTTCAAATTATGTCATGATATTATTATGTCCTATCTTGTATTTTTACATTATTTATGTGTACCTATAGTGAATACACATAATAGATATATTTTATTTAAAAATTATCTTTTAAAGTACTTCGTCTCAATCTCCTTTCATTGAGGCATATTTGGTTTTATACACAAATTTCTTTTATACGGTGTATAAACCCCTTTGACTTTTACGGTTATTCAAAAGGAATCATTTTATACAAAGCGTTTTGCTAAACGACAAAAGGGAATGTTTTTCTTTCCGTACTTATGCGGCGACAACGACTTCTCCGCCGCCGTGACCATTATTTGAGTTTCGGCTTCCTCTACAAGCCATCATTTTTTTTATGAAAAATAAATACAAAGTTTTAACTTTCTTTTATTTTGGTATTGAAAATGGTTTTGAAAGTGTTTTTATTATATCAATGTGTTGTATTGATATCTTGTGATTGAAATGTGGAAATGTTATGTTTACATTATGCATGTTTTATGTGATACAATTATGTTATGGTTTATGATATGTTTAAACCTATTCATATGAGGAATGTATTGGACTTAATAAGTGACGGGTGGAGCCCGCTATAGCTCCTCGATGCATCGGCAGGTCTCATGAGACAACTAGACGTGGAATTGGCCGAGGCCCTTTCCCAATTTGATTTATGGTTTTGGCCGAGGCCTTAATCATTTTAGATGTCTTGGCCGAGGCCTTGACAAAATGTTTCAGAATGTCCGGCATTATACATTCCATCATTATGAAAGTGGTTATTGATATTGCATGTGATTATTCGACCAGTAGAATATCCATGTGAAGAAGTAAATGGCATTATCTCATTTTACTTTTGCCATATTATGTTGAAGTTCATGTTTAAAAGGCTTTTGTTTTAGTTATACATTGCCTTAAATGTTAATGTTTATTTATGAAAGCTTCCGCATTATTGTTATCCTTACTGAGCATCTGAGCTCACCCCTTTCAATGTTTTAATATTTTCCAGGATGTGAAGAAGTATTTTATGAATGACCTGCAGGGATAGTCGGAAGAGGATATGAGTGTGGACTATGGAGACTTTGTTATTGTAGTTTTTCACTTTTTGATGTAATGAAAGACTTATGAATGTATCTAGTGTTTCCAAGGCTACTAAACTAATCGGTCTTTCGAGACTTGATCCTTTGTGATCATGCCAATGTTACGAAGTAATGCACCGACTCTGGGTAGCTGGGGTCGGGGCGTTACATGTATCTTATGCAAATCCAGAGTGATATCATGTATCTAGAAATTATTTTTATTCATCAAATGAAATTTAGTCTTGAATGGATATGATGAGGAATGAATCTCATCGCGTTCATGGAGACGGTAATCCGTACGTACGCACAAGCGACAATTTCATTATTTTGATATTAAGATAATATATAATTGGATAGTATATCATTTATAAGGAATCATTATAATATTATATTTATTATTTAAATGAATTAAACATCATTATTATAGCCATACAAATAATAATATTTTGAATAACAATTACACCACAACGTGGAGATGGTAGGTCGTACGTACAAACGTATGGTGACATGTAATTCAAGGAATGGATAGAATAATTAATTTGTTTGTTCGATATTTATAATAACATCACAGTATATAGAAGATACTGGAGTTATTATTTTAGAATAGAAATAACAAATAAAGACGAAGTTGAAGAAGAAAGAAACTTGGAAAGGTGTGGTAAAAACATTACATCTTTTTCGGGTTCTTCCTTTTGATTTGATCAAAAGGGCTCCTTAGGTTGGCTTTATGATCAAAATAAGGCCTCTAGGTTGAAGTTAGTGAAGTTGAAAGAGTATTTGGTTGGGGTTTTTCCGAATAAAAATGCTTGTAAAGGGTGAAGAATTGGTTATAAGTGGTGTCCTTTTATAAGGGGGACGAGGGGCACCTTAGGAAAATCTAGAAATATTATTTTCTAATAAATTTATATTAGGTATCTAATGACATAAAAGTTAATTATTTAATGTTTAAGGTAGGTATAGGTCTAAAACCACTCATCCAATGTAATTTAGATAGTTTTGGGTTCTTGTATTAACCTTATCTCCTAGTTTTAACTCTTAGTTAATTAGTTTGACACTTACCATGTCACGTGGTATTTTTATATTATACAGTTAATAAACTTACTATATACCTCCAAGAGACCCCCAAGTAGTCCATTAATGATACACCTATCATGATATAAGTATTTTGACCGAACCTTATACTTTTAGGAATTTTAATATCAATTAATAATATAATATTTGTTTTAAAAACTCTTTTATGTCAATTTTGACACTATTTGGTATTTGAAATTTTTTGAAAATTATAACAGCGTTATTACTTCAAAAAAAAGTTAATTAAATAAATATTAACATGTTATATCAACCTATAAAATTCGTTTAATTCATTAAAAGTCACAAATTATATTTATTTGGGTATTTATAATATCAATTATTTTAATATTTCAATAATAACATAATTACTGCATCATCATTGTGTCATAAATAAATTGAATTTTTTAATTTTAAAAAATTATAAATAAAATACAATTATGTATTAAATCTTTTTTTCTTTTTAATTAATATTTATAGTCGAAAATATAACATATATATTCCTATGTAACAATTGTTTTTCTTAAAGATATAGGCTTATGTCATTTTTAAATTTACTTTTACATAATTAATATAAAGTGTCATTATCACTTACAAGTGGATCCATGGGGTCCCAAAATCAACCCAAAGATTCCCATGGTCGGACATTTATCAACAAATTGGTTTAAGACAAGATTTAGGGTAATTTATTATTATTATAATATTATTTTTTTACCCTTATTTACCGGATTTTCCATTTAACCATGGTAAATAAAATATTTAGCGAATTATTTATTTAATATGTCTTAAAATAAAAGTTACCTATTTATACAATTTGGACATCCTGATTCAAAATATGGAGTCTATTTCTCCATATTCAAAACACATAAGTGACAGATATTAATTGAAAATTAATTCCTGCTGTCAAAACAAAAAGCGTGTTTTTAAGAGATAATAACCATCAAAAGGTTGACACTTGTTTATGTCTGGTTTAAATGTGAAATTATGTCCAATGACCAAAATTGTATTTAATGGTTAAAATATATTCTAAATATAATTTAAAACCACTGAAATTCATAATTTATCACTATTAATTATTTCGATTTAAAAAGTTGTTTTTAATTAAAATTTAGTAATTTTCACTATTCTTCAAAATATGAATGTTATCCGAAAAGTACCAAAATTTCACCCTAGGATAATTTCGATATAATAAATCCAAAAATTTAGTGAATTTTGAAAGAAAAAATGTATAAAATTTCAAAAAGTGGGTATTACTATTTATAATGGCTAGTTTGATTGGTTATGGATTGTGTTAGAACTCAAAGTTGTGTATAACACACACTACTGTATTATTCAAAGAGAAGAGTACCATGGAAGCTTGGGGTGTTACATTCTCCTCTACTTAAATAAATTTCATCCTCTGAATTTTTAAAATTGGGATTGGGAATATAATGTAAAGTCTCACATCAGAAAAAGAGCCAATAAAACTATCACTTTAAAAGAATGAAAGAGAAGTAAAAACGTCTCCCGAGATAACCTATAAAAGGATTCTATATAGAAAAACCCGGATATAGATGATAAACTAAGTGTCAAGTTCTGATGGAGAGGGATATAAAACATTATCAAGAGAAAGATAACAACAAGAAAAACACAAACTTGTGATGGGACTAACCGTCATCAGTTTCCCAGTAGGAAAAGTAAACGGACAACATTTTTTCTATTTTAAGTTACATTTCATAAAGATCTGGAATTCATTTGTAAGATTGAATTTGAAAATAAAGATACATACTTACTTTTTAAGTAGAGTTTCATTCTTTAATAAATTTCCACAACTAGCTCCTTTTTTTAACCGATGAGTCTTCAAGAAGACTTGGTCACACTGGAAGAGCTAGAATAAACTTCTATAGAATTACATGATCCACAAAGGATAAACTATATATTTACCTTGTCTTTAGAGATTAATCAAAACCAAAGTTGTTAGTACAAGATCTGATGATCCCACAAAAGGATATTACTTTAGAGAAAGAAACACTAATCTTAATTTCTAAAATTAAACCAACAATACCCCAAATTTCAATAAATTCATTCAATAAAAATGGTCTTTAAAATCCTTAAATATAATCCAAACTAATATTGAAACCCAAAACTTAGAAGAATTTGGTTATGTAGTCTTCCACGTTAAATTTTATCTTAAAATGACATCAACTACTCTTAAATTCACATACTTAAAAGTAATTAACCTAATCACATATTCTCTATTATAGGTTAATCATTTCCATAAATAACCCAAATCACTATAAATCAACAAAAAAAACGTAGATATAAACAAATCCACCATTACCCCTCAAATGAAATCCTATTGTATTCTAGTTTCCTTGGGAATATAGTGTTCCCAGCAAAGCGAACATCTTCCAAAATAATACTTATCACTTAATCACCCAATCATTTTCCTATACAAAATGTATTCATTTGATAAGACATAAGAACCCAAATCAACTAATTATTGATCAATAAAATCATTTAACTAAAAGTAACTAGACAAACTAACCAGGGACATCATGTAGTCCAGTGGTAAGTGATAAATCCCAATCACACTTTGGTTGTGGGTTTGATTCCCAAAACTTTGTCCGATGCGATGGGTTGTCACACAGTCTGTGTGTTGTCCTTTTTTAAAAACTATATTTTATAACATTACCAAAATGAGATAAATTTCTCAAAATAACCATAACATAATTTAACCACAAATGTTATCGCATACCTTGCACATTCATCCCAAAATATAATAACTTTTAATCACCTCAAATTCAAGGATCATATAAAACCAAATGGTTATTTATAACTATATCCACACGGTAAAAGATAATTCATCCTCAAATATCATTTTCGCATGATAAATTTCAGGGTTACACATATAATAGAAAATTCACCCAAACTAATCTCACTAACAAAGAGCACAAATACCTTTAAACATTTTTCCATGCATTTATTTCCACATAGGTTCTTCCTTGACCAAGAGGTTATCCTACAGAATATGGCATTGACTTGGGTAGTGCCAATGTCCCTTACATTTACGACAAATGACTGTAAATGGATTCTTGGGACAATTTTTATTTTCTAGCATAGTACTATTCATTTTTCCTCGGCAATTCTTTACTTTATGTCCTTCTTTCCGACACATAAAGCATTTATTTGTTCTATTGAGACACTTTCCTGGGTGTCTCCTTCCACATTTCTCGCATGATAGAAATTTAGGATTCTTTTCTCCATGGTATCCACTGTTGGAGCTCTTATCATTCATCACCTTTCTCTTCTTTGTTGAGTCCAGGAGTTGGTTAATATATATTTTGTTGATCATATTTTTGGAAAACTAAGTTTACATGAACATGATAACTTTTATGTCTATCAACATTTCATCTTGTTTCTCATTTCCACCACCGTTCCCACTATGTACATCATTCTCAAAGTTACTATGACTTCCTTGGACTCCAACCATTGACTAAAACCAGAAAGCTTTGTGTGAGTCACAATAGTCAAAAAATCATTTAGAGAATATCATGACACCATATTCTCAATTCAAAACATCTTAGGATTAACCAAAGTCATTTATTCTCATATTATATTAAAATACTTCAAATTGTTTTGTAAAGAAAATGTAAATTATCCTAAGAATATCCCCCGGGAGTGTCGTAACCAAGAGTCTAGCAAGGCCCATTGTCGTTCACTATTTCCCGTTCAAGTCTAGCTCAAAGTGGTGTTTTCGGGTTTTACCCCTAGATATATCTATGCCAGAGCCACCTCTACTTGCTCATATCTAGACAGGGATGTATTTCTTGGAAAACTTACAAAATCTATACAAAACCAAAATTCAAGGAATTTATTCTATATTAATCCTCAAAGTAAATCTTAGGTCTATGTGCTCTAATTAGAGTTTATCTAAATCTAGTTTCCATGGATTTCACTAAACTTCCTCTGATACCAACTGTAACGCCCCGACCCCAGTTACCCAGAGTTTGTGCATTATTAAATAACATTGGAATGATTAAAGAGGATCATGTCTTGAAAGACCAATTAGTTTAGTAGTCTTAGAAACTAAAGATATATTCATAAGTCTTACATTACATCATAAGGTAAAAAAACTACAACAACATCTTGTCTTCATATCCCCTCATACAATCCCTGTAGGTCATTCATGAATTACTTCTTCACATCCTGGGAAAAATAAATCATTGAAAGGGGTGAGCTCAGATGATCATTAAGGATAAAAATATAGCATAAGCTTTCATAGATAAGCATAAACACTTAAGTCAATATATAACTAGAACAAAATCCTTTTAAACTTGAACTTCAACATAATATGACAAAGATAAAATGAAATAATTCCATTTACTTATTCACATGGATATTCTAATAGTCGAATAATCTCATGCAATATCAATAACCACTTTTATAATGATGGAATGCATAATGCCGGACTATCATAACCACGTAGCCAAGGCCTTGTGCCAAGACTACAAATAAGATTTTGTCAAGGCCTCGTTTCAAGACACTAGTTTTTCTCATGAGACATACCGATGCATCGAGGAGCTATAGCGAGCTCCACCCATCACTTACTAAGTCCAATGTATTCCTCATATGAAAAGTTTTAAACATAACATAAAGATTCATATTAAAACAAGCATATGAAATGTCAATACTTTAACCACAATCCATGATTGGTATAAAAATAGCACTTCCATAGTGAATCATAACTCATTAGATTCAATATGGAAGATTGTATTGTATCAGATTAACCTCAATCAAGAATAATGAAGGATATTGACATAGATTAAAATAATCATCAAACTATTGAGAGAAATATCCCCCTTTTTCTTGAAAATATTTAAAAGTCACACAATTGGTCAAGAATCCATTTTAAATAGATTTTTGAATCAAAGTGTCCCATACCACTTTGAAAATTTTAAAAGTAATTTTTATTTTATAACTTTAATGTCCATATAAATAAATCCTTGAAAACATTTTTAAAACATGGACATTAATGAGAATGATTTAGAATAATAAATATTTAAAACATTTTAAAATGATATTTTAGTTATAATTCCTAACCAAAAGAGAGACACATGAATAAAAATAATTGAGATAATAAAAACCATGTAATATCATGATAATAAATGGATTCATGATATACTATGTCAATGTACATTATATACACTATATAAAAGTGATTTGTTGTATAAAAAAAAAGGAGTCTCAATATAATTAAAATTGAGATGAAATCTCTCATAAAGGCTATATCCTTTGGTTAAGGATAAATCAACGTCATAATTATGTGCGAAAAATATAAATACAATAAATATGATTGGATATTCAGTGTAAAAAAATCAAAGGATATTCACACATATTATTGTAAAAAAAACACCAATGGATTGGATGTTTAACTCCACAAATCAAGATTGAGTAAAAATTACTCTTATCAAGTTCATACAGATGACTTGAGAATTTATAAATGTCATGATTATGTGTATCAAAATTATATCCACAGAAAGGGGAGTGGAAATTATGACATAATAAAATGAATAGCGATTCCACACATAATCTTGGAGTAAAATAATCAATGAACTATGTGTAAAGCCAAATGAGTGGAAATTGAAATTTCAACTTCCTTTATCGATTTAGTAACCTAAAAAACATACACCTATGAAAGAAGGATCATACAATGATGATTTAAATATACATAAATTAAAGAATATTAAAAAATTAATACAATCATGGGAAGTATACACACCACATTCAATAAATAAGTGGTGAACAATGGAAATCTCACGGAATTAAAAGTGAGATAAGAAACCCCTTACATTGTACTTTTTCCTAGGTTGAAGGTAGGTTAACCTTATGTATAATGGTGAAATAATTGTTATTGAATTATACAAAAATCATTTACATTAATATTATATCATATATGATCTTTTAACATTGATTTGTTAATAATATCTTAGTATTATCCTTGTTTTGGGTGTTAACAGATTCGTTATCCTTTATATTATTTGTTATGCGAGCCATATTTGTTATGGATGGTATGTATATTATTCATATCCATAATGACATCGTGTCTCTAAATATTATTTTTATTCATCAAATGAAATTTTGTCTTGAATGGATATGACGGGGAATGAATCTCATCACGTTCGTAGAGATAGTAATCCGTACGTACGCACGAGTGACAATATCATTATTTTGATATTAAAATAATATATAATTGGATGGTATATAATGTATACAGAATCATTAACATGTTATATTTATTATTTACATTAATTAAACATCATTATTATACCCATCTAAATAATAATATTTTGAATAACAATTACACCATAACGTGGAGACGGTAGGCCGTACGTACGCACGTATGGTTACATGTCATTCAAGGGATGGATAGAATAATGAATTTGTTTGTTTGATATTTATAATAACATCACAGTATATAGAATATACTGGAGTTATTATTTAAGAATATAAATTACAAAGAAGGATGAAGTTGAAGAAGAAAGACACTTTAAAGAGGGTGGTGAAAACATTACCTCTTCTTCGGTTTCTTCCTTTTGATTTGATCAAAATGGATCCTTAGGTTGGATTTATGGTCTATATAAGGCCTATATATTGTAGTTATGGAAGTTTATAGAGAATTTGGGCAGGGTTTTTCTGTACCAATAGGCTTTGAATGTTTGAATAATTGGTTAGAAGTGTTGTCCTTTTATAAGTGGGAGGAGGGGCACCTTATGAAAATCTAGAAATATTATTTTATAATAAATTCATATTCGGTTTATAATGGCTCCAAATGGAATTATTTAGAGTTTAATGTGGTTATGGGCCGAAAACCACTCAACCAATATAATTTAGTCAGGTTTGAGTCATTATATTAACCTTATCTTTTAGTTTGAACTCTTAGTTAATTAGTTTGACACGTACCATGTCACTTTGTATTTTTATATTATATAGTTAATAATCTTACTATATACCTCTAAGAGACCTCCAAGTAGTCAATTAACGATAAACCTATCATGATATAAGTCTTTTTTCTGAACCTTATATTTTTAGGAATTTTAATATCACTTAATAATATAATATTGTTTTTAAAAGCTCTTATATGTCAATTTTGACACTATTTGGTATTTGATTTTTGTGAAATTTTTTACAGCATGATTAATTCCAATAAACTTAATTAAATCAATCCTAACATTTCATATTAACCAATAAAATTCTTGTAATTTATTAAAAGTCTAAAATTTTATTTATTTGGGTATTTATAATATCAATTATTTTAATATTTCACTAATAAGGTAAGTACTACATCATCATTGTGTCATAAATAAATTAAATTATTTAATTTCTAAAAATTATAAATAAAATACCGTTATGTAGGAAATATTTTAAGATTTCTAATGAATATTTATAGTTGAAAAATATATCATATATAACCCTATGTAAAAATTATTTTTTAAAAAATATAGGCTTATGCCATTTTAGTATTTATTTAACTTAATTAATATAAAGTGTCATTATCACTTACACGTGGATCCATGGGGTCCCAAAATCAACCCAAAGATGACCATGGTCGGAAATTTATTATAGAAAAGGGTTAAGACACGTTTTAGGGTAATTTATTTTTATTATTATATTATTTGTTTACCCTTATTTACTGAATTTACGCTTTAACCATGGTAAATAAAATATTTACCGAAGTAATTATTCAAAATGTATAAAAATAAAGGTCACCTATTTACACAATTTGGACATCGTGATTCCAAATATGGAGTCCATTTCTCAAAATTTAAAACATAGAAGTGGCAGAAATTAATTTAAAATTAATTACCGCTTTCAAAACAAAAAGCGTGTTTTTAAAAGATAATAACTATCAAAAGATTGACATTTGTTATGTCTGGTTTAAATGTGAAATTATGGCCAATGAACAAAATTGTATTAAATGGTAAAAATATATTCTAAATATAATTTAAAACCACTCAAATCCATAATTTATCAATATTAATTATTTCGATTAAAAAAGTTATCTTTAATTAATATTTAGTAATTTTCACTAATCATCAAAATATGAATGTTATCCGAAAAGTACCAAAATTTCAACCTTGGATAATATTGATATTCTGAATCCAAAAATGAAGTAAATTTTGAATGATAAAATGTATAAAATTTCAAAAAGTGGGTATTACTATTCATAACGGCTAGTTTCATTGGTTGTGGTTTGTGTTAGAACTGAAAGTTGCATACAACACATGCTACTGTATTATTCAAAGAGAAGAGTACTGTGGAAGCTTGGGGTGTTACATGGGCAGTGGTGTTTTTTGAAGGTATTATAGACCATACTCTCTATTGGGGCAGTGCATTGGGTTCTCAAATTTGAGTAATGAACTCTTGACTATGTGGATAAATGAAAAGACATGTTGAACATACCATTGAACTGACACGAAAGTGGGATGCTTTCCCTACTAACACATGTCCTTTTGATGAATCCAACAACCATGATGGTGAGAAAATTACACCTAGAGCAAATAGTATCAAGGCGTGGTGATTGAGTCCCTTGACTTGCAGTTCAAAGCAAACATGAGAGATGTTAGGAATCGTAGGTGGTTAGTTTTGGAATTTTTGGAGAATATTTTTCTACACTGAGATATGAGATAGAAACCCACTTACTCTCTCATTTGGGATTATTTTGCTAAGAAAGTATATATATTTTATATTTGTACCCACTCCATGGGTTTTGGTTACTCTCCGTCCATGAGAGACAAAGATGCACGAGGTATGGCATGTGCTTTCTGTTTCCAGATTCTCAGGGTTGGATAAGTCTACACGTCACTAAAGGTTGAAAAAAGTCAATGAAAAGTTTATCTTATCACTGTTTCAAGCTCCCTGTATTTGGAGGAGATTATTTCATTCTCTTGTTGGGTTGAGTTACAAGCCATTTACTGTACCTTGTTCTATCCACTGCCTCAATCTTCAGCACATCTTTTGCTCCTCTATTGAGCCCTCTGGGAATCCTACTAATTATTTTTATAATCACCCCTTCTAGGTAGTTTTCATGCAATTTGGGTGCCCTTATAGATGATAGATATGTTGACTGTGACTTAAGAGGAGCATAGGGATACATGGTTCTTAGATCACACATAGTGGTCATAGCTAGGGATCCAGGATCATGTCCCTCTCAACTGTGTTACATTTCCACTTGTTTCTAGGTTATGATAATTTCAATTATGGCATGTATTTTTTCCATTTTTTCCATTATATTTAATTTTCTATATTAGTAATATTTACTGGTCGATGCATATTTTTGATTTACATATAGCAGTGTTGTATCTTGTTTTTCCTTTCCCTATATAGTTTTGCATTTTATTAGTTGTGTGTGGGTATGGGTACTTAGGAAAAGTCCTCCCTATGTTTTTATGCCTTCAGTATTGGTTGCTAGTCCCTATCCTTAGGATTTCGGCTTGAGGAAGTTGTGGCTAGAGCACTAGTATGGGTTGGTTCATGACATTTATTCATTTTTTTATTATGTTTGTCTGTCTTTCTCATTCACCTATATTTCATTATTCTTCACATTATTCATTCTTCCAACATGACCTCTTACTACATACAATGGAATACTACAAATAGGATTGAGGTCATGGTTGGATAGGTGTTTCATGAACTCTGTTATTCAATCACAGTGTTATTTTTTATATTGAATAATAGTGATCTTTATGGGTGTTGTGATATTCCACCATGAAATAGATCTCAAAATCACATATATTATTTATTGAAAAAACTTCCCTCAAATCTATTAAAAAATATCCCAAAAAATATGGACCGGAGTTGTTCAATGGATGAAACAAAAAACTATGGATCTATGTCCTAGAAGATTAAACACACTCAATAGAGGTGTTCCATCAACCATGATTATAAAAGCAGGTGGAAATAAGTTTTCTTACTCAATGAAAATTTCATAAAAAATAATTATATAAGTATTTTTTCACGTATAAGAATTTATAGTTAAGATATTAAAAATATTTCAGAAAACTAATATGAATAATAAAGAAAACTGAAACAGAAACATTAGTCCAATTTTTTCTTCTCTAACTCTAAACATTGTAAATTGCATTTTAGATAAGAATTGAATTCTAAATTTTTCTAAAATAATAAAAATATTATATTTTTGTGAATTATATTTAGAATGTGAATAATTTCAAAGTACCTCAAATAAGGCAAGACAGATCAACAACCGTGATGTAGTAGGATAAAAACAATATGTTCTACGATAGCCCGCGATAAGTGGAAGTTAATTCGACACATGTTTTTATGAAATTATTAGGTTATTGAGGAAAAATGTAATTTTAATGAAAATTTTTTGAGTCAGTATCTTTTTTTAGTAGAGAAATATTGGTGTTTAAATTTTTATTTGAAAATGTATTTTTTTGATTACAAGTGATCAATTGTTCTTAATTTAATATTTCTAGGTTTTAGAAAACAAAATAATAATATTTTTTGTGTAATTTAATAATTTTTTTATTTTTTAGAGATGTTGAAATCTTTTTTGGTTTTTGATGTTAATTAATTTCTTATTCCATGTTTTTATTTTCAATGATAATTGTTGGAATAAATTTTAAATTGGAAATTTATTTTTTTAATATGTTTGATGATTTATTTTTCAATTTATTTTTTTGTTTATTTTTAAAAGTTTTATTATTTTATTCATTATAATACTTAAATTTAGATATGTCCCATTTTACCAATAAAGATGAAATTCTCAATTCGTTATAAGTGTAAATGTGCAGTGGTGTATGAGTCATTGTGAAATATTTGTTTGTGTCTAATGGGTGGATGTCTAAGAGTGATTTCTAGCTTCTGTTTGTGTCATAGCCTATAGGAAAATAAATATCATACTTACAAAAAGTTAAAATGAGTTATTTTCACATTGTTAGTGTGAATTTAATAATTTTAAAATAAATTATTTTTGAACTACTGTTTAAATTTGATAGAGTGGAAATGATATTGACTGAAGATAAGCTTATTCCAGAAGAAAATAGATTCTTGCAGAGATTACATAAGATAACTACACTTGAGTGAGATAGTATATAAGGGATAGAGATGATTGTTAGATTTTGAAACCATTGTTGTTGGAATAATATGCTCTAGTTTACAGTGTTATCTAGTATGCATGTTTAAGACATGAAGGAAGTCATAGACACTCTGAAGGCGAGGCTCCTGACTTCACTAGGGGTAATAGAAGTTCAACAAGAAGAAGAATATGTTCAATTTTTCAATATCTAGTTAGTTTTGAATTCCAAAACATGTGGCCTTCAAAAATTCCTTGAGGAAAATGTTTCAAAAAAATAGAAGAATCATTCAAAAGGAAATTGAGGACGATTAGAAATTCCCTCAGTCATTTGTAGTAAAAAGATATTGTGCATGTAAGAATTATACTGGGGAAGAATGATTAATGTTATATATTACACCCATATTTTCAGTGTGTGGAAGTGAAGAAAGGCACACTAGAAATCTATAGAATTATCCATGGGAGATCAGCTTGAGTAACCTGGAAAATATGATAAATAATGAAAAAACCCGAAGGGGTCTTAGAATGTGATGCATCAGATACTATTAGGTTCATGCCACATGTATCAACAAAATGTTATATTTCTATATTAATTATATCATTTTCCATCTACAAATACTATTTCCCCCCTATATAAAATTAAAACTAACTATCTTGGTCTCTCAATTTCTCTAATGATCTTCCATTTTGTATTGCTATTTTCTTCCCATAATAATGTTTTATAAAAAATGTTGATTTCCATTCTTTTTTTGCGATGAAACATTCATAAATATATGGCTACATAAGTAAATAGTATTACAATTCAAATACTAAATAATCATCTCCCCCCTTGTTTTCTCTTTGAAGACAATGATAGAGTAATGGGAAAGGAATAACATACCCATTAAAGGAATTCATTTTATACTCTCTTTACCATTTATTTTTCATCCTATTTATTTGATTAACTCAAATATATTTTATTAATGTGGATGTGTTTTCTAGGACCAACGAAAATTCATTATGTCTTAAAATGATGAATTTTTTGAGTTATTCTTGTTATAGACTGAGAAAAATTACAATGTATTGTGATAAATCCCCAGTCAAGAAATACTTTTTTATAATGGGAAATGTGAATTGATTCAATAAAACACTTGTTTATTGAGATACATAGACGCATGATGATTTTATTATTTCAAAAGGTCAACGATAGTTAGTGGAAACTAAGAACAACTTGGATATGGTTTAGTTACATTCTGTTTTTTAATTCACACGTTTTTTTCTTCATCTTAATTTTAAAAATTGTCTACTGTTATTCTTAATATTGTTTTTCATATTGTTTTAGAATAAAAAAAGCCTTTTTTTTGAATTTTCATTGAGTTGAATGAACTTTCTTCTTGAGATCACCCTGTGGTCATCCAACCTTCTATATCAAGTGTGTTTATAAATTTATTCTTGATCAGACCTATGATAGGAACACAAATTCCAACCATCGAAATCCCAACTCCATAGTGTATCCACTAGTATAAAAAATCACTTAATGATCATATATTATCATTACTCCTTCCACATTATCCAATTGTATCATATGGTAAAGGTGGATTTAGTGAAGTGATTGACTCATAATAATTCAATGAATACAATGACCCATTTTCATAACCTTTGAACTATTTATATAGGTCGAGAGTAATAGTTAAGCCATCCAAAATACATACATGGATATTGAAAAAATGGTCATGTAAATATTTTGTTACAACACTTTTACCCCATATCAAATCATATTCCCCAATTTATTTTATCACAAAAAACATGTACCATTAATGATTTTATATCATGAAAGATGATTCAAATTATATTGTTTAAAATTTAACTATGTAACTAAGTCAAAGGATATCTAATGAATCATACCATATGATTTATAAAATAATGATATATCCATGTTAGACAATACGAGTGACTATGTTATTGGTGATATGATATCAACATGTAATATTAAATTATATTACAATGTATGTATTATGCCTTGGAAATTATTAATTACAATATTCATATTTCATACCTTTTGATATAGGATAATAATAATCTTATAAATATTATCCTTTAGGTTATATCTCTATCATGATGATATTATGAATATAATAATAAATTTTATATGATTATAAAATGTATTTAATAAATTTTATATGTATTATGATTTACATTCTTTCTTTATTTTTATCCCCACACACAGATATCATTTTATTTTTTAGAAAAATATATGATGAATCAGTCTGTTGAAATTAATTCGAAGGATGAAAAAATTTCATTCATTGAGAATATTATGATGAATAAACTAAATAAACATGAGATATATTTTATCAACATTAAAATGAGTAGTTCTCTTGTGAGTATTATAACCAATGATGTGAAATTAGTTAAAGGATTCAGAAGAGAAACTATATTCCTAACCTCTGTAAAAAATTATTTGATAAATAATATTTCATTTAGACAAAATTATTAATTAATTATACAAATATTAATGATATTATTCAAAAATATATATACCATATTAATACTATGTATTTCAATGATATTACATAGATTTATATAATAATAATTAATAATGAGAAAAACGGTTCAAGATAATCTTTCATAGTTTTCTTATGGTTTTCACTATGGGAATAGATTTTTAATCAAATAAATTATATTAAATTAAATTTTTACCAATGTAACACCATGAATTTTTAAATTATATATATTTTAAATAAATTTAATCAATTTTATATCTCATAGTACAGACAACCTTGAGATTTTTTAAAAGAATAACATTATCTTCAATAGTGTATATGACACCCAACACCGATCCTAAACAACTGAGGAAATATTTGATTTAAATATGAAAGTGATACACTAGCCATTAAATTTAATGTTATGAACATGATTAAATAAAATTTGAAAAAAAATATAGGGAAACATCAATACAATTTTACTTAAAAAATCACTCCAAATTTAGTAATGTTAATTTTTTAAAAATAAATTTTTTCCAAAAAAAACTTTTTACAGATCTTCATTAGAAAATAATATAAGTATGTTTTCCACATTTATTAAATTTATTTGGTAAAATTAAAAACATATTGGAAATCATCATATAAAAACATATCTTAGATTGATATTTTGGTAGTTTTACAAGAAACTTTTATTTCACAGTGAATTGTGAAAAATTCTTATTTTTCAAATATTATTATTATTTTTCATTAAAATTACTAATTTTAAAATTTCACAATTATTTATATATTTTTTCAATTAATTTTTTATATAATTATATTTAAAATAATTAAATAAATTTAATCGTATTTGTTCCTTATTTTGAGAGATGTTTATTTTTAGGCTTAAGAACGAAGTTATTTGAAAATTGTTTTTAAATGCATAGTATTCTTCCATTTTAATTAATTTAAATTAAAATTCATGTTGAATTATTTAATTGAAATTGAGAAAATATATTTCTAACTATAATAATTTAAATACATGGAATAATTATTAATAGTCATATAGTTGATATAAGATCATCTTATGCTTGAAAAATACATTCTAAGAAAACCTATTTGTTCACATATATGCGAGTGTTATTTTTTGTTTTATTATGGGACTCATATGAATTTATTTTAGAAATATTGATTCAATATTTTTAATAATCATAATTTATATTATATAATGTTGCCATCTTAATATATTTTCATAATTAAAAGTGAATATAGAAAAAATAATTATCACAGTTAAGGTGAAAATGACTTTAGAGGGGGTTAAACTATAAGGATTGGGGATACATTGACATTAAATCTTATCTAAATAATATTTTGTGGACATATTTTTAAATTATCACTTATAAATTTCTTTAATGATCCATTTTATAGTATTTTTCATCTGAATACCTTAGGAATTTATATTCATTTCATAACTTTCATGTCTGTCAACCTCCCCGATTATAAAAGGGAACTCCCTACCCTCAATTATTCACACATCTAAATAAATTTTTCTTGACCAATCCCTTATAACATATCTCCCATAAATAATTATAGGAATTTAGTAGGTTTAGGTTTTCCCAAAATATCAATCGTAGGGTCATTAAAAAGATATCCAAAAGAGGATTATCTATGTGAACGTAATTGTCTTCAATATGACTGTTGCTTTTAATTATTATATTTCCACCTAAAAAGTTGTATTAAAACATACAATATAATAAAAATACTATCTATCCTATAATTATATTTTATTATTTTGATGTAATAATATTTATATGTTCTCTCTTCAATGAACTAGGGAAAATCTCTAGTGCTTGTGTGTAAATGGACTATAACCTCACAAACCAAGGTAATTTTTTTCCAACCACTGAATGACATGGTTAGTCATAATGATGTAAATAATGAATATATATATATAATAAATATTAAATTATATTTATTCTAAAAAATAATATACTATCCACTTTTTTACCCGATCACCAATTATGAGAATGGTATCAATGGTTTTTTTGTACGTTTGGGACGCCATTTCCATGAAGCGATTTAACTCATTTTACATGTAGAAACATGAAGAATGGTTCAAAAAACTGAATTTAATATGTAAATATGATATTAATAAAATTAAATTCATTATTTTTGGGGCTTAACTAAATCCTATTCAATATAATCAGAACATTCATGAAAAAACAGGCACGTTAAAACAAGAAAATTAACAACCTAAATAATTATAATTGTAAAAGATTACAGAAAAAAGTGTGGTAAGATATTATAAAGGGACCATATATGACATTATAAACATTAATAATATTATGTTATAAATCAATATTATGCTTAAAACTATGTTATGGGAGGTTAAAGTGTGTTCAACCAAAATAAAGTGTGTGGTAAGGGATTTCGTCTCAATTTACTTTCATTGAGGAAGATTGTAATGTTATACACATAATTTCATTTATAATGATTATATAATTTCAAATTTAGATATAATATCATGAAACCATCAGACTTCATGATATTGTTTTTAATTTGAATTATTTTATCCAAGGGGTTTAGACAAAAAAATTACCATGTGGTAAAGAGGTTTTTAAATCAATTTCATATTATTTGATTACATTACTTCATCATTGTCTTTGATGATCTATGATTATGTATCTAATGAATTTTTATTATATTATGTTCCATTTCAAAATCTTAATGTGGGTTTACATTCAATAAAAATATTCAATTTATTTATTAATTAAAAATTCTTCCTTTTGATCATTGTAAGGATTGCTAGTATAAAATTATCTTTATTGGTCCATATTTTATGTTATATACTTATATCCGATTATAAGGTGTATCTACTAACAATTTTATATTTTTAATAATTAATATATCTATTATCATGATATTTAATATTTCCTTTTTTTACTCCTTTCATGGGGCTAATGATTCATATGTTACCAATTTGGTAAGAGATTTATCTTTCAATATCATTTTAATCAGGATTATTTATACATAAAATTCCATTGAATGAAATTTTTTGATAAATTTTTAATAAAAACATGCCATTTTATTCTATCCATATTATTAATTATGTTTTCATGTTATAATACCATTTATTTCTATTTGGTACGTAAAATTATTGAGAATGTTTTCATAATAAAATATGAATTTATTTCTATCTTTGTGTGAAAATCATTTTTATTCCAAATCCATGTTTAAAAAAAAATTCAATATGTTTTAATATAAAGTTTTTAAAGTATTTTTTTTTCAAATAATTGTGTATTTTCATTTTTTTAATGTAATATTCCTATAAAATTCTGAAAAATGTACCTTTTACTTTTCTTACAACACCTTGAGAAGAATATTTGTTTTACCCTACTTGATATTAACATAATATTCCTAATATCATAAACACTAATTGACTTGTCATTTCCTCTAAAATTTTATAAGGTTGTTCTAAAGAAAAATTTTTATTAATAATTTGGAAATTTTTAGTCTTTTTACAGTGACTTTCAATGCGAAAAGGTTGTTTTCCTCAATAATGTTTTTAATGTAGTTTTTATGGTATTTCTAGTCATCACAAACTACAATCAATTATTTTTTATATATAATACTATGCATAGTTTGTAATGATATAATCTTTATTCTTTATCTGGATAGTTTACAAATATTTTGACATTGTAATGTGTAAGAATTCCCTTTCTAGATTAAATATTCACATTCTATATTAAATACTAACTATCACGTGATCATTGGACATAAATTTCCCATAAATATCCCTATATTTTTTTCTTAAGGTAAATTACTAAGACATCATTAAATATGATTTTTAACCATTGGTTTAAATCGTCTCTCGAAAGGTGCTGATAGTATAGATAACATAATATCTAAGATCCTGACATCCTATATTAATAATTTTATTCATTAAGAATTCATTTATTATTATAAATGAAATTATTAAATTGATATTATCCATGGATACATTTTGTACTCAAGTTATTGATTAAATCGAATGTGTGTTTAGTTATTTAACATTCCATATTAATTACAACTAATATAATAATCATTTTCCATTTATTTATTTAATGGAATGTGTGATCAAGTATTTACCTTACAATATTGATGAGGACTTATTCATTATTTTTTATTTATTCATGATAGCTTCATCTTTATGTTCCTCTTACTCAGTATCTGATAGAACCATTATCCTGATTCCTTTCCCCGAGACATGAAGAAATAATATTTGAAAGAGTTCAAGGATCCATAATTATTTACTTTTACCATGTTATATTTCATTTTTTCATATGAAATGAAAATACATGTATGAATCTATTTTACCAAGACTAATAAACTATTCCATCTATTGGGATGGAATCTATGGTGTCTAGCACCAATGTAAAAAATGGAGACATCAGATCAAGGATATTTAGTTGGGTTACTTATAGTTGGAATCATAGTGAGTTTAGTAGAATCTTGGGAACTGGATTTAGGGAAAAAATATATTAGGAATCAAACCCTTATGGTTTAGTTTAAAAATAATCCCAAAAGAACATCCTAATATTTTGGTAAGTAATTGATTATGTATTTTCCCTTATAAATACAATAATGTCCTGATACTATAGGTGGTATTGGTTTTAGAATTGTTGTACTTATGGTTGATAACTATTAAAAGATGCATGGGCATTAGACTTGATTATCCCCTTCATCAGAATCATATAGGTATGGGTCAAGATTCATGGCCTCCGATGGGTCTTTTGGCATCCATATATTCTAAATGAAATTTCACCTTGTATTGGTTCCCCTATCAATCTTGATGACCCCACCATTAATAGTTGGAAGGGCCAGAAGTTCTAATCCACAAATGCTAAAGTCATTGGGTCGAGATTGGTGCCTTATTCTAATGCTAATGTAAATGGGTCATGTACCTCAAATGATATGGGAGCTGTAATTTCTATGGAACTTACTTCCCATGATGAATCAGACCAACCATCAAAACAGGATGGTCTGCATACTGTCAGAAGTAAAAATTTGTGTGTTTATGGTGCCCATTATTCTATTCAATGTGTAAAACACCCTAAGACATCTAATAATAGATCCTCTTATGGTGATACTACTGCAGGTGATTCTAGAAAATCATTTTTACATGATCTTATAGGTAGTGAAGGGAAGGTGCAGGAGCACACCGCTCTAGTATAGTAGCTTCCCCATTGACAAGATGGTGATTATGATTCTAAAAATAGCATGTTGCCCAGGTTGCAGTCAATTTAAAATTTATCGAGGATGAATCATTCAATACTTATTGAAAAAGTAATGTTACGAATATTTCTGAATCTTTTATACAATCTAAACCCATTAAATGTTACTTGACAAAGGGGATTTCAACTCTTTCCCTTTTTTGAACTACTCTCCAAGACTCATGGTTTAGTAGATATTGATGAGAAGGGTAGGGATAACACAACATTAGATGATTCTTCTCAAGATACAATAGACTCTTTCCATAAAAAGAAAAATTTTATTGACATTTTAAATAGATCTAATATACAAGACATATTCTTAGAGGAATTTGGAAATTCCCATGGCGTTTTTGGAACTAAAGTTGGTCGGTTAGGATTGGAGGAGTTAGGCTCCGTCGATAACTCAAGCCAGCCAATGATGATGGAAACTAGGAAGAACACAAAACATAGATAAGAGTCTGCCACCATAGTGTTAGGGGTGGTGGTTGGTCGCATAAGTGACTTTATTGTTTTAAGGAGGTTTTAGACGTTCTTTCATTCCCCCTCCCCTCATGTACTTTATTGATTTTATTTTCATTAAAATTTTAAAACATTGGCTTAAACATTGTTCAAAATATTTGGTTAAAAAATGTGTTAGGATTTAGATGTCATATAAATGATTATATGGTAATCAGATTTTGAATATGTTTTCTGACACTATACTTTTTGGTTTTATTCAGTGGATAAAACCTGATGGTTTCATGTTAACATTTAATATAATGGAAAATTTGGCCATTATGAGAAACCAATTGTGATTATGGATTGATTGAAAGATATAATTATTTTCCCTAATTAATTTCATGATATTTTATTTATAATCTACCCCATAACCAAATCTTATAACCACTAAATAAGAGATGTATATTGTTTAATAAGAGATCCATTGTTGGAGACCATGAAAGAAAGTGGATTGTTTCCCTTCATGTTAGAAATGTTTAAGGAGACCTTTAGGGAAATGTCTCAAGGAGAATTAATATTTTTTGTGTTCAGAAATTAATGAAAAATAGTGATGAGTGATTTTGGAAAAGTGAGAAGTTAATTAGAGAGAATTAAATTTCATCTTAAGAATCCGTTTATAGTTTGTTGTCTTGAATGTAGAGAACCTGAATAATATTTAATTCAATGCTCTATTTTAATGGTTAAATATTAGGCCAAGGAAGAGCTATGTTGAAGTAAAAGTGTTGAATAATTTGTGTATTCGGATTTAAGAGTAAAATTATAGGATTACTTTTGTCAATAATATTTTGGTTATAAGGATCATGAATTTCTAAGTAATGTGTTAGTTTTTGGAAGAATATATGACTCCATATAATATTATCTAAAAAATTATGGATAAATTAGTATATTTATGAATTTAAGTTTGATCATAAGTTCAATATAAAAGAAATACTATTTTTATGTTTCATGTGGTGAGTGTTTTTCTAGATTATAGATTTTCAGAGACATTTATCGTAATTCAAACCTTTGGTTTAATGTAGAAAAAAATATTAGAATTACTTTAAATTTTCTGAGAATAAGATTAATGGTATTACTAAAACTTATGGTTTAGTTTATATTTTATTTCGTGGTAATTAAGGAGAATCATAATTTTGGGTCCATTTTTAGAGTTTTTTTAATATGGTTTTGGAAAAATTAAAACCTGCATGCCTAGTGAAAACCCACGACATTCAGACTGGCTTTAAGGATTGAACCCACAACCTAAAGGCATAAATGGTGCCATTCCTAGCACTATTATTCAATATGTATAGGTAAATATGTCATTTTTTACATAAATTTTATTATATATAAATATTATGTTGTATTTTGGTTGTTACTATTGGGGTTTATAGACTAATGTATTATATTTACTTGTGAGAAATTTTTTTGGGTTAATATTTATAATTAGATTGACAAATTTGTCACTCATTCATGAATATAATGATCTGTTAAATATAAATTTTAATGATTGATGCATAAAAATTCATTTTGAATATTCACTTTTTGGAGTAAGATATGAAGTGGAATCTGACTTATGTAAACCCAAGGATGAAATTAAAAAATAAAATAATAAAATTTCATGTAACTAAATTTACTTATATACATAGATATTAAAATAATTGCACAATATTAGGGAAAATGATCTTGAAATTAAGATGTTATCCTATTATATTTATGTATGATTGATTGAATGGTATTTTAAATCATCACATATTAACAGTTTTGTAGTCAGTAAATTTCTATCAATCATTAACTTTTATGTGATCAATAATCGATATCAATCTCCATAAATATTTATTTTTTTATCGATGTACATATTTTATATTCCAAATAATGTTCCCCTTATTAGAAAACAATTTATGTTTTATTGTATATTAACTTCATACTTCCATTTTTTTCTTAACAAGTGAATTTTTTTACCCCTTTTGTAGTTTTTAAATAATGGACTTTTAAAATATATAACCATTGATTTCCAAGTGAAGATCATATTTAAAATATGGAATTTTTTGAAAGATGGGAGAATGAAACCAGATACTATTATAAAGTATACATCTTTTAAACAAATTTTATCTCTTTTATATCATGTGGTACCCAAAATTTTGATATTTTATAAGAACATTTTGTTTGATGGCATATAATATATGAAATCGTGAGCTTAAATGACCCATGAAATATATTATTAGAATATAACCATTATAAACTAGAAAATAAATTAGAGGATATAAATCAGAATAAATAATTATTATATATATATAGATTTCTAAAAAAGTAAATATTTATTTATAACATTCTCTCAAATTTTCATAATGTCAATTTTCAAAAAAAAAGTTTTAATAATTTTTTTTTTATTTCTTTGTTAAAAAAACAAGATAATTAATTTTCAAAAAATTTATAACTTATTTTTATAATTGAAACCATATTTGAAATCATAATTTAAAAATTATCTTATGGTGAATTTTTTTATTTCTTGATAAGGTTGATCTCTCAGTGAATAGTGAAAAATACAGATTTTTCAAATACATTTATGTATTTTAATTATATAAGTTAATTTTAAAGAACCATTTTTATTTGAATATTATTCTAAATTAATATAAACTTTATTTTATTTTATTTTAAATAACTAATTTAATTTTAATAATCCTTATACTTGATTTTGATTGAAGTTTTTAAGGGTAAAAAAAAGTTTATGAAATTTTTTTAAGGCATAATTTTCGTCAAATTTTAATAATAAAAAATAATAATAAATGTGGAATTATTTATATTAAATTTATATAATATATATCTAAATTTATTAATTTAAATCTATCTCGTTATCTTTACTAGTAATATAATTATTATACATCATCTTATGCTTGAAAAATGCATTCCTTGAAAACCTATTTTTCGACATGTCTATGAGTTTCATATCAAATCTCATTATGACACACATGTGAATTGAATTTGAAAATGTATATTTCATATATTTAATTTTAATAATTTAGATTATATAATAAGTTCAACTAATGTTTTTGTCATAATGAATAATGAAAAAAGTAAAAAAATTCCTTTCACAATTAAGGTGAAAATGGGATAAATGGGGGGTTAAACTAAGAAGATATGGGATTAAATGACCAAAAATCTCATATAAATATTATTTACTAGGAATATTTATACCTTATCACATCTATGGTACTATAATGATCCATTTTGGATCATTTTTGAATGTGAAAAACATGGGTATGATTTATTCTCTTCAAAACATTCTTGTTTGTCCTCCCCATTTATAAAGGTTCACTCCCTCTACTATATTATTCACACATCTCAATACATGTTTCCTAAAAAAGCTACTAAAATCTCTCCCTACAAAAATTATTCACATTGTTCAAGTAATGGTCTACACAAAATAGCATCTCGTGGGAACTTAATAAGAGATCGAAAGGATGTTGTTCTAAGATAAGGTAATAAAAATTACTAAGATATATTATTTTTTAATTAATTATTTTTACACCTTAAATTACGTACTAACACATGAAAACTATTGGAATGTTTTATTATGTTTATGAAATAATATTTTTCCATATCATCCATCAAATGGGAAACAATGCAATCGATTGTGTGTACGACGGAGTACCACCTCACAAATCAATGTATTTTTTTCAATTACTGACTCACACATATTGTATTAATGATGAAAATAATGAATATATTTAATAAATAATAATTTTTATTTATTTTAGAAAAATTAATATATCATCCAATTATATACCCTTTCCCCAATTAAGCTAATGATATTGTCTCTCTTGCGTATGCACGACCTGCCATCTCAATGAAGCATTACGACGCATTTTCCTTGTCTAAACTTGAATAATGATTTTAAAAAATAATAAAATAAGTAAATATACTATTTATAAAATTACTATCATTATGTAGGTGAGTTTACATTATTCTATAATCATGAACTATAATTTTATAGAAACCACACATGAGAAATCAATGTAATTAATATTCGAAATAATAATAATAATAAAAAATTTTAACGAATGAGAGGTAATATATTATAATAGGATAATATAAGATATTATAAACCTGAGTATGGTTATGTTATTAATTAATGGAATACTTAAACCCATTATACTCTATGTTAAAATAGTATCAACCAAAAATAAGCACGAGGTAATGGATTTTGTCTTAATTTCATTTCATTGAGGCATATTGTAATGTTATGCACTTAATTTATTTTATATAGTGTATATATTACCCCATTTAGGTGTAATATCATGAACCCATCATAATTCATGGTATTTTAATAATAATTATATCTATTCAATCTAAGAGGATTTGAATTTAAAATTACCAAGTGGAAAATAATTTCATACCCATGTATATTTCCATTGGGTTATATTACTTCATTATTATATTTAATGGTCTAGGATTATATATTTAAATAATTATGATAATATTATTTAGTATTTAGACTTTTTATGTGTATTTAAATTTAATACACATTATCTATTAACTTATTAATTCTTAGTTCAATTTTTTGATCATTTAAAGGGCCTCTCAAAAAAAAATTACCTTCTTTGAGATGAATATTATGTTATACACCTATTTACTTTTATGATGGGTATATTCAACAAATATGATATATAATATCATTAATCTCTTGATATTTATGGTATTTAATGTTTCATATGATGATACTCCATTCATGGGACTCAGGATTCAAAAGTTAACAAAGTATTAGAAGATTAATATTTCAATAACATTTTAACCAGGATAGTTTATTCTTGAATTTCTACTAAGGAAATTATCAAATCACTGTATAATAAACCCATTTATGTTTATTCTCATTTTTTATTAATGACATTTTCAGGTAATAAATACACTTCCCTCAATTTGATACTTAAAATTATTGAGAAAAATGTTTCATAAAATGAAACATTATTTCTCCCTTATGTCAAAAATCATTTTTCTTCCAAATCAATTTTTTCAAAAAAATGATTCAAATTTTTTTAATATAATTTGGTAATGATATTTGTTTGCATAATTATATTTTTACAATAAAACTTTAATGGAATCATTCTATTTTTTTTTTCAAATTAGGTATTTTCTATGTTTCATACAAAAAATGTGAATGGAATCATCATTTAAACATACTATTAACGAACAAAACATTCTCGCAATTATGTCTACTCATTATATTGAATATTGTTTTAAACTATTACAATGTTATTTATGAGTGAAAATCTTTTTGTAATATTCATGATTTTTTTGTTGATTCCTACGTGATTTTTTAACTAATTTTTTCTTCTTCTGAAGATTGTTTTTTTTATATTTTTATGGTTTTTCTATTCTTCAACGACAAAAATACATTATTTTATATATAATCCACTATGGATATATTATAATGATACTATATATATAATATCTATAAAAGGTTTATGATCTGTTTTTTTATAATGTACCAACCCTAGAAGCCCGGAGACGGTGCATTATTTTAGTACAATGGACTGATTACAAGGAATCAAGTCCTAGAGGACTGATGAGTTTAGCAGTATCGGGAAAAATATTATACATAAATTTTACGTTACACTTTATAACATATAAAAAAGAATACATAATCCTTTGAGAATTCCATTATTCAATTAGCTAGAACCAAGATATCAATAATAATACACTTCATGGAATCTTAAGAAAATAAAACATAAGATAGGGGTGAGCTCAGATAGTCAGTAAGGGTAAATAATTTAACTGAAGCTATAAACTGTTATTGAAAGATCTGTAATAAAAAAACAACATCATGTTAAACATAAACATAAACATTATATAGAAAAAAAATCAAGAATAACCATATAAACATGCACATGGATATTATACTAGTCGAATAATAACTTGCAATTACTAATTTCATATTGATAGAATGCCTAACGCCGGACATCAATACCAAATAGTAAAGGCCTAGTTCCAAAACTAAAAATAGAAATTTTGTCAAGGCCTTGTTCCAAGACACTAATTTGTCTTATGAGACCTACCGATACATTGAATTGCTATAGTAGGACCCACCTGTCAATTACTAAGTCCAATGTATTCCTCATATGTACATGTTGAAACATAACATAAACATTCGTATTAAAACTAGCATAAAAAATTTCAATACTTCAGACATAAAACATGAATAGTATAAAAATAGCACATCCATAGTAAAACATATCATAAACTATTCAATAAAATATAGAATATTTTATATTAATAAATCAACCTCAATCAAGAATAATATCCATTAAAAGATGTTGATAGTGTTGAAAATGACTAGTAAAACTTTTTGAGATAAATATCACTTTTTGTGAAGTCATTTAAAAGTCACAAATTTATAAAGTAATTTAAAATAGATTTTTGAATCAATTTGTCCCATAACACTTTGATACTTTTGAAAGGAATTTAAAATTTTAGAGAAATCATGTCCATATAAAAAAAATACTTAATACTATTTTAAAAATATGGACATTAATGAGATAGATTTAGAAGAATAAATATTTAAAACATTTAAATGATTTTTTAGTTAAAGAGTAACTTAAAATAATCATTTTGAGAAAGTATTTTATGAATCATGGACATGGATAATAAATATGTTCTACAAAATACATACACATTAATAATCTCCGATAATGATGAGATTGAGGAATTAACCCTTACCTTGTTCTTACCTTTGGTCGAGGGAAAGTTTAACCACCAATATAATGACCATAGTATGTTAATAAATTATACTAGAAAATTTTAATATTTTTGATATCATACAAGATTCATTTATGACTTTATACTACCAATTTAATAATAATTTCCATGTTAAATTAACATTTCGGGTAATAATCACTTTCTTTATCGTACGTGTTTTAACATGTTATTCTTCATCGTATCACTTATATCATTATTTAAATAATTCATGAATATAAATCACAATTTATATATCTTATATATTTAGAATATAAATATGTATAATAGATAGATATATGAAATGGAAAACACTGTTTAAGGAGACGGTAGGCCGTATGTACGCATAAACGTTGTTTCCTTTTACATATCGTATTGAACATAACTAATTAAATAAGATATATATATATATATATCTAGTAGCATTATTATGTAATATATGACATACATATTAATAATATATATTTTTATAATTATCATTGCATGTAGAACATGGAAACAAATCTCATCACATCGTGGAGACGGTAAGACATACATATACACGAATGACGATATCATTTCCATAATGATTAAAAAGGGAGGAATTGGATAAAAAAACATTATCAAGTTACTTTCATTATTTATATACATATTACTAATCATTATATCAATCTAATAACATATTATTGAATAGAAAATTACACCACAATGTAGAGATGATAAGCCATACGTAGGCACACATGGGGACATTATCATTCATCAGATGGATATAATAATGAATACGTTTATACCATATTTATAATAAAATCCCCATATTTAGAAGGTAGTGTAATTATTATATTGGGTTTTAAATACCAAATAAAGACAATGTGGGAGAAGAATAAGACTTTGAAAGAGGTGATAAAATAATTACCTCTTTTTTGAGTGTTTCCTTTTTATTTGAACAAAAGGGATCATTAGGTTGGCTCTATTCTCATAGGAAGGCCTCTGGGTTAAAGTGATGGAAGCTGGGAGGTGATTTGGGTAGGGGTTTGAAGATCCAAAATGATTTTGAGATTGAATATAATATAAGGGAATGTACCCTTTAATAAGGGAGGTGAGGGTAACTTTAGGAAAAGATTGAAATATTATTTTACTATAAAATTATGTTTGGTTTATAATATCTCCAAATGTATGTATTTAAGTATAAGGTGGGGATGGGTCGAAATCCTCTCAACCAATATGTTTTATACAAGTTTAGGTCACTATATTAAACATATCTTTTAGAATTATCCCTTAGTTAAATATTTTAACCTTTACCATGTCTTATTGTATTTTTATATTATATGGTTAATAAACATACTATAAATTACAAGAGAACATAAAGTGGATCATTAATTACATTTCTAACCATGTATATTAAATTTTTATTAAATATATATTATTAGAGATATTGTGTCATTTAATAATATAATATTGTTTTAGAACTCATTTGTATCAATTTTAACACTATGTAGTATTTGGTTTTTGTGAAACTTATTAGATCATGACTACTTCGAAAAAAATACATTAAATCAACTCTAAAATGTCATATTTACCTAGAAAATTTGTGGATGGCATCAAAAGTTTTAATTTACATTTATTTTAATACTTATAATATCAATTATTTCAATAATTTATTAATAACATAATTACTACATCATCATTGTAGCATATATTGATTTAATTATTCAAGGACTAAAAATTATAAATAAAATACCATGATGTAGGAAATAATTTGATATTTATAATTACTATTTATAGTAGAATTTATCTTATGTATTACTCTATATTTAAAAAAATTAGTTAATAAAATATAAATTTAACACTTTCAAAACTACTTTAAATAAAATATATTAAATTTATTAATCCAAAAAAATGAATCAAAAAGGATATTAATTTTGTCCTAAATATGTTTTCAGTCAAAATACACTTATCTAATAGAATTAGGACATGTTTTAAGGTAATTATAATATCATTTTTACCATTAATTACCCTATTTACTTTTAACCGTGGTAAATAAAATTCAAAAGTTACTATTCACCCAAAATTATTTTCATCTCATTGTGCGAAATTTTATTTACTGATGTCAACCATATCTCTCTGGTTTTTGAAATTCAACTCACTGAAGTGGTAATATTACATTTTATCCAAATTTTCCAATGTCTCTAGAAGGTGTGTAAAAGATGTTAAACAGTTTAATTAAATTTTATATATCTAATATTATTGTAAAATGACTCCAATAAATTACATTCAATTAATAAAGTTATTATGTATCTATTTTGGCTTTAAAAAATGTTTAAATAAAAAATAATTATTATTTAAATTAATGTTGGTTTTATACAATAACACAATGTTTTCACTATATATAAAAAAGTGAAAGTTTTCCAAAAATACCAAAAAATCACTCTAAGATAATTTTGATAACCCAAATTCAAAAATGAAGTCTATTTTACAAAATTGAAAACATAGAAGGTGAACTAATTAATTTAAAATTTGTTCCCCTTGTCAAAACCAAAAAGCGGGTATTTTAAAAAGTAAAAACTATCAAAAGATTGACATGTGTCTATGTCCAATTTAAATGTGAAATTATTAATAATTTACCACATTAAATTAAATGATTAAAAATAAGATAATTATACTTTAAAAACACTAAAATTAATAATTTAACACTATAAATTATTTTGATTAAAAAAATTGTTTCTAATTATAATTTAGTATTTTTCACTATTCCTCAAAATATGAATGTTACCATAAAAGTTCCAAAAATTTATCCAAAATAATTTTTTATTTCCCACATATAAAGAAGAATTTTTTTTCTCAAATAAAATATATAAAAGTGAAAATTATTTGATTTAAAAAGGGTTCTCCAATAAAAGGTAGCAAAATTGCATTATTTTAAAAATACTTCATTTATCTGAATAATTGAATTTGTCCTTATATTATATCTAAGAAACACGAAATTTTAATTTCAAATTTATATAGGATATATATAAAATTCAAAATGTTGTTAATACCATTCAAAACTTCTTTCTGAACGGCTTGTTTGTTAATTCATGGTGTGCTCAAATTCGGTGTCGCTTGTAGCGTAAGCTTTTAAATTACTTTAAAGAGATAACATACTATGAAATCCTGGGGTGTAACATTCTCTACTCTTTCATTAAATTATATCCTCACTATTTGAAATTGTTTTTCGAAAATAAAAATTTAATAATTGAAAATAACTTTGTAGAAAACCCACATCAAAAATTGGGATAATAAAATTTAGTCTTAATAAGAGGGAAATGGAAATGAAAAAGTCACCACTAAATTATGATCTCGAATAGTATAACATTGGTAGAAATTAAGGACACATAATTGGTGAAAAAACATAAATATTTTTACGGGTTGATTGAGGTCTTTAATCCCAATCTAGTGAACAATAAATGAATATTGAGGGGCTCAAACCCATAAATCTTTGATGATTTAAATACCATCGGTTCAACAAAACATAAGGTACTAGGATAAAACATTTTTGGTTTTAATATTCCTTCTCTAAAGATTAATAATTAATTTCTTCATAGAATAAGAGAAAAAATACTTGACAGGTAGAGTTTCATCCTTTATCAAACAAATACGACAAACTCACCATTCAGTCCAAAATGTAATAGTATTAAAAACAATTCTATTTATCCTAATTATATAGGGTTTAAAAAATTAATTTATAATTAATCTATAAGATCATTTATAAAATACTACATTAAAAAAACTAGGACATCCCATAGGCCAGTAGTAGGTGGTGTACCTTGTCACCCTTCGGTTTCGGGTTCAAGTCTCACAGCCTTGCCGGACACGATGTATTTTCACCCAACCTCTGGGTTTTCCTTTTTATAACAATCCAAAAATAATCTTAAGAAATTTTATAAGCTGAAACAACAGTATCCAATGTCCAAATTAATTCATTCCAAACTTTAGAATTATAAAAAATACTTTTGTCTAAACTCACAGTCCAAAATTTATAAGAAGGTAAACATATTGAAGATCATTTTTTCCACATAATATCATGTGAATACCATCATCATGTATACTCTTAAAACATGTTAACACCCTAAAATACCATAAAACATTACTGATTACATTCACGATCCTTTACCCATTATAGAATAATAGATATACTCTTTATATCCAAAAATGTTTTAAACACCATCAATGACAGAATAAACAAACAATTAATTAGTATTAAGGTAGTCATTAATATATAATATAATTTTTCCAAATTAATCATATCTTATTCAAAAATAATTATCTCGATTTTAGAAACATATTAACGGTAACATATATACCAACCATATATTTATCAAAATGTTTAACTTGAAACATTGTCACTCTACTTGGTACAATAAAATCTCAAATCCTTAATGAAAATTCACTTCAGTACAATCCTTATATACATTATAATTCAAATAACTTGTAAATCATTAATGCTATACACAAATGACACAATTTGATAATTACAACTTAAGAACACTAATCATTCCTCTTCATTTGAATCTGTATTTTAACTCTATTATTATCCAATAAAATCACTTGGGGTATACTCTGATGATTGGGACATTGATTTTCATAGTTTCCTAACTTTTTTCAGATGAAGAATTGTACATTTTAAACCCTTTTCTTACCCTTTCAATCATGTACTTGGTGTCCTTTTTCTCCCCACCTATAACAAACTCCCATTCCCATTAATCATTTACCAAGTAGATTCTTTCCACAGTTATCACATATAGGAATATACTTCATTCCTTTATTACCTTTATCATTCTTTCTCTCTAACATTATCTTCTTCTCTGGCATCCCTTTTAAGTCCATATAACTCAGAGAATTATTTAATTTTCTTATTAACACATGATAATATTTTTTCAAATAATGGGAATACGTGGGAGACTATTTCCCTTCTAAATGATTGTGTAAGACCATAAAATATATGATCTTTCTTACTCTTCAGATCATGTATATTGCTGGAGTTCTCATTCCTTCCACTAGGTGTCATTTTAAAATGAAAAAATACATGAGGATAGATCATATCATATTGTATAATCCAAAAACTAAAAAAAATCTCAGTATTTATCGAATGTTTTCACACATCTCGTCTCATAATCGTAAAAATGGTTCTTGTGATGACATATTTATTAATAAATCATTCATAATGGATTGTAAGAAATTTGAATTATCTTATGCATATCCCTTGGGAGTGTCTTCCCCAAGAGTGAAGACAATCCCGTTGTCATGTACCAAGATACCCCAGGTCTCTCCTGAAACTCATTGTTATAGTTTTCACTCCAAGATACATTTATAACAGTGTTGTATCTACCTTCTTGTATCTAGATAGGGATTTATTTCTTTGAACACTCATAAAATCTATACATTACCAAAATTCTAGGATGTTCTTCTATACTAACAATCAAATTCAATTTTAGGGAAATTTTTTCTAATCAATGTTATTCTCAATCTAGTTTCCATGTTTATTGATAAACATCCTTTGATACCAACAATAATGCCTCGACCTCAGAAGCCCGGAGATGGTGCATTCTTTTAATAAATTGTCTTGATTAAAAGGAATCATGTACCAAATGATTGATTGGTTTAGCAGTCTTGGAAAATGGATGACATACATGAATGTTACATTACACATTAGACCATACATCACATCATAAATAATCCATTTAGAACACCATTATTATTTTCTCTTATCCCTACATATCAATCCTAATACACTTATTAGAACCCTAGGAAAATAAAACATAACAAAGGGGTGATCTCAGATGATCAGTAAAGGTAAATAATTTGGCAGAAGCTGTAAAAGTTTAAAAAAAGATCTATAATATAAAACAACAATCTTTTAAACATAAAAATGAACATAATATCGAAAAATTAAATCAAACATCTCTATATAATCATGTACATGGATATTTTACTAGTTGAATAATCATAAGTAATAAAATATTTCATATTGAGGGAATACCTAACTCTGGACATTATTACCACAGATTCAATGCCTCGTGCCAAGAATAAAAATAAAAATTTTGTCAAGGACTTATGCCATGAAACTAATTTTTATTGTGAGAACTACCAATATATCAATGGGATATAGAGGCCCCACCTTTCACTTTCTATATCCCATACATTTCTCATATGAAAATGTTGAAATGAAACATAAAAAGTTTTATTAAAACTAGTATACTAAATTTCAATAATTTATCTATAAATCATGAAGAGTATAAAAGTTGCACATCCACAGTCTAACATATCATAAATCATTAAACACAATATGGAAGATTTTATTATAATAAATCAAACTCAATAAAGAATAATACCATGTAAAGGATGTTTACATAGTTGAAAATGATCAGTAAAACATTTTGAGAGAAATATCCCTTTTTGTGAAATCATTTAAAAATTAAACATTTATAAAGGAATTAATTTAAAATATATTTTTGAATCAAAGTTTCCTATACCACTTTGAATCCATTGAAAGTAATTAACATTTTAATGTAATCATGTCCATATAAATAAATCTTTAAAACTATTTTGAAAACATGGACATTAATGAGAATGATTTAGAAGAATAAATCTTTAAAACATTTATAATTATTTTTTTAGATAATGAGTGACTTAAAATAATAATTTTGAAAAAATATTTTATGTAACATGGATATGGATAATAAATATTTCCTAGAAAATACATACACATAAATAATATCGGATAAGGATGATATTGAAGAATTAACCATTACCTTGTACTTCCCTTTGGTTGAGGGTATGTTTAACCTATTTTATAATAAATATAGAATGTTATTAAATTATACTAGAACCATATAAATATTTATGATGTCATACATGATTAATTTATGACTTTATAGTACCAATTTATTAATAATTACCTTGTTAAATTAACATTTTAGGAAATAATCGCTTTCTTTATCATACGTGTTTTAACTTGTTATTCTGGATCATATAATTTAGACCATGATTTAAATACTTTAGAATATAGAACATGATTTATATATCACATGTATGGAATCTAAATATGTATAATAGATAGATATATTAAATGGAAAAAACCGTTTATGGAGATGGTAGGCGGAACACACGCATAAACATGGTTTCTCTTTTCATATTCTATTGAACGGAACTAAGTGAATAAGATATATCTAAATACATACACAAAAAATCAAATATATATATATATATATATCCATTAGCATTATTATGTCATATATTACATACTTATTAATAATAAATATTTTTTATAATTATCTTTGAATGGTGAAAGTGGAAATGAATCTCATCACGTCGTGGAGACTGTAAGCCGTACGTACAGATGATTGATGATATCATTTCATTTATGATTAAAAGGGTTGTAATTGGATGGTATATTAATTTTACAGAAACACTAGAATGTAATTTTCATTATTTATATACATATTAATCATTATAATATGCATCCAAATAACATAGTATTGAATAAAAAATTACACTTTGACATGGAGACAGTAAGCCATACGTAGGCTCGCATGGTGACATTATTATTCATAGGATGGATAGAATAATAAATATCGTTATACCATATTTAAAATAAAATCCCAGTTTTTAGAATGTACTGGATTTATTATATTGGTATGTAAATAAAACATAAAGAGAAAGTGGAAGAAGATTTGAACTTTTAAAGAGGTGATAAAATAATTTCCTCTTCTTCAGGTGTTTCCTTTTGATTTGAACAAAAGGGCACCTTAGGATGACATAATATTAAAGATAATGTCTCTAGGTTTAATTGATGAATGTTGGGAGGATATTTGGGTGGGGTTTGGCTGAGAAAAAAATGCTTTGGAGGTGTGAATTTAAAAGAAGGGGTTGTACCCTTTTATAACAGAGGTGAGTGGCACTTTAGGAAAATCGTGAAATATTATTTTATTATAAAAGGGTATCCAGTTTCTAATAGCTCCAAATGGATTTATTTTTAAATTAAAGTGGGTATTGGCCTGAATACTTTCAGCCAATATGTTTTAGACAATTTTAGGTCATTATATTAACCTTATATTTTTTATTTAACAATTAGTTAAATAGTTTATCTTTTACCATATCTTCTGGTATTTTTATATTACATGGTTAATAAAAAAAACGATGAAATTCATAGAGAACCTAATGTAGATCATTAATTACATATATAACCATATATATGTAATTTTACCAAACTATATATATTTTTGAACATTATATTATATAATAATATAGTATTTGTTCTAAAAACCCATTTATGTCAATTTTGACTCTATTTAGTATTTGGTGTTTGTGAAAGTAATAAAATATTGAGTACTTCAAAAAAACATTAAATAAACCTTAACTTTTTATATTCACATAAAATATTTGTGGTGGGAATCAAAAGTTTCAATTTACATTTATTTTTGTACATATAGTATCAATAATTTTAATCAACAGTTAATAATGTAATTACTACATTATATTTGTATCATATATAAATTTAATTATTCAGTGTAAAAAATCGTAAATACAGTAACATGATGTAAGAAATCATTTTTTCTTTGTAATAAATATTTATGCTTGAATTTATCTTATGTATAAGACTTTATTAAAAATTGTTTAGTTATTGAACTTTGAATTTTATACTTTTAACACTTCTATAAATAAAATATAATAAATGTCTTAATCTAAAAAAATGGTTAAAAATGATATTAATTTTGTCCTAAGGATTATTTTGGTCGAAATACAATTATCCAATAGAATTAGGACATGTTATTGGGTAATTATAATATAACATTTACCATTAATTACCCTATTTACTTTTAACTATGGTAAATAAAATTCAAAAGTTACTATTCACGGAAAATTATTTTCTTCTTACTGAAGAAAACATTACTTACTGATTTCTACCATGGCTCTCAGATTTTTGAAATTCAATTCACAGAAGTAATAAAATTATGTTTTATGGAAATTTGAAAATGTTCCTCGAAAATGGGTAAAAGACGTTAAAAAGTTCAATAAAATTTTATATATCTAATCTTATTATCAAATTACACTGATGAATTAAATTGTAATTTTATAGGTATTAGGTATCTAGTTTGAATTTCAAAATAAATTTAAATAAAAAATAATTATTATTTACATAAAAGTCGGTCTTAAACAGTAACATATCTTTTTTCACGATTTATGAAAAATTTAAAGTTTTCAAAAAAGTACCAAAACGTCAAGATAAGATAATTTTGATAATACAAATTCATAAAAGAAGTTTATTTTACCAAATTAAAAGCAGAGAAGTCGAATTAATTAATTTAAAATTCATTCCCATTGTCAAAACCAAAAATGCGGGTTTTTTAGAAATTATAAACTATCAAAATATTGAAATGTTTTTATATCCAATTTAAATGTGAAATTACTTATAATAAACAAAATTATATTATAAGATAAAAATATAATCTATTTATACTTTAAAATCACTCAAATTAATAATTTAACACTATAAATTATTTCGATTAAAAAAGTTGTTCTCAATTACAACTAAGTATTTCTCACTATTCCTCAAAATATAAAAGTTTTCATAAAAGTACCAAAAATTAATCAAAAGAAAATTTTTATGTCCCGCTTCTAAAGAAGAAATTTATTATGTCAAATCGAAGATATAAAAGTGAAAAATATTGGATTTAAAATGGGTTCTCTATTAAAAGGCAGTAAACTTTTTTTTTAGAAAAATACTTCTTTTATATGAAAAATTGAATTTTCCCTTATATTTTGTCTAAGAAACCCAAAAGATGATTGTTAAAATTATATAGGATACATATATTATTCAAAATGTGGTTAATAATATTCATAACCGGTTTTTTAATGGAAAGTTTGGTAAGTCGTTGGGCGCTTGAACTCGGTGTTGCGTGTAGCACAAGATATTGAATTACTTTAATGAGATTACGTACTATGAAATCCTAGGGTGTTACATTTTAATGAAATTATTGAAAATATCATTCCTTATTAGATTATTAGACATTAAATTTTCCTTGAAATAATCACTTTTTTATGATTACAAGACATAAATTTCACACCAAATATCTATATTATTTATCATGGATATGATTATTATTTAAACCATATATCTTTTCAACACACCTTTTTAATTTAAATGTTTTTTGATTAAATAGGGAAATATTGATATTAATTAATATTTATTATGTACATGAATTTATTGATAAGACACATTGTTCATGAATTAAATGGATCCTTTGATATATGAGGAATGATTTTGACAAAAAGTGATGTGAGGGGCCCGGAATTACATAGATCCTTGATCCATCGATAGTATCATGAGGTGAATAAAAAATCCAGCATTAAATGGGATTTTTCCATAGTTTTAAACCTTTTTATTAATAGCCATTGTGGTATAGATATAATTATGTCAATGATCATGATGTTAAATATTTAGAATTTTCTTTTATTAGGAATTTTATTATTATTATCCATGAGATTATTGTATGGATGTTATCAAAGGATGAATTTTATTAATGTATTATTAATTAAATCGAATGTGTGTTTAGTTATTTAATACTACATATTGATTATTCCTTATCTAGTCCTTATAGTTAAGTTATTGATTTAATGAAATGTATTATAATATATTTACCATTCCATATTTATTATGCATTTTTTATTATGAATTATTTATTCATGATCACTTCCACCTTATGTAACTCTTATTGTGAATTTGTGGTTACCCTTTTCCTTTCCTTAATATATAAAGATGGAATCTTTGAATTTGATCAAGGATGTATAATTTTTCAATTTCACAATGTTTTATTTCACGGTTTATAATGTAATGAAAAACTATTGTATGTATATTGTTTTCAAATACAACCAATGTTTTCAGTATTTTGTGATGTGATTTCTTGTATCTAGCACAAATCTATTAATGTATTTGGTGGGTCTGTTCTATAGGGGTCAGGTCTTTAAAAAAGTTCATAATGTATGAATTATATGGACTGATCATTTGGTCTAATCAAGAAAAACTATGATGATAAATATTTTTGAGGTTCATATTATAATTCATTGGTTTATGAAATTGTTTTTATATATAATGTTTTTTCAGAAACAACATTTTTCAAGGAGAATTAATTATACGACCATCCTTATCGTCCATGTTTTATTATTTTATAGGATATCAACTTTAGGGTTGAAAGAGAACCTTAATGTGTTGAACCATAACTAGATCAACCTTTTTATTTAAGAGCCCCCTAGAATTAAAAACCCAAAAAAATCGTAGAATTTAAAAAATAAGAATCAAAATTTTAATACAAAATGATAGATTTAAGGTTTTTTAATGTTATTCTAAGAGATGGTGGGGTTTTTCGAGCCCTAAACCACAATTTGATTGAGGACATGTTAACTATCCTTGAATGTTAGTGTAGAGATTGTGCAGAACTTGACCTTGAACACAACAAAAAAAATCATGGATTAATAAAGGTTATTTGTAAATGGTTTTTGAATCCACTGCTAGATAAAATTTATAAATTTTTGTAGTGTGATTTTTAAAACTATCACCCACTTTTTAATAAAATTTAAAAACATGATTTATTCCCACCCTAAATCCATATCCCCCATTTATCCCCACAAATCCCTTCCCCTCACGATCACTGGTCCCGTATTCCCCACCACTACTATTTCCCTCACCATTTACTTCATTATTTCTTTCAACACCCTTTCCCCACTCCAAATCCCCAATCCCCTACCATGACTCCATTTATGTTGAGTCAATAAGGTTTCCTTATAACTTTTTTATTCCTCTTTGATTTTAAAATCACAAACATTTTACCTTGATGAAAATTTCATTTCTTAAGAATTATCATAATATGGAAAATTTTCCTTCCTGAATTTTTTTTATTACATATGTTTTCATTGTTTATTTTATAGTTTCTTTAAATCTAACTCTTTTTATTCTTAAAGGATAAAATTTAGTTTCATATCTAATACATTGAATACCTATAAATCCATGGTTATAGACTATTAAATTTTAAGAATTCAAATTTTATGAAATTCAGATGCTGAATTCCCTTAAAAATCAGACTCTAAATTCTCTGAAAATCAAACTCTGAATTCTCTGAAAATCAGACTCGGAATTCCCTTAAATTTAGACTTCGAATTATCTAAAATTCAGAATATTAATGTCTCAGAATTTAGACACTGAATTCCTCAAAATTCAGAATCCAGATTACTTGATTTTTTTAATTACATAAATTTGAGACTCATAATTCCTCATAATTCAGACATAGAATTCCTCAGAATTCTAACTCTTAATTCCTACAGTTTCAGACTCTGAATTCATTAGAATTGAGATTCCAAAGTCTATAGAGTTTAAGTAATGAATCCTATGGTAAACAGAATCTAAATATCAATGATTTATAGTCTCTAAATTATTATTTTCTTCAACATCGAACTTTTTTTTTCCTTCAGACTCCAAAAAATAGGCTTAGTTAATAAAACTTATGTTTCCTACAGTTGTTATTTTTATGAAATGATATCATACATTTTATTTCTAATTAAATGTTGTTTTTGTGACACGTGTACTGGTCCATACGAAATTCATGGATAATTATGACCATTGGAGGAGGGACATGACCATTGGCGAAGTTAATTTAAATATAAACTCATTTGAACGAGCTCAATACTGATACCCGCTCCATCACTCTATAGATTTCATGTTGCTGAAGTGATTTCTAGAGAGAGAGACTCTCATACCTTGTGCATACTAAACATCTTGTTCATCATTTTTCGTGTGACTTCAATTTTTGTTGTGTACAATCGAGGACTTCTACGTATTGGAAGATAGAGGTGTCGACTACCTTAAAGTTTGTGGAGTTATGTGGATAATAAGATAGAGGTTTTGACTACCTTAATGTTTTATTTCTTGCAAGGATAGAAATATATATTCTGATATTCCAATCGAGGGATTACCCTGGTGTGGGTAAGACATACTTTCTTGAAAGTATAAATCAAGGGACCTTTATCCACGGTTGTTGGATACCCTACTCTTTGGGTTAAAATATTTCATACTTCTTAATAGTTTTGTTTCAAGATTATTTTCTCTATTTTTTATAAAGAAAAAAGTATAACCTTCATACACTTTCTTGTATTTTTGTATACTCTAATAAGTAATATTATATACTGTTAAAGTTAGAATATTTTCCTTGTAGTCATTTCTTTACTTTCATTTCTGGAAGCACATTTCTAGATTCTAGAATGTTTGTAGATCTAGAAGAGGTATTGTAAATTTACCATTTTTAACTTTGTTAAACATCATTTTCCATAATGTTAAAAACAAAATTATTTAAACTTAGAATTAAACCCCCTCTTATAATTAAGCATCTACATTCTTTTTTCGATCCTAGAATTTCATTAGCCCCTTTCCCCTAGAATCATACTGGTATCCCCAATTTACCCATACCAATTCACCATTCCGCCCCATTTATCCATGATTATCCACTAACCATACCGTTATTCCAGTCATTCACACTCCTTTCCCATTTTTACACTTAATATCCCTCACCAATGAATTTACTAGGTACTTATATCTATAATCCATTATTATCCTTTAAATAAAATTATTCGTAGTATTTTTTTTGAACAAATCAACTTTATTTTTTATATATTGTTAGGTGATTTATGAAAATATACTCAATTGAATCATATTGTATGCTAAGTATTATATGTAGTGTACAATTAGTTTAAATGTTTTAATAAAACATTAAATCAATAATTAACTAAATTAACATCTGTTATTTTTTGTGATAATCTCGAGTAATTTTTTTATTAAACATTAGCTATTTTTTGAAAAAATTATAATTAACTCATCGTATATGAGAAGTGTTATAATACATTTTCAATTTGTGCTTGATTTTTATTTTTACATAAAGAGTAAATTATTTACTCAACTAAAAATTTTTATTGTGTTACATATTCTGAAACAAATGTAACTATTTTGAATGAAATATTGTTCATAAATATTTTTCCAAAAAAAAGATGGAATTTAAAAAAAAAAATTAAATATATATATATTGATTAATGTTTAGCATTTTTCATAAGATGAGACATAATGATAATTAATTAAATATTATGTAATGGAATATTTTTATATTGTATATGGATATAATTTGTGACTTAAAGAATGTATTCTTTAGAGAATATGTAAGATGAATCTTCCCATAAATTTTGCATGATTATGGAATCATAAGATAGAGAAGATGAATAGACCAACAATAGTGTCCCACTGAATTTATAATTTTTCATTAAATAATATAATATTTATGATGTGTTTTAATTTCCTTTAATAAATTGTACGAACATTGTGATATATGGATAAAATATAGATAAAATAACCATGGAACACACCTTAGTGTACAAAGGGTTGGGAAGAGTCAATATATTGATATCCAAACTTCATCAAAAATTTAAAATAAAATTTAGAACCTTATAAATGATGTTTCTGACATTACCAGGAAACATCAGTAGCATCAAAACATATTCTCCCAAGCAGTTTAGAATGCTAAAAATATTAACTTTAGAAATTAATATTTTGGGACAATAAGACAACCATATCTAGAATTGTAACATATTAGAGGATCCACATCCTAATATTTTAGTGACTGTTAGGAGAGTGATATTTACTAAGAAGAAAAAATTCATTCCAAGATTTAGTTGATGATGGAAATCGGGATATGTATAGACTATGTTTCAAATATTTTAAATTTTCTTTTCTAATAATATTTTAAAATATCATATACCCATGAAAATTTACTGATATAGTGGATTACATTATATTTTATTTTTTTGTGTGATGAATTTATTGAATCTTGGTTACACAAGTATTTTTTTTACATGAGAAAATATTTTAATTAGACTGGTATTAATTGTACTAAAATAATTTTTTTCCCTAATGATTATATGATTTTTGGGAAGATTATCCACGCAGATAGGTGTAAAAAAATATTCCTCATGAACATTGAATTCAATGGGTAATGATGGGTGTATAAATAAACATTCTATTATAAAGATGCATAAAAAGAAAAAAATAGAACATGTTTTGTGTTTATTCTCTATAAATCCTTGATGGGAAATATTTCATTTTTCATTGAAATTTTCTAAGAAGATAATGTGGAATTCTATATATTTTAGTAATGATGGGTCAATGTGACATCATGTAGATTTAAAATATTGGAAGATATTTCTTTCATTACTTTAGTATTACTCATATGATCATAGAAATGTGTAAATGGGGTTGGCTATTGATGGATTCAAACCATTCTAAACTTTGAGTACCTGTTATAAAATATGACCAATTGTTTTGATCCCTTATAATTTACCTTCCTGTTCTTTAGACAAAATATTTACCTTATTATTTTAATGGTTCTTACCAGAAAAAAATGAGAAGAAAAATTATGTTTAGGTATACTTGTGGCCTCTATTTGATGAAATTTAGAAGTTATTGAGAAATAGTAATTAGATGTATAATGAAACATATAGAATAATGTTCAAAAATCACATTGTTATAATGTGCACCATTAAATACATAAATATAATTGAGAACTTATTTGGTTAGGACACTTATATGGATTCAGATTGTCATGTTTTTAACTCATAATTTTATACTGTATGACTTCCTTACTGGAAAAAGGTTGATCTATGTTTCATCATATATTTCTTAATGCAACTCATCGATTTCAGTTAAACATGATAAAATTAAATGGTTCTTTAATCATAGACCAACTCAATTATTGTTAATAGGTTTTGAATATTTAAATAGCTAGTAAATATTAATGGAGAATTTTTTACCTTGAATCACTTTAATAATATATTTACATGAGTTTTATGTCCATAAGATGTTAAATAAGTGCCCAAAAATGGATGAAAAATTATGTTCTTCAAATTTAAGTATTTTGAATTCAATTTATTGCATCATATTGTTTTTATTATGAATATATGGAATACGTTTTGTGGTTATTTGATAATTCAATTACTTAATGGGCATGGGAAATAAAATTATAATGTAAATTAGTGTAATAACATACAAAAATTAAATATAAAGTATGATCTATTCTATGAATAGAACGAAAGGTATAGACACACATTTATTTGCAATGAAAAATGAATCAAAAGATTTAATCATTAAAATTTCTAAACTTGTGGATGTATATGATGGGTATTCAAGTTACATATCAAGGTGTTTCAACTTAATGTGTCATTATATTCATGGATTTAAAATTCATGATTCACATACTCTATTACGCAATTTTATAAAAATGGAATTATATATATTACTACACAAAATTGATAATGTATTCGTACTCCAATTCTACAAAATTTTTGTACAACTATGTGAGAAAACCCTATAACTAGAAGGGAATCAAAAATTTAGAATGAATTTATAATTAGACATTTTGAAATTGTCTCATCCATTTGTGTAACACCCTAAAATTATTAAGTATGAACCTATTATTCGATAACGTGTATGAAATTCGACACCAAACACGTAAGGGAATATAATATCTAGATCCATTATAATACATTTACTATTTAAAATAGATTATATATATTTTAATACAAGAAATAATGAGTTATATTGAATTTCATAATTGAGTGACCTTCTTGGATAGCTTGTGTTATATGCAAGAGCGACCATCAATGATAGATTGTGTTACACGCAAGATCGAGAATAACCAATTAACATTGTATTATTAAAATATTATTATTTAATATAATATGATATATCCTAGCCATTATTTTTGTGATTATGAATATTAATAACTAAATTATAAAACATTATAGTTTATATAAATATAAAATGAATTCTTGGGTTACCAACTAATGTGAAACTAAAATAAGAACTAATTAGATATAGAAAAACATATTATTATAATTATGCTTCCAAATGAGTTTTGTGTAAATAAAAAACAATTAATTAAATTTTTTTAATGAATTTAAATAATAATATTTTCTTTATATTCAATAAAATATTTTTATATTCTTTAATTAGGATTGAAATACATAAGATAATAAAAAACTCTATTTAACACTTAAAAACCTATATTTTAATAAAGCAAATTTTACTGGCTTTTAATGTAGAACACATTTGAAGTCTAATTTTTACTAATTAATTGATTTAATATGTCAAAATAAAATTCATATTATAAATTTAAAAATAATAAATAGTTTATGGTGAATTGTTTATTTTTTTCTGAAACATTTCATTTTTTTAATGATCAGTTAAAAACAATGGACTTTAGGTCAAAACTGATTTTTCATATATTTTATTTGTATGTTTAAAAAATAATTTAAATTGGTTTTAAAGTTTAATTATATAAAATTTTCATATATTAATAAAATATATGTCATCGTGAATAATTTATCTTTGAAACTGACTATAAAAACATAGAAATCCTTTGGTTGTTTTTTATTTTAAAAACATGCATTGTCGTTCCCCCTACAGGATTAAATTTAATTTTTTTTCAATTATGTGATTATCATTTGAAAAAATGGATTCCAAATTTAGAATGATATTAATTTATAATTTACAATAAGACCAATTTTTTTTCAAAAAAATATTGTCAAAGTAATTAAAATTATTAAAATTATTAATGTAAAATTAATCATAATATAGGAATAAACCATTAATTTAAGGGCCCTAATGACATATCTAGATTTCCAACACCCATTTTATTACCATAATTCGTCCATTAACCTATAATTGTTTTGAATTTTTAGTTCTTATGACTTTTTTATGTACAAATATAGGTACACCTAATTTCTTTTAAAAATTATCATGCGAGATTTCCCCTCCCTTATAAAAGGACACCATATCTCCTAATTCCTCACACCTCTTAAACCACTTAGGTTCAAAAAATCTCTACCCATATAGTTTCCAAACATCCCTACCCACGACCATGAATCCTAAATATGATCATAGATCCTTTTAAAGATGCCTATTGGTATAAATGAAAAGAAGTTACCCAATTAATATGTAACGTCTTCTTTCAAGCTCCCCTGTTTCATTCCCATTATCCATCCCATACAATCTCTTTATTTCATGATTATATCAAAAAACCAGTATATAAATATAATTTATTTTTTTGAATTAATATTTTGACCTATAAAAATACACATCTCTATCTAATGGGTAACAATCATACCGTTTCTGTGTACAATGAACTACCGCCTCATTGAAAAATGATTGTTCATTTTTTCATTACCAACTATCATGGTTGGCCATTAAGATACAAACTATGATGATATATGATATATAGGGTATTAATTATTTCTTTATACTTTTTTAATGATTTTATGACTCTATCCTTTATTATTTCCTATTGTACATAAATCAAAATATCGTTTAAGGAATTGTGGTCTACATCCCCCCAAGCAATTTGATATGTTCACATTATACATGTAACATATAAAAGGATGGTTTAAATTAATCATATGTGAAATAAATAAAAACTATTTTATAATAATGACAAAAATACCTTTATGGAAATATACTTTATATATATATATATATCATTTTTTGTATTACTCTTTCACACACTTAAAAATAGATAATGTCATTCTTGGAAGTGTAGATTTCCACCTCCTTATAATGATTTGATCTGTCTTAAATAAAAATCATTATATATATATATAATTATATAGATGGTATTTATGATATAACAATCATTCTGTAATGATATGATGCTACTTACCTTTTTCCATAATGATCCTGGAAAAATGGAAATGTTGCTCATGGGCACGTACGACCTACCATCTCCATGATTGTAACCACTACTAAAAATTTGCGTTTAATAGAACTAATAATTATCAGCAATATTTAAAAGATCCTATACATGGATGATTTATCTATTCTAAAGAGAGTGCTGATAAATTTTACACTTTATCAGTGCCTTATTTTTAATGCTGAAAAAGTGTACCATTTATCAGCACTATATTTTTAATGCTCATAAATGAGTCCATTATCAGTAATTTATTTGTGCTGATATAGGTCTGAATAAATAAAATATACTTATTAAACAAATATGAAACGAGATTATTAAAAAAATATTACAAATTTTATTAATTAAATAATAATAGGTAAAAATTAATAAAATTATTATACATTATATAAATTATGAATACTAATAAATATTATGTATTAAATATATAGATATGAAAAATGGAAATTAAATAGATCAAAATAAATGATAATTAAATTGAGAAATAGAATAATCATTCTATTATTTAGTTGATTATGGATAATGATAATAAATAATATATATTATAAATATTGATATATATTAATACAAATAAATATGATTTATATATTATAAGATATTTTTGTTCTATACATTAGTGAATAATGGTTTATAATTTAAAACTAATATGAATTAAAAATACTGACAAACTGCATAGAGTAATAGACTTATAATAGAATGTCATTTGATTTTCAAATCTAGCTTAGAACAAATGTGTGTTTTATTGATTTCACATATACATAATTAATGCATTTTTGTATACAATGTACATAAATAAAAGTTACCCAATTTTTAAATATTATTAAAGTGTACTTATTTTTAATTTATTCAATTTCAATCATTTTTAACACGCATGCATTTAAAATCAGATATCGACTAAAAATGTTAAAGATATATCTATAAAAAATATTTATAAATAAATATATTTAATAATGTACATACTAGATTGATAAAATTTTATATTTATAATTATATTAAAGTAAATATTTTTTATAAGTATTTATATAATTATAAATAAATAATTATATATATTTAAATAATTGTAAATAAATAATTATATATATATTTAAATGATTTTTAAATTTATTATAAATTTACTTAAATAATGAATATATTTATATATTTATTAAATATACATGTAATTCTATAAATATATATAATGATATAAATATTATTTTCAAAAAATATTTATATAATTATAAATAAATAATTATATTTTAAAATAATGATAAAATTATAATAAATATATTTAAATAAATATTATATTTATTATATTTATATTTATATATATTGATTAAGTGTATATGTATATTTATTTATAAACTTTCTTATTTATAAATGTAATTATAAATCCATTATCAGCTCTTAAGTAATAAGTAGGGATAAAAGTAATATTTATCCATGCTAAAGCTTTAGCACCGATAAATATGGATTTTATCAGCACTTTTTTTGTGTAAATAAATATATATCGTTATCATAGCTAAAAAGAACTGATAAATATGCCTTTTATGTCTGCGTAAATAATAAGCGTTGATAAAAGTACTATTTATTAGTTCTTTTTAAAAGTGCTGATAAAAGTGTCCTAGTATAATTAACAACCATTCTCTCAATCAATTAACTATATGGTCCTAGATATGTTCAATAGTGTTCTGAATCATTCAATCTCAACCTCAAAATACAACACAACGTCATCTCTTCTTAATATCACCTTGATTGTGTTGTTTAAGAAACATCAGCCTTCAGTAGATACCTTCAATATGTTAATATTTGATTATTGGGGTATGTAATCTTGTGAAATGGTAGGTCTTCTCGATAAAAGGAACATCACAATTCTATTTTCATTGGAGGAAGATCTAGTTAGAGCTTAGTTCAGTTTCCCCCTATAGCTGTAACATCTTTCGATTCTATCACTTCATGTGGCCATATGACTTCAATATGAAGCGAAACATTCCCACAATATTGATTTGGGTTAGTTTTCTCTAAATACCCTCTACCTTTTCAAAATATTATTATTATATGCATGCTAGGGAATCTTGTTGGTATATATTTATGTTCTGGTTATAGAACAGGACTAGTTTCTCACCCTATTTCTCAACACATTTGTTTGGAAGCTAATATCTTGAGAGTGCCTACAGATTATATATGGATAACAGTGGTGGAAGAATTTAGATGCAAGTAGGTTTTGTTTTTTGAATTCTGGGTTGATTTCTGCGGATCCAAGAAGAAATTGGGTCATTCTCCATCTTCTTGTAAGTGAGGCACCAATAACTCTGAATAATAGCAGGTTGCAATTTCTAGAGATAATGACATGGGCTTCATGCTTGGTGTTGGTGAAGTGCTGATGGGTATATTCAGTTGGAAATTTATACTAAACCATGCAATGCAAAGGCAGTACAATGTGAGTCTCAGGGGGGTGCATCTCCTTGGTGAATGAAAGTTATCAAATTCTATATATTTGAAATTATTTTTAGGTATTCATCATTTTATATCTATTTATACTTTTTCATGTATATATATACATTTAATTAATATTAATATAATTTATACTTAAATAAACAAAAAAATATTATAAACTCCTGTAACATTCAAAATAAAAATATTATGTTACTATATATATTTGAAATAAATAATATTTATAAAAGTTATATTATTATATATTATACACAATTACCCAGAAGAATAATTATTTATAATTAATTTAATTTAAAAACTATTATTAATAATTTTTTTAGTTTCATTTGAAAAAATAGGAATATATATATATACCGAATAATATGTTGAATCTTTAAATAAATTTAAATATGAAAAATAATATATATATATATTAAAATTAAGTTACCAATACAATACATATATTTAAATAAATCATATATATATAATATTTAGGTGGATTAACTTTATTTATATATTTATTGAATGAGGATTAACATCCATCTTATAGTTTTTGATGGTGGATGGCATGAACCTCATTCAGGTTTATTGCCTATCAAGGTAACTGTGAAATAAGTACACACCTCCATTGACTTATTTTTCAAATCATATAAAACCCTATAACTTTTTTAATAAAATAAAAATACATTAAAAAATATCCATGTTTTATTGAAAAAACATTTAAAAAATTCATTAATATATTATTTTCTAATGTTTTACTTGGATACTTGTGGATGCTTTTTCGGATAAAAAAGAAATTAATTCATCATTAACACTACCTCCATGTCAAATAAAATAAATTAATTTCAGTAAGAAAAGATCGTCATTTGAAATTACAATATAGTAACCTAAGTCCACCATGCCACACAGCACTACAGTTGCATATTCTGATTCATTGGTCTCCTCCATCTCTATTCCTTTCCAAACATTTTCTCTATCATTTCTATGGTTTTGTAGAGATTTTACATCGATGGAGTTTGTGAAAATTGAGGTGGCGAGTTAATAACTAGTATTAATGGTGTAATTATCACCAATGGGGGAATTTCCCCTTTTAGAGAACACAATGATGTACAATTTTCATCTTTATAAGTTGCATCTCTTAAATAGTTATTATTGTATTTTCTACCATGAGACTCATCCACCATCTATTTTATGTTTCTTGTACTACTCTGAGAATTAGTCATTCCATGGATGACTACTACTTATAGTATTTCAAGAAACATAGGTGCATGTCTACAAGAGATGGAAAATGTGTGTCAGACAACAAAAATGAAATGATAACTGTTCAAGAGATGAACTAATGTGAATGAAAAATGTAATTCATTTTGTTCTCTAAAAGGGGAAATGCCTCCAATTTGTGAGAATTACTCTATTGTCACTAGTAATTAACTTGATGCCTCCATTTACACCAACTCCTTCCATAGTAAATCCTCACACAACTAGAGAAATGATAGACTCAAGGGCAGGAAATAAATATAGTGGGTAGAGATAGAACAATCAGAATATATAACAACAATCATTCCGATGGGGTCTTGGGTTTCTATAGTGTAATTTTAGGTGACGAGTTCATGTTATTGAAATTAATGTATTTTATTTTATGTGGAAGAAGTGTAAATGATGAATTAATTTCTATTTTTATCTGGGAAATTTTCGACAAGGATCCAAATAAAATGATAATAAAATAATTGGTTCATGATTGATTATTTTTTTGTTTGTTAAAACATGAATTTTATAATTTATTTAATTTTAATATAAAAATTTTAGGGATTTATATGATTCAAAAAATAGGTCACTGCAAGCGTGTACTTCATTCACACATTCTTTAATATGCGATAAACCTGAACAGGGTTCATGCCTTCCACCATCAAAAGCTATAAAATAAAGTTCATGCCTCATTTGATACATATATTAATAAAGTTAATCTACATAAATATTATATATACATGTTATATATAAATATGTATTAAATTAGTAACATTATTTGAATATATATATGTATATTATTTATGATATTTAAATTTAATTAAATATATAATATATTATTCAATATATGTATATAATACTATTTATTGTAATGAAACTAAAAAATTACTATTAATAAAACTTTTAAATTATAGTAATTATAAATAATTATTATTCTGGGTAATTGTGCTTGTTATCATTTTAAAATTGACAGTTTAGTTAAAAGAATGTCACTCATTGAAAACAAATATAACTCACTGACATTGTCTTGATAATATTGGTAGTTGATTCATAATTCTCTTTGGTGCTTCAAGAATTATTCTCACATCAAACTGATACACAATGTGATCAGTATAGGTCAAATTGTGTGTTTCTTTCTTAAAATTATATTTTAGTTTAAATGAAAAATCACATACTCAAAACTAGTAAAATTCAATCAAATTGTTTTGATACTTTAGTAAAATTATCCATATGTCATTAGAAATGTGTTTGAATCAGTCATACATTAATATGATGCATGGTGTGACTAGTATGACTCCATGTGCGTCTTTATATATTAAAATGACATAAATTTTAATAAAAAAGAAAAATGACCTACTAAAAACAATGAAAAAACATTTATATTGTTTTGATACTTTGGGGAAACTATCTGTATGTTGTTTTTGATGAGTTTGAATTAACTATACCTCAATATGATGCTTGGTGTTCCCGATAGGACTCAATGTGTCCATTATCAGTTTAAAATTGATAGTTTAGTACAAAAAATGTCACTCAATGAAAACTATGAAAACACCCTTAGATTTTTGTTAATTTATTACATTTATTCATAAGTCATTTTTGATGTTTATGAATTGTTCTCACATCAAATCAATAAAATATGTGATAGGCATGAGCCAAAGAGCATGTTTACAGTTTAAAATGGCATTTTTGGAAAAAAAGACATGTGACATTTTCAAAACTGAGTAAAAATATTTAGAGTATTTTTATACATTATAAAAAGGATCCAAAATCCATTTTGGATGTTTAATAATTTTCATAACATCATCTTAACTCATAGTCTAACAGATATTACTCAACGTGTGTCTTTTTATTTATTATGGACATCTGTTTTAGTAAAAAGGAAAACTCACCTAATCAAACCCATGAAAACACATTCAGATTATTTTGATACTTTATGATAATTATCCATATGAAATTTGACATGTGTTGGAATCATCTGTACCGCAGTATGATGCATGGTGTGACCGGTATGACTCCAAGTGTATCTATTTTATTTAAAAATGAGATCAATTTTAATTAAAAGGATAATCGACCTACACAAAATTGAGAAAACGAATTCAAATTATTTTTATACATTAGGGAAATGATCCATGTGTCATTTATTATTTGTAGGAATAAAATTCACCACAATATGATGCACTATGTTTCTAGTGTGACTCAATGATTCCCTTATAAGTTTAAAATCGGCAGTTTAGTTCAAAAAATGTCACTCCGTTAAAATCTCGAAAACACATGAAAAATTTTGTGATAATTTAAGAAAATTATTCATAATTAAATTTTAATGTTTAGTAATTAATATCAAATAAAAATAATACATGATGTGATTGGTATGAGTCAAAGTTCATGTTTCCTGTTTAAAATGGAATTTTAGTAAAAAAGACACGTGGCTTACTCAAAATAGAATAAACACATTTATATTATTTTGATACATTATTAAAATGATCCATGTGATATTTTCGATATGTAAGAATTAACCTAAACTCAATATGCTTCATGGTGTGACTGATATGCCTTAGAGTCCATCTTTTTATTTAAAATTGTCATCAATTTTAGTAATAAGGAAACTCACCTACTCAAAACTGAGCAAACACATTTGGATTGTTTTGATACTTTCAGACAAATATCCATGTGTCATTTTTAATGTGCAAGAATTATACACACCTCAATCTGATGCATGAAGTGTTAGGTATGAGTCAGTGTGTTTGTTATTAGTTTAAAATCATCATTTTATTTCAAAAAGTATGAGTCACTAAAAACTGATCAAACATACTCAGATTTTATTTATAATTTATGAAAATGATATCAATGTAATTGTTGACTTGTATGAATTGGTATCACATCAAACTAAAACACTATATGAAAAGTATGAGTCAAAGTTTGTGTTTCTAGTTTGAAATTTCATTTTAGTAGAAAAGTGAAGCGACATACTCAAAAATGGGAAAATACATTCAAAATGTTTTGACACTTTAGGAAAATGATCCATAAGTCAATTTAGATGTGTATGAATTAGCTACACATCAATTTGATGCACGGTGTGACCGGTATGACTCCAAATGAATTTTTTCAATATATAAGTATCATTTTTATTTAATACTCGCAATATATCACCAAAACTGATTAAATGATCCTATATTGTTTTTCATCATTTAAATTATAAATTCATACTTTATTTTATGTATTTTTTAGTATTTTGGGGGATACTGTGTTCTGTTACAACACACTAAACTTTTGGGGCAGTGTTTTATAACAACACACTATAGTATTCCATTTATCGGTGTTGTTAAAACCACTGATAAATACGTCCTTTATCAGTTCTTATATAAGTTCTCATTAATTGTCCTGTTCAACACTTATATATGTTATAATAAAGGGGTCCTTATATAATAAATTATCTAAGCTATGAAAAATGGAACCCTTATAAATGCTTTTATAAGCACTGATAATGGCACACTTTATGAGAACCATTCTCGCACTGCTAAAAGACTAGGTATTTTAATCTCTCTCTTGTAGTCAGTGCTTATTTAGCACTGATAAATGTCATTTTTGGGGAAGTTAAAGGCCTAATTTATAGTAGTGAATGTTGATTCAATTTTTCATAACCATATTTAAGGATTGATTTTTAAAATTATCATTAATTTATAAATATGATAATTATTTCATTATTATTATTCTATATTTTTTATAACGAATCCATTGACCAAAGTTTACCTACCAATGTCGTTTTCTAAATAGAAACTGAATTTTTTCAAAACACGCAAAGTAAACATAACTGTCTATGAAGATATATAAAACATAAGAATAATTGAAATAAAAATAATTATAAACATGAAAATAATTCCTCAAAAAGTATATAATTAACAAAAGTTTATGATAAAATCATTTATTTCACTTTCACATAAAAGGAAACTCAAGGTATAAGATTTCATGTAAATTAACATTCTTTTGAGAATTATTTGTTGGTATGCACCTAGTTTATTTATATGGTTTATATACTGCCATTTTATATGATATACCATGAATATACTTACTCGCATGATATAATAACATTTATTCAATTATATTCTTTTATGAGGATTATGAATTAAATTGTTTCAAAGTGGTATATTACACTTTCAAATGTTTAAATATTATATTCCTTAATAATAACATTAATGATATTTCAATGGTATTTCCATTTGAGGAAATTATATGACTATTGTCCAATAAAGCCTTTCATTTTCTATAATATGGTTATTCATGACCATTTTCAAGTATTAGTGCCATTTTCCTACTCTTTAGTACTCAAATTTTTTTAAGAATTGATTTTAAGAAAACTGAGGATTAGTTAACTCTTAAGTTGGAAAACCAGTTATCTTCAAAAAACTATGTTTCAATAAAATTTTATGAAAAATTATTTTGGAATGATTGGTTGAATAAATTTTTACATTTTTTCTTTTACCAATGCCTCTAAAAGAAATCCTATTTCATTTTTACCATTTAGGATTTTTTCAAACCATTTTACCATACAAAGCGGATGTTCATTTACCTTGTATGATAAGATTTCTATTTATTTGTATTTATTTCATTGAATCATACTCAAAATGTATGAAATGTAACTTTTTAAGGAAAATTCCTTCAAATGGGATTTTAAAAGAAAAATGTTTTTCCATTTTTTTTAATAATAAAATGATATTTTCCTAAAGAATATTTTTAAATGTTCATTTTATAGTAGTTTTATTCAACAACAATAGAAACCCTCTTATTATTACTCTACATGGGAACTGTTGTATTGATACCATACTTATTTTTCATTTAGATGGTTTATATTGATTTTCCCATGGATAGTAATTTCATTCAATTACATGAATCATTTTTTATTACCTATGAAATATTTAATTTTCTATGATCACAGAACATTGAATTTCTCCCTAATTATCCATTTTATTTTTCATTGATATTATAGTTTCCTAAACCATATACCATTCTATATATGGTGTCTCTTATGAAAGTTGTTTAATTATTTAAGGAAATATTAATAGTTCTGTATTCTCTATTCAACACTGATATTTGATAAGGCAAATTATTTATTTTGATTATTTGATAATATGAATGCTTTGTAAATGAAATGACGGGAGGAGCACATACATTATATAACACAACAAGGAATTGATAGGTTGTCACGAGAAAAATTAGTAGACCAAATTAAACTAGTATCTATCCATAGTTTTAAACCATCTTGATAAAGGTCTTGACATTATAGTTTTTCATGTTCCCTAGACATGATGTCCATTAAGAAATCATTTTGTTCATATCAGTTTTTTTATTATTCATCGATTATATTTTCTTTCCACATATCTATGGAAACATTTAATTTTTAGATTATTGATTAATTGGAATGTGATTTAGTTTATTTTATCTCATTATTTATTTTATCTTATCTAATTATCTGAATGGAATGTGTTCTTTGTTATTACTATTACAAATTATTTATTATCTTCTCTCTCAATTGGTTGATTATATGGCATGTGATTTTAGTTATTTACCATGTCATAATTATTATTCACATTGATTCATTATAACATCGGTTATATTTTTTCTTTAATTACAATTTAATCTCACCCATATTATGTTATTCCTTAGGAGTCAAAAAAGTGTACTATTAAAGATATACATGGATTTAATATAGGGAATATAGTTACACTATATGTTTTTTGTTTTGAAGAAAAAAAATACTATATTGTAATTAGTGTATTCTTTTCAGATGCATGTACATAGTTTATAATAAATAATAAACTCTCATTCATTCAGGATTTTGTTCTTTGTATTCATGATAATTTAATTATTGACGGACATAAGCTTCGAGCCTTCTTGGGTCAAGTCACTATAGTTGGTATCAAATAAGTTTAGTAGCAACCTTGGGAACTTGAGTAAGGAAAACATATGCTAGATAAAATTACCCTAAGGTAGAATTTGGGGTTAAGTATAGAATAAAAACCTAGAATTTTTTTAAGTTAGAGATTATGTGGGTATTCCTATAAATACATTCCCGTCTAGATACAAAAAACTAGATGTGGTTCTAGAAAAGATATACCTACGAATAATAAATCTGAAAAGTAATTATGAGCCTTTAAGGCGTAATCTGGTATGAAACAATAGGTCTTACTACACACATGTTTTGGTACAACTGGGGGATATTATTAGGATAATTTCCATTTTATTTTCAAACTATTAAAAAGGATTTATATAGAAATTGACTAGGAATAACCTATGTTAAAGCTAAGGTTTTTCAGAATGGAAATAAGGTCTTAGGGTTTATAAATCCTATAAATAATGTTTTTGTTAAATAATATACCATGGAATGAGATATGTGAAAATAAATTGATTAAGTATCTATGTATTAGGGTTCTATTGAAATCATTAGTTAAATGCCAATTTAGTGATTAACCTTATTTCAAAAAAGATCATTAGATTTTTTTGGGAAATAATGTCAATTTGGTTTTATAATAGGAAAAAATATAATTTGTGTGACTACTAATAAAATTCAAAACGGTCATGGGTCATGAACCCAGGACCAAATTAAGATAAGGGTTTCACACTAGCCACTGACCTACACAATGTCTTGGATAAATTTTCATAGTTTTTTGTAAAATAATTGGAAAAATAAATAGTAATGATAAACCAGTGGTATCCCTTTTTAGTATTAAAGATTAATCTATTTACTATATTTGTTTTGGAAGATATTTAGAGACAAATAGTTTTACTTTTAGGTCATTTATAGGCCTTTAAATCCATTAAATGTACTATTAGTGCTTCAGGCATAAAAATTCATTAATCATAATTAAAATTTTAGAGTAATGGGATGAATTAAAATTTTATCAAAGAACAACCAAAATTTTGGATTGTTCAAATTGTGTCGAAACCTATAATGAATTATTATTTCAATATATTCTAGGTCATAATTAAATTTCCCAACATTAGTAAAATGACTTCGAAATAAAATTTATTCCAAATACCATTTTTTCTATCGAATCGATGGCCTCTTAAATCATCATATAATTATGGCTTCTAGGACCACAAATTTCTATTGATAATTGACTTATTATTTATTGAGAAGCTCAATCAATCCCAATAAATATATATGGTTTCCCCCTGTTTTCATATTTTCACATTCCACTAATGTTCTTTTACTCAGAGACCTAGATACATGGATGTCCATGCGACCTTTGTACTTCTCATTCTCTCTTTTCATGAGTATGTTTTACCAAAACATCAGATACTGTGGGATTTAAATATTGGAGGTATCAAACAATATATTCCCTAGATTGAGTTAAATTTAAAGAATGAAATTTAATAAAGGTGGGAGAATATAACAACCTAAAATTATGAAGTAATAACCTATTATTCGATAGAGTGTATGACACCAAACACCAAGAACATAAGGGAATATAATATTAGGATACTTCTAATATATTTAATATTTAAAATAGATTCTATATATTTTAGTGCATGAAACACCGAGTTATCATGTATTACACACAAGAGTGACCTTCCTTGATAGATTATGTTATACGCAAGAGAGACCTTCCACGATAGCTTCTATTACAGAAAAGACCAAGTTTCACTAAATAACAATGTGTTAATAAAATACAATTATTTAATATTATATGATATAACATGGAAATTATATTAGTGGTAAGAATTTTGTTAATTAAATTATGAAAATTTAGGGTTTATATAAGTATAAAATTAATTCCTCAATTTCAAACTAATGATAAATGAAAATAAGAACCAATTTGATATTAGATTTATGCTTCCAAATGAGTTTTTTAATAATCAATAATAATAAATTAAATTAAGTTAATTATTTTAATGAAATATTTATTTTATATATTTATACAAATAATTTGTAAATTCATCCATTAGGTTTCATAGGCATAAGATTAGAACAAACTATATTTTAAACATAAAAACCTATATTTTTATAAATGTAAGTTTACTTATTTTTAATGGAGAACCCATTATAAATATTAATTTTGACCTTTTAATTGATTTAATAGGTCCAAAAAACATCATCATAGAAATATAATAATAATAATTATGTTAGGGTTAATTTTTGATATTTTTTTAAAACATTTCTATTTTAACAAATTGATAATAATACTAAATTTTAGTTCAAAACTTATTTTTCATATAATTTATTTATTTGGATAAATTAGAATTTTATCTGGTTTTAAAGATTAATTGGATGATATTTTTATCAATTAACAAAATTTTTGTCATTGGAAGCAATTAAACATTGATGTTTATTATAAAAACATAGCAAACCATATAACGTTATTACATTAAAAATTCACATTGTCATTCCGCCCATGGGATTAAATTGAATTTTTTTTCCAATTATGTAATAATAATTTGGAAAAATAGGTCAAATATTTGAAATCAGTATAATTTATAATTAATATTAATAAAAACATTGTTATTGACCACAATGATTAGTCAAAGTATTTAAAATTAATTTTATTTAGTTAGGTATAATTAAATTTAATAAAGGAATAAAAAAATCATTTAAGTGGCCAAATTTCCTACACTCTTGACAAAAACCCATTGTCTAGAAATAATTCAGATATTAATCTACCATTCATGATTTTGTTTTGTTTATGAATACCTCTTTTAGGTAAAATCATCGGTACAACAATCTTCTTTCAAAAAATAGAAAGTTAATTGTTTTCCTCCCTTATAAAAGGTCACCACCTCTATCAATTTGTAAAACCTCCAAAATACCTATATTCGGTAAATATTTTCCCATATATCTTCTGAAAATTCCAACCATTTACTATGAAGCCTACAATTGGTATAAATCTTTAAAAGGAATCCTTTTGGTACAAACTGAAAGAAGTTACCCAATTAAGAGGCAACGTCATCTCTCAGGCTCTCTACCTCCATTACCATTATATACGACATAGAATATATCAATTCCATGATTATATAATAAAAATAGTATCCTCAATATACTATGATGTTTTGGTATTACGTGTTCAACCTACAATAACATACAATTCTCTCTTACGGGTAATAAACATACTATTTCTGTGTACGGCGAACTACTGCCTCACGAAAGGATGATGTTCATTTTTTCCTTGAGCAATTTTTATTGATTGAAATTATATTGGAAACTATATTTATATATGATATAGATTATATATAATATTTAATTATACTTTTTAATCATTTAATTACACATAACATTCATACTGTCCATTTTACGTTAAATCGATAACATTGTTTGGTGAAGTGTGGACTACCGCCCACTCGAAGTGATGTGATTTGTTGACACTATTCATGGATCATATAAAGGATTAGTTAAACTCAAAATATGTTACATATGAAAATCTAAAAAATATTCATGTCATAATTATAGTTCTTTAAATTTTATATATATAGAATTTTCTTTATTACACATTCACTTACTTAAAATGTGATAAAGTTGTTCATAGATGTGTGGAATTCCACCTCCTCAAAACAATGTGATTCGTTTTACTACATATAAATTATATATATAAGTATACATGATTAAAAAACATGTTATTTATGATATAATTATTATTCTTGAAGGATATTTTTTTCTTACTTTCTTTCTAAAATGATCGTTGAAAAATGTGGATGTTACTCTTGTGTATATATGGCCTACCGTCTCCATGATCGTAACGTTGATTCATTTTCTCATAAAAATATTTAATTATTGATTTTAATAGTATAATTAATATATAAATATGATTATTATATCATGATAATTATTCTATATATGTTATATAATGACCCTGTTGACCATAGATGACCAAAAAAGTAGTTTTTGAAACATAAACTGAATTTGGTTAAACCGCCATCTATAAACATAATTCTGGAAGTAGATTTGTAAAAATAAGTAAAAAATGATATGGAAGTAATGATAAACATGGAAATTTTTACCAACAAATTATAAAATTAAAATAATATTATTATACATGAATTTAAAGTACGTTCACCTGAAATGAAAAACGAGGAAAGTGATTTCATCTTAATTTACATTCTATTGAGTCTTTTTTTGGTTATTCACCTAATTTCATTTATACAGTGTATATATATCCATTTTAATTTTGATATAATGAATCTAATTAATATCATGTTATATTAACATTCATTTACTTTTATTCCTTTATGAGGCTTATGATTTAAAATTTTTCAAATTGTCGTGGGGCACTTTAGAATGTTTAATGATTATTTCTAAAAAATAACACTATTGATATTTCAAGGATATTTAAATTCAATGAAATTATATGACCACTATTCAAAAGAAACATTATGTTTTGATACTATGATTATTCATGAAAAATTTAAAGTATTAGTACCATTTTCCCACTCTTTGGTACTCAAAATGTTTTAGAAATTGTTTATAAGAAAACCCAAATTTAGTTATATCTTTAGTCGGAGAACAAGTTTTCGTCTAAAAAGTTTATTTTATTATAATGTTTTCAAAAATTATTTTCAATTGATTTGGTAAATTCTTTTTTACCATTTTATATTTTACTGATGTTTTAAATGGATACTTTTTATCGATTTACCAAAAGGCACTTTCAAACCTTTTTAAAAAGAAAAAATAAGGCTATTTTACCTCGTACAACAAGTAATAATTTACTCACCATCATTACATTGAAGATTAGATTTCATGTATAAAAGAATAATTTTAAATGAATCATTTTTTAGAAGTGATTTTCAAAAAAATGTTTTAAAAAGGTTTTTCATAATAAAATTTTATTTTCATGAAGAATGTTTTTAAAAGATCAAATTAGAGTATTTATATTTATCAACATCAAAAACCCTTTATTATTACTCCACATGAGATTTTTTATATTGTTACCATCCTTATTCTTACTCTATATGGTTTAGTATGGATTCATCCAAGGGTAATATTCACATTCAATTCCTTGAAAAATCGGTTATTCCCGTTTAAATATTCGCTCTCCTATGATAATTTATCATTGAATCCCCCTTAATTATCTGTTTCATTTATCATGAAAATTAATATTTCCTATATCAATATCATTTTACATACGGTGTCTACTTTGATGTTTATTTTATCAATTGTGTAAATATTGAAAATTCACTCTTATTTGTTCAATATGGATATTTGTTAAGGGGTGTTATTTATTTATATTATTATATATGATGAATGATTTGAAAAGGTAATGACGTGTGGAGACCATACTGCATATATCTCCTCGATGAAATGATAGGTTCTCATGAGACAAATTAGTCACACAAATTAATTATGTTTCTATGTATAGTTTTAAACCCTCTTGTGAAAGGTCATGATGGTACAGGTTTTCTAATATATTACACATGACATGAATTAATAAATAATTTCATTCATATTAGTTTCTGTTATTATTCATCCAAGAGATTTTTCATCAACATATATATAGATACTATTCATTTACCGTTCATTTATTAAATGGAATTTGTATTTGTTATTTACCATTGAATAATTGTTTTTCTTTATCCCATTATTTTAATGCATTGTGATTCTAGTTATTACCTTTTCATATTTTTATTCAATTCCATCTCAATTTATTGGCTTTATGGAATGTGAGTTTCCTTATTTACCATTTCATAATTATTATTCTCATTTATTCATTATGGATTCCTCTATATTTTTCCTTCAATGAGAATATAAGCTCTCAATTTTTTAGTTTTGTTCCCCATGAATCTAAGAAATATATTAGGAAAGTTATGTTATGATTTACTAGATGTAATAATGTTACCCTAGAAATTAATTTTTATGAATAAAAACATTATTATAATTGGTGTATTCTTTTCTCATTTATGTATCTAGTTTACCAAGACTAGAAAAATCCAAATCCTTTGGTATTGGATTCCTTGTAATCATTCCAATGTAAATAGTAGCAGAAAATGACTTCAATCCATCTCTGGTTAGGCCGTTACATTTAGTTTAATTGTTATGATGCATTTAAATTTACATTTGGTTAATGAAACTACTTTAGGATGTCCCGTACATTTTTGATGGATGTATCATATTGAATGTTACATTATTTATATCTTTTTCATCTTAAATAATCTATTCTTTTCAAATTATTAAATTTTTAACTTTGTCTTGTTCATTTAATTTTTTTGATACAATTTTTATTTAATGTCATACATAAAAAATAAATCTCATCCCAATGGCTCTATTTCTAAAGGCTACATAGAAAATGAGAATCTTAATTTTTTTCCATATTTATGATATTGATAAAATATTTAATCGTGTTTAATATATTGATGACATATGAACACAATCTTAACTACATGGTAATCCAAAAATCCTTCTTATGATTAGTTGACCAGTTGGGAGGATCTCAAATATTCCACTGATTTAAATTGATTTATTATAAGAACCTAGATATGTTTTATTTAATAGTGATATTTCATATTCATTAATTTAAGATCTCTGGATGCAGAAAAAGAGATATAGGACAAGCAAAACCAAAAGTGATATAGATATTGGAACAGTGGTATATAATGTTATTTTAGAATTTATTAAATTCCATGTAAGTAAATAAATAATATAATCAACATCGATATTAGGTTGATGTAAATTAATTATTTTTAGATCATAAAGACAGATACTCAGGCTGAGCTGTAAGAATATTTGAAGGTTATGGATCAGGGTCCTCTAAAGAAGGCCAGAATTTTCAATGCCTACAATGTGAATGAGTTTAAATTTTATAAAATAAATTTAGAATATGGTATGGAATCATATAATAGTCGCATATTTATAATTTATGAATTGTGATACAATAGAAAGTTAATAGAAAATATCTAATGAAATAACAATGGTAATTTATTATGTTGTTTGTTCAAATGATTATGAGTTGTAATTACTAGGGGAATTAAAAGAGATTCCCTATTATTTACTTATATTCACATCACTCACTTGATGGATGTTAGTGGAAATAGTTTACCTGAAATGTATATATTCACATAATTAAAAAAATGGTATATTATGTGGAATATGTCATTGATGAAGGAAGGAGTGCAGTTATTTTCATGACACAAAGTTTCTTTAATGATATCTGAAATGAGGTGGTTGATTTGAATTATAACATTCAATCCCATAAACAATTCGAAATTGAATTATTTATCTGTTAGGATTTTGAAAATCGTAATATTAGGTTGGATGAATTAGAAGTAGTAATGATAGATTATGAAAACTTGATGATTGAAGGAAAAAATTATCAAATGTGATGTCATCCATTAACTTATAAAATCCCTATGTTATATGTTATTTATTTCTAGTACTGTGGATACATTATCAAATTTTAATTCATATTTATGCATGGATTATTTAATTTTGAAAAATTAGATGTTATATTTTTTTATATGGGTTTTCATTCATTAACATACCTACATATTGTTTGCTTGTCAGTAATTTACCTCTATTATCATTTCTAAATTTATTTCTCCACATTATTTTTTACAAATATATCTTCTGAAGTTGTTCTCATATGTTTAAATTATAGGAATTACAAAAATGAGATTATTCCTTGATCACTGTTGAATATTAATTGATATTCCCCCGGCCATAGTGACATCACGAGTTTAGTCTGATGATCCCTTGTGATCCCTGCCTATAGTATTGGGATTCCCTATATCTCCCTCCCATTATAATTTTACAAACCCTCTATCTCCCTACCATATGAATCTATAATACTAACCCCCAATTCTATAGCATTATCACATGATGCCACTGGAATAAGGGTATAAGTGGAATCTCTGGTTTCTTTATATAGATATCAGAATGTGATGATTATAGGGAAAAAAAGTTAATCTAAATGATGTTATTCAATTTGTTATACTAATTAATGGGTTTTTCAAAAAATATGGAAGTCATGTTACTACTAATATAGACATTATCTATTCATATGTGAGAAATCAGATTGAATTGAAGATTTTCATCCCTATTCATTGTTATGGGGACCCTGTAGATGATTCTAAAAGAATATTTGGATAGATTCTAGGCTAGTTTTCAGCTAATTCGGTGAAAATTTGGAATATATATTCTAATTGGGTTAGCATTCATCAATCTTGGTAGAATGAGGTATTTAATTACAAGATAAAGGATTTTTAAAAACATTATGCCTCAATTAAATGTAATTATTTAATTCAATTCTAATATTTTTAAAATGAATCTCTATGTACAAATGTCATTCCACATTAACATCACTAATATTATCATATGAATATGTATGTTGAAAAATATGGGTAAGAGATGGAAATATTTTAACTAGAAATTATGGAATGAGTTCAAGGATATATCATTGAACACTTAGTATACATATGATACTTCACCTAAAAAGGAACCTAGAGAGTAGTTGAAAGTATTTATTTATAGCCATCTTCATGAGAATAATGTAGTATTGAAAAATATATTATGATCCTATTATCATTATAAATAAATAAATATAAATATGAGAAGTATGTGACATTGCATACATTAGTATTAAATTACCTTTTTTCAGTATGTTTCAAGAAAACATATATCAATTCGAGTTAATCTATGCACCCCTCACACTACAGGTTCAGATAGTCCTTTATGAAACAAATTCACTATCGAAATATTTTTAAACTTTTGAATATTTATATGATAATATTATGTTATGAATATATTAATGTATAGATTTATATTTATTGAATATTGGAAAAAAAATTAGGGAATTGTGTCTCTTAAATGAAACTTTGGTTGGTAGTTTATACCAAATCCTATGGGTGTAATGTGACTACTCCTAGAAAAGAAGATGCAATATGAAATCCTTTATCATTGTACTAGTTAAAAAAATCATCTTCAATACTGTAATAGATTATTAAATCAATGAAAATAAGTTAGTTTTTCATTTACGATATTCAAAGTATCATTAAGCAAAAATAGTATTTTTTTAATTTAAAACGGAACCAAATTTTAAAAAAAAATAGATATCATTTCTCAAGGTAGAGTTAGTTTGACAAATAGAGTTATCCATAATATGTATCCAATCTCTTAGGCTAACACTTTGCTAGGAGATGTAACATTGTTAATACAAATTAATTTAAATTTTACTACGATTTGACTTAAAGGTAAATATAAATGAACTATTGTATGTTAATACTACGTAGCACTTCTCAATCCAATAGGATGATACAATCATTTAGGTCCTTATGAAGGCGCATCTTGGTCTTGTGTGCGAGATTGGTTTGAGATCATTAACATCCTAGGTCTTTGGAATGTCAACAGTGATTGTAGTAACATCAATTATAGATTGTTGTTACTTCATACCAATAGCTTTTTATAGTTATTTTCATTGAATGAATAAAATTAGCAATATGGAAACAAAATCCAGCAACCGGGGTCTCATCTACATATTCAGGATGAGAAGGTCATTGTTTTTAAAAAATCATAGGTTTAATCATATCAGAATTTGATAGTATGTGTCCCCAATAAAATTATATTGATGTGTAGTTTGAGTCAGTAGGTAAATAATAGAATTTAATAATCCTTTAGTACATAAAATTTTATTTTTTAAGTGTAAATTTAAATAAAAATCACTAGTTAATTTTCCTAAAATTTTTCATATAGGTTCTGAGGGAAGGGAATGGAGGATGAGATGGGGACAAATATGTTCATATCTTTTCAGGTAGTTTTAGGGCTTGAATTTTGAATCAAAGATAGTGTTGTTAAAATAAACCCATTATATAAAACTAGTTATATTTAATTAGATATATATGTTTGTAAATTAAAATTTATTTCGTTTCAATATTTATTTGATCATTGAAATATGTTTCTATTTCTATTTTTGGTTTCAATTATGTTTCTATTTTTTCATATGTTTTATTTTTTTTGGGACTACCACTTCTACAATAATTTTTTTTAAGATAGATATACTGAGACAGTTTAAAAACATCTATACATGGTTAAAATATATTTTATTGTAGTTTGAACATATTATATATATATATATATATTTATACAATATGATTAAAATTAACATAAATTTTATTCATTTTCAATAGCCTTAGACCACTGCCCACAAATTGAAAAAATTGACGCTAAAGTGTGTTTTCTGAAAATTCTGAAAAGCCACTTCCTAATCAGAGAAAACAACATGTACTGATTTTTGGAACCAAAATGAGACAAATATTTCAAATAATTACTTCAAAACCATTTGGAGGAAGTTCCAACCACTTATAATCCATAAAACCCCTCGTCTAATCTCATGTTTTTTCATAATAGTGATCCACGACTACAAACATCATTACTTATAATGGGTAAGCAATAAAGATATATTTGAATCCATTGTAGGTCATGGATCTTAGACTACTCTTTAATGATCAATCAATGTATCAAAATCCCCAATTAGAAGATCCTCACTATACCATGATTGGGACCACAATGTAGTATCTAGAAGAAAAAGTAGAGACAATGTGAAATAAGTTCAAAATAAAGTTCAAATACCATTGGAAGAAAACCCAACAAAGATGAAACTAGAAACTAGAGTAACTATGAAACTTGAACACATACTCCACCATCACATCCAAATACCCCCAAAATACTATTTTATAAAACAAAAAATTGGGCATAACATGTTGATATAAGACAATCGAGGAGAATATAGGAGAATGAAATTCATATATCAAAGAACACGTCCCCAAAACAGTGTAAAAATATAATAATAACCAAACAAAAGAAACAAAATCCAAAATGAAAATAATTCATTATGTTATATGTGGTCTAATTCATCCACCATTTCAACCATTTATATATTTTAGGATTTTTGTTGATGTGTCTACTTGATCGTACCATGTGTGTTTATTATAATATAAAAACAAAGTTATCCGAAGATTTATTTTCTGAATAATAAACAAGAGAGTATGATATAAAAATTACATTATTAACAACAATCAACTTGGTAGTGATTGATAACATTAATTTTATAAATTTAATATTTACTTTATGTCAATTAGAATAATTTATAAACATCTTGTTTCTCATGTTCACAATAAAAATAGAATAATTGACACATTTATAAATCATTTATATTTGTTTTCTAAACCATTTCTCATGAAATAAATATTCCAAATTTCATCATGGGGATATAAAATTAATCATCTAACAACATTAGTTAAAATAATACCATCATGTTATAATTAATATGATCCTTTTATCCAGTTTGTGTAAACAAAATCCCCTTGATCATTTTTGGAATGTTTTTATTGAAAATTTGTTATATGTATATCATCTAATTGGATCATAAATTAAATTATGATCTATAAAATTTAATATTTGATACTTTATATGATTCAATAAATAAATATATATGATGTTTTAACATGAATCATTCATATATATCACATGGTATTTCTAGAACTGGTGTTGTGGAAGCAATGACTGGTTGAAAAAACTAGGCCCATTTCAGGTTCCACATGGTTCACCTATTGTATAAGAAATATGTAAATTATTCCAGGTTATGTTTTGGTGTGTGTAATTTTAGTATGTTAAATAATAAGTGATGCCATTTTGGATTCTTAGTGTAGACATCACAAAGTTGTTTTTGAAATATAATTGAAATGTTGGTTTCCTTACAACTATTTTTTACAGTACAGTTTGTTGAATATTTTATTTTAAGAATGAGGAGTCTTTAATTGGTTCTATGGGTAGATATATTGGGGTTATGTTTATAAAAGGGGGAGTTTTAGTTAGTTAATAAATAGTGTATGTTTTTTACCAATCACCTTTTCTGAATTCTTTTGGAAATATGAAGAAAAGAATATTACAAACCATTTCAGAAAGAATATTTCATGGTATTCGACTATAAAATTGAAATACGCATTCCATTAAGTATAGGAGGTCAAATATATAAGATAAATCAACGTGATTTTTGGGACATTATAGATTTAATTAGTGTATTGTTCAAGGTTAGTGTTTGACTAGGACCTCTAAAAATCAATGGTTATGTTTTTGCATATTGTGGTGGAAGTTGAAGTAGAAAATATCATTATTTGTAATGTCAAATATTTTAGGATAAACTATAGGATTGGAGTTCAAAGATATTTCTGGGATTTAGAAGATTTTTATGAATTTTTTTACCCTTATATATGATAAAAATTGATGATATTAAATAAGATAAACATGGGGATTATCTAAAGACATATGAGATGTCATTATTTTAAGAATGTAAGAATTTCGTAGATTGAGGACGTGGAAAAAGAGAAGAATTAAAATGTCCCAACAAACTAGGGTTGGCTTAGAAAGTGGAAGGTCAATCCACCACAACCCAAAGCCCCCCTCTAATATGCTAGGGGCTGCTGACAGGTACTAATATGAAATAAATTAAATGGAATTCTTTATCAAAATTACCTATTTTCATGCACACAACCACCTCCATGTAAATATATAGAGGAATAATAATAATGACTAAAGAATTTAGAATACAACCATACATTAAATAAATTTTAGGGAATATGTCCTAGTATAATAAAGTCAATGATTAAATTAGAAAAATACCTGGCTAACCATAAATAAAGTCTTAACATGACAATAAATGGAATAACCAAACCACGAGAGCCCGACTCCAGATATTAAAGTCCAACAAATAAATGTGATCAAAGCAACCAGTTATAACTATGTGCTTCCAAAGTCACTGTCGATCTATTTTTTATCTACAGAAGTTATGAAACGTGTGGGGAAAGACCATTTAGTGTTGAATATAAACCTACAAGGATATTCTCAACAAGAATCCGAGTCAATATAGACAGGTGACCTCAATCACTACAACCTAGCTAAAAATCATCATTTTCTTTGTAGATCCAAAAGTCCATATCCAATTCCCAGCATCATATTCAATTGTATAAGAATCCAAATGCTGGGGAATGCACCTCATCACTATTATACATAGAAGAGGCAGCCAAAACATAAATAGAGGACTCATATAACCACACCAGAATCCTTAGGAATGGGATCTCTCCTTGTTGATGTACTCCATATGAAAGGGAGCCACAACCCCATCATAAGACCCAATCCCCATCGTTTCTCCATTATGTGGGAGTACCAATGCATAAATGTAGGACCATCTCCCATCTATGGACGATTACTGACTCTAGATATGAAATGTTGATGGGGGACCCAATCCCTAGTGGGATTGGGAAGTTCCCACCCCGACATCACTTTGATGATACTTCAGGGATCCAATCTATATTAACAAGTTTCGAAAATAATTATCATTCTAATATTTCCAAATACAATATACCATGAATTACACAATGGTGGATAACATCATGTAATATGTGAAAAAATACATATGATAAGCTACTTACAGGCCAAAATATGAGTCCTGATAAAGGAGATATGAGAGGAAGAATTTTTAGAGGTAATACACAATGTGTATGGGGGTCCACATAGTATGTGATACCACTTATCCACCATACTAGGTTCTAATATATACATGGAATGGTAACTCATGTCATTATACATGGTGTGTACAAGTGGTAGACAACATGTCTCATCCACCCAAGGACTTCCCACGTACTCCTGTCCATGCCCAGTCACTAATTTCCATTCTGTTTTGCCTATCCATGTACCTATACCTTCCAAGGGACCAAATTTTTCTTTTCCACCCCTAAGAAGGCATGTGTACTCTTAGAGTATAATATGTGTCTTAGCACGTGGGATCATGGGTTTGCGTAGTTTGAACATTATCTTCATACTAGTGGTGGGTCACGTGATGTGTGGTCCTTGCCACATGGTGTGTGATCCTTAACTCAGTTGTAAACCCATGATGCCATGAAATTTGACGAACACACCTTGTGATAATCTATATAAATTATCATGTAGTTGTGTGTTTTTTTCTTTAGAAAGTATGGAACCTTTATGTGGTATACAAATCCACTTTTTCACATTTACATCCACTATTAACCACTAATAATCTAAAGGGTCACCCCTTATTATTATTTATACGCATTAAGATACCCGAAAATGGATTTCGATCATCTACTCGAACCCTACAGTGTGTCCCAATAATTGTGGAAAGCCAAATTATTTCTCCAGATCCTAGATCCATGAATTTTTTACCTGAATCCCATGTTCTATCTTGATTTATAAAAAATTAACAATTTTTTCATCTTGTAGATGACCACTAAAAATTAAGGGGTTTGATTATGCTCAAACCTACCCTAAAAATATTGAATCAAGACCCGATGGTCTAATTATGATGAACATAGTGAATGGGTGGGGGAAAATAAAAAAAAACCAAGATTAAACCTTGATTGATCCAGAATTCTTGTCTAATTATTATAAATTAAAAAATTTCCTTGGATGATAACATGTGTAAAAAGTAAAATTTATTGGTTCCACAAAATAAAAGAAAACAAGACTCATGTGAAGATTCAAATAATCAGAGATCAATAAGACGATATTTAAATACATTATTATCAATGAAATCATGAGAATAAATCAAAACACATTCCCCATATCTATTTTGGATGGATCTTATTTGAATAATATATTGACTAGTGATGAGGAAGACCAACTGCATTCACTACTTCTCGACCCACCATGACTAGATCGCTCATAATTATTTAGTCTCATATACCAATGAATATCATATAAGGCTCCTCTCAAATTCTCATATGTTTATAAGGATAACCCAAGTAAAATTTATTGGTTCCACAAAATAAAAGAAAACAAGACTCATGTGAAGATTCAAATAATCAGAGATCAATAAGACGATATTTAAATACATTATTATCAATGAAATCATGAGAATAAATCAAAACACATTCCCCATATCTATTTTGGATGGATCTTATTTGAATAATATATTGACTAGTGATGAGGAAGACCAACTGCATTCACTACTTCTCGACCCACCATGACTAGATCGCTCATAATTATTTAGTCTCATATACCAATGAATATCATATAAGGCTCCTCTCAAATTCTCATATGTTTATAAGGATAACCCAAGTAATTTTTTATAACTTTTTATAGAGCTTTACCTAGGTTTGTTCACATAAAATATAATAAAATAAATAAATAATTTATATTATAAAAGACACCCACCAATGTCCGCTTTAACTAGACTTCCTGTTCTGAAAAACCATAGGTCACATCTATGGAATACCACATATTCTGATATCAACCATTGTATTAGATTTTAGATTCATATATTTATTTGGGGGTCATTTAATTATTTATAAAAAAACTATGTGAATGTGATATAATATTATTAATATTTTAAATATATCAATATCAAGCATCTATCGGCCTCAAAATACCACACTGAAATAGTGCCTAGCCCTGAAAATATTCCTCAAAATTTTCCAAAGTCTTATAAGGAAACATCACACCCAGTTTGTTTTTCGTTCTATGTCTTGGTTCTGATCTGGTTCATTCGATATAAATATCCTTTTATTGGGTATAGGGTGAGATTAATTTTTGGTTGATAATTTTCATATATATCTAATCATCCTACCATGGGTGACCCATAGATTGTTTGGGAGTTTTGGAGAAATGGTTGGTCACTTCAAGATTTGGGACAACCGTGAGCGCATTTGTGAATTAGAAAACAATTTTGTTTCATTTATAAATTCTTTATTTTTCAACATTTTTTACTAATTCTAATTTTCATGTGGACTCCACTAACATATTATAACCATCATATACTTTTGTACCCATTAGAAATTCATAATCATGGTGAATTGGGGTTATTTATTCAGGTATTGGGCCTGCCCGAGCGCCCATTTCCAGTTTTGAAATACTAAATAGTTTCGATTATATTTTATTCAGTTTTTATTATTTTCGGTTATTCTACCTCCCAATCAGGTAAAATAACACTATGCCCACCTCCATAATCCATTTTATCTCTTTGGAGCTCATCTTTGTCACCGATTAGGGAAAAACTTATCAATTTCTATCAAATCATCTAGATCTGGTAATAGTAATATTTCTCTTTCATAAATCAAAAAAATTACTCATTTTGCCACAAATCTTATTTAATTGGTTATTCTATACCATAAAAGAATCTCCAAGGTGTTTCAAGCCATTAAATTTCCCTTAATGGTGAAAATAAAACGTAAGACTAAGAGTTTTCTAGTTTCCAAGGTGAGATTCTTTCTCATTTCTCCTACTTCTTCCTCCTCCTTTCATTATTTCTTGGTTTAATATTCTATTATAATCATAAAATTCATAGGGTTCTTTTATCCCATGATTTTTGTGGTGTTTTTGTTCATTTGGGTCTGGTATTCATTGGTTTAGTGTTTATAAACCCTCAGACGGTGATATCTGGTGTGTGTTTCAATTACGCCATGGATTTGGGGAAAGATTCCCTAGAACATGCCTTTATCATTTCATTTCATCATTTTATTTTTTTATCAAGTGATATATATGTTTATGATTGTCTTCAGACTTTGAATAATTTTCTCGGTGTTGAAATAGTTGTTTAATTTGTGTTTTGTGAAATGTAGTGTAGGTTTTTCAAAAACATACACACCCAGTGTTTGTTTAAATGTTCTGTTATCTATTGCACCTATTTTGTGAGATTGAGAACCTTGTTTATGATATTTTGAACGTGTTTCAGAATCTTGAAAAAAATATGGCACGAAATTAATGTTTTATTCCTTGTTATGTTCTTAAACAAAATTTGTTTAAAAGTGCATGTCATGTATTAAGTAAATTTCCTGGTTGGCATTTATATGTGAAGTGTGATTTAAAAACTATTATTTATTTATAAATTCATTTTCATCATGAAAATGTTATTTATGGGTACTTATTTGTCTTTACAGTGTGTATTTTTTTTAAAACAACTCGGTTTTGGATTACAACTTGTTTTGGCTAGAGTTGATGAAAAAATGGCCCATTACACATCCTAATTAAAATGGTTGTGTTTTGAATATGTAACCTGACTATTTTAATGGATTTACAAAAGTGGATTTCTAATTTAAATGGTGTGTATAAAACTCTTTAATAAATGTGAACTACATAACTTTGTCAAATGTTAGTTTTGATAAAGGCATAAAGTCCCATTCAATATTTTTATCTTGAAAAAACGGTTTCTATGTGTATTTCATGTTCTATCATTTGGGGACATTTTATGGTCCTTGCATTAGATTTTTTAATTGATTTTGGGGCTTTCAAATCTAATTTGATATGGTATTGATGGGGGTTTTCCCAAAAAAGATCATTTTTAATGGATTTTATGTACAAGGCCTCATTATACTTTTTGAAATTATTTTATGAAAATTTAGATGGTTTATTGATCCTTGAATTAAATGTGAGACATGTGTGTGGCCTGCTTGAAGTGTGTAAAATTTTGAAATGTCATATTCATGAGAAAATTTAATTTTATAGATTTGTAACTTGTTTTAGAACAAAAACGGAAAACATGGGTATCTAGGTGGCATACATGTACCAGTATGCGAGTGATCTGATGGGGTTTTGTCCCTGTTTCCCATAGCAAGTCCGACGATGACAAAACTAACTAAACTATGATAATGATGTTGATGGGGACCACTAGTTTATAGATGATTCTTTTACTAGTGGCTTCTGTTCATGAGAATGGATATTCTTTATTATGACTTTTACACAGAGATAGGATGTACCTGGGGCCCTCAACGAACTAGTGCCTAGGGGTGTTCCCAGGACTTGTGATCATTGGATATATTGTAGTCACTATATGATTATGGTGTGTGTAGTTAGTAAATTTAGAATAACATTTTTTTTATTTTAAAGTTTACCTTCTTTAAATAATACCTCTTGAAAAATATTTTCATTTTGAAGTTTCACCTCTTGGAAAAATTGTTACTAGAATTATTGTTTATAAAACATTCAAGTTTTTGTCTAATAATTAATATTGCATGGATCCTCATTTAGAAAACAGAATTTTATATCTTGTATTTAAAACTGGAAATTTATGTTTCTTTTATTTTAATAGATGTTCATTGGGAATAGAATATTGGGATAACCTACTGAGTTTTAATACTCACGGCTATAGTCTTCTTCTATTTTTAGTCCTCCTATAGGTTTCATATTGAGTTTGATAACCACGGGTTATGTGTGATCATTATGTTGGAGTGTGACCAGTGGGGCATAGGGAGTTTGTTGGTTGTATGGTTTGGTAAGTTGAGTTTTTGGTTTCGTTGTACTTTCAGTTTCTTGTACAAATAATATTTAGTTTAATTTTTTATGTAAATGTATTATGGGAAGTCTTTTTCTTTCTACATTTTTCTTTATTATTTATATTTGGGAGAAATTTTTTTATCATGTACTCTATTTATGCCCTCGGTTCTTTTCACCATCCTAGGAGGATCGGGAATGCTACTTGGGAATTTTCGTAGGCTGGCCTAGGTGACCGGTTCAGGGTCGACTGAGGTTAGTTCGTGACAAAATGGTATCAAAGGCAGTCAACTATTAGTAGACCTTTCTTTATAGTGTTCCCTTGTAATTTGGGGTATTTCATGGTATATGGGGTAGTATTGTTCAGAATTGGGGGGTAATTATAGGAAGATCATCATGAACTCTTCCTTGTTCAGATCCATGGGTTTCCTCGAGATGCGAATTTTCATTAGTTTCATTTATTCTTGTTGATTTTTTGGTGTGGGGATATGACAATGGAAGTCTATATAATGGCTTCAATTATCTCTCAAGGACGGGAAAGCCTTTTGGATCTAGGGCATGTTTCTAATTAGTCCCTTCAGGTTGGTGTTGTGTTTGACATATGGCCGCCAAGCATATGATTAAATCACCCACAGACACTAGTTACCTTTTTTGGGTCTCTTAGACCTTTCTTAAAATTTAATTTTTGGATTTGAAAATATTTTTGTGAGAATTTTGAGAATATGTTTTAATGGTAGGATTGGATTTTGTAATGTTGATAAATTTGTTTTCAAAAATAAAATATAATAAAGGTTTTGGGAGGTTGTGTTTTTGTGAAACATCTTTTTATGAAGAAGTGGAAATGAGTTAATGGGATTGGATTATCCATAATCTTACATTGTGGTTTGTTTGAATAAAATGTTTTGGAAGTGTGAATTATTTTATGGTGATTCTGAATCATTATTTTAAATGGGGATTTTTGAGATGTAGATAAGTTTTTGAATCTAATGAATTGGTATTAAAAATTTGTTTAAAGTTGGCGGTGTTTTACAAGAAAGGGTATTGGTCTCATTGGATATCAGATTATGAAAAGAAACCTTGATAAATTTAATAAAATTGGAAGGGGTTGTTTGGAGTATCTTGGTTATTTAGAATGTTTTACAAATTAAAATGTGTAGGTTTTTAAGAAAATGGTTCTTGATGAAGTGCGGTTTATTTTGTGAAAATTGAAAAGGGTTTTGACTTAGTGGTTAGTGTTCCTCTGGAATGTACATGATTTTTGTTATGATATTATCTTTTTTATCATTTTGTGCTTTCATTTGTTCTTACGTTCATAGATTTATTGATATCCGAATGGATGGCATATATGGCTTGGTGGATGGGTTCTTGTGGTGGCATGGAAATGTGCATGTGAGTGAGGCTTGAAGAAACACCATTGGTGAATATGGAAATCCACCAACTAAGATATTTTTTTCAAAAGTGTTTTCAGATGAAACATTGTTGATTTTTTTATAAACTGATGGTTATGTGGCTAGTTTTTTCGATGTCTTAAAATAGATGTTTATTCAGAATTCTTCCTTGTGATCTGTAAGTCATACTCTTGTTGGGTCATGAGATGGGATCTTTTCGGTGTCTCGATGTTGGATTATTGTTAATTAGGTTTCTAAATATGTGTTGGATTTTTTGAAGTGGCCATGGATAGTTATCCATTGGAAAACCTTCTTATTGATCAACCTAGGATTTATTTCAAATGTTAAATCCACCTCTTTCAATGACGACTCGGCCCATTTGTTAGAGTAGAGAGCTATTTGGGATTAATTTAATGTTATAATAGATCCTGATAATTCTTTTGGATATAGTAGTTTTGTTTTATGATGTTGATGAGTTTTTTGTATTCCTAGTCCGCTCTACTCCTCGTTTGGAGTGAGAGAGAATTGTGCATCGAAACTATGAGTTCCAATTTTTATGAATGTGTGTTATGTATCCATTGATATTTTTTGAGTGGTGTGATCCTTAGAACCTTACTATGTTGCATAATATGCTTCAAGAATCCGGGCGCCAGCTATAGGCCTCAGAGTGAAGCATTTCATGTAGTCAGAAAATCACCAGAGGTGTGGAGTGATCGACTAGGCTCCTCCCTCCACCATTTTGGTAAGGTAATTTCTACTCTATTGTTTTTTCTCATCATTGTAAATTTCCTCTGGTCCCAATGATCATTGTGGACTTACCCCTCACAAATTGTTTATTGTTATGCCTTCTTGGATGTGGGTTTCTTATCAATGTCCCTATGTGGACTGACTGTGTAAAACGGGTGCATTCTTGGTTTTATCAGTTCGTTTGTTGGGTAGTTCCTTTGTTTATTTTTTGGTTTTAGGGGCCTAATGATTATTTCTCCTACTCTCCCCTCCCCGAGTTGTGGAGGTCTGGATCTGTGCAGAAAGTGTGGGACCAGCTCTTGTCCCCTCTCTTCGAGGGTGGGTGATTTAGAAATTCATGATGTATCCTTATTAACATGGGTATGTATGTTTTGGTGTGAGAGTTTTGGTGGGACTGTAAGGGTGATCCCCAATTCTAGTTCATGTTGAATTATTTTTTTTTTCATTTCTAGTTGGTCTTTAATGTTGGGGAGACCCACTACGGTTCATGATGATCTTTCCGTTACGAACTTTTTTATGGAAGTTGTGATTTAATGGTGGAGAGACCATTAATGCCTCCCCCCGAAGTAAATGGACTGCTTGAGTGAAATTTGGTTTCAATTATCATTGGTTTTATTAGGATAAGGCCCAATAGTCTGGTTTTAGTCTTTGTTGTGGAGGTGGTGCCTTGATCATTCCGTTGATTCCCAGTAAGTTGTTGTGAGTTGGTGTTTTTTGGGGAAGAGGATTATGTTTCATTGATGGATAATGATATTTACATGGATTGATAAGTTGGATCATGTTGATAGGAAATCATTAGGTGTTATTCCGTCAGCTAAATTGTGTTAAAGAATTCTGGTGATAGAGAGCTTTAATAGTGGGGAGAATTGTTACACTTGTTTTTTTCATGTCTTGGTTTTGATCCGATTTATTGAAAATTTTAATCCTTTTCTTGGGTTTTTTATGATATTAATTATTAGTTTTGAACTTCCATATTTATCTACTCATCCTACCTTGGGATCCCCAAATCTTGATTGGGAGTTTTGGTAAAAATGGTGGTTACTTCATGATTTGGGCCAACCATGAGCCCATTTCCATATTGAAAAACCAATTTTTTTCTTTTAGAACTCCTTATGTTTTTAAACATTTTCCACACATTATATATTCCACATGGCCTCCAATGAAATCTTAAAGACACAATTTCCTTTTGGACCCATTATAAATTCCTAAGCATAGTAAATATGTGTTATTTATTCAGGTATTGGGCTAGCCCATTGGCCCATTTATAGTTTTAAGAAAATAAATTTGTTCAGTTATATCGTATTCATTTTATTATTATTTTCTGTTATTCCACCTCCCACTGAAGGCCATGAACCATAGGCACACTCCCATTATCAATTTTCCCAATTTAGAGCTCATCTTAGTCTCGAATTAGGAAAACATTGATCAATGTTTCTCAAATCGTCCAAAATTTTCGAAGGTAATTTTTCCCATTCATAAATAATTCAATTTGTACCCTTTTTACAGAAATATAATTTACCTAGTTCTTCGAGGGCATAATATCCTCTCCAAATATTTTAAGTCCATTCACATTCCTATAAGGTTGCATATCTAAGGGAAGACGAAGATTTTTCTAGTTTCCCTAGTGAAATTCCTTCTCATTTCTTCTCCCTCTTCCTTCTCCTTTTATTATTTATTGGCTTTATATTAATTTATATTCATGATCAACATAGGGTTATGTTATCCCATGATTTATGATGGGTATTTTGTTCATTTTTGGCTTGTCATCATAGGTTTATGGTTTATAACACCTCAGATGGTGATATTGGATGTGTATTTGCATTGCGCAAAGGATTTGAGTTAGGATATCCCTGAAACATGCCATTATCATCTGAGTTTCAACATTTACATATTTTTCTCACTTTATATATATGTTTATTATAGTTGTTCAGTGTTTTTATAATTTTATTAGTGTGAAAAACGTCTGTTTAAGCCCTGTTGTGTGAAAGGTAGGTTTGTTTTGTCCTAAAACTGCACACCATGTGTTTGTTTAAATGTTTCATTATCTTTCACACCTAGTTTGTGAGGTTTAGAACATGGTTTATGTAATTTTTAACATGTTTCAGTATCTTTAATAAAATATGTCATGCAATTGGTGTTTCATTCCTATCCATGTTCTTAAAATAAGTTATTTTGTTTAAAAGTGGAAGTCATGTGTTCGGTAAATTGCCATGTTGCAACTTCTATGTTATGTGTGATTTAAAAATTAATAGTTGATATTTAAAAATGCATTGGAGTCATTAAAATGGAATTTTTGGGTCCTTCTATGGATTTACATTTTGTATTTGGTTTTACCAACTAATGGGTTTTGGTTTATAACATGTTTTGGCCCGAGTTTCCAGAAAATGGTCTGTTTCACATCCTTATGAAAATGGTTGTGTTTTGCATTAGTAACCTGAGTGTTTGAAGGGATATATGTAAGTGGTTTGCTTATTTAACTTATTTTTATACACCTCTATAATAAAATTTAAATGAATACCTTTGTTAAATGTTCATTTTGATAAATACTTAAAAGCATGTTTGGTATTTTTTTCTTGAAAAAATTGTTTCCATGTGTATTTCATGTTCTATATTTTGGGGCCATTTTATGATCCGTGAAATAGATTTATTAACTATTTTTGGGGATTAAAAATCTAGGTTCATATAGTATTTATGGGTTTCTGGCCTTAAGAGACAAATTTTGAATGGATTTTATTTGCAATTCCTCATTACACTTCTTTAAACTGTTTTATGAAAATTAAGGTGGTTTATTGATCCGTGAAAGAAATGTGAGACATGTGTGTGGCATGTTTGATTTTTGTATGATTTTTAAATGTCTTATACATATGGAAATTGTATTTTATTGCTGTGAAACTTTTTTGAGAACAAAAAGAGAAATATTGCGTATTTATGTGGGCAGACATGTACTAGTATGCTATTGATCCACAGGGGTTTTGTCCCTATTTTCCATATAACGTTCATCAATGAAAACACTAACTAAAATATGATGATGATGATGATGGGGACCACTAGGTTATGGATGATTCTAATACTATTGTATTGTGTGAATGATAATGGATATTCATTATGGTTACATTTATTCTGAGATATGTGGTACCTAGGGCCCAAAATGAACTAGTTCTTATGGGTATTCCCAAGACTTGTTCTCAATGGATATTTTGTACTCACTGTAGGCATATAGTGTGATTAGTTGGTAAATTCTATTTGGTTTTTGTTTTATTTAAAAGTTTAACTTATTTAAAGAAAACATCTTGAAAAATATTTTCATTTTGAAGATACACCTATTTGAAAAATGTTCACTAGCCTTCTTGTTTATAAAACATGCATGTTTTTGTCTGATAATTGTTATAGAATGGAACCTTATTTGAAAAAAATACATCTTTATCCTGTATTTATAACTTGAAATTGATGTTTCTTTTATTTTAAAGGATGTTCATTGGGAATAGAATATCAGGATAACCTACTGAGTTTTTATACTCATGCCTATAGTCTAATTCTTGTTTTATCTCTTTTGCAGGTTTTAGCTTGAGTTCGATAACCTTGTGTGACATGTGATAATTGTGTTGCAGAGTGACTAGTGAGGTCATAGGTAGTTTTTTGGTTGTCAGGATTAGTCATTTGAGTTCCTGATTTAGTTTTACATTCAGTTACCTATATAAATAATGTTCAGTTCAATTTGTTATGTAAATGTACATTGGATTGTCCGTTTCTTTCCCCTATTTTTTATTGTTTATAATTGGTAGAAATCATTCCCTTGTGTACTCTATTGATTCCATCAATTCTTGTTTCCATCCTAGGAGGATCAGTAATTCCTCTTAGTACTTGTCGCAGGCTGGCATGAATGACTGTTTCAGGTTCGACTCGGACTGGTTCGTGACAGGAAAATAGTTGTTGTCAAAATCTCCCCACATTCGAGTATTTTCCTCATGAAAAGTAAAAAAATAATAAAAATTGAGTATACTGAGCTCATATCTAGGACTCCCACACCAATGATCTCATCAAAATGTTCCCTTTCAACTAACCACCATGCACCCAATGGAAACACATCTAAATGAAAAGTCTTCAATACCAATTCTAAAGAACCACTAGTCATCATTAAAAATACAACACAATCTTCTAAGTCCATATGATCCTAATTAATATTACTCAATTATTCATGGACATGTCTCCTTATCTACGACATATGGAAAACACCAATCACATTGTCTAACTATGATCACATAGTCTAGTGGTATTCAACCTCAATAATACATCCCAATAGTGAGAAAAAGGGCCTATGATCCTTAGAGATGGCCTTTTTTTCTTGGATTAATGCCTTTGATCCTCATAATTTCATGATATATTAAAATATATGAAAAACCCATTGAATTATAACGAAACCTATCGATGTCAGTATGAATAAGACTCATGTTGGCTCTAAGCAGTCCTTATACTGCCATAGATGAACTAAACTATTCAAAAAAATCTCTTACACTAACTCTTAGACCACAAATATTTTCTATCACCAAATAGTACAAAGGTGGACCTTAAGGTCTCCTATATATTACCTAAAATGGTGCTACACTGATGCTGGAGTTATAACTACTAGGACACTAGAACTCCATCAATGGTATATGATCCTCCCAACAATGGATCAGAACTAACATGCATTCCTAAATCATGTTCCCTATAACCTAAATTGTCTACTCAACAAATTATTCCATAAGGGGTTGAAAAGTTGTCATCAACTAGATCTGAGTCCCAACAACTGTTACATATTTTCCATAATTATGATGTAAATAAATAATCCATGAATGAAATTATTATTGAGGGAATCCCCTGATGTTTGACTAACACTTACATTCCACAGAATCCTAGACACTCCATTAAAATATGATATTTGATAGTCAGTAAGTAGGATAAATTGTAAAGTAAATCTATGATTACTCAGATAGAATCCTAACCTATTTCTATTATTTAATCCCCAGTTAGAAAAACTATAAAGATATCATCCTATTTCAACATCCATTTGGGAACCTCAATCTACATATATAGGCTGGTGATACATCAAGAGTTATACTATGCTACAAGATACAACATCCTTAGAAACTAACATGATGACAAAGGATCACTGATACATCCTCAAATCCTCTTTGATGTAGTTCAATAGGAAATAAACCTCCATTAAAGAACCTATCACTGCATTACTATTTTAATCATCCATCCTAAAAAATACTGACATTATCCCCATCATTTGAAAGAGTATTAGGATCATGTCATGTAGATATTAGATAACCCCTAATCTCATAGTTTATATCTATAAGATAAACCTCCCTAACTAGCTGATGAAGTGGTGGGGTCAAAACCATCAACTGGAGATACACCATACCATCCACACCCACAAATGGAAATGAAAAAGATGTTAACTTCTCAGATGCATTCTCCGCAATAAAAGAATGAGAATTCCAACTAAGGGAATTATAAACCACTTTTTCCTTTCCTAAATTATAGAGAATCCCAATGTTATATCCCTGTAGAAACTCTAACCAACACCTCTATATCAGGTTTTATTCTCTCTTAGTGATGATTTACCTCATATTCTAGTGGTCTAAGTAAACAAAAAAACACTCTCCAAAAATAGAGTGTGTCTGTATCTTTTGAGTAAAGACTATTACAACCAAATCTAGGTTGTGATTCATGTAGTTTATATCATGGGGTCTAAACTACCCCAAAGTACATGAAATCACTACCAACTTCTACATCAACACACAACCAATACCAGATCTAAAGGCATAAAAAGTATTATGTTCCCTATGACCTCCTATAGTAGTCAAAAAATTGAGTACATGTCATCATCAACCTCAACTCCTAAAAGGAAATATGATAATTATTATTCTATATGAAATGATATTCATTCCTTATCAGGGTGGTAAAAGGGGATAAAATCCTATATAATGTCCTCCACGAATATCTAAATTCTATAACTAACTATAAAAAATCATCCAACAAAGTTAGTCCTCTTGGAGCATGTATGGAATCGTCTCCAATCACCTCGCATTATCTACATAGGATAAAAATTACATAAGAATTTCATCAAACAAATATACATTGAGATGATCTATGTAGGGTTAGCGTTATATTTGACATGAATACAGAACTATGATGGGGTGTTCAATAGGCCGAAGGGTGTTTCGAAGAACTCAAATCAATCATAGTAAATCTAGAAATCCATGATAGATACATACTTATCTCAAATGAAGAGATAGCGATTACTTGACTTGAGATATAACTCTAAGAACCATTTCTCCTCTAACCAACAGGTGAATAATTTGTTGATTTTCATTGGTGGATACTCCTCTATAAGAGTATCATAACTCAATTGACCTCAATCGACACCTAATATCATGTTATCACTCACCTAAAAGAAGATAACATTGGGCTGCCAAGGAGAGCACATTGAGCCTTTTGAATCCCTATCTCTAAATATCCTCCAACCACACCTTCCATTAATCATAGATACATGAGGTTATCCGATATACTAGCACTGATATCGGATCATCCGTGGAGAATGTAGATACAAAAAAACTCTAAATAGAAGATTAATATACAGCATTATCATGAAAGACATCCATATGATCCTCCACCATCAATGGAAGCCAAAACATTTCATAGAATCTACTGATCTGAGGGTCATACTAGCTAATGGATAAGTAATCAACTGAATCCTCCTACATATGAGCTCATCCTGGTCATAGAGATATTTATTCTCACTCAAGAAGGAAAATTATTTACCACCACCATGGATACACTGTAAGCCTCACTAGTGAAAATCATATTAGTATGGATATTATGTAGTATTCCTAAGTCGAGAAAAATAGTGTTGGGACTCACTATTTTCTATATAAATATTAATCACGAGGAATTAACACCTCTTAGATTCAATTCATGTTGTTAGTAGAGGTGTGATAACCAAATATTCTCTGGAGGAGCCTATGAATACAATGGTTCAAGTAATATGGATCCTTTTGCATCACTAGTCCTCAAATAAGTGATACATCTATAGAAAACTGGCTATAGAAAACATTCCAAAATAACACACATTACAAAGAAGACACAGGACATACCTCAATTTTTCTTAGAACCTCGAGGTCAAAATTCTCTACTACTTGAATCTATCATTTCCCTTTCTTTCCTATCCTCCTTACCAAGGGTCCACCGTATCACCATCGCACCCTAAAACAACCTCAAAAAAAATTCAGTGGAAATACTCAACATGACCTCAACACTATCCACTTTGGTAGGAATTTACTCACCCACGTGGTTTTAAATTGCATCTCAAGGATGCGTTTCTGCGGGGGAAGATCCCCGCATCCATACATTCGTGAGGATTCATCTAAAATCATCAAAAAAGGGATCTACCATTGTGAAAAATCACCTCGTATAAATATATCTGAGTGGACCAACATCATTAGGGATCCTATGATAGTGAGTATTTTCCATCATAGGCTTATGCGAGTACGGAACCACCTAGGAAAAATGGGTACTAGATCACCATGAAACCTTGATGGACCTAATAACTAAACTCATGATGTTTACGTGTTATAGGTAAGTCATTTGTTGGTACTATCAAATCCATATTCAGATCTAGAAATAATCCTAGTTATAAAAACAATCCTCTGGTCAGTCAGGATCTACACAATTTTGAAATCCCAAACCAAAAACTTGATCCAATCCTCCACTATTTAAGGGTCTAGATCACTAGGACACATTAGTGATCCCTCTTACTAGAACTCACATAACATGGTAAGCTTATATGTAATAATATATTGTTCTACTGGACCTACCAACTGGTAAACAAGTATATTATCAACTTCCATAACCATTGGAGGTAGGAGGGACCATGTGATGCTCAATAGGGGGCTTAAATAATCATTGTACTCCTTGAGAAAATTATTTATGAATGTTTCCCTGAATTGAGGACTCATAGCTCAATTATCCTCCTTAAAAAAATATCTTTAAGACACAGATTAATTTTATCATGGGGTATCTTAAATAATATTAAGAAATTCAATAGTCAAAGATAATATCTAGGGATATGACATAGAAGGATAGTCAATGAACTCAATCATATATCATCAATTTACCATATGTTCCCTATAATTGATTTCTCTATATGCTAATTCAATATTCAGTTTCTTAGATTCCAGATTTACAAATATATCAGAAACTACACCAACATGGGGTCCTTGGTCCGAAATCTATAATCGACATACTCTGACAGAATTTCGGCAATTCCATACCATTCCTTATAAATGAGAAAACATCAATAACTATCCCACATAATCAACATATCGTATAACACAATTCAATGTCCAGAACTATCAGGGGCCAAAAGTCTAGTTGAAGGGGAAGTCAAAACAACCTCAAGGCCACCTTCAATAGGATAGGTGCCACTAATAAGTTCCATGAAGGCATAAATAAAATGGAAGTACATAACCTAGTGAAATTTTATTCATACACCAAACAATCTCCTTGAAAACCTGTTGAGGGATAAAAATAAATATTGAAACATAGAGAATATAAACATACATCTATAAACTCTAGGGAATACATTAGAGATTGACTATTTAAGAAAAAATATAATGTGGATAAATAAACACCCAAAACAATATGATGTTCCAAATAGAGAATAACTGGAATAAATGAAAATTGAGATATCCAAACTCATGATCTCCATAAACAATCATCGTGTGCAGTCTATTCACCCAGGTATCACTGTGATCTATCGAAGTCACTATCAATATATCTTTCATCAGCCTAAGAAATGACATATATATGAAAATCTATTATAATTTAGAATATATAAATTCCTAGTAGGATGCCCTTAAAACCACAAAGGGGGAATTAGATAGATATAATAGTAGTTAACTCGAAGAAAAATTCATTTCAATCCTATCATGAGAAAAAAATAAAAATTACTTAGAAATTCTCAATAAGAAGACAAAATGAGAGAGAATGTAGATATCTATCTAAATAGCCCTGATTTGAATGGTTATTCTTCCTGGAGATCCAAAATTCCATCATTGATTCCCAATATCATGGGAAACCATTAACATAATCCATCTGGGGGGGATAAACCTCACCATTGAACTCCACAGTTGAGGGAGATGCTCTTTTATTAGAGTTCTTATAGAACATAACTAGAAAAAATGTGAAGGGGGTCATTCATTAATATTAAACTCAATAAATTAGGGATACCCAACCCCATTGGAGGACCAGATCCATGTCTGAGCTAAAATATTTTGATGTTTATCTCAATAAATAACAAACTTCTACCCTTTTATGGTGTATTAATAACTCTAACTATGAAAAGGGTATGGGGAATGGGTACCTTGGTGAAACTGGGGAGTAACAACCCCCACATTACCCACAATGATCCTACCCTAATCTCTACCATCATTAGAGTCACTATAATGTGTTTCATTCATGGAAAGGTTGAAAATATATCATGAATTCCAAAAGCAAGTCTACCATTATGTTTATTATGTAAAACAGTAAGAATATTCTCACTAATAAAAATTTATCCTATAAATATGGATTTATAGCCACAATTTTTGAAAAATGTGGTCATACCCGAAATAAATCCATGGGTCAAAAGATTCCCATGGTAGTAACCTCCCCATATTTCTCAATCATCACAATTCCTCCCCCACCTCATCTACCATATTCTTGTGATTTCTCCTCCATATGGACCTCCTCCTTTGACACAACCACCTAACCTTCCAGTGATCCTCCTCCTATGATGCAACATTGATATAGACAATCCACCTCTCCTTCGATGCTGAACTTATGCACCAGCCAATATCCCATAGCAGCTTTGACATGGCCTCCCCATATCCTTATTGACGTGACTTTGATGTAGCCAACCCACCTATCTTCCTATGTGGCCTCCCAACCTCTTTGTCAATGTATATTTTTGTGGCCCCATCCTCAATGTTATCCCCATCCTTTGATGCAGCTCAATGTAGATATAATTCGAACACCCCACCTCCCATAATCATCCTCTGACATGGCTACCCCACCTCACTGAGATCCTTCCCCTCCGACATGGCTACCCCACCTCACTAAATTCTCTCCTGAACCTTGTCATACTCTAATGATCCACTTCCTCCAGTGATTTCTCACTAACCCCATTCACCGATGCTAGCGAAATCCTCTATTACATGATTTGTCATGTCAAATCCCTACCTCATACTATTCTATTAGATTTCATCTTGATAACTTGTCAGGGTTCCCATCAAAGGTCATTTTTATTATATTATAGGTAACATGATTTTTATTATTGTTTATTCACCCAATCTACTACTACATATTAATTTATATTTATGAATTCTCTTTCCGAAATATCTTCTAATATATAAAATAATATTTATTTTATTGTAATATATGTTTAGCTATAGGTAAAACAATAATTATTTCCAAAAAAATAATATTCTATGCTTTTCTCCCATCAACAGTTACTTTTTTGGATCACTCTTTATTGTTCTGGAATGATATTTTTTTAAAAAAAATTAGACATTATTAGGTTGTTTCAGTTCTATGACTTGGTTATAGATTTTTTTTTGTTTTTTCCAATTTTATAGTTGGTATATTGTTTTTTAGAGTTTTTAGAAATGTTTATTTTTTGTCATGTGTTAATAATGGAAAATTTTATGGACTAAATTATTTATCATTTGATATGATTGTCATTGATTATTCATTTTTATGAGTCTCATCCAATGAAATAATATTATATTATTGAATTATGGAATGATATTTTAATATGTGTAATGGTTGTTTATGATGGTGTGTATATGTAGATTCTTTTTATGTTTGGGTTTGATTATTTTTACATTCACCCTTACCACAAAGTTCAATAAAGGAAATTATTTTTTGATTATATTAATATATTCACTATACAAAGGCTTATCTGATATTCTCTTATTATTAATGGAATTTATTCCTAATGAATTTTTATAATTTTTATCCTTTCATTTTTATATTTATGTAACTTTACACCAATTACTACCAATTATTTCTATATCGATAGGGACTATTTGATATCCATCGTTGAAAATAGTCTATAACTTATATCATATATGATAATTTCTTTATTTGAAGTGCATCATATTGGAAAAAATCATTTTCATCAACTTATTTAAATAATATATTTTTCAATACCGGTATTTTATGTTTTTTATATATTTAGGAAGATGTGTTCTTGATAACCTATTTTGATAAATGCAAGATGTTTTATATTTTCTTGCAAACCTAAAATTTTTATGTTTTCTATATATTAAATAAGGTGTGTTTTTAATAAAATATGATGATCGATCTGAGAGGATTTATATTATAGATGGTTGGTCTATTGTAATGACAATATATTTCCCTGAATAAATATAACTTTCTAAGTATGCATGATATTGATAAGTTACAATTTCTAGAAAGGCACCTATTTTGGATTCATAATACTTTTTTCAAAACCATTATTTTATGTTATTTATATATTCAAGCATGTATTTTCTTGATAAAATTCTATAATAAATTCATGTAGGTTTATATTTTCATAAAAAAATATTATCCTTATGTCATTTATATATTCTAGAATGCGTGTTCCTAATAAACAACTATAATTGATCCCAGAATGTATATATTCAAGATGGTATAAATTTTACTGTAAGAATATATTTCCTTATATAACTTATATATTTCAGCTATCCATGATTGTATGTTCTTTTTAATAATCCATTTCCTATGTTATGGAGAATCCATAACCCTTTCCAATAATTTTTGTCAAATGTTTTATAATTTTATTTTTCTTTTATAAAAAAATATGAAAAATCAGCATTTATATATGTATTTTTCATCACAAGTGTCATGTTATTGAAATATTATTCAAATTTTTATAAATATTTTTATTAGTTTGTTTCAATAACATATCCCATTAACTCGTTGAATTTTTCATTAAAAAAAACTTGGTCATTGGATTAAAAATAATCAACCTCTTCCATGACTGGTAATATCATTATTCTTCTTGGATATATCACAGCCGTGAAACTGAATGTATTATTCTTCGTTTTAAGGTTTTGGTGATCAGTAATCTAGGTCTACATGGTTCCTCTTTTTTGTATTTTTTGGTATATGGTATTCCCTTAAAATTATCTCATGTTTCCATAATTGTTTATATAAGGTGATTTACAACACATTAAGGTCATTTATCTCATAATGTCACTAAAATTTTAGTTTCAATCATAATGGAAGGTTTCTAGAAGCCACATGCATGTACGTACTCTTATATTAACATATTGAAGTTCTTAGAACTCTCATAAAAACATGTTAACCAATGAAATTTTTATAAAATGACATTTCATCATTAGGATATTCGAAATATGTTTATGGTGTCCATAATAATTCTTTATTCCATCAAAATGTTTCATTACTACAATAATAGTATTTTTTCTACAATTTATGTTTTTTAATCATCACTAGTTTTATAAACATTTATAAAACCCAACTACTAAAAACCCCAATTAGAGAATACATTTCATTTTATTATGTTGAAGAATACATTAATTTAAAATGTAATATATTTTTCCCAACATGTAAAAAATACTCATGGTATATCTTGTAAAATCCCAGTTAATTATGTTTTAACAAAAATTACAACCATTCCCACATTCTTGAACGACACTTTTAGTATACATCCAGCATCATTTTCAACATATATTTTATGTTATAATAGACCACGGTTGATTTTATATTAGAACTGAATCCAATATTATTTTGGGAGGGTATAAAATATAATAGGATTATATTCAAATAATTTTTTTTCTAGTTCATTTAATTTTGTTAAATTTTCTTATTTTGATGCCTTATAATTGGTTTGTTATAGTTTTATGCTTCGATTTCATTGATGACCCCGAATAATATAATTTATTTTTTTGAGTATGATTCATTATATATGATTTTTATGGGTTAAATTTTTCTGTTATTCATTCATGTGGTTTTATTTTGGACTACAAATTGTTTTCTATTAATAAAATTCTAGTGACTATTACTATGATATAATACATTTTTAGAAACAGTTATATTAGTGTTTTATGTGGTTTTAAAATAATGTTTTCTTAAAACAAACACAAGTGAATCAACATTATTCAACATTTTTGCTCATTAGTTGATGATATTATTGTGGTGTATTGATAAATTTGAATATTTAAAAATATATTTCATATATACTTTACACATGATTTTTTTCCAATGATATTTAAATCCCTGTTATCCGATGGTTATTGTTTACCACATTGGATGTCATATTTATTTTTATGTAAAAATAAAAATTAAATGATTCATTATAGTCATTTATCATTTTTTTTAATTTAATTGATTCAATAATTGTGATTTTCATTAATGTGTTTGTTAGGTGAGGGTAATTTTAAGTACAATGTTTTATTATTGAAATATTGTATTTTTTATTTGAACCCATTTATTGGTGAAGTGTTATTATAATTTTTACTTTATTATTTCAATATGGGGATTATGTTTTAGTAGCTGAGTGTTTAATATGTTTTGAAATTGATTTCTAATTATTCCTCCTTAATTAATATAAAGCAGTCCAACTATTTAATATTCTGTTTATGTTTTTCAATATTTCAATTTAATATTAAGGATGAATTGTATAAGGAACCATGCATAAAAATTATATAGCATAGGACATTTTACTGGTCCAGGTTCTTAAAAAATAGATAAAACTATACAATTTTTCATACTTAGAACAAAATGAAATAAAGAAAAAAAATGAACAACATGAAATGACTCTATAAGCGAAGAAAATTCATTCAAAAAAGTCTACTAAACCTATAAAAAATATTTAAAACAAGGGTTGAGTAGAAAATATTCCCAATAAGAGTTTTAAAAAAACATGGATAAACCCTTATAAATTATTATTTGGCAAATAATTATGTAAATATTTTTAGAAATACCCTTTTCAAAAGACCATTTGAAATAAACTATAGTTTAAAAATACTAGATCATTTTAGAAACTACTTACATTCAATTTATTTTAAACGTAATCCAGTGTTTTTAGGGAAATAATACGCAAGATTCAGAAAACAAAACACTATTCTATGGTCACTTGAGTCGTTGATGGTTGTCTGGGCTTACCCACTAAGAAAATAATGGTTTCACTCCAAATTTCCATTCCACATTTACAATGGTCAAGCGTTGGGTTTTTCGAAAACATTTTCAGCTTTCATTAAATATATATAAATACTTTCACTGGTTTATTCAATTTTAAAAACATGTCGCTTCTTTTAATTGAACATTAGTAATTATTTATAAATATATATAAAATACATGAAATTACAATGCACCCCTTATAATTTTGGTCACAAAAAAAATCTACCACAATGGATTGGCATGGACTATCTAATTATTAAATCCCTTTTCTGGGAAATATATTTTCCACAATTGATCATAATAATTTATAATAGAATTTTAAAGGAAACATTTAAAATAAAATACATTCAATGATATCCATATACTGGTTATTTTTAAAATTATATCTTAAAATTGAAACCATAAGTTCATTATATTGCGACGAGTGTTGATGATGTGCATAATCTAATAGACATTAATATATGAATATTCTATTACATTAATGTCAGTAAAACATGATTACATGCCATGCACCCTTTTTGAGTAACAAGATGATAAAAATTATAACATGTTAATAAAATTAAAAATATAATTATATCCATTCAATCCATGTGAAAATTGAAAATAAGGTCTTGTGCAAATCCTTGATATTAATTTTACCCCATATCTGTGCATGATTTGTTCGCTCTTTCAAATCATGAACTAATATGTCGATATATATATATATATATATATATATATTTACATATATGAATTATTTTAATTGTATATTATATACAAATATATACATATATTTCAACCATTTACATCACATCAATGCAATTAGTCAATAATACATAACAAATACTTATATATATTCATATATAACAAACATGAAATCATATGTATATATTTATATAAATAAATTTATATACATATATATGTATCATGAATTTAAATTGTAAATATGTAAATTTGGGAATAATGTGTGTTTAGAACATGGATTTGAGATGAATATAAAAAATCTAAATTATAAATTCTTGAATTGAAGGTCTTAAAATTAAGGTAATAACTTAAAATAAATTTTAACACAAAAATAAAATTTTAATTCCTTACTTGAATTGATAGAACAAAACATGAGGCTTTATGTTACTGCATACTCCCCTTTGAAGACACCAAAACTATTTTCCCTGCATGATTTTATTTACACAGTGGCTCAAATTCATTTTATGGCCACAAACATACAGTGTACAATGACATAGACACAAACACACACACAAGGCTTGTTGAGAAAACTGATAGTTTAGATGTCGACAGCAATTTGATCATTTATATATTTACGCATTCACTCTATATATGGAAAATAGGGAAATAAGAATGATACTATATGTTTACGAATGGAAATGATTAAAAAAATCAGAGAGGAAAAAAATATAAAAAAATGAAGGCTTGCAGTTGAAATATGAACAAAGAGATTAGGAGAGATCATAAGACAATGACAAATATATTATTACAAAACATGCTTATAACAAGATGAAGGTAAGCAAACATAGACAAATATAGAACAAAGACAGAATGAAAGAAAATTGCATACTTATTGAAATATACTGTCAAAAAAATCATTCTATTCATGAATTCAAATCAGAATAGTATTCAACTAAAGTGATAAAAACATCCAACTAGTATGATTGGACTGCAACTCAAAAAGCAAGGAAAACAATGTCGCGTTGAACCACCACTGGATTAAATTAAGCTTTGACAACTAGAAACAACCTACCTCCCTCATATTTGGATTCAAAAACTCAGAAACCCTAATATTCTTGGAAAACATCGATGAGGATCAATATCAACAGGACTACAATTGAAACAGTGCTCAAACTACTGTCAAAACCCCCATTGTAGGTGGAAACCCACTACTAAAGGATTCCACCAATCTCTGGTCCTTCTACGGTGCTCATCGACCATGCCTCTGGCCTCAAATCTACCTTAACTCCTCAACACGAGGAGGCGAACTCAGAAGAATCCTAGGCCCAACCTCACTTTCCTCTCATCGCGACCCCCTATGGACCCCCTTCAATTCCCCTTTTTTCATTTTATTTTATTTGATTGTTATTATTATTGTATCATTATTATTATATCACTATTATTATCATAACATTATTATATTAAAAAAACATAAAAAAGAAAATGTTTTATAAAAATAATTAAACCAAAACTAATATTTTAATTAATTGTTTTATTATATTTATTCTAATTGACAAAGTTATATTTTTTTAAATAAATCATCATTTAAAAAAATTTCAAAACTACATCTCTAAATAAATAAATATATATATATATTAAATTTTATAATAATTAGTTTTTTTAAAAAAAAAATTATTATTATTAATCTTATTATGTTTACCTTTAATTGAAACATAATAAAATAAAATATCTTTATAGAAATAAATGTATAATGATATATAAATCTAGACTACTAATTTTAATTTCGTATACATATATATTAGAAAAAAATTTATAAGACCAAATTAGTTATTCTTTATTATTATATCATTTTGATGAAATAGTTATTATCCTCTTAATAAATAAATAAATATATATGTATATATTTATAATCATCTAAATTTGGTTTTTCAATATTTTTTTTAAAAAATTTGAATATTTAATTTATTCATTTAAAAAGTCCCACCTAATGATATTTTCTTAAAAATGAATATTTATTCAAATTATTTTATTAGTATTTTCAATTTTATATTTATATATAATTATAATTTAAAATAAATTTTTTGATAAAATTATATTCTATTTAATAAAAGTAGTAATTCTAAAATATTCTATAAACAATGAAAAATAATATTTACTTTTAGAATAATTTAAAAATTGTAATTATGATAATACAATTAATTTCAATAACTATATTAATGAAAATTTTCTTAAAAATGTTTAAATTATTAATAAATTCATTTAATAACATTTTTTTATAATAAATCTAGTTTTAGAATTTCTGGGCAGTTACAAATTTCATCCATTTACATGTGTAATAATGGGGATCTTATTAGTAGGTTGAAGATTATTATATGCTTCTAGCCACTTTTTTTAGAATATGTGTAGTCATTTAATATTTTATAATTATTTATTTACTTATTGGGACTTCTTCTGATGCAAGATCCCAAATAATTTACTCAATCACTATTTCTATGTCATCATTTTACCTAATGGTGTGTAATAATTTCTTATATCTATCATCTACTTCTATTTTAAAAAATAATTCAAAGATATTCCTTTCACTTCATAATTCTATTTTATTATTTATGTTTTAGTGAATCTATTTTAAATTCACTAATGGAAATATGAGTTCATATATCATTTTCATTGAATTTTTTAATCTTATATATTAATAAATTATAAAATAAATTCTTAATATAAACTCTATATAGTTTATATGTACATTTTATCAAACAAATCTTTATCAAAATAACAATACAGAGAATGTTTAAATGTTGTTTGTATTATCATAAATAATTTAAAATTGATAAATGTTTTATATATGTATTAAAATATTAAAATACTGTATATGAAATAATATTATATATATTCTACTTATATGTTCATATAGATCATACGGTAATACTATTTGTAAGTTTAAATGTCAATATAATTTCAATAATTCCCAGATTCAGGAATGAGAAAAAAATATCTATATGTTTCATTATCATATATTGGTGTTATATATATAAATATAGTTGTTCTTAAATCATCCCAAAGTTAATGTTGAGTTCATGGACTCTAGGGTTCTTTCTTATAGTGAAAAAATGATTCTATATACTCTAATTATTCAGTGATGGGTCATCTATATTAGATTTTTTAAAATTCTCAATAGTGATATTATGGTGATCAACATTGAATATACTGAGTGATGACAAGGGTCCAAGGATATTCTTCACACTAATAATATTTCAAATTTTATGTCTTCCTCTCTACATTCAGCCGACAAAAGTAATATAAATTTTTCTAAAAATATAAAGCAATTTAACCTAACTAATATTGTATTTCACTTCCTTCCTTATCTATATAAATCATATATAATGAAAAAATATTTATAATTGAGTATGTGTTTTATATAAATTATAGTTATTTTAGTGTTAAATCATCCTTGATTTTATGATTAAATATAATTTACTTATTTGAGATTTGTGTATAGTTACTCATGATTTTTTCTTTGAAGACCACGGTTGTTAAGAAATTGGAAGAATTATGATTTATTTTACATGACATTTTGATTTTTATGAAACCATAATCTTTTAGAAACCTAAAGAGTTTACTATTCCAAATTTTGGGTTTCACATGATTTATTCCTATGTAGCTTTAGAGGCATGTTGGTAATCTTACAAAACATCGAAATAATGATCTAATATTATATTAAACCTAATCTGGATACGTTAATCTCATATATCCCTAATTTTTTTGTTTAATGTCACATAGACAGTGACCAACTCGAGTTAATCATACATTGACCTTGGAATGTGTTGTTTCGACTTTTATTTATACCTAGGATTCAATGAAATTAATTTAATCCTTATTTAAATATCGTGAAAATTTATATAAATCTGTATTGAAACAAAATTTATTTAATAAGATCATCTAAATTCACCAAAACTAAATCACTCTAAATTAATCTCTATCCTTATCCAATTTAATTTAAATATTCTCACACAACTTCAGAAATTAGAATTAAAATCTTATAATTCTTTAATAAACAATGACTTCAAAGATTCTTATTATAGTTTTCTAAGACCACATTAAATTTTAATTCAATATTTTATAACGTGACCATCTTCACTAAATTAGTTTCCTTATAAATTGGTAATATATATTCCTCATTTACAATAGAAACTAAACACTCTAGTCATGCATGACTCCATGTATAGTTTCCATATAAAATATCATCATGTCCATATTTCTTCTCGTTACATAATATATATCATTATGTATATCATATTGTTTACCCTTGTTATACCACTCATTGTAAAAAAATCAAACTCTCAATGCCTTGGTTGCAACAAACATCATTATATTATCATCAATAATAAATAGAGGAAATGTTTCAATTTTTTGGTCTTGAACTTCAATTCAATTAATATAAAAACCAGTTTCAAAAATATTGGCAAGTATTCTGAAATCATTATCATTATCTCTATTAATGGATAAAGTCAACAACCCATTCATCTCCCCAAACATTACAATTTTTTATTTATAATTTTACTTGGAATTTATGGGGGAATATGAGTATGTTTTGTCCCAAATTTCTAAAAAATAATTAACATATTAAAAGTGAAGCACACATAATAGTTCAAAACCAATCATTGAGGAATAATTCATAGTAAATACTAGATCTAAAAATTAAGGGATGAAAATTGATAAGGATGTGCCCATCATTGAAGCTACAAAGTGATAACTTGGGTCCTATTAAATTATTCACTCTAGGAAAATGTCAAAGATTACATATCCATTCGAAATCAAGGTAAAAAAAACTAATAATGAATTTTTCAGAATATAATAATCAATTTCACATGATTGATATTGATTTCTTCCTTATCTTGTTAAATCAAATGTGATTATATAATTTGAACTATTGAGTGTGATTTTTATATTTAGCATTCTTCTTTGAGTGTTAAAATCACCCTTGATTTAGTTTTTAAATTTCATTTACATAGTTGATAGTTTTATTATAATTACACTTAATTTTATCTTTTTATTCAGGGCTAGCTAAAAACATGGATCATCAATCAATAGAAAATAGTGTTATTTCACAGTAATTTAGTGTTAGTTGACTACATCTAAAATTTTATAAGTGGGATATCTTATGTTTTTGGTTCATAAGTTGAGTAATATATATTGATTAGAATCCTGATAAATATTATTGAAATTGCTTTCAAAGGACTTTATGAATTTCTTTATGTATTAATATTAAATACCATAATCAATGGAAAATCTATTTTCTATTAAATTTTTGTATGTTTTGGATATTAGTTCTGTTGTAATAAATGACATATTATTTTTTTAATATTCCAAAAGCTTTAATGTTATAATATATTTATTATTTACATGTATAATAAATCTCGATAATCTCTTCAGTGATCAAGGAAATCATTTATTTGATACTTATTATTTTTATATTTTTATATTTAATTACAATATTAGTATCTCTTTTATAATTGTTAAAGGAATATTATAATAATGTTCATTTTTTGGATCTTACTTTGATCATCTAGTCAAGGTTCTCCAATAATGTGTTACTATGATTTTTGTGTAATTGATTCTTCTAACTCTATTTCAGTAAATGGAACACCCATACCCCATCTCAGTAAGAACATATACATTCTTCCAGCTCACAATTCACACACACATGTATCTCTTTATTATTATAGTGTTTTATGGAATATAAATCAACCAATAAAATATTACCATAGAAATTCAATGGTAGAAAAATCTAGAAAACTTCATAGATTGTGTAGGGTCCCTTTATGGGTTGGAGTTCAAAAAAGAGTCTGTATAGGTTATATTGAATTTGTACCCTAATAGGGTATCACAATAGAATATCTTGAATGATTTTCCCTAGTAGTGATACTTATTCATGTGAGTGATGACTTCTCATGAAAACAAGATGTAATTAGAAGGTATCTCATCTTACATATGGACTATGGATAGTTATTTATGCATTCATGGTTGGAGACTCATTATCATGGAAAATGTAAAAATCCATATTCCAAATTGGATCGAAACTCAAATATAGGAAAATATGTCATAGTGATTCTTAAGGAAGATTTTGTTCCCATAATTTAGTCTCGTGTCTTCACTTTCTATCACATCGTTCTTAATATTTTTATCATTACATACACTCCCTATATTGTATCATCAATTATTTTTTTAAAATCCAAATTATTCTGTATTCATGTCTACAAGCATTTTCTATCATCAAATTAAAATATCACCATAATTATTTGGGTGATATTTAATAAAAAAAATCCCAAAAAATCCCGTCATTTTATACCAAATCATCCTTCTACATTATTACATACTGAGGATCCCATGTTTTTATTTAATGAAAATTATGTTGGGTTTGGTAGGTATTATTGTGTATAATATTATAGGGTATTGTGGAGTAATATGTTCATTTCAATGGCAGATAAATGTAATTCTAAATATGTGTTGTAGATATGATAGTGTTTTAGGGATTCACATGGTTCGTGAGACACAACATTTCATTTCCAGTGCACTTGTGTTCTAACTATTCATGTGTTTTGGTGATATTTATGGGTGTCCTTTTTTTCTGTAAAATTTTGTTAAGAAAAATCATCCATGTACCTACTTTTATTTTTTAATTCCATCTGTTGGGGAGGATATGAGTTTTAACAGGCTTTAGGGTGGTGTTTTTTTAGAAGTTAGTGATCATAATCATGGTTGTAAACTATGGTAGAAGACCTAATTTAACGGTTTTATCTGTGTCAATTAACCAATTTCAAGAGTTCAAATTTTAGAAAAAATTCAATGTGATAGAGTCTAAAATAAATGTTTGAACTGTAGAAACTTGTCTGATACAGTTATAAAACATTGTTATAAGTATTTGTGGAAATTATTATATACATGACAGGTAGCTAGGGAAATATCATTATTGACATGGTTTTCACTAAGTAAATATACCTATATTCATGGTTTGGATTGTGTCATTATCAATATTTCCATAGTTAGAAATTATAACAATAACCTTTGTCCCATATAATTTCCAATATGACCCATATCCAAGTAAAATGTGGCTATTACCTATAACTATGGTTTAGTTTCCTCAAGAAAATGTTATGAAAATGTCTATAACATATTTTTCAATTAGTTGGTACTTTTGGTATAAAATCCAATTCTTGAAGAAGAGGATATGAGTGTAATAAATTTTAAAGGTAATACATGATGTTTATGGAGGTCCACATGGTGTGTGACCCCACATCAATTCTTAGTCATGTTCTATTCTAGAAATTGATTGGGGATATATGTCATAATACAATACAAGTAAGTGTGACACATGGAATGTATCATCCACAATGGGATAATTCATGTTCTCCTAGCCATGCCCGTGTACTTATGATCATTCCAATGTAATGGGCCATCCCCATGTACCCCTGGGCATGCCTTTGTACCCCAATGGTACACGATGAGTCTTTATGTAATGATTCTTATGCGTGTATATCTGGATGTCCACTTGGATACTAGTGTAGGTACATACAATCTCTTGGCCCATCCACATAGTGTGTTATCCTTAATACAGCAGGAAACCCAAGCCTCCATGAAATTCAAAGAACATGTCATGTGTTACATTAAACTACACTACATGTAGTTGTATACATTCATGGAAATTCCCCATTCGTTCACACGGTTTTCTAGAACTCCTTATCCAAATGAAAATATTCCATTTTCCCTCTTAAAATCAATGGTAATTCCCTCTTTTCATTGATACCCAACCTTTTGTGGGAAGAACTTATTTTATCATCAATCGCTCAAAGCATACATAGCTATTGAAGATCATACTTCCTTTCATCATTTCTACGAATCCAAAATCCAGGGTGTGATTACCCACATACATTGATATTTCCTAATCTATATGAAAATCAACAATTCCATTATCATTTTCATAACCAATGTGAATATAGGTGTTTAATCACACTTGAAACTACCCCTATAATGTTGAATCATGACCTTGTGGAACAACAATGAAGAATGAGAATAATAGGTGGGGGAAATGAACAAGAACAATGATGAAACCATTATTTTACAAGAATTCAAAGCCATATGTTAAAAAATATTATATTTAAAAGAGTGATATATGTGGAAGAATGGAAATTTATTGGTTCAACAAAAAATTATTACAGGGCTCTAGTGAAGTATCAAATAATGGAAGATCAAGAAGGAGAAGATAATTAAATATATGATTATAAATTATATATAGGGAGTAAATCGAGCAACCACAGGACCTACCCTAATTTATGTTGGATTGTTGGGGAATAAAATGTTCACCAAAAATGAAGAAGTCTATCTATCTACACTCTGTATTGATCAAACTCAATTTGATTGATCATTAAAATATAGTCTGATCCTCCAATATATATTGAAAAATACACCTCTAAATTTCATTCAATTTTATGGGAGTGACCCTAAAAATTTCATATTTTTTGATATTTGTAGAGGTATCATTTGGTTTGGTCATTAAGAGTAAAATAAAAAAATATTTATTTTATTTGACACACCCACCAATGGAAGCCTCAACAAAATGCCCAACCCCATCAATCCATATGTCATGTATTAGGTAGAACCCCTATTTTGGTATCAACTACGGTCTTTGATTTTTGATGTGATAATTTATTTAGGATTTATTTCACTATTTCCAAAACATTATCATTCACATAATATAATATATATTTTAATTTAATTATATGAATAATAAGCCTCTCTAAGGCTCATTATATCGTGATGACGAAATTTCTGGAATTGAAAATATAACTCGATATAATCTAAAGTCTAACAAGGAAAAACTAGAATCATTATAGAAATTCAAGACCATTTTGGAATGGAAAGAAGCATATCCTGAATTTAAACATCCTAATTATTCATAAGGATTCATAAAATTGATGAATAATGTGCGGATTATTAAATTATCATCGATGTAATTCACATTATTTTTTGATGAAAGATCAAGTCATATATCAGAGGAATAATGATATTTTTAATGGAGAATATTAGTCAGTTATCCACCGTTTTTAGGGTAAAAACCCTAGAGGGGTTGTGAATCTGCTCTGAATATATAAAAAACCTGAAATGTGATTAGTGTCTTTTGGAACCTTAATACATCACATTTTTCAACTCCTTGATGATAGTGTTGTGTGGGTGAACTAAGTGAAAAATTATCAAGCCTCCATTTTATATTTTATCACTTACTTATTTATATTGATAGGGATATAGTTATAACACGAGTAACATCATGATAAGATTACTGGATGGGTTATTTTAAAATTATATACCATTATTCAGTTCCTTATCGATATTTTCATTTTGTGGGATGAATAAGTGGTTTTAAAGTGGAAGGATCGAAATGGTAAATTTTTTTCTCTTAGAATCCATCGATGTGGTTGTCGGTCAAAAGGGGATTCTGATTTTCAATTGTAATAATTTCAAACAATGGATTAATTAGATGAACCATTACTTTCGATCATTGGTAATGTATGTTTATACAAATATTATATATAATATTTAAATTAACACATATAGAATGGATTTATCTTAAATTGATCTTATGGATCGTGAATTTGAATACAAAATAAGCAATGCATTAGGGGATGATAATAATAACACTGACTATACAATGTTGATGTATTGTAGATCTTCACATACAAAATAAGAAAATTTTATAATCATTTATGAATGTGACTCGATGTTATGTATTGTTAAATTTAATGTACTGTGGAAAAAGGTTAAATATTTAAGGATGCACAATTAGGAATTAATTGAGACATTATTTTGTTGGGGGAATTTTATTATTGATGACATATGTAGTATTATTGAAATATTCGATGATATCAATATAAAGAAGAAAATTTATAAAACATTCCCACATTTATTTAAGCAAAATGTTTCCATTATTGGTGAAAAATATATAAAGGAGGTTGTATTAGATAGTATTCATTACACACCCATTGTATATGAATTGATGAACAATGATAATGATTCTATGTTAGAAAAGAAATATCATGAAGTGAAATTCAATTCATTGAAGATGCTTATGATGGGGGTAAATCATAATGGAAATTATTTTTACGAACTCTTATGTTTCCATTCCTTCAGTTTCTAATACTAAATATATACTGTTTAAAGATAAGTGTTCACCTGTATGATTTTTATATGGAATTGAAAGGAAATTTGATACAATGTTTCAAAAAGAGTTGTGAGAGAGAAAAAATATGATGTATATCCCATTATAATGTCATCTAGAAATGTGAAATTAAGGGTAGTATTCAATATAAATTCGTTAAAAATTAAAACTTTCTATTACAAGAAGAAATTATCACCGATGAAATTATGTGGACGAAATTGAGGACTGAAAATAACTCAACGAATAATTTCTTGTTACGATCATAAAAAACAATCATTAAAGGTGTTGTATAATGAAGAATATTGAAAAGGTGTTTTCTACCTCAAAATAAAGTTAGATTCTCATCATGGGGAAATATATGTTTATAGAGAAAAAATACAGAAATAAATAGAGTGATTTTTTTCCAAAAATCTATATGTAATGGCTATTAGAAGATAAATTTAATTTAATGGTGGAAATTAAGTATCATAAATTTAAAAATCCAAAAAACCCAAATAATGTTGTTGAGTTTATGATCAAAATTAAAGATCAACCCTTGATTATCAATATATTGACTATCACTTACAAATATATAGTCAAACAAAACATAAATCTTGAAAGATAAATATATTTTGGAGATTATTAAGAAAATAATATACTTTCATATATTTTTACTAAAACCAACAGTACAGTCATGATGAATTTTATTTAACATGAAATTTTTTATATGATTATTCAATATATAGATTATAACTTCGAATTCAATGTTATATTTAATTCATGTGTTCCATACAATTTATGAAACAAGCTAAAGCTATGTTATGGTGTACTACAATGTTCGTAAGAAGATAGAACAACACTCATATGAATATATTTAACCTTAATATGCTATTTTAAATTATCCCAGAGAACTCATAATAATGTCATTAGTGATTTATATAACAATGCTTATAAATTTATCTGAGTATATGAGTAAAAATATTTAGTGAATGATACTAAAATTAGTGAGATCATATTCCATCTATGCATCATCTCATTTTCATGAGGACTTAAAATTGTAGTTTAATTTCAGTATGATTTTCTAGGATCTGCTAGTTTTTGAAGTTTCATTAGCCTTACCTTTGATTTGAATTTTAATTATGTATCATCTAATCTTCCTAGTCTTTGTGATTCAATTGAGGAATTTTGACTTTTGAACCTGAGTTCCACTCAAAGGTGTCCTGAACCTATGGGCTACAAGGCGTCATGCATGCCTCCCCATATTCCATATGCTATTGACTAGTATTTGGGGCATTATGTTTATCAGTGGGGATATTATTCCCTCCTGTTAGAGTGGAGTATAGAGGTATAATATATAGACAAATTTAGCAATTAATATAACAAATAAATTCAATTAGTAGCATAAGACAATCTTAAACATCCATCAATAATAATAAACACAAAATACAAACAATATAATATACAAATGAGGATGGTGTGTTGTCATGTATCAATAAAATGGGAAAACATGTATTCATGGTAGTGGGAAATAGTGAAAATTATATGCCTTAAAAGAACATAAGAACAAAAACTATCCAAGAATTCTAATCACTAGCCCGGTCATCTACTAACTATCTCCATATTAAAAGAATGAAATCAAGTTAGGTGTCTAAGGTAGGATGCTTCCCCATATACATATTTATGATTAAATAATCTTCTTTGGTACCAACGAAGACTCGAATAAGGATTGAGATAAATCAAAGTAGGCTACCACTAATGAATTCTATACAAATTTATTAGAAAATGAGAAGTGTATAGGTACATATTAATGTAAAGCAATTACAAAATAATAACACATACATGCTAGCCTCACCTGGTAAATTATCTGAACATGAGATCATTTAATAATTTCATTTAAGTTGATTTTATATAAATAAACCAGCTGTATGTGTCAACATAACTAAAATAGATCATAATAATAATAAATGAGGATCCCAGGTGAAACCAGTTCATCCTTAACCTCAGGGGTTCATCCAACTGATAAAAATAACTCATGTAGTTAGAAAATAAAGAAATTTGATTGTAATACAAGGGGCCTATACAAGACATTACACTATAAATGTGTTTAAATAATTATCAGTATATAATATATCTTAATATCAATGTAATAATTACTTGGACTATGTTGGTGAATCCATGAAACCATGTGTTCGAAGACATCATGTTGGATCCATGGAGGGTGTTTGAGGCATCCTATAATATAGAGAGTTTTTTAATGGTTCTATTGGTATTTCTTTTATAAATTCACTAGTAAACATGGCCCATTTCATAATGTTGTAATTACCCTTGGATACTAGATCCATGAATCAACATAGTGTCCTATGAGTGCTCAAATAATTCATCTGTGAATCAAATGTGGGCTTAAGTTTGAACACTCATATAAAGAATTATAGGTCTATATGAAATATGAACCTTGGTCTTAAGTTTGAACACTCATATAAAGAATTATAGGTCTATATGAAATATGAACCTTATACATAATTCATTATAAAATATTGTCTATATAATACTCATTCCATTTAATAATAAATTTGGTTCATTATTTTAACATTCATTAGAAAAAAAAAGTTATACAAAGGACATGAAACCATTTATCACTTTAATATCGTAATCATTTATTAGGTTCATTCCTTTGGCTTTCATTTTTCATGAAAATGAATTATCAGGATATAAAACCAATATACATTCCATTGTAAACATTTAATAATTCCATGTGATATACATAAATATACAATCTAATTCATTATTCATCAGTTATGTCTAAACACTTCCATTAAAAGGCCAATTGGTGATTTATTACCACATAAATATGATAGCCATTGTCAATTCATATATCATTTAATTTTTTAAGGACATACCATTATTAGGGTCAAGACAACACATCCAAACAATGTCTTAGAAATTTAAACAATACATAAAATGTTATGCACCCCAAACAGGTGGATATATTTGAGGCGTCAACCTCCCATGGAAAGAATAACTTGTATGAATATGGCTGTAGAATTTGAGAAAAATGAATATAATAATGGAATATGAATGTAAGTGGAAACCCCCAGTAAAATATGAGGGAAAAATATAAAAATTTATAAATGATGATACATTAAGGGAAAAGTCATAGATCATCTACCTTAGGAATATAATATTCTCCCCAACTAGAATCGTCTCTTAGTTGGGTTTGGATCAGAAGAAAATTGAATAATTGATTAATTCCTAGAAAATTGGGTGTATGATAGTTCATTAAAATGGAATCATTGAGTGGAAGAAAAATGATGATTGGAGAAAAAATATTAAAGAGATTACATGTAGAATCTAATAAAACAAATATAGGTCAAATCATAAATTGGACAATCATGAAATCTAACAAACTAGTTTATGCCATGGTGGGAGCTCTAACAGAATAAAAAGTCCCTATGTATGCTTAAAATAGGAAATAGAAGAATAGATTTAGGGTTAATATATTTTTAAGGGAAAATGGTATATTTACCAAAAAATTATTGGGTCACACAGTTTGGCCATAGAGTTGGCCAAACTCTTTTCAATCCTTGTGTACCTCACAACCTTAAGGAAGATCACATAATGTTTTCCCACACAATTTGATAAGATATGTGAAAACCATCCCATTTGGATCTAATGAAAATTTAGACCATTTAAATTGGAGTTTGGTCATAGAAATGTGTTTAGATAAATGTGTGAACTCTGTATTTCTTTCTGAAATTCATCACATGGTTAGGAGAAACCATGTTAGCTATGTATCATGGTTTTTACTAGCTATGAAAGAAAAATATTTATTCCACCATCTAGGGTTTTGAGCTCTGATTAATCCCAAGAATCCCTCAAAACATATGTGACCTCATTAGGAATGTATAATAGGCCCATAATAATGAATTATATTGGTATTTGAAGGATCTATACCTCAAATAAAAACTTGTTTTTTACAATAATCCACTACTTACAATCCCTATAACCAATTAGTTTATAGGGTAACTAAACTATTTCTTCCAAAAAATAGATTTTAATAAATTATAGGCTAATTATACTTTATTTTGATTGAGGATATCATATATTTGATCTTTTCTTGATCCAACTAATATGAAATTATTTTAGAAGAGTATCTATTAGTGACAGTTGTGACTATAAGATATCATCGTCCAAGATGTTACGGTGTTTGAGACTTTCTGATACCTTTGATGTAGTTTACTAGTCCACCTTCCACTTTAGTATGGAATAAAATACTTCTCATGAATGGAATTGTTTTGTAATATTATATATTTTATACGATTACTTTTATTTTTATCCAATAATATTTGTTTTATTTCCCATTTATTTGTTTAAATTATAATTGGTTTACATGTTTATATAAAGATTACTTTTTAGCTTCTAAATCATATATTATTCACAGTGCATTGACTATTTTGGAAGGATTATTATTTGATTACTCTAATTCATATTTATTTATAACATCAAATTATTTTACACTTCGAGTGGGTTGGATTTTTTTTTTGTTTTGTAATTATAATTAATTCCCTCTAGTAGCTACCATATCATCTATAAAATAGAACAACATCTAGTTTCAATATAAAAAATTCTCTTGATATATGATCGAGAGTCTAAATTGAATCTATTCACATGTGTTTTTATATCTTATGTTTTTTATAAAGTTTATTTTCCCTTAAACTAACATGTTGTAGTTGAAATATATATATTTTTAGTTATGGAAGGAATAAATCTGAGAACAGGTTTGGATAATCTGAATCCAAACTGGCCCTGAATTTTTAGTGGAATAATTAAGAATGATGGTGTGAATAAATAGAGACATACACTATAAATATAAGTGTAATAAATAGTCTTATTTTTATTGATAAATACAATATATCATAGAATGATGTTTAGAATTTTACCCATGACTAGATAGCATAGTTATAATAAAATTTATAATCCAAAAATACATTATTATAAACTATTCAATATAATAACAATACTTTAGTATCTTTATATTTGGCAGGATAGTTGAAATTTTAAGATGTTATAGGTTACTCAATTTGAAACATCACATGTTTTAGATTTAAATAATGAGACGCTTGTAGAAAATTTTTGACGTTTTAATTTCATACAGGGTGAAATGTTTTTTCAAATGTTCCCAATTATTCATTAATATCATTTATATTCAAAATTATCAGGGAGATAAAGAATATAAGAAGAGTGTATTTTATAAAATGTTATTGACATTATACCAATGTAATGAGATCCCAATTAGACAATTTTCAATGATATTAATCTCATTAAAAAAATTTCATAGGTAATATTATTGAAATAATCTTGAAATATTGTAATTAACCTAATAATAATGTTGAGAAAGAAAGAAAGAAATATTCATTTTAGTTTTGTACAAAATCTGAACTCTTAAATTCTGATGTTCAAATGTCAAATACAATTTCATTAAAAAGAATCATTATTTTTTTTGGATAATATTGATATGAAACCCATTAATGGTGACCTATCAAATATTTATTGAGAGTGAGTAAATTACTAAATGGTTTAATGTGAAATGAAATATTATTCAAAACCAAAATATTATGAGTGTAAGTAGCCTAGTCAAGTTAGACCAGACTGTATGAAACTTTGGAATAAGTGAATGGAATCAAAAATATATTTTAAATGGAATAGAAAGAAGGTGTCTAGAGATAAAAATGATATATTATGTGTTATAGAATATCCATTATCCTCCAACAATAGTCATTCAAAAAACAAAAAGAGATGAAATTTTATCTTGTTTTTTTCTAATTCTTCTCAAAATTCAAATTACTTCATGGGAAAGGTAAAAATAAAATATATTATGAATTTTTCTCTATATATTAATTTTAAATTTTCATTATATGATTATAATGAGGATAAAAATAACTTAATACCATATAATTATGATGAGATAAAATATTATGAAGTGGTTATTAATGATATGTGTGAAAAATGTTTTAAGAGCTCTTTCATACTCAAAACTCTGGTTTTTAGAGGAAGTATTTTATAGTTAAATAAATTAATATAGTTTCTTGTTTCTATAAAAAATGAATTCTAGGGATGATTCAATTAATAAAATGATTCCAAGATTACCAAGTCTTTAATAGATGTTTTAGGATTATATTAGAAACATAATTTCAAATACTTTCTAATATCATCATCAATAGATATAAATGATGTTGTCAAGATGATGTTAAAATATGGGAGCATTAAAATGTTACAATAAAAAATTAATAAAAAATGAATTTTTTTTACAAAACATTACTGATAGTTGAGACCTACGAGGAAAACTTATTGACTTTGAAAACAATACACCTGAAGGTCTCACTATCAAAATAATTATATTTTTAAAGTACTAAAATATATAACAAGAAATATTATAGAGTAATAGAAAGTAAAAATAATTGATCAATTAATAATGTTTTTTCCTTTATATTTCAATGATATTATATATAATGAATCATATGGAAATGGAATACAATATATTTTGAAAATTTTGTGTACTTAGAGTATTATTTCAAAAAACAACTAGACCTATTGTATTTTGGATTCCTTGATCATAATCACTAATCAATTAAAGCATTCTAGGTACATGTAGCTAATTAACCCTAAATCTATTAAAAATATACATTTTGAATAATATATTTAATTTTGTCTTCAAAATTATTACTATAATTTTTTATGTTACCCATATGATTATTGTTTTATAGTTACATTTTTATTGTGTATCATTATTTACATTCCCATAATTTAATATTTTTGTCTTACATATTGAGTTTTTACTCACATGTAAGGGTTTCATTTAACTTTTTAAAAAAATTAATCTCTTTATTTGATGGTGTTTTTTTATTTTTTATAGTTAAATTTACAATAGATATATTTTTCCTACTACAAGATATTATAGAATAAAAAAATTTTGATTAAGAAATATTTTTAAAAAAATATTATTTAGTATATGATAAATCTATAATTTTAGAAGATAACTTCCTAGGGGTTTAATTATATTTATTATTTTCATATAAAACTTTTGATTAATTGGTAGTTATACTTTATTTCCATACAAAGATAGATTATAGTATATTAAAAGTTTTATCTTGAGAATTTAATTTATCCACAGGTAACAAATTTTTCTAATAATATAAAAATATATTATTTTAATAGATATATAATCATCTTTCTAGTGTAAAGTGTTTTGAATATTCAAATCAGATCTAAAAAATAGATTAGAGGATTTCCTAAATGAGGAGTTTTAAACCCAGATGGGGTTATTATTATTGAATGTAGTGTTATGTATATTTAAAATTATCTTCCATATTATAGTTAGTATTTTTTAAATTATGATGTATCATCATATGATATTTATACTAAATATATTTTTTATGAAATGTTAATTGGTGTTGATTGATACTCGATGCCAGAATTTTTTATATAGGAATTCATTATATTCCATGTATTGGAGTGATTAATGCTACAAAATATGTTATATATTTTTTTATTCTTTTCTTATATATGAATTCTATGTAAAAACTATGATAATTTATTTAGAGTATCATATAAATTAAAATTCATGATATACGATCATAACATCATTCTTAATATAAAGGATTTTTTGGAAGTTATAGAAATACCACTTGAATGGGAGATACTCTTTATTTCACTTAATCACATATAATTATTGGGAAATTTTTTAGAAGTGAAATATTTTAATAGTATTTCTAATGTTTATTAAATGTTTTATAAGTTGATATATCTATATCTATAAGTCAAAGTTGACTAAAAATATACTTTTTTGTCATGAGTTACTACCTCCCCTCTGTAACCCTAGTCTTGGTGAAGCTACTAAATCTTGTTTTAAAAATATGGATTTAACAAATAAAAACAAGAAGTTTTCTAGAATCATAAATAGTAAATAGGATCTCATGATTATGAGTGGGAAGTATTAACTTGGGTAGAAACTAGTGTTTTGTCCTCTAATAACCTATAATGGAAAACATATTATCATTCTAAATAACCTTCCTTCAGTGAGTGACTCCATAATTGTGTATTAAAAAATTGTTACCATGTGGATGTACAACACTATAAATGAAATAAAATTGATTTAGAATCTTCTAATGGGAATTACATTCTATTATACCATTCTTTCCGAATCTCTTGGTGTTTTTATGATACCAAAAACTATTTTTATTTAATATTTTCATTTGAGGGAATTCCAGTAAAACTAAATTGACTTTTCTTTAATTAATTGATTATACAAATGGTGATCTTATAACAAATAAAAATGAATAATTATTTATTATTTAATACTTGGATATTTCTTATTCCATGTCTCAAGAAAATGGGTTTTTAATATTCTAGAGAAGGAATTAGAAGGAAGAAAGGGAGGCTTTACTGGAAGGTGGAGAAGATCATAAATCACCAACCAGGATGTTTCATGTAGGTAGAAAAAAGGAGTATAGAAGATCAATTGGATAGTCGGTGTATGAGAACTATCACACTGATGCATGATCTATAATCATAGAATTCTGCTAGGTGTCCACCAGCTTGTTGATGGAGGATCACCAACTACATGGTGGTTGATTTCTAGTAGTTGTGATCTCTGTATAGGCAACCTCTTACCTACTGGAGGCTATCATGTATATATTGGCATCCATATATATATATATATGGATTCACTTATTAAGATAAAAAAAGATATAAATCTGGTCTTCTTCAAATTCAATGTGCCCCAAATATTTCATAAGGTTCCCAAAACATTTTTTCACCTATAAAACCAAGTCCTTCTAATACTATAGAATATACTAGTTTACATCAATTTCTTTTCAATACCTAATCCAAAATAAATGCACAAGTGGATGCTTAAAAGTGACAATCTCTCATTCTGCATCATTCTCAAAGGATCTTCTCAAACATAATTAATTAATCCCCGATACCATTTTAGAAATATATATTTGAAAAGTTATGGGGTGTATTTGTAATGATATTTTCATTATAAACCTATCATTTCACATCACCTAATTCAATGAGTTATCACTATGACTAAGGTGGGGGTGTGTTCCTTTTCTACAAATAAAGATCAATGGGGTTCATACAAAACACAATTATGTGGGATATGTTTCTTCATCAATACCATGGTCGAAATTCTAATTACAAAGACCTTTAAATGCATGGGTTAGATACACATGGGACCACATTGATCTATTTACAAACACATTATAAAAATGTGTTTTCCCTCCCATTTATATCACACATTGAACCATTTGATCTCGATAATCATAATGTTTAAATTTTTGGTGATCATTTATTTCACTTACTCATGTAATAGTATTTGATAATAAATTTATAATATGCATCAAATTAGGAATTATTGAATTGATCAAATTATCACTTTATCATTCCAATATCATTTATATTGGAATTATTTTTACCTTTTCATGTTTTATAAATTTTAAAATAGAAATTCACCACTTATTTCTATATAACCTGATCAAAAATTGTTATTAGAGGAGACCATTGTGTTTTTTAAGAAAAATATTCATTTTCATTTTATTTAAAACTTAATCTCTTTTATTGTCCAATATTTTTATTTTTTGCATCTAATGTTTACTATATGGATCATATTTTTGATAGCATAAGTTATTCCTATTGCAAAAAACATATGTTACAATTTTTTAGTAGTATTTGTTACACTTATTGAGAATGGACATGTAAAAATATATTCATACTAAAGAACCTGAAGATAATTGGACTCATGATGATGATTAGAATATTAAAATTTGGTGAAAATATATGACCAATTTACATTTTGTTCTTGATCAAAATGATTTTAATACAATTTATTCATTTAAAATAGATTAATAACTTCGCAAATTTCATCATGTCACAGATGAAGGAATTAATACAGTTAATCATATTTGATTAGACATGTATATACATGATTTTAAATATTTCTTATACTTCTAAAGGAATCAATTATTTGTATTTTTACAAACATTAGTAACATTTTCAATGATATAATGCCTTTTTTTGATGATTGTTCAATATAATACTTGGTGAAAATATACTCTATGTTCTACCAATAAAGTGGGTACACAAGTCACTATAATACAAGAATAAAATGATATGAGAAAACTTATGGTGTAAGATATAATATAATCCCTAATAATATGTGAAATTATAATAAATTGATATTAAAATAAGGAGTTTAGTATAGAGAAATATATAATATATTTAGCACTTTAAAAGTGGCTAATTATGATTCATCTAGAGGTTATGGTCAATATTATTTTACTCACCTAAAACATGAACAATTTCAATAAGAATAATTTATTTTACAATTGATCCTAGATATTAAATTATAAGGTGGAAATGGATGTGACATTATTTTATAGCCATAAAAAAGTCACATGAACTCATAATGACCTTCCTATTGAAAGAATATTACCAAAAAAATTAAGGTAAGAAGACTTTAAAATTTATAATGAGGATTGTAAAATGAGACTCCATAGAATCAAAACACTCAACATGTTCATGTGACTCATGTTTTTGGATCTTCATGGAAGTTTTTTTCATAGACCTAGAGGTCTATACCCCTCTCCGAATTTCTTAATCCTCCCCATCTTCTCCTAATTATTTCAGTTATTTATTTTCTTTTTTATTCCCCAATTCACATCAATTATGAAGACCAAATATTTTTTCAGGAGAAACATGAAAAATGTTTTTATAAAATATATTATTTTCAAAAATTACTTAATAAGAATTAAAATAAGGTTCCTCATGAAAAAATTACCACTTAAAAAAGAATACAATATTACCTTAAAGAAAAAAGTAGAGTAATCCATAAATGTAAAGAATCAACCAAATATCAATAAACTCAAATCTATCATTAATGAGACAATAATTCCTCCTTTAAAGTCAGTTAAGGTTAAAATAATATCAATAAATTTTTGGGCTCTCAACGACTATAGAAATAATGGGTTGGAATTGGTTTACTAAATCATTAATCTTCTTGAAGAATACATTGAGAACTATATTTATTAAAGGTTTCTCACAATATAATTTTTTTTGTTATTTTAAAAGAGTTTGAAATTTAATTATTGAATGTTATTTTAATAATTCAAAATATTAGAGAGAAAATTAAATTCATAATTCATAAAATATTTCCAAAATAAAACCTTATTCTAAACCTATAAACATTTAAATATCTTTATGTTCTATCAATTTTTGAACCATGTTAGTTTTGGTAAAAAAATTATTTATCATTTTGTTTTTTAGTAAATTTATCTTCCATGTAAAACAAAAGAATACTTATGGTATCAAAATAGTTGTTTCTCAAGCTAGATGTTTTGAGATCTCTTAAAATTCAATTAAATCCTTTAACGAGAAGGAGATCAAGTCATCTTCAGTGATAATTATAAGGGTATGGTAATATGTCGATGTAAATCTATTTTTTGAACTCAAATAAAAACAAAAATAGTTTACTAGTCAAAGTAATAAATGAAAATATAATAATAATTTTTAAATTACGTGATAGAAATTTTATAATTTCTTTAAAAAATTATTTTGGAAAAGATTATAATTTTAATGAAATATTTTTTTTTGCATCTCAATTTTAAAAAAATTATACAATAAACTTAAAATATCTCCCTAGGTAGATCTTGAATTTCTTGAGTAATCAATGTAGTGATTCATGGATTTTTCATATATTCCTTAGTACCTATAACACACACTCAATTGTCAAAATAATTCATTTTAAAGTATTAAATGATATAACAAAACTACATATCAATGTTGACATGGGTTTTTTAGTATTCCAACATTATCATAAACACATATATTATTTTAAGAATAAAAATATAATTTCTTCTTATAAGGATCTTGAATTAATTTATCTTGATTTTTTTGGACATTCTCAAATTGAATGTCTAGGAGGTAAATCCTATATTTGGGTAATTATTGAATATTTTATAAGATTCACATGGGATTATTTATTTTATTTTTAATGTGAATCTTGTGATGTCTTCTCTATGTTATGTTGAAAATTTAAAAATTAAAGATGATTTAAAATTATTTCTATTCAAAGTTATAATAGTGGATAATTTTACCATACATATTTTAATGATTTATGTTTTTATAAATGTTATAGTCAATATTCTTATTCTCCATAAACACCTAAAAATGAGGTATTGGAGATACAAACAGGAATTTTCCAGTAAATTTGTTGAAATCATTAAATGAATTTAATTTACCGGAATATTTTTTTGAGTCTATGAATATAAATTGTCTTATCATTTATAATACTCTCATATGGAATTGTCTAAAATATAATCCTTATGAAAATTCTGAAAATAAAAAACCCTAAGTGGTATTTTTTAATGTATTTGGTTGAAAAAAATTTATAATCAACTCTAATGAAAATCATGTAAAATATTATTTCAAATCCAATGAATAAATATTTATTATGTAGTCAAACTTAATCAAGGAAAACAAATTATTTAAGAAAGAACTAAAACCATGGAAGAATCATTGAATTTTGTTTTTTATGAAAATTTTCTAATATGATCTTTCTCATTTTTTTAAAAATAATGTCTTTATAAAACCTTTATAATCAAAATATGTTTATTGAAAACAAAAAACTCATTGAAATTTATAACAAAAATATTTCATACAATATAAATACCATAACCTTGAAAACAATATTATATATAATCATGTGGGAACTCATACTTGGGGATCATTCCTGAATTAGGTTGAACATCATTTCATTAACTCTCATATAGAAACACAAAATCTAAATCATTACCTTAAGGATGAAAATTTGGTTCTTGAATTGTAAGAAAAAATAAACTAATTCACTCAAAATTATGTATGGAATATTATTTAAAGACATAATAATTATCTTGTCATAGGCTCTAAATGGATTTTAAGAATAGGTTGGATGAGATTTATAATATCAATAGAAATATAGAATATCTAATTGGTAAATTTTAAAACCAAGGACATGAAATCAAATTGTGAAAACATTCCTCAATTAACTATATTTAACTGCATTAGTGTATTATTGTAATAATCCTCTCTTATCAATTGAAAACACTTTCAAATGGATTTAAAAATATCAATTTTAAATGGTTTTATTAATGAAAATTATTTTTTTTGGAAAAACACCTAGTATTGTTAATTTGGTTATTTAAAATCATGATATTAAACCAACTAAATATATCTTCCATTTTAAAAATTCAAATTGTTCTTAGAATAAAAAATTTGTAATATTCATTTATTAAATTGTATTAAAATTGGAAACTATGATTCAAATCTTATTCAAGAATATATCTCAACTCAAATTTATGTTGACGGTGTAATTCTTTGATGTACCAATGAAACAATTTGTTTTTTATTTTTTATTTAATGGAAAATAAATTTTAAGTGAATACAATGAATGAACTCAAATTTATGTTTAGATTCCAAATTTCTCAAAGAAATGATATTTTTTTTATGAAATGTGAAAAATTCACTAATGAACTCATAAAATTTTATAACATAGATCACACTAATTAAATTAGTACTCTCATGATTATAAATTGTAAGATGAAATTGGATTAAATTAGTAATTCATCCGAGAACAATATTTATAGAGGTATAATTGGTAGTCTAATTTTTCTTACTATTTCCCGGTCTGACATCATGTTCAGTGTTTGTCCCAATGATTTTATTCAATCCAAACAAAAATAATCTCATTTAAAATCTATTGTGATGATTTATAGTTTTTGAAAAAGAAGTCATAATCAAAGATGATTTTATACCAAAATAAAATATTTTGAATTATCTATATTTCCATACATATAATTTAGAGGATGTCGATTATATATGAATAATAAAATTGGGGTTTGAAAGCGAAATTTAAAATCTCTCATATTTTAGAGTAATAATAAGAATAACATTGTTCCTTTTTCAAGATAAAAAGAGGAGAACATAGACATTGGTAGATGTTGTGAAAAAATAATATTATTGAAAGAAACTATCATATACTATTGCTTAATATATAAACATATCTTATTATGTGTGATAACACTAGTGTAATTAATATCTCAAAAGATCGTATCCAATAGTATTGCACCAAACAACACTGACCATATGCACAATTTTTTAAGAGTTCAATTCGAAAAGGGATTTATCTTATTGGAATTTTTCATGAAGAACTATCAGCTTACTATTATATTCACAATTTTCCTTTCTATTGATCATTTTGATATCATTATAGGTGGTTTATGAATGCTTTACCTGTGAATATCTTCATTTGATAATGTATAAATTATGAATATATTTATCTTGAAGACTACATTTCTTAAAAAATATTGAAAATTTGAATTTATTTTTTATTAATCACTATCTCAGGGATATGATCCCATTATATCATTTTTGTTATCATTTTAAGAGGATTATTATCAAAAAAATTCAAAAAAAATTCCATAGGAGAGACTTTTATTTTTAATTCAATTGTATTCCTATTATTTTCATACCACAAAGTAAAATTTTCATAAAAATAACTTTTTGAATTTTTTTCAAAATATATATATGAAATTATGTATATCCTCAAATTATATTTTTTTTGTAATGCCTCGACCCAAGATTCCCAAAGTTGGTGCATTATTTTAATACATTGTCATGATTACAAGAAATCAAGTCCCGAAATACCGATCAGTTTAACAGTCCTAGAAAATAGATTATATACATGAACGTTACATTACACCTTATAACATACATCGAAAAAATCCTTTGATAATTCCACGGTTCCCTTAGATTAACCCTGCATCTCAAACATAAAACACTTTTTGAGATCCAGGGAAAATAAAACATAAGAATGGTTTGAGCTCAGATGCTCAGTAAGGGTAAATGATTTATCAGAAACTATAAAATTTTGAGGCAACATGTGTAAATAAAACAATATCTTTTTAAAAATAAACATGAACATAATATGGCAAAAAGAAATCAAACATTACGATATAAACATGAACATGGATATTCTACTAGTCAAATAGCCACATGTAATAAAAAATTTCGTAATGAGGGAATGTATAGTACCAGACTTTAATTTTTGTTTCAAGGCATCGTTCCAGGACCTTGGGGAAAAATATAACGGGACCCCAACCCGAAGAGCCTCTATAACTGGACTCCAAGTTAGATAGCCTCTGTAACAGGACTCCAACCCATAGAGCCTCTGTAACCGGACTCCATACCAGAGAGCCTCTATAACCAGACTCCAACCTGAAGGGTCTACTATAACCGGACCCCAACCCGGAGGGCTTACTTTAACCAGTCCCCAACCCAGAACATGCTATTCTAATACATTCATCAAAATAAAAGGTTGAAATATAACTTAAAAATTCGTATTAAAACTAGCATATGGAATGTCAATAATTTTTACATAAAACATGAATGGTATAAAAATAACACATCCACAGTCAAACATATCACAAAACATTCAATACAATATGGAATATTTGTAACATAATAAATCAACTTCCAACAAGTTTAAAATCCATTAAAGGATGTTGACATAGATGAAAATGATCAGTAAAATTCTTTGAGAGAAATACCCCTTTTTCATGAAATCATTCAAAATTCTCACAATTTATAAAGGTAGTCATTTAAAAGGGATTTTTGATTAAAAGTTTCCCATACCACTTTGAAACTTTTTTTAAAGGAATTATCATTTCAAAACATTCATCTCCACATAAATAAATCCATAAAACCCATTTTGAAAACATGGACATTAATGAGAATGATTTTTAAGAATACATATTGAAAAAATTTAAAATGAAGTTTTAGTAAAAAATACAATTAAAATAATCCATTTGAAAACTCTTTCATGAAACATGTACATGAAAAATAAATATTTCCCAGTAGATACTTACGTAAAAACAACCTTAGATAATAAAAAGATTGTGAAATTTACACTTACCAATTTGGTAACTTACAAAAAATACACCCCAAGAAAGAAGTATAACATAGTTAATATGTAAATACACATAAATGAAAGTGTATTACACAAATAATGCAATTATGGTCAGTACATACCCCACACAAAAGGTAATAGTGGCAATCTATCATGAATCTCTCGTGAATAAGGAGTGAGATGAAAACCCATTTCCATGCACTTTCCTTTGGTTGAGGGTACGCAAAACCTTCTGTATAATGAACGTTGTATGTTATTATATTATACCATAACCATATTCATTTTTATTATACCATTCATGATTTATTTATGACTCTATAATACCCATTTAATAATGATTTTCATGTTAAAGTAACATTTCGGGTAATAATCGCTTTCTTTATCGTACATATTTTAACTTGTTATTCTTCACCGTATCATTTAGATCTTGGTTTAAATACATAAAAAATAAAAACCTTGATTCATATATCATATATATTTAGAATATAAATATTTATAATCGATAGATATATGAAATGGAAAACACAGTTTATGGAGACGGGAGGCAGTACGTACGCATAAATGTTGTTTCTGTTTTCATATCATGTTGAACAGAAGTAAATGAATAAGATATATGTAATTATATAAATATATATATATATCCAGTATAATTTTTATTTCATATATTACATACTTATTATTAATATATATATTTATAATCATCGATGGATGGTGACTGTGGAAATGAATCTCATCACATTGTGGAGATGGTAATCTGTATGTACGCACGAGAGATAATATAATTTCATTAAAAGAGTAGAATTGGATGGTATATTAATTTTACATAGATATTATCATGTTATTTTTATTATTTATATACATATTACTCATCATTATATCCATCCAAATAACATTGTGTTGAATGAAAAATTACCCCACGACGTGGAGACGGTAAGTCGTACGTACACATGCATGGTGATATTCTCATTCATAGGATAGATAGAATAATGAATAAGGTTGTTCCATATTTATAATAACATCATAGGATATATAAGGTACTATTATTTTGGAAAGGTAATAACAAAGAAAGAGTCAGTGGAAGAATGAACGAACATGGAAGAGGGTGGTGAAATCATTACCTCTTCTTCGTGTTCTTCATTTTGATTTGATCAAAAGGGATCCATAGGTTGAATTTCATACCAAAGTAATGCTTCTAGGATAATTTGAGGATATTTGGGAGGATATTTGGGTAGGTTTTGGCCGAGGCAAATGGATTTGGATGTTTGAATTTGAGACAAGGGGAAGTTCCCTTTTATAAGAGGGATGAGGGGCACCTTAGGAAAAAACATAAAATATTATTTTATAATAAATTAATTTTCGGTTTCTAGTGGATCTAAAATGAAATATTAAAAAGAAAATGTGGTTATGAGTCTAAAAACACTCAAAAATTAGGTTCTTGATAGGTTTGGGTTACTATATTATCCTTATCATTTAGATTAAACTCTTAGTTAAATATTTTGTCATTTACCATTTCTCTTTGTATTTTTATATTATATGGTTAATAAACATACTATAAACATTCAAGATAACTCAAAGTGGTTCATTAACGAAATATTTAAAAATATTTACGCCCTTGGGACTATAATTATATTTTTAGGAATACAATATCACTTAATAATATAATATTTTTTTTAAAAACTCATTTATGTCAATTTTGACACTATTTAGTATTTTGTTTTTGCTAAATTCATAACAATATTATTACATCAAAATAAATTCATTTAATAAACCGTAATATGTAATATTATCCTTTTAAATTAGTTTAATTCATAAAATGTCTCAAATTACATTTATTTGGGTATTTAAAATATCAATTATTTTAATATTTCATTAATAAGGTAATTACTGCATCATCATTGTGTCATAAATAAATTAAATTATTTTACGTCTAAAAATTATAAATAAACTACCATTATATAGGAAATATTTTTATATTTATAATGAATATTTATGGTTGAATTTATCTTATGTGTAACCTTATATTAAAAAATGGTTTAGTTATTAATCTTTGAATTTAACACTTTTAACTCTTCCTTGAATTAAATAATAATAAATATCCTAATCTAATCTAAGTGGACCTAAAGGATAATATTTTATTCCTAAGGATGTTTTTGTTTGAATTACACTTATTTAATAGAATTAGGACATGTGTTAGGGAAATAATAATATCATTTTTACCATTGAATACCCTATTTACTTTTAACCGTGGTAAAGAAAATTTAAACGTTACTATTCACCAAAAATTATTTTTATCTTATTTTACCACATTTTACTTTCTGATATCAACTGTGTCTCTTGGATTATTTAAATTAAATTCATATAAGAGCTAAAATTACATTTTATGAAAATTTTAAAATGCTACTAAGAGGAGGGTAAAAGTCGGTAAAATTTCAATTAAATTTTTATATATCAAAAATATTTTAAAATGACTCCAATGAATTAAATTTACCTTATATAATAATTATGTATCTATTTTGACCTACAATAAATATAAATTAAATAAATAGTTTTTTAAATGAAAAGTTATTTTTAACCAATACCACTGTGTTGTTCAATATTCATCAAGAATTGATTGTTTTCAGAAACATACAAAAAATTTACCCTAAGCTAAATTTGATATCCTGAATTCAAAAATGAAGTCTATTTTAAAAAATTAAAAACATAGAAATCACTTTTTTTTATTTAAAATTAATTCCCGTTGTCAAAACCAAAAAGTGTATTTTTAGGAAATAATAACTATCAAAATATTGACACTTGTTTTTGTCCAATTTCAATGTGAAATTACTTACAATGACCAGATTTGTATTAAATGGTAAAATATAATCTATTTCTACTTCTAGACCATTAAAATGAATAATTTAACACTACGAATTATTTTATTAAAAAAGTTGTTTTCCATTAAAATATAGTATTTTCACTATTCACAGAATTATTAATGTTATTAGAAAAACACCAAAAAAATTTTAAAACAAAAGTTTTATGTCCTGATTCTAAATAAGAAGTTAATTATATCAAATTGAATATATAAAAGTTTCAAATATTGGATTTAAAAAAGTTTCACCATTAAAACACTGTAAAATTGTATTTTTTGAAAAATGCTTCTTTTATCTAAAAAAATGAATTTTTTCTTAAATTGTGTATAAGAAACTAATAATTTGGATTATAAAATTATAAAGATTATATACATTTCGAAATTCAGTTAATACTATTCATAACCCCTTTCAAATGGCTGGTTTGTAAGTCATGGTGCTCTAGAACTCGGTGTTGCGTGTAGTGAAAATTATTGAATTACTTTTGAGAAATAACTTACTATGAAATCTTGGGGTGTTACATTTTTAATAAAAAACATATATATATTTGAATGGAGTATTAGTTATTAAGATGTTTTTTATATATACAAATCTCTTTAACGAATGTTTTTGTGTTTTCCATGATTAAATATTAATGTGTGGACACATTTGAAGAAATGTATTCGATATACTTCGAACAATAGAGTCAATAAATTGAGGTAAATATATTTTTTTAGGAAACAATATTTTTAGAAAATTTATGGAATAGTTTTATTTGGATTATCTTTCTTTATCCTCTTTTTATTCTTCCTCTCACTTCTTTCCTCCAATTATTTTTTCCCTTCGTCTCATAATAACCATTTTTATTTCCATTTTCACTTCCTTATCACTTCAAATATTTATTTTCCCACTTAAAAACATCTATAAAATTTCATCTATCTTTATCTATCTATCTCATTATATATACGTTACATTTATTAAGGTTATGTTGTGAATCTAAGTGTTTTTTTTTCAAAATATCCTTTAAAATATATTGAACTCAATTTTCAAATCACTTTTTATAACATTCCAGGGTTTTTATAATATTTTTCCCTTCCACTATTTTCTCATTATTTTGATAATAATGCATTGGAAGAAATTTTTTTTACATTTTGGTTTTTACAAAGGGGATGTATCTTGAAATGTATGAATTTTCTTTTTTTATTAAATAATTTTTTTCTGAATGGGGAATTTCTTAATATTTTTGTTAAACACTCTTAAATGATATATATAAAGTAGGTTTTAATTTATATCATGATCATATTGAGTATATTGATATCCAAAATCATGAACGATAATGTGGTATATTTTACTATTTATTTTCATTTCTTATATCATTTTTATTAAGTGTTTGTGACCATACAAAGGAAAGATTGTTCCACCACTCTCTCTCACAATCTATTTGTTCTTTCCTGATAAAAAACACTTGTTTTGTTTAATGATTTCATTTGAGTGAATTATAGTCTCACTAATTTTACATTAACATAGGTTATTGATATCCCAAATTGATATCTTAATAGGAATACAAAGGAAAAATTTAGATCTCGTTGAGGACATGAACATATCATATATGATGTTCAAATATAAGAGAATATATTTTATTATTTCATTGAAGGAATTAAAAAGAATCAATGGATTCCCCAAATAAGGGTGGATAAGTGCCGACAACACTGGATGACTTGGGTTAGACACCGATCGTCTTGTTCCATGTGAACTTGACACTAATAGTTCGGAAGGCAAATTACCTAGTCGGTAGAGGATCACCCGATCATCGATTATAGTTTGAAGTTTAAAACCTTTTGAATGGGATCTACTAGAAAACTAATGGAAGAGTATTGACTAATTAATGTGGGATTTTTAGTAACATAGAGCTCTATGTTGTCTATCAGCTTCCCAATAGAGAATAATTTTTATCAAGTGGCTTTGGGACTACTTATCTGAGGCTATATTTATTATCCTAAAAATATATAATTATATTTTTCATCATCTTTAATAAACCCCAATGATTCAATAATCTTCTTAGTTCTTTTTGGGGTATCTAAAAGTTGGTCCATATAATCTTGGAGGAGATAAATGTTACCATCATTATCTCTTCAACACTTGATCAAAAATAAAATTACAAGTGTATCCTCCCAAATTGTATTTTCACAATAATTTTTTTATGCGTTCAAACCTTTATTCCAAATAGAAATAATTTTATAAATTCAATAGGATTGTTTCTATTTCCCTTACTCAGTAAATCTAATTTGATATTAACATTATAATACATATAAAATTTATTATTTAAACAATTTATAAAATTTCATATTTATCATTTCAATATCATATAGATTTTAATATAGCTTTAACATTTCAATTTATTTAAATTTAAATAAAGTAATTTAACATAACCCCGCCATATCCATCTACTATGAATAACATTTTTGTGTTTCATACCATAACATCATCAATCTATGTGATTTGTATTACATAAATCCAATAATTTGATAGTATTAATCACATTATATTAGATATATGAAGTTTCCACCAAATTTATTTTGAAATTTTCTGTAGTTGTTAAATTTAGAATGTTTTATTTTATTAATATACTGTCTATTTAATTGGATACTTCATAAAATTTATTATTATTTTTATAATTGAATTAATTTAAATTTCTCATAAAAAATGATATTTTTATACTTTTAGTTTTTACATAGTCAGGGTATGTCTTAAAATTAATGTTAGATCTTACCATGGGTGAAAACCAAGAAATGTTTGGAATTATCCAAAATACTAACCAAGAGTTCATATTTTAAAACATTTAGAGGAGACGGTGATAATTAACTGTCAGTGAAAAATTTTTAAAGACAAAAAGTGAACATCAGAAATGGTTGTGAGTGAAAATTTGGAAGTGTCTTAAAGTGATCATGAAATATGGTTATTATTAAAAAGTTCGAAAATTATAGAAGTGACCATGAGAACTTATGATGAGCAAAAATTTGGCATTATTGGGCAGTGATCATGATAATAGCATATGAGTTAAAATTTGGAATGGTTTGAAGGTGACCAGAAGAATTGACCATGTCTGAAAAAATTGATACCACCTAGAATTGATCGTGACAAATGACCATGATTAAAATTTTCTATAATTCTGTGACCCCATAATACAAGAGCCAATGAATTACTTTATTAACTTGGCATTGATACAATATTCAAGTCCCAAGGTATCTAACAATTTAGCAGTTTTGGAAAACCAGATTACATACACGATACACATAATAAATTGGGAAAAGAAAATAAAGAATAACATAAGTAAAAGCCCAATATCCTTTAATCTCATTCAAAGGATTACTCTACATTGCATGTGGAAAGGAAATATAATAATGGTGAGTTAAAATTCTTAGTAAGGGTTTGTAAAGAAGAAAAACAATCAATTATTTAGAGTAAATCATCATATAACAGTAAATTTCTGATAAAACATGCCATTAAAATAATAGTATAAGGAATAAACAACCTGGAAAGGTAAAAAAACATAATACAGATTCCATTTACTCAATAATCAATGAATTATGTGTATCTATAGATAAAACAATGAAAAATCTCATAGACGAATAGAAAATGAGTCTGAATGAGGGGAATGTTTAATTATTCGATTCCATGTCTGCTAGGTACATGGTACCTTTACCATCAAGTCCTTTTACAAAAATTATTATCATGATGGGTAAATCTCATACTAATTTGGCCATTTGATTCATTCCATAAGACTATCAATGCATTTAGGGGATATCTATAACCCAGTACCACCCGTGTCATACCTATCTAAAGTATTTCTCATATATCAAATAATCAATTTAACTAACAAACAATATATATTGTCATAAAATACCAATATTGAATAATTAATATGGATTTTTCAGTAATTCCTTAGTTGAGTATAAGTATCATGAAGGGGATTGTTTTTAATGAATGGAAATACCATTTAAATAACATTAAAACAATTCTTGATTAAAATATTCTTTCATAATTCCAAAGAGTCCCATACCACTTAAAAAATTAAGAATCATATAACCTTGAAATAATAACATTAAATGATACTATAATATCATGTAAATAATGATATTAATTATTTAAATTGAAAAATGTATTATATACACAATAGAAATGTAATATGTGGTGAAAATAGTGTGTGTCTCACATTAAGAAAGGTGAGACAAGAATACCTTAACTTGTATTTCTTTTTTTTTTGAAATTCATTTAACCTCATGTATAATTATTTTAAGATTATTAATTACCTATTCCAAAAAATATTTATAATTTTTATATCATATATGATCCTCTTATAATATCTTATTACCCTTTTTTGTAATCTTTTTTTATTTTCCATATTTCATGTGTTACTTGCCTAGTTACTCAAGTAAGTATTCACTAGTTATTTTTTGTCCTTATTATATATATATTGATTACATAATCTCAGGATTGAAAACCATTATTTTATTAAAAATATATTCAATATATATGTAATTATAATAATCCAAAATATTTGGATATAAAAAAATGAAATGCACCATTTATGAAGATAGTAGGTCGTACAAACTCATGAACGCTACTCTCAATTATTTTTCATATTAAAAGAATTAAAATTTAATGATATATATGTATATATTATTTCATGTATAATTTTAATTTAACATATGTCAGATATATTTTTTAAAACCATTATTTATGCATTCCATTCATAGCAAGAAGGAATCACATTTCTTTGCGGAAAAGGTTGTCCAAACTTCCACAAAAGATATTATTGTATTCCCAAAAAATTTAAAGAATACAATTATATATTCCATAATAATTGAATAACCATACTTAAATTTTAAATATAATATATATCATATATAGAAATTGTTTCCATAATAATTCCCAACCATAAAAAGTTGTAAAGGAAAAATGAATGACACTGTTTCATGAGGCGGTAATTTTTCATACAAATGAAGAGTAAGTTTGTTACCCATTTAATAGAAGTGTGTGTGAGTGATGTTCAAACCACTTTAATAATAACAACTCAGTATATTTATTATATTTAAGTTATTATATAATCATTTACTAATAATTTTTTTGGGGGTGGCAAATAGAAAATAAACAAAGGAGCTTGAGGAAGGATGTGACCTCTTCTTTGGAAAACACTTCTTTATCACATCATTCCGAATAAATGGATGGATTTATAATCAATGTAAGGATTAAAAATATTATGGGAGATATTTTTTATAATGTTTTATTATATTTTGGGTGATAATTATTTTTTAGGTGTGAATTAGAGAGACGGTTGAGAGCCATTTAAAAGAGGAGGAGTGGTATTTTTGTAAATTCATTAAAGGGGAATTACACCCACGTTTTTCCATTGTTTTGTTGATATAATAATTTTAAAATGCATATAAAAGAGATTATATGGTTTAAATATTTATATATAATGGATTATGGATAATTTTCTAGTTCATTTTGGGCCTTATGTTTAAGATTTAGACCTTTGTTTTTCTAATTGTTTTCTTAATCATTGTAATTAATTGTGATCACATTCACTAATAATTTTGGTAATATAATAATTATAACTTATTATAAATTATAAATTATGACTATTATGAATATTTCACTCATTTTTTAAACTTCAAATCACAAAATTGTTAGAAATTAATTTAAAATTAATCCCATAGATGGGAAGATAATGGGGGTTTTCAATTTAAAATCATCCAAAAGGTTTCTGGGTTTTTATATCCAATTTCATGGTGAAATTTCATAAATTGAATTAAATTACATTAATTTTTGTATAATTGAACTAAATAAACTTTAAAAA